>PVNU02001667.1:1375801-2644102 GCA_003013855.2 Liriodendron chinense
AGTAAATGTTCCATGTGCCAAGGGTGACGTAGGGGTCTTCCTCGCATGTCTTCTAGATAATATGTACCTGGTCGAGCAATCTCGATGACTCGATACGGGCCTTCCCAGTTAAGATGCAATGACCGAGTGGCTGGTCCGATGTTTTGCCTGAGCACTAAGTTGTCGAGCTAAAAAATCCTGATTTTGACCTTTGAATTATGACAACGGGCTATACGTTGTTGATAAGCCACTACTCGAAGACAAGATATGTTCATTTTCTCTTCTAGGAGATCGAGGTGAAGTAATCGACTGCCACGTCCTTTTCCCATAGGTAATGGTTTGATTATATCCATTCTCCATTGAGCGAAAGGCCAAGGACCGTCCATCGGCGTCATTTACTCAGACGGTAAATGAGGGAATGGAGAATATCGCTGATATTTGTTACATTTCTTTGAGAATTCGATAGCATCCACCTTCATAGTGGGCCAATAGTATCATTGTCTCATTGCTTTGTTTGCTAGAGACCGTCCTTTGGGATGATTATCGCATGCCCCCTGGTGTATTTCATCTAGAACACGGTGTGCTTTTTCTGGATGGAGACACTTTAAATACAGTAAAGTAAAACTTTTACGTAACAATTTTTCATTTTGTAAGATGTACCTGGCAGCACGATAATGAATTGTCGGGCTGATTTTTATCATCTGGGAGTCATCCGCTTTTGAGTAAAGGATGATGGGGTCCATCTAACAGGAAGATAAAAGTAATGTGCGAGCTGCTCTGGAGCAACTTGATCGACACTCGGGGTAGATAGATGCTTGATAAGAATAGCTTGCGTCAGATCGGACTCAGGTGCAGAAGATAATTTTGCCAAAGAACCTGCGAGCTTGTTCTCCTCTCGAGGAATATGACTTATTTTATATTTGTTCAATTTGAGCGAGCAAGATGAGTACCTGAGATTTGTACGAAGCCATCCGCTCCTCCTTTGCCTCGAATTCGTTGAGCACTTGATATACAACGAGCTGAGAATCGTTGTGAATGAGTAGGTTCCTTATTGCGTGTATATTTGCTAATTTGAGGCCGACAATTAAGGCTTCATATTCCGTTTCGTTGAGGCATGAGAGCTTTAACGCTACAACGATGGAATCCTTATGAGGGAAATGGATTCCTTTAGCATCTTCGTGAGAGAGAGAGATTGGATGATGGCTCCAAACTTAACGTGCTGGATGATTCCTCCACCCAATAAATAAGCTAAGGCTTCTGGCATGCCTTTCGAGTATATGCTTTTCCTGAGGCTTGGGAATCTCCTCCACAAGCCGAACCATTTGCAATGGATGGAGTGGATGACCGCTAGCTGGATGATGAAGATCAGCTGGGCGGCGTTGATGGTTGCTGGTGTTCACTCCCCAAGCGTGGGGTTGCGAAGTAGTAATAATTCGGAAAGACCGAGTATCGTTCCCACAGAGATTTATGTATGGGTATCCTTAGAATTTGTCTAAAACAACTAGTAATTAAGATCCTATTAAGAACTAAAACTGAAAAATAGCGATTTGGGTTTAAACAGTGAATGGTTAAGGTAATTTCAATCTAAAAAGGCACTAGAGCGCCAAGGATCCACTTTTGATAAGTTTCAATGTATCAACACAACTAGGTCTCTCATAACTCAATCGGAATCGAATTCATATCTCTATCCGATCGGAATATAGAGCGGTTAAATCAACAATTATCCAAAATAAGTGCTTATTCATTGATTTGATTCCCACAACCATGCTCAGGCCTTGGGCACACTCAATTGTGTAGGCCAAGCCTCTTTCCAATCTAGTTGAGATTCATAACCATAGCTTTCACCAAATCCTGTCACTAGACCTGATTACAACTCATGATTAGAACTCTAATTAAATCAAAATCAATCAATAAACAACTATTTCAGATTATATAACAAAAGATAAGAACTTCAGTTGAATGAGTTCCCACATGAAAATCAGGCCATTGCATACAAGGCAATCAAAGCGTCTACCATGCCCGGAGTCGATGGTAGATCAATGAACTACACAAGCATAACTAATGCTCAAAAGCTAAGATACTAAGTTAGGATCACTAAGAATCACATGAGCCCGGAGTCATCAAGAGATCAAAGTAAAAACCAAAATAGTACTTGATTCAAAATCATATTTAACTAAAATTCATCATTTAAAACATGAAAGGAAACCTAGGTTGCATCAATCCATAAAAAACGAGTCAAAAGCTTCACTTCTTAGCCCTAGCTAAGAGGTTTTATTTCATCTCTAACATCCTTGAACTAGAAGCCTCTAAAAACATAAAAAAATAACTAAAACAGGAAGAAAACTAAAAATTCAAAGTAGAATCCGTCTCCCAAGCAATCCCCACGTCCTAGCATGCTTTGGTATGACGAGAAGACGTCCTTTTATAGCTTGGAGGTGTCCTTTACGCAAGAAAGTTCCAGATTTCGCGTAAAGTTACGCACTTGCGCAGAAGATTTCGGAATCCCAAATAGAAAGTCCCTGTTTACACATGGCTGACCGGTCTGGACCGGTCGGACTGGGTTGGCCGACCGGTCTTGACCGGTCGGACTTCATTGAGAAGCACTCTAGCAGCTATGGCCGACCGGTCACGACCGGTCGGGCTAGTCAGTCCTCTGTCCAGCAAGTCTTCTTGGTAGGTAATGAGGTGGCCGACCGATCTGGCTTCCTTGGCCGACCGGTCTTGACCGGTCTAGGCCCCTTTTCTCTTTCATTTCTTTTCTTTGTTTCTTCTTTTCTCTTCTCTCCTTGCTTTGTCTTCCTTTGATCTTCCTTCAACCTTCATCCAATGGTCTTCAATGCTCGTAAAGAGCTCTATTTAGCCTTTAATTGGTGAAATCTCCATCCTGTTCCTACAATCACAAATCGCGCATTAGAATAGTCCTTTAAATCATGAAACCATGCATAATGAGTGATGAATTGGGGTTAGAATATGCGCAATTAAGAGCTCAACACACTCCCCAACCAGCATTTTGCTAGTCCCGAGCAAAACATGCGTGAAACAAGTTCCATTCTCCAAAACCCAACTCTCCTCCAGAAATTATTCTTCTATACATCCCAAGACACATAAGCATAAAAATCAGAGAAATTAGGTGATAAAGGTTAAAACCTTAAACTCTCAGAACATAATAAGTGTTTATATGAAATTCCCGCTGATTGATTGACAAATAGAAGAACTTGAACAAATTCAACCTAGTGTGCATAGTGAAGGTTCATCTCATGAGTTTCCGGGATTATCTTCTTCATAGATCAACTAAACTATAGATCTCAAGGTGTATAGAGCAACAACAAGCCTATGACAGAAATTTGCCTTACCGTCCTTCCGACGACTTTCACACTACGTCCCATTTCCGGCTTTGGTTATGGGTAGACCATCCCCCGGTTGGTAGTAGGTAGCCCTAATCGGAATTTCCACCATTTTTCCATTATTCCCAATTTCATCCTTCCTTTTCCTTTTTCTTTTACATTAGATAGGATTTTTAGAAATCCATATCTTTCGTTATTTTCCCATGGACAAGGATGGACAAAGTACCCCGGCTTGGTTTCTCAATACCTCAAATCAAAGTCTAGCTAATCCATAAATCACATAATCCTTTCAAATCATGAAAATCGTGTAATGTGAACTAGGTGCAAAAGGTGTTCAAATTTTCTATCAATCATAAAAATAGGTGAAATCACATATAGAACCATTATATTAAGAGAAATTCAAAGCTTGCAACATCCCTCACTTCGCATCTCCTCTTCTTATACTCATGCTATCTCGAATGCATAAAATCAAAGTTTTCCAAAAGAATTTTAAATTTTAGAAAAATCGAAAAAATTCTACATCATTGCTCGAAATGTCACAAAAGCTAGTAGATTTATCTAAGGAATCTCTCTCACCCCCAACCAAAACTTTACATTGTTCCCAATGTAATAAAATATGCAATATGCATGACATGAGGGCAATGACATAAAAAAAGGAGAGTGAGAAAGAGAGATATCACCTGAAGCATATATTCCATGGCAAGATTAGCTTTTGGAGATGGATTACTTCAGAACTAATTTAACTATCAAAGCAAATCCTAATGGGAAAGCATTCTAGACAATCATCCTCCGTCAGACTAGGAGGTTAATCCCAACAACTCGTCCAAAAGTATAAAGTCAAGCAGAATCGTTAGATGGATCAAAAGGTTTCGCAGTAATGTCATCCAATATCCTGCTTTACAATAAACATGTGTGTGGGTAATCGAGATAAGCCACTCAAAATCCCAAAAAAGAAATTTAGCGGGTTCCTTAACGTTTTCACCACATGTATAAGAGGAGACATCATCATATTTATCAGAAAAAATATGTCTCCATTCAGATTTTTCTGGGCATTGATATTGCAAGTAAGGATCATCCCAGGGTTGGTGGAGTTCGGTATGCATGATCCACAAGGGTGTGGAAATATGAATTGATTTCTCAGCACAAAAAGGTGTTGTTTCCACATCCTTCTCTCGGCTAATGTCATATGCCGATACCGACTCTAAAAGTGTGACCATATCTCTTATCACATCATCGTTCTTATCAAGGGAGTAAGTCACTTCTTCGTCTAAGTGACCGGAGTAAAAAGGTGAGAGGGACTCGTCTTCCACGATAGAATTGATCATGTTTATTTCGTGGACCTCCTCTTCTTCATCCTCTTGTTGGTTGTCAATATTGAAAGCATTCAACTCAATTCATATTGCCAAAAGACATTTAGATGACCCCACTCCTACAATTTATGATAGCATTTGATGTAGCAAGGAATGGGCGGCCAAGTATGACAGGAATTTGGGGGCCAATATTAACCATGGGTCTCGTGTCCAAGACAATAAAGTCTACCGGGTAGTAAACTTTGTCAACTTGGACAAGAACGTCCTCAATCACCCCTCTCGGAATACGAATCGATCGGTTAGCAAGTTGTAATGTGGTTTTGGTGGGTTTTAATTCACCTAAACCCAATTGTTCATAGACCGAAAAGGGAATTAAGTTTACACTTGCCCCTAGATCAAGTAGAGCATGTTTCACCCGGTAGTCTCCAATCACACATGATATTGTCGGACAACCGGGATCTTTGTATTTCTTAGGCATCCCGTGGTTGATAATGGCACTCACATTCTCTGTCAAAAATGCATTCTTTTGCACATGTATTTTTCTTTTAACCGTGCAAAGGTCTTTCAAAATTTTTGCATATGACGGTATTTGTTTAATGGCATCCAACAATGAGATGTTGATTTTGACTTGCTTGAAAACCTCCAAAAATTCCTGATATTCATCTTGAGGTTTGGCTGGAATCAAGCGTTGGGGGAATGGAGCAACAGGCCTATATTCTTTCAATGGCTCTTTTTCATTCATGGTGATGCTAGGTCCATCATCCTCTTTGAAAGATACCGGATCATTAGGCGTTTAAACCTTCACCGGATCATATTTTTCAATGATTTTACCACTTCTAAGAGTGCTGATGGCCTTAGCATGTTCCATATGTTGGTTAGAAGAACTAGGCACACTTATTTCGCATTGTGGTTTTGGATTTGGTATGGGTTGGGCTGGAAGCATCCCTTCCCTTGCGTTTAAGCGAGCCTTAATTTCCTCCACCGAATTTTTAAGCTCAAGCATTATCGTATGGTTGGATTGATTTATTTGAGCTTGTCCTTCCATGAATGCTTTCAAAGTATCCTCTATAGGCATTTGAGGTGGAGCCATTTGCATTGGGGGCCCCCTTTGAGGATTATTTTGATTAGCCGTGTTTCCATTCGCCCAATTGAAGTTAGGGTTGTTTCTCCAACTAGAATTGTTCGTGTTTGAATTTGGAGTACTAAAAGATCGTTGATAACTATTCAAAGCATTCGATTGTTCAAATAAAAGTTCTCGAAAGCATAGATTGTTGGACAATCCGACGTTTAATGCACATTGGAAGCACAAATACCACAAATAGTTTCAACAGCCCTCTTTTGTTGGGTTGTGTCCACTTTCTTTAGTTCCATCTCCTCGACCTTTCGTGTGAGTTTAGTCATTCTAGAACCTAGATCATCTTGCTCATCTAAAACATAAATTTCTCCATTTTCCTTGGTTTGGGGTTGTTTTGAACTTATTGGCTTAGATGTATCCCATGCTTGTGTATTTTCAGCCAACATGTCAAAATAATCCCAAGCTTCCTCCGTTTCCTTGTTCATGAACTCCCCATTGCACATCATCTCCACAAATTGGCGCATGATTGAGTTCAATCCATCATAGAAGAAACTAATCAACCTCCACCGTTCATAGCCATGATGTGGGCATGCGTTTAATAGCTCATTGTACCTTTCCCAACATTGGAAAAAGGTTTCTTCTTCTTTTTGGGCGAAGTTCATTATGGCCCTTCTTAGTGCATTGGTTCGATGAGTAGGGAAGAATTTTTTTAGAAACTCCCTAGTCATCTCAGCCCATGTCCCAATAGACCTTGGCCTTAAGGAATGTAGCCATGATTTGGCCTTCTCTTTCAAGGAAAAAGGGAACAATTTAAGTTTTATTGTATCCTTGGTTACATTGTCGTAGTTTATTGTGGCAATAACCTCTTCAAATTCCTTAATATGTAGATACGCGCTCTCAGAGTCGAGTCCATGGAATCTAGGAGGAAGTTGGATCAACCCCGGTTAAAGTCAATATTTCCCACATTGTGAGGGAAAATTATGCAAGAGTGAGTACTCGTCCTAGCTGGTTGTAAGTAGTCACGTAAAGTTCTAGGTTGAGGTACATCCCCTGCTTCATTCTCATCCAATTCAGTAAGGTTTGGGGCTGGATTTTGATTAGCCCCTTGATTTGGTTGATTTTCAGCCATCTCTCTAGTAATTTCAGGAAAATTTTGACGTTTCCTAGCACGAAGCTCTCTATCAATCCCTTCAACAATTACTCCGTCACGATTGAGTCGGTTATTAGATCCCCGAGCCCAATTTGGCATGCAAAACCTAAAAGAATGAACAAAAAGGAAAAAGAATTCTTCCTTCCTTCCTTTACTCCTCTCTAAGACTTAAGCACAAGGTGTCTTGCAATGGCTAAGCCAGAAGCAAGGATAGAGACCAATTTCTCCTGGTCAATAGGGGTTCAGAGAACTCCCCACCCACTCTTTGAGTCTTTTGAGAAAAGTGCAGAAAAAGAAGAAAGAGGAATAAGGTTGAGAAGAGAAATTTCTGAGCACAGGGTGATCCAAGACGGCAGAGCCGACCAATAGGAATCCAGGTGGCACAAGGCCTACCTTTCAAAGATCCTAAGGGAGTCTCCACCCACTCTACAAGAGATGAATATGATAGGAATGAGTAGGAGAAGAAGAAGAGTAGGGTTAGAACAATAAAACCTGATTTGTGACTTAAGATGCCTTTTTCTTCTTCAACTTCCTAAAAATCCCTTGAGTAGACCTATGTTAGAATCCTTGCAAAAATCAAAACAAAGCAAGTTAGTATTTTAGAAGAAAACCTACTCTAGAAAGCAAAACAAATCCTAAACCTATCTTAACACAATCTTAACTTAAAAGTTATTTCAGAAAATTCTAAAAATACCGCATAGAAATCCCCAGCAGCGGCGCCAAAAACTTGTTCACTCCCCAAGTGTAGGGTTGCGAAGTAGTAATAATTCGAAAAGACCGAGTATCGTTCCCACTGAGATTTATATATGGGTATCCTCAGAATTTGTCTAAAACAACTAGTAATTAAGATCCTATTAAGAACTAAAACTGAAAAATAGCGATTTGGGTTTAAACAGTGAATGGTTAAGGTAATTTCAATCTAAAAAGGCACTAGAGCGCCAAGGATCCACTTTTGATAAGTTTCAATGTATCAACACAACTAGGTCTCTCATAACTCAATCGGAATCGAATTCATATCTCTATCCGATCGGAATATAGAGCGGTTAAATCAACAATTATCCAAAATAAGTGCTTATTTATTGATTTGATTCCCACAACCATGCTCAGGCCTTGGGCACACTCAATTGTGTAGGCCAAGCCTCTTTCCAATCTAGTTGAGATTCATAACCATAGCTTTCACCAAATCCTGTCACTAGACCTGATTACAACTCATGATTAGAACTCTAATTAAATCAAAATCAATCAATAAACAACTATTTCAGATTATATAACAAAAGATAAGAACTTCAGTTGAATGAGTTCCCACATGAAAATCAAGCCATTGCATACAAGGCAATCAAAGCGTCTACCATGCCCGGAGTCGATGGTCGATCAATGAACTACACAAGCATAACTAATGCTCAAAAGCTAAGATACTAAGTTAGGATCACTAAGAATCACATGAGCCCGGAGTCATCAAGAGATCAAAGTAAAAAACCAAAATAGTACTTGATTCAAACTCATATTGAACTAAAATTCATCATTTAAAACATGAAAGGAAACCTGGATTGCATCAATCCATCAAAACCGAGTCAAAAGCTTCACCTCTTAGCCCTAGCTAAGAGGTTTTAGTTCATCTCTAACATCCTTGAACTAGAAGCCTCTAAAAACATAAAAAATAACTAAAACAGGAAGAAAACTAGAAATTCGAAGTAGAATCCGTCTCCCAAGCAATCCCCACGTCCTAGCATGCTTTGGTATGAAGAGAAGACGTCCTTTTATAGCTTGGAGGTGTCCTTTACGCAAGAAAGTTACAGATTTCGCGTAAAGTTACGCACTTGCGCAGAAGATTTCGGAATCCCAAATAGAAAGTCCCTGTTTACACATGGCCGACCGGTCTGGACCGGTCGGACTGGGTTGGCCGACTGGTCTTGATCGGTCGGACTTCATTGAGAAGCACTCCAGCAGCTATGGCCGACCGGTCACGACCGGTCGGGCTGGTCAGTCCTCTGTCCAGCAAGTCTTCTTGGTAGGTAATGAGGTGGCCGACCGGTCTTGACCGGTCTAGGCCCCTTTTCTCTTTCATTTCTTTTCTTTGTTTCTTCTTTTCTCTTCTCTCCTTGCTTTGTCTTCCTTTGATCTTCCTTCAACCTTCATCCAATGGTCTTCAATGCTCGTAAAGAGCTCTATTTAGCCTTTAATTGGTGAAATCTCCATCCTGTTCCTACAATCACAAGTCGCGCATTAGAATAGTCCTTTAAATCATGAAACCATGCATAATGAGTAATGAATTGGGGTTAGAATATGCACAATTAAGAGCTCAACAGCTGGCCCCACATGTGATGACGAATGGTGATCCATTACGAGGTAAGATGAGGAAATCCAATTCATTGATTAGTTTTGCGAGATTCAGATGATCTGTGAACTCAAATACGAAGCAAGTCTCGAACTCTGGTGGGCTGCATAACAGGAAATAATGAAAAAGCTTTGGACGATCAAAGTTTTCCAAGAGCTTGGATCAAATGGACGGTTTGGATCAGGAACATGGGTTCCATCACTATAGAAGGTTTGGATGTCGCTGGTGGTGCGTGTGCTGGTTCATGAATGAAGGAGGCGTCCTAGCTGCTGGAGTGGATAGTTAAAGAGGATGGATTATCCATGCTGGATGTTAGATGATGCAAGCTCCATTGTTGGTTGACGGTGTCCTTAGCATGGAGTTGGAGGTGTGGGCCCCTCCTGACGTTGGAGTGCTGGAGAGGAAGATGAGACTGGTGGAGATGCACGTGTGAAATGATCCACCAACTCTTGGTTGAGCATTTGTGGTAGATGATGCTAACCATTGATTAGGTAAAAGGGAGAAGATGACTAAACGACGAAGGAAGAAATAGGCGAGAACAATTTAGTCGTTCCCACAGACAGGTGCCAATCTGTTAACGACAAAAATTGGCTAACAGATGTTGGTCAGAGACCATCTTTGATTCTTCGTCGTCTGACCTCCAATCGGAGATGAATGGTGTAGATTGGGGAACCTGCAATCACCAAGAAAGGTTAGGACCACCGCCGGTTGGCCCGGCTTATGGCCCTCCGATGGCAAAGTCAGTACGGGTACTGTGATAGTAAGATGAAGTGTGAAATGTAGGCTTAGAGATTGTGTACCTTTATCATCTGTGAGGTCATCTATTTATGCAGATCTGGGTGATCCAGTCTGTTACGCAAGCCGTTAAGATCACTGCTGATTTCAGGGGATAAGGCACTTATCCTGTTAATCCATAGATAAGGGGATAGCCTAACCACTTTACACGTCTAACTGATTACGTCTCTTGATGGAGATCTCCCATGGTTCGGAGCTACAAATAGAAACAAGCCAAAATCGGCCTATATAGACTGCTGGTACTATAAGCTGAAGGACGTCCTCGCCAGAGACCAGAGACCAGAGACCACAGACCACAGACCAGAGCTGCTCACATGACGGAAGCTACTCATATCAAGAGTGCTCGCATGTGAAGATGCGACCCCTTCGTCGAGCACGAGCCGGGCTGGTCGCATTTTGGAGATGCGACCCCTTTCTTCGAGCACGAGCCGGGCTGGTCGCATTTTGGAGATGCAACCCTTTTCTTCGAGCACGAGCCGGGCTGGTCGCATTTTGGAGATGCGACCCCTTTCTTCGAGCATGAGCCGGGCTGGTCGCATTTTGGAGATACGACCCCTTCTTCGAGCACGAGCCGGGCTGATCGCATTTTGGAGATGCGACCGCGATTCCTCATTTCTCTTTAAAGCCAAATTTTTCTATAACAGATGGCTTTGGAGGGATGTTGAAATGAGAAGGGCGAGGGGTATTTATAGCGTTGGAGAGTGGCAGAACCCGTAAATATTTTTAGGCGGCCCTCAGGGGGCCGCCCGTACGGACGCTCCTCGGGTTCCAGCGCGTGGTACGGACATATCTCGGGGCTGCTGTTTGGACTCAGTGGGTTGACTCAGCAGGTCGACTCGGTGATTTGACTCGGTGGGTTGACTCGGCGGGTTGACTCGGTGATTTGACTCGACGGGTTGACTCAGTGGGTAGACTCAGCGGGTTGACTCAGTGAGTTTGACTTTTTTAGGATTGTTTGATTGGCTTTTCTTATGGGAGGTTTTTCAGGCTGATGTTTTAGGGCGTGTTGACTGGGTTCAGGCTTGAGTTGGGCTATAGATTGAGGCTTACAAGGGTGAGCTTGGCTGAGTTTGGACATGGGATTTGTGGGTATGGTCCTCCATCCATCCAGCTATCTCTACCAACAGTGTAGCCGAAGGTGGGGTGTCTACAAGTAGATGAGTCCTTTAATAGGCTTTGGGCCCCAGAAACGAAGAACTTTCGAGAAATCTCGCAACTTTTGCATTTTGTGCAAGAAAAATTGGACTCCAGAAGTTTCTGGACATTGGCCGGCCGGCCAGACCCCCTTGTCCTGCCGGTCGAAGCTTGGGCTTCAATTCCACAATTCTCTGAACATTAAAATACACAGGCCGACTTGCCAACCGGCCGGCCGGTGGGTTAGTGGGTCTGTCTTCACCAAAATAGTCCAACGAATTTTGTGTTTCTTGAGGGTTTAACCGGCTGGCTGGTGGCTGTGGCTGGCCGGCCGGATAGCATGTAAACTTGTGGTGTTTTTAACTTTTCTTCTTCCATCTCTATTACATCTTTCATCCACCTCTTGTCCTTTATTCCTTTGATCTTCAAGACATGTAGGAAGGGTCTCTAAGCATCTAAATGACGAAGCCTCTCTCTCATTCCTACAATCACAAAACCATGCATTAGGTATGTCTTTAAACATATAAATCATGCATAGTTAGTAATGAAATGGGGTTAGAATATGCACATTTAAGAGCTCAACACTCCACCCCTCCATGTGAATCACCTGATAGTGGACATTCTTATACCCATCCATGATAAATGCAAAAGGGGCCGTCGCACAAGGATTCAAAAACAAACTTCATACAATTCGATTGGCCATCGAATTTTATTCATAGCAATGCATGGATTACAAAATACGTAGTGCCTTGTAATTGTCCAATTACAAAGACGTTATTTCCCAAACAAGTATGATATTTCAAAAAGTTTGTAAGCCAACGGACATGCATTCTTGAAAATCATGGAATAGTTCGTAGGCTTGCATGTATCTGGTGAATTAAACGCACCCCTGCAACAATATTCGTCAGTGCTGAACGCTGCACAAGCACTCTTGCATGCAATCGTCCTGCCACCCGCCGTGACCTGAAGCTCTGGTGGGCAGATCGCATTCACGTCCGCTGGGCAATTGCTAAGTTTACAATCCCCAGTTCCACCTTGCGGGGCAATGCCAAAAGGCACGTTGAAGCCGTCAACTAGACTTGTGTCATAGAAATCCTTACCACCGTCACCCTGGAATGTGAACTCGATTAAGGTGGCCGGCGGTGCAGCGCCCATGTTGTTGCATGCAACTACACCACTGCCACAGTCTGCTGTGTCGCATCTGAACCTTCCATTAGGGTCTATGGAGCAACCAGTTCGGCCCCAGACCCGGCCTGCCCATCCTACAGGTGCATCTAGTGAGTCTGATGCACCCTGTGCAAGTTCGAACCCCGTTTTCGACAACAGGGGCTTGCCAAAGTTGTTCAACGTGCCGGGCCATACTTTGTATGGGCACCTATTTGTGAAGGTCAAGTTTGTTGATTTAACCCCTGAAATCACAAATAAGACCGTTAATATTGTTAGTAATTAATCTCCACACCATCTATCACATTTTAGACCCTTTAGTTTTATGATGACCATAATCTGCCCAGGCAGGGGCTCTGTGGGGCCCACCGTGATTTATGGGTTTTATCCATATTGCCCGTCCATTATTTCATATAATTTTAAGGTATGAACCAAAAAATGAGCTATATCCAAAGCTCAAAGTAGTGGACCACACCACAGGAAACAGCAGGCATAATGACACCCCCTGTTGAAACCTTTCAAGGGGCCACCGCGATGATTTTTATTTGCCATCCAACCTGTTTATATGGTCATATAGATGATTGAAAAACACAAAAATCAGATTATCCAGAACTCCCATGACTTCCAAGAATTTTTAAGGGTATAGGTATTCAATCCCAACTGTGTGGTCCACTTGAGCCTTGAATCTGACTCATTTTTGGGCTCATATTGTTGGGGTTAGGAGCCCCGCAGTGGAAGCAATCAAAGTAGGCGAGGAACAAACCACAATGACAATCAACAAGCAAATCATCACACACAAGAAGGCAAAACCGATTTTTACGTGGAAAAACCCCTCACGGGTAAAAAACCACAGCACAAAGCGACACCAATCTACTATGAATCAGAAGTTACAAGAGATTACAGAAGAAATACCATGGATCACAGCCCACAAGAGAAATCCCAAGCTACCCGAAGCTAATTCTCACATGAGGAGGACAAACTCATCCCTTTCCCTCAACCCAGAGAACTCCAAGCTTCCTCCCTAGCTCTTTCTCTCACCCTAGAACCCTCTCAATCTCTTGGCCCATTGGCGGCAATCCTAATCTCGGATTACATCTCCTTAAATAGGAGAAAACCGGAATTAGAAATTCCTTGCGCAAAACCACGCAAGAAACCGAGTCCAAAAAGAAAACTGCCCGACCGGTCGGCCGACCGGTCGGATGGCCCAAAAAAGGCTCCAGTTACCCTGCTGTTTTGCTCCATCGTGACCGGCTGGTCGGCCAGCCGGTCGGTGGTCTTCATGCGTGAAGAGTAGAGGCGTCCAATCCCAACAAACTCCACTACGACTCTAATCTTCATGCAACACCTCGCCACGCACCATCTTCATCTCTACTTCGTTGTCATCATAGCACTTTCACGGAATCCTTCTCCACAACGAATCTTATGCTAGAAGACGTCATTGATGTCTCGCCTCAGATTCTCTCTGCCTCCTTCCCAACTTTTAGCTCTGATACCACTTGTTGGGGTTAGGATCCCCGCAGGGGATCAAACAAAGCAGGTGAGGAACACACCACAATGGCAATCAACAAGCAAATCATCACACATAAGAAGGCAAAACCGATTTTTACGTGGAAAAACCCCTCACGGGTAAAAAACCACGGTACAAAGCGACACCAATCTACTATGAATCAGAAGTTACAAGAGATTACAGAAGAAATACCATGGATCACAGCCCACAAGAGAAATCCCAAGCTACCCGAAGCTAATTCTCACATGACTAGGACAAACTCATCCATTTCCCTCAACCCAGAGAACTCCAAGCTTCCTCCCTAGCTCTTTCTCTCACCCTAGAACCCTCTCAATCCCTTGGCCCATTGGCAGCAACCCTAATCTCGGATTACATCTCCTTAAATAGGAGAAAACCGGAATTAGAAACTCCTTGCGCAAAATCGTGCAAGAAACCAAGTCTAAAAAAGAAACTGCCCAACCGGTCGGGCCGATCGGTCGGACCCCCCCACCGGTCGGTCGGCCGACGAGTTGGATGGCCCAAAAAAGGCTCCAGTTACTCTGCTGTTTTGCTCCATCGTGACTGACTAGGTCGACCGGCCGGTCGGTGGTCTTCATGCGTGAAGAGTAGAGGCGTCCAATCCCAACACATATATACCCTAAAATGGTTTGGAAAAATGGATGCACGGGATGGATAAAACCCATACATCACCGTGCGTCTAACAAAGCCCTTCGTGGACGGATTATGTTCCAGGCGGCGAAAGGAGTAAAGGACTCAATCCGCTTCCCGTGATGAAGCCATCGTGCATGCACTTTGGGGAGCCAATTAGGTGTTACCGGGGGACAGCTTAGTAGGTGTTACCCTACGTATAGCCCACATGGGTGATATTTTGTATATCCCTGCCGTCCATCCGTTTATACAGCCCATTTTAGGGTGGGATTCTAAAAATTATGCAGATTAAACTCTCAGGTGGACCATACCACTGAAAACAGTGGTGATTGAGTGCTCCACCATTAAACGACCATCAAAGCTTTTAGTAATTTTTATTTGCAATCCAACCTGTTGATAATGAAAAGAAGATCTGGATGTAGCGAAAACGTAAAAATCAGCTTGATCCAAAACTTTTTGTGGCCCACAAAACAGTTTTGATGGTCGTTTATCACTGTTTCTAGTGGCATGATCCATCTGAGATTTGGATCTTCTTAGTGTTTGGTATCATGTCCTAAAATGAGATGGAAAAACATATGGGCAGCGTAGACATGTACAAAATACAACGAGATGGCCCCACACGGTTAGGGTAACACCAACTAAGTTGTTAGAGGGTAACAGCAAATCCGCTCTCTACACTTTGGCATGTGGTAAATATCCAATTATCAACCGGGCAGGGAGATGCGCCGGTGTATGAAACAAATGGGCGGCTAACAAAACTGTATTAGCCGTTCGTTTATTTTGTACCCTGTGGTCCACCGGATGAGTTAACCGGGATGAGTTTTGGACCAGTGAATGTAATAGACAGGCACTACCTGCCCAATGGACAGCTTGGATCTAACACATTTATCAGCGAAGCATGTGTGCCAACATTTTGATGGAGCTAGGCTATGCACACATTTGGGATTTAGCAAACCTGATTTGAGTCAAACATGCATTAATGAAAGGATCCATGTTCTTCTTATGCTTGCAGATATGCAATAATGACGCTCTACAGTGATCTGAATCGTTGATCTAGTATTGAAGCTTCACGTCCATGGTATGATCCAAACCGTCCAAAGGATGTTAATTGTGCCCCTTGAACGTTTTCAATGATCTATTTGGTGGGATAGGGGGGCCGGCTGCGGAAGCAAAGCCGAATACAAATAGCAAATTGAATCAAACTAAGTAACACAATGCAATCACAATGCATGCAATCACCCACACATAGACAATCTGAATTTAACATGGTAAAACCCCTCACAGGTAAAACATTACGGCACAAAGCGACACCAATCCACTATAATCTCAGAAGTTGCAAGGGATGGAACCCAAGACCAAAAACCCAAACTCACAAGAGAAATATTAAGCTTACCCAAGAAGAAAACCCTCTTCTTCAAGCTCTTTCTCTCACCTAAAAGCTCCCTCAATCCCCTTTGCAACCTTAGAAATCTCTAATCCCGTATTATCCCTTAAATAGACAAAAAAAAAAAAAAAAAATTGGATTTAGAAACCTCTTGCGCGCAAACCGCGCAAGAATCCGTGTTATACAAGGAAACTGTCGACCGGTACGTCTGACTGGTCGGACACCCCCACCGACCGGTCGGCTAATCGGTCGGATGGCCTAAAAACAGCACAGCAGCTTTGCTGCCTAGATCTTCTGTGACCGACCGGTCGACCGACCGATCGGTGGCCCTGTGCAACTGATTTGAGGCGTCCGTTTTCCAACACTATTTACTATAATGGCACCCATGGGAATGTTCCATTCAAGAGGTGGCCCACTAGATCAACTTACATCCACCGAACACATTTTACAGATATAGTACGAAAATGCTAAGGCATGACCACTTACCAACGACGGGGAGAGTCACAAGGAGGGAGATGAAAATTCGTTTCTCCATTGCACAACGCAAAGTGCTCCTTTAGCTGGGATTGGTAAGAATGGTGAGGGGATGTTGCGTGGATTTATAGGTGAATCAAGGACGCATGCTGCGTGTAAACCCGGCTCCAGAGGGACGCGGATGGGGTCATACCCCTATCAGGATGGACTCGTCCTAGCAGGGGCTCTGTGGGGCCACCATGATGTATGTGTTTTATCCACACCGTCCATCCATTTTAACTGATCATATTAAGGCATGAGCCCGAAATGGAGGCAAATCCAAGGCTCAAATAGGCCACACCACAGGAAGCAGTGTGATGATGACGCAACGTTGAAAACTTCCTAAGATCTATTGTGATGTTTATCTACCATCCAACGTGATCATAAGATCATTAGACGGGGATTTCCTGCAAAAGGCTTTCGCAGAAGTTCCTGCACTGGGAACCTAGGTGGGCCCACCGTGAAGTTTGTGAGGAATCCACCCCGTCCATTCATTTGGTGAGCTCATCTTAGGGCATGAGAAAAAAAAAGAGCTGGATCAAAGACTCAAGTGTGCTGCACTAAAGGAAAAGGTGGTAGGGAAATTCCTACCATTGAAACCTTTGGGGGGGTCCACAGTGATGTTTATATGCCATCCATACCACTCATCACATCATTCCTACTGGGATGAACTGAAAACACAAATATTATCCTGATTTGAAACTTATGTGGCCCCACGAATATTTCAACAGTGGATGTTCAATCCTCACGTTTTTGGCCCACTTGAATTTTGGATCTGGACCATTTTGGTCCCATGCCTTAAAAATGATCTCACAAAATAGATGGACATGGTGGATTTATCAAAAACATCACAGTGGGCCCCTCCTAGTTCCCAGCGCAGGAACTTCCTGCTAAAGGCATCGGCGTCCTAAGGTCACTATACCTGGATGAAGGGAAAACAAAAATATCAGCTTGAGCCTTGGATATGCCTACTGTTTTCAATAGTATTGTTTTCTGTGGTGTAGCCCACTTGAGTCTTGGATATACCTACTTTTCTGGCTCATGTCTTAAAATGATCTATTAAAGCGGATCTACTGCATGGATAAAATATACACATCACGGTGGCCCCACAGATCCCTTGCCAGGACCAGGAGCGGATTAGGTGTTACTCGGGTAACACCTAGCAGGTGTTACTCTTATCGTGTGGGCCCCATCTTGATGAATGTGTTGTATATCCACGCTGCCCATCGGTTTTTTCAGCTCATTTCAGGACCTTGCCAAAACTTAAGATCCAAATCTCCGGTGGACCACACTACTGAAAAAAATGGTGAATGACCATTAAAAGCTTTTTTGTCGGCCACAAAAGTTTTGGATCAACTTGATCTTTGTATTTTACCTTCATCCCGGTTTGGTTGATCTTTGTATCAACAGGTTGAATGGAAAATAAAGATTATGGATCTACTTACAGTGGGCCTTGGGAGGTTTTTAATGGTGGGAGTTCAATCACTACTGTTTCCTATAGTGTGGTCCACCTGAGATTTGGATCTGCTTAAATTTTTTTACTAACTCCTGAAATGGGTTGGAAAAACAGATGGACAGTGTGGATAAATAACACTGTATCAAGGTGGCTGCACATTAAGCATAACACCCTTTAAGCCGTGATCTATGGGCTCATCAACACTGTCCATCAATTTTTTCATATTATTTTAGGATATAAGCCCAAAAATGAAGTGGACCACACAGTGGGAATTAAACAGACCCCGTTGAAAACTTGGTAGAAGTTTTGGATCAAGTTGATATTTGTGTTTTTCCTTCATCCGGCATATGTGACGTTAGGAAATAGATTGGATGGAACATAAACATCACAGTTGCCTTTCGTTTCAATGTTAATGTCATTATCATTGGTCGACTGGAGCCCGTAAATCACGGGCAAGATCCCCGGCCTCTTCGGAGCTTAGGACAAGAGGGATAGCAGCTTAGATAGGGTTACACGCAACACGTCTCTTTCGAAGCCAAGGCGGAGGGTCAATGGCGGCAACATATGGATGGCCAAGTCGCCACTAGCGGTAGCGGACAATCTTTACCCATCGGTGTCGGTATTTCAGATAAGAATTGCTTCTACGAGATTCACCAGTTTAGACCCGTAATTCTCTACAACAGCTGTATTAAACAATTGGTAAAACACGCAGCTCCTCGTTGTCTACGTGAAATTCACTCCGTTCATTAGGTTGTAAGAAAGCAACATCTTGTGAAAAAGTCCAGATGGGCCACACTAACCTGAACAATGTAAAACTGGGACGCAGTTTGGCTGGTCACCCCAACACATTCCAGCTAGCTGGTGTCAAAGCTTGATGGGCCTGGCATGATGTATATGTCCTATCCATGCCATCTATTCATTTTGCCAGCTTATTTTAGGGCATGATTTCAAAAATAGGCTGATCCAAAGCTTAAGTGGACCACACCACAGGACACAATGGGGATTAAACACTTACCGTTGAAAGCTTTCTGGGGCTACTGCAGTTTTGGATCAAGCTGATATTTGTAGTTTCCATTCATCCAGGATTATGTGACTTTTAGAACAATATGGATGGCAAATAATCATAGAGGTGGGCCTCCAAGAAGTTTTCAATGGCAAGCATTCAATCCCACTGTTTCGATCTACTTGAGCTCTAGATCTACCTTTTTTGGGCTCATGCCCTAAAATGAGCTAACAAAATGGATGGCTGGCGATAAAATACATACATCATGGTGAAGCCCACAGAGCTTTGACACCAGCCATCTGGCTGGTTTTGGGTTCACCTGCCAATTCGACGTCCCTATGGTTGGCGTCCCGATTCCATAGTTATAAGACCCGTACCCTGGATTGCCCTCCGTACGTTTAGTTTCCGGTACCGATACGTCCCGGACGGACCAGATTAGCGAGCCTTGATCGCGACACTGATTTAGTACCGCAACGACCTAAAACTTGTACCCTTGCGACCGCGCGGGCGCCACGATTCCAACGCCGTGCGGCACGCCCCATTGCGATACCCGGTGTGTAAGATGCATACGTTTGTGCAATTCGAGGTGGGCCACGAAACGCGCGTGTGGCGTGGGCCCCACTTGCACAATTCCCAACAACATGTCAACTCAATCACCATCACCCTTACCCATACCCCTATCATTATCTAGCCATCATCACCATACCCACCCCCATTACTCTCTCACCTCCAAAAGTCAACCATAACCCATACCTCTCATGCTCTCTCCCATCATCATCATCATCATCATCATTACATCATGCACCCCCCTCTTCCCATACAAGAGCCATACGTAGGGGGGGTGGCCTTCTCATTCCCATATTTGCAAGGAGAAAGAAAGAGATTTGAGAAAGAAGAGAGAAAAGTAGAGAGATTTGAGAGATTGAGTGAGTTTAGAGAGAGATTTAGAGGGAGATCAAGAGAGAAAGAGAGAGGTTGAAGGAGGAGATCAAGCTTGGAGGACCCCGATCATCATCCGGACCGTCCGATCGGCAATCCAACCGTCCAACCATCATTGTGAGTGCAAACTTCCCCCATTTTTCTCATTTATCTTTCATTTTCTTTTCCTTGGGCCCACCTTGTGATGGGCAAAGCGATGGGTGGGCTGGATCATCCATGAATGGGACCCACCTTATTATAATAATAATAATAATAAATAAATAAATAAAAGAAGAGAAGGAAAGGGGGGCCGCTGGACAGTCAGCGTCCAGGGGACGCTGCTGCCCAGCAGCTCGTTGGGGTACAGCCCCTTTTGGGCATGGACAGGTCCCCACACGTGGGACCCACCTTGATGTATGTACTCGATCCACGCCGTCCGTCTGTTTCTCCAGCCCATTTTAGGGCTGGGCGCTAAAAATGAAGAAGATCCAGATCTCAGGTGAACCACACCATGGAAAACAGTGGAGGCAAGGACGTCCACTATTGAAACTTCCATGGCTCACTGTGATGTTTGGGGACCGAATCAGCCACCCAATATTGAGCTTACTGGGCTCCCCACGAGTTGGGGGACCTGATGGACGGATTGGATCACACCTATGTGGGCCCCACTGGAAATAACCCCAGAATAAAAAAAAAAGAGAAACAAAAAAAAGGACAAAGGACGTCCAGCGTCTGGACGTTTGACGCTGGAACGTCCAGCGTCACCTTGGACGGTGGCTGGGGTCCCCACTCGTGGGACCCACCTTGATGTTTGTGTTCCATCCACGCCGTCCATCGGTTTTCCCAGATCATTTTAGGGCCAGGGCCAAAAGATGAAGCCGATCCGAATTTTTAATGGACCACACCGCGTAAAACAGTGGAAATTATGATTTCTACTGTCAGAAACTTTCAGCCCACTTTTAAGTTTCTAGCTGGAATCACATATCCAATATAGGGCTCTATGCGTTCCCTATGAGCCGAGGAAACCGATGAATGGCGTAGATCATCCTCTTGTGGGCCCCACTGAACTAAAACCATGGAAAACAAAAAAAAAAAAGAAAAGAAAGAAAGAAAGGAAAGACGAAGGGGCAGAGGCGTGAGGCGTCTCTGACGCTGGAGTGCCAGCGTCCGTGGACGCTGGCTCGTGAGGCCAGCTGGTGGCCCACTCGTGGGTCCCACCATGATGTAAGTGCTATATCCTCACCGTCCATCCAATTGGGGAGATCATTTTAGGGCATGACCTCAAGAATGAGACAGATCCAAATCTCCAGGGGGCCGCACCAAAGGAAACAGCAGGGACAGTGACCCTACCATTGAAACCTTCCAATGGCCCACCATGATGTTTATTTGAGATCCAACCTGTTCATAAGTTCACACATGCATGTAAGAAGGGAAAACAAAAATATCAGCTTGATCAAGAACTTCTGTGGCCCCACTTGATGAGATCATTTAAAAAAAAGGGAGAAAAAGAAAAAGAAAGAAATCAAAGGGGCGCTGGCCGTGGGCTGGCTGGGCTGCCCAGCCGGTGGCCCACTCATGGGACCCACCTAGAATGTATGCGCTTTATCTATTCCGTCCATAAGTTTTTCAGCTCATTTTAGTGGCTGAGCCAAATTTAAGCATATCCAAACCTCTAGTGGATCATGCCACGGAAACAGTGGGAATAATGATCTCCACCGTTGAAATCTTTCCAGCCCTACAGTGATGTTTATTTGTCATTAAACCTGTTCATAAGATCACATGGATATAAATGAAGGAGAAAACAAAAATATCAGTTTGATTCAAAACTCTTGGGGCCCATTTGGGTGCCATGCATCAAGCAGCGTGCTTTGGCACGCTGCCCAGCAAGTGGCCTACCCTGTGGGTCCCACCACGATGTATCTGTTTTATCTATGCCGCCCATCTGCTTTTTCATATTATTTTAGGGCCGTGGGCCCTCATAATGAGGTAAATACAAACCTCAAGTGGACCACATTGTAGGGAAACCGTGGCCATTGATGCCCACCTTTGAAACCTTCCTTGGGGCCATTGTAATGTTTATTTTTTTCCATCCAACTAAAGGTGATGGGGCCCAACTTTGGGTCCCACCTTGATGAATGTTGAGTATATCGTGTCGTTCTTCTTGGCAAGGGTGTGGGCCCAGTTTTGGGTGGGCCACACGTAGAAAATAAGGGTTATTGAATGCCTACCATTGGAAACTTTACAGGACCCATCTGTTATGTTTATTTGCCATTCTCCTTGTTCTTAAGTCACTCAACCATGGGTAGGGTTCCACACGTGTGGTGTGCGGGCCCCATCATGGTGTTTGGTTGCCATCTCACTTGATTAGTGGTAAAGCACGAATATCGGGTTGATCCCAAACTGTTGGGGCCCATTGATGTATGTGGCCTCCCCACTCCTTTGTGCGGTTATACCCAACCACGGGTCCACCTTGTTATGCATGTGTTCTACCCACGTCAGCCATTGGCTAACTATGGTGCGATATGTATGTTGCCCATCGATTAGGACCGCCTTAAATTTTGTGCTTGATCCAAACCATCCAAATGAATGAACCCTAGCATGTTATGTACAAGATGGCCCTTGGGACCACCTTAGTGTGCGTGTTCGAATGACCGCGTTGTCCATCCCATGGACCCACCTTGATGATTAGTTGTGAAAACCCTTATTGAAAGGTCATCCTTAGAGTTTGCTTGATCCAAGTCACAGGGCTACCTTCTTAAACTCACCCTATTGAACCGTCTTGTCAATTCACCTTGTTAACTCACCATGTTGACTACCTTATTGACTCACCTTGTTGACTCACCATGTTGATTGATCTTGGTAACTCAGCTTGTATACTCATATGACTCACCCCTCCTACCCTTGTACCCAATTATTAAAGACCACCATATCATGTATATCCCATCCACACCGTCCGTTTACCTTCACGACGAGTGTGGGGCTCATCCTCGACGTTCGTATGTCATCTAGGCCATCCATTATATGGAGCCTATCTTGTAGTATGAGGTTAGACTTGTCGTCCCTTTTTGGACCTCATTGTATTGACCATCTATCTCAGATTACCCTACCATGTATGTTTCTCTGTCATGACCTGTCTATCTTGCAACCTGTTCTATGACATTTCTTTTACGGACCATTATTGTGTTCGTCTCCACTGTACTACAGGATTATGGGTCTCGGCATGATTTTGGGTATTCTACTCTTGCCGCTCAAGTAGGTTCTACCTTTGATATGTCGGTTGTGTATTCAATCATTTTCTTTCCATTTGGGTTACCCGAATGTTGAAGGTTAATCCACACCGTTCAGTTGTTGGACCATCTGTGTTGTTGTATACCATCCATTTAGAGTCTTATCTCTTTATGTTTGCTTGTATAATAAGTGAATTATCTTTTATGCTATTTTTAGTATGTCTGTTGCCACATGTTGTAACACCCCAAGATTTCGGCTCCCGTGTACATCACGACGGCCGAATTCCCAAGGTTATTTGGAATGTGTGAGGGTTATACCCCTTACATAATTTTCACACAAACATGCACATTTCATACTATTTGGAAAATCAAGAGCAAGACGGTCAAACCAAACTTATATATTATTTTATTAACTAAACTAAATCATCAAACCATGTAACCATCATTCAATTAAACACCATGTTCATAACTACGTCCTCCCATTGGGACTTATTACAATTTCAAATACTAAATAAATGCTAGAACTATGAATGATTATGCGGTCTCGTCTTCCACCATCTGCTCGCACGAGCCATCATAATCGTCTCCTTGAGGCTCGGGCTCCTGAGGATTGTTACCTACATGTTCTAAATTATTTCCACAAAACACCGTCAAAAGCGGCATAGTGAAGAACTACTTTAAGGTTAGAAATAATAATCGCATAAAAATCATAACAAAACATCCATTACTCTTTCTTAATGCAATGCATGATAATGCATGACCCAGCGTAGGAATCCTTAGACATGCCGCCAGGGGTTTTGGGACACGCAAGCCCATAATTTTGCCCGACCACGTGAGAAACGGGACACTCATAGCCCAAATCCACACGTGACAGTGTATGGGAGAAGTAGGACGCTGTAACCTATTCTCAAATCCATACACCCACATGGAGCCATGTGCATGCATGAGTTAGCCATTCTTTATTATTATTTCCAATTTACACCAAGCCACTTATCGTCTAACCAACCTTTGGTACCACCACATCCTTCCTTATGGTTCATCACTCATCAAAATAGTCGTAACCGACGCATCACATCCCAGGATGGCGGCCCGTACTATTAAGCTTCGTAACAACCATATTCAACTATCGTCTTATGGAGATCCTTAACAACTTTAGGAATAATAATAATAATAGTAAATATAATAATAATAGTAGTAATAAATGGATTTAACAACCACTTAATCGGGCGATCTTGATACCACCACCACAGATCAGGGTGGCCACTTAACCGGACAAGCTAAAAGCATCGTCTCAGGTTAGGGCAACCTCTTAACCAGGTGTTCCGATATTCATCACCACAGATCAGGGTCCATCCATATATATATAAAAGGAATATATATAGCAATATAAGAATCTCCATTAGACAATCACAACCATTCTTTATACAATATAGAAAGAAAGGTGGTCCCTTTAAAGCTGGTTACACAAATCTCATATGTGCAACAAACATAATTCTATTCCTTACTAGTTCTCTAAGTCCAATGAATATCCTCATCACCATGAGATTAAAAAAAAAGTATCTAAAAGCATTCATATATAGCTAATTAAGGAGAGAATAAATAAACACATGTAAACAAAAACACATAAGAATTATGAACCTACAAAACATGAAATTATTAATCCAATCTTAAAGGAGTTCTCACCTTATGATCTTCGACTTATTAGAGATACAAGATGATGAAATAATGGCAAGATGGTACTCCTCTCTCTCTCTCTCTCTCTCTCTCTCTCTCTCTTTCTCTTTCTCTCCCTCTCTCAAATTCGTGGGTGGGGGTCACCTTTGGCTAAGAGGGGCCCTATATATAGAGGTAGGGTTGGAATTAGGGTTTGGAGGTGCGTAGTAGAAATATGGAGAGGGATGTGCACGCGGGGTCTTGTGTAACAACCTCTCGAGGTAGGTTTCTCAAATATTAATATTCAGATGATCTTTGATCGATTTCATTCCGTTAATCTTATCAAGCTCGAAAAGTAGAGTCAGAATACGTAAATTTCTTGATGATCCACATTCTAGATTGGCCGATCCTTAAAAATGGCCTAACGGGTGCTAAAATGGGCTATATCTCAATTAACGGTCTACGCTTGATGATCAGGGCCCAAATTTTGGAAAAGTATGTAGTCATGATAGGCAAACAATTGTACAAAGTTTAGTGGTTGATTGATGGTGAGAAATGCCTAGATCTGAAATTCCAACTTTCGGCGGAAAAGGAAGGGGCTGGCTTTGTGGTTCAACGGTGTAGGATTGTAGATCGGGGTCCAAATTTTGTGTAAACTCGTAGTCATATGAGTATAATGGGTGGTCCAAATTTGAGAAGCGATTGATGGTGAGAAGTGGGTAAATTGAAAGGTTCAAATTTGAGAAGAGTTGGTAACTCGTTAATTTCTAGAACGGGATAATTTCGCACATAAGAAAGAGGCTTATCAATGTGGGGCAATCAAATCACACTATTGGTCCATCATAAAGATGATCCAAGTCACTCATATGAAGAAAAATATTCGACTACGACTAACCATCTACTTTCCTCACTCGATGGACATGAAAATCAAGGATTAAGGCCTGATTTGACAATTGGACCACTTCTACTATGATTTAAGGGCTGAAATTTGATGTGTATGGTTAATATGTGTCCAAAAGCTCAAATCCAGGATTTTACGTTTTAATGATCGCTAGAAACATGCGTACTTAAAAATGGTCAGTTAACTTAAGTTTAACTAATGGCATTTTTGTAATTTTTGCAAATATTCGAGTTTAACAAAATCTAACTCTTCTACATTGTTAATGAGGCCATTCTAAGCAACTTTAATAAAGGGTACTCCATATGATCTCCTACGGATGTCCCGTTATTTGAATTTTAATATCAATGGCCAGTATTTAATATAAAATAAAAAAAATAGAAATAAATTTCAGAAAATTTTAAAATAATTATGGTAAATTCGGGGCGTTACACACGTAGTGTTGTTGGAATACTCATATGTGATCTTTATACTATATGCTTCGACGACCACTATGCATGTGTAATGAGTATGCATCCCGAATCACCATTGTTAGTTGGGGACCACTAGGGCATAAACGCATTCATACAGCATTCGAGATGTAGTCGTGCAAATGTAATTCATGTGCTCTCTATCGCAAACCTCTCCAATAGGTATGGGACTATTCGAGGACAGGAATCTATCATCCTGACTTACACTGTATGGTAGGAATAGCTTAGCATACCTTGTAGCCCTTGGTGCGAGATTCCCTGGCTAGCGACATCCCGCACTATGACTCGATCATTCATATGTGTCCCCTCATCTTAATAATATCTCAAATAGGTTGGACTAGATTGATTTATTGCCATCGCACTAGATGGGCTACTTGTTGGCACTCATACTGTATACTTGACTCATGCATCATGAATGCTTGGCTCATCTGATTGTCTTGTATCAACCGGCCATATCGGTCGTGATTGTCGTGCAGTTCATTACCAGCTGACGGTGACATTGTGTTTGAGACCTTATAGTTTTGTGGTACTCTTTGGAGACTTGCACGGGCATGTCGTCCCACATTTGTATGCATGGTTGCATTTCGCACCGTCTGCTTGTGCCGCATATAGCATGGTTACTACGTTGCAACCACAGCTCCACCGTGGTTTGCAGGAACACCGGAAATATGTGATCTTTAAACAGGATGCCATAGATGTCCCTGAGTGAAAGTCCCTGAACCCGTTGGTACCAAGGTGGGTGCTCCATTCAAGGACCGGGTGGTTTAATCATACACCAGTATGCCGAATACCAACGGCGGTGTTTTCCACTGCACGTGGTCGGTTTGGAAGGAGGTCTGACCTAACCTGCCGGAAGAGTGTTGGCAAAGTGGGTTGAGTTTGACCAGCTGTGAGTAGGTCCGCTATTGCACCAGATAGGCTTTGGCATTCTACTGGTGAGTAGTGAGGTCTGTGAGACCCCGGTGATGTTCCGTTTCAGAGATGGTATTGGTATCGGTGATGCGACTGATGCCCTGTATGGTGTGGGACGGTCCTGACGTGGGCGGGTGTGATGTGGGTGGGGCTGTAAGCCTGGGCGAGCTACCACACTGGGCGAGCTACCAGTTCCGAGTCCTGCATTGCTTACGTGATTGCGTTATGACTGTTCGTACCTGGACCACTGTACTTAGAGGTGGTGATTTGCATACATGCATTGGATCATTATATGCGACATTAGGCCCTGTAGGCCATTGCATAGTATGAGTATATAGCCTTAGTAGGCTGGTTATCTGTATTGCATGCTTGCATAGCCGTTGTAGGCTGGTTATTCATATCATATGATCGTGTAGCCTAATTAGGCTAAGTCTTGGTTTAAAGTTCTCATCATGCCTTACTGCTTACTTTGATATTTATCATGCTTGTCATGCGCATTGTGCACGCACACACGCACTCACAAAGCTTCGTTCGAAGCTTATGCGCGTTTGTTACGCTGCAGGTTATACCAGAGTGTATCAGTAACGTTGAGTTGGAGTTGGGAGGACAGTAGCAGGAGGTGCCAGATTGTGCACAGTTTTTATATTTACACATTGTGTATTTACCTTTCAGTACTGTATGTAAATGAAATGATTTAGTGGAAATATTGTGTTTGTCTTTGATGGTACTCATATGGTGATGCTCATGTTTCAAAAAAAAAAATTCAGACCTTAAAATCCTCCTTGTGGTATCCCAGGATCGGAACCTGGCATGTGGGGTTAGGATCCGAGATCGGGGTACTACGGAGGCTGCCACCTCTGAATTCGGGTTACAGCGAATGGACGTCGAGAACCGAATTTGGGGCGTGACAGGAGTTAGTATCAGAGCATGACTTGGGAGCTACATGTGAACAACACAATGTTTCTACTTAGTATTTTAGGATTAGATCACCCCTCACTTGTTGATATTTGCGAACTTAGAATCACTAGAATTCCCAATGGTATAGTTCTTTAATCGTAATATGTTTGCAGTTTTCTGAGGATAAGGGTTTCTTGTCCCTTCTTTTTTTTTAAAGATGGACACGACACCAGTAGCTGAAGTTGAGGCTGGTACGTCCCAGCCAGAGTTAGCACCTGTCACCCTAGTAAGCGCAGAGCAATTCAAGGGGATGCTCCGGTTGATGACCGCTTTGTTCGAGCAACAACAAGCACCCCCGAGTGACAGCAGGAAGAGGAAGTTCTCCCCTAGCAGTTCCCAGACGACACAGTTTTCAGAGAAGACCCCATCGCGGATCTCAGGTCCCTGTTTCGAGTGCGGTGAAGCTGGCCATTGAAGGAAGGAATGCCCTCAGCGACCTAGAGCACCTAAACAACAACAATGGCGCAGAGCACCGATTGCACTAATCCATCCAATCGTAGGTCCTCGAAGAACTAGGCATCAAAGGAAGGTTCATCCGCGGAAGCCGCCTACGACACCAGGAGCACTCGACCTCCAAAAGCCATTCAAGGGCACTTGTTTCGAGTGTGGCGAGATTGGACACCGAATTAGGGACTGCCCATCCCGTCAACAGCAGTACTAGAGCGTTGTTCCCTCGACCCCGACATTTTGCGGTAGACACTAAAGGAGATTGACACCATCAAGAGGTGTACGCATGCTATGTGGACTTAGCGATGTTTGCAAACTCTCATTGATTTTTTTTGTATACTTTTTAGCTTCTATCTATATATATGTGTGGTTAGCTTTGACTTCGTTTCGTTGTGAATTTCGAGGACGAAATTTTTATAAGGAGGGGAAAGTTGTAAGACCCGTACCCTGGATTGCCCTCCGTACGTTTAGTTTCCGGTACCGATACGTCCCGGACGGACCAGATTAGCGAGCCTTGATCGCGACCCTAATTTAGTACCGCAACGACCTAAAACTTGTACCCTTGCGACCGCGCGGGCGCCACGATTCCAACGCCGTGCGGCACGCCCCATTGCGATACCCGGTGTGTAAAATGCATACGTTTGTGCAATTCGAGGTGGGCCACGAAACGCGCGTGTGGCGTGGGCCCCACTTGCACAATTCCCAGCAACATGTCAACTCAATCACCATCACCCTTACCCATACCCCTATCATTATCTAGCCATCATCACCATACCCACCCCCATTACTCTCTCACCTCCAAAAGTCAACCATAACCCATACCTCTCATGCTCTCTCCCATCATCATCATCATCATCATTACATCATGCACCCCCCTCTTCCCATACAAGAGCCATACGTAGGGGGGCGGGGGTGGCCTTCTCATTCCCATATTTGCAAGGAGAAAGAAAGAGATTTAAGAAAGAAGAGAGAAAAGTAGAGAGATTTGAGAGATTGAGTGAGTTTAGAGAGAGATTTAGAGGGAGATCAAGAGAGAAAGAGAGAGGTTGAAGGAGGAGATCAAGCTTGGAGGACCCCGATCATCATCCGGACCGTCCGATCGGCAATCCAACCGTCCAACCATCATTGTGAGTGCAAACTTCCCCCATTTTTCTCATTTATCTTTCATTTTCTTTTCCTTGGGCCCACCTTGTGATGGGCAAAGCGATGGGTGGGCTGGATCATCCATGAATGGGACCCACCTTATTATAATAATAATAATAAATAAATAAATAAATAAATAAAAGAAGAGAAGGAAAGGGGGGCCGCTGGATAGTCAGCGTCCAGGGGACGCTGCTGCCCAGCAGCTCGTTGGGCTATAGCCCCTTTTGGGCGTGGACAGGTCCCCACACGTGGGACCCACCTTGATGTATGTACTCGATCCACGCCGTCCGTCTGTTTCTCCAGCCCATTTTAGGGCTAGGCGCTAAAAATGAAGATCCAGATCTCAGGTGGACCACACCATGGAAAATAGTGGAGGCAAGGACGTCCACTATTGAAACTTCCATGGCTCACTGTGATGTTTGGGGACCGAATCAGCCACCCAATATTGAGCTTACTGGGCTCCCCACGAGTTAGGGGACCTGATGGACGGATTGGATCACACCTATGTGGGCCCCACTGGAAATAACCCCAGAATAAAAAAAAAAAGAGAAACAAAAAAAAAGGACAAAGGACGTCCAGCGTCTGGACGTTTGACGCTGGAACGTCCAGCGTCACCTTGGACGGTGGCTGGGGTCCCCACTCGTGGGACCCACCTTGATGTTTGTGTTCCATCCACGCCGTCCATCGGTTTTCCCAGATCATTTTAGGGCCAGGGCCAAAAGATGAAGCCGATCCGAATTTTTAATGGACCACACCGCGTAAAACAGTGGAAATTATGATTTCTACTGTCAGAAACTTTCAGCCCACTTTTAAGTTTCTAGCTGGAATCACATATCCAATATAGGGCTCTATGCGTTCCTTATGAGCCGAGGAAACCGATGAATGGCGTAGATCATCCTCTTGTGGGCCCCACTGAACTAAAACCATGGAAAACAAAAAAAGAAAGAAAGAAAGAAAGGAAAGACGAAGGGGCAGAGGCGTGAGGCGTCTCTGACGCTGGAGTGCCAGCGTCCGTGGACGCTGGCTCGTGAGGCTAGCTGGTGGCCCACTCGTGGGTCCCACCATGATGTAAGTGCTATATCCTCACCGTCCATCCAATTGGGGAGATCATTTTAGGGCATGACCTCAAGAATGAGACAGATCCAAATCTCCAGGGGGCCGCACCAAAGGAAACAGCAGGGACAGTGACCCTACCATTGAAACCTTCCAATGGCCCACCATGATGTTTATTTGAGATCCAACCTGTTCATAAGTTCACATATGCATGTAAGAAGGGAAAACAAAAATATCAGCTTGATCAAGAACTTCTGTGGCCCCACTTGATGAGATCATTTAAAAAAAAAAAAGGAGAAAAAGAAAAAGAAAGAAATCAAAGGGGCGCTGGCCGTGGGCTGGCTGGGCTGCCCAGCCGGTGGCCCACTCATGGGACCCACCTAGAATGTATGCGCTTTATCTATTCCGTCCATAAGTTTTTCAGCTCATTTTAGTGGCTGAGCCAAATTTAAGCATATCCAAACCTCTAGTGGATCATGCCACGGAAACAGTGGGAATAATGATCTCCACCGTTGAAATCTTTCCAGCCCTACAGTGATGTTTATTTGTCATTAAACCTGTTCATAAGATCACATGGATATAAATGAAGGAGAAAACAAAAATATCAGTTTGATTCAAAACTCTTGGGGCCCATTTGGGTGCCATGCATCAAGCAGCGTGCTTTGGCACGCTGCCCAGCAAGTGGCCTACCCTGTGGGTCCCACCACGATGTATCTGTTTTATCTATGCCGCCCATCTGCTTTTTCATATTATTTTAGGGCCGTGGGCCCTCATAATGAGGTAAATACAAACCTCAAGTGGACCACATTGTAGGGAAACCGTGGCCATTGATGCCCACCTTTGAAACCTTCCTTGGGGCCATTGTAATGTTTATTTTTTTCCATCCAACTAAAGGTGATGGGGCCCAACTTTGGGTCCCACCTTGATGAATGTTGAGTATATCGTGTCGTTCTTCTTGGCAAGGGTGTGGGCCCAGTTTTGGGTGGGCCACACGTAGAAAATAAGGGTGATTGAATGCCTACCATTGGAAACTTTACAGGACCCATCTGTTATGTTTCTTTGCCATTCTCCTTGTTCTTAAGTCACTCAACCATGGGTAGGGTTCCACACGTGTGGTGTGCAGGCCCCATCATGGTGTTTGGTTGCCATCTCACTTGATTAGTGGTAAAGCACGAATATCAGGTTGATCCCAAACTGTTGGGGCCCATTGATGTATGTGGCCTCCCCACTCCTTTGTGCGGTTATACCCAACCACGGGTCCACCTTGTTATGCATGTGTTCTATCCAAGTCAGCCATTGGCTAACTATGGTGCGATATGTATGTTGCCCATCGATTAGGACCGCCTTAAATTTTGTGCTTGATCCAAACCATCCAAATGAATGAACCCTAGCATGTTATGTACAGGATGGCCCTTGGGACCACCTTAGTGTGCGTGTTCGAATGACCGCGTTGTCCATCCCGTGGACCCACCTTGATGATTAGTTGTGAAAACCCTTATTGAAAGGTCATCCTTAGAGTTTGCTTGATCCAAGTTACAGGGCTACCTTCTTAAACTCACCCTGTTGAACCGTCTTATCAATTCACCTTGTTAACTCACCATGTTGACTACCTTATTGACTCACCTTGTTGACTCACCATGTTGATTGATCTTGGTAACTCAGCTTGTATACTCATATGACTCACCCCTCCTACCCTTGTACCCAATTATTAAAGACCACCATATCATGTATATCCCATCCACACCGTCCGTTTACCTTCACGACGAGTGTGGGGCTCATCCTCGACGTTCGTATGTCATCTAGGCCATCCATTATATGGAGCCTATCTTGTAGTATGAGGTTAGACTTGTCGTCCCTTTTTGGACCTCATTGTATTGACCATCTATCTCAGATTACCCTACCATGTATGTTTCTCTGTCATGACCTGTCTATCTTGCAACCCGTTCTATGACATTTCTTTTACGGACCATTATTGTGTTCGTCTCCACTGTACTACAGGATTATGGGTCTCGGCATGATTTTGGGTATTCTACTCTTGCCGCTCAAGTAGGTTCTACCTTTGATATGTCGGTTGTGTATTCAATCATTTTCTTTCCATTTGGGTTACCCGAATGTTGAAGGTTAATCCACACCGTTCAGTTGTTGGACCATCTGTGTTGTTGTATACCATCCATTTAGAGTCTTATCTCTTTATGTTTGCTTGTATAATAAGTGAATTATCTTTTATGCTATTTTTAGTATGTCTGTTGCCACACGTAGTGTTGTTGGAATACTCATATGTGATCTTTATACTATATGCTTCGACGACCACTATGCATGTGTAATGAGTATGCATCCCGAATCACCATTGTTAGTTGGGGACCACTAGGGCATAAATGCATTCATACAGCATTCGAGATGTAGTCGCGCAAATGTAATTCATGTGCTCTCTATCGCAAACCTCTCCAATAGGTATGGGACTATTCGAGGACAGGAATCTATCATCCTGACTTACACTGTATGGTAGGAATAGCTTAGCATACCTTGTAGCCCTTGGTGCGAGATTCCCTGGCTAGCGACATCCCGCACTATGACTCGATCATTCATATGTGTCCCCTCATCTTAATAATATCTCAAATAGGTTGGACTAGATTGATTTATTGCCATCGCGGTAGATGGGCTACTTGTTGGCACTCATACTGTATACTTGACTCATGCATCATGAATGCTTGGCTCATCTGATTGTCTTGTATCAACCGGCCATATCGGTCGTGATTGTCGTGCAGTTCATTACCAGCTGACGGTGACATTGTGTTTGAGACCTTATAGTTTTATGGTACTCTTTGGAGACTTGCACGGGCATGTCGTCCCACGTTTGTATGCATGGTTGCATTTCGCACCGTCTGCTTGTGCCGCATATAGCATGGTTACTACGTTGCAACCACAGCTCCACCGTGGTTTGCAGGAACACCGGAAATATGTGATCTTTAAACAGGATGCCATAGATGTCCCTGAGTGAAAGTCCCTGAACCCGTTGGTACCAAGGTGGGTGCTCCATTCAAGGACCGGGTGGTTTAATCATACACCAGTATGCCGAATACCAAACGGCGGTGTTTTCCACTGCACGTGGTCGGTTTGGAAGGAGGTCTGACCTAACCTGCCGGAAGAGTGTTGGCAAAGTGGGTTGAGTTTGACCAGCTGTGAGTAGGTCCGCTATTGCACCAGATAGGCTTTGGCATTCTACTGGTGAGTAGTGAGGTCTGTGAGACCCCGGTGATGTTCCGTTTCAGAGATGGTATTGGTATCGGTGATGCGACTGATGCCCTGTATGGTGTGGGACGGTCCTGACGTGGGCGGGTGTGATGTGGGCGGGGCTGTAAGCCTGGGCGAGCTACCACACTGGGTGAGCTACCAGTTCCGAGTCCTGCATTGCTTACGTGATTGCGTTATGACTGTTCGTACCTGGACCACTGTACTTAGAGGTGGTGATTTTCATACATGCATTGGATCATTATATGCGACATTAGGCCCTGTAGGCCATTGCATAGTATGAGTATATAGCCTTAGTAGGCTGGTTATCTGTATTGCATGCTTGCATAGCCGTTGTAGGCTGGTTATTCATATCATATGATCGTGTAGCCTAATTAGGCTAAGTCTTGGTTTAAAGTTCTCATCATGCCTTACTGCTTACTTTGATATTTATCATGCTTGTCATACGCATTGTGCACGCACACACGCACTCACAAAGCTTCGTTCGAAGCTTATGCGCGTTTGTTACGCTGCAGGTTATACCAGAGTGTATCAGCAACGTCGAGTTGGAGTTGGGAGCGCAGTAGCAGGAGGTGCCGGATTGTGCACAGTTTTTATATTTACACATTGTGTATTTACCTTTCAGTACTGTATGTAAATGAAATGATTTAGTGGAAATATTGTGTTTGTCTTTGATGGTACTCATATGGTGATGCTCATGTTTCAAAAAAAAAATTCAGACCCTAAAATCATCCTTGTGGTATCCCAGGATCGGAACCTGGCATGTGGGGTTAGGATCCGAGATCGGGGTACTACGGAGGCTGCCACTTCTGAATTCGGGTTACAGCAAATGGACGTCGAGAACCGAATTTGGGGCGTGACAATAGTTCCCTGTGGTGTGGCATCCGGCTGATTTCTGGTCCCGATTCCATTGTTCCCGACTTCCCTAAGTTTGGACTACTTGACCCTGACCCACGGCTAAAGAGGAGAGAAGACCGACCCGCACAAGTGTCCGGGACTGACATCGGGAGGAACATACAACGAGGTTGGGCCGACCACCTTGATCAGGACGGCCCATGCCACTGAAATTGCGGTTTTACCGCTAGTGAGATAAGCTTGAAGGTATGCTTATGTCCTAGAGGGGGGGTGAATAGGACTTTTTAATTTTTCTTGCAAATTCAAAAGCTCAATTGCATTTATACTATAATATACCAATTAAGCACATGTAAATGATAGCAATTGATCACCCAAGATCCAACTCGATTGGCAACTTTACTAAGAGAAGTATTTCATCAAATAGTTTATATGCACACTTCCATTTCATTTCTTTTCTCTCCCTTTTCACTCCAAAGCTCTCACCAGCCCTCCTCAAGGCATCCTCGGTCTCCTAACAAGATTTGAAGCTCTCAAAGTTGTGCATTTCTCTTCCAAATCCAATTCTTTTCTTGTCATCTTCTCCGATAAGGGTTTCTATTTGAGTGTACTTTGTTGCATCCTTTTCTTTTGAAACCTAGGGTAGATTTGTGTGGATCTTTGGCTACTATCATGTCTTCCCATGGTGGGAGAGATGAGCCCCCTCCTCGGTGTGAACGTCGTTCAAAGAAACAACATGATTAGGGGCCCTCACAACTCAAATCCAAGAAAACCGCTTCCAAGGGAAAAGGGGTAGCTTCAACCTCCAAATCCCCCTCTCAACCCCGAGGTCCTGACACATCTCATCTTGCCAATTGGGCAAAATTCGCTGACCGAAATGTGATTTGTGAGAGATCAACCTCTCTTGTGGACTCAGAACCCTATAATGTTGTAAATTTATTGAAAGCAATAGATTGGGAGCCGGTGCTTCATATGAGAGGTCCTGTGCAAAGAAATATTTTTCGTAAATTTTATGCCTACTGTCAAGACACCATTGAAGATCCCATATCCTTCACCGTCCATTACAACGACTCTGTATGGACTTTCGGTCTAGAATCCATATCTCAAGCTATTAACGTTCCCATTCTTGATCCGTGTGATCTCCCCAACTTTTCCGAGGAGGCTCCATCTATACTTGATATGATTGGTGTTCTTTGTGATGGGGAGATCCCTAGGGAGGTTAGTGGTTGTGCTCTACGGTCTTCTTATATGACGTGGGACTATCGAATTCTCCACAACTTATTCTTCAGAAACGTCTATGCCCATAAGAGCAACAAAGTTGACTTGACCGAGTTCATGGTGTCGATTCTGTACCGAGTCAGTCAGGGTGAGAAGATGTGTCTCCCCTTTATGATCATGAGCACCATTCATTCTGTTATTTTGGGGACTGACAGTCAGTCAGCAGGCCTTCCATTTGGGTGACTCATAGGGAAATTTGCCAAAACCATAGGTATTGTAGATCCAACCGAAAAACCTGTTAGGCCTATCATCATCAATAAATCCATTATCTCCAAAATGGAGATCACTCAAGCAGAGCTTCAACGAAGAAGGGATCAGCGACAGCAGAGGCAGAGGCAGCAGCACGAGCTCCCACAGCATACTGAGTCTGAGCCTGAGCCTGCTCTACGATCATCTGAGGATCCTCGTCAGCATCTAGGGCATTTCAGCACTCTAGTTCGCGCATTTTCACGTCGCGGCACATCTTCGCCCTCTGATCATCCATCTTCATCTGCGGCTAGGGCTAGTCATGAGCCGAGTCAGCTCGAGAAACTCGATCGACTCGACTCGAAAAAGCTTGCCTCGGCTCGACTCGACTCATTAGAATAAGTCAAGCTAAGCTTCATTTAGGAGCTCGAGTCAGAAATCAAGTCAAGTTCGACCATTGGGTCACTCGACTCAACTCGACTCGAAACTCGACTTGATTCAAGCTCGACTCAGCTCGAGCTCGAGCTTGACTCGTTTCATATAGATATTTGTTATAAAAAATCATAATCTTCTTATTTCTTGGTTCTCTCTCCCCCCTCCCCCACACACACATTGGGGTCTAAGCTTAGGACATATAAAACCCTCACACGTTGGGGGGTTTCTTAATACTACTATTTTGTTCGGGTAAGAACATTCCTTGTTGAGCATATCTGATGGATTGAGTAATTTCAAGTACAAAACATGGTGAGCACATAGTGGTTGTGTGTTTTACACGCTACACAAACACAGGCGCTACGGTGAGACCACACACCATACATATCTACAAAACAGGGGCTATGGTTAGACCAAACACCATATGCAGCTATTGATTGCAATTTTACGAGGGAGGTGGTGCATCTGATCCATGAATCAGCTGGGCCTCATCATGAAGATGGTCCACACAATAATTAGGGCAGTCCATTCACGTGGTGAGCTATGCATGTACTGTGTTAATTATGGTTCATAAAATATTACTAGTGGTCTGCATTCAATGCATGTGTGACTTGGCCAAAGAAAAAACCGATAAGAGCTAGGTCATTTTAATGGTGGGGTCCCACCCGTAAAAATACTATTCTCCCCTAATATATGTGTGACTTCTCGAACTTAATGTTGTTGGTTTGTAGTAAAAAATATAATAAATTGAGGTGGGAGCAAGCTTGACTTGACTCGAGGTAAGCTCGCCTCGACTCGATCCACTAGCTCGTCTCGAAAGTTTTTGCAAACAAGGCAAGCTTCAATGGTAAGCTCAAGGGTGAGCTCGAGCTCGAGCTCAAACTCGAGGAGAGTACATACAAGTCAAGCCAAGCTTGGCCCACCTCGACTCGACTCGGCTCGATGTACAGCCTTATCTGCGGCTCCTCCTGCATTGCTCTCTGAGATACGCCAGACTCAGGACTGCATTATTCAGACACAAGATCAGATCATGCAAATGCTCGTACAAATGCAGCAGATAAACGAGCAGCTATTGTAGGGACAGGCTCATATTTTGGTTGGATGTCTCACTACGAGGAGAGGCAGGATAGATGGGAGCATCTCTATCGGGGTGACTTGCCACCACCTGATCAGGACGATGGGACTGACTTCTGAGAGACGAGTCATGAGTTAGCTGTCATGGTCAGGAGTATCTTTTTGTATGACCAAGACACCAGTCGCTCGTCATGTTATATATATATATATATTTTGGATGACTTGTTTGATTTTTTACGATTGAGCCTTATAGTTATATCTGTTTATGACCACATATGTTTGGATTTCTTCTCTTTGAGCTATATTTTTACATCTTTTTGAGATAGTGTCCATTTGTTGTATGTATATATCACTGTGCTTGGGTGACTCACCCATTTTTGGTATTTTCTTCGATATATATTTGTGCTTTACAGTTATATTCGTTTCAAGTCTTGTGCCTTATTGAACATTGATTGAGTGAAACTAGTCGATTGGGCTATATACACTTTGACTCATGCTATAGGTCCATACCGTTTGGCCTATCATCTGTTTTCATCACCAAAAATCATATAACCATGCACTTTTAAATGACAATCTGATTTTTGAAAGGTTGGATGGCTCGGGCAAAATGCACATTTCTGGTCTATTATTGCTATATTAATGAGTCTATTGGATTTTATTGGTATATTGATAGGGGGAGGTTGGATGGAATAGGGCATTAAGCCCTTTTGACTCATTATTCTGTTTAAATATAGCTTATTTTGATAAATTGATATTGATATACATGCCATTTAGGGTGGTTGGTCGATTGGGCGAAAGGCCCTTTGTACATAATGATTAATTGTATATCATGTTGTTATGTGTCGCTTCTTTTCTCCCATGTCTTTCATGATCTATCTTTTCCCTTAAATCGTATGATTGACATATTTTCTGTACTTTATTGCTTATTGTTCATGGTTTAGCTTTGCTGCTCTCATATGCATTCTCTTTTGCGAGCTTCTTTGTCAATCACTGACAAAAAAGGGGAGAACTATATCCCACCAAGAAGCTATTTATCTCTTTTTGTAGGCTTTCTTAGGTGCAGGTATTGAGGGGGAGAATTTGAAGACATTTCGAGTCTATACATGTCATTTTGTAAAGATAACTTTGTAAGATTTTGTATAGACATGATATGGAGATCATGAACAGTCTTAGGTTGTGTTTTGTCACGTAATTGAGAAAGGGGGAGATTGTTAGTGCACTAATTAGTGCAACGTATTGTCAATTTTGTGATTGTTTAAGTCATTCGAGTCTTGTGAGCCCCGACGAAGATTGAAGACTCAAGACTTGAAGACCGAAGCAACTTTTCGCACTCAAGTTTAAGCTAAAACAAGTTCAGAAGGTAAGTTGCATATAGACAACCCATAGGATTCCAAAACACCTGTATTTATGGCATTCTAAATATACTAATCTTAGCCATTTAATCCACGGTCTTAAGGTTAAGATGATCAGTCTTGGACATTCATTAAGTAGGTGCCAAACTATGAAAAATCATAGGAAAATCACCTTAGTTCGGTACAAATAGTTCAGCTGGAAATCAGCTTGAATATGGGCATATATAAGGCCTGCCGACCGGCCGGCCGACCGGTCGATCACACTGGCCCTTGACCAGCAGCTTTAAAAGAAATAAAAAATAGCCCGACCGGTCTAATGACCAGTCAAACAGCAGGTCGGATGGTTTATCCGGCCAGCCGGCCAACTGGCTAGACATGGGAGAAAATGTCCAGAGTCCCTTTAAAAATAATATTTGGACAAGCCTGCTGACCGGCCGGCCAACAGGTCAGACAGCAGGTCGGCTGCCCTATCCGACCGACCGGCAAGCAGGTCGGATATGCTAAAATATGTCTAGAAAGTTTGTGGTTTCTGGACCACTTACCTGACCCATTTGAGGGCCGGCCGAAGGACAGGTCCGACCTCAAATCCGCCCGTTGGAGGGGTCCTAGGCAGGTTGGAATATGACCATTTTATATCCATTTGTGCTCATTTTTTGGGCCTCTATAAAGGCATATCTTGAGGCCTTTAATGGCATAACTTGCACAATCATTGAGAGGACTAAAAGGGGCAATTAAGAGCATTATCTAACCTTCTTTTGCTCATCTTTGCTTAGAGTTCATCATTCAAACCAAGTGATTCCTTGCACTTCAATGAGCATTCAAAGCTTGGTTTGAAAAATGAACTCAAGCAAGGTATTCATGGCTGACCTAACCCATCTTGTTGAATCTCTTAGTCATCAATAGCCATTGAATACTCAGAGTTAGTAGTTCCTATCATCACCATTGTATTGAATAGGCAAAGGACTCCAACACCTCCTCCCACCTACCCAGCATTAGTCTAGGAATACAATATGCATTGGTAGCTGATCGTGGGAACTTGAAAGAGGAGATGAAGCATTCATGGAAGCTGAAGCTACTCAACGGCACTGAATCGGGGCTCATCTCTTATGAGTGGTTAAACTTATAGAGTCCATTGTTTGATTCCCACTTCTTGTTGAGATTAGGGTCTAGAGATTGTGACTCAATCTCGGAGTTGTCCTTGTGTAGGAAGAGGTGGTCCTTGTGTAGGACGTGGAAGTCCTTGTGTAGGCCTGTGACATGGGAGAATATGTGGGTGTCCTTGAGTAGGACTTATCGAAGTCCTTGTGTAGGTTGTAAAGGTTGAGAGGCGAACCTCATTTAAAACCTCCAAGAGTGAATGCCGGTGTACTCAAAGGAGTTGACTACTTGAACCGGGAGTGGAGTAGACTCATCGTCGAACCACTATACATCGTATGTATTATGGTGAATGCATTTTGTCTATTATTATGCTTTGATAATTAATCATATGAGTGCTTAACTAAATGCCCATCTCATATTTGATGAAATGCCCATATGCCATCTTTGAAAGATTAGTACAAGCATGCATATCAACTGTTTGATCAAATGCTTCACTTAGTATAGTTGATTATTTAGAAAGACCTTATGTGATCAATTTACTTGCATTTACATATATTAAATTGGTAAATTATTTTGTAAATGCTCTTGAGTTTTTAATTTGCAAGGAATTTGTAAAAAGTCTTGTTCACCCCCCTCTAAGACATAAGCATACCTTTAAGCTTATCTCAATAATGGTGCAAACCACAATTTCACAATGTGCCTCATTTTTTGGATCATGCCTTAAAATGATATGTAAAAATGGATGTACAGCATGGATGAATCACATACAACACAGTGGGCCCCATGATCCCTTGTCTGGACTGTCTATTTCTAGCACCCCAATCATCACTCGAATTGGGGTGCGAATTAGCTAGGTGTTACCCATGCATGTAACAGATTAGTGGGTGTTACCCCTACCATGGGGCCCACATTGATGATTTTTTTATATATCCACACCATCCATCCGTTTTCTATGGACCATTTTAAGATGTGATACCAAAATTTATAGAGAGAAATCTCAAGTGGATCACACCACATGAAACAATGTTGATTTAAGTGCCTCACCATTAAAATTTTCAATGGTCGGCCCATTCTAACATTTTCTTTATGTTTATTTGTAATCTACCTGTTGATAAATGTCAAGAAGATCTGTATGAAGGAAAATTAGAAAGATAATATTGATCCAAAGCTTTTGTGGCCCACAACAATGTTTTTAATGGTTATGCATCACTCTTTCTATTGGTATGGTCCACCTGAGATTTGGATCTTCTTATAATTTTGGATCGATTCCTAAAATGAGATGAAAAAATAAATGGATGGAATGGATAGACAGAAAGAAAAATCAAGGTAGGCCCCACACGGTAAAGGTAACACCCACTAAGTTGTTATCCTCTAATTCAACTACAACAAATTGTAGGTGTTAACGGCGTGCGGTAAAAGAATACCATCAATGACCTATTTTTATGGCGTGCACCAATCTAGCATTGTTATAGATCCACTTTAATGGCATTTACTAAATGAACGCCATTAAAACACATTGTTGAATATCTTATACGATGGTTTGCATATTGTCTTTGACCCTGCCACTATTGTAGCAGGTACTGGTCGGTGCTTGTGGGGCCCACCGTGATTTATGAGTTTTATCCATTAAACATGCCTTAAACATTACAGGGCCCTAGGACGTTTTTAATGGTAGACATTCAATCACTACTGTTTTCTTGTGGTGATGTCCACCTGAGATTTAGATATGGCTCATTTATAGGATCAAGCCCTGCTATAATTAATCTTGAGAAAATGGACAACATGGATAAAGCACAATAATCGTGGGGTCCACAGAGCTCGACCACTAGCACATGACCAATGTCAATAGCCAAACTGTTGGGAACCGAGGGGCCTATTGTGATGTTTGTGAGAAATCCACCTTGTCCATCCGTTTTGTGAGCCCATTTTAGGACATGCATGAGACAAAAAATGAGCTGGATCCAAAAGTCATGTGGGCTGAAAACATGAGGATTGAATGACCATGGTTGAAATATTTGTGGGATCATAAAAGTTTTTAATCAGGCTAATATTAATTAATTTGTTTTTTCATGTTCATCCCAGTAGGACTGATGTTACGAATGGTATGGATTGTAATGGTAGATCTAAATGTCAACTGGACCAGCACAGGAAACAATGTAATTGAATGCCCACCATTAAGCTTCTCGGAGGCCATGAAAGTTTTGGATCAAGTTGATATTTGTTTTTTCCTTGCATCCATGTCTATATGACCTAATCAAGAGGTAGGATGTCAAATAAACATTGGTGGACATTCAATCACTACTATTTTCTCATGGTGTGGTCCAACTGAGATTTAGATTTGCCTCATTTTTTAGATAAAGCCCTAAAATGATAAGTAGAAATTAATGGACGACATGGATAAAACACATACATCATGATGCCAAAAGCATCAAGGGCTTTTTCATCTTTCCATAAGAAGATCCAATGCTCTCAGATGACTGTAAGTTGTATTGCTCCTAGTAGCTTATGGGCCCTTGATCAGTCAGATTGATTGATCTGGATCATTCATTAAATCAAGGCCACATTTCTTGTGTTACCATGTAAAAATTACACCAACCAAATGATTCCAATGGACCGATCAACTGACTTTAAAATGGACAATCAGGATCATTTACAGAAAAGGAGGTTCAATCAACAATTTAAACCCCTCATTTATTGGGGCCTACCATGGATCGCTCTTAGTTCTCAATAGCTCCTTTAAGAAGAGAATCCTGACCATCAGTCCATGGCATATGAAATGGATGGCTAGCTATTCCTATAGATTAGAGCATCTGATCAGTACTGTGAGTTAACACACTGGACCACACCATAGAAAAACAGTGTTGATTGAACGTCCACCATTAAAAACTTCACAGGGCCCGCCGTGATGTTTATTTGCCATCCAACCTATTGATAAGGTCACACAGACCTGGATGAACCCACCATGATGTTTATTTGCCATTCAATCTGTTAATAAGGTCACACAGACCTGGATGAACCCATCGTGATGTTTATTTGCCATCCAACTTGTTGATAAGGTCACACAGACCTGGATGAAGTAAAAACACAAATATCAGCTTGATCCAAAATTACTATAGCCTCTAAGAAGTTTTCAATGGTGAGAATTCAATTCCCACTTTTTCCTGTGGTGTGGTCCACCTGAGATTTGGATCTGCCTCATTTTTTGGCCCGTGCACTAACATGAGGTGGAAAAATGGATGGACAACGTGGATAAAACACATACATCATGGTGGAGCCCACACAGCTTTGACATAAGTCACCTGGCTAGTGTTGGGGTCACTAGCCAATCCACGTCCGCTGGATCATTTCTCATGTGCTTTCCCAATTCCCATTGAGAAATGGCAAGTGCACTCGCCTCACAGATGGAAAATGAGGCACACGTGAGGAAGATCGGAGCGGCTCATCTTGCAATTCTCACTATGTGGACATCTTCTTAAATCAAAATCTGGTCAATATGATCTTTAGGTGGGCCATACATGTGCAAAACAAATGAGTGATTATATAGAAAAACTAAGCACCAGGTGAATTATTTTTTTATACAAGTGGCCTTTCTCAGAAGAAATGACATTATGATCGGTATGGATGGCATATAAACATCATTGTGGACCCCATAGAGGTTTCAACAGTAAGAATTTCCCTACCCACCTTTTTCTTTTGTGTGCAGCTCATTTGAGTCTTGGATCTCGTTCATTTTTTGTCTCAATGCCTAAAATGAGCTCACAAAATTGTTGGACGGCGTAGATTTCTCATAAACATCACGGTGGGCCTCACCTACATTCCGAGCACAGGCAGCAATATGCGTTAATACGCAAAATGAAAAAGGATTTTTTCCCAAACCCATCTACCGCCTCTCCCTCTATAAAAAGGGGTTTTTTCCCAAACCCATCTCCCACCTCCCCCTCTCTTTCTCCCTGTCCGATCTCCATCCCTCTCCCTCTCTCCGTCTCTCGTCACTATCAAGGACGTGGCCCTCTTTGTCCCTCTCCCTCTATCTGTCTCTTGTCACGTTTTATTTTCTCTCCATCACCGTCGAGAAAATATTGGTCTATTTTATCTTCATCTCTTTCCTTTTTCATTTACTTATTTTCTTTCTATTTTCTCTTCATCTAATTTTACTTATTCTAGGTTTCTTCAGCCGTGAAACCTGAACCGATGGGAAGAAACAGAGGGTTTCTTCAGCCATTCCACTGCTGCCCCTTTATTTGGGGTCACAGGTATCTCTTTCTCCCTCAAACATCGAATGTCCAAACCCAATATTTTAAAACGTGGACCGGATAGCATCAGGCCATTTTATAGGATACATGTATGCCATGTATAATAGTCTTGCATAGCATGTGTTTGATAAAATGTCTATGTTTACATTTTTCAATTTATAAATGTATGCCATGTATAGAATAGTCTTGACTTTAATTGTTTGTTGTGATTGCTTAAGTGTGCACAACATGTGTTTGATGAAATGTCTCTATTTAACATATTTCCTTAAGTATGTTGCTGAAATTTTTTAAGTACTAGACTATTGCAAGTAGGCCTGTTTTCCACCTTATGGTGGGCCTCATGATCTGTATCTAAGGATCTCACAATGGGATATGTCTATTCTACATGTTAGTGTATGGTATTGTCGTACTACTTCATTGGAAATAACCCTCATGCGTTGGTGAAGTGGAGCCGAAGTTGGGACAGACCCATTGCCAAAAACTGCAAGTCTAAATATTGTGTCTGGGACCAACTTTGGGTCCCCGTGGTGAGCTCCATGTATGAGATATATTGGGGCCACTAAGATGAATTTCTAATCTACATAAGTGTGTAGATAAATGATACTTTATTTGGACCAATGTGGGCCTTAGGTGATCTTTTGTCTGACTCCAAATTGGGGCTAGGCAGAGTTGTGTGGAAATTTCAGATGGCTATGTTGGGCCATGTGCCACAAATTGTACACATGTAATCAGAGGGTCCTACCTTATGGATTTTTATGACCAAATATGGGAATACCAGGGACAGTTAACGGTATGTTGAAATATGGCCCCTGTGTCTGTGGCAACCTCCCAAAGTTGGACAAAAACCATTCCTGCAAAACATTTCTGCATAGTCCTTCAAGTGCCAATGTTTGAGCTCTTGCCAAAATTTATAAACTCATCTTCAAGGGGCCATACTTTCTGAGTTGTGAAGCCCATGCATGGGGTTACCAGATGAGTAAATTCTTTTTTCAAATTTGGGCCCCACATGGTCACAAGCTAGGCCCAAGACGGCCCAAAACCATTTATTTGTTATACCAAAACTTAAGATTATTTGGGTTGAACTTGGCATGGACCCCGCTCCACCTCTTATCCTAAGATATTTTATGGACTAATTAGGCCCTGTACATGAACGATTCATAGTGGTAGACTATTTCCTAACGGGCCACCTTATGTAGACCTTAACCTTGCTCATGTGGCCCGTATTATATGTCTTGTGAACTTAATTTATACTATGATGATGTGGGTCATGTGGTGGACATCTTCATTGTCCATTTATTTATCATAAGTTATTTGTGTCCTTAGGCCTATATAAATGAATTAAAAGTAAGGCCCAAGTGGGACAAATACCAAGAGAGATAGTTGGGAGTGAGAAGTCCACCATAGTGACTTTGCTTGGACCCGTTGGGTAGGCCCATTTCATAGTGGGCAGTGTGCCTTACATAGTACTATTAGTCAAGTAGACCACACCCAATGAGGCCATGTTGGATTATATGAGTTGTAGATTTGGGGCCTTTTATGTGATTTACTTATGCATATAACTAGTAGGCCCAAATGATGTGGAATGTGTAATAATGTTGGCATCTTGATCCTATGTTTAAGATTGTGCATGGTTTTATTTAATGGTTAAGATGATGATGACGATGATGATTGAATTGATGGTTGGCTGAATTTTTGGACAATTTAAGGTTGAATTGATTGTAGTGTTAATGCACACGCTAGTTCCGTTTCATCTCTCCCTTTCTCTCCGGAGTATTCCTTACACTTGTTTTCATCGTCAATATCCATACTTTTTGTCGCTAGTTGACGTGGAATCAAATGCATGATCAATATTTCTGGAGAGATAAGGGGATATGCAGTTGTAGAAGTTGGACTGATATTTGATTGTTATGGTTGTGTACGTTCTATAAGTACACATCATAATTAAAGAGGTTGTATCCAATGGATAGGGAGTGGATTACTCTATGTTACCTAGACCCACATTTTATGGATGGTGTTTTAACTTTTGTGACTTTCGCATCAGAACACCTTCCTAGTAAAGAAACCATTCATTGCCCAGATGTATACGTTTACCCTTCATAATTAACGATGTGAAGGTACATCTGATGAAATATGGATTCGATCCAACATATAGGGTGTGGAACATGCACGGTGAGCTTGCAACACCCAAGTATACCGAACGTGCTCCAAGTTCCCACCAGTACCCCAGTGTGGCAGACTTAAACGACATTTTCAATGCAGTTGTTGAAGACCTTAGTGGTAATAACCTAGACGAAGTTGTTCAAGATGAGCCTAATGTAGCCCCCGAAGTTGAAGACATTTTTGGGGACACTGTAGGTAATGAGTTTGAAGCAAATCTACGAGATGCAATGACTGAGCTGTATCCTGGTTGTCACGAATTCACCTTGTTGACTTTTATTGTACAACTTTTTAAATTAAAGGTGAACCATGGATGGAGTGAATAAAGCTTTACAGATCTCCTTCAACTACTCCAAAGTGTGTTACCATCCGGTAATAAGACCCCAGTTAATACCTACCAAGCGAAGAAGATTATTACAAAGTTGGGTCTTGATTACTAGAAGATCCATGCTTGTCCAAATGATTGCATGTTGTACTGGAGAGAGCACAAGAAGAAGACGAGTTGTCCAAACTATGGTACTTCTAAGTACAAAAAAGAATCAGATTCGAAGTCTGTTGGGGCTCAAAATATCACCAATGATAAAAGAAGAAGTGATGAATGGAATACATCAGTCAAAGTTAGTAACAGACCTAGAAGCAGTCAGAAAAGCAGTAGAGCGTCGGTGTGATCCTAGCTCGAGCAGTGCACATAATCTCACCCAGAACTGAAATTTGTCATTCCAGAGCTGATCTAGATATGCGTATTGCCGATAAATGATCTGAAATGCTCAAAAAAACCCTAACCTTCGAATTTGGACATCGTGCGATGCATATTTCTTCCTGTGCACCCCGAAGTACCTTTTCCCCCTCCTAGGAGCCGACTGAAGGATTTAAATTGGGAAGGAACTACTAAAATTGACCATTCGCCAGTAGACACGTTTATTCAGTAATATTATTAAAAGCCCAACGTGCTCTGCGTCAGTGACTTTGATCCCAGAAAAGGTAGCTATACATTGAACAGTCTGAGCCTGAAACCTAAATTTTTCTGAGGACAGATATCAGTGAAGAGATCACTTTCAGTCAGACGATGATGGGTTAAGCAATATACATTTAAAGAAAATGATACGTCATGGGAATTCTTACCATGTCACGATTCTGACAAGTCTAGGATCATCCAATTCTGAATTATAACGAAGAGGATATGAGTTGTTCACCGAAGACCGTACATTAAGATGGTATTGATCATTTTTGGCCCACTTTTGAAGATAAAAGGGACTTCTAAAGGTTATCATGATAGTTCCATTGCGTAGATCGCCAAAATAGCTTTTCGACGAGTATAAGAGCGTCCGGAATGGATCTGTAATGAAGGAGTTATGATCATTTTCGTGGAGGCGCAAGTGCAGAAAAACATGCGCTCGGCCTGAAATGCTAAAATTTCTAAGTCTGAAAGCTGCCAAGAGGGACATGCGCTCGGAGCTCCTTTTCCCTATCTCCAAGAGCCACATGCGCCCGAGGCATGCCACATGCGCCCGGGGCTATGCCACATGCACCCGAAAACTCTCCTCATGGACCCGATACCCGATAAACATTGCTATAAATATCCCTCCACTCAGCTGAGATAGGGGGCATCCTCACCACTAGAGCACTCTGTAGAGGTAAAACTCCTCATCGGAATCCTCACTGAAAACCCTCGCCGGAAAGGATTTTCTTCGCCGGATGCCTTCGCCGGGCCTTTGCCGGAAAGGGATTTCTCCCCCCGGAGTAAAATGCCAGGGGAGAGGAGAGAAAATTCTAAATTTTCTAAGTCCGAATAGCATATGCGCCCATGAGGAGGAGGCAGGCGCATGTGCTTTGCAACATGCGCCCATATCACTCTCCCTTCCTCTCTCTTTCTTACCTTGCATGTACATGCGCCCAAGGCCACTTTTGGCTTGAAGAAGACTTGAAAATGTACCAAGTCCTTGGAGAGCATGCGCCCATGGGGGAAGGTAGGCGCATGTGGTACCTCACATCCACCCATAGTTCCATTTCTCTCTCTCCTCCTTGAAATCAGGCATACACACTCGAGAGGGGGGGCACATGCGCCCACCTCCAGTGCACACACCCCCATCTCTCATCCTCACATGTGCCCATCACCCAACTACATGCGCCCACTAGCCTATGGAGAATCTCACATGCACCCATCACCTTACAACATGCGCCCACTTTCACCGAAGTCCAACACTTAGCTTTTTTTTGCAACTTTGAAAACTGCACTGCACCTCTTTCTTCAATGCACTGCATACACGCACCTGCACTACACACTGCACACCTTATTTACATAAAAATATTTAAGTTTACTTTAAGTTATGTATGTAAATAAGGAAGTACCCCCCATTTGGATTTAATAAAAAATACTAAAAAAATAAATTCCCAACAACGAAGATTTTGATTTTCCATCCGAAGTACAAATCGCAACTTTTTGGCACTCCCTGAAAAGTTTACCTTTTGATTGGAGGGGTTTTCTTTAAATCTAAACCATTCAAAAAAATCTGAAATACCCTAATTATGCTAAAACACCAAAGTCCGGTGAAATATTCATGATATTTTATGGTTGATCTATGGATATATAAAAAATACAAATTTTTACTTAGAATTTTCAGGCAGCGAAATGACCAGAATATCGTTTTAGTACAAATTTGTACAGAAATGGACTTATGACTAGATAATATTGATTGCTTCATGGATTAACACCCATCTTGCTTAATCTAGAATTCATCCATGCTTAATCTAGCATTCATCTTGCTTGATCCAACACTCATCTCTGCTTAATCTAGCACTCATCTCTGCTTAATCTAGCATTCATTTAACTAAACATGTATTCAATTTCACATGGCATACATACTATTGTATTCTCATGCACATTCATTCTCACATGACATATCTTCTATTGTATTTATCACATACAATCAATCTCATATGATATACATTCAATTGCATTCATCATACATCGAAGATCCTTTATCTCATTACAATGCCCCGCACATTTTTGCATGTGTGAGCAGGTTCTCTTCTTATCTCTCATTGCGTATTAGTATCAACAAAGGCACGAGACCAGGATCACTTCTGAAGACAAGTCAACAGACTCCAGCCTTACTCGACAACTGATTATAAGAACTTTGTATCGATTATGTTCATTGCACAATTAGGGTTTAGCCCAGATTAAGGCTCAAGACTAACCAAAAGGGACTGTGGTTACTACAAGAAACTATAATAAAAAGAATTCTAACAAAGCTTGAAATATCATGATATGGACTGCCATTACGAAAAGACAGTCAGTTGCCCTAACCATCGACAACGGGTCCGTTGGTTAAGCTGATGAGGCAGTTGCGGAGTGCCTTCTCAAGGTCACCCGTCATAAAAATACGGGAGTGGGCCTTGGATCGTGCCAACAAACATTCGATGTTCGTGTATTCCAGTGGTCAATGACCCAGAGTTGCACCACTCGATAAAATCCTAACAGTCCTTCAACTCGGACAATCCAAAAGAAAATGGGACATAGACATCCGACTTGTCTAAAAAAGTGGCTCAATCCATAGCAAGAAAACAAATAGGTCTCTATGACCATGAATTGAAAGACCATAGTCCTTGATGACTTAGTCACCTGCTCGATCTATCCAAGCCCTTTTCTTGAATATTTCATCTATTGTACAAACATTATTCATAGTGGAGCTTTGTCGCTTTGTGCCGTGGTGTTCTCTCGCAAGGGTTTCCACGTAAAAATCTGTGTTCTCTATGCTGTGCATGATTTACATGGGACATTTCCTCATTTATTTTATTTAATCTATCTATAATGTATGCATTCATTTACTTTTGCCTTTTAATCAAGGGTGATCAACCATTGATGTAATTAAAGGCTCGTGACCAATATCACAGCCTAGAATGTAAAAGATCTCAGAATCTCTAGAATAAAATTTGCCTTGTGATACCTCTCTTTTGTACACTTTGTGATTGCTTGTGATTGTCTATGAATGTCTCTATACTCAGAATTTTCCAGAACAATGAAATACAGGAAAAACTGCCTATATCGAGCATTTTTCTAATTTTAACAAAGTCAAAATGATCAAAAGTACCTGCCAAGGTGTTAAGGTATTTTCCAATAACACCAAGGCTACAAAGGATGTACAATGTGCCGTGGGTGGCAAAAGAGATGACCTGGCACTCAACTGGAAAAATGCAGAGTGGAAAGATGGGGCATCCGGTTGACTCTAGCACATGGAAGCTTGTCGACAAAAAGTATGAGGATTTTGCAACTGAGCCTCGCAATGTTCGATTGGGTCTAGCCACTGATGGGTTTAACCCCTTTGGGACTTCCAGTACATCGTATAGTTCATGGCCTGTTATGTGTGTAACATACAGCCTTCCACCAAAGCTATGTATGAAACTGCAATTTACTATACTCACTTGCTCATCGAAGGGCCGTGACAGCCGGGGAAAGATATTGACGTTTATTTGCAACCATTAATTGCTGAGTTGTAAGACTTGTAGTGGAAAGGGATCATGACAATTGATGCATACCATGGAAACAAATTCAACATGCGTGCTATCCTGTTGTGGACAATCCACAACTTTCCTGCACATGGTAATGTTTCTAGTTGTAGGATAAAGGGTAAGGATGGTTGTCTTGCATGTGGCCCCAAGACAGATTCATTGCGACTACACCATGGAATGAAACACGTTTATATGGGTCACTGACGGTGGTTACCACTCAACGACAAGTCTAGATATGACTCAAGTGCAAGCACCTTTAATAAGGAGGAGGACCACCGACCACAACCAATTCGTCTGACTGGGACAGAGATTGAAAGAATTGTTGCGAAGCTGAATGTGCAGTGGGGGGAGATCGAGAAGAGGAAACGAAGGGGTATAGGAGGACAAGAGCAAGTGGATGATGCTGAGTCAACATGCTTCTTTAAGCGGTCCATATTATTTGATCTAGATTATTGGAAGGAGCTACCCGTACGCCACAACCTTGATGTTATGCACATTTAGAAAAATGTGTGTGAAATACTTATTGCGTTGATGTTGAACACAAAGGGAAAAACTAAGGATGATGCTAATGCATGAAGGGACTTGAAGCGATTGGGAATCAGGAAGCGTTTATGGCTGAAAAATATCAACGGTAAGGTGATCCAAAAATGAGGTCCTTTCTTGTTGCAAAAAGAAGAGAAAAAACTTTTCATTTAGACTTTGCACGAGCTGCGTGTTCCAGTTGGTTTTAGTGGGAATTGGAAGAACATTGTAAAGGAAGATAACATGGATTTGAAGGGAATGAAGTCTCATGATTACCATGTGTTGATTCAACATTTGCTTCCAATTTTGATCCAGCATGCATTCATGGACAGCAAGCCCATCCGCGCTATAATTAGAAGCTTCTGTACCTTCTTCAACGCCCTTTGCTCACGAACCATTGATATTGAAATGCTATTCATTCTCAAGAAGGGCATGGCTAAGACGTTATGTGAGCTTGAAATTACATGCCCTCCTTCTATTTTTGTTGTGATGATGCATCTACTAATCCACTTGGCTTACGAGGCTTGCGTATGTGGTCCTGTTTACTATCGATGGAAGTATCCATTTGAAAGGCATGATATGAGTTTAATGTGAAAAAATTGGACTAGACATTTGCATTTACATTTCTTAAGTTTCGTTAACTCAGTCAGGTTCATGAAGACGTTTAAGGCATATGTAGGCAATAAAATGAGGCTGGAAGGTTGTATAGTAGAACGGTACATACAAGAGGAGACACTTGTACACTATAACCAATATAGAGGGAAAAAGAAAACAAGCCTCTTGGAGAAACTAGAAAAGTGATTTGATGGATCAACTTCACTCCTATCGAAGTCGGAAGATTTTGTTGACGACTTCAACGGTGAAGTCCTAGGTCCAATTGGCCCAGGTCAAAATGTCGTCCTAGAAGGTATTGAGTATGAATAGGCTCATATTTGGGTTCTGAAGAGTCAACCTACCTATGATACATGGAAAAGGTATATATTGGACTTAGCTCATATGTATATGTCTTCTTCATTTTTTATTCAATAACATTGTAATAACAATCCTAAAAAAATGTCACGTCTATAACATCATTCTTCGTGCAGGAAGTATGCTAATTTCTTGCAGCAACGCAAGGTAGTTGCAAGAAAGAGGACCAAGGTGGCAAGTAATGATGAGTTTATACCTTGGTTGAAGAAGCAATTTGAGTTAGATGAATCAACTAATGAAGACTTTAAAGATATAGTCAGGGGACCAACTCATTTTTCTATACAGTACAATTTGTATTAATGGTTTCCTATTTGTCACTAAGGACTACGAGGAGAATAAAACGAACCAGAATAGTGGGGTTAGTATAGAGAGTATGACCACCTTTCGATCTAGTGCTAAGGATAGGAATCCAGTGGATGAATGTATACCTTACTATGGAGTCATCCGGAAAATAATCCAAATGGAGTACTGACATAGGTACAAGCCGATTCTATTCAAGTGTGATTGGGTGAAGGTGATGCAACAAGGTGTTTCTTTTGACGTTGAAGGAAATCTGACCATGTTGAATTTGTCTAATCTTCTTAGTTTAGACAAATTGGGTGATGAGCCATTCATTCTTGCGGAGCATGCTGTACAGGTTTTCTATTCTAGAGATCCAAAAATCCTGATTGGCATGTGGTCTTGGAGGTTCCAAGAAAGATTTTTGTTGAAGACGAGCCATGCCTTTTATCAGAAAAACAGGTTGTAACTCTTGACGAAGTAGGACCTGATCTAACCGAAGTAGAGATTGGTGATGAGTTATTATACGATGACCCTGAAGACATCCATGTGGTTGTTGAAAAAAAGAAGAAAAGAAAGCAAGCTAGAAGATGAACCTCATTTATTTTACTTTTGTGCATGTAATTAAATGAGTTTTGTGTTTTGTCTATTATTGCACTCCATGTAGATGTTGGATCCTTGTTATATATTAAAATATGCATTTCATTTTTTAATGTTATGTGTACATTCTAAGTCAGATAAGAGTTGTATTGAAGTCTTATATGCATTTCACTTCATTCTGTCATTCACTTTTAATTTCTTACGCCTAGCAGTAAATAAGAGTCTTACATGGATGTGGAGGAAGAGGCATTGGACACAGAGCCGCTCGCAGATGTAGCCCATGACGAGTTGCTTGGGGTTGTAGCCCCTGAAGATGCTAGAGGTAATAAGATAGCTCTCCTTGACTATGTTGAACTAAAGTTTCTTTTACTTTGACCATTTATATTGATATTTAATATTGCTTGGGGTTGTACTTATTCTTCTTTTTATGTAGACGGGTCATCGTCTTCATCTTCTAAGAAGAGAGGACCCACGTGAGGTAAGGAATTCATTGAAGGATCGAAGAAGAAGTTCATAACAACTAATGAACATGGGCAACCAAATGCATTGGATTATAATCTAGTTGATTTCTCAACATCCCTTGGTGTCCTCACATGAACAAATATCCTGATCACCTACACCAACATCCGTGATGTGCCTTGTGAGCACATTCAAAGGGTCATTAATGGCTTGGGGAGAAATTATGAGTTTCAACATGAGAGTGTGTGGTTAGATTATGTTCCGAACCGCATGTTGGAGGAATTACAAGACTTATTTATACACTAAGTTTATTAAGGGCAAGGATCTTGTTGTTGTGAAACAAGATCCTGCCCCTGTTAGTGTGCCTATTGAGGACTGGATTACGTTTGTGGATCAACGTAATAGCCAAGATTTCTTGTAGTTAAGTGCAAGGAATGCATCCAATCGGGCCAAGCAAGTTGGCCCTTCTACACTTGGGTGGCATAGCTTGGCTGTCACACGCCATCAGATGGTATATGTCTTAAAATATACATCGTATTATTTATTTCAAATTATACCAAGCATTCCTTCATTCCATTAATGATGCATATTGATATTGATGTAACATGAGAAAGGCACTTGAGAAGAATCTCACCTCTAATTCCAAGATCAGTAGGTCTGATATGTACATTCGAGCCCATACAACAAAGGAAAAAAATTCCAATTTCTTAAAATCTTAGTAAGTGCACCCCTCATACCTCCTGACTTCTATCATATGGAATATAAATGTGAGTTTGAGTTATATTGGTTTCTTTTGGATTTTGTCACAGGAAAAAATAAAGGAGGCTCAGAGTAGTAATCATGGATCTCTGATGACTGGTATAGATGATGCCCTTGCACAGGTATGCTTGAACATCAAATACTTGAGTTTACAGGTAGTTATGCCTTTTCTGATAAATTGACTTCCATTTCTGTCTACAGTCAATTGGGAGTGACAGTAGAGGGCGCATGCAGGGTATAGGTGGAACTGTATCCAAGACTGCATTGAAGAAGACAATCCCTGTATTAAAAAAGCTCAACACGGTGACACAAGAACGAGATAAATTGGCACATAAATTAGAGGATATCGAGAAAACCCTATCACAACTCCAACAGACTGTTAAATCCATGGCATATAGTCAAGGGCAACCAGTTGTTGTCCCTTCCCCTGCAACACTTCCATTTAAATCTAGTCAGGCCTCTTCGATATGTACATGTTTCCCTAATACTAGTTTGAGCTTATGTTTACACTATAAATTAAGATGTGTACTGATGACATGCATTTTGTATAGCCTGATTCGATACATTTGGGTAAGAGATGCGATCTTTACGATTGGAAGAAATGGGCACTTGCTCGTGGTGAGGGGCATAGAGTTGATCCTACTGCATTAGTTGATGGATCTGAGCTGGACGAGGGAAATTATAGCGTTTTATTGACCGAGATTATTGTCAGGCATGCAGATTTGTGGAAGGAAGATGGTTGTCATTATATACTTGGAGAGGTCGGCATGGGAGGATTTGTTGTTTGGCGTCGACAATTTATTACGGTCTATCTGTAATATTTATGACTAGACTTTGTACTTATTCACACTTATCAAACAATCCCATGTATTGTCAGATTTATTTGTGGTTGACCTTCAACCTAATTTCTTTTATTGTGCTTTTTTTTTAATCTAAGCAATGGGTGAATGGTCTTTCGATGATTTCTGGCAAGATGAAGTACATTTATTATTGAGGATGTATGCGTGTGACTAGCTTGGTACATGACCTTTTGTGAGTTGGGCCTCAAACTTGATTTCCTTGTGTGCTTTTTTATTTTGTTATAACATGAAAATGCACACTTGATGATTTTTTGTAAGATAAAATATATTGACTATTATTGATCATTTATGTAGGTGAGATGGATGGATTTGCTCTCTCTCTCTCTCTCTCTCTCTCTCTCTCTCAATAGTATATGACCATATTGATTGATGTGTTGAAAAGCAGTCGATTTATGGGTTTTGGTTTTTCTAATGCTCAGTATTTCATAATCCGTGCAGCTCCAAATCTATTTCCTCTGTGGTGAACCTATGTAGAAAGCTTGGGCGAATTGTAAGTCTTCAAAACCTTGAACTTGGTTAGATATCTTTTATTTTTATAAATTTTGTTAATAGTTAGTTGAATTAGAAGATGTGTGGATGTAGGCAGCTATCTCATTTTCCAATGGTTTTGGATGGTGAATGAATGTTGCAAATGAGCATGGAAAATAATCAACCAATTACATATATATGTATATATATATATACACATATTATGGAGGAGGATACCTTGATTTTATGGGGACTTGATATTCTTGTAGCCTATGTACGGTGCCCCAGTATTGCTTGTATGTTACTAGTATATAGTAGATATATTACTAGGTTATTATGTGTGTGTGTGTGTGTGTGTGTGTGTGTGTGTGTGTGTGTGTGTGTGTGTTATTAAAAGAGGATGTTGGTTTTAGGGGGATGTTTACGTCGGATTTTGTAACAGGATCCTCCAGACGTTTGCCTTCCTTCAAGTCAGCTTCCTTTCAAACCTGAAAAAGCACAAGTGAAAACTAAGGATGGCCGGCGTCCAGCCGTTGGCCCTCCGAAGCTTAATTTAGATGGGATATGGTTGTAAAGGAAATGAAGGGATTCAGAGTTTAGAGATTGTGTACCTTTCTCATTTGATGAAACCATCTATTTATATAGATCCAAGTGATCCAATCCAATACGCAAGACATTGAGAGTCCTGCTAATTTCCGGGGATAAGGTATTTATCCTGTTGATCCTTAGATGAGGGAACGCCCTAGTCCAAATAGACATCTAATCGATTACATCCCTTGATGGTGATCCCCTGAAGTCTGGAACCACGAACAAAGATAAGCCCAGAATCGGTCTATATGGGCTGCAGGTACTACAAAGGCGGAGGATACTCAGCCTCGGCGGTGACTGCTCGCATGTTGAGATGCGACCCCTTTCAACGACCATGAGCCAAGCTGCTCGCATGTTGAGATGCGATCCCTTTCAACGACCACCAGCCGAGCTGCTCGCATTCGGTCAGACTAGTCGCAGCTTCTCTCAATCGTTCTCTGATCGCATCTTTCGATGACCAATTTTATCGTACAACAGATGCCCCCCAAATCCTTTGAGGTTTTGAAAAGGCTACGTTAAGGATTTTGTCAATATATATAACCGCCTGTTAGGAGAAAGATCGTACGTAACCTATCAGAGGTGACCTTGCATTTATGATTGCTAGCTTTCCGCAGCTTTTCAGCGAGGAGAGGTGAAGCGGCACTAGCCACGTGCCTCTGTAATTAATGCTTGTGCCCGTTCGTCTGTCATGCCGGATGAGAAGCCGCCGCGTGTCTACCAAATCAGACAGAATGATTGCTTATAAATATCGAATCCTGCGGAGTTTGCTTTATTTTTAAAATTCTGCCACAGAGAGTTCTTCTTTCTTCCCTCCCTTTGTTTTCGGTGTAAACCTCTTTGCAAAGGTACTCTTCCTTCTCTTTTTTTTTTTTCATCTCTTCCTTCTTACCTGTCTTTTTCCTTTACGATGGCAGAAGCTTCTGATATAGACATCGTTCCTCTGGGGGATGATACTCCCGATTCTTCCAAATCAAACAATGCTCAAGTACCGGCGGGGAGATATTCTGCCACCAGTTATCCCTCTATCATGACGGAAGAGAAACTCTCGTTCTTACGAGAGAGATACCAGATCCCAGGCTCCATTGTCCTTAGATTACCGGGGAGAGGAGAGACAGCCAATTCCCCACCGCCAGGATGTGTAGCTTTTTATGAATATGTTTTCCGGCTTGGCGTGCGGTTTCCCCTTCATCCCTTCATCCGAGACTTCCTCCGCATATATAAGATTGCCCCCGGCCAACTCATTGTAAATGGTTGGAGGGCCCTTATAAGCATTTTTCTCCTCTGGAAGCAAGTAGGGAATGAGGATCTGACTGCTGGGGATTTCCTGAGGCTGTACCAGCTAAAAAAGGCCCCAGCCAGCGAGGGTTGGTACTACCTCTATTATTGGCACCGGGATAACTTTACCCTGGGGAACCTGTCCTCCAATTACCCTGGGTGGAGGAAGAAATGGTTCTTCATCTCTGGCAATTGGGAGTCTGATGCGGGCTCAGACCCTAAGGGCCACATTGTTAGTCGCTTCTTCGGCGAAGGTGGGTTGAACTTTTACCCCTTTGCCCGAAGAAACACTAAGTTTGCAATGCTCTGACTGACCTATCTTTCCCTTCTTCTCGCAGGTATTCCGATTGGAGCTAGGCCGAACTTGCGGAGAGGGCTCAACGAGAAACTTGTCAAAGTTTTCAAACTTCTGGTACCTGGCCTCAACGTTAACTCTGCCTTGGACCCTCGCCGCCTCGCTGCCGTAGGTTTAATCCCTCATGAAGAGATGGCAAACCTAGGAGAAAAGAGGGGGGCGCTTGGGGTGCTCCCTCCCCTGAAGGGTATGGTCTCGAAGAGGCAAAAAAAGTCAGCAGCTGGACCTTCAGTTGCGTCTGCTCCAGCAGAGGGGTCTGCTCGCGGCTCACTACCCCATAATGCTCCCCAGGAGGAAGTTGCTGCAACCCCTCCCGCTGCTCCGACCCTTCCGGCTGGCTCTCGCGGTCAGCCAGTGATCGAGGTCATTGATAACTCTCTGAAAGGCGATCGAACGGAACCAAGTATTCCTCCGAGAGGAGCGTCCTGCAAGCTTAATACTGCTCGCGAGTCGGCTACACCCGCCTCGGGGCCCACGAAGGCTCATGAGGCAGGTTCTGGTGAGATGGTCGTGGCCCAACCTTCGGGGTCGGGAGTTTACGTCATCCCACCACACTTGCATCCGATATGCAAGTTCATGTTTGAGAACATTGCCCCCAACTCTTTAGGGGTCTCCCTGAACGAAGTCCAAATGCTCTCTTCACCGATATTGGAGCGAGATTAATTCAGGTGATAGCCCTCTCTCCCCCTTTTCCTTCCTTGAATAGTTCATCTAGTAGCTTTCTTTTGACTTTTTCTTCTTCTTCTTCTTTTTTTTTTTTGTAGAGTCTGGACCTCACGTTGCGAGTCAGGTGCGACATTGATGCCGCCCGTCGCATCGTTGATGACGCAGAGAAGAAGAAGAAAGCGATGGAGGGCGAGGTCCAGGGAAAAGACCACAAAATAAAGGCTCAGGAAGCCCAAATCACCAAAATAAATGAGGAGAAGCAGATCCTCATCGCCAAGGTCCAGGCCCTGACTGATCGTTTTCAGTCATTGGACCTACATTTTGAGAAGCTCCAAGAAGTCCATGCCAAGAGCGAGAAAGAGAAGGAAATTTTTTGTCAAGACAAGATCTCCCTCGAGGAGCAGCTCAAGAACTATCGGACTAAGCTTGAGGAGGCTAGGAAGACCCTCACCCAGCTGAAGGACGATTCCATTCACTGGGAGGAGGAAAGAGTGGCCCTCGTCAAGATGATATCTGAAGAGGGTCCTTGCGCTGTACTGGAGTTCCAAACCTCTCAACTTTACGACGAGGAGCGTTATGAGGCATATATCGCTAGTCGCGACTTTGCGGTCAGGTTTATGTAACAAATTACTCCTTCATTCAACGTAGAGGAGTTCGAGAGAGTGGTCTTCGAGGTCACAGCCTAGAGAACGAGCTGCAGCCGAGAATGAGGTCACAGGGGCTACTGACGCCGCACCTGCTCCCGAGGCCGGTCCTGAAGCAGAGAGTCGCGAGCCTGCTCCAGACGAGGATGACCGATCTTAGAGTCGTCGTCCTCCTTCCTCCTTTTTTTTGAGAAGAAATGTATCTCTGTAAATGATTTAACTTTTTTAGTCACTTGAAATGTAAATTTTCCTTTCTCAACGTCATGTATCTTTTCTCTCTTTTTTCCCTTTGTCGATCGCATGTTGAATGCTTGTATACTTAACTCATGAAAAAATGAGTTAGGCTCAATCCGAGGGTCGTGGTGACCGTGTCCGTGTTGAGATAGACTGGTCTATCGATTGAGACTTTGATTCTACCAAGGGTAGAGGTTGGTCAAGAGAACGTGTGCATTCTCTTCGTGGCTGTTTGGATCCAATAAAATGGAGAAGCGACCAAAAGACAATCCACCTTTATTCGAAAAAATCGTTCAGACTTACATCAAATTAAGGGAAATACCGTAGCAAATGTTTTACGTGCCAAGGGTGACGTACGGGTCTTCCCTGCATGTCTTCGAGATAATAGGTACCAGGTCGTACAATTTTGATGACTTGATATGGACCCTCCTAATTTGGGTCCAACGAATGGGTAGGAATTCCGAGGTTCTGTCTGAGAACCAAATTACCGAGCTGAAAGGTTCTAGGTCGGACTTTTGCGTCACGATATCGAGCAATGTGCTACTGATACGCTGCTGCTCGAAGCTGGGAGGCATCCCTCCGCTCTTCCAAGAGGTCGAGATGAAGTCTCAGACCTTTTTTATTACAAGTGGGATCATACTGCTCGATCCGATACGAAGGTACTTGAACTTCGACCAGAACCACTGCATCGGTGCCGAATGCTAAGGAGAAAGGAGTTTCACCTGTTGATGTGCAAGTCGTAGTCCAATAGGCCCATAAGACTTCTGGCAAGAGTTCTAGCCACATGCCTTTACATTTGTCGAGCTTAGTCTTTAGATGATGTTTGATGATCTTATTTACTGCTTTAACCTGTCCATTAGCCTGAGGATGATATGGGGAGGTGCGAACATTGCGTATCTTCCATTTTTCGCAAAACTATGCGAACGCAGCATTGTCGAATTATTTTTCATTGTCGGTGATTATAGTATGGGGGAGTCCATAACGACATATGATGTTTCTCCACATGAACTTAGTGGTCTGTTTTTTCAGTAATTCTGGCTAATGGTTATGCCTCGACCCATTTGGTGAAATAATCGACTACCACAATTGTAAATCTGTTCTGACCTTTCCCGGTAGGCAGTGGTCCGATGATATCAACTCCCCATTGAGCGAAGGGCCAAGGGCCATCCATTGGCGTCATTTGCTCAGACGGCACATGAGGTATGGGAGAATAACGCTGACACTTGTCACATCTTTTGGAGAATTCAATCGCATCCGCCTTCATATTGGGCCAATAATAACCTTGCCTCATCGCCTTATACGCTAAAGGCCGTCCCTTGAGATGGTTACCACATGCCCCCTGGTGTATTTCATCCAGAACGCGATGTGCTTCTTCTGGGTGAAGACACCTTAAGTAGGGTAAAGTAAAACTCTTGCGTAACAACGTTCCATTTAATAAAGTGTACCTAGCGGCACGATGACGAATTTGTCGTGCAGATTTCTTATCATCCGGGAGATGCCCGTCTCTGAGATAGAGGATGATGGGGTTCATCCAACACGGAGAGGGATGAACCACGATCACTTGCTCGAAGGTCGCTTGGTCGATACTTGGAGCATGAAGGTGCTCGATGGGAATAGATTGCGATAACTCCGATTCGGGTGCGGAGGCTAGTTTTGCCAAAGAATCTGCGAGTTTGTTCTTCTCGCGAGGGATGTGGATTATTTCATAATTCTTCAGCCTTGCGAGTAGGATGAGCACTTGGGATTTGTATAAAACCATCCGTTCTTCTCTCGCCTCAAATTCGCCGAGTACTTGATTGACAATAAGCTGAGAATCACTATGAACAAGTAAACTCTGAATTGAGAGGACGTTTGCTAGTTCGAGGCCGACGATCAAAGCCTCATATTTTGCTTCATTGTCTGAGATGTGAGAGTCAAATCGCAAGGCATATTGGAAGCGCGACTCGTCAAGAGCGACTAAGATTAAGCCCGCCTCGCTTTCGGTGGCCCCTGAAGACCCAATCACGAAGAGTGACCAGGGAGTCTGGTCGCTGGTCGTAGAGTTACCACCAGAAGAGGAATATGTGAATTGGCCACGGCCTGACCCTTGATGGCGGTCCTGGGGCAGAACGAAATATCATGCTCACTGATCTCAATCACCCATTTAGTTAATCGCCCTGAAACCTCAGATTTCTGAAGGACCTGCGTTAATGGATGGTTTGTTGGCACCAATATAGCATGGGCTTGGAAGTAGGGTCGCAGTTTTCGGGCAGCAGTGACTAAGGCGAGGGCCAACTTCTCCATATCAAAATACCGAGTTTCGGCATCCACCATCGCTCGACTAATATAATAAATGGGCCTTTGTACCCTGGAATCTTCTCTTATTAAAGCGGCACTAACGGCCGTAGAAGACACAAACAAATAAAGAAGAAGTTGCTCGTGCGCCACAGGTTTTGATAAAACGGGGGGTGCACTCATATATTGCTTCAGTTGTTGGAACGCTTCTTCGCATTGCGGTGTCCACTCCCAATCAGATTTGGTGGTGGTTCGGAGGAGCTTAAAGAAGGGTAAACACTTATCAGAGGCCCGCGAAATCAACCTATTCAACGATGTGATGCGACCAGCCAGACATTGGACATCTTTGAGAGTGGACGGAGACTTCATCTCGATCAATGCCTTTATTTTCTCAAGATTTGCCTCGATTCCTCTTTGGCCGACCATAAATCCGAGAAATTTCCCAGCGGACACTCTGAACGCACATTTCTCTGGATTTAGCTTCATCTGATACTTCCTCATTAAGTCAAAGCCTTCTCGAAGATCTGCAAGGTGGTCATTTTCTACGACGCTTTTCACGAGCATATCGTAGACATAACCCTCCATATTCCTGCCGATTTGTTCGGCGAATATCTTATTGACTAGACGCTGATAGGTGGCTCCTACATTTTTAAGACCAAAAGGCATTACCTGGTAGCAATACAGGCCTCGGTTAGTGATGAAGGCGGTGTGCTGGCTGTCGGGTGGATGCACCATAATCTGGTTATAACCAGAATAAGCGTCCATGAAACTGAGCAGGGCATGCCCTGCCGTCGAATCAACCAGCTGGTCGATTCGCGGGGTTGGGAAGCTGTCTTTGGGGCACGCTTTGTTCAAATCAGAATAGTCAACGCACATTCTCCACTTGCCGTTGGCTTTACGAACGAGAACCACGTTCGCGACCCATTCTGGGTAGTCGACTTCTTTTATAAAATTGACGGTGAGCAACTTCTCGACCTCGGCCTTGATTACCATTTGCCTTTCTGCAGTGAAGGCGCGCCGGCGCTGGTGAACAGGTCTATACTTCGGATCAACATTCAAACGATGTGCTATGACGTTGGGGTCGATACTCGGCATATCTTTGTGAGACTAGGCAAACACATCTTGGTATTCGATGAGGAAACGGACCGAATTTTCTCGAAAGACACTGCTTAAAGAGGTTCCAACGTAGACAATTTTGGATTAATCATCTTCAGTTAAGTGGATTGCAACTGTCTCTTCACATGGAGTTCCTGATTGGAGAGCATTCTCCCTTGGGTCCAACGAGGTAGCCATAGGAGGGCTTGATGAATCTTTTGTCACCATCATAATTGGTGTCGTCTAGGCCTTCTTTCGATCTTGTACGACGACCTCGTAACACGTTCATGCTTCCTTTTGATTTCCTCGTACAACCCCAACTCCATTTGGAGTAGGGAATTTGATGCACAAATACAGAGGGTGTAAAGCTACCCCTACCTTATTAAGAGAAGGTCGGCCCAAAATGGCGTTATACGCTGATCTCCGATCTACCACGAGGAAATTTACAAAGATAGTCATTTTCACTGGGCTTTCTCCGAAGGTAACTGTAAGGTCAATGCTTCCTTCGGGTGTTACCACTTCGCCCCCGAAACTGACAAGGGGAGTTGAGATTAGTTTGAGCAGGCTCCTAGCGAGTGCCATTTGTTGAAAGCCTCCAGGTAGAGAATATCAACAGAGCTACCTGTATCACCAAAATACGATGAGTCAAATAATTGGATACCTTTAATGCGACCACAATGGAATCTTCGTGAGGGAAGTGAATCCCTCCTGCATCTTCGAGGGAAAAAGAGATTGGAGGGTGGCCGAGTTTCGATGTATCGGGCGTCGTTTCCAACCAATAGATATGTTGGTGCTTCTGAGACGCTTTACGAGTATAAGCTTTCCTTGAAGCTTGAGAATCTCCTCCGCAAGCCGGTCCTTCGGCGATGGTCTGAATCTCACCAGTGGGTTCAACGTCTTCTTGCGAAGTATGGCTGTTGAGTTCTTAATTGTGCATATTCTAACCCCAATTCATCACTCATTATGCTAGTTGTTATGGTTTATAGACTAATCTAATGCATGGATTCATGATTGTAGGGATGAGAGAGAGAAGCATCAATTGAAGACCTAAAGGTGCTAGTTAGAAGCAAAGAAGATCAATGGGGCTAGCGTCGAAAAATGAAAGAAAGAAGTCAGAGAAAAGAAGAAAAGAATGCAGAAGAAGGTGCCCACGACCGGTCGTCCGACCGGTCGTCCAAAGCCAAAGACCGGTTGTCCGACCGGTCCGCACATGCACAGAGGAAGACCCAGAAGCCATTACTCTCTAAACCGTTCACGACCGGTCGTGCGACCGGTCGTCCACTTCTGCGACCGGTCGTACGACCGGTCATTAAATTAATTTTCCAAGCTGAAACTCTCTGGACTGTTTTTGGTCGTTTTGAGATCGGTCGTCCAGCACGTATGACCGATCGTCCAGCCACTGCGACCGGTCGTACGACCGGTCGCCTGCGTAAGATTTAAGCCTGCTAATTCTGGCACCGATTTTCTCTGCGCACTGCGTAAGTGTTACGCAGATTCTCGAATCTTTTGAAGTTGTGGAGCCTCCCCACTATAAAAGGACACCTAGGGATTGTTCCTAGGGTATCTTAGAAGAGTTGAAGCAAGGTTGGAGGCGACGGAAGTGGATTTCGGAGTTCCACAACTCCTAGTTTGTTTTACTGTTTTATGCTTTTCTTAAGTTGTTTCATGTTTCCTTGGATCATGAGCAACTAAACCTCTTATCTAGGGCTAAGAGGTGAAGCTTGTAGTGGATCTAAGATGTTTCAATTCGTTTTAAGTTGGTTTTAAGTTCGGAATTCATGTTTATGAACAATGGTTTGAAGTTTATACAAGTTTTAACTAGTTTTTCTTAGTCTTATGATGACTCATGGATGTTTGGGAGAATTACGTTAGTTCTTAACTGCTTTGTATTAGTCTAGACCTGTATGATCTGAGGAATTGGAGTACGCTCTAGTACTATGATCTTCATGTGGGGACTTCCTACCAAAGTTCTATTTTTCTGATTTTCTGAATTTTGTAAGGGGCTATGCATGTGATTTGAATCATGTTCGAATTGTGATCTAGCCTTGTCTTGTGACAGGACTTGAGGATGGTTATGATTGTGATCTGAGTTTTTTGGAATTGGGACTGACCTATGCAATTAAGCATGCTCAGCCTAGCTTACATTGAGTGAATCATATGCATTGGACTTACATATGACAGATTGTTTGGTTTAACAGCTTTATCATCCGGCTAGATAGCTCTTAATATCGATTCTAATTGAGAAAATAAGAAACCACAGCGGATTGAGCATCAAGGATTGCTACAAGTGGATCCTTGAACCCCTAGTGCCTTTTTATAATTGATTACTTTCAAATTAGTTTAAAATTGTTACTCACATCAACCTCATACAAAATCTGGTTGTTAGCTTTCAATAGATATTATTTGATGTGTTTGTGAATTCCTACACAAGTCCCTGTGGATCGACCTCGGTCTTACCGAGTTTATTACTACATCGCAACCCTACACTTGGGGAAGCAAACAATGGCGGTGAGGCGATTTCTTTTGGTGTGATGGGGCTTCCACCCTCTTAGGTGACCGACCTTGTCGAATAACATAATCTTGAAGATGACCTTTTCAAATGAGAGCTTCAATGTGATCTCGTAGAGATATGCAATCTTGGGTGTTGTGCCCATGGTCTTTGTGGAAATAACAAAACTTGCTCTTATCTCTCTTTTTAGGATCAAACTTGATCTTTGCAGGCCATTTCACATATAGTTTATGTTTGATCTCCAGAGTAGGGCTTCTTTGGAGAACGATTGTGCCGATTGCGCCGATATTTCTTATCCAGGGGAGAGATTTCCTCCGGCTTGCGCTTCTTGCCCTGTATACCATGACGTGCCAAAGCGACTTCTTCTGCATTGATATATTTCTAAGCTTTTGATTGGAATTCTGCCATAGTTTTAGGAGGGTTCTTATCTAGGGCTGAATCTAAATTTCTCGCTCGTAATTCTGGCTATGAGGGCGGTGAGGCCTTTATCTTCGGTATAACCTTCGATCTGAACTGCTTCTGCAGTGAACCGAACTGTGAATTCTTTTATCGTCTCCCCATGCTGCTGCTTTAGGTCCATTAAGTGAGATGCCGACTTTTTGGTACGGATGTTTCCCATGAACTGAGAAAGGAAGAGCTCCGACAGCCGAGAAAAGGACCCGATGGATCGGGGTTTGAGCCCCGGAACCATGTACGTGTTGCATCCTTTAAGGTTAGGGAAAAGGCGCTACACATAACTTCTGACCCATGTCCCTCCAGCTCCATAAGAGACTTATATGTTTCCAGATGTTCGAGAGGATCGCCAGTACCTATGTACGGAGTGATGATAGGCGTGCGATACTTCTTAGGTAAGGGTGCCTCCATGACGTCACGAGTGAAAGGAGATTCAGATCGATGTATTGACGCTACAGTGATAGATGGCCGACTTGTCTGATATAGTTGTTCCATATCGTCGAAGCGATCGTGAATTCTTTTAAGGTCTCCTTCCCATTGTAAGGTGTATCCTGACGTTTCGACGGCGGACCCCTGAGATTGCTGTTGCCGGGAAGTACTAGAGTGTATAGACTGTGGAGGAAGTACAAGAACTTGGTTACCGAGTGGCATTCGATTTGATGGAGGAGGATTTTGCTGGACTCGTGGCTCGTCCGCAGAATGTCTGGAAGCCACTGGTATAAATTGTGCCGGCGGTCCTTCTGAAGGTTGTCGCTGGGGCTCTAGAAAATGTTGATCAAGCCGATTAGATAAGGCTTGAAATCCGGCTTTGAGAGTTAGGAGTGTGTTTCCGAGGAAACGCATGACATCTTCTTGATTGTCGGAGGTATCAAATAATGGGTTTTGCGACGGCACGTTAAGATCTCCCTAGGGGATGCTCGTCGAAGTAGTCTGAGGGAGGCCGGGCGTTGGTTTGGTAATGTCAGGCGGGGGTAGCGTTTGCCTTGAAGTGGAAGGATGAACCGTCTTTTTGGGAGGCATGGTGGGAGGACTTCGATCAGTGATTAGAGTGGTTAACCCTGACGATCACCTTCCCATAGACGGCGCCAATCTGTTTACTTCAGATTTTGTAACAGGATCCTCCAGACTTTTGCCTTCCTTCAAGTCAGCTTCCTTTCAAACCTGAAAAAGCACAAGGGAAAACTAAGGATGACCGGCGTCCAGCCATTGGCCCTCCGAAGCTTAAGTTAAATGGGATATGGTTGTAAAGGAAACGAAGGGATTCGAAGTTTAGAGATTGTGTACCTTTTTCATTTGATGAAACCATTTATTTATATAGATCCAAGTGATCCAATCCAATACGCAAGACGTTGAGAGTCCTGCTAATTTCCGGGGATAAGGTATATATCCTGTTGATCCTTAGATGAGGGAACGCCCTAGTCCAAATAGACATCTAATCGATTACGTCCCTTGATGGTGATCCCCTGAAGTCCGGAACCACAAACAAAGATAAGCTCAGAATCGGTCTATATGGGCTGTTAGTACTACAAAGGCGGAGGATACTCATGCTCGGTGGTGACTGCTCGCATGTTGAGATGCGACCCCTTTCAACGACCACGAGCCGAGCTGCTCACACATTGAGATGCGACCCCTTTCAACGACCACAAGCCGAGCTGCTCGCACGTTGAGATGCGATCCCTTTCAACGACCACGAGCCGAGCTGCTCACACGTTGAGTTGCGACCCCTTTCAACGACCACGAGTCGAGCTGCTCGCATTCGGTCAGACTAGCCGCAGCTTCTCTCAATCGTTCTCTGATCGCATCTTTCAATGACCAATTTTATCCTACAACAGGGGACATGATATTCTTGTAGCCTATGTATGGTACCCCGATATTACTTGTATGTTACTAGTATATAGTAAATATTATTAGGTTATTTAGTTTATATATACTTGTGAACTACAATGACCATAGGTTTTGAACTCTTTCTGCCCACTGTATGTTAAAGATGTTGGTTTGCTTGAATGATAAACTTGTTGAATTCTGTTCAATATTAGCCGAACTTGAACATAATTGGATAATTGTTTTCGAGTTTTGTTGGTTAAATGCATGTCTTTATGTTTTTATAATTCACCCTGTGTAGTACCATCAAATTTTGGTCATGTCCTCATCGTGGTCCGTAGCCAAAGCATGCTCAAGCCTTAGGGAGCTATTGCAGTTGGACTTATCCAACCTATCTTCTTCAGGATGAGGGGGTGGACTATTTTGTTTCCTAATGGATGTAATGAACTATAATGACCTGATCTTATCAAGATGATAAGTATGTAACTTGGCCTCAGTTGAGTTCTATTATGAAATGAACAATTTTAGCATAGAGCTCAACTGATATGTTTCTGCCTGCATGGTGTAGGTCTTCTATTACTGATTTCTGACCATAGGTTTTGAACTTACTAACAGAAGATCTCCACCATGCAGGCATAAATCTATTAGATGGGTTGTATGCTAAAGATGTTCACTTCTTAATTGGAGCTCAACTGAAAATCAAGTTACATAATGATAAATCACAACAACATGATCTTATCACAATGATAAGTATGTACGCAGCTCTCTCGTCTGTTACGGAGAGTCCGGTTTAAAAAAAAAATTGGCTTGACTTCAGATCGTAATCGAACCCCACATCCTCAATTGATTTATAGAACAACACACCCTCATACAGCCCCAGGAAGTTTATGGGACCATACCCTGAATTACTCACTCACACTATAATGTCTCTACCAGCTCATCTACTTCTAATTAATATCAAGGACAGCCAAACCGAGGACAGAAATAGGCCAAAACGGTCAGCAATTAATCTGGACTGTTTTTTAGACCAAACCTTATCCAAATCTGGACAATTGTTTTGCCCTAAAAACATGTACAATGTGGAGCATTTTTTAAGTTCAGAATTCTGTCAAATCTGGACTAAAGATGGGCCTAAATTTTCTGTCAAATCTGAACTCTTTTGGGGCTTAAAATTGGGGCCCAAATCTGAACTATTGTTAGGCCTCAATTAGAGTAGAAATCTAGACTGTTTTGGGAATATATTAGGGTTTGGGGTATATAAGTAATCGGTTTAAAGTTAGGGTCTTTGATGTAGGTATTGGTTTTTTAGAACTGATGAACTACACTCGGCTATATGCTAGCTTCACAAGCTACCCTATTTTTTTTCCTTTTGTATGTGCTGGACATCTTTTCCGCGCAAAAGTTGAGCCCCACCTTGAAGATCACCTGTCTTAAGAATCCAGCTAATATGCTTCTTCAGGTCGAGGTGTTCGCTTCCCCAAGTGTAGGGTTTCGATTTAGTAATAATCTCGGTAAGACCGAGGTTGATCCACAGGGAAGGAAGTAAACAATTCTAACTACTCTAACAACTAGAATTTAAGAAGGGTTTATCAAATCGGTTTTGAACATAAAATAGAAAATCTAATAATGAAAAGATAACTAGAGCATCAAAGATCCACTTATAGCTCTCCTTAGATGCATAATTCGCTATGGTTTCTCACTTTCTCAACTAGAATCGAAATTAAGTTCTATCTAGTCGGATAATAGAGTAGTTAAAACAATCAATCTATCACATGTATGATTCATGTACACGATTCTCTCAATGCAAGCTAGGACTTGAGCACACTCAATTGCATAGGTCAGTCCCAATTCCAATAGGTTAAGATCACAACCATAATCATCATTAAATCCTGTCACAAGATAAAACTAGATCATGATTTGAACTTGATCCAAATCACATACACAATCTTACATAATCTAGAATTTTCAAAAAAATAGACTTTCGGTATGAAGCTCCCACATGAGGATCATATGACTAGAGCGTATTGAATCCAATTCCTCGGATCATACAGGTCTAGAATAACTCAAAACAGTTAAGAACTCAAGCAATTCTTCTAAACATCCATGAGCCATCATAAGTGTTATAGATAAATTTGGCCTCCTAAGAGATGTGATTAAAGAATGATCAAGAGGAATCACGGTCGATCCCAAAATGCGAGCAGCTCGGCTCGTGCTCGTCGCAAGGGGTCGCATCCCAAAATGCGAGCAGCTCGGCTCGTGCTCGTCGAAAGGGGTCGCATCCCAAAATGCGGGCAGTTCGACTCGTGCTCGTCGCAAGGGGTCGCATCCCAAACTGCGAGCAGCTCGGCTCGTGCTCATCGAAGGGGTCGCATCTCAAAATGCGAGCAGCACGGCTCGTGCTTGTCGAAAGGGGTCACATCCCAAAATGCAATCAGCTCGGCTCGTGCTCGTCGAAAGGGGTTGCATCCCAAAATGCGAGCAGCTCGGCTCGTGCTCGTCGAAAGGGGTCGCGTCCCAAAAATACGAGCACTCCTGATATGAGCAGCCCCCTCATATGAGTAGCTCCCGACATTTGAACGGTCCTGGTCTCTGGTCTCTAGCAAGGACGTCCCTCGTCTCATAGTACCAGTAGCCCATATAGGCCGGTTTTGTCTTGTTTCTATTCATAGCTTCGAACATATCCATCAAGAGACGTAATCAGCTAGACGTCTGAAGGCTTAGGTTATCCCCTTACCTGAGGATTAACAAGATAAGCATCTTATCCCATAAAATCAGCAGTAATCCTAACAGATTGCGTAACAGACTGGATCACTCAGATTTTTATAAATAGGTGACTCTATAGATGAGAAAGGTATTCAATCTTTAAGCCCCATAATCTTTTTCCTCTCTTTATAGCCATACCCTATCTAACTTAAGCATCGGAGGGCCAACGGCTGGACGCCAGCCACCCATAGTTTTTCCTCTGTCTCTTTTCAGGTTCAGGAGGAAATCGCTTGGAAGGAAGGTGAATGTCTGGAGGACCCTGTTACAAAACGCGACGTAAACAGATTGGCACCGTTTGTGGGAACTCAATTTGATCATCAAATTTAGCCGCTCCCACCATCGAACACGATGCCTCCCAAAAAGACAGTTCATCCTTCCACTTCAAGGTAGATATTACCTCGCCTGACGTTACTGAACCGGTGCCTATCCCCCAAGCCACTTCGACTGGCATCCCTCAAGGAGATCCTAACGTGCCATCACAAAACCCGCTATTCAAGACTTCCGGAAGTCAAGAAGATGTCATGAGTTTCCTCGGAAACACACTCCTAACCCTCAACGCTGGATTTCAAGCCCTGTGTAACCGGCTTGATCAGCATTTCCTAGAGCCTCAGAAACTACCTTCCGAAGGGTTGCAGGCGCAACCCATACCGGTGGCTTCCAGACACTCTGTGGATGAACCACAGGTCCAACCAAATCATCCTCCATCAAACCGAATGCCAATCGGCAACCAACCCCCCGCACTATCCCCGCATTCCATACATTCCAATGCTTCCCGCCAACAGCAATCTCATGGGTCCACCGTCGAAACGTCAGGTTATACTTTACCATAGGAAGGAGACCTCAAGAGAATCCATGATCGTTTTGATGATATGGAGCAACGATATCAGGCGAATCGACCATCTGTCGTTGTGGCATCAAGACATCGATCCGAGTCTCCTTTCACCTGCGAGGTCATGGAAGCAACTTTACCTAGAAAGTATCGTATGCCCGTCATCACTCCATATACAGGTACGGGCTATCCTCTCGAACATCTGGAAACGTATAGGTCTCTTATGGAGCTAGAGGGACATGGTTCGAAAATCATGTGTAAGGCTTTTTCCCTAACCTTAAAGGAGGCAGCTCGCACGTGGTTTCGAGGGCTAAAACCTCGATCCATCGGGTCCTTTGCACAGATATTGGAGCTGTTCCTCTCTCCCAATTCATGGGAAGCATCCGCACAAAAAAACCAGCATCTCACCTAATGGATCTGAAACAGCAGCATGGGGAAACAATAAAGGAGTTTACAGTACGGTTCACTGCCGAAGCCGTCCAAACTGAAGGTTATACCGAAGAGAAAGGCCTCACCGCCCTAATAGCCGAAATTACAAGCGAAAAATTCAGATTCACTTTGGATAAGAATCCTCCTAAGACTATGACAGAATTCCAAGCTAAAGCTCAGAAGTATATCAACGCGGAAGAAGTTGTGTTCGCTTCCCCAAGTGTAGGGTTGCGATGTAGTAATAAACTCGGTAAGACCGAGGTCGATCCACAGGGAAGGAAGTAAACAATTCCAACTATCCTAATAACTAGAATCAAAGAGGTTTGTGAAATTGATTTTTAACATAAAATAGAAAATCTAATAATGAAAAGATAACTAGAGCATCAAGGATCCACTTATAGCTCTTCTTAGATGCATAATTCGCTATGGTTTCTTACTTTCTCAACTAGAATCGACATTCCTGTCTATCTAGTCGGATGATAGAGCTGTTAAACCAAACAGTCTATCATATGTAAGTTCTATGCATAGGATTCACTCAATGAAGGCTGAGCTGAGCATGCTCAATTGCATAGGTCATTCCCCTTTCCAAAAGGTCCAGTTCACAATCATAACCATCCTCAAGTCCTCTCACAAGACAAGGTTAGATCATGATTTGAACTAGATTCAAATCACATGCACAATCCATACATATTCAGAAAAATAGAACTTTGGTAGGAAGTCCCTTCATGAAGAGCTTAGTACTAGAGCGCACTCCGATTCCTCGGATCATACAGGTCTAGACTGTTGCAAACGAATTAAGAAGATAAGTAATTCATCCAAACATCCATGAGTCATCACAAGACTAAGAAAAATTACTTAAAAACTTGTATAAACTTCAAACCTTAGTTCATAATCATGAATTCCAAACTAAAAACCAATAAAACGAATTAAACAATCGAAGAAAACTATAAGGTTCACCTCTTAGCTCTAGCTAAGAGATTAGCTAATAAAAAGCATATTAAAAACTAGAACTAGAACTAAGAAAAGGAAGAAAAACTAGCTGGAGGAGGCTAGGAAGCCTCCTATGACTTGAACTCCTTGCTCCCCACGTCCTTGGTTGCCCTGGAATAGAAGAGAGCACCTCCTTTTATAGTGCAGCAATAGTACAGCAACATAGCAGAATTTGTTTCGCTTGGTACGGCTTAACCAATGGTCGGATTGCCTTCAAATTTGATTTGTAGCTTCCTTGTAATGTGATCTTCCTCATAGATGATTTAGATTTCCAAGATTATCCTCTGAATGGGCCCACCAATCACATCACCGACCGCCTCTCAAAATCGCTCACTTCGGGTACCTTCAGAACCAGTCATCTTGCTTCCAACGCTTCGGAGTGTACAGATGTCGGATTGATCCCAAATTTTGAACATTGGTAGAAAACTTCCTCCTCTACATGATAGATGGATTAGATTGTCCAAAACCCAGAATGTGGTCCGAAAATTAGAACAATTAGGGCTTTTATAAACTCTGCGCAGTTGGAGCTTTCTGGATGGTCCATCTTTCTTCAACCGGTACGATCAAACCACACACCCTTTTGATCTGAAACTTTTGTGGTTATTCATATATGGATGTGGTCTAAAAGATGGTCAAAGTAGATTTTTCATATCCTCAATGATGGGCCACCTGGACCGGCCCAGAGTGGAACAGCGAAATCTGGAACTTTCTGGACAGTTCGTATTGTTTTGGTCACCACGATCAATCCGTAACTCCGATCAACACGAGACCACTTGGGTTAGTACGGTGTCGAGTTCCTCTTCGACATGGATGTGTTAGATTTCCAAATATCATCAAGATCGGCCCATAAAACTGGTCCGAAAAACCAGGTACGGGAATACATTGCTGTTTTAGAATCTGGAATCTGAAACTTGCATGGCCGACCGGTCACGACCGGTCAGGCCCTCTTTGGCATTACTCCAGCAAGCATGGCCGACCGGTCAAGACTGTCGGTCTCTTTTTCTTCTTGTTTTCTTCCTTTCTTTCTTCTATTTTCTTCTTTCTTTGCTTCTTTCTTTGCTTCCTTCCTCCTTCAGCCCTCCTTGGGTCTTCATCCAAGGTTCTAAATCAGCTCTTTTGGTCATCAATTGGGCAAAGTAACTCTCATTCCTACAACCACAAAACATGTATTTGATTAGTCATTAAATTATGAAAACCATGCATAATGAGTGATGAATTGGGGTTAAAATATGCACAATTAAGAGCTCAACAAGTTGCTCTAGCGTGTCATGGTATACAGGGCAAGAAGCGCAAGCCGGAGGAAATCTCTCCTTCGGATAAGAAATATCGGCACCACCGGCGAGACCACTCTCCCAAGAAAGTCTACTCTGGTAAGTACCATAACTACACTCCCCTCAACCCACCTCCGGAAAAGGTGCTAATGGAGATCAAGCATAAACCATATGTGAAATGGCTCGCAAAGATCAAATCTGATCCTGAGAAAGAGATAAGAGCAAGTTTTGTTATTTCCACAAAGATCATGGGCACAACACCCAAAATTGTATATCTTTGCGTGATCACATCGAAGCTCTTATTCGAAAAGGTCACCTTCAAGATTATATTGTCCGACAAGGTCGTTCACCTAAAAGGGGGGAAGCCCCGCCACATCAAAAGAAATCAACTCATCGACATACTTCACAAGAAAACGCTGAACCTACCGGGGAGATTCGGACCATCGCCGGAGGACCGGCTTGCGGAGGAGATTCTCAAGCTTCAAGAAAAGCATATACCCATAAGGCATCCAAGAAGCCCCAGCATATTTACTGGCTGGAACGAACTCCCGATACATCGGAGTCCAGCCGTTCTTCAATCTCTTTCTCCCTCGAAGATGCAGAGGGGATTCACTTCCCTCACGAAGACTCCATCGTAGTCACGCTGAAGGTATCAAACTATCTGACTCATCGTATTATGGTGGATACAGGTAGCTCTGCTGATATACTCTACCTGAAGGATTTCAACAAAATGGCACTCGCCAGAAGCCTGCTCAAGCCAGTCTCAACTCCCCTCATCGGCTTCGGGGGCGAAGTGGTGACACCTGAAGGAAGTATTGACCTTCCAGTCACCTTTGGTGAGAACCCAGCGAAGACGACTATCTTCATAAATTTCCTCGTGGTAGATCGAAGATCAGCATACAGCGCCATTTTGGGGTGACCATCGCTTAATAAGGTTGGGGCAGCTTTACATCCCTTGTATTTGTGCGTCAAATTTCCTACCCCGAATGGTGTTGGGGTTGTACGAGGAAATCAAAGAGAAGCCCGATCTTGTTATGAGATAGCCCTACAAGATCAAAAGAAAGCACATACGACACCAGTTATGATGGTAGCACAGGATTCACCCAACTCCCCGACGGATACCTCGTTGGACCCAAGAGAGAATGCTCTCCAATCAGGAACTCCCGAGGAAGAGATGGTGGATATTCACTTAACTGAAGGCGACTCGTCCAAAGTTGTCTACGTGGGATCCTCTTTGAGGAGCGTCTTTCGGGGAGATTTGATCCGTTTCCTCACCGAATACCAAGATGTGTTTGCCTGGTCTCACCAAGACATGTTCGGCATTGACCCCAGCGTCATCGCACATCGTCTGAACGTTGACCCGAAGTATAAACCCGTCCACCAGCGCCGACGTGCCTTCACTGCAGAAAGGCAAATGACAATCAAGGCTGAAGTCGAGAAGCTGCTCACGGTCAATTTCATAGAAGAAGTTGACTACCCGGAATGGGTTGCGAACGTAGTTCTCGTTCGAAAAGCTAATGGCAAATGGAGAATGTGTATCGACTATTCGGATTTGAACAAAGCGTGCCCCAAAGATAGGTTCCCGACCCCGCGAATCGACCAGTTGGTCGATTCAACAGCTGGGCATGCTCTGCTCAGCTTTATGGATGCCTATTCTGGTTATAACTAGATCATGATGCATCCGCCCGATACCAACATACTGCCTTCATTACTGACCGAGGCCTATATTGCTACCAGGTAATGCCCTTTGGCCTAAAAAATGTAGGGGCCACTGTTCAGCGCCTCATTAATAAAATATTCGACGCACAAATTGACAGGAATATGGAAGTCTATGTCGACGACATGCTCGTGAAAAGTGTCGTAGAAGACGATCACCTTCAGATCTTCGAGAAGCCTTCGACTTAATGAGGAAATATCAGATGAAGCTAAACCCAGAAAAATGTGAGTTTGGAGTGTCTGCTGGAAAATTTCTTGGATTTATGGTCGGCCAACGAGGAATTGAGGCAAATCCTGAAAAAATAAAAGCGTTGATAGAGATGAAATCCCCGACCACTCTTAAGGACGTCCAACATCTAGCTGGTTGCATTGCATCATTAAATAGGTTCATTTCACGGGCCTCTGACAAGTGCTTACCCTTCTTTAAGCTCCTCCGAGCCACAGCCAAATCTGATTGGGAGTGGACACCACAATGCGAAGAAGCTTTTCAACAACTGAAGCAATATATGAGCACACCCCCCGTTTTATCTAAATATGTGGCGCACGAGCAACTCATCCTTTATTTATCTGTGTCTTCCACGGCCGTTAGCGCTGCTTTAATAAGAGAAGATTTTGGGATACAAAGGCCCATTTATTATATCAGTCGAGCAATGGTGGACGCTGAAACCCGGTATTCTGATATGGAGAAGTTAGCCCTTGCTTTAATCACGGCTGCCCGAAAACTACGACCATACTTCCAGGCCCACGCTATATTAGTGCCAACAAATCATCCGTTACGACAGGTCCTTCAAAAACCCGAGGCTTCAGGACGATTAACCAAGTGGGCGATCGAGATCAGCGAGCACAATATTTCAGTTCTGCCCCAGAACCGCAATCAAGGGCCAGGCCGTGGCTGACTTCATCGCCGAATTCACCTACTCCTCTCCCTATGATAATGCCGCGATCAATGACCAGCCATCCTAGTCACTCTTCGTGGACGGGTCCTCACGGGCCACCGGTAGCGGAGCGGGCCTAATTTTAGTTGCTCCAGACGGGTCGCATTTTCAATACGCTTTACATTTTGATTCTTGCATCTCGAATAATGAAGCAGAATATGAGGCTCTGATCGTTGGCCTCGAACTAACAAACGTCCTCTCAATTCAGAATCTACTCATTCACAGTGACTCTCAGCTCATAGTAAATCAGGTACTCGGCCAATTCGAAGCAAAAGAATAAAGGATGGCCTTATACAAATCTCGAGTGCTCATCCTGCTCGCAAAGCTGAAGAATTATGAAATAATCCACATCCCTCGCGAGAAGAACAAACTCGCTGATTCTTTGGCAAAACTCGCCTCTGCACCAGAATCTGAGTTATCACATTCAATTCCCATCGAGCACCTACAGAACCCGAGTATCGACCAAGCACCTCTTGAGCAGGTGATTACGGTACATCCCTCTCCGTGTTGGATGGACCCCATTCTCCTTTATCTCAGGGATGGAGATCTTCCAAACAATAAAAAATCCGCACGACAAATCCGCCATCGACTTGCCAGGTATACTTTACAAAATGGAATGTTATTACGCAAGAGTTTTTCTTTGCCCTATTTAAGGTGTCTTCACCCAGAAGAAGCACATCGTGTTCTAGATGAAATACACCAGGGGGCATGTGGTAACCACCCAAGGGGACGATCTCTAGCATACAAGGCGATGAGGCAACGATACTATTGGCCCACTATGAAGGCAGATGCAATTGAATTCTCTAAAAAATGTGACAAGTGTCAGCGATATTCTCCTATACCTCATGTACCGTCCAAGCAAATGACGTCAATTGATAGCCCTTGGCCCTTCGCCCAATGGGGGGTCGATATCATCGGGCCCTTGCCTACAGGAAAAGGACAAAATAGGTTCGCTATCATGGGGGTCGATTACTTCACCAAATGGGCCGAGGCGGAGCCATTAGCCAGAATTACTGAGAAACAGACCACTAAGTTCGTATGGAGAAATATCATATGTCGTTATGGACTCCCCCATACTATAATCACCGAAAATGGAAAGCAATTCGACAATGCTGCTTTCGATGGATTTTATGAAAAATGGAAGATACGCAATATCCGCACCTCTCCATATCATCCTCAAGCAAATGAGCAAGTTGAAGCGGTGAATAAAATCATCAAGCATCATTTAAAAACCAAGCTCGGTGAGTGTAAAGGCATGTGGCCAGAACTCCTGCCAGAAGTCTAGTGGGCATATAGGACTACGACTCGCACGTTTACAGGCGAAATTCCTTTCTCCTTAGCATTCGGTACCGACGCAGTAGTTCCAATTGAAGTTCAAGTACCCTCGTATCGAGTCGAGCAGTATGATCCCACTTGTAATCAAGAAGGCCTTCAACTTCATTTCGATCTCTTGTAAGAGTGGAGAAATGCCTCCCAGATGTGAGCAACAGCGTATCAACAGTGCATTGCTCGTTATCGTAATGCTAAAGTTCAGCCTAGAGCTTTTCAGCTCGGCGATTTAGTCCTTAGACAGAACCTCGGAGCTTCTGCTCGTTCGTTGGATCCAAATTGGGAAGGCCCGTATCGAGTCATCAAAATTGTGCGACTTGGTACTTATTATCTTGAAGATATGAATGGAAGATCCGTACGTCGCCCTTGGCATGTGGAACATTTGCTACGGTATTTCCCTTAATTCGATGTAATTCTCAACGACATTTCGAATGAATAAGAGCTAAAGTCATTCTTTTTTGTTGCTTCTCCATTTTATGGATCAAAAATAGCCCCGAAGAGAATACACACGTTCTCTTGGCCAATTGCCTACCCTTGGTAGAGTTAAAGTCATTCTTTTTGGTCACTTCTCCATTTTATGGATCAAAAATAGCCCTGAAGAGAACATACGCGTTCTCTTGAACAATCTTCTACCCTTGGTAGAATCAAAATCTCAATCGATAAATCAGTCTATCTCAACGCGGACATGGTCACACGACCCCCAGATCGAGCCTAACTCATTTTTTCATGAGTTAGTTATTTGAGCGGTCAACATGCGATCGACAAAGGGCGAAAAAGCTAGAAAAAATACACAACATCGAAGAAAAGGGAAGTTCCATTATAACTGACTAAAAAGTCGGATCATTTACATGGATACAAATTCTTCTCAAAATGTATGAAAACTAATGAAGAAGAACAACGACTCTAAGACTGGTCATCCCCGTCTTGTGCAGGCTCACGACTTTCGGCTTCAGGACCGATTTCGGGAGCAGGTGCAGCATCTGTAGCCCTGTGACCTCATTTTTAGCCGCAGCTCGCTCTCTAGCCGCGACCTCGAAGGCCACCCTCTCAAACTCCTTAAAATTGAAGGAAGGAGCTATCTGTTGCATAACCCTGACCGTAAAATCACGACCAGCGATATACGCTTCATAGCGTTCCTCGTCGTAGAGTTGAGAGGTTCGGAACTCCTGGACTGCACGAGTGCCCTCGTCAGATACCATCTTGACAAGAGCCACTCGCTCCTCCTCCCAATGAATGGAATCATCCTTCAGCTGTTCAAGATTCTTCTTGGCCTCCTCCAGCTTAGTCCGAGAATCCTTGAGCTGCTCCTCGAGGCGGATCTTGTCCTGGCGGAAAATCTCCTTCTCTTTCTCGCTCTTGGTATGGAGTTCTTGGAGCCTCGCGAGTTGAAGGTCCACTGACTGAAAACGGTCAATCATGGCCTAAATCTTGACAAGGAGGATTTTCTTTTCCTCATCCATCTTGGTGATTTGGGCTTCCAAGGCCTTCATCAGCCGATCCCTTCCTTGGACTTCGGCCTCCATCGCCTTTTTCTTCTTTTCCGCATCGTCAACGACGCGGCGGGCGGCTTCAATATCACGTCTGACACGAAGCGTGAGATCCAGACTCTGATATAAACAAAGAAAGAAGAATTAAAGTGGCTCGCCACACTTGTAACCCAAAGAAAGAATGAGAAAGGGGAAGAGAGTTGTTACCTGAATCAATCTCACCCCAATATCAGTAGAAAGAGCCTCTGGGCTTGGCTCAGAGAGGCCCCCGAAGGAGCTGGGGGAGATGTTATCGAACATAAACTCGCATATTGGATGCAAGTGTGATGGGATAACAAAGACTCCCGACCCAGAGGGTTGGGCTACAACCATCTCACTGGTGCCCGCCTCGCGAGCATTCGCAGCACCCGAGGCGGGTGTCACTGATTCGCGAGCAACAATAAGCTCGCATGCTGTCCCCTTCGAAGGGAGGCCTCCCTCCCCTCGATCGTCTTTCGGCGAATTATCGACAACTTCGATTACCGACTGGCTACGAGTGCCATCCGGAGGGGTTGCGGTCGTGCGAGAGGTCGTGGCAACCCCCCCTTGTGCAACAACATGTGGCTGTGTGCCGCGAGCAGACCCTTTTGCTGGAGCAGGCGCGGCTGAAGGACCAGCCGCCGACTTCTTTTGCCTCTTCGAGGCCACACCCTTCAGACGGGAGAGCATCCCCAATGGCCCCCTCTTGTCGCCTACGTTCACCATTTCCTCTCGAGAAATCAAGCCCGCGGCGCAGAGGTGACGTGGGTCTAAGGCAACCTTAACGTTGCGTGCAACGGCTGGGAGCTTGGAGACCCTTACTAACTTTTCGTTAAGTCCTCCTCGCAAGTTTGGCCTCACACCAGTCGGAATGCCTACAGGAAAAAAGAGAAGGCACGTTAGTCAAAACAGAGCAAAGTTTTTTTGTTTCTTTCAGACAAACGGGCAGAAACTTAACCCACCTTCGCCAAAGTAGCGGTTAACATTATGGCCTTTGGGGTCTGAGCCCACCTCGGACTCCCAGTTGCCAGAGACGTAAAACCATTTTTTCCTCCATCCAGGGCAATTGGAGGAGGGGTTTCCCAGAATAAAATTGTTTCAGTGCCAAAAACAGAGGTAATACCAACCCTCGCTAGCTGGGGCCCTTTTTAGCTAGAATAACCTTAGAAACTCCTCAGCGGTTAATTCATCGTTACCCGCTTGATTCCAGAGAACGAAGGTAGTTATAAGCACCTGCCAGCCATTTACGATGAGTTGACCGGGGGCAATCTTATAAGTGCGTAGGAAATTTTGGATGAAAGGGTGAAGGGGAAGATGCACGCCGACTTTGAAAAAATACTCGTAAAAGGCTACACAGCCTGGTGGCGGTGCATCGGCCGTCTCCCCTCTCCCCGGTAACCTGAAAGTAACGGAGTCCGGGACCCGATATCTCTCCCGAAGGCTAGAGAGCTTTTCTTCCGTCATTATTAAGGAATAACCAGCGGCAGAATACCTCCCGGCCGGTACTCTAGCATTGTTGGATTTGGATGAATTGGGGGTATCATCTCCCAGAGGGACGACCTCTTCATCTGAAACCCCCGCCATTGTAAAAGAAAAAGAAAGATAGGAGAAAAGGAGAATGGGAAGAAAGACTACCTCAGTGAAGAGGTTTGCACCGAAAATAAAGAAGAAGAAGAAAGAAGAACTCTCCTGCAGCTTAAGTTCGAAAATGAAGAAAACTCCGTAGGATTCGATATTTATACGCAATCATTTCGTTTGATTTGGTTCACACGTGGCGGCCTCTCATCCGGCACGATAGACGAACGAGCACAAGCATTAATTACGGAGACACGTGGCAAGCGACGCTTCACCTCTTACGGTTAGAAAGCTGCGTAAAGTTGGGCATCATAAATGCAGAATCACATCAGATAAATCATTGTTGGGGTCCCAAAAGGTAGGGACTCTTAAAATAAACAAAATAACCATATAACTCTGAAGGAATCACGCAAAACGCCTTCCGGTGCACACAAAATGGAGATTTACAAAATTTCCTTAGCCAATTTTGGCTGAAATCTCCAGCGGGCCCCGCCGATCACCGTGATAAGAACCGTTCGGAATTGGACCCGTAACTTCCTTGTAATTTATGATGAGCAGTGCATGTGGTTTCACGATCAAACGGGCCCCACAAACCCCCCAAAATTCAAAACCCAACTGGTGGAGTTCACATTTACGTGTCCACGCACCCATAAATTCAGGTGCCCCACGCACCCGAAAAATGACTAAAAAACAGGAATTCATTAAAGGCATTTCGACGTCCTGATACTGCGAGCAGCTTTATTCGACTCTCGAGATCATCTGCTCGCGTCTCACATATTAGATATATACGGCGCACAGTTACCACGTCTTCGAGCTGACGTCCTGATCCTGCGAGCAGCTCTATTCAACTCTCGAGATCATCTACTCGCGGATCGCATATTAGGATCATCTGCTCGTGGCTCGCATATTAGACATATATGGCGCACAGTTACCGAGTCTTCCAGCCGACGTACTGATCCTGCGAGCAGCTTGTCTCGCGAGCAGTTCCCGACTTGTGAGCAGTTCTTACTACTGATGGTTAGCGATGGTATCCCTTAGCGACGCGCCAACCCATTTTCTCGACACGCTACATGTGGCGGTCTCCTACTGGCCGACTTTGGGTATAAATACCCCCCCCCCCTTTCGCTTCATTGGGGCGGTTCTAAAAAAAGAGAGAGTTGCCACCCTCTGGGAATCCGAAATCACCGCCAGAAACCCTTCCCGATCGCCGGAATACCCTTTCTGATCGCCGATATTCCACCGCAGGTCTGATTACTAAAAAATCATAAGTGCGGCCGCGCATCCTGAAAATTCTCCCACGCACCCGAATAATTGCCCACGCGTCTATTAATTCGACATAAATCAAACAAGTGCCTCGGAGTCCCACGCATCCAAAAAATGGCCCACGCGTCCATAAATTCGGGTCCCACGCGTCCATAAATTCATCAAAAATCAGATTTGCAAATTCGGTCCTATGCATCCTGAATATGGACCCACGCACCCCTAAATTCATTAGAAATTCGGCACTTAATTTTTAGGTGCGTGGAGCCCACGCACCCGTTTATTAAGTCCCACGCACCCAAAAAATCAGCCGATTGCAAAACCTATTTTCAGGTGCACCGGACTCAATTTTAAGTGTTTTCAAGATCCGTTTGAGCCTATTTTGTGTATTTTGAGCGTTCCGGACGCAATGGAATGATCGAATGGACACTCCAGGAACTCTAACAAGTAGAATTGTGCATCTTCGAGGCCCAACCCGGTTTGACGCAATGAATGAAGTAACTTCTCAGAACGGAGCCGCCAGCATCCAGAGCTCGGCAAATATGTCACCATTCACATCTATTGTAAAGTTGTGATCCGATTGGGGTCGAAAGCCAGGAAAACAAGACTATGGTTACCACGATAAACCATGTCAAAGAGTTTCAAATTTGCTACAAAGCAATTGCTATGAACTGCCACAACACAACAGTCGATGCCCTACCCGTCCAAACGGCATCCGTCGGTTGGGCTATGCAGGTACACACAACTGTAGAATGGACTTCCCGAGGTCACCTGTCCCTATGTTGACAGGCGCGGGCCCAGAGTCGTCTTTCTCAGTAATAAATCCTGATAGTCTCAGCCTGGATCTCCGGCCAAAACATGGGACATAGACATCTGACTAATACAAAGTTGGTTTAGTCCATAACAAAACAAATACAGGTCTCTATGACCACAAGCTCTAAGACCATAGTCCCCGCTGACTAGTCTTTTGCCTTTTAATCAAGGGTCATCGATCATCCCGATGTAATTAAGGGTCGTGCCAGATCACGACCTGGAATGTACAAGATCTCAGAATCTCTGGAATAAAATTCGCCTTGCGATATCTCTTCTCTTGTGTACTTTTGTGAATGCTTGTGATTGTCTACGAATGTTTCTATTATTCAGAACCCCAGAGCGAATTTTGCTACAAAGAGTTTCAAATTTGCTACAAAGCAATTGCTATGAACTGCCACAACACAACAGTCGATGCCCTACCCGTCCAAACAGCATCCGTCGGTTGGGCTATGCAGGTACACACAACTGTAGAATGGACTTCCCGAGGTCACCTGTCCCTACGTTGACAGGCGCGGGCCCAGAGTCGTCTTTCTCAGTAATAAATCCTGATAGTCTCAGCCCGGATCTCCGGCCAAAACATGGGACATAGACATCTGACTAATACAAAGATGGTTTAGTCCATAACAAAACAAATACAGGTCTCTATGACCACAAGCTCTAAGACCATAGTCCCCGCTGACTAGTCTTTTGCCTTTTAATCAAGGGTCATCGATCATCCCGATGTAATTAAGGGTCGTGCCAGATCACGGCCTGGAATGTACAAGATCTCAGAATCTCTGGAATAAAATTCGTCTTGCGATTCTCTTCTCTTGTGTACTTTTGTGAATGCTTGTGATTGTCTACGAATGTTTCTATTATTCAGAACCCCAGAGCAACAAAACACCACATTTCAGAAAATGCCATTGTGATCCATTTTCTAGTTCTAACAAACTGGCGATTCTGCTGGGGATCGAACCCAGAATCTCTGCTTATATCTGGGTATAGAAACGTTCTAAGACCAATCATTTGCAGACATGAATGTATACATAGGAAAGCTATCGCGAGGCGTAATGTTTCGGTGCCCTCAGGCGCCAAACTGGCGACTCTCAACGGGAACGTTCTTCCCTTCATCTTTAAGGCAGTAGACGATAAATTAAAGGTTTTCAAAAACCACAAACTTCCACAACTACGCACGTTTGTCTTCTCCTTGTTTATTCCTACTAGTTTATGTACCGCGGCCGCGTTTATAAACTGTTCTAATGATTTTCTGACACCGCAGAATTAGCAAGATACTAGGACAGACAGAAGAAATGGCATGCCCGATGACCAGTTCGTGCACCTTCCTTGCCACCGGAGGCTTTAGCTTCCCCGTTTCACCGCAACTGTAAATTCAAAAACCAGAGTGGCAGTTGGTTGAGACCCGAAGGCAGAAGAAGGAACCATCATAGTGGCATACAGGAAGGCGAGCGTTGCGAGACATCGCCCAGTGATCAGGAAACAGTGGCAGCCAAAGCAAGGGCAGAAGACCCTTATCAACAGGCAGGCTGCACCACTCGAGCCCGCAATGCTCGCAATGACATTTGAGCAGTTCCTGCCATTGTCCAAAGCCGCTTGCACCGCGCTAAAGACTACCTGGGCCCGTGAGCGTAAAATTCAAGCTCGTGACAACCCTTACACAGAAACAAAGCCCGGCTCGAAAAATCCAGTTGGCGCAAGTGGTAATGGTCCAAGTGGCCGCAGAGGCAGAAGAAGAACCTTATGAGACAAGAATTACCTCCGTTACAAGATCAGATCGAAAGATTGGTTGAGGCTAATCGCGAGACAAACGAGCGAATGAAGGCTATCCAGGAGGCCTTGACCACTCTGATAGCGCAGAATGCTACCAGAAGTATCGCGCCGCCCACCCGTCAGTCGGCGGAGGAATCTCAAGGCCCGGCAGAAGGTCCGGTTGAGCCTGAACCACCCATCCAACCTAGAATCGTGCCAATAGGCCGTGCGTCGCCTGCCACATCTCATGTATCACGAGAAGAGTTGTCTCAAACAATAGCCCATATGATGCAGCAAGAAAAGGAGAAAGAAAGGAGAGGCAGCTATAACTATCGGGTCCCATACCCGCCAGAGGTAGAGGAGGTACCATTCCCGGCCAATTTTAGATGCCCGGACTTCGAAAAGTGTGACGGCAGAGGGTCGCCGGAGGAGCACATCACCCACTTCTTGACTACATTGGGAAACTGGTCCGCAGTCCCGCAGTATTGCATGCGGCTATTCGGATCTACCTTGACAGGGAAAGCCTTTCAATGGTACATGTCGCTACCGGCCGGCTCTGTAAGAACATGGGAGAAGATGCAGGATGCCTTCACCTCAAAGTTTTTCACGACAGAAAGGGAGATCTCGCTGACGGACCTTGCAATAGTCAGACAGAGAAATGGCGAACCAGTTGAGAAGTTCATCGACCAATGGGGAACCACAGCAGCTCAATGTCGTGAGTTACCCAGCGAAGGCGAGCAGATGAAGATGTGTTTAAGGGCCCTGGACCCGATGATCTCGTATGGATTGTCAGGCAATACCTTCAACTCCTTTCGCGAACTGGCAACGAAAGCACATTTGGTAGAGGAAGCAGCATCTCGGGTAAACTTCAGACCCGAGAGACAGAAGAGAGAGGTAGGAAGAGTAGTGGAGACTCACCAGGTTGACAGAAGTAGGGACCAGAAAGACCGAAAGTGTCCCACTACCGATCATGGGCCAGAGGTGAAGGCGGCAGATACACAAGACAAGAGTAAAAAGCCCTAGGTACCCAAACGTGTATCTATAGCCGAAAGAGAGAGGGCGAACAGCCCATACACATTCGACATAGCCGATCTGGTTCCGATCATGGAACAGTTGATCGAAGAGGGCTTGATACGCCTACCAGAGCCAATTCGTCCACACGAGGTTGGACTAACGAATGACCCTAAATACTGCAAATATCACCGGTGCATCAGACACCAGACAGAGGATTGCTTCTCCTTAAAAGGAAGAATACAGAGGTTGATCAATCAAGGGGTCATCAGCATGAAGGTACCTGAGACAGCGAAGGAGACAGCTGGGACAAGTTCAACAGTCCCAATAAAGGGTGAAACCATCCAATCAACCTCGTTCCCTGAGCCGAAGGAACCATGGACTCTAGTCAGTAGCAAGAAAAGACTTGAAAATAGACGAAGACTCGTAAAACGAAAGAAGAGCAGAGGAAAAGGAAGAAGAGAGCTGTCGCAGGGGCAGGAACGACCCATGACAAGCATGGCCCACTGCGGAATGGTGTCGTTCGCCGAGCAAGCATCACCTGAAGAGACCCCACAAGTAGTAGAGAGGGAAGTTGACGCAGTCATCCTACGGTCAGGAAAGCAAATGCCTGACCGCACTCCCCCTAGACCAGACAACTCGATGCCAGAAGACGGTACCCCTGACAAATCACAGGAGAAACCTCGCATGCAAAAGTCGAAAGAAAAGGTCGTCGAAGCTACGACCAGTCAGCCAAACCCAAGACCAGTGGCATATGACGTCGTGTCACACTTACGAAAGGTTCCCACCCGCCTAAGCATATACGATGCTCTATGGCTCTCGAAAGTATACAGGGAAATGTTAATCAACGCCTTACTTGACAATGAAGTCAGGGAGGTCACAATGATAGAGATAGAAGAAGAAATGAATAATTCAGATAAATTTTGGGAAGGGTATATGCCGGTGTCACAAGTCATGCCTGTCAACCATCCTTCGACCATCACTTTCTCAGAAGAAGACCGCACGATAGAATCAATGGACCACAATTGCCCGTTAATGGTCATAGGAATAATCAGGGATACCGAGATCAAGAGGTGCATGTTGGACGATGGGTTTGCCGTGAATATCATGCCCTTGAAAACATTGCAGAGACTGGGTTACAGACAATCGGCGTTACGCCCGAGTTTCATGATGATTCAAGGTTTCAATCAAGACAGTCAGCGTATGCTCGGATCAATCACAGTAATGTTAGAGATTGAAGAACTGACAATAAAAGTGACATGTCAGGTAATCGATGCAGTGACAACATACAACCTCCTTCTAGGAAGGCCTTGGCTCCATCAAAATCGCATAATCCCCTCGACATATCACCAGTGTTTTAAATATAGCAGAGAAGGGGTCCAACGCAGGGTAGCGGCGAATCCAAAACCATACACAATAGCCAAGTCATTTTTAGCCGATGCAAAGTACTACAACTCGGCCGACGGCAGTGAAACCAGCGAAAGGTCCGAGGTATCGAAGAAGAGGCAAGGGGCAAAGCCTCGAATAGAGAAGTTCGTGCAGAGAAGTAAGCCTCAAACCGTCGCCCAGGGGAGATCCCGACATCAACTAGAAAATCACTCTCAGCCGATTACGAAGAAGTTCTATGTGGTACCGCAACATCTGCGTCAGCCAGGGCAGTCTGTGTTAAAACTGATCTCAGATCAAGACATGAGCGTGCTCAAGTCCAGCTTCAATATGCCGGTGCCCAAGATAGGAAGAACCAAACCATTTCCAAAAGCTCCAAGCCAATTCACTGTGCCGACAAGAGACATTACCCTGAAAGACATCGAGTTTCACTCAGGGCCAAGCCAACCAGCACCATCAGAAGAAAGAGAGGAGGGAAGGGGACTTGCCCAACCTCGACCAATAAAAGAGAAGAGATATAGCAGAGCCAGCCGGAAGATCATGAAGAATATGGGATTCTCTGGCCAAAGGATAGACACAGAGAAGAGGTTACTAGCTCCATTTGAAGAACATAAGCGAGTATACCGAAACGTAGAAGGTCTAGGAGTTAGGGCAAGCGTGAACATGGTAACCATCAGCCCGGCAGAAGAGATTCAGTCACAGGAGCCTATCGATATTATCCAGCCAAGTGTCGCACCCGTGCAACTAGAAGTGGTGGGCAACCGACGATCGATGAACTCGAAGAGATAAATCTGGGCACCCCCGAAGAACCTAGGAATACATACTTGAGCAGAAACGTCCCAAAAAGTGAGAGAGAGAGAGATACCTGCAGCTATTAAAGGAGAACAAGGATATCTTTCCCTGGACATATTCAGAAATGCCCGGGCTCAGCCCGACGATCGCTATGCACAAGCTAAGTATCATGAAGGAAAAGAAGCCAGTGAAGCAACCGCAGCGACGATTTCATCCGGACATTATACCCAAGATTGAAGAAGAAGTCAAGAGACTGATTCAGGCCGGGTTCGTTCGAGAGGTGAAGTACCCCCTATGGATCTCAAACATCGTGCCGGTCAAGAAGAAGAGCGGACAGATCCGAGTTTGCGTTGACTTCCGGAATCTTAATGAATCCTGCCCGAAAGATGATTTTCCTTTGCCAATTCTAGAATTATTGATTGACAGCACAATGGGATATGCAGTAATGTCCTTCATGGACGGGTATTCGGGATACAATCAGATTCGCATGGCCCCAAAAGATGAAGAAGCCATGGCTTTCCGCACAACTCTCGGCATCTACTGTTATCGCGTAATGCCCTTCAGATTGAAGAACGCAGGAGCAACGTATCAGTGCGCAATGCATGTTATATTCCAAGATATGATGCACAAACACGTCGAATGCTATGTGGATGATTTGGTTGTGAGGTCGGCCGGTCATGAACAGCACAGAGAACACCTAAGGCAAGTATTCCAGCGTTTGCGCAAGAAGAGCCTCCTTATGAACCCTTTGAAGTGCGCATTTGGGGTTGCATCCGGCAAATTCTTGGGCTTTGTCGTCAGGCACAGGGGTATAGAGATCGATCCCGCCAAGATTAAGGCCATCAGAGAAATGCCGCCGCCCAAGAACCTAAAACAGTTGAAGAGTTTCCAAGGCCGCGTGGCATATCTAGGAAGATTTATTTCGAATCTGGCCGGCTGCTGTCAGCCGTTCTCCTGCCTCAACAAGTGTTCGCTTCCCCAAGTGTAGGGTTGCGATGTAGTAATAAACTCGGTAAGATCGAGGTCGATCCACAGGGACTATGTAGGATCTCACAAATTCATCCACAAGTGTCTATTTAAGTCTACTAATCAGATTGTTGTATGAAGTTGATGTGAGTAACAAAAGCTGAATTAAATCGAAAGTAATTAATTATAAGAAGGCACTAGGGGTTCAGAGGATCCACTTGTAGCAATCCTTGATGTTCAATCCACTGTGGTTTCTTATTCTCTCAACTAGAATCGACATTCCTGTCTATCTAGTCGGATGATAGAGCTGTTAAACCAAACATTCTGTAATATGTAAGTTCTATGCATAAGATTCACTCAATGTAGGCCGAGCTGAGCATGCTTAATTGCATAGGTCATTCCCCTTTCCTATAAGTCCAGTTCTCAATCATAACCATCCTCAAGTCCTCTCACAAGACAAGGCTAGATCAGGATTTGAACTGGATTCAAATCACATGCACAGTCATTACATATTCCAGAAAATTAACAAAAATAGAACTTTGGCATGAAGTCCCTTTATGAAGAGCTTAGTACTAGAGCGCACTCCGATTCCTCAGATCATACAGGTCTAGACCGTTGCAAACGAATTAAGAAGCTAAGTAATTCATCCAAACATCCATGAGTCATCACAAGACTAAGAAAAATTACTTAAAAACTTGTATAAACTTCAAACCTTAGTTCATAATCATGAATTCCAAACTGAAAACCACTTAACTACGAATTAAAACATCTTCGATTCACTACAAGCTTCACCTCTTAGCCCTAGCTAAGAGGTTTAGCTGCTCATGATCCAAGGAAACATGAAACAACTACAAAAAGCATGAAAATAGCAAAGCAAACCAAAAGGAGTTGTGAAACTCCAATCTCCACTTCCACAGTCTCCAACCTCATTTGAACCCTTCTAGGATACCCTAGGAACGATCCCTAGGTGTCCTTTTATAGTCTGGAAGCTCCACAACTTCGGAAGAATCGAGAACTTGCGTAACACTTACGCAGCGCAGAGAAAATCGGGATGAAATTAGAAATTTCTAACTTCTTTCGCACAGCCGACCGGTCATGACCGGTCGGCCTCAATAAACAATCACTCCAGCAAGCATGCCCGACCGGTCAAGACCGGTCGGGCCTATTTATCTTCAGTCCAGCAATGATGTCCGACCTGTCAAGACTGGTCGGACGTTTCTTCTTATGTTACAACAGCCATGGCCGACCGGTCATGACCGGTCGGCCTTGTTCATTGATGTTCCAGCAATCCTATCCAACCGGTCATGACCGGTCGGACGTCCTCAGTACCTCCAAACACGCATGGCTGACTGGTCACTGACCGGTCTGGCTTCCTTGGCCGACCGGTCACGACCGGTCAGCTCTCTTTTCTTCTTGTTTTCATCCTTTGTTTCTTCTGCTTTCTTTTCTTCTTTGGTCCTCAAACGTTCTTCATCAGAATGATCCCAAGTGAACCCTTTTTGTCTTCAATTGAGTGGAATTCCCTCTCAGTCCTGTAGTCACAAAACATGCATTGGATTAACCTACAAACCATACAAACCTTGCACAATGAGTGATGAATTGGGGTTAGAATATGCACAATTAAGAGCTCAACACACCCCCCAACCAGCATTTTGCTAGTCCCGAGCAAAACATGCGTGAAACTAATCTCATTCTTCAAAGCTTAACTCTCTTTCAGAAACCATCCTTCTATACATTCCAAGGTTCATAAGTGTAAGATTCAGAAAGATTAAGCGTCAAAGGTTGGAACCGTAAATCCTCAAAACATAATAAGCATTCATATGAAATTCCCGCTGATTGGTTGATAAATAGAAGGACTTGAACAAATTCAACCTAGTGTGGGTAGTGAAAATTCATCTCACGAGTTTCTAGGTTTATCTTCTTCATAGATCAACTAGACTATAGAACTAAAGGTACATAGAGCCACATCAAGCCAATGACAGGAATTTGCCTTACCGTCCTTCCGACGACTTTCACACTACGTCCCATTTCTGGCTTTGGTTACGGGTAGACCATCCCCCGGTTGGTAGTAGGTAGCCCTAATCGGAATTTTCCACCGTTTTTCCACATTCCCAATTTCATCCTTCCTTTTCCTTTTTTTTCTTTTTAAATTAGATAGGATTTTTAAAAATCCATATCTTTCATTATTTTCCCATGGACAAGGATGGACAAAGTACCCCGGCCAGATTTCTCAATACCTTAATTCAAAGTCTAGCTAATCCATAAATCATATAATCCCTTCAACTCATGAAAATCGTGTAATGTGAACTAGGTGTAAACGTGTTCAGGTTTTCTATCAATCACAAAAATAGGGGAGTTCACAAATAAAAACCATTATGCTATGAGGAATTCCAGACATCCAGCCCCATACACTGCATATCTCTTCCTCTTATGCTCATACCAACGTGAATGCATAGAACCGGTGTTTTCCAAAAGAGTTTCGAATGTTTGACAAATCGAAAAATTTCCACATAATTGCTTGAAATGTTGCAAAACGCTGGATTCATCCAAGCGATCCTACACCCCCCAACCAAATCTTGCATTGTCCTCAATGTAAAAGATGTGCAATGAGCAAAACATGAGAGCAATTTGAAAATAAAAGGGAGTGAGGAATGATAGTACCTGAGAGAGTGAAAAGTGAAAATCTTCCTCCTTCTAACAAACCTATGAAAACTAAAATAAAAGCAGCAAAATCCTAATCCTAACTACTCTATACCTCCATCAGACTAGGAGATCAATCGTCCTGATACACAGGATCATTCAGAGGTATGGACATACCTTCTGAAGGGAATTTCTCAAAGAACGGCTTTAATCGCTGCCCATTTGCTTTAAAAATGTTGCCGTTCCTTGGATTCAACAGCTCGACAGTCCCATATGGATAGACAGTTTGCACAATGTAGGGACCGGTCCATCGAGATCGTAATTTTCCCGAAAATAGATGTAAGTGAGAATTATACATGAGAACTTTTTGATTTATCGTGAATGTCTTGCGAAGAATATTCTTATCATGGAATATCTTCGTCTTGTCCTTGTAAATTCTCGCATTCTCATAAGCTTCATTCCGGATTTCTGCAAGTTCATTCAAATGTAGTTTGCGTAGCGAGCTTGCCTTGTCAGAATTAAAATTCATCTTCTTAATAGCCCAATATGCCTTATGTTCCAACTCCACAGGCAAGTGACAAGCCTTCCCATACACAAGTCTATAGGGGGACATTCCAATAGGAGTTTTGAAAGCTGTACGGTAAGCCCAAAGCGCATCGGTAAGCCGAAGTGACCAATCCTTGCGATCGGGGTTCACCGTTTTCTCTAAAATGTGTTTAATTTCCCTATTGGATATCTCAGCTTGTCCACTAGTTTGCGGGTGATAGGGAGTGCTCACTTTGTGTGTTACACCATATTTCTTCATTAGGGCTTCAAAAGGGCGATCGCAAAAGTGAGACCCTCCATCACTTATGATGACTCGAGGCGTTCCAAACCGGGAAAGAATATTTTCTTTTAAAAATCTAATGACCATTTTATGGTCATTATTCCGGCAAGGGATAGCCTCGACCCATTTGGAAATATAGTCGACGACAAGCAAGATGTATAGGTTTCCAAAAGAAGATGGGAATGGGCCCATGAAATCGATGCCCCAACAATAAAAAATTTCGATAATTAAGATGGGATTGAGTGGCATCATGTTTCTACGGGAGATTCCCCCTAATTTCTGACAAGGTTCACATGCTTTGCAAAACTCATGTGTGTCTTTGAACATAGTGGGCCAATAAAACCCACATTGCAGAATTTTCGCTGTGGTCTTTTTAGCCGAAAAATGGCCACCACATGCTTGAGAATGACAGAAGGAGATGATGCTTTGTTGCTCATCATCGGGGACACATCTCCTTATGATTTGATCGGGACAATACTTGAATAAGTATGGGTCGTCCCATAGGAATTTCCGCACCTCCGAGAAGAATCTATCCTTATCTTGCTTTTTCCAATATGTAGGAATTGTACCTGTAGCAAGATAGTTAGCAATGTCCGCATACCATGGTAATTGGGAAACAGCAAAGAGTTGTTCATCAGGGAACATGTCATTGATTGCAGTCGTTTCAGGGGAATCAGTGAGGACAAGTCGAGAGAGGTGGTCAGCTACTACATTCTCTACTCCTTTCTTATCACGTATTTCTATGTCAAATTCCTGGAGTAGAAGGATCCATCTTAACAACCGTGGTTTAGCATCCTTTTTAGAGAGAAGATACTTAAGCGTGGCATGGTCAGTGAATACAATGATCTTGGATCCAATCAAGTAGGATCTAAACTTCTCCAAGGCAAAAACTACAGCTAAAAGTTCCTTTTCAGTAGTGGTGTAGTTTGCCTGGGCTGAGTTTAGGGTTCTACTTGCATAGTAGATGACACATGGCTTTTTATCTTTTCTTTGGCCTAACACGGCCCCAATAGCATAGTCGCTAGCATCGCACATAATCTCAAAAGGAAGGCTCCAATCAGGTGGTTGCATTATTGGGGCACATGTCAACATACCTTTAAGGGTGGTAAAGGCCTTTTGACATTCTTCATTCCACTCGAATGAATTTTCCTTTTGAAGTAGGTTACATAAAGGGCGAGAGAGTGAACTGAAATCCTTTATGAACCTTCTATAAAATCCTGCATGTCCTAAAAAGGATCGTATATCTCGTATGCTTTTGGGTGGTGGAAGGTTAAAGATAAGATCAATTTTCGCCTTATCCACCTCAATTCCATTTTGTGAAACGATGTGACCAAGTACAATTCCCTTTTGAACCATGAAGTGACACTTTTCCCAATTGAGCACAAGGTTCTTCTCTTCACATCTTTTTAGCACAGATTTCAAGTGCTCAAGGCACTCATCAAAGCTACAACCGAATACGGAAAAATCATCCATGAAGACTTTGAGAATGGTCCCCACCATGTCAGAAAAGGATGCTCATCATACAACGCTGAAAGGTGGCAGGGGCATTACATAGTCCAAACGGCATCCGTCGATAGGCAAAAGTGCTGAATGGACATGTGAATGTAGTCTTTTCTTGGTCTTCACGGGCGATTTCTATTTGGTTGTACCCTGAATAGCCATTGTTGCAACATGCTAGATGAGGAATCTCATCTCACCCCCCAACCAAATCTTGCATTGTCCTCAATGTAAAAAGATATGCAATTAGCATGAACATGAGAGCAATGGTAAAATATGAGAGAGTGAGAACAATAGTACCTGAGATAGCAAGTAGATCAATTCTAGCATCTTCCATTGTCTCGATGAGACTTATTTAATCCTAATTGCAGAAAATAAATCCTAACCTACCTACCTACCTTTGATTAGTCCGATCAACTACATGATCAAAGTTAAGCAGGATCTTCATGAATTTCAATAAATTTCTCATGAGGACCATCCAAAGTCCTGCTCGACAGTAAACATGTGTGCTTCTTATCATTGAAGTCCAATCGTATTGTGCACCACATGCATAAAAGGAGGAGATAAGAGCAGCAAAAAGATATCTCCTCAAATTCTGATTTGGGTTATGATTGATTAAAAATGGGTCATCCCAATCAGAATTTTCAATGGGCTGAAGGACCCATGACGGTGGAGAGACATTCATCGATTTTTCATTAGTTAAAGTTGTCTCTTCCACAATTTCAGAATTGTATGGTGCTTCCACAAACAATGGTAAAGAGTGTAAATAAGTGGAAAGGTGTTCTTTAGGCACTGACACCGTGTCTAACAAAATATCCAACTCCTTAATCATCTCATCATCAAGATCATAAGAGTGGGCCAAGCATTCCTCTAGGAAATCGAGATAGTCAGATGAAGGGTCCTCATCCTCCCTTAATGATTGAAGAAATTCTGTTTCAATGGAAAGGAATTCCTCCTCTATAGACAGGAGGTCTTCCAAAGAGAATTCTTCAGATTCAGTGGTAAGCACATCATTTAACATTGGTTGATCTTTGAAAATTTCAGATTGTGCCACCTCATCATCCAAAGGAATAGAATTTTCAATCAAAGGGAGGTCTACCACACTAGAATTTGGCATGTGTTGTTGGTGGAAGGACTCAAAAAGATCGACTTCGGCCATCTCTCTAGCATGCATATCCTCTAGAGACTCATAATCATTATGCCCTTGGGAAAAAGAAACCATAGGTTCATAACCATTCACCAAACCCTCATTGTAGGCAACCCCACTACCACTTTCAAATTTTATGGATTCCTCGGGTTCGTCAACCATCATTGAAATCTCTTCATCATTAAGTTGAAAGCATCCAAAAGAGATAGTGGACTCACCATAATTGATGATGACATTGGGATCATCGAAATCAATCTCCTTTAAAAGTCTATTCATTAAATCCAAAGAAGGTGGGACTTGGGTAGCCCCATCCTCCTCATTAGAGGGAATTGATTCGATGCCCCCAATTTCGGGCTCAACGTCTTCATAAGATGGTGAGGAAGCTTGATTTAATTGTTCATCCACATGCTCATTACATATTTCCTCAAGTATTTGTGTATACTTATCATCAAAAGAGGAAGATGTTTTAGGGTGATTGTTAATAACTATGGTTGGTTCCTCCCTTGAACAAGGAGAATGGTGGTTTTCCCAATTAAGACCGTACGCATTGTAGGATGAAAAGTTATATGATGGTTGATAGGCATATCCATACAAGTAATCACGCATTGTCTTAACCGGTTGGCTACTATTCACCTGTTCCTTTTGTTGTTGCACACCTCTTACCATAACCGGTGGAACACTCATGTTATTTTCAATCCGGTAATCACGTAATGTTTTTCCCGGATGATTATCCAATTTTGCTTCGTTCCGGTATTCCCCCATCGTCTTACGTCGTGTTTCAATATGTGTATTGTTTTCATTAATGTAATCACGCATCGTCTTACGTGGGGCGGTAGTGGAGGTTGATTGAATCTCAGAAAAATACTTATGCTTATAATGGTTCCAATCATAAAGACTTTCAATTTCATGGTCTGACATCTCATCTTCCAAAAGATGCTTATATGCACCATTCGTCCAATCATACATGATGAAATTTTTAAGAAATTGAAAACTACCCTAATATAAAAAAGATGGACAAAAAGAAGGGATATGGGGAGATGTTACCCAATAGAGTGAGATCTATGTCAGCAACAAAGTCCTACAAAATTAAAAAAAATTGTTAGTAATCTAAAAAAAACAGAAAATCTACTTCTATAAAAACTGAAAATCCTACCTAACTAAGATTACTCTATAGCTACTAGAACAATTAAAACCGTTTAACTTTTTCCCCGGCAACGGCGCCAAAAACTTGTTCGCTCGCCTCAAGTGTAAGGCTGTGATGTAGTAATAAAACTCGGTAAGACCGAGGTCGATCCACAGGGAAATAGTAAAAGCTACCAAATCACTCCAGCAACTCAGTTTTTAAAAGAAATCAGATTTAATTGAATGTTTACTTAAAACAGAAACTTAATGGAAAATCAGAGATAATAAGTACTAAGGCTTTCAAGGATCCACTTGTAGCAATCCTATGTCAATTCAGTCAATCCAAATAGAGAACACAACTAGATTTGAAGTCCTATCTCTCATCTAGTTGGAGAATAAAGCATTCACATACATTCCATCACATTCAAGTTGAACTTCCAAGTTCTAGTTCCATTCAATCAATACAAAAACTCAAAACTATAGCCTGTGGAGTAACAGCCATGCCTCTGGACTATGGCCTGCTCAAGGATTACTATAATCCGAATTTAAATAAACAAACATGATAATCTCAGAGAATTAAAAGGAATTCATGTTCGGAGCACATAAACTCAGATAAAACATCTCAAACTACCATTATTTGGAACTAAACCATGCAAAAATCCAAACTTGAATGTAAATTACTTGAATTAAACTGAAATCAACATAGTATTAGCTACAAGCTTCACCTCTCAGCCCTAGCTGAGAGGTTTTAGCCGAGCATAGTCATGCTACAACTAAAAACTCTGAAATAAAGCATAAAAACAGGAAAACCCGAATAGGAGAGTTGCAGCCGCTCCACGATCGCCTTCACTCTCCAAACTCATGTTCCTTAGCTTCTCTGATACCCTAGGAAGAGCCCCTAGGTGTCCTTTTATAGCAAGCAACCTTCCTTGTGTCGGATTTTGCGAAAGATTACGCATTGCGCAGCAATTTCCGGAGTCCTGATTTAGAAAGGAATCATGTTACGCAGAGCCGACCGGTCGTGACAGGTCGGACTGATGTTTTACACATTCCAGAGAGTGCCACCGACCGGTCAAGACCAGTCGGACTGACCTGTCCAACCTTCCAGCGCACATACCCGACCGGTCATGACCGGTCGGGCTTTGTTTTTGGCTTTGTCCAGTATATACAGCCGATCGGTCAAGACCGGTCGGGCTCCAATGTCCAGCTTCCAGTGTTCATGGCCGACCGGTCAAGACCGGTCGGCCTGTCTTCTCTTTGATCAGGCTTCATGGCCGACCGGTCATGACCGGTCGGCCTTCTTCCATTTGCTTCTTTTGCTCTTCTTTTTCTCCTTTTTCTTCTTCTCTCTCTTCTCTTTGCTTTCTTCTTTCTTTGGTCTTCTTTCATCCTTCATCGAAAAGCTACAAATGTATTCTTTTGCCTCATAATTGAATGAAGTCCGCTCTCATCCCTATAATTACAAAACACGTGTTAGGTGGGCCTTTAAACCATGAAAATCATGCAAACTGTGTTGTGTAATGGGCAATGCATTGTATAAATTTGAGGTTCAACAGCCATCAAGGAAGCAAAAGTGGGAATGACCCGCCAACCGTTCTAAAATCTGATCAACAAACGGTAGGGGGAAGTGGTCTTTCCTCGTGACAGTGTTTAGCTTCCTGTAGTCAATGCACATTCTCCAACCGGTAGTGACTCTAGTTGGTACGAGTTCATTATTGGCATTGGCTACGATGGTTATTCCCGATTTCTTAGGCACCACTTGAGTTGGGCTCACCCATTGGCTATCGGATATTGGGTAAATGATACCTACATCCAATAGTTTCACCACTTCGGCCTTAACCACATCCTTCATGTTTGGATTTAGTCGTCTTTGTGGTTGCCGGGATGTCTTCGTATTTTCCTCAAGGTGTATGCGGTGAGTACAAATCAGTGGGTCTATGCCTTTGAGATCCGCAATTGACCATCCAATGGCACTCTCGTGCTCTAATAGAGTGGCTATTAGCCTGCTCTCTTGTTCCTCATCCAAGTGGGAAGAAATCACCACTGGATATGTCTCATCTCGCCCTAAATAAACATATTTTAGCTCACTTGGCAATGGTTTTAGGTCGAGTGTAGGTGCCTTGATGTTAGATGGGAGAGCCTTGTTCTCATTTACAGGCAAAGGTTCAATTGGGGCCCTCCATCTTTTATTGTCAAGTACTGGCTTCATCTCTAGAATGGCATCCATCTCTTGTATTGTGTAATCATTTGTCTCATGAGAATGGGCCATACATGCCTCAAAAGGGTTGGAAAATAGTGATAAGGGGATTGTATCCTCCACGAATGATTCGATCATGTTTAATTCGTGGATATCATCATCAACTTCTCGTGGTTGTTTGCATAACTCAAATATGTTAAGCTCAAGGGTCATATTTCCAAAGGACATTTGTACTGTTAATGTCAAATTTTGCAACGAGATCCTCCGGTTGTTCTCCTTCACTCCAACAGGGATTTCCTCCAACAGACCTGAAAGAAGATAGATTGCAACTAAGGGTGGCTGGGATCCAGCCGTCAGCCCTCCGATGCTTAAGTCAGGCCAAAGCAAGAAGAATAGCCAAGCAAAACGGGACAAAGATTAAATGTTGTGTGTGTACCTGCTCTTAATGGAGTCACCCCTTTATATAGATCTGAAGCAACCCAATTTGTTACATAAGATATCGAAATCCTGCTGATGTCGCATACGATACCGAGATCTTGCTGATTTCGTGGGATAAGATCCTATCTTTAGAGTCGAGATCCAACCCAATGACTTATTTCAACAATCACGCCCCTTGATGACAATCCCTTGAGATCCGGAACCATTTAGAGAAGATAAGCCCAAAAATCGACCTATACGGGCTGCCGGTAAGCGTAGTAATAGCGCTGATGTGTCATGATAAACTGGAAGCCGTAGTTGGAGTCATAGCTTCCGAAAAGGAAGGAGACGCCCGTAGTTGGAGTCATAGCTTCCGAAAAGGAAGGAGACGCCGACAAGACGGAAACCACCGAACTGGATGTAGCCCTGCTTGGCCTCGCAGAGTCATACTGCTCGATGGGAATCGGGTGCTGGTACTGAAGGATAAGAGATGTAACCGCAGAAAAGCTGTTCGCATGTTGGAACCTGGTCGCGAGTCCAAGTGCTCGCTCATTTTGACGTAACTCCTTTCAACGACTTATGAGAAGGTCTGCTCGCTATTCAGGGAAGGAATCTTTGCTTCGCTTTATCTGATCATAGACTAAGGGAGCTCGAAGCCTTGCCAATAGGTGCTCTGTATTTATCCGTCCTACAACTCTCGAGCTTATGATCTCAATAGTCGAATGGGCAACCTACACTTACCCGATCAGCGACTCTCGATCAGATGATCTCGAGAGTCTGATACTTTCCTGATCTGCGACTCTCGATCAGATGATCTCGCGGGTAGAATGGGCGCTCGTGTACAATCTTTAATAGCTGAGCTGATCTCCATTACTTTGTCTATAACATGTACAAGTCCATTTCTACAATTAATAATGGCGTTTGAGGTAGCTAGAAACGGTCGTCCAAGTATGACGGGAATTTGAGTACCAGTGCCTATCACAGGATGTGTGTCCAATACAATAAAATCTACTGGGTAGTAGAATTTATCAACTTGGACTAGAACATCCTCTATCATTCCTCTCGGTATCCGGATGGATCTATCAGCAAGTTGGAGTGTGGTTTTAGTGGGTTTCAATTCACCTAACCCAAGTTGTTCATAGACCGAGTATGGAATGAGATTCACACTTGCCCCCAAGTCGAGTAGAGCCTGTTTAATCTGGTAGTCTCCTATGATGCATGAGATGGTTGGACTACCTGGATCCTTGTATTTTTGGGGCACCTCTTGTTTGATGATGTCGCTCAAATTCTCAGCCAAAAGAACTTTGTTGTGAACGTTATGTTTCCTTTTGACTGTACACAATTCCTTTAGAAATTTGGCATAAGATGGTATTTGCTTTATTGCATCCAACAGCGGGATGTTGATCTTCACCTGCTTGAAAACTTCCAGAATCTCCAGATTTTTATCTAAAGGTTTAGGTGAAATCAACCTTTATGGAAATGGGGCAACCGGCTTGTATTGTCTTTCCGGTTCTTTCTCTTGTGGAGTATTGTTTGAAGTATCATCCTCTTTGAGAATTTCCGGATCCTTAGGCTTTGGAGCCTTCACCAGATTAGATTTGTCAATTTCTTTCCCACTTCTCAAAGTGGTGATAGCTTGAACATGTTCCGTATGGTGGGAGGATGAGCTTGCATCTTGTATCTCATACTGGGTCCTTGGGTTAGGAAGAGGTTGAGCAGGAAGTGTGCCCTTCTCTCTACCACTAAGCTGAGCTTCAACTCTAGCCAGAGATGTTTTCAATTCATTAATGGCTTGGTTTGAATTTTGATTGAATTTCAATTGCTCTTGCATGAACCCATCTATTTTTAGAGAATTTGTCTTGTTATACTCATTCTGGACTGATACGAGTGCACCCAACATCTCTTCTAGTGATACTTTTGGAGTGTTGTTTGCATTTGTAGTGGGTCCATTCCTCCAACTGAAGTTGGGATGGTTCTTCCAATTAGGATTAAACGTGTTTGAGTTTGGAGCACCATATTGCTGTTGATAACTGTTTATGGCATTTGTTTGTTCTTGTAAGATGCCTTGGACTGCTGAAATTGTGGGACAATCTGGTGTAGCATGTTGATTTCCAGCACAAATTCCACAAACAGTTTCAACGTCAGTGGAGTTGATTGTTTCTCCTTTCCTTAATTCCATGGCTTCGACCTTTCTTGTGAGGCTAGCCAACCGTGCACTTATGCTATCTTCTTCTGATAAGACATACATTCCTCCCTTTTCCTTTTGTTGGCCAGTCTTGGAACTTGTTGGTTTAGATGTGTCCCAAGACTGTGCAATCTCAGCCAATTCTTCCAAATAATCCCATGCTTCATCAGCTTCCTTATTCATGAACTCTCCATTACACATCATCTCTACAAATTGGCGCATGGATGAAGTCAGTCCTTCATAGAAAAAACTTATAATCCGCCAAATTTCATAGCCATGATGTGGGCATGCGTTCAATAGGTCCTTAAACCTCTCCCAACATTGGGAAAAAGTTTCATCTTCCTTTTGGGCAAAGTTCATGATAAGGCGCTTAAGCATGTTCGTTTTGTGAGTAGGGAAGAATTTTTTAATAAATTCTCTGTGCATATCAGTCCATGAACTAATTGATCTTGGCCTCAATGCATAAAGCCAACCCTTGGCTTTATCCTTAAGAGTGAAAGGGAAGAATTTAAGTCTTACTACATCTTCAGTCACATTTGCAAAGTGCATGGTGGTGATTACCTCATCAAACTCCCTAAGGTGTTGATAGGCACTTTCACTGTCTAAACCATGGAATTTAGGGAGAAGATTGATCACTCCCGGTTTCAAATCCACATTCCCTGCATTTTGTGGAAAAATTATGCATGAGGGAGTGCTCGTTCTTGCAGGTTGCAAGAAATCACGTACAGTCCTTGGTCGGGGAACATCCTCAACCACATTCTCCCCTGTTTCAGTTTGATTTTGGATCGGGTTAGGTTGATTTGCAGCCATATTTTCAGATAAAATTGGAGAATCTAGCTGTCTCCTAGCACGTGGCTCTCTATCAATTCCTTCTACTATCCCCCCTTCACTTATGAGTCGGTTATTGGAATCCCGAGCCCAATGTGGCATGCAAAACCAAAAATAAGAAACAAAAAGAAAGAAGAATTCTTCCTCCCTTTTCTTTATTCTTCTCTAAGACCGAAGCACAAGGTGTCTTGCAATGGCTAGGCCAGAAACAAGGATAGAGACCGATTTCTCCTGGTCAATAGGGGTTCAGAGAACTCCCCACCCACTCTTTGAATCTTTTGAGAAAAAGTGCAGAAAAAGGAAAAAGAAGAGTAGAGATGAGAAAAGAAATCTCTGAGCACAAGGTGATCCAAGGCGGCTAAGCCGACCAATAGGAATCAAGGTGGCAAAAAGGCCGACCTTTTAGAGATCCAAAAGGAATCTCCACCCACTCTACAAGAGATGAATAGGAATGAATAGGAGAAGGAGAAGAGTAAGGTTTTAGAAGGATAGAACATGATTCGCACTTGAAATCCTTGAATCTTCTTCAGCTTCCTAGAAATCCCTGAAACGAAAAATCAAATAAACAAACTAAGTTAGTCTAAAAATCTAAAAAAAAAAAATCCTAAATAGATACTAATTTCAGAAATTTATGAAAACCATCAAGGTCCCCAGCAATGGCGCCAAAAACTTGTTCGCTTCCCCAAGTGTAGGGTTGCGATGTAGTAATAAACTCGGTAAGACCGAGGTCGATCCACAGGGACTATGTAGGATTTCACAAATTCATCCACAAGTGTCTATTTAAGTCTACTAATCAGATTGTTGTATGAAGTTGATGTGAGTAACAAAAGCTGAATTAAATCGAAAGTAATTAATTATAAGAAGGCACTAGGGGTTCAGAGGATCCACTTGTAGCAATCCTTGATGTTCAATCCGTTGTGGTTTCTTATTCTCTCAACTAGAATCGACATTCCTGTCTATCTAGTCGGATGATAGAGCTGTTAAACCAAACATTCTGTAATATGTAAGTTCTATGCATAAGATTCACTCAATGTAGGCCGAGCTGAGCATGCTCAATTGCATAGGTCATTCCCCTTTCCTAAAAGTCCAGTTCACAATCATAATCATCCTCAAGTCTTCTCACAAGACAAGGCTAGATCAGGATTTGAACTGGATTTAAATCACAAGCACAGTCCATACATATTCCAGAAAAACAGAAAAGTAGAACTTTGGTAGGAAGTCCCTTCATGAAGAGCTTAGTACTAGAGCACACTCCGATTCCTCAGATCATACAGGTCTAGACCGTTGCAAACGAATTAAGAAGCTAAGTAATTCATCCAAACATCCATGAGTCATCACAAGACTAAGAAAAATTACTTAAAAACTTGTATAAGCTTCAAACCTTAGTTCATAATCATGAATTCCAAACTGAAAACCACTTAACTACGAATTAAAACATCTTCGATTCACTACAAGCTTCACCTCTTAGCCCTAGCTAAGAGGTTTAGCTGCTCATGATCCAAGGAAACATGAAACAACTACAAAAAGCATGAAAATAGCAAAGCAAACCAAAAGGAGTTGTGAAACTCCAATCTCCACTTCCACAGTCTCCAACCTCGCTTGAACACTTCTAAGATACCCTAGGAACGATCCCTAGGTGTCCTTTTATAGTCTGGAAGCTCCACAACTTCGGAAGAATCGAGAACTTGCGTAACACTTACGCAGCGCAGAGAAAATCGGGATGAAATTAGAAATTTCTAACTTCTTTCGCACAGCCGACCGGTCATGACCGGTCGGCCTCAATAAACAATCACTCCAGCAAGCATGCCCGACCGGTCAAGACCGGTCGGGCCTATTTATCTTCAGTCCAGCAATGATGTCCGACCGGTCAAGACCGGTCGGACGTTTCTTCTTATGTTACAGCAGCCATGGCCGACCGGTCATGACCGGTCGGCCTTGTTCATTGACGTTCCAGCAATACTATCCGACTGGTCATGACCGGTCGGACGTCCTCAGTACCTCCAAACACGCATGGCTGACCGGTCACTGACCGGTCTGGCTTCCTTGGCCGACCGGTCATGACCGGTCAGCTCTCTTTTCTTCTTGTTTTCATCCTTTCTTTCTTCTGCTTTCTTTTCTTCTTTGGTCCTCAAACGTTCTTCATCAGAATGATCCCAAGTGAACCCTTTTTGTCTTCAATTGAGTGGAATTCCCTCTCAGTCCTGTAGTCACAAAACATGCATTGGATTAGCCTACAAACCATACAAACCTTGCATAATGAGTGATGAATTGGGGTTAGAATATGCACAATTAAGAGCTCAACAACAAGAAAGACGTTAAGTTTGAATGGGACAACGCTTGTCAGAAAGCTTTCGATTCATTAAAGGAGATGCTCGAAAATTCCCCAGTCCTCGCCGCCCCGATCAAGGGCAAGCCGCTGATTCTATACATTGCAGTGGGTGATAACTCGCTAGGGGCACTCCTGGCACAGAAAAACGAGGAAAGCAAGGAAAACGCGCTATATTATTTGAGCCGCCCGTTAGTAAGGGCCAAATTTAACTACTCAGCGATCGAGAAGATATGTCTGGCTCTCATCTTCGCCGTGAAGAAACTCAGACATTACTGCCTCTCGCACCAAATAACATTGATATCCAAGGCCGACCCGATCAAATTCCTCATGAATCGGCCTATGCTGTCTGGACGCCTAGCAAAATGGGCCCTTCTCCTCTCTGAATTTGATATCACTTATGTCCCGGCCCGAGCCATTAAAGGACAAGCGATTGCGGATTTTCTCCCTGCGCATCCAGTCCCGAGCAGCAAAGAAATGGAGTGTGACCTCCTAGACGACCAGGTTATGATAATTGAAGAACCGCGATTCTGGCAAATGTACTTCGACGGAGCCTCTAGGTCCACAGGGGCAGGAGCAGGAGTTATATTTATTAGCCCGCAAGGAGATCTACTGCCCTATTCATTTACGATCGTGCCAGCCTGTACCAACAACGAAGCAGAATATCAAGCCCTCATTATCGGACTACAGCTCGCCCTCGAGATGCGTATCAAGGTAATACAGATCTACGGTGACTCCAAGCTGGTCATCAGACAGCTGACGACAGAATATGAGGTTCGCAAACCCGACTTGTCGCCCTTTTGCCACCAAGAGCAATCGTTGTTCGACCAGTTTCGCAATGGTAGCATTTCACATATACCAAGGCAAGAGAATGTACAGGCCGACGCATTGGCCAGCCTAGCCGCTGCTCTGGCTAATCCCGGAGGCAGCCCACTCCAAGTAACAATCGAAGAAAGAAGGATCTTACTAACTACCGTGTCGTGCAGCGACGAATCGAGCGTGAATCCCATCTGCTGCTTCGAAATCACAGAAGAAAACGACTGGAGAAGGCCATTTGTCGACTACATGAAATACAAATTTTTACCGGAAGAGCCCAAGATGCGCACACAGATCAGAAGATGCTCCGGTTCATTTATAATACAGAATGACATCCTTTACAAGCGCTCGTATGAGGGAGTGTTGCTACGCTGCTTAGACCAGGATGAAGCATACGCCACACTAAAAGAAGCTCACGGAGGAGAGTGCGGTGCTCACCAGGGGGCAAGAACTTACATCACCATGTCCGACACATGGGGTATTATTGGCCCACAATGACGAAAGACGCGATGGAATACGTCAAGAAATGTCATCAATGCCAGATACATGCAGATATAATACACTCGCCACCAGAAGAGTTACATCAATCAGCAATATCTTGGCTTTTCGCCGCCTGGGGCATGGACGTGATAGGGCCGATCAATCCGCCATCCTCTCAGGGGCACCAGTACATTCTCGCTGCGACCGATTATTTCTCTAAATGGACTGAAGCCATTGCCCTGAGAGATGTAAAAGCCAGACATGTCGAAAGTTTCATCCGTCACTCCATATTATACCGGCATGGTATCCCCGAAAGAATCACCACCGACAACGGAACGCCCTTCAAAAATGTCACTATCGATAAGCTGTGCGCAAAGTTCAAGATTAAGCATTGCTATTCATCGCCTTACTACCCTCCCGCGAATGGGTTGGCCGAGGCATTCAACAAGACTATCGTAAGGATCATGAAGAAGACGGTGGCCGAAAATAAGGACTGGGACAGACGATTGCCCGAAGCGTTATGGGCATATAGGACCACGTACCGCACAGCCACTCGAGCCACACCCTACTCATTGGTGTACGGTACAGAAGCTGTGATCCCGATGGAGATACAAGTGGAGTCGCTACGGGTCGTGCTCCGACACTCCTTGACGACCGAGTACAATGCTAAAATCAGAATGGTCGAGCTGGACGATCTGGACGAAAAGAGACTCGCCGCTCAACAAAGGCTCGAAATGTATCAGAAACAAATCTCAGCTTCATACGATAAACGAGTCCGTAGTAGGTCATTCAAAAGAGGCGACTTGGTGCTAATGATGAAACGTACGGCATCGGCTCAAGGTCCAAAGAGTAAATTCGATCCGAAATGGGATCCAGTGTGTATCATCGATGAAGTGTACTCCAATGGAGCCTATCGGGTGATGGATTGCAAGGGGCAAGGCATCAGCTCGTTGGTGAACGGTCGATTCTTAAAAAGATATTATACTTGACGCGAGCCTATCATTATATTTTGTAAACACCCCATTAGAGGGAGAATGTAATGAAGGAAATACCGAAAGAAATGATACCGCATAGAGCTTAAAGCGAAGTACTAATTACCTACTTTTTGCTTCCACAGGTGTCAGAAAGTCGTTAAGACTCAAGACACGTCAAGTACGGCACCCCGCCCTTCAAGACCATCAAGAAAGGGGATAAGCCCTTAACAAAGGCTCGGTCGCATCCCTGCTCATACAAGCACAGGTTTGGGTCCTGACAGGGGGACGTTCTATCCCAAATAGCTCAATCAGTTTACATTCTCGCAAATAAACTAGAAACCTAGTATGAATCCGAAATTGCGATAGTATACATATTGATACATTAATTGCGATGATATACATATTGATACATTATCTGCAATAGTATACATATTGATACAATATCCGTCACAAATGTGTGTTAAAATTACAAACAAAAAAACCGTCACTGTTCAGCCATCTAAGTTCTTCATGCATTGTTCTAACATATCGATCGCAGAACTTTAGATACCCCTTTGTGCCGCCTCTGCTTCAGCCAAAACTTGTGCAGGGTCGGGGACGTTCTGAAGAAACTGCTGCAGTTCTGTGACCTGGGCCTCGATGTCATTGCACTTCACCTCATGTTGATCGATAGACAACTGCAAGCGAGCCTTCTGACTGGTAAACTTGGAAAAGTTCAGGTGAAAAATCAAACGCTCGGCCTGCAGCCGTGCTATTTCACTATCAATCTCTTCTAGACGATCCGTGGCCCCCTGACATCCAGTATTAGCGACTTGCCAATCTTGCCTCGCTGCAGCCACATCTGCCCTGTGAAGTTCTAGCTTTTTAAGAAGAGACTGCAACTGGCTACGCTTCTCCCCAGTAGAAGAATCAGGTCAGAGACGCTTTGCGCCAACGACAGGAGTCATCCCCTCTTTGAACCGGACCACGTGATCGACCATCGAAGAGATGTCAACCCCGAGCCATGTAGCGTTATGCTCAAGCGCTTGTAGTCCTTCATCCAGAATACACCATTCATCCTCGTTCTTCAAAGAATCGATGATAGTCATCAAAAGACTCTTCAAGAGGTTCGCCTTTATCTTCGACAAACCTCGAAGAGAAGAAGTGAGTGCTTCGGGCAAAACCACAGGGGCAGGGGCACAGATCGGAACTACTGCTGACAAAACAAACAATAAACGTCAATACAGGAAAATTGCCATCAGAAAGAAAGCAGTCGAGGCGGTAAGAGCAAGTGATATACCGGCAATTTCAGGAATATCGGCGGCAAGAGCGCCGGATGGAGCAGTGGGCACGGGTGACAGTGGGGCCGGTTCCGTTGTTCCCTCAGTCAATGGTTGGGGTAATTCTGGAGAAAATATCACCACGACCTCGGGAATATTGGCATCAGATGCTGGCCCAATGGTAGGAGGAACTTCAGTAACGGGTTCGGTTGATGATGGCTCAGCAGAAGGAGGAGGTCCCACAACAGGTTCGAGCACACTTAACTCGATAGTAGGGGCCGCAATCTCTTCCACTACGGCAGCGACGGTCACTTCTTGAACTGTGCTCTGAGCTTCAGTGTCTGCCATAGGAGGATTGGAGGGAAGGATGGATTCAGCAGGTGCTTCATCATCCAGGTCCATAAAGATTGCCCCCACGTTCTCCTCAGGGACAGATCTATCATATATAGGCTCACTCTCGTTACTCCCCTGGGTATGGCAGCCTTCACTCAAGTTGGCTTGAGAGCTTAACTCACCCTCTTCCCTGGCCTCTCCTGCGTCGACGGCCGGAGCGTCACCGGCCTCTTTGGAAAGCTGCTCCCGCAGACGCTCGGCTCTGCGCAATTTCCACAAGTCCTTTATCTTCTTGCCACCACAAACAGCAGGGAGACTAGGGGCGGTTTTCAGCCGAGAACCAGTGCGCTCACCGACACCCCTTCATCACCATCACCACCAGCGTCATCACCATCATCACCGGCGTCACCACCGTCATCACCATCAGAGCCTCCGCCTTCACCGCCACCCACATCCTCATCACCTCCACCAGCTCCGTCCATAGCATCATCACCATCCCTACCATCGTCACCCTCAGCGGCAGCATCATCTTCATCACCCCTTGCCTCGCCCATGTCATCATCATCATCATCTCCCTCTTCGCCATCATCACCTTCGTTCCCCCTCTCAAAACACCGCCCTCCGTGGGTAACTCATCGATAGGCCCAAGGAATGGAAACTCTGGTCCCTCCGCTGTTATATTTCTCTCCCCATGGGCGATCCAACCTTCCAGAGTATGTTCCGGCTTCTCATGGTCGATCACTACATTCAAGGAGGTCTGCAATCTCTCCATGCCCTGCACCACAGGTTGATGAAGAGTTTCTGATACATAGCCAAGTCCATTGGCAGGAGTGAGAGTAACGACAGGAGGCGTGACGAATACGGGCTCAGTGACCAGCATTTTATTCCGAACCAGTGCATACTGATGGGCCCACCACCTCATCCATCCGAAGGTAGCACCGGCGAAACACTGCGTCCCCGGGATGATGAAAGAGCAACCGGTTCCCGTCAACATAAGTTGCCGCCACATCCACTTCCAATGAATGGGCCCGACACCATACGCTCGCTGCTCGCGCGTCACCGGCTCTAATGTCGCAGGCACCCCTTGGTCGTATCCGAATTGGCGGGCGAAGCGGTTGGGATAATAAGGTTCCCTCCAGAACTCTAGCCCCTCACGCAGTGGCAGCAATGATGGGCGTATCGCTGTTAGAAATGAACGCTCATAATAATCAACACTGTCATCATCCGTGCACAGAACCGATTCCTCACTGCGAGTACCAGAGAAGTGATAAAAATATACATCGTCAAGCCGCGCTATGCCATCTTCAATGGTGGTCAAATTATGACCAACCATTCTCTTCTTCTGAAAGAAGTGCAACGGGAGCTTCCCCTCTCCAATATAATCCCCGCGCCGCACGCCGTAGACCCAGGGGAAGTACACCCCGAGCCAACCAGAGAAAAAGTGCCATCCGCAGTAGGCGGAGTTCATCCCATAGGCGGCGCGCTCCTTATTGCTGATAACGTAGCCGAATGCCCGATAGATGGAGCATAGGACCACTAGAGCCAGCGCGTACCGATGACCGTTTGCTAGGGCCCCCGCAACGGCAAAACAAGACACCCTGATGTTATTTGCCTGCTTGGAGCTTGGAAGCGCCACACAGCTGAGCCAATATGCTAGGAAACCAGCCAGCTCGCAGGCGGGGGAGTGCTTGTTAGGACGAGGGAAGTTCTCTCTCATCCGTTTCTCCAGAAGTGCCTTATCACCACGGCCCTCGTCATAGGCCGCGTAGTTTAAGCTGAAGGGAAAGAGACGAGGCGTTAGCAGGAAGAAAGAAGTGTGATTAAGCAGTAAGGTACAACTCATTACAGAACACTTACTTCAAGTCGTGGCTGAAATAGACCAGCCAGTCTTCGAATGGGAGCTTATCTTTGAGGCCCCAAAATTGGGGTAATTCCGCGAACAACTCATAACAGGCCTCGGAGAAGAAGCCTTCGTTGACGCCTTTCTTCTTTCGCGACAGCTCATCGTCGCTTGGGACCCATTCATCATAGATTCTCCCATGAATTGGGAGACCTGCGATCCTATTAAGATCCCAGAGTGAGATGCTCATCTCGCCGCATGGCATATGGAAGGAGTTGGTAATAGAGCACCAGTGATTAAGGAAGCCCTCGTATACCCAGGGCTCTCGGCAAAAATAACTTGTCGTCGCTTCGATCGCCTTATATAAGCCCACTGCCTGTAAGGTAGCCCGGTGCTATTCTAAGATCCGGTTTGCCCACGCTTCGTAGCCCGAGTGAAGGACCAGATGGCCGCGAGTTCGAAATGCCCTAGTTAACCAGACTTCAGTATCCCCTAGATGATGAAACCGCTGGTGGAGGGTCTCAAAATAATGCTTGGGAAAGGGCTGATGGGGACTGTAGTTCGGCTCCAAGAAAATCATGTCCTTCATACCAAGGACGGACTGGTGCCTCCCATTTTTTGACAGAGAACAACTGAGAAACGACGCCGGACTGGACGTCCAAGCACCGACACTGTAGAAGGAGTTGTTCCTGCAGATATCAGACGGCTCAATGCTTGGGAGGGATCACTGCCGTTGATAGCTCTTTGAATAACGAATGTATTCCCGAGTATTGGGGTTTCTAATGACGAGCGGCGCAGTGACGAGCTTGGCACTAGACCAGGCCACCTTCATTTTATCCGACTTAGATTTGGCTTGATTCTCTAAATATACTTGCTTGGCGCCTTTGCCAGCCCTTTTCAGGCGACCGCGCCTGGCAGCCTGAGCAGGGATCGACGGGCTCACTTCGCCGTCCTCAGAACCTACGGCCCCGTCCGACCGGAAGCCACGAAGAGGAGTATACCAGGCATCCCACTGCTCTTGTGTACCCCTATCTGGAGGGGGTGGCACGATCCTATCATAAAGGATTTTCTTCTATATGTCCTTGGATAGTGTAAGGATATGCTCGTAGAAGTTTAACGTCTCCGGGGGAAGGAACCATTGCGAATTCTCATCCGATGACCTGGAAACCTTCCTAGCGGCAGCACGCTTGCGCTTTGACGGAGCTGGGGGTGGACCCGAAGGACCGGCTTGTGAGGGATCGCTGGCCATTTTAACCTGCAACGGCATGTAAAAGACTCAGATACAGGGCAAAGGGAAGATGTTTGCATAAAGACAATCAAACAGTCACAAAATCTAAAGGAATACAAAGCGGCAGGTAAACAAAATACGAGCACCAATCAAAGCCCCGACAGAGCACACCCAAAGTAACGGAGAAAGAAATAAAGCAACAACCACAACCACAACATCATCATCACAAACATACAAACAAGGACAGCAGGGAAGAAGATAGATACAATTATCATTCATCCATCAACCACGAAGACAATTTCAAATGTTTAAGATTGTTGTATCGATCGTTTAAATGTTAGAAATTAATAATTGATGTAAGATGACGCAAAATTGCGGGGACCCCTCCCCATAGTCGGAAAGAGAGGATCTCAGTCCTGCACCAGCGGAAGAACCCGAGCTTTCAACTCGTCCACCTTCGCCTGGACCTGGGCTTCCTTGAAAATCAGGTCCACCAGAAAGGAAATGCATTGCTGCACAAAGTCGAAGTTCAGGTGATCGACATTGGCATAATTCCTCATAATGGAGACGTCGATCGCCAGCCTGTCATGCTCTCGTAGGGCCTCCCTGACTATCCTCCAAATACCGGCTCGGCGATCCGGAAACTCGGCCTCCGCCAGCGGGACAAGCCAAGCTAAGAATCGTCTGCTCTCCCTTTTCTCCTCCTTCAGGGAGTGAAGCCGGCTCGACAAGGATAAGAAAGAAGCGGCTAGAGAAGGCTCCGCCGCCTCGAGGATCGCTAACTCTTCCAAGAGGAAAGAATCGCCGATGAAGTCAAAAATGGCCTCCTTATGTTCATCAGAAATGGAGGCCATCAGTGAGACATTCTGGATAGCTTGAAGAATAGGGCAAGAGTCCGCGCCCAGTTGGGCCAAGGCCTCGGCCACCTCGTCACGCTGAGCAGCGAGAGATGACCAAGTCTCAGGATGATCCAGAGAGCCCAGCAGCCGACTCAGACAATCTCGGGCCGCACGAAGAGAAGCACGAGTTATGGCCATTGTCTGCTAAGAAACAAGACTGATGAACCGATACGGCAGTCCGACAAAAGAGAAGAAAGAGAAAGCAAGAGAAGCTAGTCGCGTGAAGTCAGAAAGGCTAGAAGAGACATGCAAAGGTATGCTCGAAACATCACTTAAATTAACCACTAGGACTACCCGTTAAGCTGGTGCGACCCATAAATCTTAAGTGTATGAGACCCTACGCCTCCTTAAAACAACGAACACATATACGTAAAATATGAAGCAGAGGAGTAGGGGCTCACACCCTTTAGAGACCTAGCAAAATCGTTAAAATAAGGTACGCAAAATCCCAAACTCCAAGTCCCATGGGCTGTGCGTGAGGCCCCACGCACCTCGAAATGCCAAGTCCAATTTTTCAGGTGCGTGCGGCTCCACGCACCCCAATAATGTCCAGAGTGTGAAAGTTGAATTTTCGAGTGCGTAGGGTCCCACGCACCTCGTAATACATGAAAAAATTTGCCAAGTTAGAATTTGGGGTGCGTGAGACCCCACGCACCCATGTAAAACCCAATTCTTAGGTGCGTGCAGGGGCTAAAACCCTAGATGATATGACGAAGGGTGCGTGGGCCCCCACGCACCCCAAAATTTTGAGATTCGCCAAAGTTCAAAAAATTTGGGTGCGTTGAGGTCCCACGCATCCGAAAAACCATCTTTACCTTCAATAAACAGGCGCGCGAATTAAAAGGGTGCGTTGGAGACAATTGTTGGGTGCGTCGGCGAATAAACGGGTGCATGAGATGGGTCTGGAAAATTCAATGACAAACAGTGAAATGACGAGAATAGAGCGACTTCTCTATTTATAGTATGACCCAAGAAGTCTGGTGCGTCACACCAGACGATCGTGCGTTCGTCATGACCCACCGGAGGGGCATCTGTTGGGGTCCCAAAAGGTAGGGACTCTTAAAATAAAAAAAAATAACCATATACCTCTGAAGAAATCATGCAAAACGCCTTCTGGTGCACACAAAACGGAGATTTACAAAATTTCCTTACCAATTTTGGCTGAAATCTCCAGCGGGCCCCGCCGATCACCGTGATCAGAACCGTCCGGAATTGGACCTGTAACTTCCTTGTGATTTATGATGAGCAGTGCATGTGGTTTCACGATCAAACGGGCCCCACAAACCCTCCAAAATTCAAAACCCAATTGGTGGAGTTCACATTTACGTGTCCACCCACCCATAAATTCAGGTGCCCCACGCGCCCAAAAAATGACTAAAAAACAGGAATTCATTAAAGGCATTTCGACGTCCTGATCCTGCGAGCAGCTTTATTTGACTCTCGAGATCATCTGCTCGTGTCTTGCATATTAGATATATACGGCGCATAGTTACCGCGTCTTCGAGCCGACGTCCTGATCCTGCGAGCAGCTTTGTTCGACTCTCGAGATCATCTGCTCGTGTCTCGCATATTAGATATATACGGTGTACAATTACCGCGTCTTCGAGCCGACGTCCTGATCCTGCGAGCAGCTTTATTCGACTCTCGAGATCATCTGCTCACGTCTCGCATATTAGATATATACGGCGCACAGTTACCGAGTCTTCGAGCCGACGTCCTGATCCTGCGAGCAGCTCTATTCAACTCTCGAGATCATCTGCTCGCGGATCGCATATTAGGATCATCTGCTCGCGGCTCTCATATTAGGATCATCTGTTCGCGGCTCGCATATTAGACATATACGGCGCACAGTTACCGAGTCTTCCAGCCGACGTCCTGATCATGCGAGCAGCTTGTCTCGCGAGCAGTTCCCGACTTGTGAGCAGTTCTGACTACTGATGGTTAGCGATGGTATCCCTTAGCGACGCGCCAACCCATTTTCTCGACACGCTACATGTGTCGGTCTCCTACTGGCCGACTTCGGGTATAAATACCCCCCCCCCCTTTCGTTTCATTGGGGTGGTTCTAAAAAAAGAGAGAGCTGCCACCCTCTGGGAATCCGAAATCGCCGCCAGAAACCCTTCCCGATCGCCGGAATACCCTTTCCGATCGATGATATTCCACCGCAGGTCTGAATACTAAAAAATCATAAGTGCGGCTGCGCATCCTGAAAATTCTCCCACGCACCCGAATAATTGCCCACGCATCTATTAATTCGACATAAATCAAACAAGTGCCTCGGACTCCCACACACCCGAAAAATGGCCCACGCGTCCATAAATTCAGGTCCCACGCGTCCATAAATTCATCAAAAATCAGATTTGCAAATTCGGTCCCATGCATCCTGAATATGGACCCACGCACCCCTAAATTCATCAGAAATTCGGCACTTAATTTTTAGGTGCGTGGAGCCCCACGCACCCGTTTATTAAGTCCCAGGCACCCAAAAAATCAGCCGATTGCAAAACATATTTTCAGGTGCACCGGACTCAATTTTAAGTGTTTTCAAGATCCGTTTGAGCTTATTTTGTGTATTTTGAGAGTTTGGACGCAATGGAACGATCGAATGGACGCTCCGGGAACTCTAACAAGTAGAATTGCGGATCTTTGAGGCCCAACCTGGTTCGACGCAATGAATGAAGTAACTTCTCAGAACGGAGCCGCCAGCATCCAGAGCTTTGCAAATATGTCACCATTCATATCTATTGTAAAGTTGTGATCCGATTGGGGTTGAAAGCCAGGCAAACGGGACTATGGTTACCACGATAAACCATGTCAAAGAGTTTCAAATTTGCTACAAAGCCAATTGCTATGAACTGCCACAACACAACAGTCGATGCCCTACCCATCCAAACGGCATCCGTCGGTTGGGCTATGCAGGTACACACAACTGTAGAATGGACTTTCCGAGGTCACCTGTCCCTACGTTGACAGGTGCGGGCCCAGAGTCGTCTTTCTCAGTAATAAACCCTGATAGTCTCAGCCCGGATCTCCGGCCAAAACATGGGACATAGACATCTGACTAATACAAAGATGGTTTAGTCCATAACAAAACAAATACAGGTCTCTATGACCACAAGCTCTAAGACCATAGTCCCCGCTGACTAGTCTTTTGCCTTTTAATCAAGGGTCATCGATCATCCCGATGTAATTAAGGGCTCGTGCCAGATCACGGCCTAGAATGTACAAGATCTCAGAATCTCTAGAATAAAATTCGCCTTGCGATATCTCCTCTTGTGTACTTTTGTGAATGCTTGTGATTGTCTACGAATGTTTCTATTATTCAGAACCCCAGAGCAACAAAACACCACATTTCAGAAAATGCCATTGTGATCCATTTTCTAGTTCTAACACTCATGCGCGATTCTTTCCCAGCAATCGGCTACATATACAAACAAAACCCTTGGCATAGCTCCTCAAACGCCAAGGGTTTGGGGGGCAGTTGCTATAGATAAATTTGGCCTCCTAAGAGATGCGATCAAATAATGATCAAGAGGAATCATGGTCGATCCCAAAATGCGAGCAGCTCGGCTCGTGCTCGTCGTAAGGGGTCGCATCCCAAAATGCGAGCAGCTCGGCTCGTGCTCGTCAAAAGGGGTTGCATCCCAAAATGCAGGCAGCTCGACTCGTGCTCGTCACAAGGGGTCGCATCCCAAAATGTGTGCAGCTCGGCTCGTGCTCGTCGAAGGGGTCGCATCCCAAAATGCAAGCAGCTCGGCTCGTGCTCGTCGAAAGGGGTCACATCCCAAAATGTGATCAGCTCGGCTCGTGCTCGTCGAAAGGGGTCACATCCCAAAATGCGAGCAGCTCGGCTCATGCTCGTCGAAAGGGGTCGCGTCCCAAAACTACGAGCACTCCTAATATGAGCAGCCCCCTCATATGAGTAGCTCCCGACATATGAACGGTCCTTGTCTCTGGTCTCTAGCAAGGACGTCCCTCGTCCCATCGTACCAGTAGCCCATATAGGCCGGTTTTGGCTTGTTTCTATTCATAGCTTCGAACATATCCATCAAGAGATGTAATCAGCTAGACGTCTGGAAGGCTTAGGTTATCCCCTTACCTGAGGATTAACAAGATAAGCATCTTATCCCCTAAAATTAGCAGTAATCCTAACAGATTGCGTAACAGACTGGATCACTTAGATTTTTATAAATAGGTGACTCTACAGATGAGAAAGGTATTCAATCTTTAAGCCCCATAATCTTTTTCCTCTCTTTATAGCCATACCCTATCTAACTTAAGCATCGGAGGGCCAACGGCTGGACGCAGGCCACCCATAGTTTTTCCTCTGTCTCTTTTCAAGTTTAGGAGGAAATCGCTTAGAAGGAAGGTGAATGTCTGGAGGACCTTATTACAAAACGCGACGTAAACAATAAGATTAAGAAAAACTACTTAGAACTTTATTTAAACTTCAAACCATTGTTCTTCAATAGAAATCCAGCTTGAAACTAATAAAATGAATTAAACAATCTAAGAAAACTATAAGGTTCACCTCTTAGCTCTAGCTAAGAGATTAGCTAATGAAAAGCATATTAAAAACTAGAACTAGAACTAAGAAAAGGAAGAAAAACTAGCTGGAGGAGGCTAAGAAGCCTCCTATGACTTGAACTCCTTGCTCCCCACGTCCTTGGTTGATTTGGAATAGAAGAGAGCACCTTCTTTTATAATACAGCAAGAGTACTGCAACATAACAGATTTTGTTTCGCTTCGTACGGCTTAACCAATGGTCGGATTGCCTTCAAATTTGATTTATAGCTTCCTTGTAATGTGATCTTCCTCATAAGTGATTTAGATTTTCAAGATTATCTTCTGAATGGGCCCACCAATTAGATTAGCGACCGCCTCTCAAAATCGCGCAATTCGGGTACCTCTAGAACCAGTCATCTTACTTTCAACGTTATGGAGTGTACAGAGGTCAGATTGATCTCAAATTTTGAACATTAGTAGAAAACTTCCTCCTCTACATGATAGATGGATTAGATTGTCCAAAACAATTCCAAAAAGTGGTCCCAAAATTAGAACACTTAGGGCTTTTATAAAATCTGCGCAGTCTGTTTACGTCGGATTTTGTAACAGGGTCCTCCAGATGTTTGCCTTCCCGTCAAGCAGTTTTCTCCTGAACTTGAAAAAGCACAAAGGAAAACTACGGGTGGCCGGCGTTTAGCTGTTAGCCCTCCGAGTAGAGAATATCAGCAAAGCTACCTGTATCCACCATAATACGATGAGTCAGATAATTTGATACCTTTAGCGCGACTACGATGGAGTCTTCGTGAGGGAAGTGAATCCCCTTTGCATCCTCAAGAGAGAAGGAGATTGGAGGGTGGCTGGATTCTGACGTGTTGGGCGTCTATTCCAACCAGTAGATATGCTGGGGCTTCTTAGACGCCTTATGAATGTATGCTTTTCTTGAAGCTTGAGAATCTCCCCCGCAAGCTGGTCCTCCGGCGATGGTCTGGATCTCCCCGGTAGGTTCAACGTCTTCTTGTGAAGTATGATGGTGAGGCGACTTCTTCTGATGTGGTGGGGCTTCCGTCCTTTTAGGTGATCGACCTTGTCGGACAACATAATCTTGAATACGACCTTTTCGAATGAGAGCTTCGATTGTGATCTAGTAGAGATATGCAATCTTGGGTACTGTGCCCGTGGTCTTTATGAAAATAACAAAACTTGCTCTTATCTCTCTTTTCAGGATCAGACTTGATCTTTGCAGGCCATTTCACATATGGTTTATGCTTGATCTCCATTAGCACCTTTTCAGGGGATCGGTTGAGAGGAGTGTAGTTATGATATTTGCCAGAATACTCCCGCCGATCACGCCGATATTTCTTATCTAGGGGAGAGATTTCCTCCGGCTTGCGTTTCTTGCCCTGTATACCATGACGTGCCAAAGCAACTTCTTCTGCATTGATATATTTCTGAGCATTTTCTTGGAATTCTGTCATGGTTTTTGAAGGGTTCTTATCTAAGGCGAATCTAAATTTCTCTCCTGTAATCCCGGCTATGAGGGCGGTGGGCCTTTTTCTTTGGTATAACCCTTAGTTTGGACGGCTTCTGCAGTGAACCGTACTGTAAACTCCTTTATCGTCTCCCCGTGCTGCTGTTTCAAATCCATTAGGTGAGATGCCGGCTTTTTAGTACGAATGCTTCCCATGAATTGAGAGAGGAATAGCTCCGATAGCTGTGTGAAGGACCCGATGGATTGGGGCTTAGCCCCCGGAACCATGTACGAGCCGCCTCCTTTAAGGTTAGGGAAAAAGCCCTACACATGATTTCTGACCCATGTCCCTCCAGCTCCATGAGACGTTTTCAGGTGTTCGAGAGGATCGCCCATACCTGTATACGGGGTGATGACGGGCGTGCGGTACTTCTTGGGTAAAGGTGCTTCCATGACCTCGCAGGTGAAAGGAGGCTCGGATTGATGTATCGACGTCACAGCAGTAGATGGTCGATTTGCCTGATATCGTTGCTCCATATCATCAAAACGATCATGGATCTCTTGAGGTCTCCTTCCCATGGTAAGGTATAACCTGACGTTTCGATGATGGAACCCTGAGATTGGTGTTGCCCGAAAGTACTGGAGTGTATGGAATGCGAGGGTAGTACAGGGGCTTAGTTGCCGAGTGGTATTCAATTCGATGGAGGATGATTTGGTTGGACTTGTGGTTCGTCCGCGGAATGTCTGGAAGCCACTGGTATAGGTTGCGTCGGCAACCCTTCGAAAGGTTGTCGCTGGGGCTCCAGAAATGCTGATCAAGCCAATTAGACAAGGCTTGAAATCCGGCGTTGAGGGTTAGGAGTGTGTTTCAGAGGAGAGGCATGACATCTTCTTGATTTTTGGAAGCATCAAATAGCGGGTTTTGCGATGGCACGTTAGGATCTCCCTGAGGGAGGCCCGTCGAAGTAGTCTGAGGGATAGGCGCTGGTTCGGTAGTGTCAGGCGGAGGTAGCGTCTGCCTTGAAGTGGAAGGATGAACTGTCTTTTTGGGAGGCATGGTGGGAGGATTTCGATCAGTGGTGAGAGCGGCTAATCTTGACGATCAAATCGGTTCCCACAGACGGCGCCAATCTATTTACGTCAGATTTTGTAACAGGGTCCTCCAGACGTTTGCCTTCCTGTCAAGCAGTTTTCTCCTGAACTTGAAAAAGCGCAAAAGAAAACTACGGGTGGCCGGCGTCCAGCCGTTAGCCCTCCGAAGCTTAAGTTAAACGGGATGTGGTTACAATGGAAACGAAGGGGTTGAAGCCTAGAGATCGTGTATTGTGTACCTTTCTTATCGATGAAGCCATCCATTTATATAGATCCAAATGACCTAATCTGTTATGCAAGAAATCAAGATTACCCCTGATTTCTGGGGATAAGAGATTTATCCTATTGATCTCGAGATAATAGAATGGTTCAATCCATTTAGACCTCTAGTAAATTACGTTCCTTGACGAGGATCCCCTGAGGTTCGGAACCATGAATCAAGATGAGCCCAACATTGGTCTATATGGGCTGCTGGTACTAAAAAGACGGAGGACGCTCGAGCTCGAAGATTATCTCCTCGCTGATTTGAGATGCAAACTCTTTCGATGACCACTATCGAGAGGCTCATATACCCAGAAAGTATTTCGTACTTTCCTAATATTCGAGCCTCGACCACAAGGGCTCGGTGACTCGGTGGTTGTGCATTGTACTTGTCCAATATGCGAGCCTCAACCAGGTGGACTCGTGAGTCGAATACTGTCATAAGGGTGCTCGCACGTCAGATACTGTCATAAAGGTGCTCGCACGTCTAAAGTCCTCGTGAGATTCTCCGACCACCGCAATTTCACTATAACAGATGAGGGGTTGAGATTGGTTTGAGCAGGCTCCTGGCGAGTGCCATTCTTTAAACTCCTCTGAGCCACCGCCAAATCTGATTGGGAGTAGACACCGCAATGCGAAGAAGCGTTCCAGCAATTGAAGCAATATATGAGCACACCCCCCGTCTTATCAAAACCTGTGGCGCATGAGCAACTTCTTCTTTATTTGTCTGTGTCTTCTACGGCCGTTAGTGCCGCTTTAATAAGAGAAGATTCTGGGGTACAAAGGCCCATTTATTATATTAGTCAAGCGATGGTAGATGCTGAAACTCGGTATTCTGATATGGAGAAGCTGGCTCTTGCCTTAGTCACGGCTGCTCGAAAACTGCGACCCTACTTCCAAGCCCACGCTATATTGGTGTCAACAAACCATCCGTTAAGGCATGTCCTCCAGAAGCCTGAGGTCTTAGGGCGACTAACTAAATGGGCGATTGAGATCAGTGAGCACGACATTTCGCTCTGTCCCAGGACTGCCATCAAGAGTCAGGCCATGGTCGACTTCATCGCCCAATTCACATACTCCTCTCCCAATGGTAACTCCGCGACCAGCGACCAGCCACCCTGGTCACTCTTCGTGGATGGGTCCTCACGGGCCACCGGTAGCAGAGCGGGCCTAATTCTAGTTGCTCCAGACGGATCGCGTTTCCAATACGCTTTACTATTTGATTCTCGCATCTCAAATAATGAAGCAGAATATGAGGTTCTGATCGTCGGCCTCGAACTAGCTAACGTCCTCTCGATTCGGAGTTTACTCATTCATAGTGACTCTCAGCTCATAGTATATCAGGTACTCGGCGAATTTGAGGTAAAAGAAGAAAGGATGGCCTTATACAAATCTCGAGTGCTCATCCTGCTCGCGAAGCTGAAGAATTATGAAATAATTCACATCCCTCGCGAGAAGAACAAACTCGCAGATTCTTTGGCAAAACTCGCCTCCGCACCAGAATCTGAGTTGTCACAATCAATTCCCATTGAGCACCTTCGCACTCCGAGTATTGACCAAGCAACTCCTGGGTAAGTGATTGAGGTCCATCCCTCTCCATGTTGATAGACCCCATTGCCCTCTATCTCAGGGATGGACATCTTCCAGACGACAAGAAATCCGCACGATAAATTTATCATCGAGCTCCCAGGTATATTTTACAAAATGGAACGTTATTACGTAAGAGTTTCTCTTTGCCCTACTTAAGTTGTCTTCACCCAGAAGAAGCACATCGTGTTTTGGATGAAATACACCAGGGGGCATGTGGTAACCACCCAAGAGGACGATCTCTAGCATATAAGGCGATGAGGCAAGGATATTACTTGCCCACCATGAAGGCAAATGCAATCAAATTCTCTAAAAAATGTGACAAGTGCCAGAGTATTCTCCTATACCTCATGTACTGTCCGAGCAAATGACGCCAATGGATAGCCCTTGGCCCTTCGCCTAATGGGGAGTCGATATCATCGGGCCCTTGCCTATCGGGAAAGGTCAAAACAGGTGTTAGAACTAGAAAATGTATCACAATGACATTTTCTGAAATGTGGTGTTTTGTTGCTCTGGGGTTCTGAATATAGAAACATTCGTAGATAATCACAAGCATTCACCAAAGTACACAAGGGAAAAGATATCGCAAGGCTAATTTTATTCCAGAGATTCTGAGATCTTGTACATTCCAGGCCGTGATCTGGCACGAGCCCTTAATTATATCGAATGATCGATGACCCTTGATTAAAAGGCAAAAGACTAGTCAGCGGGGACTATGGTCTCAGAGTTCATTGGTCACGGAGACCTGTGTTTTGGTGGTCACGGAGACCTGTGTTTGTATGGTCGCGGAGACCTGTGTTTGTATGGTCGCGGAGACCTGTGTTTGTTATAGACTGATCCACCTTTGTACGAGTCGGATGTCTATGTCCCATGTTTTGACCGGAGATCCGGGCTGAGACTGTCAGGGTTTATGGCTGAGATGGACGACTCTGGGCCCGCGCCTGTCAATGTAGGGACAGGTGACCTCGGGAAGTCCATTCTACAGTTGTGTGTACCTGCGCAGCTCAACCAGCGGATGCCGTTTGGATGGGTAGGGCATCGACTGTTCTTGGAATATCAGTTTTTTAATAGATTGTGTGTGATAGTTCAGAACTCTCCTGGTGTGGTTTATCGTGTTAACCATAGTCCCCTTTGCTTAGTCCAGACCTGGATTCGGGTCATATTATGATAGTACACGTAATGATGATGCATCAGTATGATTCTGGGTGCCGGCGGCCTCTTTTCGGGAGAACTGTTCCATTCAGCTCGTTGGGTTGGATCGGACTTCGAAGGCTTGTGTTCTGCTCATTGGGTAGCCCGAATGGGTCGTTTGACTGCTCCATTGCGTCCGGAACGCTCGAAATACCCAAAATAGGCTCAAACGGGGCTTAAAAATGTTATAAAATGAGGATTTAAAGGAGCTGGGATGAATGCGCAAAGTGCTGATTTTTGCGATCCGCTGGCCTGATTTTATTGATGCGCTGGGGCCAGCGCGTCCATAAATGATTTTTATGATGCGCTGGGTAATTTTGTGACGCGCTGGAGCCAGTGCGTCCTTAAATCTAATTTCCTGATGCGCTGGGTAATTTTGCGACGCGCTGGAGCCAGTGCGTCCATAAAATAGCTTTGACTCGATAACTTGTATTTTTACGCTCCGCTGGGTAATTTTATGACGCGCTGGAGCCAGTGCGTCCTTAAAATGCCACAATTGATGGTTTGTGTAATCCGCCGAGGAGTTTCCTGATGCGCCAGGTCACTTTTATGATGCGCTGGGACCGGCGCATCGAAAAAGATGACTTGGTCATTCCTCCGGACCTGGTGTGATCGGAGGTGCGATTTCCGGCGAGGGGTTCCGGCGGTCGGAGAAGGATTCCGGCGGTCGGCAAAGGTTTTCCGGCGACGAGGTCCTCTCTCTCTCTCGCTGAATGATGCAAATGAGGCGGTGGACGGGGTATTTATAGGTATCGTCGTCCAATAGGCGGTTGACACGTGTAGCGCGTCGAGAAAATGAGTCGGTGCGTCGCAAAATGATCGGAGTCCAGGAGTTGGTTTGCAGGACGCGCCAGCTGCCAGCGCGTTCTGAAATTAACTGATTTTTTAGATGCGCTGGGGTCAGTGCGTCCTAAAATGTATTTTTTGGATGCGCTGGGCGCAGTGCGTCCATAAATTGATTTTTTGGATGCGCTGGGGCCAGTGCGTCCTAAAATGTATTTTTTGGATGCGCCGGGCGCAGTGCGTCCATAAATTGATTTTTTGGATGCGCTGGGGCCAGTGCGTCCTAAAATGTATTTTTTGGATGCGCCGGGCGCAGTGCGTCCATAAATTGATTTTTTGGATGCGCTGGACGTATTCGTGTCCCGCAGATTTGGGTTTTGTAAATTGGGGGGTTTGCGGGGTCCGCCTCGCGATGAATGCCGATGCACTGCTCCTATTTCTTCATAATTGAGGTATCCTCCCAATTTTGGACAGTTTTGGTCACGGTGACCGGTAGGGTCCACTACCGGCCCAATTTCATACTTGAGGCAAATCCGATGCGTGTGTCATGATTCGTGCCACGATTTTCGATGCACTGGCCCTAAATCTGACCGCGTGATGGTTTTGGCATTCGGAATCATCATTTCGGGGATCCTCACTTTTGGGACCCCAACAGATGCCCCTCCGATGCGTTGTGATGGACGAGCGGCGATCCATTGCGACGCATCGGATTTTCTGGGTCCCACTATAAATAGGGGATCCCTGGTCATTTCGTCATTTCACTGTTCATTTTCGACGACCAGAGCCCTCGGCCAGCGCATCGATTTTTCTCCAGCGCATCGATTTATTATCTCCAGCGCATCGAAATATTAGGTAGCGCGTCGAAGTATTCCAACTTTGTGTGTTTTATCGACGCGCTACGCACAGCGCGGCTGTTGGACTTGTGGATTTCTGATTTTCTGAACGCGCCATAGTGCAGCGCATACAATAAGTACTCAGCGCGTCCATTTTATCGACGCGCTAAGGTCAGCGTGTCATCCGGTGCCTTTATTAACCAATTTCATGACGCGCTGTGCTCAGCGCGTTGGACTCTGTAATTTCTCGATGCGCTGGGTCCAGCGCGTACTTGTGTCCGGGAAAATTTATTTAATGGACGCGCTAGGGTGTGGCGCTCAGAATTCTTAACTTTTGGTGGACTTACCATTTCTTGGACGCGCTGGGCCCAGCGCGTCATGTCCTTCGGACTTGTGATTTTACATGATTTTCGCGATGCGCTGGGCTTCGCGCGTGCAATTTTGGGACTGCAAAGTCTACTAAATTTATTACATAAACCGGCTCCCGCACACATCTCCGGACTTGATCAATTGGCCCGATCGCAAGGTGTGTTCAGGCCAATAGGCGCTGATCTCTGAGTTGGGGAAGTTGTCCAATTCTGGTGTCCTGTCTTGATGCGCTTATCGTGGCTTAACAGACTTACTTGCGGGTTCATTTGACCGTTGCTCACGATATTTGGGACTCATTCTGGGTGCGAGGGGTCTCAGGCACCCTCTTACTAAACCAGATCTGCTTTGAGCATCACCAGGGTATGTGAAACCTCGCGCACCTAACTCACGGGCCTCGGTGGAGTCTGCGGTTTCTGCGGGTTTTACACCGGCGGTCCGTCGTGTCTCCAAAGGGCGTGGACCCCCATGCCTCTGTTTCGTGTTCGCGCATGCGTGCCAGTCGTCTCATGGAGGCGTAGGGTCTCACACACTTGGGAGACTCCCCGACCCTTTTTTAGTTTAATCGGCAATTCTAATGACGATTTTAAAGTGTTGTTTCGAGCATACCTTTGCATGTCGTTTCTCGGCTTTTCTGGCTTTGCGTGAGCGGTTTTGTGCATTTTTCTTCTGTCGGACTGCCTTACGGGTTCATCTGTCTTGTTCTTTAGCAGACGATGGTCATAACCCGTGCTTCCCTTCGCGCGGCTCGTGACTGCATGGGGCGGCTATTAAACGATCTGGACCAACCCGAGGCTTGGTCATCTCTTGCTAATCAATGCGATGAGGTGGCTGAAGCCTCGACTCGCCTTGGCGCTGAATCCTTCCCGATCCTCCGGGCTATGCAGAATATCTCGGCGATGGCGGGCATCTCTGATGAGCGCAAGGAGGCTATATCTGGCTACATCGGCGATTCTTCCCTCCTGGAGGAATTGGCGGTTCTGGAGGCGGCGGAGCCTTCTCTTGCTGCTTCCTTTCTGTCCCTCTCGAAACGCCTCCACTTCCTAAGGGACGAGAAGAGGGAGAGTAGGAGATTCCTGGCTTGGCTCATTCCCTTGGCGGAGGCCGAATACCCGGATCGTCGTGCTGGCATTTGGAGGATGGTCAGGGCGGCTCTCCGGGAGCACGATGACTTGGCGATTGACTTGTCCGCGATAAGGAACTACGCTGATGCTGAGCACCTGAACTTCGACCTTGTACAACAATGCATCTCCATCTTGGTGGACTTGGTCTACAAGGAGGCCCTGATTCAAGCGAGGGTCGATGAGCTGAGGGCTCGAGTTCTTCCTCTGGTGCAAGACTGAAATCTTCATTTTCTGGCTTGGGGGAGGGGGTCCCCACAATTTTGGGTCATTTAATATTGACTGTCGGCTTTTTATCTTTTCAAAACAATTGACTTTGAATGGTTTGGGCTTTGGCATGGCCCTCGTGGTTTAATGAATGCTATTTATACTTTTCCGCCTTATTTCTGTCTTTTGAAAGCTTGCGCGTTTGTGATGATGTTGGTGTTGCCATTTCATTTCATTCTCATTGGTTGGTGATGTTGTGCATTGGCCTGGATCGGTGCCTGTTCTTCGTTCACTTGTTGCTTCTTATGCTTTTGGATTTCGTGAATGCTTAATTGTCTTTATGAGGATATTTTCACGTGCTCTGTACTTAAGCCCCTTTTCTACGCCATTGCAGATTATAATGGCCAGCGACCCTTCGCAAGCCGGTCCTTCGGGTCCGTCTCAAACTCCATCCAAGCGTAAGCGGGCCGCCACCAAGCAGACTTCTAGACCGTCAGCTGAGAACCCACAGTGGTTTCTCCCGCCCGAGACATTCAATTTCTACGAACGTATTCTGACCCTTCCAAAGAATGTCCAGCGAAAGATACTTTGCGACAAGGTCTTACCGCCCCCTCCTGATGAGGGTACCCAGGAGGAGTGGGATGCGTGGTACGCTCCCTTACAAGGTTTTCGGACCGATGAGGTTGTCGGGTCCGAAGAGGGCGAAGCGAGCCCAATTGAGCCTGCTCAGTCTGCCAAGCGCGGTCGTCCAAAGACGACTGGGAAGAGCGCCAAGCAAATCTATATAGAAAACCAGACTAAGTCGAAGTCCGACAAAATGAGGGTTGTCTGGTCTTCTGTGAAGCTGCCAGTATCATCCCTTGTAATCCGCAACCCTTATACGAAGCAGTTCATCCGTTTCCCTAAAAGCTTCCAGAGATACCGCTCTCTACCAAGCATCGAGCCCTCCGATATACGTCGCGCAAATTCTTTCTATAGCGTCGATTCCTGGACGTCCATTCCAGAGACGTTCGTCAACTGTGCCATATCCAAGAACGGCACTCAGCAGTCTGTCCTTGAGGAGAAGGACATGATATTTTTGGAACCGAACCACGACCCTCATCTGCCCTTTCCGACTCACTATTACGAGACTCTGCACCAAAGGTTTCGTCCTCTGTCTGATGCAGAAATTTGGCCTACTGGGGGTTTCAGGACCCGAGGACATTTGAGCCCTCATCCCGGTTATGAAGCTTGGGCCAATCGGATAGTCGAGCGGCACGAAGAGGTCTTGAAGCAAGTAGGTCTCCTTCGGGCCATTCAAGCGACATCGAGCTATTTCCATCGAGAACCTTGCATTTATAAGGGGTTCCTGAATCATTGGAGTTCTGTCACCAACTCCTTTCATCTGCCTTGCGGAGAAATGAGCATCTCCCTCTGGGATCTGCATCGGATAGCAGGTCTTCCTATTCGCGGCAGAATCTATGATGAATGGACTCCTAGTGATGAGGAGCTGTCCAAGAAGAAGAAGGGTGTTGATGAAGGCTTTTATTCTGCAGCCTGCTACGAATTGTTCGCGGAGTTGCCGCAGTTTCTATCCTCCAGAGATAAAGTGCCTTTCGAAGACTGGCTAGTGTACTTTAGCCATGGCCTGAAGTGAGTTTCTTCTCTTGTCTTGCACTGTTCGCGCACTGTTTCATTCTCTTTTTCTTCCGCTGATGGTTTTCTTCTTGTCTCAGCTTGGATTACGGATTGAGCGATGAAGGTCGCAAGGATAAATTACTCTTGGAGGCCAAGATGAAGAAGAAATTTCCGCGGCCGAATAAGCTATCTCCTACCTGCGAACTTGCCGGGTTCTTGGCCTATTGGCTGTGTTGCGTGGCCCTCCCGAGCTCTAAGCAAGCGGACGGTGTGCGAGTTTCCTGTTTCGCCGTGGCGGGGAGTTTGGCCGATGGTCATCGCTACGCATTGGCCCCAGTAGTATTGTGTTCAATATATCGGGCCTTCGGCGGTGTCATTAGCAACAAAGGTTCGGCATCCTTCGGATTGAATTCTGCTTATTGTGGGTGGCATTTCTTCTCGGGATGGCTTGGGGTCTACTTCCCGTGGGTATACGGCATGGAGCTTAAGGACTTCATCCAGAGGGGATCTGTTCCACTTCACGCTTTTCAAAAACGGAAGATGATCAGCGGAAATCCGGCGACTATCGAGACGAAGATAGCCCGCCATGACGACGTCGACTTCTTCCTCTTCTCGGGAACTAACAGCGAGGATCCGGACCTACTTGACGACGACGAGAGTCTCAGCTCTTATCACCGCTCGTTCTTGGTGTCCATTCGCCCGAGTTCGTTGCCTTTAAGAGAGGGCGCTGAATTTTGGAGAGAACCATACTACCCGAACCGATTCGCCAGGCAGTTCGGTTATGATCAAGGGGTACCGGAATTGATCGAACCGGTGACAAGGGAGCAGCGGGCATACGGCACAGGGCCGATCCATTGGAAGTGGATATGGCGACAGCTTCTGCTTACCAGGTCAGGTTGTTCTTTCATCGTTCCCGGGACAGAGTATGTCCCCGGCGCCACGTATGGATGGATGCGGTGGTGGGCCCACCAATATTCCTTGGTTCGCAATAACCGACACGTGACAGATCCCGTCTTCGTCTCTCCTCCGATTGTTAATCCTACTCCTGCCGACGGCTTAGGGTATGTAGCAGAGCCACTTCGCCAACTGGCTACCCCTGGCGTGTAGAAGTTCATGACCTCATTGAACGTCATAATAGATCATGAGAAGCCCGAGCATACACTCGAGGGGTGGGTCGCTCATGGCCAGAGGGTTACGTTACAAGGGAACCCGGATTCCCCACTTGTCGGTCCTATGATAGAGGGGCAGAGGGAGCGTTATGACATTGGCGATGATGATGGTGGTGAAGCTGCTGCAGCGGGGAATGCCGGTGATGAAGAGGAGGTGGATGATGGCGGCGAAGGGAATGACGGTGGTGATGATGGTGGTGACGGAGAAGGCGGTGGTGAGGGAGGTCGCGGCCAAAGCCCGGCAAGTCGGACGGGCCTGTCCAGACGTTTTGCGCCCGAGGATAGTGATTTCGAACTATCTCCTGAACGTTCTGGGCCCCGCATAAAGACTGCTCATCGCGTCTCTGTTTCTGAAGGCGGTAAGAAAATAAAGGACCTGCTGAAGTTGTATAGAGCTGAGAAGGCGCGGAGCCAACCCCCCGGGGCTGCCGGCAGCGTCCCGACCGATGATGCGAGCGGTCCAAGGGAGGAAGGGGAGATGAGTTCGCAGGCGGGTCTCGGCGGAGATCATCCCGTGGAGGGAGGCGAGGGTAGCGAGCCAGTGTATGAGCGATCTGTTCCTGACGTAGACATAGAACCCGTCCCTATGGACGTCGATGGTGAGCCGCGGGCTGAAGACCCCCTCCTTACCGTTCCTGTCAATATTGAGGCAGTAGCGAAACCTGGTCCCACTCCTGAGGCGAGATCTGTTGTTGCTGCGGAAGAGGCCTCACTCCCTCCCCGAGGAATCATGCTTGCAGAGGTCACTAGCGTACCAGAGCCTATTGCCGAAGTGCCCCTGGCCGCTGAACCAGCCCGGGCTATCTCTGCCTCTGAGGTCGTCATTCTTTCTTCTCCTGAAATGCTCGAGCCGGCAGCGGAAATCGTGGTTGGATATGCCCCCAGCTCGTCGAGACCTGTTGCCTTAACCAGTGCGTCGGGTGATGAAATCCCTACTGGTATAATACTTTCCTTTATTGTTTGTTCGCTTCTTTTCTCTCTTCAGTGCGCTAACGTTTACCGTTTCTTTTACCAGCCACTGCCCCTGCCAGCGTCCCGGTTCCTGTAGTCCTGCCCGAGGCATTCCTCTCGTCTCTCCGAGGCTTATCAAGGATCAAGGCGAACCTTCTGAAGAGTTTACTGTCTGACATCGTTGATTCGCTTAGGAAAGGAGACGAAGGGTCCATCTTGGACGAGGCGCTGCAGGCGCTGGAACTCACTGCTACGTGGCTTGGGGTCGACATCTCTTCGATAGTCAATCATGTGTTACAATTCAAAGACGGTGTGGCTCAAGTGAACGATGCAAGGCACTTTAGGACTGACCCCTCTATTGAAGAAAAACGCGGTCAGTTGCGGTCCCTTCTTCCGGAACTAGAGTTGCACGAGGTAGACGTGGCCGCAGTGCAGAGGGATTGGCAGGCTGTGGATACTGAGCACCAAGAGGTCACCAGGCGTCTTGCAGAAATTGAGGATGAGATGGCCCGATTACGTGCCGAACATTCTGTCGTCCATTTCAAACTTTCGAAACTTGGTGGTCAGAAAGCAACCCTGCAGTCTTCTATTGACCAACGCAAGACGGAATGTGATGCTGTGAGGGCACGGATCACGGAGCTGCAGCGGTCTCTTCAAGATACTCCCGACCCTGTTCAAGTCCTGGCCGAGGCTGAGGCAAGACAAAAGGCAATCGCGGGGTCCGCGGTTAACCTACTAGAGCAGTGCTTGAGAACTTTAGATGGTTAGGCTGTAATGTAACGATAATGATTCTTTTGTAGTTTTAAAACACGTTGTAATGAGTGTTGTATCATTATGTATGCTAGTGTGATGATGAGTTCATATGGTGCTTCTTGGCCCGTTTGTCGTTCCTCTAGAGTTTGAATGCAAAACAGATTGTGCTATTTGGAAAGGAACGTCCCCCTGTTTAGGACTTGAACCTACGCGTGTGTACGAGGATATAGCCGAGCCTTGGCTTAGGGCTTATCTTGATTTTAATATTCTCGAAAAGGCGTCGTGTCTTGCTTGATGTGCCTCGAGCTTTGGTGACCCTTCCAATACCTGTGTAAGCATAAAGCAGATGATCAGCTTTTTAGTTTAGTCATGGCACGGCACTCTTTCTTTTGGCATCTATTCTATCACATTCCCTCTATCGGGGCGTTTACAACTTGCAATGATAGTTTTACGTCAGGTGTAATATCTTTTCAGGAATCGACCGTTTATTGGCGAACTGACACCCTGTCCTTTGCAATCTATTACCCGATAGGCCCCGTTGGAATACACTTCGTCGATAATGCAGACGGGGTCCCACTTTGGGTCGAACTTGCTCCTCGATCCTTGGAGCGGTGCTGGACGCTTCATCATTAACACGAGATCGCCCCTTTTGAATGATCTGCCTCTAACGCGCTTATCGTACTGCTGCGGAAATTTGCTTTTGATATATCTCGAGCCTTTGCTGGGCAGCTAGCCTCTTTTCATCCAGATTATCAAGTTCGACCATCCGGCTCTTGGCATTATGCTCGGTCGTCAGGGAGTGTCGGAGAGCGACCCGTAGCGACTCAACTTGTATTTCCATCGGGATTACAGCTTCCGTACCGTATACCAGTGAGTAAGGCGTAGCCCGGGTGGCCGTTCGGTGCGTAGTTCGATAAGCCCACAGTGCTTCGGGCAACCGTCTGTCCCAGTCCCTCTTATTCTCCGCCACTGTCTTTTTCAGAATCTTCACAATAGTTTTGTTGAATGCTTCGGCTAGCCCATTCGCAGGAGGATAATAGGGCGATGAGTAGCAATGCTTGATTTTAAATTTTGCGCACAGTTTATCGATGGCAGCATTCTTGAAAGGCGTCCCGTTGTCCGTGGTGATTCTCTCGGGAATACCATGCCGGTATAATATGGCGTGACGAACGAAACCCTCGACATGCTTGGCTTTCACATTTCTCAGGGCGACTGCTTCGGCCCATTTGGAGAAATAGTCGGTTGCCGCGAGGATGTACTGATGTCCCTGGGAGGATGGCGGACTAATTGGTCTGATCACGTCCATGCCCCAGGCTGCAAAAGGCCAGGACATCACTGATTGATGCAACTCTTTCGGTGGCGAACGTATGATATCGGCATGGATCTGACACTGGTGGCATTTCTTTACGTATTCTATCGCGTCCTTCGTCATTGTCGGCCAGTAGTAACCCATGTGTCGTACACGGTGGTGTAAGTTCTTTCCTCCCTGATGAGCACCGCATTCTCCGCCATGAGCTTCTTTTAATGTACTACGTGCTTCATCTTGGTTTAGGCATCGCAGCAATATCCCCTCGTAGGACCGCTTGTAAAGTATGTCATTTTGGAGCACAAATGAACTGGCACGCCTTCTGATTTGTGTGCGCATCTTGGGATCTTCTGGCAGAAATCCGTACTTCAGATAATCGATGAATGATTTTCTCCAATCATCTTCCTCTGTGATCTCAAAGCAGCAAATGGGATTGGTGCTCAATTCTCCGTTGCGCATCGCAGTCGTTGGCAGGATTCTTCTTTCTTCAATCGTAACCTGAAGTGGGCTGCCTCCAGGGTTAGCTAAAGCAGCGGCTAAACTAGCGAGTGCATCAGCTCGTATATTCTCCTGCCTTGGTATATGTGAGATACTGCTGTTCCGAAACTGCTCAAACAGGGACTGCGCTTGGTGGCAATAGGGTGATAATTCTGGTTTACGGACTTCGTACTCTGTCGTCAATTGTCCGATGACAAGCCTAGAGTCACCGTAGATACGCATTTCCTTGATTTGCATTTCTAGGGCCAACTGCAATCCAATAATAAGAGCCTGGTACTCAGCTTCGTTGTTGGTGCATGCCGGGACTAATGTGAATGAATAGGGTAGCAGGTCCCTTTGCGGACTGATGAATATAATTCCTGCCCCTGATCCTACCGCTCTGGCTGCGCCGTCAAAATACATCTCCCAATGGCGTGTTTCATTAATCGCCATGACCTGCTCGTCTGGGAGGTCATATTCTATTTCTTCACCGCTCGGTACTGGATGTGCGGCAAGGAAGTCTGCGATAGCTTGTCCTTTGACGGCTCGAGCCGGTATGTATGTCAAGTCGAATTCTGACAGGAGAAGGGCCCACTTGGCCAATCGTCCGGACAACATAGGTCTGTTCATGAGAAATTTGAGGGGATCCGCCTTAGATATTAATGTTATCTGGTGAGAGAGACAGTAATGCCTGAGCTTTTTAACTGCAAAGATCAGCGCCAAACAGATCTTCTCGATCGCTGAGTAGTTAAATTCGGCTCCCACCAGCGTACGGCTCAGGTAGTAGAGCGCGCTTTCCTTCCCTTCTCCGTTCTTCTGGGCTAAGAGGGCTCCAAGTGAATTTTCACCGACGGCAATGTAGAGGATTAGTGGTTCCCCTTTAATTGGTGCCGCGAGGACTGGAGATTTGTCGAGCAAGTCTTTCAGAGAGTCGAACGCTTTCTGGCAAGCATCGTCCCACTTAAACTGAACTCCCTTCTTGTTGAGGCGCGAGAATGGTTGACAACGACCGGACAAGTTCGAGATGAACCTCCTTAGGTACGCGACTCGGCCTTGGAAACTTTTCAACTCTTTGAGATTCTTCGGTGGCGGCATCTCCCTAATTGCCTTAATCTTTGTTGGGTCAATTTCTATTCCTCGATGTCTGATAACAAACCCCAAAAACTTGCCAGAGGAAACCCCGAACGCGCACTTCAATGGGTTCATGCGCAGGCTTTTCTTTCTCAGTCTTTGGAATACTTGCCGTAGATGCTCCCTATGCTGTTCGTGCCCGGCTGATCTCACTACCAGATCGTCTACATAGCATTCGACATGTTTGTGCATCATATCCTGGAAGATTACTTGCATCGCGCGTTGATACGTTGCCCCTGCGTTCTTTAACCCGAACGGCATCACACGGTAACAGTATATGCCCAACGTTGTACGGAAGGCTGTTGATTCCTCATCTTTCGGAGCCATACGAATCTGATTATACCCCGAGTAACCATCCATAAAGGACATCACTGCGTATCCTGTCGTGCTGTCGATCAGTAACTCTGGGATAGGTAGTGGGAAATCATCCTTAGGGCATGCTTCGTTGAGGTTCCGAAAGTCTACGCAGATTCGGATTTGACCATTCTTTTTCTTGACCGGCACAATGTTTGAGATCCATTGTGGGTACTTAACCTCTCGGATGAACCCGGCCTGGATTAACTTTTCGACTTCTTCTTCGATTTTGGGCACTATATTTGGGTGGAATCGTCGTTGAGGCTGTTTGACCGCCCTCTTCCCTTTCAAGATGCCCAACTTGTGCATCGCGATTGCTGGACTAAGCCCCGGCATTTCTGAGTATGTCCAAGCGAATACGTCCCTGTTTTCCCTCAACAGTCGGATGTATTTCTCTTTCTCCTCTTCTGGGACATTTTTACTTAGGTACGTATTTCTAGGGTCTTCTAGGGTTCCCAGATTTATTTCTTCAAGCTCATCTATCGTGGGCTGTCCCCCGTCCTCTATCTGTGCAGGTGCGGCACTGGGCTGGATAACGTCAGCTACCTCTTGTGGTTGTACCTCTTCCGTAGTATTGATTGTCACCATATTAACATGTCTGATCTTCGTTTTTGCCCCTAACCCTTCTCTTCCTTGATGGACTTTGTTGTTTTCTTCGAACGGCGCTAACATTCTACCATTCGAGGCTGATTCTGAACAGCAGAAGCCCATACTTTTCATGATGTTACGGCTGGCTTCACTGTATCTCCCTTCTTCTATGGGCTGAGGTAAGCGAAGTGGTTTCTCAACCTCGTCCTTGGACCGTGCAGGTTCATCTGTCACTGAATAAAATTTGATTTCTTTCTTTGTATTGGTATTTGGCGGTACCACGAACTGGTTTGGAGCCTTCGGAAAAGGCTTAACTCTTCCTATTTTTGGCGCTGGCATATTGAAGCTAGATTTGAGCACACTCATGTGCTGATTCGAGATCATCTCTAGGACGGACTGCCCGGGCTGTCGCAAGTGTTTCGGGACTATGTAGAATTTTTTGGTAGTCCTTTGAGGTCCTTCAGCTGCCTGACTTGTTTCTTTCTGAATAATGGATTGAGGTTTGGCCCTCTGTTCAAACTTGCTGACTTTCGGTTCTGCCCCTTGCCCTTTCCGCATTGCGCCGGGCTTCTTCGTGTCTCCCCCTTCGTCGATCAGGTCGTAATACCGAGCATCGGCTAAGAATGATTCTGCGATTGTATACGGCTTTGGGTCTGCTGCCACTCTGTACTGAACTCCCTCTCTGTTGTACTTAAAGCACTGATGATAGGTTGAGGGGATGACGCGATTCTGATGGAGCCACGGTCTCCCTAGCAGAAGATTATACGTTGTTACTGCATCGATTACTTGGCATGTTACTTTTGTCTTCAACCCTTCAATTTCTAGCATCACAGTGATCGACCCTAGAGTGCGCTGGCCGTCCTGATTGAACCCTTGAATGACCATGGTGCTGGGACGCAAGGCTGATGGCCTGTAACCCAATCTTTGGAGTGTCTTTAATGACATAATATTCACCGCGGACCCATCGTCGAGCATGCATCGCTTGATCTCCGTGTCTCTAATTGTTCCCGTGACCATCAACGGTCGGTTGTGGTCTGTTGCTTCAATTGTGCGATCTTCTTCGGAGAATGTGATTATAGAGGGATGATCTATTTGCATTGCTTGTTGAATTGGCGCGTTTCCTTCCCAAAACTTGTCTGGATCGCTCATTTCTGCTTCAATTTCTGTCATCATTATTTCTCTGGCTTCACTGTCTAGCAGCGCGTTGATCAACATTTCCCTGTACACCTTTGAGAGACACAAGGCGTCGTATATGCTCAGGCGGGCCGGGACCCTTCGTAGGTGTGATACGACATCATACACTACTGGTGCTGCCCCTTGTCTTGGCTCCGGACGACTGGTCGTGGCTTCGACAACTTTCTGTTTCAACTTCTGCCCTGGGGCCTTGTTACGGGTATACCCGGGTTTTCGTCTTCTTGCGTTGGATCGATTGGTTCTGGCCGAATGCGCTCCGGCATTTGTCTTCCGGATCGGAGGATGACGGCATTGACTTCTCCTTTATCTGTCTGCAATGTCTCTTCTGTTGATGGCTGTTCTATGAATGACACCATTGCGCAATATACCTGAGTCTCTATGAGTCGGCTCTTCCCTTGGCTATCCTTCTTTCTTGTCCCTTTCTTCTTGCGGTCGAGGAGTCTTCTTCGATTCTCGAGCCTCTTCCGGCTGCTAACTAAAGTCCAAGGTTCTTCAGGTTCAGGGAACGGGACATCCAATTGGGTATTCTTGTCCGAGGGGAAGGCTGAAATTACCCCCGCTGTTTCCCTCGTTGTTGTTTCTGGTGCCTTCATACTGATTACCCCTTGGTTGATCAACCCCTGTATCCTTCCTTTCAGGTTAAAACAGTCTTCCGTCTTATGACTCAGGCACCGATGGTATTTACAATACCGGGGATCATCTACCTTCCCAACCTCGTGGGGCCGAATCGGTTCTGGCAGGCGAATTACCTTTTCTTCTACCAATTGTTCCATGATGGGGATCAGGTCGGCCATGTCGAAGGTGTACGGGCCGTTGGCTCTTTCCCTCTCGGCTATTGTTATTCTCTGAGGAGTGTAGGGCCTCTTGCCTTTTTCTTGGGTAGGTGTTGGTTTCGTGTCTGTCTTGGAATCCGCGGCGGGCCGTTTTCGATCTATCGTACTTTTTCCCTTGTTTACGTTGTGCGTCTCGGCAATCCTCACTCCTTCTCTTTTCTGCCTTTCGGGTCTGAGGTTTACCCGTGCTGCGGCTTCCTCTACCAGGTGTGCTTTGGTGGCTAATTCTCGGAAAGAGTGAAAACTATTCCCTGATAACCCGTAGGATATCATTGGGTCCAGGGCTCGCATGCACATCTTTATCTGTTCTTTCTCGCTGGGTAACTCTTGACACTGAGCCGCTATTGTTCCCCATCGGTCCATAAATCTCTCCACGGGTTCGCCCTGCCTTTGTCTGATCAAAGCCAGATCTGTCACTGATGTTTCTCTTTCTATAGAGAAGAATTTTGAAATAAAACTGTCTCGCATTTGCTCCCATGACTTCACTGATCCTGCTGGTAGCGACATGTACCATTGGAAAGCTTTCCCCGTCAGCGTTGACCCGAATAACCGCATACAGTACTGTGGGACGGTCGACCAGTTTCCCAATGCTGTGAGGAAGCGAGTGATGTGTTCTTCTGGTGACCCCCTTCCGTCAAACTTTTCGAAATCCGGACATCTGAAGTTGACCGGAAATGGTATTTCTTCTATTTCCAGAGGGTATGGGACCTGATATTTATACCCGGTTCCTCTTTCCTTCTCCTTCTCTTGTCGCATGAGACTTGCAATGGTTTGCGACAGTTCTTCTCTCGTCATTTGTGTAGTTGGAACTATTATTCGTTCCGCTGGAACTCTCCTGGCCTGGGTGAGTGGCTCAGCACTAGCTGGCTCTCCTGCTGCCCCTTGAGATTCTTCAGCTAATGGGCGCGTAGGTGGTGCAAGGCTTCGAGTAGCATTTTGAGCTATTAAAGTGGTCAAGGCTTCCTGGATCTCTCTCATTCGTTCATTCGTTTCCCGATTAGCCTGAACTAGTCTGTCGATCTGATCTTGGACCGTAGGCAGTTCGTCCGCTTCATACGATCCCTCTTCTGCTTCTGCTACCTGGACCATTGCGACCAGCACTGGCCGGGCCTTCTGGTTCTGCCCCTGTCCTGGCTCGATAACTATTGTGGGCTTGGAGCTCCTCGCGATCGTGGTTTTGGTTGATTTTCGTGTGGCAGGGGTGGTCTTGGACAATGGCGGAAATTGTTCGATCGTCATTGCGGGCACCGAGGACGTGGCTGACGTGGCCTGACCGTTGGTGGAAGTCTTCTGCCTTTGTTTTGGTTGCCACTGTCCCTTGGTCGCCGGGCAAGGTCTTGCAACATTCGCTTTCTTGTATGCTGCTAAGCTGGCTACTTTCTTCTGCTCTTTCTTCTGTTGGTGTGTTTTGACCATCTGCCATCCTGAACTAGAAGCAACCGTCGTGGCTGGAATGAAGCGAGGGAAGCTGAAGCCTCCGGAGGTAAGGAAGGTGCATGAACTGGTCATTGAGCATGCCATTTCTTCTGTCTGTCCTAGTATCTTGCTAATTCTGGTATGTCATAAAAATCATTAGAACAGTTCACAAGCGCGGTCGGGAGTATGAGCCCATCGATCGCAGTGCATAAATTGACAAAATAAGCAAGAAGGAGACAAAATACGTGTAGTTGTGGGAATTGTGGGTTCGAAAACCTTTTTGAATGTCTATTGCCTTAAAGATGAAGGGAAGAACGTTCCCGTTGAGAGTCGCCAGTTTGGCGCCTGAAGGGCGCCGAAACACTACGCCTCGCGGTAGCTTTCTTATGTGTATATTCGTGCTTGCGAGCAATTGATCTCAGAGTGTCCATATATTCAGATGTAACCAGAGATTCTGGGTTCGATCCCCAGCAGAGTCTCCAGTTTGTTAGAACTAGAAAATGTATCACAATGACATTTTCTGAAATGTGGTGTTTTGTTGCTCTGGGGTTCTGAATATAGAAACATTCGTAGATAATCACAAGCATTCACCAAAGTACACAAGGGAAAAGATATCGCAAGGCGAATTTTATTCCAGAGATTCTGAGATCTTGTACATTCCAGGCCGTGATCTGGCACGAGCCCTTAATTATATCGAATGATCGATGACCCTTGATTAAAAGGCAAAAGACTAGTCAGCGGGGACTATGGTCTCAGAGTTCATTGGTCACGGAGACCTGTGTTTTGGTGGTCACGGAGACCTGTGTTTGTATGGTCGCGGAGACCTGTGTTTGTATGGTCGCGGAGACCTGTGTTTGTTATAGACTGATCCACCTTTGTACGAGTCGGATGTCTATGTCCCATGTTTTGACCGGAGATCCGGGCTGAGACTGTCAGGGTTTATGGCTGAGATGGACGACTCTGGGCCCGCGCCTGTCAATGTAGGGACAGGTGACCTCGGGAAGTCCATTCTACAGTTGTGTGTACCTGCGCAGCTCAACTAGCGGATGCCGTTTGGATGGGTAGGGCATCGACTGTTCTTGGAATATCAGTTTTTTAACAGATTGTGTGTGATAGTTCAGAACTCTCCTGGTGTGGTTTATCGTGTTAACCATAGTCCCCTTTGCTTAGTCCAGACCTGGATTCGGGTCATATTATGATAGTACACGTAATGATGATGCATCAGTATGATTCTGGGCGCCGGCGGCCTCTTTTCGGGAGAACTGTTTCATTCAGCTCGTTGGGTTGGATCGGACTTCAAAGGCTTGTGTTCTGCTCATTGGGTAGCCCGAATGGGTCGTTTGACTGCTCCATTGCGTCCGGAACGCTCGAAATACCCAAAATAGGCTCAAACGGGGCTTTAAAATGTTATAAAATGAGGATTTAAAGGAGCTGGGATGAATGCGCAAAGTGCTGATTTTTGCGATCCGCTGGCCTGATTTTATTGATGCGCTGGGGCCAGCGCGTCCATAAATGATTTTTATGATGCGCTGGGTAATTTTGTGACGCGCTGGAGCCAGTGCGTCCTTAAATCTAATTTCCTGATGCGCTGGGTAATTTTGCGACGCGCTGGAGCCAGTGCGTCCATAAAATAGCTTTGACTCGATAACTTGTATTTTTACGCTCCGCTGGGTAATTTTATGACGCGCTGGAGCCAGTGCGTCCTTAAAATGCCACAATTGATGGTTTGTGTAATCCGCCGAGGATTTTCCTGATGCGCCAGGTCACTTTTATGATGCGCTGGGACCGGCGCATCGAAAAAGATGACTTGGTCATTCCTCCGGACCTGGTGTGATCGGAGGTGCGATTTCCGGCGAGGGGTTCCGGCGGTCGGAGAAGGATTCCGGCGGTCGGCAAAGGTTTTCCGGCGACGAGGTCCTCTCTCTCTCTCGCTGAATGATGCAAATGAGGCGGTGGGCGGGGTATTTATAGGTATCGTCGTCCAATAGGCGGTTGACACGTGTAGCGCGTCAAGAAAATGAGTCGGCGCGTCGCAAAATGATCGGAGTCCAGGAGTTGGTTTGCAGGACGCGCCAGCTGCCAGCGCGTTCTGAAATTAACTGATTTTTTGGATGCGCTGGGGCCAGTGTGTCCTAAAATGTATTTTTTGGATGCGCTGGGCGCAGTGCGTCCATAAATTGATTTTTTGGATGCGCTGGGGCCAGTGCGTCCTAAAATGTATTTTTTGGATGCGCCGGGCGCAGTGCGTCCATAAATTGATTTTTTGGATGCGCTGGGGCCAGTGCGTCCTAAAATGTATTTTTTGGATGCGCCGGGCGCAGTGCGTCCATAAATTGATTTTTTGGATGCGCTGGACGTATTCGTGTCCCGCAGATTTGGGTTTTGTAAATTGGGGGGTTTGCGGGGTCCGCCTCGCGATGAATGCCGATGCACTGCTCCTATTTCTTCATAATTGAGGTATCCTCCCAATTTTGGACAGTTTTGGTCATGGTGACCGGTAGGGTCCACTACCGGCCCAATTTCATACTTGAGGCAAATCCGATGCGTGTGTCATGATTCGTGCCACGATTTTCGATGCACTGGCCCTAAATCTGACCGCGTGATGGTTTTGGCATTCGGAATCATCATTTCGGGGATCCTCACTTTTGGGACCCCAACAACAGGTTCGCAATCATGGCGGTCGATTACTTCACCAAATGGGTCGAGGTAAAACCATTAGCCAGAATTTTCGAGAAATAGACCACTAAGTTCGTATGGAGAAATATCGTATGCCGTTACGGGCTCCCCCACACTATAATCACCGATAATGGAAAGCAATTCGACAACGCCGCTTTCAATGAATTTTGCGAAAAATGAAAGATATGCAATGTCCGCATCTCTCCATATCATCCTTAGGCAAATGGGCAAGTTGAAGCGGTGAATAAAATCATCAAGCATCATTTAAAGACCAAGCTCGGTGAGTGTAAAGGCATGTGGCTAGAACTCCTGCCAGAAGTCTTATGGGCATATAGGACTACGACTCGCACATCAACAGGCGAAACTCTATTCTCCTTGGCATTCGGCACCGACGCAGTAATACCAGTTGAAGTTCAAGTAGTATGATCCCACTTGTAATCAGGAAGGTCTCCGACTTCATCTTAACCTCTTGGAAGAGCGGAGGGATGCTCCCAGCTGCGAGCAGTAGCGTATCGGCAGCGCATTGCTCGCTATCGTAATACTAAAGTCCGGCCTAGAGCTTTCCAGCTCGGTGATTTGGTCCTTAGACAGAACCTCGGAGCTCATGCTTGTTCGCTGGACCCAAATTGGGAGGGCCCGTATCGAGTCATCAAAATTGTGCGACCCGGTACTTATTGTTTTGAAGATATGCAGGGAAGACCTATACGTCGCCCTTGGCATGTGGAACATTTGCTATGGTATTTCCCTTAATTCAATGTAATTTTGAACGACATTCGAATAAATATGAATCAAAGTCAGTCTTTTGGTCGCTACTCCATTTGATTGGATCCGAATAGCCCCGAAGAGAATACACACACTCTCTTGGCCAATTGTCTACCCTTGGTAGAATTAAAGTCAGTCTTTTGGTCGCTACTCCATTTAATTGGACCCGAATAGCCCCGAAGAGAATACACACATTCTCTTGGACAATTGTCTACCCTTGGTAGAATCGAAGCCTCAATCGATAGATCAGTCTATCTCCACGCGGACATGGTCACCACGACCCCCGGATTGAGCCTAACTCATTACTACGTGAGTTAGGTATGAAGGCATTCAGTATACAAGAAAGGAAGAACAAAGAAATGAGAAATAAGACGCCAACAACATCATTAAAAGGTGTTTTTTCATTCATCTCAATTGATTACAAAGTCAATTTGTTTACAAAGCAAAATTAATACATGAGTTAAGCAAAGAAAAGAAAGATAATCATTCTCACGCATCGGTTGGAGGAGGAGCGACACTCTCGACTTCAGGGCCCACTTCGGAGACCCCTCCAGCTTGAATGACCTCGGTCACTTCGTTCTCGGCAGCTGCTCTTTCCTCCGCAGCTATGATGGCCACGACCTTCTCGAATTCACCCATATCAAAAGATGGGGACATCCGCTGCACTACTCATAGTGCGAAGTCGCGACCAGCATCGTACGACTCATATCTCTCATCGTCATACAGCTGCGAAGTTCGGAACTCCGTGATGGCTTGGGCTCCTTCTTCAGAGAGCATCTTGACAAGGGCTACTCTCTCCTCGTCCCAGTGGATCTAGTCGTCCTTGAGCTGCGCGAGAGTGGAGTGCTCTTTATCCAAATTGTCGCTAACTTCCTTGAGCCGCGACTTGGTCTCTGCGAGCCGCTCCTCCAACGAGATCTTGTCTTGACGAAAGATCTCTCTTTCTCTCTCTACCTTCTCCTTCATCTCCGCGAGCTTGGCGAAGTTGGAGTCCAAAGCCTGATATCTATCAGTCAAGACTTGGACCTTCTCGATGAGGATCTTTTTCTCCTCAGTCATCTTCGCGATCAAGGTCTCGCGAGACTTGATGACTTGGTCCCTTCCGTGGACCGCCTTCTCCAGGGCAACCCTCTTCCCCTCAGCCTCATCTATCACACGACGGGCGGCGAGGATATCATGCCTCGTTCGTAGAATGAGGTCCAAGCCCTGCAGAACAGAAGGAAGGTTATGAGATAAGTAATCGGGAGCAAACAAAGGGAGCAAAACAATAGGGTCAAATTAAATAAAAAACATGTTACCTGTACCATCCTCAGTCCCACATCGAGGAAGAGGTTTTCAAGACTTGGCTCGGGAAGGGCGCCAAAAGTCTGGGGGGAGATGTTGTCAAACAGGAACTTGCAAATTGGGTAGAGATGACAAGGGACAGTGAATGCTCCACTTCCAGAGGGCTGGGCTACGACCAGTCCAGCTGGGCTCGCATCTTGAGTAGTAGTCGGCTCGTGAGCGGGAGCAACTGGCGAGCATCTTCAGGCTCGCGAGATTCTTCAACTGGGGGGCAGCCTGACCCCGCCTCGTTGTTCCTCGGGGAGTTATCAACGATATTAATAACTGGTGGTTCAGGAGGAACCACCCGTGAAGGAGCCATAGGTGTAGTTACCACGGCCTCAGGGAGAGGGGTTTGAGCAACTTCGTCCGTCCGGTTAGACGGGTGAGAGGGACCAGCAGGCGTCTTCTTCTGCCTCTTCGAGTTTGTGCCCTTGAGGTGAGGCAACAACCCTCTTTTCTCCCCGGCATTTGTCATCGCGACCTCCTCGCAAGATATTAGTCCTGCCGCTGCGAGTCGAGAGGCTGACAGACAAGCCTCGATATGCCTTTCGGGAGCAAGCAACTTGTACACCTTCACGATCTTCTCGTGAATTCCTCCCTTCAGGTTCGGCTTCGTCAAAGTCGGGACACCTGCAAATACGAGCATAGGTTAGAAAAGTAGAAAGTAGAAAACCCTAAATTGGCTCGCGAAAATCTGCGAAGTGTGAAACTATGCCCACCTCCACAGAAAAAACGGCTCACGCCAGGGCCCCCAGAAGTGGATCTTGTCTCAGACTCCCAGCTCCCGGAAGCATAAAACCATCGTTTCCTCCACCCGGGGTAATTTGAAGTGGGTTTCCCTAGGACAAAATTATCCCGGTGCCAGTAACAGAGGTAATACCAGCCTTCGCTGGAGGGTGCCTTCTTGAGTTGGTACATCCGGAGAAACTCTTCAGCGGTTAACTCTCCATTACCGGCTTGCGTCCAGAGAGCGAAGGAACTCAGGACTACCCTCCATCCATTTACAATAAGTTGCCCGAGGGCAATCTTAAAACTCCGGAGTACACCACGAATGAAGGGGTGGAGGGGAAGGCGCACCCCAAGAATGAAGAAGTATTCATACAAGGCAACGCAACCGGGGGGGGGGGGAGGAGAATCCGGGGTTTCTCCCTCTCCGGGTAACCAGAGAACGACTAAGTCTGGGACCTGATATCTCTCCCGCAACTCACTCAGTCCATTCCTCCGACAGGATGGATGGATACCCGGACGTGGAGTACCTACCCGCCGGAACCCTCGCATTGTTGGAGGAAGAAGATTCTGGGGTGGCATCCCCTAGGGGGACGGTCTCCTCATCAGAATCTCCAGCCATGGAAGTTTTTAAGATAAAAAGAAGAGAGGAAAAGAATACTCTGGAAGAGAAGAAGAATGAAGAAGCGGAGTTATACCAGAAACACCAGAGAAAGAGAATTACACCGGAGGAAGAGGGACACACCAGGAGAGAGTAAGGAAAGAGGAAGAGTTTTCGAAAGCTTCTGTGAAAATTTGAAGATTTGGCAGACTCCGTATATTTATAAGCAATCATTCCTCAGGATTTAGCGACACGTGGCGATCGCCCGTTTGGCGCAGCAGTCGAACAGGCATGGCAATTAATTCCATAGACACGTGGCGGGCGTCTCTTCATTTCCTCCCTGCCGAAAAGCTGCGGAAGACTAGCTCTCATTAATGCCAGCCCAATCATGTACGGCTTCATCTCCGATAAAGGTATTAGGTGGTTATGCAAGCCAGTAAGTAAGTCCTTCCCTTAGACTTCTCGGCGGCAAGGACTTGGGGCATCTGTTATAGTCAAATTACGGTGGTCGGAGAATCTCACGAGGACTTTAGACGTGCGAGCACCTTTATAACAGTATCCGACGTGCGAGCACCCTTATGACAGTATCCGACGTGCGAGCACCCTTATGACAGTATTTGACTCTCGAGTCCACCTGGTCGAGGCTCGCATATTAGACAAGTACAATGCACAACCACCGAGTCACCGAGCCCTTGTGGTCGAGGCTCGAATATTAGGAAAGTACGAAATACTTTCTGGGTATACGAGCCTCTCGATAGTGGTCGTCGAAAGAGTTTGCATCTCAAATCAGCGAGGAGATAATCTTCGAGCCCGAGCGTCCTCCGCCTTTTTAATACCAGCAGCCCATATAGACCAATGTTGGGCTCATCTTGATTCATGGTTCCGAACCTCAGGGGATCTTCGTCAAGGAACGTAATTTACTAGAGGTCTAAATGGATTGAACCATTCTATTATCTCGGGATCAATAGGATAAACCTCTTATCCCCAGAAATAAGGGGTAATCTTAATTTCTTGCGTAACAGATTAGGTCATTTCGATTTATATAAATGGATGGCTTCATCGATAAGAAAGGTACACAATACACGATCTCTAGGCTTCAACCACTTCGTTTCCTTTGTAACCACATCCCATCTAACTTAAGCTTCGGAGGGCTAACGGCTGGACGCCGGCCACCCGTAGTTTTCCTTTGCGCTTTTTCAAGTTCAGGAGAAAACTGCTTGACAGGAAGGCAAACGTCTGGAGGACCCTGTTACAAAATCCGACGTAAACATGAATCTTTCTGGATGTTCCATTTTTCTTCAACCGGTAAGATCAAACCACACATCCTTTTGATCTGAAAATTTGTGGTTATTCATATATAGATGTGGTCTAGAAGATGGTCAAAGTGGATTCTTCATATCATCAATGATGGGTCACCTGGATCGGCCCAGAGTGGAGTAGGCGGAATCTGGAACTTTCTGGATAGTTTCTATTGTTTTGGACACCACGGTCAATCTGTAACTCCGATCGACACGAAACCACTTGAGTTATTTCGGCGTCGAGCTCCTTTTCGATATAAATGTGTTGGATTTCCAAATATCATCAACATGGCTTCAGAAAATAGTGCCAAAAATCCAAAATGGGAATAGCCTGCTGTCTGAAATTTGGAAACCTGAAATTGCATGGCCGACTGGTCTTGACCGGTCGGACAGGGCTGGCTGACCGGTCTTGACCGGTCGTGACCTGTCTGTTTTGGTCCAGCAACATCTATAGAAGGCAGCAATGCTGGCCGAGCGGTCTTGACCGGTCGGGGCCTGTTTGGCCGACCGGTCTTGACCGATCGGACCACCTTGTGGGGCTCCTTTCCATACTTTCCTTCTTTCTTTTCTTTCCTTCTTTCTTCATGATTCGTTGGCCCACCTTGGGTCTTCATCCAAGGTTCCTAAATATGCTTCTTTTAGCTATTGATCAAGTGAACTCTCTCTCATTCTTGCAATCACAAAACCATGCATTATAATAGTCTTTAAACATAAAATCCATGCATAATGAGTGATGAATTGGGGTTAGAATATGCACAATTATGAACTCAACACACCCTCCCAACAAGCATTTTTCTAGTCCCGAGCAAAACATGCGTGAAACAAGTTCAATTCTCCAAAAACCAACTCTCCTTCAGAAACTATTCTGCTATACATCCCAAGACACACAGGTGTAAAAGTCAGAAAAATTAGGTGATAGAGGTTGAAACCTTAAACTCTCAAAATATAATAAGTGTTCATATGAAATCCCTGCTGATTGATTGATAAATAGAAGAACTTGAACAAATTCAACCTAGTGTGCATAGTGAATGTTCATCTCATGATTTTCCAAGATTATCTTCTTCATAGATCAACTAAACTATGAATCTTAAGGTGCACAGATCAACAACAAGCCTATGACAGGAATTTGCCTTACAGTCCTTCCGACGACTTTCACACTATGTCCCATTTTCGGCTTTGGTTATGGGTAGACCATCCCCCGGTTGGTAATAGGTAGCCCTTTTCGGAATTTTCTACCATGATTTCCATCATTCCCAATTTTCATCCTTCCTTTTCTTTTTTCTTTTACATTAGATAGGATTTTTAAAAATCCATATCTTTCGTTATTTTACCATGGACAAGGATGGACAAAGTACCCTGGCTTGGTTCCTCAACACCTCAAATCTAAGTCTCGCCAATCCAAAAATCACATAATCCTTTCAAATCATGAAAATCGTGTAATGTGAACTAGGTGTAAAAGTGTTCAAATTTTCTATCAATCATATAAATAGGAGAATTCACATATAAAACCATTATATTAAGAGAAGTTCAAAGCTTGCAACATCACTCACTTCGTGTCTCCTCTTCTTATACTCATATAATCTTGAATGCATAGAAACAAAGTTTTCCAAAAGAGTTTTGAATTTTAGAAAAATAAAAAAATTTCTACATAATTGCTCGAAATGTCACAAAAGCTATTAGATTCATCTAAGGAATCTCACCCCCAACCAAAACCTTACATTGTCCTCAATGTAATAAGATATGCAATATGCATGACATGAGAGTAATGATATAAAACAAAGGAGAGTAAGAACGGGAGTACCTGAGGTAGCAAGTAGATCAATTCTAGCATCTTTCATTGTCTCGATGAGACTTTTTTCAATCCTAAATGCAGAAAGAAATCGTAACTTACCTAGCTACCTTTGATTAGTCCGATCAATTACTGTTCACTCCCCAAGTGTAGGGTTGCGATGTAGTAATAATTCGGAAAGACTGAGTATCATTCCCACAGAGATTTATGAATGGGTTTTCTCAGAATTTGTCTAAAATAACTAATAATTAAGATCCTATTAAAATCTAAAGCTGGAAAATAACAATTTGGGTTTAAACAGAGAATGTGTAAGGTAATTTCAATCCAAAAAGGCACTAGAGCGCCAAGGATCCACTTTTGATAAGTTTCAATGCATCAACACAACTAGATCTCACATAACTCAATCGATTCATATCTCTATCTGATCGGAATATAGAGCGGTTAAATGAACAATTATCCAAAACAGTTGCTTATTTATTAATTCAATTCCCACATCAATGCTCAGGCCTTGGGCACACTCAATTGTGTAGGCCAAGCCTCTTTCCAATCTAGTTGAGATTCACAACCATAGCTTTCATCAAATCCTGTCCCTAGACTTGATTAAAACTAATGATTAGAACTCAAATTAAATCAAAATCAATCAGCAAACAGCTATTTCAGATTATAATAAAAAGATAAGAACTTTAGTTGAATAAGTTCCCACATGAAGATCGGGCCATTGTACACAAGGCAATCAAAGTGTCTACCATTCCCGGAGTCGATGATAGATCAATGAACTACACAAGCATAAACAATGCTCAGAAGGTAAGCTACCAAGCTTAGAATCACAAGAATCACATGAGACCGGAGTCATCAAGAGATCAAAGTAAAACTAAACTAGTACTTGATTCAAACTCATATTGAACTAAAATTCTTCAATTAAAACATAAAAGGAAACCTAGGTTGCATCAATCCATCAAAAACAAATCAAAAGCTTCACCTCTTAGCCCTAGTTAAGATGTTTTAGTTCATCTCTAACATCCTTGAACTAGAAGCCTCAAAAACATAAAAACTACTAAAACAGGAAGAAAACTAAGAAAACTTGAAGTAGAATCCGTCTCCCAAGCAATCCCCACGTCCGAGCATACCCTGGTATGAAGAGGAGAAGTCCCTTTTATAGATTGGCGCGGAAGATTCCAGAGTTAGCAAGGAATTACGCAATTGCACAGAGAAAATTGGAGCTTTACGTACAATCTGTTACGCTGACGACCGGTCTCAAAACTGCAGAATCTGTCCAGAGAGTTTTTGTGTTTCTGGACTACTCTCGACCTGTCTAGCGACCGGTCTGGCAACCAGTCCAGCTGTGTAGACCTGTCTGGCGACCGGTCTTGGGACAGGTCTTGCATATTTTCTTCTCTTTCTTTCTTCTTCTTTCCTCCGCCTTTTGTCACTTGTAATGTTAATCTCCAATGCATACAAAGTGACTCTTTTGACTATGAATTAGTGAAGTCTCCCTCTCATTCCTACAATCACAAATCCATGCATTAGATTAGTCTTTAAATTATGAAAAGCATGCATAGTGAGTGATGAATTGGGGTTAGAATATGCACAATTAAGAGCTCAACACACCCCTCAACCAGCATTTTGCTAGTCTATTGAGCTCTTAATTGTGCATATTCTAACCCCAATTCATCACTCATTATGCACGGTTTACACGTTTAAAGGTCTACTCTAATGCATGATTTGTGATTGCAGGGACATGATAGAGATTTCACTGATTCAAGGCTAAATAGAGCACTTTATATACATTGAAGATCATAAAACCAAGTGCAAAAAGATGAAGAAAGAAGCAAAGAAGATAAAGAAAGGAAGACTGAGAAAAGCTACTCAAGACCGGTCGTGCGACCGGTCGTCCATAGCCAAGACCGGTCGTCCGACCGGTCTGTTAGTGCACTTTTCTGTGGCATACTAGTGCACCTTGTTTGTCAATCACTTACAGCAGTGAGTCTAGAGTCGGTTGAGCCGAAAGAAGACGAAGACCGAAGACTCAAGACGTCCAGCTGCATCTAGGAAGAAGATTCAGGTATATGAGATGCCTTGGTGCCTTAACCTCGACCAAAACCTATCCCCTTTGTATCCTTGATGACCTTGACCATATTTAGAACCCCTTAGGCATCATTGATAGGCCCTAGGTGTCCCTTTTGATCACCCTAACCTTGGCCTAAAACATCTAGCTGAAGAAAGAAGTGTTTAGCTTTATGGAGGGGAGAACCAGGCTGGTCCGACCGGTCATGACCGGTCGGCCAGCAGCCTTGCTACTTTGCAATGGCCAGCCGACCGGTCATGACCGGTCGGCCCTTTTCATTTCAATATGGCCAGCAGGTATGGCCGACCGGTCATGACCGGTCGGCCTGGAGGCTTCTTTTGGACAGCAGAGGGGTCCGACCGGTCATGACCGGTCGGCCAGAGTTTTTCTGCCCATCCAGCAAAGGAGGCCGACCGGTCATGACCGGTCGGCCAGTGTATTTGGCCTATGCTTGTGGCTTCTTGCAGCAGGGGACTCCGACCGGTCGTGACCGGTCGGGTCAGGTCGTTTATGACCGTTTTCTGCCCGTTTTAGAGCCGTTGGAGCCCTCTTTTCTATATATATGGTGCTCCATTCTTGGGCAACAGTGAGAAGTTTTTGAGAGCCCATTCCACACTTATCTTGTACATCATTTGGGGCCTCAAAGAGGAGGTTTTCAAGTCATATCCCTTGTGTTTCAAACACAAGTATGGGCATTCAAATGCTATCAAGAGATGACTTGATTCCTCCCTCAAATCTAGAGGTGTGACACTATTCCACATAGGTATATCCTTTGTCCAAGACCTCTAGAAGACTCTCTAGGTGAATCTCCTAGTTGGAACAACCTACACATCCCATGTATGAGATTCACCCATCCTCCTAGCACCTTGGGCATTTCAAGGCATCGCATGCAAGGTGTTTGATCGAATGTGGCTGAGGCATTGGCAACGCAACGGCGGCACGATCGAGGGAGCAAAGGGAAGCTGATTGAAGCACGGGAGAGCGGAGATCAAGCTACCCAATCCGGCGCTAAACAAGGGGCTCATCTGACAAGTAGGTTGTCTTAATTGAGAGTCCATTTTAGAGTTTGTTTGTCAACTCGCCTTAGGGACGTTAGCCGTTCCTTAGGCCCGTCAGCCGGGCCTAAACTAAGTCTCCAAGGGGGAGCCTCCGACACGGGAGTAAACGTGCGATTGGGTTGAGAGTTAGCCCTTGGTTCAAAACTCCGGTGACGGTTGAGAGGTGAACCGATAAAACCTCCGTGTGTAAAGGTTGAGAGGTGAACCTCATTTAAAACCTCCGATAGTGAATGCCGGTGTGCTCAAAGGGGTTGAGTACTTGAACCGGGAGTGGAGTAGACACGTAGTCGAACCACTATACATCCTTGTGTCTGTGATGGTTATTGAGCACATTGATATCTTTGCATTGTTAGTTTAATTGCTTAATTATGAATGATTGATATGAATGCATGCTAGGCACTTTTTAGGCATCCTTGCACAAGATGTACCTTCACTACTTGTGTAGACTTGATCTCATTGATCCAATCTCATAAGTCTACACAAGGTGCATAGGTTAGTAGCTTAATTAGTTGAACAATTTTCTTACCTATGCATGCTTAGACTAGGGTTGGTTATTGCTTAACTCTTGCTAGTCTTGTGATTGGACCCACCAAGGCTTGGAAGCCAAGGTGTTCTTGCTTACCTAGCTTAAACTTGTTGAATTGCATAAGTAGGCGAAAAGAATTTTAAAAAGGTCCTATTCACCCCCCCTCTAGGTCCATAGACATATCTCCAAGTGTCTCTACAAGCGGTAAAACCGCAATTTCACGGTCTGGCCACTCAACAGAAGAGGCTTTCTGCACATATGTCTCTAGACCATCTACCACCGGTAGTGCGACCGGTCCTTGAATTAAAATTGAAGACTGAAAATTATGCAAACTCGCTGGACAGATTTGGACGTTTTGCGACCGGTCGTGCGACTGGTCGTACGCAGCCTCAGACCGGTCGTGCGACCAGTCGGCCATGCGTAAACAGCAAGTTTCTAAATCGAGCTCCAAAATTCTCTACACAAGTGCGTAATTCCTTGCGCAACCTGAAAGTTTCTTACGCAATGGACACCTCCAAGCTATAAAAGGACTTCTCCTCTTCATACCAAGGCATGCTAGGACGTGGGGATTGCTTGGGAGACGGATTCTACTTCAAGTTTTCTTAGTTTTCTTCTTGTTTGAGTAGTTTTTATGTTTTTGAGGCTTTTTAGTTCAAGGATGTTAGAGATGAACTCAAACCTCTTAGCTGGGGCTAAAAGGTGAAGCTTTTGATTTGTTTTTAATGGATTGATGCAACCTAGGTTTCTTTTTTATGATTTAATTGATGAATTTTAGTTAATGTGAGTTTAAATCAAGTATTAGTTGGGTTTTTACTTTGATCTCTTGATGACTCCGGGCTCATGTGATTCTTAGTGATCCTAACTTAGTAATTTAGCTTGTGAGCATTGTTTATGCTTGTGTAGTTCATTGATCTATCATCGACTTCGGGCATGGTAGACCCTTTGATTGCCTTGTGTACAATGGCCTGATTTTCATGTGGAAACTCATTCAATTAAAGTTCTTATCTTTTGTAGTAATCTGAAATAACTGTTTGTTGATTGATTTTGATTTAATTAGAGTTATAATCATTAGTTGTAATCAAGTCTAGTGACAGGATTTGATGAAAGCTATGGTTGTGAATCTCAACTAGATTGGAAAGAGGCTTGACCTACACAATTGAGTGTGCCCAGGACCTGAGTATTATTGTGGGAATCAAATCAATGAATAAGCACTTGTTTTGGATAATTGTTGATTGAAGCGCACTATATTCCGATCGATAGAGATATGAATTCGATTCCGATTGAGTTATGAGAGACCTAGTTGTGTTGATGCATTGAAACTTATCAAAAGTGGATCCTTAGCGCTCTAGTGCCTTTTTAGATTGATATTACCTTACGCATTCACTGTTTAAACCCAAATCACTATTTTCCAGCTTTAGTGCTTAATAAGATCTTATTTATTTGTTGTTTTAGGCAAATTCTGAGAATACCCATTCATAAATCTCTGTGGGAACGATACTCGGTCTTTTCGAATTATTACTACTTTGCAACCCTACACTTGGGGAGTGAACAAGTTTTTGGCGCCGCTGCGGGGGATTTCTATGCGGTATTTTTAGAATTTTCTGAAATAAGTTTTAGTTGAGATTGTGTTAAGATAGGTTTAGAATTTGTTTTGCTTTCTAGGGTAGGTTTTCTTCTAAATACTAACTTACTTTGTTTTGATTTTTGTAGGATTCTAACATAGGTCTAATTCAGGGATTTTTAGGAAGTTGAAGGAGTAGGCATCTTAAGTCACAAATCAGGTTTTATCATTCTAACCTTACTCTTTTTCTTCTCCTACTCATTCCTACCATATTCATCTCTTGTAGAGTGGGTGGAGACTCCTTTTGGATCTCTGATAGGTTGGCCTTGAGCCGCCTGGATTCCTATTGGTCGGCTCTGCCGTCTTGGATCACCTTGTGCTCAGAGATTTCTCTTCTCAATCTTATTCCTCTTTCTTCTTTTTCTGCACTTTTCTCAAAAGACTCAAAGAGTGGGTGGGGAGTTCTCTAAACCCCTATTGACCAGGAGAAATCGGTCTCTATCCTTGCTTCTGGCTTAGCCATTGCAAGACACCTTGTGCTTCGGTCTTAGAGAAGAGTAAAGAAAGGAAGGAAGAATTCTTTTTCCTTTTTGTTTCATTTTTTTTTTATTTGCATGCCACATTGGGCTCGGGATTCTAATAACCGACTCAATCGTGACGGAGTAATTGTTGAAGGGATTGATAGAGAGCCTCGTGTTAGAAAACGTCAAAATTTTCCTGAAATTACTAGAGAGATGGCTGAAAATCAACCAAATCAAGGGGCTAATCAACATCAAAATCAAGCCCCAAACCTTACTGAATTGGATGAGAATGAAGTGGGGGATATACCTTAACCTAGAACTTTACGTGACTATTTACAACTAGCTAGGATGAAGTACTCCCTCTTGCATAATTTTCCCTCACAATGTGGGAAATATTGATTTTAAACCGGGGTTGATCCAACTTCTTCCTAGATTCCATGGACTCGACTCTGAAAGCGCGTATCTACACATTAAGGAGTTCGAAGAGGTTATTGCTACAATAAATTATGACAATGTAACCAAGGATATTATAAAACTTAAATTGTTCCCTTTTTCCTTGAAAGAGAAGGCCAAATCATGGCTACATTCCTTAAGGCCAAGGTCTATTGGGACATGGACTGAGATGACTAGGGAGTTTCTTAAAAAATTCTTCCATACTCATCGAACCAATGCACTAAGAAGGGCCATAATGAACTTCGCCCAAAAAGAAGAAGGAACCTTTTTCCAATGTTGGGAAAGGTATAATGAGTTATTAAACGCATGCCCACATCATGGCTATGAACGGTGGAGGTTGATTAGTTTCTTCTATGATGGATAAACTCAACCATTCGCCAATTTGTGGAGATGATGTGCAATGGGGAGTTCATGAACAAGGAAACGGAGGAAGCTTGGGATTATTTTGACATGTTGGCTGAAAACACACAAGCATGGGATACATCTAAGCCAACAAGTTCAAAACAACCCGAAGCCAAGGAAAAGGGAGAAATTTATGTTTTAAATGAGCAAGATGATCTAGGTTATAGAGTGGCTAAACTCACACGAAAAGTCGAGGAGATGGAACTAAAGAAAGTGGACATAACCCAACAAAGGGGGGCTGTTGAAACTATTTGTGGTATTTGTGCTTCCAATGTGCATCAAACACCGGATTGTCCAACAATCTATGCGTTTCGAGAACTTTTATTTGAACAATCGAATGCTTTGAATAGTTATCAACGACCTTTTAGTACTCCTAATTCAAACACGAACAATTCTAATTGGAGAAACAACCCTAACTTCAATTGGGCGATGGAAATACGGCTAATCAAAATAATCCTCAAAGGGGGCCCCCAATGCAAATTCATATGGCCCCACCTCAAATGCCTATAGAGGATACTTTGAAAGCATTCATGGAAGGTCAAGCTCAAATAAATCAATCCAACCATACAATAATGCTTGAGCTTAAAAATTCGGTGGAGGAAATCAATGCTCGTTTAAACGCAAGGGAAGGAATTCTTCCAGTCCAACCCATACCAAATCTGAAACCTCAATGCGAAATAAGCGTGCCTAGTTCCTCTAACCAACACATGGAACATGCTAAGGCCATCACCACTCTTAGAAGTGGTAAAATTATTGAAAAATCTGATCCGGTGAAGGTTTCAACGCCTAATGATCCGGTATCTTCTAAAGAGGATGATTGACCTAGCACCGCCATGAATGAAAAAGAGCCATTGAAAGAATATAGGCCTGTTGCTCCATTCCCCCAACGCTTGATTGCAGCCAAACCTCAAGATAAATATCAGAAATTTTTGGAGGTTTTCAAGCAAGTCAAAATCAACATCCCATTGTTAGATGCCATTAAACAAATACCGTCATATGCTAAATTTTTAAAAGACCTTTGCACGGTAAAAAGAAAAATACATGTGCAAAAGAAGGCATTTTTGACAGAGAATGTAAGTGCCATTATAAATCACGGGATGCCTAAGAAATACAAAGATCCCGGTTGTCCGACAATATCATGTGTGATTGGAGACTACCGGGTGAAGCTTGCTTTACTTTATCTAGGGGCAAGTGTGAACTTAATTCCCTTTTCGGTCTATGAACAATTGGGTTTAGGTGAATTAAAACCCACCAAAACCACATTACAACTTGCTGACCGATCGATCCGTATTCCGAGAGGGGTGATTGAGGACGTCCTTGTCCAAGTTGACAAAGTCTACTACCCGGTGGACTTCATTGTCTTGGACACACAACCCATGGTTAATATTGGCCCTCAAATTCCTGTCATACTTGGCCGCCCATTCCTAGCTACATCAAACGCTATCATAAATTGTAGGAGTGGGGTCATACAAATGTCTTTTGGCAATATGACGATTGAGTTGAATGCTTTCAATATTGACAACCAACAACAGGATGAGGATGAGGAGGTCCACGAAATAAACATGATAAATTCTATTATGGAAAATGAGTCCCTCTCACCTTTTTACTCCTGTCACTTAGATGAAGATATGATTTACTCCCTTGATGAGAACGATGATATGATAAGGGATATGGTCACACTTTTCGAGTCGGTATAGGCATATGACGTTAGCAGAGAGAAGGATGTGGAAACAATACCTTTTTGTGCTGAGAAATCAATTCATATTTCCACACCTTTGTGGATCATGCATACCAAACTCCACCAACCCTGGGATGATCTATATTTGCAATACCAATGCCTAGAAAAATCTGAATGGAGACATATGTTTTCTGATAAATATGATGATGTCTCCTCTTATACATGTGGTGAAAATATTAAGGAACCCGCTGAAATTCCTTTTTGGGATTTTCAGTGGGTTATCTGGATCAATTACACACATGTATATTGCAAAGCAGGATATTGGATGACATTACTGCGAAACCTTTTGATCCATCTAATGATTCTTCTTGACTTTATGCTTTTGGATGAGTTGTTGGGATTAACCTCCTAGTCTGACGGAGGATGATTTTCAAGAATGCTTTCCCATTAGGATCTACTTTGATAAGTTGAATTAGTTGTGAAGTAATCCATCTCCAAAAGTTAATCTTGCCATGGAATATATGCTTCAGGTGATATCTCTCTTTCTCACTCCTTTTTGTTTTGTCATTGCTCTCATGTGTTGCATTCATTGTACACGTTCTTACATTGAGGACAATGTGAAGTTTTGGTTGGGGGGTGAGAGATTCCTTAGATGAATCTACTAGCTTTTGTGACGTTTCGAGCAATGATGTAGAAATTTTTCGATTTTTCTAAAATTCAAAACTCTTTTGGAAATCTTTGATTCTATGCATTCGAGATGATATAAGTATAAGAAAAGGAGATACGAAGTGAGGGATGTTGCAAGCTTTGAATTTCTCTTAATATAATGGTTTTATATGTGAATTCCTCTATTTTTATGATTAATAGAAAATTTGAATACTTTTGCACCTAGTTCACATTACACGATTTTCATGATTTGAAAGGATTATGTGATTTGTGGATTAGCTAGACGTTGATTTGAGGTGTTGAGAAACCAAGCCGGGGTACTTTGTTCATCCTTGTCCATGGGAAAATAACGAAAGATATGGATTTCTAAAAATCTTATCTAATGTAAAAGAAAAAGGAAAGGAAGGATGAAATTGGGAATGATGGAAAATGGTGAAAAATTCCGATTAGGGCTACCTACTACCAACTGGGGGATGGTCTACCCGTAACCAAAGCCGGAAATGGGACGTAGTGTGAAAGCCTGTCGGAAGGACGGTAAGGCAAATTCCTGTCATAGGCTTGTTGTTGCTCTATACACCTTGAGATCTGTAGTTTAGTTGATCTATGAAGAAGATAATCCCGGAAACTCATGAGATGAACTTTCACTATGCACACTAGGTTGAATTTATTCGAATTCTTCTATTTATCAATCAATCAGCGGGAATTTCATACAAACACTTATTATGTTCTGAGAGTTTAAGGTTTCAACCTCTATCACCTAATTTCTTTGATTTTTACGCATGCGTCTTGAAATCCATAGCAGAATAGTTTCTGAAAGAGAGTTGGGTTTTGGAGAATGAGACTTGTTGCACACATGTTTTGCTCGGGACTAGCAAAATGCTGGTTAGGGGGTGTTGAGCTCTTAATTGTGCATATTCTAACCCCAATTCATCACTCATTATGCACGGTTTACACGTTTAAAGGTCTACTCTAATGCATGATTTGTGATTGTAGGGACATGATAGAGATTTCACTGATTCAAGGCTAAATAGAGCACTTTATATACATTGAAGATCATAGAACCAAGTGCAAAAGGATGAAGAAAGAAGCAACGGAGATAAAGAAAAGAAGACTGAGAAAAGCTACTCAAGACCGATCGTGCGACCGGTCGTCCATAGCCAAGACCGGTCGTCTGACTGGTCTGGCCACTCAACAGAAGAGGCTTTCTACACATGTCTCTGGACCATCTACGACCGGTCGTGCGACCGGTCGTCCACACCTCAGACCGGTCGTGCGACCGGTCCTTGAATTAAAATTGAAGACTGAAAATTATGCAAACTCGCTGGACAGATTTGGACGTTTTGCGACCGGTCGTACGCAGCCTCAGACCGGTCGTGCGACCGGTCGGCCATGCGTAAACAGTAAGTTTCTAAATCGAGCTCCAAAATTCTCTGCGCAAGTGTGTAATTCCTTGCGTAATCTGAAAGTTTCTTACGCAATGGACACCTCCAGCTATAAAAGGACTTCTCCTCTTCATACAAAGGCATGCTAGGACGTGGGGATTGCTTGGGAGACGGATTCTACTTCAAGTTTTCTTAGTTTTCTTCTTGTTTTAGTAGTTTTTATGTTTTTGAGGCTTTTTAGTTCAAGGATGTTAGAGATGAACTAAAACCTCTTAACTAGGGCTAAGAGGTGAAGCTTTTGATTTATTTTTAATGGATTGATGCAACCTAGGTTTCCTTTTTATGATTTAATTGATGAATTTTAGTTAATGTGAGTTTAAATCAAGTATTAGTTGGCTTTTTTACTTTGATCTCTTGATGACTCCGGGCTCATGTGATTCTTAGTGATCCTAACTTAGTAATTTAGTTTCTGAGCATTGTTTATGCTTGTGTAGTTCATTGATCTATCATCGACTCCGGGCATGGTAGACCCTTTGATTGCCTTGTATACAATGGCCTGATTTTCATGTGGAAACTCATTCAACTAAAGTTCTTATCTTTTGTAGTAATCTGAAATAACTGTTTGTTGATTGATTTTTATTTAATTTGAGTTCTAATCATTAGTTGTAATCAAGTCTAGTGACAGGATTTGATGAAAGCTACGGTTGTGAATCTCAACTAGATTGGAAAGAGGCTTGGCCTACACAATTGAGTGTGCCCAAGACCTGAGTATTATTGTGGGAATCAAATCAATGAATAAACAGTTATTTCAAATTACTACAAAAGATAAGAACTTTAGTTGAATGAGTTTCCACATGAAAATCAGTCCATTGTACACAAGGCAATCAAAGGGTCTACCATACCCGGAGTCGATGATAGATCAATGAACTACACAAGCATAAACAATGCTCAGAAACTAAATTACTAAGTTAGGATCACTAAGAATCACATGAGCCCGGAGTCATCAAGAGATCAAAGTAAAAAAGCCAACTAATACTTGATTTAAACTCACATTAACTAAAATTCATCAATTAAATCATAAAAAGGAAACCTAGGTTGCATCAATCCATTAAAAACAAATCAAAAGCTTCACCTCTTAGCCCTAGTTAAGAGGTTTTAGTTCATCTCTAACATCCTTGAACTAAAAAGCCTCAAAAACATAAAAACTACTAAAACAAGAAGAAAACTAAGAAAACTTGAAGTAGAATCCGTCTCCCAAGCAATCCCCACGTCCTAGCATGCCTTTGTATGAAGAGGAGAAGTCCTTTTATAGCTGGAGGTGTCCATTGCGTAAGAAACTTTCAGATTACGCAAGGAATTACACACTTGCGCAGAGAATTTTGGAGCTCGATTTAGAAACTTACTGTTTACGCATGGCCGACCGGTCGCACGACCGGTCTGAGGCTGCGTACGACCGGTCGCACGACCGGTCGCAAAACGTCCAAATCTGTCTAGCGAGTTTGCATAATTTTCAGTCTTCAATTTTAATTCAAGGACCGGTCGCACGACCGGTCTGAGGTGTGGACGACCGGTCGCACGACCGGTCGTAGATGGTCCAGAGACATGTGTAGAAAGCCTCTTCTGTTGAGTGGCCAGACCAGTCAGACGACCGGTCTTGGCTATGGACGACCGGTCGCACGATTGGTCTTGAGTAACTTTTCTCAGTCTTCTTTTCTTTATCTCCGTTGCTTCTTTCTTCATCCTTTTGCACTTGGTTCTATGATCTTCAATGTATATAAAGTGCTCTATTTAGCCTTGAATCAGTGAAATCTCTATCATGTCCCTACAATCACAAATCATGCATTAGAGTAGACCTTTAAACGTGTAAACCGTGCATAATGAGTGATGAATTGGGGTTAGAATATGCACAATTAAGAGCTCAACACCCCCTAACCAGCATTTTGCTAGTCCCGAGCAAAACATGTGTGCAACAAGTCTCATTCTCCAAAACCCAACTCTCTTTCAGAAACTATTCTGCTATGGATTTCAAGACGCATGCGTAAAAATCAAAGAAATTAGGTGATAGAGGTTGAAACCTTAAACTCTCAGAACATAATAAGTGTTTGTATGAAATTCCCGCCGATTGATTGATAAATAGAAGAATTCGAATAAATTCAACCTAGTGTGCATAGTGAAAGTTCATCTCATGAGTTTCCGGGATTATCTTCTTCATAGATCAACTAAACTACAGATCTCAAGGTGTATAGAGCAACAACAAGCCTATGACAGGAATTTGCCTTACCGTCCTTCCGACGGCTTTCACACTACGTCCCATTTCCGGCTTTGGTTACGGGTAGACCATCCCCCAGTTGGTAGTAGGTAGCCCTAATCGGAATTTTTCACCATTTTCCATCATTCCCAATTTCATCCTTCCTTTCCTTTTTCTTTTACATTAGATAAGATTTTTAGAAATCCATATCTTTCGTTATTTTCCCATGGACAAGGATGAACAAAGTACCCCGGCTTGGTTTCTCAACACCTCAAATCAACGTCTAGCTAATCCACAAATCACATAATCCTTTCAAATCATGAAAATCGTGTAATGTGAACTAGGTGCAAAAGTATTCAAATTTTCTATTAATCATAAAAATAGAGGAATTCACATATAAAACCATTATATTAAGAGAAATTCAAAGCTTGCAACATCCCTCACTTCGTATCTCCTTTTCTTATACTTATATCATCTCGAATGCATAGAATCAAAGATTTCCAAAAGAGTTTTGAATTTTAGAAAAATCGAAAAATTTCTACATCATTGCTCGAAACGTCACAAAAGCTAGTAGTCCCAAGCAAAACATGCGTGAAACAAGTTCAATTCTCCAAAAACCAACTCTCCTTCAGAAACTATGCTTCTATCCATTCCGAGACATACAAGTGTAAAATTCAGAAAAATTAGGTGATAAAAGTTGAAACCTTAAACTCTCAAAACATAATAAGTGTCCATATGAAATTCTCGCTAATTGATTGATGAATAAAAGAACTCGAACAAATTCAACCTAGTGTGCATAGTGAAAGTTCATCTCATGAGTTTCTAGGCTTATCTTCTTCATAGATCAACTAAACTATGGATTTCAAGGTGTATAGAGCAGCACCAAGCCAATGACAGGAATTTGCTTTACCGTCCTTCCGATGGCTTTCACACTACGTCCCATTTCCGGCTTTGGTTACGGGTAGACCATCCCCTGGTTGGTAATAGGTAGCCCTTTTCGGAATTTCTACCATTTTTCCATCTTTCCCAATTTCATTCTTCCTTTTCCTTTTCCTTTTAAATTAGATAGAATTTTTAGAAATCCATATCTTTCGTTATTTTCCCATGGACAAGGATGAACAAAGTACCCTGGCTTGGTTTCTTAACACCTTAAATCAAAGTCTAGCTAATCCACAAATCACATAATTCTTTCAACCCATGAAAATCGTGTAATGTGAACTAGGTGTAAAAGTGTTCAAATTTTCTATCACTCACATAAATAGGGGAATTCACATATAAAACCATTATATTAAGAGAAGTTCAAAGCTTGCAACATCACTCACTTCGTATCTCCTTTTCTTATACTCATATCATCTTGAATGCATAGAAACAAAGTTTTCCAAAAGAGTTTTGAATTTTAGAAAAATCGAAAATTTTCTACATAATTGCTCGAAATGTCACAAAAGCTGGTAGATTCATCTAAGGAATCTCACCCCCCAACCAACATCTTACATTGTCCTCAATGTAATAAGATATGCAATATGCATGACATGAGAGCAATGACATAAAACAAAGGAGAGTGAGAACGAGAGTACCTGAGGTAGCAAGTAGATCAATTCTAGCATCTTCCATTGTCTCAATGAGACTTATTCAATCCTAAATGCATAAAGAAATCATAACCTACCTACCTACCTTTAATTAGTCCGATCGACTACATGATCAAATTTAAGCAGGATCGTTATGAATTTCAATAAGTTTCTCATGAGGACCATCCAAAGTCCTGCTCGAATGTATACATGGGTGCGTTTCTTCATTAAGGTCCAATCATAGTGTGCACCACACGTATGTAAGGAAGAGATAAGAACAGCAAAAAGTTATCTCCTCAAGTTCTGAATTAGGTTGTAATTGATTAAAAAGGGGTCCTCCCAATCAGAATTTTCAATGGGCTGAAGAACCCATGATGGTGGAGAGACATTCATTAAATATTTTTCAGTTTGGTTGTCTCCTCCACAATTTCAGAATTGCATGGTGCTTCCACAAACAATGGTAAAAAGTGTAAATCAGTGGAATGGTGTTCTTCAAGCACCGACACCATGTCTAACAAACTATCAAACTCCTTAATCATCTCATCATCCAGATCATAGGGGTGGCTCATGCATTCCTCTAGGAAATGGAGAGAGTCAGATGAAGGGTCCTCGTTCTCCCTAAGTGATTGAGAAAAGTCTGTTTCAATGGCAATGAATTCCTCCTCTATAGAGGGGAGGTCTTCCAAAGAAAAATTTTCAGATTTAGTGATAAGCACATCATCTAACATTGGTTGATCTAAAATTTCAGATTGTGCCACCACATCATCCAAAGAAGCAGAATTCTCAACCCAAGGGAGTTCTTCCACAATAGAATCCGGCATGTGTTGTTGGTGGAAGGGCTAAAAAATATCGACTTCAGCCATCTCTCTAGCAAGAATATCTTCTGGCGACTCATAAACATTCGGCCCTTTGGAAGAAGAAATCATGGGCTCACAATCATCCATGGAACCCTCATTGTAGGTAATCTCACTATCACTTTTAGATTTTATGGATTCTTCAGGTTCGTCAACCGTCATTGAAATCTCTTCATCATTAAAATCGGGATATCTAAAAGAGATAGTTGATTCACCATAATCGATGGTGATATTGGGGTAACCAAAGTCAATATCCTCTAGAAATTTAGTCATTAAATCTGGAGAAGGTTGGGTTTGGTGTTCGCTTCCCCAAGTGTAGGGTTGCGATGTAGTAATAAACTCGGTAAGACCGAGGTTGATCCACAGGGACTATGTAGGATCTCACAAATTCATCCACAAGTGTCTATTTAAGTAATCAGATTGTTGTATGAAGTTGATGTGAGTAACAAAAGCTGAATTAAATCGAAAGTAATTAATTATAAGAAGGCACTAGGGGTTCAGAGGATCCACTTGTAGCAGTCCTTGATGTTCAATCCGCTGTGGTTTCTTATTCTCTCAACTAGAATCGACATTCCTGTCTATCTAGTCGGATGATAGAGCTGTTAAACCAAACATTCTGTAATATGTAAGTTCTATGCATAAGATTCACTCAATGTAGGCCGAGCTGAGCATGCTCAATTGCATAGGTCATTCCCCTTTCCTAAAAGTCCAGTTCACAATCATAATCATCCTCAAGTCTTCTCACAAGACAAGGCTAGATCAGGATTTGAACTGGATTTAAATCACAAGCACAGTCCATACATATTCCAGAAAAACAGAAAAGTAGAACTTTGGTAGGAAGTCCCTTCATGAAGAGCTTAGTACTAGAGCACACTCCGATTCCTCAGATCATACAGGTCTAGACCGTTGCAAACGAATTAAGAAGCTAAGTAATTCATCCAAACATCCATGAGTCATCACAAGACTAAGAAAAATTACTTAAAAACTTGTATAAACTTCAAACCTTAGTTCATAATCATGAATTCCAAACTGAAAACCACTTAACTACGAATTAAAACATCTTGGATTCACTACAAGCTTCACCTCTTAGCCCTAGCTAAGAGGTTTAGCTGCTCATGATCCAAGGAAACATGAAACAACTACAAAAAGCATGAAAATAGCAAAGCAAACCAAAAGGAGTTGTGAAACTCCAATCTCCACTTCCACAGTCTCCAACCTCGCTTGAACCCTTCTAGGATACCCTAGGAACGATCCCTAGGTGTCCTTTTATAGTCTGGAAACTCCCCAACTTCGGAAGAATCGAGAAAGTGCGTAACACTTACGCAGCGCAGAGAAAATCGGACCTAACTTAGAAACTTCTAAGTCAGTACGCATGGCCGACCGGTCTGGACCGGTCGGTCTTTACTTGCAATGGTCTAGAGAGCACAGCCGACCGGTCATGACCGGTCGGACTGTATTGAGCTTATTCCAGCAGTTATGCCCGACCGGTCATGACCGGTCGGGCCTCCTTCCGGTTCAATCCAACATCTATGGCCGACCGGTCTTGACCGGTCGGCATGGCAGTCCATCTGTTAAGCATGCATGTGTGTGGCTGACCGGTCTTGACCGGTCAGCTTCCTTGGCCGACCGGTCAGCCGACCGGTCTGGCTTCTCTTTCTTCATTCTTTCTTTCTCTTCTCTTCTCTCCTTGCTTGACTTTCTTTGATCCTTCTTCATGCTTCATCCTATGGTCTTCAATACTTGTAAGGAACCTCATTTAGCTTTCAAATGGTGAACTCTCCATCTTATTCCTACAATCACACATCATATATTCAGTTGGTCCTTTAAACATGTATATCATACATAATGAGTAATGAATTGGGGTTAGAATATGCACAATTATGAGCTCAACATTTGGATAGCCTCATCCTCCTCATTATTGGGGATTGATTCGGTGTTCCCAATGTTGGGTTCAGGATTTTGAGATAGCGAGAGGTTTTGTATGCATTGCTCAGTTATTTTCATAAACTCTCGCAGTGTATCCTCAAGAGTTCGTGTTGGTTGTGGCTCATGAGAAAGAAACTCTTGAGGATAATTGTTGGCATCCATGGTTGGCTCGTCTCCCAAATTGAAATTTTGATGCTCCCACCAATTAGGATTATGCATGTCATATGTTGTGCTATTAGATAGTTGTTGATATTTGTAGCCAAACAAGTGATCATACATTGTCCTAACCGGTGGAACATTATTCATCTCTTTCCGATACTCTCCCATTGTCTTACCTGGCGAAAAGTTATGCCCATTGTTGTCATTCTGGTAATCTCGCAAGGTCTTACGTGGGGGAGTATTAGAAGTAGATTGAGTCATAGAAAGATATTCATGCTTGTAATGGTTCCAATCATAATATTTTTTATTTGGTTTGACCTCTCATCTTCTAAAAGGTATTTAGACAATCCACCTGTCCAATCATTCATAATGAAATTATAAGAAGTTGAAACAGAAAAGAATTCTTCCTTCCATCCTTTACTCCTCTCTAAGACCAAAGCACAAGGTATCTTGCAATGGCTAAGCCAGAAGCAAGGATAGAGACCGATTTCTTCTAGTCAATAGGGGTTCAGAGAACTCCCCACCCACTCTTTAAGTCTTTTGAGAAAAGTACAGAAAAAGAAGGAAGAGGAATAGGATTGAGAAGAGAAATCTCTGAGTACAAGGTGATCCAAGACGGCAGTGCCGACCAATAGGAATCAAGGCGGCACAAGACCAACCTATCAGAGATCCAAAAGGTGATCCAAGACGGCAGTGTCCTTTAAACATGTATATCATGCATAATGAGTAATGAATTGGGGTTAGAATATGCACAATTATGAGCTCAACACACCCCCCCAACCAGCATTTTGCTAGTCCCGAGCAAAACATGCGTGAAACTAATCCCATTCTTCAAAACTCAACTCTCTTTCAGAAACCATCCTTCTATTCATTCCACGGTTCATAAGCTTAAGATTCAGAAACATTAGGCGACAGAGGTTGAAACCGTAAACCCTCAAAACATCATAAGCTTTCATATGAAATTCCCGCTGATTGGTTGATAAATAGAAGGACTTGAACAAATTCAACCTAGTGTGGGTAGTGAAAATTCATCTCACAAGTTTCTAGGATTATCTTCTTCATAGATCAATTAGACTATAGAACTTAAGGTACATAGAGCCACATCAAGCCAATGACAGGAATTTGCCTTACCGTCCTTCCGACGACTTTCACACTACGTTCCATATCCGGCTTTGGTTACGGATAGACCATCCCCCGGTTGGTAGTAGGTAGCCCTAATCGGAATTTTCCACCGTTTTTTTTTCCACATTCCCAATTTCATCCTTCCTTTTCCTTTTTCTTTTTAATTTAGATAGAATTTTTAAAATCCATATCTTTCATTATTTTCCCATAGACAAAGATGGACAAAGTACCCCGGCCTGATTTCTCAATACCTTAATTCAAAGTCTAGTTAATCCATAAATCACATAATCCCTTCAACTCATGAAAATCGTGTAATGTGAACTAGGTGTAAATGTGTTCAGATTTTCTATCAATCACAAAATAGGGGAGTTCACATATAAAAACCATTATGCTATGAGGAATTCCAGACATCCAGCCCGATACACTTCATATCTCTTCCTCTTATGCTCATATCAACTTGAGTGCATAGAACTGGTGTTTTCTAAAAGAGCTTCGAATGTTTGGAAAATCGAAAAATTTCCACATATTATTGCTTGAAATGTTGCAAAACACTGGATTCATCCAAGTGATCCTACACCCCCCAACCAAATCTTGCATTGTCCTCAATGTAAAAGATGTGCAAGGAGCAAAAAGCATGAGAGCAATTTGAAAACACAAGGGAGTGAGGAATGATAGTACCTGAGAGAGTGAAAAGTGGAAATCTTCCTCCTTCTAACAAACCTATGAAAATGAAAACAAAAGCAGCAAAACCCTAATCCTAACTACTCTATACCTCCGTCAGACTAGGAGATCAATCATCCTGATACACAGGATCATTCAGGGGTATGGACATACCTTCTGAAGGAAATTTCTCAAAGAACGGCTTTAATCGCTGCCCATTTGCCTTAAAAATGTTGTCGTTCCTTGGATTCAACAGCTCGACAGTCCCGTACGGATAGACAATTTGCACAATGTAAGGACCGGTCCACCGAGATCTCAATTTTTCCGGAAATAGATGTAAGCGAGAATTATACATGAGGACTTTTTGATTGATCATGAATATCTTGCGAAGAATATTCTTATCATGGAATATCTTCGTCTTGTCCTTGTAAATTCTCGCATTCTCATAAGCTTCATTCCAGATTTCTGCAAGTTCATTCAATTGTAGTTTGCGTAACGAGCTTGCCTTGTCAGAATTGAAATTCATCTTCTTAATAGCCCAATATGCCTTATGTTCCAACTCCACGGGCAAGTGATAAGCCTTCCCATAGACAAGTCTATAGGGAGACATTCCAATAGGGGTTTTGAAAGCTGTACGGTAAGCCCAAAGTGCATCGGTAAGCCGAAGTGACCAATCCTTGCGGTCGGGATTCACCGTTTTCTCTAGAATGTGTTTAATCTCCCTATTGGATATCTCAGCTTGTCCACTAGTTTGTGGGTGATAGGGAGTGCTCACTTTATGTGTTACGCCATATTTCTTCATTAAGGCTGCAAAAGGGTGATTGCAAAAGTGAGACCCTCCATCACTTATGATGACTCGAGGCGTTCCAAACCGGGAAAGGATGTTTTCTTTTAAAAATCGAATGACCGTTTTATGGTCATTATTCCGGCAAGGGATGGCCTCGACCCATTTGGAAACATAATCAACGGCAAGCAAGATGTATAAGTTTCCAAAAGAAGATGGGAATGGGCCCATGAAATCGATGCCCCAACAATAAAAAATTTCGATAATTAAGATGGGATTGAGTGGCATCATATTTCTACGGGAGATTCCTCCTAATTTCTGACAAGGTTCACATGCTTTGCAAAACTCATGTGTGTCTTTGAACATGGTGGGACAATAAAACCCACATTGCAGAATTTTTGCTGTGGTCTTTTTAGCCGAAAAATGGCCACCACATGCTTGAGAATGACAGAAGGAGATGATGCTTTGTTGCTCATCATCTGGGACACATCTCCTTATGATTTGATCGGGACAATACTTGAATAAGTATGGGTCGTCCCATAGGAATTTCCGCACCTCCGTGAAGAATCTATCCTTATCTTGCTTTTTCCAATATGTAGGAATTGTACCTGTAGCAAGATAGTTAGCAATGTCCGCATACCATGGCAATTGGGAAACAGTAAAAAGTTGTTCATCAGGGAACATGTCATTGATTGCAGTCGTTTCAGGGGAATCAGTGAGGACAAGTCGAGAGAGGTGGTCAGCTACTACATTCTCTACTCCTTTCTTATCACGTATTTCTATGTCGAATTCTTGGAGTAGGAGGATCCATCTTAATAACCGTGGTTTAGCATCCTTCTTAGAGAGAAGATACTTAAGCGCAGCATGGTCAGTGAATACAATGATCTTGGATCCAATCAAGTAGGATCTAAACTTCTCCAAGGAAAAAACTACGGCTAAAAGTTCCTTTTCAGTAGTGGTGTAATTTGCCTGGGCTGAGTTTAGGGTTCTACTTGCATAGTAGATGACACATGGCTTTTTATCTTTTCTTTGGCCTAACACGGCCCCAATAGCATAGTCGCTAGCATCGCACATAATCTCAAAAGGAAGACTCCAATCGGGTGGTTGCATTATTGGAGCACATGTCAACATACCTTTAAGGGTCGTAAAGGCCTTTTGACATTCTTCATTCCACTCGAATGAATTTTCCTTTTGAAGTAGGTTACATAAAGGGCGAGAGAGTGAACTGAAGTCCTTTATGAACCTTCTGTAGAATCCTGCGTGTCCTAAAAAGGACCGCACATCTCGTATGCTTTTGGGTGGTGGAAGGTTAGAGATAAGATCAATTTTCGCTTTGTCCACCTCAATTCCATTTTGTGAAACGATGTGACCAAGTACAATTCCCTTTTGAACCATGAAGTGACACTTCTCCCAATTCAGCACAAGGTTCTTCTCTTCACATCTTTTCAGCACAGATTTCAAGTGCTCAAGGCACTCATCAAAGCTACAACCAAATACAGAAAAATCATCCATGAAGACTTCGAGGATGGTCCCCACCATGTCAGAAAAGATGCTCATCATACAACGCTAAAAGGTGGCAGGGGCATTACATAGTCCAAACGGCATCCGTCGATAAGCGAAAGTGCCGAATGGACATGTGAATGTAGTCTTTTCTTGGTCTTCACGGGCAATTTCTATTTGGTTGTACCCTGAATAGCCATCAAGGAAGCAAAAGTGGGAATGACCCACCAACCGTTCTAAAATCTGATCAACAAACGGTAGGGGGAAGTGGTCTTTCCTCGTGACAGTGTTTAGCTTCCTGTAGTCAATGCACATTCTCCAACCGGTAGTGACTCTAGTTGGCACGAGTTCGTTATTGGCATTGGCTACGATGGTTATTCCGAATTTCTTAGGCACCACTTGAGTTGGGCTCACCCATTGGCTATCAGATATTGGGTAAATGATACCTACATCCAATAGTTTCACCACTTCGGCCTTAACCACATCCTTCATGTTTAGATTTAGTCGTCTTTGTGGTTGCCGGGATGTTTTTGCATTTTCCTCAAGGTGTATGCGGTGAGTACAAATCAGTGGGTCTATGCCTTTGAGATCCGCAATTGACCATCCAATGGCACTCTTGTGCTCTAATAGAGTGACTATTAGCCTACTCTCTTGTTCCTCATCCAAGTGGGAAGAAATCACCACTGGATATGTCTCATCTCGACCTAAATAAACATATTTTAGCTCACTTGGCAATGGTTTTAGGTCGAGTTTTGGTGCCTTGATGTTGGATGGGAGGGCCTTGTTCTCATTTACAGGCAAAGGTTCAATTGGGGCCCTCCATCTTTTATTCTCAAGCACCGGCATCACATCTATAATGGCATCCATCTCTTGTGTTGTGTCATCATTCATCTCATGAGGATGGGCCACACATGTCTCCAAAAGGTCGGAAAATAGTGACAAGGGGACTGTATCCTCCACGAATGATTCAATCATGTTTAACTCGTAGACATCATCATCAACTTCCCGCGGTTGTTTGCATAACTCAAATATGTTAAGCTCAAGGGTCATATTTCCAAAGGACATTTGTACAAGTCCGTTTCTACAATTGATAATGGCGTTTGAGGTAGCTAGAAAAGGTCGTCCAAGTATGACGGGAATTTGAGTACCGGTGCCTATCACGGGATGTGTGTCCAAGACAATAAAATCTACTGGGTAGTAGAATTTATCAACTTGGACTAGAACATCCTCTATCATTCCTCTCGGTATCCGGATGGATCTATCAGCAAGTTGGAGTGTGGTTTTGGTGGGTTTCAATTCACCTAACCCAAGTTGTTCGTAGACCGAGTATGGAATGAGATTCACACTTGCCCCCAAGTCGAGTAGGGCTTGTTTAATCTGGTAGTCTCCTATGATGCATGAGATGGTTAGACTACCTGGATCCTTGTATTTTTGGGGAACCTCTTGTTTGATGATGGCGCTCAAATTCTCAGCCAAAAGCACTTTGTTGTGAACGTTATGTTTCCTTTTGACTGTACACAATTCCTTTAGAAATTTGGCATAAGATGGTATTTGTTTTATTGCATCCAACAGCGGGATGTTGATCTTCACCTGCTTGAAAACTTCCAGAATCTCCAGATTTTTATCTAAAGGTTTAGGTGGAATCAACCTTTGTGGAAATGGGGCAACCGGCTTGTATTGTCTTTCCGGTTCTTTTCTTGTGGAGTATTGTTTGAGTTATCATCCTCTTTGAGAATTTTCGGATCCTTAGGCTTTGGAGCCTTCACCGGATTAGATTTGTCAATTTCTTTCCCACTTCTCAAAGTGGTGATAGCTTGAACATGTTCCGTATGGTGGGAGGATGAGCTTGCATCTTGTATCTCATACTGGGTCCTTGGGTTAGGAAGAGGTTGAGCAGGAAGTGTGCCCTTCTCTCTACCACTAAGGTGAGCTTCAACTCTAGCCAGAGATGTTTTCAATTCATTAATGGCTTGGTTTGAATTTTGATTGAATTTCAATTGCTCTTGCATGAACCCATCTATTTTTAGAGAATTTGTCTTGTTATACTCATTCTGGACCGATACAAGTGCACCCAACATCTCTTCTAGTGATACTTTTAGAGTGTTGTTTGCATTTGCAGTGGGTCCATTCCTCCAACTAAAGTTGGGATGGTTCTTCCAATTAGGATTAAACGTGTTTGAGTTTGGAGCACCATATTGCTGTTGATAACTGTTTATGGCATTTGTTTGTTCTTGTAAGATGCCTTGGACTGCTGAAATTGTGGGACAATCTAGTGTAGCATGTTGATTTCCAGCACAAATTCCACAAACAGTTTCAACGTCAGTGGAGTTGATTGTTTCTCCTTTCCTTAATTCCATGGCTTCGACCTTTCTTGTGAGGCTAGCCAACCGTGCACTTATGCTATCTTCTTCTGATAAGACATACATTCCTCCCTTTTCCTTTTGTTGGCCAGTCTTGAAACTTGTTGGTTTAGATGTGTCCCAAGACTGTGCACTCTCAGCCAATTCTTCCAAATAATCCCATGCTTCATCAGCTTCCTTATTCATGAACTCTCCATTACACATCATCTCTACAAATTGGCGCATGGATGAAGTCAGTCCTTCATAGAAAAAACTTATAATCCGCCAAATTTCATAGCCATGATGTGGGCATGCGTTTAATAGGTCCTTAAACCTCTCCCAACATTGGGAAAAAGTTTCATCTTCCTTTTGGGCAAAGTTCATGATAAGGCGCTTAAGCATGTTCGTTTTGTGAGTAGGGAAGAATTTTTTAATAAATTCTCTGTGCATATCAGTCCATGAACCAATTGATCTTGGCCTCAATGCATAAAGCCAACCCTTGGCTTTATCCTTAAGAGTGAAAGGGAAGAATTTAAGTCTTACTACATCTTCAGTCACATTTGCAAAGTGCATGGTGGTGATTACCTCATCAAACTCCCTAAGGTGTTGATAGGCACTTTCACTGTCTAGACCATGGAATTTAGGGAGAAGATTGATCACTCCCGGTTTCAAATCCACGTTCCCTGCATTTAGTGGAAATACTATGCATGAGGGAGTGCTCGTTCTTGCAGGTTGCAAGAAATCACGTAAAGTCCTTGGTCGGGGAACATCCTCAACCACATTCTCCCCAGTTTCAGTTTGATTTTGGACCGGGTTAGGTTGATTTGCAGCCATATTTTCAGATAAAATTGGAGAGTCTAGATGTCTCCTAGCATGTGGCTCTCTATCAATTCCTTCTACTATCCCCCCTTCACTTATGAGTCGGTTATTGGAATCCCGAGCCCAATGTGGCATGCAAAACAAAAAATAAGAAACAAAAAGAAGGAAGAATTCTTCCTCCCTTTTCTTTACTCTTCTCTAAGACCGAAGCACAAGGTGTCTTGCAATGGCTAGGCCAGAAGCAAGGATAGAGACCGATTTCTCCTGGTCAATAGGGGTTCAGAGAACTCCCCACCCACTCTTTGAATCTTTTGAGAAAAAGTGCAGAAAAAGGAAAAAAAAAAGAATAGAGATGAGAAAAGAAATCTCTGAGCACAAGGTGATCCAAGGCGGCTGAGCCGACCAATAGGAATCCAGGTGGCAAAAAGGCCGACCTTTTAGAGATCCAAAAGGAGTCTCCACCCACTCTACAAGAGATGAATAGGAATGAATAGGAGAAGGAGAAGAGTAAGGTTTTAGAAGGATAGAACCTGATTCGCACTTGAAATCCTTGAATCTTCTTCAGCTTCCTAAAAATCCCTGAAAAGAAAAATCAAATAAACAAACTAAGTTAGTCTAAAAATCTAAACAAATCCTAAATAGATACTAATTTCAGAAATTTGTGAAAACCGTCAAGGTCCCCGGCAATGGCGCCAAAAACTTGTTCGCTTCCCCAAGTGTAGGGTTGCGATGTAGTAATAAACTAGTAAGACCGAGGTCGATCCACAGGGACTATGTAGGATGTCACAAATTCATCCACAAGTGTCTATTTAAGTCTACTAATCAGATTGTTGTATGAAGTTGATGTGAGTAACAAAAGCTGAATTAAATCGAAAGTAATTAATTATAAGAAGGCACTAGGGGTTCAGAGGATCCACTTGTAGCAGTCCTTGATGTTCAATCCGCTGTGGTTTCTTATTCTCTCAACTAGAATCGACATTCCTGTCTATCTAGTCGGATGATAGAGCTGTTAAACCAAACATTCTGTAATATGTAAGTTCTATGCATAAGATTCACTCAATGTAGGCCGAGCTGAGCATGCTCAATTGCATAGGTCATTCCCCTTTCCTAAAAGTCCAGTTCACAATCATAATCATCCTCAAGTCTTCTCACAAGACAAGGCTAGATCAGGATTTGAACTGGATTTAAATCACAAGCACAGTCCATACATATTCCAGAAAAACAGAAAAGTAGAACTTCGGTAGGAAGTCCCTTCATGAAGAGCTTAGTACTAGAGCAGACTCCGATTCCTCAGATCATATAGGTCTAGACCGTTGCAAACGAATTAAGAAGCTAAGTAATTCATCCAAACATCCCTGAGTCATCACAAGGCTAAGAAAAATTACTTAAAAACTTGTATAAACTTCAAACCTTAGTTCATAATCATGAATTCCAAACTAAAAACCACTTAACTACGAATTAAAACATCTTGGATTCACTACAAGCTTCACCTCTTAGCCCTAGCTAAGAGGTTTAGCTGCTCATGATCCAAGGAAACATGAAACAACTACAAAAAGCATGAAAATAGCAAAGCGAACCAAAAGGAGTTGTGAAACTCCAATCTCCACTTCCACAGTCTCCAACCTCGCTTGAACCCTTCTAGGATACCCTAGGAACGATCCCTAGGTGTCCTTTTATAGTCTGGAAACTCCCCAACTTCAGAAGAATCGAGAAAGTGCGTAACAATTACGCAGCGCAGAGAAAATCGGACCTAACTTAGAAACTTCTAAGTCAGTACGCATGGCCGACCGGTCTGGACCGATCGGTCTTTACTTGCAATGGTCCAGAGAGCATAGCCGACCGGTCATGACCGGTCGGACTGTATTGAGCTTATTCCAGCAGCTATGCCCGACTGGTCATGACCGGTCGGGCCTCCATCCTGTTCAATCCAACATCTATGGCCGACCGGTCTTGACCGGTCGGCGTGGCAGTCCATCTGTTTAGCATGCATGTGTGTGGCTGACCGGTCTTGACCGGTCAGCTTCCTTGGCCGACCGGTCAGCCGACCGGTCTGGCTTCTCTTTCTTCATTCTTTCTTTCTTTCTCTTCTCTCCTTGCTTGACTTTCTTTGATCCTTCTTCATGCTTCATCCTATGGTCTTCAATACTTGTAAGGAACCTCATTTAGCTTTCAAATGGTGAACTCTCCATCTTGTTCCTACAATCACACATCATATATTAAGTTGGTCCTTTAAACATGTATATCATGCATAATGAGTAATGAATTGGGGTTAGAATATGCACAATTATGAGCTCAACATTTGGATAGCCTCATCCTCCTCATTATTGGGGATTGATTCGGTGTTCCCAATGTTGGGTTCAGGATTTTAAGATAGCGAGAGGTTTTGTATGCATTGCTCAGTTATTTTCATAAACTCTCACAGTGTATCCTCAAGAGTTCGTGTTGGTTGTGGCTCATGAGAAAGAAACTCTTGAGGATAATTGTTGGCATCCATGGTTGGCTCGTCTCCCAAATTGAAATTTTGATGCTCCCACCAATTAGGATTATGCATGTCATATGTTGTGCTATTAGATAGTTATTGATATTTGTAGCCAAACAAGTGATCATACATTGTCCTAACCGGTGGAACATTATTCATCTCTTTCCGATACTCTCCCATTGTCTTACCTGGCGAAAAGTTATGCCCATTGTTGTCATTCTGGTAATCTCGCAAGGTCTTACGTGGGGGAGTACTAGAAGTAGATTGAGTCATAGAAAGATATTCATCCTTGTAATGGTTCCAATCATAATATTTTTTATTTGGTTTGACCTCTCATCTTCTAAAAGGTATTTAGACAATCCACCTGTCCAATCATTCATAATGAAATTATAAGAAGTTGAAACAGAAAAGAATTCTTCCTTCCATCCTTTACTCCTCTCTAAGACCAAAGCACAAGGTATCTTGCAATGGCTAAGCCAGAAGCAAGGATAGAGACCAATTTCTTCTGGTCAAGAGGGGTTCAGAGAACTCCCCACCCACTCTTTAAGTCTTTTGAGAAAAGTACAGAAAAAGAAGGAAGAGGAATAGGATTGAGAAGAGAAATCTCTGAGTACAAGGTGATCCAAGACGGCAGTGCCGACCAATAGGAATCAAGGCGGCACAAGACCAACCTATCAGAGATCCAAAAGGAGTCTCCACCCACTCTACAAGAGATGAATATGATAGGAATGAGTAGGATAAGAAGAAGAGTAAGGTTAGAAGGATAAAACCTGATTTGAGAACTTAAGATGCCTACTTCTTCTTCAACTTCCTAAAAATCCCTGAATAGTAGATCTATGTTAAAATCCTGCAAAATCAAAACAAAGTAAGTTAATATTATGATTTTAGAAGAAAACATACCCTAGAAAGCAAAACAAATCCTAAACCTATCTTAACACAATCCCAACTAAAAGCTATCTCAGAAAATTCTAAAAATACCGCATAGAAATCCCCGGCAGCGGCGCAAAAAACTTGTTCACTCCCAAGTGTAGGGTTGCGATGTAGTAATAATTCAGAAAGACCGAGTATAGTTCCCACAGAGATTTATGAATGGGTATTCTTAGAATTTGTCTAAAATAACTAATAATTAAGATCCTATTAAAAACTAAAGCTGGAAAATAGCAATTTGGGTTTAAACAGTGAGTGTGTAAGGTAATTTCAATCCAAAAAAGGCACTAGAGCGCCAAGGATCCACTTTTGATAAGTTTCAATGCATCAACACAACTAGATCTCACATAACTCAATCGGAATCGAATTCATATCTCTATCCGATCGGAATATAGAGCGGTTAAATGAACAATTATCCAAAACAGTTGCTTATTCATTGATTCAATTCCCACATCAATGCTCAGGCCTTGGGCACACTCAATTGTGTAGGCCAAGCCTCTTTCCAATCTAGTTGAGATTCACAACCATAGCTTTCATCAAATCCTGTCACTAGACTTGATTACAACTAATGATTAGAACTCTAATTAAATCAAAATCAATCAGCAAACAACTATTTCAGATTATAATAAAAAGATAAGAACTTTAGTTGAATAAGTTCCCACATGAAGATCGAGCCATTGTACACAAGGCAATCAAAGGGTCTACCATGCCCAGAGTCGATGATAGATCAATGAACTACACAAGCATAAACAATGTTCAGAAGGTAAGCTACCAAGCTTAGAATCACTAAGAATCACATGAGCTCAGAGTCATCAAGAGATCAAAGTAAAACCAAACTAGTACTTGATTCAAACTCATATTGAACTAAAATTCTTCAATTAAAACATAAAAGGAAACCTAGGTTGCATCAATCCATAAAAAATAAATCAAAAGCTTCACCTCTTAGCCCTAGCTAAGGGTTTTAGTTCATCTCTAACATCCTTGAACTAGAAGCCTCAAAAACATAAAAACTAATAAAACAGGAAGAAAACTAAGAAAACTTGAAGTAGAATCCGTCTGCCAAGCAATCCCCACGTCCCAACATGCCCTGTTATGAAGAGGAGAAGTCCATTTTATAGATTGGCGCGGAAGATTCCAGATTTAGCAAGGAATTACGCAATTGCGCAGAGAAAATCGGAGCTTTAGGTACAATCTGTTATGCTGACGACCGGTCGCACGACCGGTCTCAAAACTGCAGAATCTGTCCAGAGAGTTTTTGTGTTTCTGGACTACTCTCGACCTGTCTAGCAACCGGTCTGGCGACCGGTCTGGCAACCGGTCTAGCTGTGTAGACCTGTCTGGCGACCGGTCTTGGGGCAGGTCTTGGGACAGTTCTTGGGACAAGTCTTGCATATTTTCTTCTCTTTCTTTCTTTCTTCTTTCCTCCACCTTTTATCACTTGTTATGTTAATCTCCAATGCATACAAAGTGACTCTTTTGACTATGAATTAGTGAAGTCTCCCTCTCATTCCTACAATCACAAATCCATGCATTAGATTAGTCTTTAAATCATGAAAAGCATGCATAATGAGTGATGAATTGGGGTTAGAATATACACAATTAAGAGCTCAACAACTACATGATCACATTTAAGCAGGATCTTCATGAATTTCAATAGGTTTCTCATGAGGACCATCCAAAGTCCTACTCGAATGTATACATGGGTGCGTTTCGTCATGAAGGTCCAATCATAGTGTGCACCACACGCATGTAAGGAGGAGATAAAAGTAGCAAAAAGATATCTCCTCAAGTTCTGAATTGGGTTGTAATTGATTAAAAATGGGTCCTCCTAATCAGAATTTTCAATGGGTTGAAGAACCCATGATGGTGGAGAGACATTCATTAAGTATTTTTCAGTTTGGGTTGTCCACTCCACAAATTCAGAATTTCATGGTGCTTCCATAAACAATGGTGAAGAGTGTAAATTAGTGGAATGGTGTTCTTCAGGCACCGAAACCATGTTTAACAAACTATCCAACTCCTTAATCATCTCATCATCCAGATCATAGGGGTGGGTCATGCATTCCTCTAAGAAATCAAGAGAGTCGGATGAAGGGTCCTCGTTCTCCCTAAGTGATTGAGGAAATTCTATTTCAAGGGTAAGGAATTCCTCCTCTATAGAGGGGAGGTCTTCTAAAGAAAATTTTTCAGATTCAATGGTAAGCACATCATCTAGCATTGGTTGATCTTTTGAAATTTCAGATTGTGCCACCTCGTCATCCAAAGAAACAGAATTTTCAACCCAAGGGAGTTCTTCCCCAATAGAATTGGTCATGTTATGTTGGTGGGAGGACTCAAAGAGATCCACTTCGGCCATTTCTCTAGCAAAAATATCTTCCGACGACTCATAAATATTCGGCCCTTTGGAAGTAGAAATCATGGGCTCACAATCATCCACGGAACCCTCATTGTAGGCAATCTCACTATCACTTTCAGATTTTATGGATTCCTTAGGTTCGTCAACCGTCATTGAAATCTCTTCATCATTAAAATCAGGATATTTAAAAGCGATAGTTGATTCACCATAATCGATGGTGATATTGGGGTCACCAAGATCAATATCCTCTAGAAGTTTAGTCATTAAATCCGGAGAAGGTTGGGTTTGGATAGCCTCATCCTCCCCATTGTTGTGGATTAAATCGGTGATCCCAATTTTGGGCTCAACGTCTTCAAGAGATGGCGAGTGGTTTTGAATCGATTGCTCATACTCGTACTCTTTCTCTAAGTCCTCAAGGATTTATATGTACATGTTATCATAAGAGGAAGACGTTTTAGAACGATTGTTGATGACCATAATTGGTTCTTCCATTGGACTAGAGGTGTGAGGACTCTCCCGATGAAGACCATATATGTTATATGACGAAGACCGATAAGATGGTTGATAGGCATAACCATCCAAGTGATCACGCAATGTCTTTACCCGTTGGTCATTACTCCCCCGGTCTTTTTTCCTATTCCTACCTCCTGTTAAACTCGGTGGAACACTCTTGTTATTTTCAACCCAGTAATCACGTAGTGTTTTATCCGGCTGACCATTGTTTGATTTTACTTCATTCCGGTACTCCCCCATCGTCTTACGCCGTGTCTCATCATATGTATCATAGTAATCACGCAGCGTCCTACGTTGGGGGGTAGTGGAGGTTGATTGAATCTCAGAAAAATACTTATGCTTATAATGGTTCCAATCATAAAGAATTTTGATTCCATGGTCTGACATCTCATCTTCCAAAAGGTATGCATAAGCACCACACTTCCAATCTGCCATAATGAGATTTTAAGGAGTTGAAATTACCCTAATCTAGGAAGAAGAACAAAAAGAAGAAAGGGAGATGGAGAGATGTTACCCGTGAAGGTGAGAACTATGTCAGTAACTAAGTTCCTACAAAACATAAAAACAAAAAATTGTTAGTAATCTAGAAAAAATCAGAAAACTACTTCTAGAAAAACTGAAAATCCTACCTAACTAAGACTACTCTATAGCTACTAGAATAATTAGAACCATTTAACCTCTTCCCCGGCAACGGCGCCAAAAACTTGTTCGCTTCCCCAAGTATAGGGTTGCGATGTAGTAATAATCTCGGTAAGACCGAGGTCGATCCACAGGAAAGGAAGTAAACAATTCTAGCTACTCTAACAACTAGAAATAAGAAGGGTTTATCAAATCGGTTTTGAACATAAAATAGAAAATATGATAATGAAAAGATAACTAGAGCATCAAAGATCCATGTTCGCTTCCCCAAGTGTAGGGTTGCGATGTAGTAATAAACTCGGTAAGACCGAGGTCGATCCACAGAGACTTGTGTAGGAATTCACAAACACATCCAATAGTGTCTATTGAGAGCTAACAACCAGATTTTGTATGAAATTGATGTAAGTAACAACTTTGAATTAAATTGAAGGTAAACAATTATAAAAAGGCACTAGGGGTTCAAGGATCCACTTGTAGCAATCCTTGATGTTCAATCCACTGTGGTTTCTCATTCTCTCAACTAGAATCGATATTAAGATCTATCTAGCCGGATGATAGAGCTGTTAAACTGACAATCTGTCATATGTATGAGCCCTGTGTATGATTCACTCAATACAAGCTAGGCTGAGCATGCTTCAATTACATAGGTCAGTCCCAATTCCAAAAAACTAAGTTCATAATCATGATCATCATTAAGTCCTGTCACCAGACAAAGTTAGATCATGATTTGAACTTGAATCAAATCATATGCACAGTCCCATATATAATTCAGAAAACTAGAAAAATAGAACTTTGGTAGGAAGTCCCCACATGAAGATCATAGTACTAGAGCGTACTCCAATTCCTCGGATCATACAGGTCTAGACTAATACAAAGCAATTAAGAACTTAAGTAATTCTCCCAAACTTCCATGAGTCATCATAAGACTAAGAGAAACTACTTAGAACTTGTATAAACTTCAAACCATTGTTCATAAACATTAAAACCAATCTTAAAACCATCTTAGCACGAATTGAAACATCTTAGATTCACTACAAGCTTCACCTCTTAGCCCTAGCTAAGCGGTTTAGCCGTTCATGATCCAAGGAAACATGAAACAACTAAAAAAACATAAAAACAGCAAAACAAACTAGAAGGAGTTGTGGAACTCCGAAATCCACTTCCGTTGCCTCCAACCTTGCTTAAACTCTTCTAAGATACCCTAGGAACGATCCCTAGGTGTCCTTTTATAGTAGGGAGGCTCCGCAACTTCGGAATATTTGAGAATTTGCGTAACACTTACGCACTGCGCAGAGAAAATCGGCGCCAGAATTAGAAGGTTCAAATCTTACGCAGGTGACCGGTCGCACGACCGGTCGCAATGGCTGGACGACCGGTCGTGGATGCTGGAAGACCGGTCTCAAACTGGCCAAAAAGTGTCCAGAGAGTTTCGGCCTAGAAAAATAATTTAAGGACCGGTCGCACGACCGGTCGCAGAAGTGGACGACCGGTCGCAGAAGTGGAGAGTTATGGCCTCTGTGCCTCCTCTGTGCATGTGCGGACCAGTCGGACGACCGGTCCTTGGCCTTGGACGACCGGTCGGACGACCGGTCGTGGGCACCTTCTTCTGCATTCTTTCTTCATTTCTCTGACTTCTTTCTTTCATTCTTTGACGCTTAACCCCTTTGATCTTCTTTGCTTCTAACTAGCATCTTTAAGTCTTCAATTGATGCTTCCTCTCTCTCATCCCTACAATCACAAATCCATGCATTAGTTTAGTCTATAAACCATAACAACAAGCATAATAAGTGATGAATTGGGGTTAGAATATGCACAATTAAGAGCTCAACAATCCACTTATAGCTCTCCTTAGATACATAATTCGCTATGGTTTCTCACTGTCTCAACTTGAATTGAAATTAAGTTCTATCTAGTCGGATAATAGAATAGTTAAAACAATCAATCTGTCACGTGTATGATTCATGTACATGATTCTCTCAATGCAAGCTAGGACTTGAGCACACTCAATTGCATAGGTCAGTCCCAATTTCAATAGGTCAAGATCACAACCATAATCATCATTAAATCCTATCACAAGATAAAACTAGATCATGATTTGAACTTGATCCAAATCACATACACAATCTTACATAATCCAGAATTTCCAGAATAATAGACTTTTGGTATGAAGCTCCCACATGAGGATCATATGTCTAGAGCGTATTAAATCCAATTCCTCGAATCATACAGGTCTAGAATAACTCAAAACAGTTAAGAACTCAAGCAATTTTTCTAAACATCCATGAGCCATCATAAGATTAAGAAAAACTACTTAGAACTTTATTTAAACTTCAAACCATTGTTCTTCAATAGAAATTCAACTTGAAACCAATAAAACGAATTAAACAATCTAAGAAAACTATAAGGTTCACCTCTTAGCTCTAGCTAAGGGATTAGCTAATGAAAAGCATATTAAAAACTAGAACTAGAACTAAGAAAAGGAAGAAAAACTAGCTGGAGGAGGCTAGGAAGCCTCCTATGACTTGAACTCCTTGCTCCCCACATCCTTGGTTGATTTGGAATAGAAGATAGCACATTCTTTTATAATACAGCAAGAGTACCGCAACATAACAAATTTTGTTTCACTTCGTACAGCTTAACCAATGATCGGATTGCCTTCAAATTTGATTTGTAGCTTCCTATTAATGTGATCTTCTTCATAGATGATTTAGATTTCCAAGATTATCTTCTGAATGGGCCCACCAATTAGATTAGCGACCGCCTCTCAAAATCGTGCAATTCGGGTACCTCTAGAACCAGTCATCTTTCTTTCAACGCTACGAAGTGTACAGAGGTTGGATTCATCTTAAATTTTGAACAATAGTAGAAACCTTCCTCCTCTACATGATAGACGGATTTGATTGTCCAAAAAAAATCCAAAAAGTGGTCCGAAAATTAGAACACTTAGGGCTTTTATAAAATCTGCGCAGTTGAATCTTTCTGGATGGTCCATCTTTCTTCAACCGGTACGATCAAACCACACATCCTTTTGATCTGAAACTTTATGATTATTCATATATAAATGTGCTTTAGAAGATGGTTAAAGTAGATTCTTCATATCATCAATGATGGGTCACCTGGACCGGCCCAGAGTGGAGTAAGCTGAATCTGTAACTTTCTGGACAGTTCGTATTGTTTTGGACATCAGGGTCAATCCATAGCTCCGATCGACACGAAACCACTTGGGTTATTTCGGTGTCGAGATCCTCTTCAACATAGATGTGTTGGATTTCCAAAAATCATCAATATGGCTTTAAAAAATAGTACCAAAAATCCAAAAAGGGGAATAGCCTGCTGTCTGAAATCTGAAAACCTGAAATTGCATGGCCGATCGGTCTTGACCGGTCGTGACCTGTCTGTTTTGGTCTAGCAACATCTGTAGAAGGCAACAATGTTGGTTGATCGGTCTTGACCGGTTGGGGCCTGTTTGGTCGACTGGTCTTGACCGATCGGACCACCTTGTGGAGCTCCTTTTCATACTTTCCTTCTTTCTTTTCTTTCCTTCTTTCTTCATGATTCTTTGGCCCACCTTGGGTCTTCATCCAAGGTTCCTAAATATGCTTCTTTTAGCTATTGATCGAGTGAGCTCTCTCTCATTCTTGCAATCACAAAACCATGCATTAGAATAGTCTTTAAACATAAAATCCATGCATAATGAGTGATGAATTGGGGTTAGAATATGCACAATTAAGAGCTCAACACGAGGTTGTAGTTTTTATGTTAGAATTAGTTTCTTCTTTTCACTACGAGTAATTATGTGGATTTGATTGGTTTCAGGTTAGAATTAGGTTAGTGGTAGGAGAACATTCCATTTTTTTAATTAGTTTTGTTGTGTATAGAGCATGGTATGATGTTATGAGTTTTGGGGTTGGTGTCATCTGTGTAATGGAGTTGATTTGAGTCCTCATCAAACAGCCGTCTTCATCATCATCATCCCAATCCAACAGATATCCCAAAATCCCGAGCTCTGATTCCCTCCAAAGGCAGCTCTAACAGCTCTTCCATCTCCATGACTTAGGCCTAGACCAAGCTTCATCGATGCACTTCTCAGCTTTCTCTACAAAGAGATCATGGGTCTGAAGCAGCCGTTTGATTGTGCGGTCTGCCTATGTGAATTCTCCCAAGAAGATAAGCTGAGATTGATCCCTATCTGCAGCCATGCATTCCACATAAACTGCATCGACACGTGGCTTCTCTCCAGCTCTACATGCCCACTCTACAAGGGACTATTTTTCCCTGCTCTTACAATTGAAAACCCAGTTTTCGAATTCGACGAACCAAATGAAGAAGATGGTTTTACAGGTGGAGGGCGAGATGGATTTTCAGCCAATTTGAAGGTCGAAATGGAGAGAGAGGAATTTGACAATTTGGATGATTAGAACCATCACATTTCTCCAACTCTTCTATCAGTCCATGGCAATCCCACATTCAAAGAAGAATAAATTCTCATTCAAAGAAGAAGAAATGCCCATTTGGGCAGCACTACTACTACTATCACTACATTAGCCTCTCCCGAACCTGGCCCATTGCCAACCCTAATCTGTGCACTAGGTGCAGCCCATGCTTTAGCCGGCACGGTGTGGCCCTGACCATGGAACCCACCTTGATGTATGTGTAGTATTTCCATGCCATCCATCTGTCTTTCCAGTTCATTTTAGGTCATGATCCCAAAAATAAAGTAGATATAATCCTAAGTGGAATACACTTCAGAAATCAGTGGTGATTGAATTCCCACAATAATGCTTATTTGCCATTCAACTTGTTGATAAGGTCACACGGACCTGGATGAAGGTAAAAAAAATAAATAGCAGCTTGATCCAATACTTGTCGTCAATAACCACTGTTTCTTGTAGTGTGGTCCACCTGAGATTAGGATATGTTTCATTGTTTGGTCTTATGTCATTAGATAATATTGAAAAACAGATAGTGTGTGAATAGACTACACATATGTTATAGGATAAAGTTGGTCGTCGAAGAGGCTTAAGACCCAAGACTCACAAGCGCCTTTTGACTCCGTAAAGGTATGACCCAATCATTCGACCAACGAGCCCCTATGGTCGCAGCTCGTATATTGCGTAGACGCGTCCATACACACTCCCGAATATACGAGTAGGACTGGTCGCTGGTCGCAGGATGTGAGTGCGGGATAAGCGATGATATTTCGTTATTCGAATAGTCTTGGCCTCTGGTCATTGACTGATGACATCCCCATGATACGAGCTGCCTTGATCTCTGGTCTTTGGTAGGGACGTCTTTTGTTTTATAGTACTAGCAGCCCCTATAGGCCGGTTTTAGGCTTGTCTCTATTCGTAGCTCCAAATCATAACGAGTCTCTGTGATTATGCGTAATTAACTAGACATCTAGAGTGGTTATGCCTTCCCTCTGTCTAAGGATAAGGATTAACGGGATAAACACCTTTTCCCTTTATATCAGCAGTGATCTCGATGGCTTGTGTAACAAATTGGACCATTCGGACTTATATAAATAGATGACCCATTGATGATAAAGGTATGAAATCTAAAAACCCACATCTTACACTTCATCTTACTATCAAATCCTACCTAACTTAAGCTTCGGAGGGCTAACGGCGAAACGCCGGCCACCCTTAGCTTTCTTCTTTGGCTTTTAGGTCTAAAGGGGAGCTCGCCTGAAGGAGGGTGAACGTTTGGAGGAGCCTGTTACCAGAATCAGATGTTAATAGATTGACGCCATCTGTGGGATCTTCCCGGAATTCAATCTGCTCTCATCATCGATTGTCACCTCCCACTATGCCTCCTAAGAAGACAGCTCATCCTTCTACCTCAAGGCAGATGTTACCTCCATCAGACATCCCTGAACCAACGCCCAATCTCCCTCAGACCGCTTCGACGGGGATTCCCCAGGAAGAGCCCAACCTACCGTCGCAAAATCCATTTCACGATATATTTGGTGGCTACGATGGTGTTATGCGTTTAGTCGGAGATACACTCCTTACCCTCAAAGCTGGGCTTCAAACCTTATCAAATCGGTTCGATCAGCATTTTCCTGAATCGCGGCAACCTCCAGAAGGACCGCTACTACGATCTGCACTAGTACCTTCCAAACATTCTACAGATGAACCACGAGCTCAGCGAAATCCTCCTTCGAGTCGCATGCCACTCGCAATCAAACTCCAGCACCTCCTCCACAATCTGTCCACTCCAGTACCTCTCGGTAACAACGATCTCAAGGATCTGGTGTCGAATCGTCAAGTTATACTTTACCTTGGGAAGGAGATCTCAAGAGAATCAAAGATCATTTTGCCAATATGGAACAACGGTATAGATTCAACCTCCCGCCTGCTGCTTTTGCATCAATCCATCAAGCTGAACCCCCCTTCACCGGCGAGGTAATGGAGACCCCTTTGCTTAGAAAATATCGAATGCCTAGCATCATCCCATATACTGGTATCAGTGATCCTCTCGAACATTTAGAGAGGTATAGGTCTCTTATGAAGTTAGAGGGATATAGTTCGGAAATTATGTGCAGGGCTTTTTCCTTAACTCTAAAGGATGCAGCGCGTACATGGTTTCAAGGCCTAAAACCTCGGTCTATAGAATCTTTCTCCCAATTATCGGATCTTTTCCTCTCTCAGTTCATGGGAAGTATCCATACCAAAAAGCCTACATCTCATCTATTGAATCTAAAGCAGCAACACGAAGAAACAATTAAGGAGTTCACAGTTTGGTTTACAGCCAAAGCCATCCAAACTAAAGGTTATACTGAAGACAAAGGCCTCACTACCCTTATAACAGGAATCAAAATCGAGAAATTTTGATTCGCCCTGAATAAAAACCCTCCGAAAACCATGACTGAATTCCAGGCCAAGGCTAAAAAATACATTAATACAGAAGAAGTTTCTTTGGCTCGTCACGGTATACAAGGGAAGAAACATAAGTATGAGGAGATCCCTTCCTCCGATAGGAAATCTCGGTGCGATCGGCGGGATCTCTCCCCTAAGAAGCCTTACTCCGATAAATATCACAACTATATGCCTCTCAATCAATCTCCTGAGAAAGTATTAATGGAGATAAAGCATAAATCTTATGTAAAATGGCCTCTAAGGATTAAATCAGATTCTGAAAAAAGAGACAAAAGGAAGTTCTGCTATTTTCACAAAGATCATGGGCATAATACCCAAGATTGCATATCTCTGAAAGATCAAATTGAAGCCCTCATTCAGAAGGGACATCTCCGGGATTACGTTACGCGAGAGGATCGGTCGCCTAAAAGAACCAAGACCTCATCACGAAGAAAAAGGTCGCCTCAACATCATCTTCCACATGAAAATGCAGAACCCACTGGTGAAATTCAGACCATTGCTGGAGGCCCAGCTTGCTGGGGAGATTCTTAAGCTTCAAGGAAAGCATATGCTCGGAAGGTGTCTCAGAAGCCTCAACATATTTATTGGTTGAAAAAATCGTCCGATACACTAAATCCTAGCCATCACCCAATCTCTTTTTCTCTTGAAGATGCTGAAGGAATTCATTTCCCTCACGAGGACTCCATCATGGTCGCATTAAAGGTATTAAACTATTTAACTCATCATATTATGTTGGATATAGGTAGCTCTGCTGACGGCCTTTATCTAGAAGCCTTCAATAAAATGGTACTTGCCAGAAATTTACTCAAACCTATCTCCACCCCCCTCATTGGCTTCGGGGGCGAAGTTGTAACACCAGAAGGGAACATCGACCTTCCTGTTACCTTCGGAGAAAGTCCAGCAAAAACCACTATGTTCGTCAACTTCCTAGTGGTCGATCGAAAATCAACGTACAATGCTATTTTGAGTCGACCCTCGCTCATCAAAATAAGTGATCGCTTCCCCAAGTGTAGGGTTGCGATGTAGTAATAATCTCGGTAAGACCGAGGTCGATCCACAGGGACTTATGTAGGAATCCACAAAACACTTCCTATAGTTTCTATTGAGAAGCTAACAACCAGATTTTTAGAAGATTGATGTAAATAGTAACTTTGAACTAAACTAAAAGTAAACAATTATAAAAAGGCACTAAGGGTTCAAGGATCCACTTGTAGCAATCCTTAATGCTCAATTCGCTGTGGTTTCTCACTTTCTCAACTAGAATCGAAATTAAGATCTATCTAGCCGGATGATAGAGCAGTTAAACCAAACAATCTGGCATATGTAAGATCAATGTATATGATTCACTCAATGCAAGCTAGGACGAGCATACTCAATTGTATAGGTCAGTCCCAATTCCAATAGACTAAGTTCACAATCATAACCATCATTAAATCCTATCACAAGACAAAACTAGATCATGATTTGAACTTGATTCAAATCACATACACAGTCCACATATTACAGAATTTCTAAAAAATAGAACTTTGATAGGAAGTTCCCACATGAAAATCATAGTACTAGAGCGTACTCCAATTCCTCGGATCATGTAGGTCTAGACTAGCACACAACAATTAAGAACTCAAGTAATTCTTCCAAACATCCATGAGTCATCATAAGACTAAGAAAAAACTACTTTAGTACTTGAATTAAACTTCAAACCATTGTTCTTAAACATGAAATCCAACTTAAAACCAACTTAAACGAATTGAAACATCTTAGATTCACTACAAGCTTCACCTCTTAGCCCTAGCTAAGAGGTTTAGCCGTTCATGATCCAAGGAAACATGAAAAAACTAAGAAAAACATAAAAAAGCAAACAAACTAGGAGTTGTGAAACTCTGAAATGCACTTCCGCCGCCTCCCACTGTGCTCAAACCCTTCTAAGATACCCTAGGAACGATCCCTAGGTGTCCTTTTATAGTGAGGAGGCTCCGCAGCATCAGAATCTTCCAGAAATTGCGTAAGAGTACGCAGTGCGCAGAGAAATTCGGGGCTTGTAGAACACGCATCATTACGCAGACGACCCATCGCATGACCGGTCTGAGCTCCTGGACGACCGGTCGCACGATGTTGAACCTCCAATTTATACATTGCATTACACATTACATGACATGGTTTGCATGATTTTCATGATTTAAAGGCCCATTTAACGTATGTTTTGTGATTATAGGGATGAGAGCGGACTTCATTCAATTAGGGACCAAAAGAATGCTTTTAGAGCTTTTGGATGAAGGATGAAAGAGGACCAAAGAAAGAAGAAAGCAAGGAGAGGAGAAAGAAGAAGAAAGAGGAGAAAAGAAAAGAAGAAAAGCAAATTGAAGAAAGCCCGATCGGTCTTGACCGGTCGGCCAAGGGAGCCAGACCGGTCTTGACCGGTCGGCCACATACGCTGTTCACATTGAAGACCATACCGACCGGTCTTGACCGGTTGGCCACATACGCTGTTCACATTGAAGACCATACCGACCGGTCTTGACCGGTCGGCCATGTGCACTGGACAGGCAAAAGACAGACCGACCGGTCTTGACCGGTCGGCTATGCACACTGTCCATCTTGTTAAAACAAGCTCGACCAGTCTTGACCGGTCGGCTGTACTCCCTGGACTGTTTAAAAGCCCAGTCCGACCGGTCTAGACCAGTCGGCTCTGCGTAAACAGAGTCCTTTCTAAATCGGGACTCTGAAAACTGCTGCGCACTGCGTAACCTTTCGCAGATTCTGGATGTTTCCGACGCAAGGGAGCTTTCTTACTATAAAAGGACACCTAGGGGCTCTTCCTAGGTCATAAGAGAAGCTAAGGGACGTATTCTTTGGAGGGGAAGCTGTCGTGGAGCGTCTGCAACTCTCCTATTTCCGGTTTTTCTAGTTTTATGCTTTTATTAAGAGTTTTTAGTTGTAGCATGAATATGCTCGGCTAGAACCTCTCAGCTAAGGCTGAGAGGTGAAGCTTGTAGCTAATTCCATGTTGGATTCAGTTTAACTCAAGTAATTTTAATTCAAGTTTGGATTTTTCTCATGTTCTAGTTTCTAAAAGTGGTAGTTTGAGATGTTTTATGAGAGTTCATGTGCTCCGGACATGAATTCCTTGCAATTCTCTGAGATTATCATATGATGCTTGTCTAGATTCGAATTATAGTAATCCTTGAGCAGGCCATAGTCCATAAGCATGGCTGTTACTCCGCAGGCTATGGATTTGAATTCTACATTGTTTGAATGGGACTAGAACTTGGAAGTTCAACTTGATTTGGATTGAATGTGTGTGAATGCTTTATTTTCCAACTAGATGAGAGATAGGACTTCAAATCTAGTTGTGTTCTCTACTTGGATTGATTGAATTGACATGGGATTGCTACAAGTGGATCCTTAAATGCCTTAGTACTTTAAATCACTGAATTTTCATTAAGTCACTGTCTTAGTTAATTATCCAATTACATCTGATATTCTTGCAAAATTGAGTTGCTGGAGTAGTTTGAAATTGTTTCTATTTCCCTGTGGATCGACCTCGGTCTTACCGAGATTTATTACTACATCACAGCCTTACACTTGAGGCGAGCGAACACACGACCGGTCTCAAAACCATGAAAAACGTCCAGAGAGTTTCTAGGATTTTTCAAACCAGAAAATAAATTCAAGGACAGGTCGCACGACCGGTCTGAGCAGTGGACGACCGGTCGTACGACCGGTCTTGAACAGTCCAATGAGTTGTAGCCTCAGAGCCCTTCTGTTGAGTGATCGGACCGGTCGTGCGACCGGTCCTGGGTTATGGACGACCGCTTGGACGACCGGTCCTGGGCCTCTTCTTCTGCTTTCTTTCTTCTTTTCTCTGACTTCTTTTTTTCATCCTTTGACGCTTAGCCCTTTGATCTTCTATGCTTGTAAATGGCTTCTTTAAGTCTCCAATTGATGAATCCTCTCTCTCATCCTACAATCACAAATTCATGCATTAGATTAGTCTATAAATCATGAAAACCTTGCATAATGAGGGATGAATTGGGGTTAGAATATGCACAATTAAGAGATCAACACACACCCCAACCAGCATTTTGCTAGTCCCAAGAAAAACATGCGTGAAACAAGTTTCATTCTCCAAACCCAACTCTCTTTTAGAAACCATCCTTCTATACATCCCAAAACACACAAGTGTAAGATTCAGAAATATTAGGTGACAGAGGTTGAAACCGTAAACTCTCAAAACATAATAAGCATCCATATGAAATTCCCGCTGATTGGTTGATAAATAGAAGAACTTGAACAAATTCAACCTAGTGTGCATAGTGAAAATTCATCTCATGAGTTTCCAGGATTATCTTCTTCATAGATCAACTAGACTATAGATCTCAAGGTATATAGAGCCACACGAGCCAATGACAGGAATTTGCCTTACTGTCCTTCCGACGGCTTTCACACTACGTCCCATTTCCGGCTTTGGTTACGGGTAGACCATCCCCCGGTTGGTAATAGGTAGCCCTAATCGAAATTTTCCACCATTTTTTTCATCATTCCCAATTTCATCCTTCCTTTTCCTTTTTCTTTTAAATTAGATAGGATTTTTAGAAATCCATATCTTTCGTTATTTTTCCATGGACAAGGATGGACAAAGTACCCCGCCTTGGTTTCTCAACACCTTAAATCAAAATTTAGCTAATCCACAAATCACATAATCCCTTCAACCCATGAAAATCGTGTAATGTGAACTAGGTGTAAGAGTGTTCAAATTTTCTATCAATCACATAAATAAGGGAATTCACATATAAAACCATTATGTTAAGAGAAGTTCAAGACTTACAACATCATACACTTCGTATCTCCTCCTCTTATGCTCATATCATCTTGAATGCATAGAGACAAAGTTTTCCAAAAGAGTTTTGAATTTTAGAAAAATCGAAAAATTTCTACATAATTGCTCGAAATGTTACAAAACGCTGGATTCATCCAAGTGATCCTACACCCCCCAACCAAATCCTGCATTATCCTCAATGTAAAAGATGTGCAATGAGCAGAACATGAGAGCAATTCTAAAATAAAAGGGAGTGAGGAATGATAGTACCTAAGAGAGTGAAAAGTGAAATTCTTCCTCCTTCTAAAAAATCTATGAGAAAGCAACAAAATCCTATTCCTAACTACTCTATACCTCCATCAGACTAAGAGATCAATCATCCTGATACACAGGATCAGTCAGAGGTATGGACATACCTTCTGAAAGAAACTTCTCAAAGAACGGCTTTAATCGCTGACCATTCGCCTTAAAGATGTTGTCGTTCCTTGGATTTAACAACTCGACAGTCCCATATGGGTAGAAAGTTTGCACAATGTAGGGACTGGTCCATCGAGATTTCAATTTCCTCGAAAATAAATGTAGGTGAGAATTATACAAAAGGACTTTTTTATTAATCGTGAATGTCTTACGAAGAATGTTCTTATCATGGAATATCTTCGTCTTGTCCTTGTAAATTCTCGCATTCTCGTATGCTTCATTCCGGATTTCTGCAAGTTCATTTAATTGAAGTTTGTGCAATGAGCTTGCCATGTCAGAATCAAAATTCATCTTCTTAATTGCCCAATACGCCCTATGTTCCAACTCCACAAGCAAGTGACAAGCCTTCCCATAGACAAGTCTATAGGGAGACATTCCAATAGGGGTTTTAAAAGCGGTACGGTAAGCCCAAAGCACAACGGTAAGTCGAAGTGACCCATTCTTGCGATCGGGGTTCATCGTTTTTTCCAAAATATGTTTAATCTCTCTATTGGATATCTCAGCCTGTCCACTAGTTTGTGGGTGATAGGGAGTGCTCACTTCATGTGTTACGCCATATTTCTTCATTAAGGTTTCAAATGGGCGATTACAAAAGTGAGACCCTCCATCACTTATGATGACTCGAGGTGTTCCAAACTGGGAAAGAATATTCTCTTTTAAGAAACGAATAACTGTTTTATGGTCATTATTCTGGCATAGGATCGCCTCGACCCATTTGGACACATAATCAACGACAAGCAAGATATATACGTTTCCAAAAGAAGATGGGAATGGACCTATAAAATTGATGCCCCAACAATAAAAAATTTCAATTATTAAGATGGGATTGAGTGGCATCATATTTCTACGGGAGATTCCTCCCAATTTCTGACGCGGCTCACATGTTTTGCAAAACTCATGTGTGTCTTTGAACATAGTGGGCCAATAAAACCCACATTGTAAAATTTTGGCTGTGGTCTTCTTAGCCGAACAGTGGCCATCACATGCCTGTGAATGACAAAAGGAGATGACACTTTGTTTTTCATCATCTGGCACACATCTCCTTATGATTTGATCGGGATAATACTTGAATAAGATGGGTCGTCCCATAGGAATTTTCGCACCTCAGTGAAGAATTTATCCTTATCTTGCTTTTTGCAATGTGTAGGAATCGTACCTGTAGCAAGATAGTTAGCAATGTCCGCATACCATGGCAATTGGGAGATTTTAAAAAGTTGTTCATCAGGGAACATGTCATTGATCGCGGTCGTTTCAGGGGAATCGGTGAGAACAAGTTGAGAGAGATGGTCAGCCACTACATTTTCTACTCCTTTCTTATCACGTATCTCTATGTCAAATTCTTGGAGTAGAAGGATCCATCTTAACAACAGTGGTTTAGCATCCTTCTTAGAGAGAAGGTAATTAAGCGCGGCATGGTGAGTGAATATGATGATTTTGGATCCAATCAAGTAGGACCTAAACTTGTCTAAGGCAAAAACTACGGCTAAAAGTTCTTTTTCTGTAGTAGTGTAGTTTCCTTGGGCTGAGTTTAAGGTTCTACTTGCATAGTAGATAACACATGGCTTCTTCTCTTTTCTTTGACCTAACACGGCCCTAATAGCATAGTCGCTTGCATCGCACATAATTTCAAAAGGAAGGCTCCAGTCAGGTGGTTACATTATGGGAGCACATGTCAACATGCCTTAAAGTGTGGTAAAGGCATTTTGACAATCTTCATTCCACTCGAATGAATTTTCCTTTTGAAGTAGGTTACATAAAGGACGAGACAGTGAACTGAAGTCCTTTATGAACCTTCTATAAAATCCTGCGTGTCCCAAAAAGGACCACACATCTCGTATGCTCTTGGGTGGTGGAAGGTTAGAGATAAAATCGATTTTCGCTTTGTCCACCTCGATTCCGTTTTGTGAAACGATGTGACCAAGTACAATTCCCTTTTGAACCATGAAGTGACATTTCTCCTAATTCAACACAAGGTTCTTCTCTTCACATCTTTTCAACACAGATTTCAAGTGCACAAGGCACTCATCAAAGCTACAACCAAATACTGAGAAATCGTCCATGAAGACTTCGAGGATTGTCCCCACCATATCAGAAAAAATACTCATCATACATCGCTGAAAAGTGGCAGGGGCATTGCATAGTCTAAACGGCATCCGTCGATAGGCGAAAGTGTCGAATGGACATGTGAATGTACTCTTTTCTTGGTCTTCAAGGGCGATCTATATTTGGTTGTACCCTAAAAGCCATCAAGGAAGCAAAAATGGGAATGACCCACCAACCTTTCTAAAATTTGATCAACAAACGGTAGGGGGAAGTGGTCTTTCCTTGTGACGGTGTTTAGCTTCCTGTAGTCAATGCACATTCTCCAACCGGTAGTGACTCTGGTTGGTACGTGTTCATTATTGGCATTGGCTATGATGGTGATTCTGGATTTCTTAGGCACCACTTGAGTTGGGCTCACCCATTGACTATCAGATATTGGGTAAATAATACCTACATCCAATAGTTTCACCACTTCGGCCTTAACCACATCCTTCATGTTTGGATTGAGTTGTCTTTGTGGTTGCCTAGATGTCTTCGCATTTTTCTCAAGGTGTATGTGATGAGTACAAATCAGTGGGTCTATGCCTTTGAGATGCGCAATCGACCACCCAATGGCACTCTTGTGCTCTATTAGAGTGGCAATTAGCCTACTCTCTTGTTCTTCATCCAAGTGGGAAGAAATCACCACCGGATATGTCTCATCTCGACCTAAATAGACATATTTCAGCTCACTTGGTAATGGTTTTAGGTCGAGTGTTAGTGCCTTGATATTGGATGGAAGGCGCTTGTTCTCATTTACGGGTAAAGGCTCAAATAGGGCCATCCATCTTTTGTTATCTTGTACCGGCATCACATCTAACATGGCATCCATCTTTCGTATTGTGTTATCATTTATCTCATGCGAGTGGGCCACACATGCCTCCAAAGGGTCGGAATATAATGACAAGGGGAATGTATGTTCCATGAATGATTCAATCATATTTATCTCGTGGATCTCATCATCAACCTCCCGTGGTTGTTTGCATAAATCAAATATATTAACCTCAAGAGTCATATTTCCAAAGGACATTTGTACGAGCCCGTTTCTATAATTAATAATTGCATTGGAAGTAGCTAGAAAAGGGAATCCAAGTATGACGGGAATTTGAGCACCGGTACCTATCGCGGGATGTATATCCAAGACAATAAAGTCTACTGGGTAGTAAAATTTATCAACTTGGACTAAAACATCCTCAATCACTCCTCTCGGTATACGAATGGATCTATCAGCAAGTTGGAGTGTGGTTTTGGTGGGTTTCAATTCACCTAACCTAAGTTGTTCATAGACCGAGTATGGAATGAGGTTCACACTTGCCCCCAAATCGAGTAAAGCTTGTTTAATCGGGTAGTCTCCTATGATGCATGAGATGGTTGGACTACCCAGATCCTTGTATTTTTGGGGCACCTCTTGTTTGATAATAGCGCTCAAATTCTCAGTCAATAGTACTTTGTTGTGAACATTGTGTTTCCTTTTGACTGTACACAATTCCTTTAGAAATTTGGCATAGGATGGTATTTGCTTTATGGCATCCAACAACGGGATGTTGATCTTCACCTGCTTGAAAATCTCTAAAATTTTTAGATTTTTGTCTAACAGTTTGGGTGTAATCAACCTTTGGGGAAACAGGGCAACCGGCTTGTATTGCCTTTCCGGTTCTTTCTCTTGTGGAGTGTTGTTTGAGCTATCATCCTCTTTGGAATTTTTCGGATCCTTAGGCTTTGAAGCCTTCACCGGATTAGATTTATCAACTATTTTCCCACTTCTCAAAGTGGTGATAGCTTGAACATGCTCTGTATGTTGGGAGGATGAGCTTGCATCTTGTATTTCAAATTAGGTTCTTAGGTTAGGAAGAGGTTGGGCAGGAAGTGTGCCTTTCTCCCTAACACTGAGGTGAGATTCAACCCTATCCATCGAGGTTTTCAATTCATTGATGGATTGAGTTGAATTTTGATTGAATTTCAATTGCTCTTGCATGAACCCATCTATTTTCAGAGAATTAGTCTTGTTATACTCAGCTTGAACCGATACAAATCCTCCCAACATCTCCTCTAGCGTAACTTTTGGTGTAATGACTAGAGATGGACCTAGTATAGGTTGAGCTTGAGGGATATTGGTTGCATTCGCAGTGGGTCCATTCCTCCAACTGAAGTTGGGATGGTTCTTCCAATTAGAATTAAACGTGTTTGAGTTTGGAGCACCAAATTGCCGTTGATAATTGTTTATGGCATTTGATTGTTCTTGTAAGATATCTTGGACTGCTGAAATTGTGGGACAATCTTGTGTTGCATGTTGATTTCCGGCACAAATTCCACAAACAGTTTCAACGTCATTAGAGTTGATCGTCTCTCCTTTCCTTAATTCCATGGCCTCAACTTTTCTTGTGAGGCTAACCACACGTGCACTTATACTATCATCTTCTGATAGGACATAAATTCCTCCTTTTTCCTTTTGTTGGCCAGTCTTGGAATTTGTTGCTTTAGATGTATCCCAAGACTGTGCATTCTCAGCCAATTCCTCCAAATAGTCTCATGCTTCATCAGCTTCCTTATTCATGAACTCCCCATTACACATCATCTCTACAAATTGGTGCATGGGTGAAGTCAGTCCTTCATAGAAAAAGCTTATAACCTACTTAATTTCATAGCCATGATGTGGGCATGCATTTAACAAGTCCTTAAACCTCTCCCAACATTGGAAGAAGGTCTCATCTTCCTTTTGGGCAAAGTTCATTATAAGGCGCCTCAACATGTTCGTTTTATGAGTAGGGAAGAATTTTTTTATGAACTCCCTATGCATATCAGTCCATGCACCAATTGATCGTGGCCTTAATGCATGAAGCCAACCTTTAGCTTTATCTTTAAGGGTGAAAGGAACTAATTTAAGCCTTACCACATCATCAGTAACGTTTACAAAGTGCATGGTGGTTATTACCTCATCAAATTTCTTAAGGTGTTGATAGGCACTTTCACTGTCTAATCCATGGAATTTCGGTAGGAGTTAGATTACTCTCGGTTTCAAATCTACATTCCCTGCATTTTGTGGAAAGACTATGCATGAGGGAGTGCTCGCTCTTGCTGGTTGCAAGTAATCACGTAATGTTCTTGGTCGGGGAACATTCTCAACCACATTCTCTCCCGTTTCGGTTTGGTTTTGGCCTAGATTAGGATTGGCCACCAAATTAGGTTGATTTACAACCATATTTTCAGACAAAATTGGAGAAGTTAGATGTCTCCTAGCACGTGGTTCTCTGTCAATTCCTTCAACTATTCCACCTTCACTAATGAGTCAGTTATTGGAATCCTGAGCCCAATGTGGCATGTAAAACCTAAAAAAATGAAACAAAAAGAGAGAAGAATTCTTCCTTCCTTTCTTTACTCTTCTCTAAGACTGAAGCACAAGGTGTCTTGCAATGGCTAGGCCAGAAGCAAGAATAGAGACCAATTTCTCCTGGTCAATAGGGGTTCAAAGAACTCCCCACCCACTCTTTGAATCTTTTGAGAAAAGTGCAGAAAAAAAGAAAGAGGAGTAAAGGTAAGAAGAGAAATCTCTAAGAACAAGGTGATCCAAGATGGCAGAGCCGACTAATAGGAATCCAGGCAGCACAAGGCCCACCTATCAGAGATCCAAAAAGGAGTCTCCACCCACTCTACAAGAGATGAATAAGAATGAATAGGGGAAGAAGAAGAATAAGGTTTAGAAAGATAGAACCTAATTGGGCACTTGAGATCCTTATGTCTTCTTCAACTTCCTAAAATCCCTGAAAAAGAAAACAAATCAAACAAAACAAACTAAGTTAGTACTAAAATTCTAAAAATCCTAAATAGATACTATTTTCAGAAATTTTGAGAAAAATCGTCAAAATCCCCGGCAACGGTGCCAAAAACTTGTTCGCTTCCCCAAGTGTAGGGTTGCGATGTAGTAATAATCTCGGTAAGACCGAGGTCGATCCACTGGGACTTATGTAGGAATCCACAAAACACTTCCAATAGTTTCTATTGAGAAGCTAACAACCAGATTTTTAGAAGATTGATGTAAATAGTAACTTTGAACTAAACTGAAAGTAAACAATTATAAAAAGGCACTAGGGGTTCAAGGATCCACTTGTAGCAATTCTTGATGCTCAATTCGCTGTGGTTTCTCACTTTCTCAACTAGAATCGAAATTAAGATCTATCTAGCCGGATGATAAGTAGTTAAACCAAACAATCTGCCATATGTAAGATCAATGTATATGATTCACTCAATGCAAGCTAGGACGAACATACTCAATTGCATAGGTCAGTCCCAATTCCAATACACTAAGTTCACAATCATAACCATCATTAAATCCTGTCACAAGACAAAACTAGATCATGATTTAAACTTGATTCAAATCACATACACAGTCCACATATTACAGAATTTCCAGAAAATAGAACTTTGGTAGGAAGTTCCCAGATCAAAATCATAGTACTAGAGCGTACTCCAATTCCACGGATCATACAGGTCTAGACTAGCACACAACAATTAAGAACTTAAGTAATTCTTCCAAACATCCATGAGTCATCATAAGACTAAGAAAAACTACTTTAGTACTTGAATTAAACTTCAAACCATTGCTCTTAAACATGAAATCCAACTTAAAACCAACTTAAACGAATTGAACCATCTTAGATTCACTACAAGCTTCACCTCTTAGCTCTAGCTAAGAGGTTTACCCGTTCATGATCCAAGGAAACATGAAACAACTAAGAAAAACATAAAAACAACAAACAAACTAGAAGGGGTTGTAGAACTCCGAAATCCACTTCCACCGCCTCCCACTGTGCTCAAACCCTTCTAAGATACCCTAGGAACGATCCCTAGGTGTCCTTTTATAGTGAGGAGGCTCCGCAGCATCAGAATCTTCCAGAAATTGTGTAAGAGTACGCAGTGCGCAGAGAAATTCGGGGCTTTTATAACACGCATCATTACGCAGACGACCGGTCGCACGACCGGTCTCAAAACCTTGAAAAACGTCCACAGAGTTTCTGGGATTTTTCAACCCAGAAAATAAATTTAAGGACCCGACGCACGACCGGTCTGAGCAGTGGACGATTGGTCATACGACCGGTCTTAAACAGTCCAGTGAGTTGTGGCCTTAGAGCCCTTCTGTTGAGTGATTGGACCGGTCGTGCGACCGGTCCTGGGTTATGGACGACCGGTCGTGGGCCTCTTCTTATGCTTTCTTTCTTCTTTTCTCTGAATTCTTTCTTTCATCCTTTGACGCTTAGTCCTTTGATCTTCTATGCTTGTAAATGGCTTCTTTAGGTCTCCAATTGATGAATCCTCTCTCTCATCCTACAATCACAAATTCATGCATTAGATTAGTCTATAAATCGTGAAAACCTTACATAATGAGGGATGAATTGGGGTTAGAATATGCACAATTAAGAGCTCAATAATAGGATCAGCTCTACACCCCCTGTATCTATGCATTAAATTCCCTACTCCAAGCAGAGTCGGGGTAGTACGAGGGAACCAAAAGGAAGCTCGAGCATGCTACCAAATCATGGTACAAGATCGAAAAATGTCCAAGCAACTCCTATTATGACGATCACAGGAGACCAAGCGAATCCCCCGATAGCAACATTGTTGGACCCAAGGGAGGATGCTCATCAATCAGGGACCCCAGGAGAGGAGACAGTCGAAATCCACCTATCTAAAGATAATCTCTCCAAGAAGGTTTACATCGGATCTTCTCTAAGCTGTGTCTTTCGAGCAAACTTGACTAATCTCCTAGTCAAATGTCAAGATGTATTCGCTTGGTCTCACGAAGATATACCAGGTATCGACCCCAACGTTGCGGTCCATCATCTAAATGTTGATTCGAAGTATAAACCCATTCATCAGCGTCGACGAGCGTTCACGGCTAAAAGGCAAATGGTGATTAAAGTTGAGGTCGAAAAATTATTGGCCGTCAATTTCGTCGAAGAGGTTGACTACCCAGAATGGGTCACGAACGTGGTCCTTGTCTGTAAAGCCAATGGTAAATGGAGGATGTGTGTAGATTACTCTGATTTAAACAAAGCGTGCCCAAAGGACAGTTTCCCGACTCCCCGCATCGACCAATTGGTCGATTTAACAGCAGGACATGCCCTGCTCAGCTTTATGGACGCTTATTCTGGTTACAACCAAATCATGATGCATCCGCCCGATCGTCAAAATACTGCCTTTATTACTGATCGAGGTTGATATTGCTATAAAGTAATGCCTTTCGGTCTAAAAAATGCAAGGGCCACCTATGAGCGTTTGGTCAACAAAATGTTCGCTCCACAAGTTGACAAGAATATGGAGGTTTACGTTGACGACATGCTCGTGAAAAGCATTGTGGCCAATGATCATCTCATGGATCTCCGGGAAGCCTTTAATCTAATGAAGAAGTACCAGATAAATTTAAATCCAGAAAAATGTGCCTTCGGGGTCTCTGTCGAAAAATTTCTTGGATTCATGGTTGGTCAACGGGAGATCGAAGCAAATCCCGAGAAGATAAAAGCCTTGATTGAAATGAAGTCTCCTCCACTCTCAAAGATGTCCAACGACTAGCTGGTCGCATTGCATTGTTGAATAGGTTTATTTTTCATGCCTCTTATGAGTGCCTTCCCTTCTTTAAGCTTCTCCGCACTACCGCAAAAACCAAGTGGGTATGGACCCAACAGTGTGAGGAGGCATTTTAGCAACTGAAGCAATATATGAGTGCGCCTCCTATCTTATCCAAACCCGTTCCACATGAGCACCTCTTTCTTTATTTATCTGTATCTTCCACGGCCGTTAGTGCCGCCTTAATAAGAGAAGGTTCTGGGGTCCAGAGGCCCATTTATTATATTAGTCGAGCTATGGTGGATGCCAAAACTCGATACTCTGATATGGAAAAACTAGCTCTCGCCTCAGTGACTGTAGCCCAGAAACTACGACCTTATTTCCAAACCCACTCTATATTGGTACCTACGAATCATCCATTAAGACAAGTCCTTCAAAAGCCTGAGGTATCAGGGCGGTTGACTAAATGGGCAATTGAGCTTGGCGAACATGACTGCTACAATCCAAAGATTGCACACCCAAGTGCAAGTAGCGAAGTAGTAAAATACTCGGTGAGACCAAGGTCGAACAACATGGATTGAGGTTAAAAACACTTAGAGGAATTAGTTTAGGTGTGAGAGATGAAATCTGGTTTAATCCACAAGAGTGGAGCAAGTTGTGTGTGGTGAAAGACAAAAATAGAAAAGGGGGCTAAAGCATTAGGGATCCACCTTTGATTTATCCACAAAGTTTGATTCATTGATCCAACTATAACTCAATTGGAATCGAATAAAGATCTGTTCTAATCGAAAGATAAAACGGTTAAACTACTTGCATATTTCATAAAAGATGGTGATCTGAACCGATTGATTTGACCATGAAGCACTCGTTAGTTGATCGCAGGGAATTCCAAGCATCCACTGTGCTCGGAGTAGACAATGGATCAAAGAATTGTACAGATCAATAACTTTGCCAGCAAGTTAACCAATAAGATCACAATTCATATGATCAAATGCATACTAACAAGATAGGAGGCTTTGATTGACCGATCCAATTGCTAAGATCTCGTCTATCGATCTAAGGGAATCCAAAGCATCCAATGTACCCGGAGTCTACAATGGATCAAGGGATTTTACAGATCGATGACTTTACCTGCACTAACTCGATGACCGTAAGGAATCCAAAGCATCCATCATGCCCGAAGTCGACGATGGATCAAGGGACTTTATCGATCATGAACTAGCTAATTGGTGTGCAAGGGATCCCAAGCATCCAACATGCCCGGAGTAGACGATGGATCAAGAGGCTTACCTAACAATAACGTCCGCCAAGGTGGATAACCGAACCAATAAACTAAAGGGAACTCCAACATTTAAGCATAACTATTGAACCAAAAGAACCAAAGCTTGTAAATTTCTTCAAAGGCTTTACCCCTAGCCTTAGCTAGAGGTCTAGCCAACTATGCTACAATGGAAGACTAAAACTTCTACAAAAGGGAAAACTACTCTACACTATAAAAGAAAGAAAGAAAGAAAACTAAAGAAGAGAACACTTGTAGAGAGGAATTTGGATTTGAGGGATGTTGGAAATGAGAAGGGGAGAAGCTCCTTTTATAGCTTTTTGGGAGGCTCCAAGCCTAGGTGGCACTCCAAGCCTAAACCAAAAGTTTCTTTAGGTTTGGGAATGGAGTTAGGCTTGGATGATGAGGTGGCACTTCCAAGCTAATTTTCACGCCCCAAACCTTGGGACCGGGCTCACTAAATTTCCGATCGCCGACCTTGGTGCCAAGAGCCTCCGTAGTACCCCATTCTCAGCTCCTAGCTCTCATATGCCAAGTTCCGATCCTGGGATCCCACTAGGAGGATTTTCAGGGTAAATTTTTTTTTTACAAAGAAGCATAATCAAAACCATAAAACATCATCAAATATCCACTATATAGTTTGTTGAGTACAGTGCTAGAAAGGGAAATACAAAATGCAGCAAAAGTCCAAAATGTCAGGTACATGAACCAAGCTTAACGCTGCTGATGTACCCTAGTACTTGTAGCGTAAACAAACATGCATAAGCTTCCTACGAAGCTCAGTAGAGTGCGTGTGTGCTTGTGTGATGCATATGACAAGTATACAGATATCAGAGTAAGCGAAAGTGATAAAGGGCTAAGTTACCAAGTTCATGAATGTTATCAGCCATCCCAACGCTATGTGATGCAAAGGCCTACATGGCCGAGTGTTACATGCTAGAGATACAATGCAAACATGTTATGCCTCAACTACCCAACGTATCAAAATGGTTCTCATCTGGGACATCACCGGGGTCTAGTACACTCTGATACTGGCTGCCGCACATCCCACGCATAACCAAGTGAGTAGAAAAGACCTCACTATCTGCCTCGTCAGTGGTATGCCAATGCCCACCCGACTCATCAATAGCGGACCCATTTCACGAGCTGGTCAGACTCGACCTAGCTTATAGCCCACTTCACCTGGGCGGATAAGGTCACACCCCTTTCCAACCGACCTTGACATAGTGGGAGACGCGGTCTACTGGTATTTGGCACTCGGGCGCTCATGTTATCCACTCGGTCTCGACGTTGGAGCATCCTACTGGTACCACAGGGTTTAGGGACTTTCACCCAAGGACATCCATAGCGCCCACGTACTAGAACAAGTTTTCGGTGTCCATTACTGCCAACCACGATGTGAATATGGTGGCCACCACCCCGATGCTGCTAGGGTGTGAAGGTGCTCGTAACATACATAACGCGAAATACATGAGTCATACAATCCAAGTCATGCACCAAACTTACGCACACTGCGCAATGCTGTGGGGCAACCCTGTCTCGCACGAGTCCCCTAAGTATAACAAGCCAACTAGCATATGCTATGATTAATCGTGGTCCATAACAAGCATACAAATTATGCGTATGGGCATATGAATGAGCATGGTATTCATTATACTAAGCATATTATCAGTGTGAAGTATCGAGCTAAGTATACTAGCATGTTACCAAACATATCATGTAATGTTGGCCTTAAATGGCCCAATATATATACCGAGAGTGGGACCCGGATTGTGGCCCCATTGGAAATGTAAAGGTCTTCATGGCATAGCCCACTTGAGACCACATCGGCCCCATACTTAGGCCTGCACTACAAAATAGGCCGACAAAAATAGGTGTACGGCATGGATAAAACATATATATCAAAGGAAGGACCATGGTGGGCCCCGCCCACTGGTCGGATAGCAAATATACACCATCGGTCTTAGGAAGTTTCAGTGGTGGGTATTCAATCACCACGATTTCCTAAGTGAAGCCCATTCAAATCGGGCTCCATGCGTCGATCAAGACGGGTGGCATGATACGCAATACATCCATCAAGGTGGAACCCAAAGATGGGCCCACGACCTCTAGTTGGATGAAAAATAAACACTAGAGTGGCCCCAAGGAAGTTTTCAATGGTAGGCATCAATGACCACTATTCCCTGCGGGTGTGGTCCATCTGACGTTTGGATTTGCCTCATTATTGGGGCCATATCCTAAAATAATCTGGGGAAAACAAATAGGCAGCGTGGATAATAAAATACATCATGGTGGGACCCACAGGGTGGGCCACCTGCTGGGCAGCGTGAGACCCCCCTTGGGATCCCCTAGTTTTGAGTCAAGCTAATATTTGTGTTTTCCCCTCCATATAGGTCTGGATGGCATTATAAACATCACAGTGAGCCTTAGGAAGGCTTCAACGGTGGACATCACTGTCTCCCACTGCTTCCTATGTTGTGGCCCACCTCCTACTTGGATTTAGCTCAAATGTGGGCCCATGTACTAAAATGATCTGGACGGCAGGATGGGCGGTGTGGATGATACATATACATCATGGTGGGTCAGGAAATATTTCAACAGTGGGCATCACTATCCCCACTGTTCTCTACGTTGTGGCCCACCTGGGAAGTGAATCTGGCCCAAACTTGGGTCTGAGGCCTAAAATGATTGGGCCAAGGGGATGGACGGCGTGGATATAACACATACAACAAGGTGGGTCCCATAAAAATTTTCGATCAAGCTGATATTTTTGTTTTCCCATCTTTCATACATGTGTGAACTTATTAATAGGTTGGATCTCAAATAAACATCATGGTGGGCCGTAGGAAGGTTTCAACAGTCTGGTCACTGTCCCCACTGTTTTCTTTGGTAGGATCTTGAGCTTTGGATCTGTCTCATTCTTAAGATCATGCCCTATAATGATCTCTCCAAATGGACGGATGGTGTGGATATAACACATACAACACGGTGGGGCCCATAGAAGTTGGTGACGTCACTTTAGTAGCGAGATAGTGTTGAACCTCCAATTTATACATTGTATAGGCCATTCCATCACATTATATGCATGGTTTGCATGTTTAAAAGGCCCATCTAATGCAGGTTTTGTAATTGTAGGAATGAGAGCAGACTTCATTTAATTGGAGACCACAAGGAGACATTTAGGAGCATTGGATGAAGACCCAAGGTGGGACAAAGAAAGAAGAAACCAAAGAGAGACCAAGGAGAGAAGAAAAGAAAGAAGAAAGAATGCAGAAAAGTGGTCCGACCGGTCAAGACGGGTCGGCCACATGGGCAACCTTCTACAGAGGCTGCTGGACCAAACCAGACACGTCTAGACCGGTCAAGACCGGTCGGCCATGCAATTTCACACTTTCAGATTCCAAACAGCAGGCTATTCCCGTATCTGGTTTTTCGGCCCCATTTTTTAGGCCCATCTTGATGATATTTGGAAATCCAACAATCCATGTCGAAGAGGAGATAGACGCCAAAATAACCCAAGTGGTTTCGTGTCGATCGGAGCTACGGATTGACCGTGGTGGCCAAAACAATATGAACTGTCCAAAAAGTTACAGATTTCGCTGTTCAACTCTGGGCCGGTCCAGGTGACCCATCATTGATGATATGAAGAATCTACTTTGACCATCTTTTAGATCACATACATATATGAATAACCACAAAAGTTTCAGATCAAAAGGATGTGTGGTTTGATCGTACCGGTTGAAGAAAGATGGACCATCCAGAAAGATCCAACTGCACAGAGTTTATAAAAGGGATGAGTGTTCTAATTTTCGCACCTAATTCTAGAATTTTTTTGGACAATCTAATCTATCTATCATGTAGAGGAGGATTTTTTTACCAATGTTCAAAATTTTAGATCAATCCGACCTCTGTACACTCCGGGGCGTTGAAAGCAAGATGACTGGTTCTGAAGGCACCCGAATTGCTCGATTTTGAGAGGCGGTCACTGATCTGATTGGTGGGCCTATTCAGAAGATAATTTTGGAAATCTAAATCATCTATGAGGAAGATCATATTACAAGGAAGCTACAAATCAAATTTGAAGGCAATCCGACCATTGGTTAAGCCGTACGACGCGAAACAAAATCTGTTGTGTTGCGGTACTCTTGCTGTATTATAAAAGCAGGTGCTCTCTTCTATTCCAAATAAAGCAAGGACATGGGAAGCAAGGAGTTCAAGTCTTAGGAGGTTACCTACCCTCCTACAGCTAGTTTTTCTTCCTTTTCTTAGTTCTAGTTCTAGTTTTAATATATTTTTCCTTAGCTAACCTCTTAGCTAGAGCTAGAGGTGAAATTTGTAGTTGGTTTCAATGCTTTAATTCTTTTATTTCAAGTACCATTTTCTTAATTTTAGATTTTGAACTTCTAGTTTGAATATAGTTTGGTTTTTTAGAAGTTTTTTGAGAGTTTGTGTGCTCCGGACATGAGTTCCTTGCAATTCTCTGAGATTACCATGATTGGGTTGTTTGAATTCGAATTGTAGTAACCCTTGAGCACGCCATAGTCCATAGGCATGGCTGTTACTCCGAAGGCTACAAGTTCAAGTTCTATATGCTTCATTAGAACTAGAAATCTGATTTCCAAATTTAAGTGGGACTGTTCGTGCTTGAATATTATATCTTCCAATTAGATGAGAGATAGGACTTTGATTCTAATTGTGTTGTACTTGGATGAATGGATTGGCATTGGACTACTACATGCGGATCCTTGATGCTCTAGTTCTTCTTATTTTCAGATTTTCCTATTTCATATAAAAAATTACTTTCTTAAACTTCTTAAATTCTAGTTATTAGAGTACTTGGAATTGTTTACCTCTTTCCCTGTGGATCGACCTCAGTCTTACCGAGATTTATTACTACATCGCAGCCTTACACTTGAGGCGAGCGAACAGATAGCTACTCAACCTGTCCGCTGTTTACTCCCAGCGTCTGTGACGCTGGGAGCCTTACTTTTTTTTTCTTCTTCTTCTTTTGTTTTTTTTTTTTTTTGTTTCTTTTTCTGATTTTCATCAAGTGGTGCTCACATGAGGATGATCCACTCCGTTCATCAGATTTTTCAGCTCATGGGGGACCTAAGGAGCCCTATATTGGGTATGTGATTTAGTCTAGAAACATCAAGGTGGGCTGAAGAAGGTTCAACCGTAGGCACCATTTTCTCCACTGTTTCATGTGGTGCGGTCCGCTTAAGATTTGGATCTAGTTTATACTTAGGCCTTGGCCCTAAAATGATTCGGGAAAACAGATGGACGGTGTGGATCCAACACAAGTATCAAGGTGGGTCCCACGAATGGGGACCCCATTCAGCCGTTCCAGTGCCCTTGACGCTGGACAGTTCCAGCGTCTTTGATGCTGTGAACGTCCAACGTTGGGTTTCTTTTCTTTTCTTTTTGTTTATATCAAGTGGGGCCCACATGGTATGATCCACTCTGTTCATCAGGTTCCCCAACTCATGGGGGACCCAACGAGTCCAATATTGGACAGGTTACAGGGTCTACAAACATCACGGTGGGCCCAAGAAGCTCTGACAGTGGACATCATTATCTCCACTGTTTTCTATGGTGTGGTCCACCTGAGATCTGGATCTGCTTCATTTTTGGTGTCCAGCCCTAAAATGGGCAGGAGAAATAGATGGATGGCGAGGATTGAATACAAACATCACTGTGGGTACCACGAGTGGGGACCCCACTCAAGCCACGCTGACGCTGGACAGTTCCAGCGTCTGGACGTTTGGTTTTGTTTTTTTTCTTCTTCTTATTTTTTCTCTTTTATTTATCAAGTGGGGCCCACTTGGGGACGATCCACGCCATTCATCAGCTGGGCCATCTCATGGTGGGCCCAAATAGCTTTGGATCAAGATAATCCTTGTATTTTTCCTTCATCCAGACCTTTGTGTTTTAAAGAATGGAAAAAAAATGGAAAATATGCATCATGGTGGGCTACACAAGGTGGTCCACACTATGGTAGCGTGCGGGGCACGTTGTCCCATAGCATGGCCCACTTGTGGGCCCAAACTTGAAAGGCAAACAAGGAAAGAGGAGTTGATGTTCCCCCTTGCACTCACAATGATGGTTGGACGGTTGGATGGGGTTGGATTGACAATCGGACGGTCCGGATGGTGATCGGGGTCCTCCAAGCTAGGTTCCTCCCTTAATGTCCTCTACTTCTCACACAACTCCCTCTAATCTTCTCTCTTCTCTCTCTCTTTCTCTCTTCTTAATCTTCTCTCTCTCTCTCTCTCTCTCTCTCTCTCTCTCTCTCTCTCTCTCTCTCCTTTCTTTTCTTTTTACAATAGTTTTACAATAGAAATGAGAAGCCCCCCCCCCCCCCCCATGTATGATCTTTTATGGGTAGAGAGGGGGGTCATGAGATGATGATGGCTAGCATGAGAGGGGGGTAGGATGGTATGGGAGGTATGGGCTTGTGTTGACTTTGTAGTGAGGGAGGGATGGGGTGGGTATGGTTTGTGTAGACTAGGGTGATGAGAGGGGTATGGGCGAGGGTGAGGGTGATTGATTTGACTTTTCTTGAGATTTGTACAAGTGGGGCCCACGCCACACGTGCGTTGCGCGGCCCGCCTCAGATTGCAAAATGATCGCAACTTTCACACCGGGTATCGCAATGGTGCGTGCCACGCGGCGTTGGAATCGCAGGCCTACGTGGTCCCGGGGTATAGGTCTTGGGTCGATGCGGTACTAAAATAGGGTCACAATCAAGGCTCGCTAATCTGGTCCATCCGGGACGCACAGATACCAGAAACTAAGCGTACGAAGGGTAAACAGGGTACGGATCTTACAACTCTCCCCTCCTAACAAAAATTCCGTCCTCAAAATTTGCACTACAAACCCAAACTAGCCGAAGATCATAAGAAAAAGGGAATCACATCATTATATTTGCATACCAAATGAAAAGCAATCATATAGATACAATCAATCATCGAAAAGATGGGGATAAGACTCGAGAATCTCTGCCTCTCGCTCCTACGACACCTCATCTGCACTATGATGATTCCACTAGACCTTCACTAAAGGAATGACCTTGGTTCAGAGGACCTGCTCCTTCCGGTCAAGGATACAAACCAGCTGATCAATGTAAAAAGCATCCTCACAAACCTCCAACGGCTGCCAATCTATCACAGGAACCACGTCTGACCCACACTTCCATAGCATAGAAACATTAAAAATGTTGTGGACGCCAGAAAACTGAAGTGGCAAGGTAAGCTGATAGGCCACAGCGACAACGCGTCCAGTGACCTCGAAGGGTCCAATGAATCTCGGGGCAAGCTTCCCCTTGACTCCAAAACAAACCACGTGCCTCATGGGTGAGACCCTGAGATACACACGATCCCCAATGAAAAACTCTAGTGGACGATGTCGACGATCTGCAAAACTCTTCTATTGACTCTGAGCTGTGCGCATCCTCTACCTGATAATATCGATAGCCTCTGATGTCCTCTGCACAAGCTCAGGACCTAGGAGACGACGCTCTCCAACCTCGGTCCAACAACTATGAGACCTACAAGGTCTACCATACAATGCCTCAAAAGGAGCCATACCGATAGTCGCCTGGTAGCTGTTATTGTTTGCAAACTCAGTCAAACGCAGGTGTTTGTCCCAACTACCTAAGAAATCCAACACGTAAGCTCGAAGCATGTCCTTAAGGATTTGGTTGACCCTCTCAGTCTGTCCATCAGTCTGAGGATGATATGCGGTGCTGAACTTCAAGGCAGACCCCATCGCCTTCTAAAAACTCCTCCAGAACCGCAACGTAAATCTCGGATCTCGGTCAGAAATGATCGAAACTGGGACACCGTTCAGTCTCACAATCTCCTCGATAAACAATTCTGCAAGTCGGTCCAATGGCCAGGTCGCACATATCGCAAGAAAATGTGCCGACTTCGTCAGATGACTGACAACAACCCAGATGGTGTCGTGATTGCTCTGAGTCCTCGGCAAGCCCATAATGAATTTTGTGGTCACGTGCTCCCATTTCCACAATGGGACACTCAACGGCTGCAAGGGGTCTGGAGGTTTGCGATGATCGGCCTTGACAAGCCGGCAAGTGTCACACTCAGCCACAAAACTAGCAATCTGACGCATCATTCCGGCCCAGAAATACTGCCTCCACACATCACGATACATCTTGGTAGAGGCCGGGTGAATCGTGAACCTCGATCGGTGTGCCTCATCTATAAGATCTCTGCGTAACTGTGGAATATCTGGGACACACAACCGATCCCTGAAACGAAGTCCACCATCTGACCCAATCTATCAATTTGTCTGATCTTCTGACGCGGCCTCTGCTCAATAATCCTACAACGTCTGATCGGCCTGCTGAGCCTCGATCACCCTAGAAACAAGAGAGGGTTGAATCGACAAGCTCGATAATTGGGCAATAGAAGACTATAGGCTCGGCTCAAAATCATACTGGACAACATCCTCGAGCATCCTCCACTCCCGGACCATCATATGCGCCACCAGGCCTCTTGGCTAACGGCTAAGGGCATCAGCCACCACGTTGGCCTTACCAGGGTGGTACTGAAGATCGAAATCATAATCCTTCAGGAGCTCCATCCAGTGTCTCTGCCTCATGTTCAACTCGAACTGCGAGAAGAGGTACTTCAGGCTCTTGTAGTCGGAAAAGAGCTCGAACCTAACCCCATAAAGATAGTGCCTCCACACCTTCAGTGTGAAGACTACCGCTGCTAGCTCCAGATCATGCGTGAGGTAGTTCTGCTCATGGACCTTGAGCTGGTGAGAAGTGAAGGCCACGGGTCTACCATGCTGCATCAGGATAGTACCCAAACCAATATGCGAGGCATCTGTAAAAACCAGGAATCTTCACTCCCAGAGGGAAGAGTGAGGACTGGTGTAGAAGTAAGACAGTCCTTCAGTTCTGCAAATGCTCGCTCACAGGTATCAGTCCAAATGAATTCAGCGCCCTTCCGGGTCAACCTGGTCAACGTGGCAGCAATACGGGAGAAGCCCTCAATGAAACGACGATAATAACCTGCTAACCCAAGGAAACTTCGGATTTCGGACGTGTTCATGGGCTGTCCCTACTGACGCATGGCATCAATCTTCATCGGATCCACTACTACTCCCTGCCTAGTCACAACATGACCGAGAAACTTCACCTCCTCCTGCCAAAACTCGCACTTCTCCAACTTCGCATAAAGCTGGTGTGTGCGGAGGGTTTGCAAGGTGATTTTCAGATGCTGCTCATGCTCCTCCCGAGTCCTCGAATAGATCAGAATGTCATCAATGAACACGACAACGAACTGATCAAGGTAGGGACGAAAGACCTCGTTCATCAATTGCATGAACACAACGGGTGCATTGGTTAGTCCGAAGGACATGACCTGGAACTCAAAATGACCGTAACGCATCCTAAATGACATCTTCGGGATATCCTCCTCCCGGACACGGACCTGATGATAACCGGACCATAGATCAATCTTCAAAAAGAACTAGGCCTCCCGCAACTAGTCAAATAAATCGTCGATCCTCGGAAGCGGGTACTTATTTTTAATCGTGACTTTGTTGAGCTCGTGGTAATCAACGCAGAGCCTCAATGAGCCATCCTTCTTCTTCACGAAGAGTACCAGCGCTCCCCACGGTGAACTGCTCGGACGGATGAAGCCTAGTTCACGAAACTCATCCAACTGCTTCTGCAGCTCCCGCAACTCCAATGGTGTCAAACGGTATGGGGCCTTTGAGATAGGCGCTATACCGGGCACGAGGTCAATCTGAAACTCGATATGCCGACGAGGCGGCAACCCCGAAATCTCCTGAAACACATCCGGGAAATCAAAAATTACCGGCAACTGGTCGATGCACAAGGCAACTGGCTCCTCTACGGCACAAGACATCAAAGATGACAACTGCTCTCCTCTGGGCTCAGCAACGAACTGAAACCGCGGCATGCCGGGTATAAGAAAAGTGACTGTTCTTGCGAAGTAGTCCAATACAACGTGATACTCGGCCAGCCAATCCATGCCCAGGATAACATCAAACTCGGTCATCGGTAAAACAAACAAATCGGCAGGTAAAAAGGTCTCTCCTACCAGGACGGGGCAAGACGAACAGATCAAACTTAATACTGCGGTCTTCCCTAAGGGTGTCGACACTGACAAACCCTCGCGCACAAATTCTAACGACAAACCAGTCGATTGGCAGAAATCATCGAATACAAAAGAATGCGATGCGCCAGAATCAAACAAAACATGAGCTATGCATGTAGAGACAATGAGTATACCATCAACGACTCCTCCAGGTGCCTGAGGATCTACTGGGCTGGGTAGGACCTGCCCTGAGTCTGTTGGGGATGTGTATGTCCCCTCTGCGGTCGTCGCTGCTGCTGTGGCCTATGCTGCTGCCTCTGCTGCTGTGGGTGGGGGCACTCAAGTCTACGGTGCCCTGTCCCTCCACATCCATAACAAACACCTACAAACTGTCTCTGTGGCGGTGCTGGACGTGCTGCTGGTGCTACTAGCGGCCGAAAGGATGGACGAACCGGATGCCTCTGCGGTGTCCTAGTCTGCTGCTGCCGGAAGCTGCTAGAAGGAGCCTCCTCTTCCCCTTCTGATCTCCGCTCTGGTGAAGAATCCGCTGCGCATCAGCCCACTCTGCCTCATATATCTGGGCCCGCTCCACAACCTCCTCAAACGTAGGAAGCTTGTGTCCCATGACACGGCTACGAAGGCCAAGGCGCAATCCGCTCTCGAATCGACGGGCCTTCCGCCCCTCATCATCCACAAGATATGTCGCAAATCTGGATAGCTCAACGAATCGAGCCTCGTACTGTGACACTGACATATCTCCCTGGACCAGCGTCTCGACCTCTAGTGCACGTTGCTAGTGAACATGCTCGGGGAAGAACTTCCGGTCAAACCAGTTCACAAAGTCCTACCATGTCCACTCAAAATCAGGCCTGGCGGCTTGGGTAACCGATGCCCACCAATGCTCAGCCTCTCCCTGAAGAAGGAAAACGGTGAGAGGAACTCGCTCCTCGGTCGTACATCGCATCGTAGTAAAGATCTTTTTTGCCTCCGATTTCCACCTCTCTGTTGCCACCGGGTCTGGCCCACCCAAGAACCGTGGGGGATCCATCCGTCTAAAATCCATCAGTAAAGAACGAGCATGATCTTGCTCTAATGGGGCAACTGCATCGGATGACCTCCTCTCCTGGCGCTCTACCATGGAGGTCATAACGCGCATCATCTGCTGGAACTGACCAACAATCATAGCTGGAGTTGGAGCTGGGGCGAAGGCTGTCCGGGATGTACCCGCACTAGTTGACGGCCTACCGGTGGCTCACTTGGGTGCCATATCCTACAGAAAAGGACAGGTACCACTTAGCATTGGTACTCTCAAATGCACACACGTTAGGGAACCATATTCAGGAGTTTCTAAGCTCAAAATAGGGAATCCTATTAAAACTATGTTGTAACAGGATCCTAGTGTGGGTCGCTAAGTGCATGAGATCGGGATCCTAATCATCCTAAGTTCGCAACAATCATTCAGTGAAGGGTAGTTAATCTAAGGCCATTAGTAGATATGTGATGTCATCAGCAGGTATTCCCAAGTTATGCTCTGATACTAACTTTTGTCACACCCCAAACCCGGGGACCGAGCTCACTAAATTCCCGATCGCCGACCTTGGTGCCAACAGCCTCCGTAGTACCCCATTCTCGGCTCCTAGCTCTGATATGCCAGGTTCTGATCCTGGGATCCCACTAGGAGGATTTTCATGGTAAATTTTTTTTGTAAAGGAGCATAATCAAAACCATAAAACATCATCAAATATCCACTATACAGTTTGTTGAGTACAGTGCTGGAAAGGAAAATACAATGTAGCAAAAGTCTAAAATGTCAGGTACATGAACGGAGCTCAACGCTGCTGATGTGCCCTAGTAGCTGCAGTGTAAACAAACACATATAAGCTTCCTACGAAGCTCAGTAGAGTGTGTGTGTGCTTGTGTGATGCATATGACAAGTATACAGATATCAGAGTAAGCGAAACTGAGAGATGGCTAAGTTACCAAGTTCATGAATGTTATCAGTCATCCCAAGGCTATGTGATGCAAAGGCCTACAAGGCCGAGTGTTACATGCTAGAGATGCAATGTAAACACACCAATCCTCAACTACTCCACATATCAAAATGGTTCCCATCTGGGACATCACCAGGGTCTAGTACACTCTGATACTAGCCGCCGCACATCGCGCGGATAACCAAGTGAGTAGAAAAGACCTCACTATCTGCCTCGTCAGTGGTATGCCAATGCCTACCCGGCTCACCGATAGCGGACCCATTTCATGAGCTGGTCAGACTCGACCTAGCTTATAGCCCACTGCACCCGGGCGGATAAGGTCACACCCCTTTCCAACCGACATCGACACAGTGGGAGACGTGGCCTACTAGTATTTGTCACTCGGGCGCTCGTGTTATCCACTCGGTCTCGACGTTGGAGCATCCTACTGGTACCACAGGGTTTACGGACTTTCACCCAAGGACATCTATAGTGCCCACGTACTAGAACAAGTTTTCGATGTACATTATTGCCAACCACGATGTGACTATGGTGGCACCACCCCGATGCTGCTGGGGTGTGAAGGCAATCGTAACATACATAATGTGAAATGCATGAGTCATACAATCCAAGTCATGCACCAAACTTACGCACACGACGCAATCCTATAGGGCGACCCTGTCTCGCACGGGTCCCCTAAGTATAACAAGCTAACTAGCATATGCTATGATTAATTGTGGTCCATAACAGGCATACAAATGATGCGTATGGGCATATGAATGAGCATGATATTCATTATACTAAGCATATTATCAGTGTGAAGTATCGAGCTAAGTATACTAGCATGTTATCAAACATATCATGTAATGTTGGCCTTAAATGGCCCAATATATATACTGAGAGTGGGACCCGAACTGTGGCCCCATTGAAAATGTAAAGGTCTTCATGGAATAGCCCACTTGAGACCACATCGGCCCCATACTTGGGCCTGCACATACAAAATAGGCCGACAAAAATAGGTGTACGGCATGGATAAAACATATATATCAAAGGAAGGACCATGGTGGGCCCTGCCCACTGGTCGGATAGCAAATATACATCATCGGTCTTAGGAAGTTTCAGTGGTGGGTATTCAATCACCACAAATTCCTAAGTGAAGCCCATTCAAATCGAGCCTCACGCGTCGACTAAGCCGGGTGGCATGATAAACAATACATCCATCAAGGTGGAACCCAAAGATGGGCCCACAACCTCTAGTTGGATGAAAAATAAACACTCGAGTGGCCCCAAGGAAGTTTTCAATGGTAGGCATCAATGACCACTATTCCCTGCAGGTGTGGTCCATCTGACGTTTGAATCTGCCTCATTATTGGGGCCATATCCTAAAATAATCTGGGGAAAACAAATGGGCAGCGTGGATAATAAAATACATCATGGTGGGACCCACAGGGTGGGCCAGCTGCTGGGCAGCGTGAGACCCCCCTTGGGATCACCTAATTTTGAGTCAAGCTAATATTTGTGTTTTCCCCTCCATATAGGTCTGGATGGCATTATAAACATCACAGTGAGCCTTAGGAAGGCTTCAACGGTGGACATCACTGTCTCCCACTGCTTCCTATGTTGTGGCCCACCTCCTACTTGGATTTAGCTCAGATGTGGGCCCATGTACTAAAATGATCTGGACAGCAGGATGGGCGGTGTGGATGATACATATACATCATGGTGGGTCAGGAAATATTTCAACAGTGGGCGTCACTATCCCCATTGTTCTCTACGTTGTGGCCCACCTGGGAAGTGAATCTGGCCCAAAGTTGGGTCTGAGGCCTAAAATGATTGGGCCAAGGGGATGGACGGCGTGGATATAACACATACAACACGGTGGGTCCCATAGAAATTTTCGATCAAGCTGATATTTTTGTTTTCCCTTCTTTCATACATGTGTGAACTTATTAACAGGTTGGATCTCAAATAAACATCATGGTGGGCCGTAGGAAGGTTTCAACAGTCTGGTCACTGTCCCCACTGTTTTCTTTGGTAGGGTCTTGAGATTTGGATCTGTCTCATTCTTAATATCATGCCCTATAATGATCTCTCCAAATGGACGGACGGTGTGGATATAACACATACAACACGGTGGGGCCCATAGAAGTTGGTGACGACACTTCAGTAGCAAGATAGCTACTCAACCTATCCGCTGTTTACTCCCAGCGTCAGACGCTGGGAGCCTTACTTTTATTTTTCTTCTTTTATTTTTCTTTTTCTTTTTCTGATTTTCACCAAGTGAGGCCCACATGAGGATGATCCACTCCGTTCATCGGAATTTTCAGCTCATGGGGGACCTAAGGAGCCCTATATTGGGTATGTGATTCAGTCTAGAAACATCAAGGTGGGCCGAAGAAGGTTCAACCGTAGGCACCATTTTCTCCACTGTTTCATGGAGTGCGGTCCGCTTAAGATTTGGATCTGGTTCATACTTAGGCCCTGGCCCTAAAATGATTCGGGAAAACAGATGGACGGTGTGGATCCAACACAAGTATCAAGGTGGCCGTTCCAGCGCCCCTGACGCTGGACAGTTCCAGCGTCTCTGACGCTGTGAACGTCCAGCGTTGGGTTGCTTTTCTTTTCTTTTTTTGTTTATATCAAATGGAGCCCACATGGGTATAATCCACTCCGTTCATCAGGTTCCCCAACTCATGGGAGACCCAACGAGTCCAATATTGGATAGGTCACAGGGTCTACAAACATCACGGTGGGCCCAAAAAGTTCTAACAGTGGACATCATTATCTCCACTGTTTTCTATGGTGTGGTCCACCTGAGATCTGGTTCTGCTTCATTTTTGGTGTCCAGCCCTAAAATGGGCTGGAGAAATAGATGGACGGCGAGGATTCAACACAAACATCATGGTGGGTCCCACGAGCGGGGACCCCACTCAGGCCACGCTGACGCTGGACAGTTCCAGCGTCTCTGACGCTGTGAACGTCCATCGTCTGGACGTTTGGTTTTTGTTTTCTTCTTTTTTTTTCTCTTTTATTTATCAAGTGGGGCCCACTTGGGGACGATCCACACCATTCATCAGCTGGGCCATCTCATGGTGGGCCCAAATAGCTTTGGATCAAGATAATCCTTGTATTTTTCCTTCATCCTGACCTTTGTGTTTTAAAGAATGGGAAAAAAATGGAAAATAAGTATCATGGTGGGCCACACAAGGTGGTCCACACTGTGGCAGCGTGCGAGGCACGCTAACCCATAGCATGGCCCACTTGTGGGCCCAAAATTGAAAGGCAAACAAGGAAAGAGGAGTTGATGTCCCCCCTTGCACTCACAATGATTGTTGGACGGTTGGATGGGGTTGGATTGACGATCGGACGGTCCGGATGGTGATCGGGGTCCTCCAAGCGAGTCTCTGTCCTTTCTTTTTACAATGGAAATGAGAAGCCCCCCCCCCCCCCCCCCCCCCGGTCCTACGTATGACTTGTATGGGTAGAGAGGGGGGTCATGAGATGATGATGGCTAGCATGGGAGCGGGGTAGGATGGTATGGAAGGTATGGGCTTGTGTTGACTTTGTAGTGAGAGAGGGTTGGGGTGGGTATGGTGTGTGTAGACTAGGGTGATGAGAGGGGTATGGGTGAGGGTGAGGGTGATTGATTTGACTTTTCTTGGAATTTGTACAAGTGAGGCCCACGCCACATGTGCGTTGTGCGGCCTGCCTCGGATTGTGCAAATGATCGCAACTTTCACACCGGGTATCACAATGGGGCGTGCCGCACAGTGTTGAAATCACAGCGCCTATGCGGTCACCGGGGTATAGGTCTTGGGTCGATGTGGTACTAAAATAGGGTTGCGATCAAGGCTCACTAATCTGATTCATCCGGGACATACCGGTACGGAAACTAAGCGTACGGAGAGTAATCAGGGTACGGTTCTTACACCAATAGATTTGCCTTTTAGGTTTGGGTTAAGAGTTAGGCTTGGAATGCCCAAAGCAAACTTTTCTTTTTGGTTTGGAGCTCATGGATGGAAGACGATGGAGAGAGCATTTGCTTGGCCCAAGGATGGTAGATGGGAAGGTGAGTTAACTGGGTCCACATGAGTTGGAGTTGACTGGGTCGACATGGAGAAGTTGGACAATCCGAACCGTCCATTGAAGATGAGTTGCTTCCAGATGGTGGACGGTGTTGTTCATGGGCGACCCGTGGATGGACGACTGAAATTCTGTTGTATGACTGGATTTGATCTCCATGGTTGCATTGTGGAGACGTCATCTGCTGGATTGAAGGCTGTGATGCATGCCCCTTTGTGCAGACGATGGTTGATGGAAGTGGGTCCATTAAGCTGGTTCATGTGGATGGACGACTGATGATGTATCTGTGTGGACGAGTAAGGGCTACCGGGCGAGGGAGCAGTTAGTTGCTTGGACAGCTAGGATTTGGGGTCCACTTGTGGACGGTGGATGAGGGTCAAAACTGGCCGTTGATTGGGCTTGGCAGTCACTAGTTGTTGAACGTGCAAGATGGGACACATCCTACTGAAATATGTGTGCCTGCATCATGTGATTAGGTGCTCAATTATCTGGACGGTGGAGATCAGGTGGGTTGCACGTGCTGATGAAGGACGTTAAGGAGCAGTTGTACATGTGGATGAACAACATCCATAGTTGTTGGACGGACGTCCACTGCTGGACGTTGAAGATGAAGTACGTCCACTGCTGTTGTGATAGATGGTTGGAAATTGAAGATGGTGGATGGTTATGCTGATGAACAGTGAAGATGGGGTCCATCACAGCTGTTGGATCTGTTCTCCATTGGATGGTGACTGAGGGAGGAGGGCTGCACGTTGACTGATCCTGGGGTCCACCTTGCTGGCATGTGTGAAGATGAAGTTCCATGGCTGGCCTGCTCATGGACAGTGCTGTACTGTGATGATCATGGACACCTTGGTGAAGGTCGTACACTGATGCAGATGGACGGCTGATCATGTAGGGTCCACTGCTGTATGGATTTGTTAATGGATGGGTGCAGCTTGTGGACGGTTGAGACGTTGCCGTGATAGCTGTTCGTCACATGAAGATCGATAGGGACAACTTCTTGTCCGTTGATCACAAGGCTGAGTTGATTGCACGTGCAGGCTGATGGATTGATGGTTGATGGGCTGCATGGGTAGATCTTGCACGTTGGCTTGTGATGACATATGTGAATGGTGGAGATGTGACGTCCTTGTTGGTCATCTGATATCATGCACGTGCAGAGGTTGTCCATTGGATGGTCATTGAAGATGGGCCCCGGCCACTTCTGGACTGTACGCTGGTCCATTATCATGTTTGATGGATGTAGAGATTGGATACAGCACCATGGTCGATGGGGATGAGGGGTCCACAGCGCCAGATGATCAGGGCCATTGATCTGATGCTCATGAAATTGTGGCCCGCCTTGCTAAATGTGATGGCATGGATTGATGGATTCCTGATGTCACATGTTTGGCATCTGGATTTTTAAAGAGCGATTGTGATGCGGTTCACTGTAGAACATGATCCATCCTTTCATTTTTACGGTCTGGTTTCCTTTAAGGCCGCCTTGATGGTTGATCTTGCTCTCTTTTGGGCCTTTAAACACCTTGATTGGTTCAGATCTTGCCCAACCTCTCCTGCTCACCTGAATATTGAAAATTAACCTAACGAGGGATAATTAACAAGGAAAACAATGATATTGCTCTTAACAACCAGAGTTAATTATACAATATTAGGTACTTATCAATGACATTATATTCTGCTCAAGAACTGCCACTAAGGCCCAAGCCGTAGCCGATTTTATCGCTGAATTTACATATTCGACCCCCGATGATTCCACTTCCAGCAATGACCCTGCGACCAGCGAGCAGGCACCATGGTCGCTTTTTGTAAATGGGTCTTCATGCGCCACTGGCAGTGGAGCCGGCTTGATTCTAATCGCTCCTGACAGATCACAATTCCAATATGCTTTACGCTTCGATACTCATGTCTCTAACAACGAAGCAGAATATTAGGCTTTGATCGTCGGCCTCGAACTAGCGAATGTGCTCGCAATACAGAATTTACTTATTCACAGTGACTCTAAACTCATAGTCAATCAAGTGCTCGGCGAATTCGAGGCGAAAGAAGAGCGAATGACTTTATACAAATCTCGAGTACTTATCATACTCGCAAAGCTAAGCAAATATGAAATAATTCACATTCCTCGCGAGAAGAATAAGCTCGCAGATTTTCTAGCAAAGCAAGCTTCTGACCAGAGTCTGATTTAACATGATATGTTTCTGTCGAGCATCTCCATACTCCGAGTATTGATCAAGTCGCTCCAAAGCAAGTGGTCACAGTGCATTTATCTCCATGCTGGATGGATCCCATCGTCCTTTACCTCAAAAGTGGACAACTCTTAGACGATAGAAAATCTGCGCGATAAATTCGTTACTGTGCTGCCATGTACATATTACAAAACGGAATATTATTACGTAAAAGTTTTACTTTACTATACTTAAGGTATCTCCATCCAGAAGAGGCACACCGTTTTCTCGATAAAATACACCAGGGGGCATGTGGTAACCATCCCAAGGGACGATCTTTAGCATATAAAGCAATGAGGCAAGGGTACTACTGGCCCACCATGAAGGCAGACGCAATCGAATTTTTCAAGAAATGCGACAAATGTCAGCAATATTCTGCAATCCCTGGCATGCCATCTAAACAAATGACACCGATGGATGGCCCTTGGCCCTTCGCCCAATGGGGAGTCGATATAATCGGACCATTACCCACTGGGAAAGGCCAAAACAGGTTCGCAATTGTAGCAGTCGATTACTTCACCAAATGGGTCGAGGCAGAACCTTTAACCACAATCACTAAATTCATATGAAGAAGCATCATATGCCGTTATGGGCTCCCCCACACCATAATCACTAACAACGGAAAACAGTTCAACAACGTTGCGTTCTCCGAGTTTTGCAAAAAATGGAAGATACGAAGTATCCGAACCTCCCCATATCATCCTCAGGCTAATGGACAAGTTGAGGCAGTCAATAAGACTATCAAACATCATCTGAAAACTAAACTTGGCGAACGAAAAGGTATGTGGCCGGTGCTTCTACCTGAAATCTTATAGGCCTACAGAACGAAGACTCGTATGTCAACTGGAGAAACCCCTTTCTCTCTGGCATTCGGTACCGAAGCAGTTGTTCCAGTCCAAGTTGAAGTACCCTCGTATCGAATTGAGTAATACGACCCAGTGAGCAACCAAAAGGGTCTGAGGCTTCATCTCAACCTTTTAGAAGGAACAATGGATGTTGTTGGGGCTCAAAATTTCACCCATGATAGAAGGGTGAATGATGGCTCAAAATGAATGGTTTGGATCGGTTCAAGACCTAAAAAATAGCCATAAAAGCGATAGAACACCTTCCATACATGTAATACACATAGAACCCATGCAAGAGAATAGTGCGTATGGCTATGCATACCTAAAGCCCGCATGAGCACATGCAATCGTAAGCTAAGTCATCACGTGCATGCAACCAACTCATGCATACTATGCATAACCACACATGCCACACACATGTACCTTGTTTTGCATGCCATGGATGCAACACATACAGCCCAGGCGTGCTACCCATGTATGAAGCCCATGAAGGCACTGAGTATAAATGTAACTCTCATCTATGCCCATGCATATATCTCCAACATACATACATTCACACCATGCAAGAACACTATTCTCATGTAACCCATTCATACATGCATGCATAACACATATAAACCATGGACCATGCCTAAGACTCATGTATGAAACACACGTGTCATCCATGCAACAAATGCATACACGCCACAAACTACATGTTCACATACATATACAATGCATGCACGGCCTGAACACCACCAACATATCATGTGCACACATAAAACCACAATATGTACGTACGTTCACATTGCCCATGGTAATGTTCCCACCAGACGTTGTTCTCTATACCCCACCATGGAGTATATGCTTGATCTAAGTCGATCACCTGTTTCACCAACCCATTTTACCCCTTTGGACAAAACATGAAGAAGATCTGAGTCCTAGAGAGACTACACCAGGAGAAACAGTGGAGGAAGAATTGTCCATGGTTAAAAGTTGGTAACACGCATAAAGCATGTAAAACTCACACTTTAAACTCCCGAATTTGTGAAAACACAACTTTATGAGCTTATTGCTGTGGGGGCCCCATCATGATGCATAAGGGAAATCCAAACCTCCCAGACATCTTGATAGCTTATTTTAACCATTGGGACTAAGTATGAGGCATATCTGAAGCTCAGGTGGGACACACTACAGGAAGATCAACGCTCACCATTACAACTCTCAAAATGAGTGATCACCGGTTAAACCTCTCTAGTGGCCCACCACGATATTGTTTTCCAAGATCTGGACCGACCAGAGTATCCTAGGGGGTTCACACAAATGGAACATTTAAATGGTTGCTCGACCCAATATCTGTGTGGCCCCCAAATATCATTCAACGGCAAAACAACGGTGACACTATTTCCTGTGGTATGGCCCACATGAACATCTGATTTGCCTCAAACTTGGGCCCACCCCCTAGAATAACACTCCCTAGCCAATGAACGGCTTTGATCCTAGACCCATAGACTATAAATGGGACCCACCTAAAACTTTGCTAAATCACGTGGAAGCATGCCAACATGAAAAAGCCACTGTGTCTTAAAGACATGCGCCCAAGCGGTGTTGAAAATCGGTTTCTGGTTGAAAACGTGTGGGGCCACCATGGTGCCCTTTGGACCATCCAAATCGTTCATAGGGTCACAAGGGCCCACACGTGTCATATGCATGAAAACTAGCTTGATTCGATACTTCTATGGCTCCACATGAGTCATCAACGGTGATTGAACGGTGGAACTGTTTCCTCTTGTATGGCCCACCTGGAACTTGGATTTAGATGAAACTTGAGGCCACCTCCTAGAATGGCAACCCTGAACTAATGAACCGCTCAGATTTGGGGCCCACGAACTACAAAGGAGACCCACCAACCGGTTTTCCAAAAGACGTACGAAACCATGCAAACTCATGGTACATACTTGTTGTCAACATCAACCAAGGTCCAGCGCCTCTAAGAGCCCACCATCTGAGTGATTTGGAGAATCTGACCTGTTCACAGGATCAGTGTGGTCCACACGTGCTAGAATACACAAGATTAACCTGATCCAAGTTTCAAGTGGACCACACCATAAGATGATACATATGAACCGTTACAACTCCCAAACCAACAAGTATATAAAGGGATTGCGTGAGTGGCATAAAAAAGGAAGAGAAAAGGAGAGAGAAGAGGAGAGAGGAGGGGAGGATGAGATTGGGAGTTTCTCACATGCGCCCACCCTTTTTGAGGGGGAATACATGCGCTTGAATGCATGCACCCATCATTCCAAGGTGGGAGACATGCGCATGGATGCATTTCCCAATGGAGGGAAACATGCGCTTGGATGCATTCCAATATCCAGCTACCAAAAATCATAAAAATGCACCAAGTGCAAGGGGGACATGCGCCCAAACTTTGTTGGCCAAAGTGGTGAAAGCCACATGCGCCCATCTCCACCCACCAGGCGCATGTGCATAGCCATATGTTGGTCATGTGCGCCCACTCCATGTCACATGCGCTCACTCTCATAGACATGCGCCAGCCCTCTTCCAACATGCGCCTGAACTGGTCACACCGGAACTGCACTGCACATCTCTCTGCACTGCCTGCACTTGCACTACACACTGCACACCTTATTTACATAAAAATGTTTAAGTAAATGTTCCATTTACTTTAAGTAATTTATGTAAATAAGGAAGTACCCCCCATTTAGATTCAATAAAAATTACTAGAAAAATAAATTCCCAACAACGGAGATTTTGATTTTCCATCCGAAGTACAAATCGCAACTTTTTGGTACTCCCCAAAAAGTTCGCCTTTTGATTGGAGGGGTTTTCTTCGAATCTAAACCGTCCAAAAAATCTAAAATACCCTAATTATGCTAAAACACCAAAGTCCGGTGAAATATTCATGATATTTTATGGTCGATCTGTAAATATATCAAAAAGTCAGATTTTTACTTAGAATTTTCAGGCAGCGAAATGACCAGAATATCGTTTCAATGCAAATTTGTACAGAAATGGAGTTATGACTAGATAATATTGATTGCTTCATGCATTAACACCTATCTTGCTTAATCTAGCATTCATTCACGCTTAATCTAGTTGCTTAATCCAGCACTCATCTCTGCTTAATCTAGCACTCATCTTTGCTTAATCTAGCATTCATTTAACTCGACATGTACTCAACTTCACATGGCATATATACTATTGTGTTCTCATATACATTCATTCTCATATGACATACCTTCTGTTGTATTCATCAAATACAATCAATCTCATGTGATATACATTCAATTACATTCATTGTACATTAAAAATCCCTTATCTCGTTACAATGCCCTACACATTTATACACGTGTGAGCAGGTTCTCTTCTTGTCTCTCGTTGCGTATTAGCTATCAACGAAGGTGCGAGGTCGAGATCACTTCTGAAGACAAGTCGACAGACTCCAACCTTACTCGACAACTGATTATAGGAACTTTGTATCGATTATGTTCATCGCACAATTAGGATTCAGCTCGGATTGAGGCTCAAGACTAACCAAAAGGGACTATGGTTATCACAAGAAACCACAAACAAAAGAGTTCTAACTAAGCTTGAAACATCCTGCTATGGATTGCCACTATGAAAAAGACAGTCGATGCCCTACCCATCTACAACGGGTCCGTCGGTTGAGCTGATGAGGCAGTTGCGGATTGCTTTCCTAAGGTCACCTGTGCGCTGTAACAGGCGCGGGCCTTGGGTCATGCCGACCAACATTCGAGGATCGTGTATTCCAGCGGTCACCTGTTCACAGTAACAGGCGCGGGCCCAGAGTTACACCACTCGATTAAAAACCTCGTTCGGGAATGTTGCGGAGTGCTTTCCTAAGGTCACCTGTGCGCTGTAACAGGCGCGGACCTTAGGGTCATGCCGACCAACATTCGAAGATCGTGTATGCCAGCGGTCACCTGTTCACAGTAACAGGCGCGGGCCCCGAGTTGCACCACTTGAATCCTGACAGTCTCTCAACCCGGACAATCCGAAAGAAAATGAGACATAGACATCCAGTGTGTCTAATAAATGTGGCTCAGTCCATAACAAGAAAATAAATAGGTCTCTACGACCATGAACTCAAAGACGATAGTCCCCGATGACTTAGTCACCTGCTCGATCTATCCGGGCCTTATCTCGAATACTCCATCTATTGTACAAACATTATTCATAGTGGAGCTTTGTCGCTTTGTGCCGTGGTTTTCTCCCGCAAGGGTTTCCACGTAAAAATCCCTGTGTTCTCTGTGGTGTGCATGATTTACATTGATATTTCTTCATTTGCTTTATTTAATCTATCTATAATGTATGCATTCATTTACTTTTGCCTTTTAATCAAGGGTGGTCAACCATTGATGTAATTAAGGGCTCGTGGCAAATATCACAGCCTAGAATATAAAAGATCTCAGAATCTCTGGAATAAAATTCGCCTTGCGATATCTCTCTTGCGTACACTTGGTGATTGCTTATGATTGTCTATGAATGTCTCTATACTCAGAATTCCCCCAGAACAATAAAACACGGAAAAAACTGCCTTGAGCATGATTTTTCTAGTTCTAACAGATGTATCCCATCTTCGAGCAATAGCTTACCAACAGCGTATAGCTCGCTACCATAACACAAAGGTCAAACCTAGAGCTTTTCAGCTCGGCGATTTGGTGCTTAGACAAAATCTTGGAACACCTGCTTATTCATTAGATCCGAATTGGGAAGGCCCCTATCGAGTTATCAAAATTGTACGACCAGGTACATATTATCTAGAAGACATGCGAGGAAGACCACTACATCGCCCTTGGCACGTGGAGCATCTACTTCAATATTATCCATAAAACATTCATGTATTAAACACATGCATCACGTTTGAATAAAGATCGTTTCTTTCACTACGGCTAATCAACTATAAATCTCACAATTTGGTCGTTGCTCCGTTTTGGACCAGAACAGCCCTGAAGAGAAGACAAACGTTCTCTTAACCAAATCTACTACTTACTGCAGAGCCAAAGTCTCAATCGATATATTAGTCTATCTCTATGTGGTCGTGGTCACCAAGACCCCCGGATTGAGCCTAACTCATTCTTTCTGAGTTAAGCATTTGTGCATTCAACATACAAATGATCTATTACTAGAAGAAGCCAAAATATAAAAAATGATTCATTCTATTAAGGAAGACATCGAGATTATTTTTACAATAAGGGAGCGACCAAAAATCAACATAAGAAGGAAAAAGAAAAGAGAGGAGGTGCTCATTCCCGCGCATCGCTTGGAGTAGGAGCGTTACTCTCGACCTGGTGCTCCACCTCAGGAACCCTCGTAGCTTGAGCAGCTTCCGTAGCTTCATTTTCAGCGGCTGCTCTCTCTTCAGCAGCGACGACGGCCGCGACTCTCTCGAATTCCTCCATATTGAATGATGGAGATATCCGCTGCACTACTCTCAATGCAAAGTTACAACCAGCATCGTATGACTCATACCACTCGTCATCATATAACTGTGAAGTACGAAAATCCATGATAGCTCGGGGTCCCTCTTCAGATAACATTTTAACGTAGGCCACTCTCTCTTCCTCCCAATGGATGGAATCATCTCTGAGCTATGCGAGAGTAGACCTTTCTTTCTCCAAGCTGTCGCTGACTTCTTTTAGCCGCGACCTGCTCTCAGCGAGCTGCTCCTCCAGAGAGATTTTATCTTGGCAGAAAATCTCTCTCTTTCTCGATCTTCTCCTTCATCTCCATGAGCCTTGCGAAGTTTGTATCCAAGGTCTGATACTTTTCGGTCAAGACTTGGATCTTTTCGATGAGGATTTTTCTATCCTCATTCATCTTCGCAATCAGAGTCTCACGAGATTTGATGACTTGATTTCTTCCTTGGACTGCCTTCTCGAGAGCAAGCCTCTTTTCCTCAGCCTCATCAATGATACGGCGAGCAGCGATAATATCACATCTCGTCCGTATAATGAGGTCCAGTCCCTGTTCAAGGAGTAAAAGAGTTATCAAAGGATAAAAAAAACAAAGGGAGGAAGCAAAAAATAAGTCGAATTTGAAGTATTTTTACCTGGATCATCCTCACCCCCGCATCCAGGGAAAGATCCTCGGGACTAGGCTTAGGAAGAATACCAAACGTTTATGGGGTGATGTTATCAAATATAAACTTGTAAATCGGATGCAAGTGACTTGGGATATTGAATGTCCCAACTCCAGATGGCTGAGCCACGACCAGCCCAGCAGTGCTCGCATCTTGAGCAACAGATGGCTCACGAGCAGGAATCAACTCGCGAGTAACTTTAAGCTCGCGATGCCCTTCATTCGAGGGACGACTTGGCCCCGCCTCGTCGCTTCTCGGAGAGTTATCAACGATATCTATAACCGACGGCTCTAGAGGAACCACTGGAGCATTCGTTGTAGACTCAGGATGGGGGTCGCATGGTTTCGAGCCTTGGGCAGGCTCATCCGACCGACTAGATGGATGAGATGGACCGATCGTCGCTTTTCGAGCTAATACCCCTCAAGTGGGGCAACAATCCTCTCTTCTCACCAACGTTCGCCATGGTAACTTCCTCCTGAGATATCAGTCCGGAAGCAGCAAGTCGTGGAAGTGAGAGGGTGGACTTGATATTCCTATCGCTAACTGATAGTTTGTAGATTTTAACGATCTTCTCGTTAATCCCCCCTTTCAAGCTCGGTTTTCCTCCAGTCGGAATACCTACGAACACGAGCAGAGCTGGGTAAATAGGAGATTAAGACTACTACGAAAATTGTGGCAAAATGAAGATTTACCCACCTTCACCAAAGAAGCGACTCATGTTATGGCCCCTAGGGGTGGATCCTACGTCAGATTCCCAATTTTTGGAGGCATAAAACCACCGTTTCCTCCACCCAGGGTAATTCGAAGTGGGCTTCCCCAAAACGTAATTATCTCGGTGCCAGTAGCATAGATAATACCAACCCTCACTGGAAGGAGCCTTCTTAAGTTGGAACATTCTAAGGAACTCTTTGGCGGTTAAATCTTCATTTCCAGCTTGTTTCTAGAGAACAAAAGCACTCAGAACAACCCTCCAGCCATTTACGATGAGTTGTCTAGGGGCAATTTTGTAAATGCGAAGTACGTTTCAAATAAAGGGGTGAAGGGGAAGATGCACAACAAGAATGGAAAAATAGTCATATAAAGCCACGCAACCCGGAGGTGGAGAATCCAGATTCTCTCCCTCTCTGGGTAACCGGAGAATAACGGAGTCAGGGATCTGGTATCTTTCCCGTAACTCATTTAATCGTTCCTCCGTCATTATCGAAGGGTACCCAGATGCAGAGTATCTCCCTGTAGGGACTCTTGCGTTGTTTGAAGAAGAGGAATCTGAAGTTGCGTCCCCCAAAGGGAGAGCTTCATTATCAGAATCTCTCACCATTGTAGTTCAAGGAAGAAAACAAAGAAAGGAGAATACCTCAAAGAAAAATAAATAAAATTCACGCCAGAAAGAGGCAGGAACACCAAGGAGAGACAGGAACAGGGAAAGAAGAACTTTTTTTAAATCCTCGATGAAACTTCGAAATGAAGAAATCTATGCAAGCTTCGTATATTTATAAGCAATCATTCCTTCAAGATTTGGACGACACGCGATGACCATTCGTTTGGCACAACAGTTGAACATGCACGATCATTAACTCTGGAGACACGTGGAGGGCGCCACTTCATTTCCTCCCAGTCGAAAAGCTGCGAAAAGCTGGCGCTCATAAATGAGGGCTCAATCATGTATGACTTCTCCTCCAAAAAATTCATTAGGCGGTTACATGTGCAGACAGACAAGTCCTTCGCTTAGACTCCTCAACGCCAAGGACTTGGGGGCCATCTGTTATAGGATAAAGTTAGTCGTCGAAGAGGTTTAAGACCCAAGACCCGTGAGAACCTTTTGACTCCGTAAAGGCACGACCCAATCATTTGACCAATGAACCCCTATGGTCGCAGCTCGTATATTGCGTAGACGCGTCCGTACACACTCCCGAATATATGAGCAGGACTAGTAGCTGGTCGCAGGATGTGAGTGCGAGACAAGCGATGATATTTCATTATCCGAATAGTCTTAGTCTCTAGTCATCGACTGACGACATCCCCATGATACGAGCCGCCCTGATCTCTGGTCTTTGGTAGGGACGTCTTTCATTTTATAGTACCAGCAGCCCCTATAGGCCGGTTTTGGGCTTGTCTCTATTCGTAGCTCCAAATCATGAGGAGTCTCTGTGATTATGCATAATTAACTAGATGTGTAGAGTGGTTATGCCTTCCCTCTGTCTAAGGATAACGACTAATGGGATAAGCACCTTATCCCTTTATATCAGCAGTGATCTCGACGGCTTACATAACAAACTGGACCATCCAGACCTGTATAAATAGATGACCCATTGATGATAAAGGTATGAAATCTAAAAACCCATGTCTCACACTTCATCTTACTATCAAATCCTGCTTGACTTAAGCTTCGGAGGGCTAACGGCCAAATGCCGGCCACCCTTAGCTTTCTTCTTTGGCTTTCAGGTCTAAAGGGGAGATCGCCTGAAGGAGGGTGAACGTTTGGAGGAGCCTGTTACCAGAATCAAACATTAACAACATACATCAAGGTGGACTCCACAGTCAAGGCCGCACAGTGTTGGGTGAGGCCGACAATACTAATCTGCTCCCCAATAAAATGAATCTTTACTTTATTACTTCATAAACATTATACACTCATTTTCTAGTTTTCTAATTTTTGGGATTTGAATATATTTAAAATATCTTTTAAAATATATATTTGACAATTCAAATGAACTTCAAATTGCCAAAGACTGACTAGACTAGAATCACCAGATCACCCAAGTTCCTTTTAAATGGCATGTCAATCGTCAGCATGATACATAATAGCACCTAATTACACTCCAGAGATGGACGGTTGTAATCATCCATCAAATATCAGCAAGTGGGCCATGCTAGATGAGCATGAGTAGTTGGGCAATTTGGATGGTTCTAATCATCCATCAAATAATGAAGGGGAAGGAGAGAATAGTAGCAGTAATTTGGATGCAAGGAGATGTTATTCAATGGGGTCTTTTCAATATGTTGTTGGGGATTCAAATCTGCAAGTTGGGAGTAGCTTTGAGCCAAAGAGAGAGAGATGGCAGTGAAGGTAAGAAGGAGACTTTGAGAAGGAAAGGATGTGATGAAGTTGAGGTGGATTTGTATGTTAAGAAGCTATGTAATGGCAGCAACGGTGAGAGCTTGTCTGTTTCTAAGATCTGGTTGTGGTCTAAGAAGGGAAAATTGCAAAATCCGTGTGATGTTAGGAGTAGTGATAGTAGTAGTAGTGCTGCTTCTTGTCTGATCTTTTTCATCTTTTCCTTTTTTTCCTTTCCTTTTTTTTTTAAAATTTTTCTTTTCTTTCTGTTTTAAGCTTCTTTCTCTTTTTCTATATTCTGTTGAATTTTGAAACTTTGAGTGGCCATTTGCTTTGCTTTTGGTATGTGATGGCTTCTCCTTTGGAATGATGGAGGGATCCAGGAAAAGTGGTGTGGAGGATTCTTCTGTTTAGACTCACCTTAATTTGATTTTTCATGGGCTGGAGTATTGCTTTGTGCTTCCTCCCATCTGTCAAATGGTGGTGCTTCATCCACATCGCCCAAGTCCCACTCAATTGAGGTTGTCTAAATCACCAACCCCACTGTGGAACCAGCACATGGGAGAAGATTAGGTGCAGCCCTTACTGTGGAGCTCACTTTGATCTCGGGGCAGAAACACCATATCCCACTCTATGGTTTTGTTTCGCAGCTACCCCAAAAGCTAATCGAAATAGACGGTTATCTGTTCTACCTGGATTCTCCAACAATCTGGGGTATGTTCCACAACAAAGGACCAGCAATAAGGGTCCTAGCCAATTAACTTTTTCTCCTTTCTTTCCAATAGATACGGATCATTAACTCGAATGAAATTACAAGTCAATTTGATTGTGCATCTAAACACATTCGTGCATATGACGGTAATCAGCAACTTCTATACGAATTGGGTTTATGGTGACATGAACTGTAATTTTTGGTCATGCAACAACTTCACATCTTTCAATAACAGGGCTTTTGTTAAACCATGCAGAATGGTTAAATGCATAAATGATTAGGAGACAAACATTTGGTTCATTTTTCTTTAATTCTACTATTACAGATGGATCACCTATTGGACAGCTTGGGTGTGTAGTGACTTTGATCTTGATAGAAAATGGGCCGCCTTTTAAATGCATCCCTGATTAGGCAACCTCAATTGTTTCCTCACCAAACATGGAGATTTCTCAAATAATCACCACATGCCATGCTTCTAAACAGGGACCACACATCAATGTTTTCCATACAGTCCAAAACCAGTGTGCATAGATGGATATGAACCAGACTAGTTCTGTCCATAAACAATATGGATGTTGGTGATGCAGCCCAGTTCTGGTGGTGAGTGAAACGGTACACCGGAACTGGTTTTCAAACCATGCTAGAGATGACTAGAGAAATACTGTAAATTGGTATGTTGTATTTGTATATACTGATTGCTGTGATGACTTTCGTTACAATCCCTACTACAAATTGAGCTAAGTTAGGCGACATGGGACCCATTTCTAAATGTCTACATGACCTATCTCAAATGGTGGGCCTCACTATGATACAGTAGCTATGAATGGACAATCAAAAGCCAAATTTGATTGCATACATAGTGCTTGCTGCTTTCTTTCTTTCTTTCTTTCTTTTTCTTTTCTTCATGCAACTTATCAGTGGCTCTCTTCTTATACATGTGGCAAATTGCACAAGATCAGAGTCGTCAAGTCGGCCATCTTGAACAATTTTAATAATATGTGCAACTTTTGGATAGTGTCCCATCCTCAGTAAGACCCACCTGAAGAACAGTTTGGATCACCGGATTGTTGCAACTTGCATCTTACTATTGTGCTGTAATGTTGTTAACACAATTTGAGAATGTTGTCTTTGAAATTCTCCTTAATATGGTTTTTTTTATTGAGATTAAGATTTGTTAATTATGATAATTTGTGTCAATTGTCAAGCAATGATGAAATCAAATATTCTCAACAGTAAAAGCATACAATTGTAAAATTCTAGAACTGATACCATTTGTTTGAAGGATTTCATTTGGAATTCTCATGGATGTAATATTAAGATTTGAAATTTTTACGCTTTTTATCAAATGCCTCGCAAGAAAAACATCTAACAACAGCATTAGTTTTGTTTTTGAGGGGGGGGGGGGGGGGGGGGGGGGTTGCTCGTCTTTGAGATTCTAGTGGATTTTGATGTTCCAAAATATTTGCTGCTTTTTTTCTTCAGCTGATGAGCAGAGAAACATGGCATACATCTGTAAGCTAGAGGCATGCATGTACTCGATCAAATAAGATTGAAGTGATCATTACTCAAGATAATATGTGTCATACAAACTAGTCAAAACAAATAAAATTCTCATCACCCTTTGCAAAAGAGAGACGAAGATTTTGCTTTGTAATAATCATGTTCTTACTATGGTATATGAATTGCTTTACACCAAATGCTTGTATACCATTTCAGTAATTGGAAGATATGGTTTGACTGCAGTTATTTATACTGATGTGATGAGTCATTCTCATTCATGCAAACCTCTATAGCATTTACTAGCCTGGTGATTGCAGCTGTCCCAACGCTTATTGTAAGTTACTTGATCCATATCTCACTCATTTATCTTTTTACAACACTTTTGAGTTGTCACAAACAAGGCACTTTGCAATCTGCATACAGATGTGTAATATTGAAAGATTCCATGAATTAAGAAACTTTTCTAGGTGCACGTGTGGCCATGCTTAAATGATAATGGTTTTTTTTCATATGCTAAAGCAACGCCAATGGTCATAAATCGTCGGACATTCCGACGGCTAATCACCGTCGGAATTACTGACGGCTCAACACCATCGGAAATTACGACGGTCGAGCGACGGCTCGTCATGGTCGGAATTTCCGACGGTCGTGCGGCGGCTTACAGCCGTCGAGAAGTCCAACGGCTTATAGCCGTCGGAAAGAAATGGCGACGCCCCCTTTACCGACGGCTAAAAGCCGTTGGCAAAGGTCAGCTGTCGGGAAAAGTCATTTTTCTGATAGTAGACCCATCCATGACAAATGCAAGAGGGGCTGCCGCACAAGGATTGAAAAACAAACTTCATACAATTCGATGGGCCATCGAATTTTATTCATATCAATGCATGGATTACAAAATACCTAGTGCCTTGTAATTGTCCAATTACAAAGACGTTATTTCCCAAACAAGTATGATATTTCAAATAGTCTATAAAACGTTTTATATGGATATTGAGATCATGTTGGGCAGAAGGTGAGGATGTAGTCAGCGCCGGTGCAAGTAAAAGTACTGGAACCATCATTATAGGCGTAGCTATAAGCCAACGGACATGCATTCTTGAAGATCATGGAATAGTTCGTGGGCTTGCATGTACCTGGTGCATTAAACGCACCCCTGCAACAATATTCATCAGTGTTGAACGCTGCACAAGCACTCTTGCATGCAATCGTCTTGCCACCTGCCAAGACCTGAAGCTCCGGTGGGCAGATCGCGTTCACGTCTGCTTTGCAATTGCTAAGTTTACAATCCCCCGTTCCACCTTGTGGGGCAATGCCAAAAGGCAAGTTGAAGCCGTCAACTAGGCTTGTGTCATAGAAATCCTTACCACCGTCACCCTGGAATTGGAACTCGATTAAGGTGGCCGGCGGTGCAGCACCCATGTTGTTGCATGCAACTACACCACTGCCACAGTCTGCTGTGTCGCATCTGAACCTTCCATTAGGGTCTGTGGAGCAACCAGTTCGGCCCCAGACCCGGCCTGCCCATCCTACAGGTGCATCTAGTGAGTCTGATGCACCCTGTGCGAGTTCGAACCCTGTTTTGGACAACGGGGGCTTGCCGAAGTTGTTCAACGTGCCAGGCCATACTGTGTATGGGCAGTTATTTGTGAAGGTCAACTTTGTTGATTTAACCCCTGAAATCACAAATAAGACAGTTAATATTGTTAGTAATTAATCTCCACACCATCTATCACATTTTAGACCCTTCAGTTTTATGATGGCCCATAGAGAAGGAAGCAGATTGTGTCCTGCCCCCTCCTGGACCATAATCTGTCCAGGCGGGGGCTTTGCGGTGCCCACCGTGATTTATGGGTTTTGTTCATGCTGTCCGTCCATTTTTTAGATCATTTCAAGGTATGAACCAAAAAATGAGCTAGAACCAAAGCTCAAGTAGTGGACCACACCACACCACAGGAAACGGTGGGTATAATGACACCCCCTGTTGAAACCTTCCAAGGGCAACCGAGATGATGTTTATTTGCTATCCAACCTGTTTATATGGTATTTAGACCTTAATGAATGAAAAACACAGAAATCATCTTTTCCAAAACTCTCACGACTCCCAAGAATTTTTTAAGGTTTTAGTAAATTTTATTTGCAATCCAACCTGTTGATAATGAAAAGAAAATCTGGATGAAGCGAAAATGTAAATATCAGTTTGATCCAAAACATTTTGTGGCCCACAAAACATTTTTAATGGTCGTTGATCACTGTTTCTAGTAGCATTATCTATCTGAGATTTGGATCTTCCTAGTTTTTGGTATCATGTCCTAAAATCAGATGAAAAAACAGATGGACAGCGTGGATATATATAAAATACATTAAGATGGGCTTCACACGGTTAGGGTAACACCCACTAAGCTGTTCCCGTTTAACGGGTTAACGGCTAATCCGCTCTGTACATTTTGGCATGTGGTAATTAATATCCGATTATCAACCAGGTAGGCCATGCTGCGTGGATCTCTTAGTCAAAATACGTGATAGGTCCATACGGGGGATGCGCCAGTGTATGAAACAAATGGGCGGCTAACAAAACTGTTTTAGCCGTTCGTTTATTTTGTACCCTGTGGTCCACCAGATGAGTCAACCTGGCTGAGTTTTGGACCACTGAATGTAATAATCTTATAAACAGGCACTACCTGCCCAATGAACAGCTTGGATCTAACACATTTATCAGCGAAGCATGAGTGCCAGCATTTTGATAGGGCCAGGCTACGCACGTATTTCGGATTTAGCAAACCTGATTGTGACAAACAGGCATTAAAGGATTCATATTCTTCTTATGCAATAATGACGCTCTACAGTGATCTGAATCGTTGATCCAGTGAAGCTTCACCTCCATGGTATGATCCAAACCGTCCAAAGGATGTTATTTGTGTCCTTGAACGTTGGCAATGATCTATTTACTATATGGGCACCCATTGGAATGGACCATCCAAGAGGTGGCCCATTTTATGAAAATGCTAAGGCATGATCACTTACCTACGACGAGGAGAGCCAGAAGGAGGGAGATGGAAATTCGTTTCTCCATATTGCAAAACGTAAATGTGCTTCTTTAGCTGGGATTGGTAAGAATAGTGAGGGGATGTTGCATGGATTTATAGGTGAATCAAGGACGCATGTTGCGTGTAAACCCGGCACAGAGGGACGTGGACTTGGTCATACGCCTACCAGGATGGACTCCTCCTAGCGGGGGCTCTGTGGGGCCACCATGATATATGTGTTTTATCCATGCCGTCCATCCATTTTAGCTGATCATATTCTGTCATGAGCCCAAAATGGAGGCAGATCCAAGCTCAGATAGGCCACGCCATGCCACAAAGTTTTGGATCAACTTGGTCTTTGTATTTTCCCTTCATCCAGGTCTGATTGATCTTATAAGCGGGTTGAACGAGCAAATAAAGATTATGGATCTACTTACACTGGGCCTTGGGAAGTTTTAATGGTGGGAGTTCAATCACTACTGTTTCCTATGGTGTAGTCCACTTGATATTTGGATCTGCTTAAATGTTTTGACTAACTCCTAAAATGGGCTGGAAAAACAGATGGACAGCGTGGATATATAACACTGTATCAAGGTGGCTCCACAGTAAGTGTAACACCGTCTAAGCCGTGATCTATGGGCTCATCAACACTGTCCATCGATTTTGCCATATTATTTTAGGATATAAACCCAAAAATGAAGTAGATATTATGTTCAAGTAGACCACACAGTGGGAATTAAAAAGTCCCCATTAAAAGCTTATTGGGAGCTGTGGAAGTTTTGGATCAAGCTGATATTTGTGTTTTGCTTTCGGCCGACTCTATGTGACATTAGGAATAGGTTGGATGGAAAATAAAAATCACAGTTGGCTTTAGTTTCAATGGTGATGTCATTATGACGGTTGCTTCCAATAGTGTGGTCTACTTGAGCCCGTAAATCACGGGCAGACCCCGGCCTCTCCGGAGCATAGGACAAGGGGGATAGTGCCTTGTCCGCGTCCTACGTGGGCTCCTTAGCAGGGGTTACACGCAACACGTCTCTTTGGTAGCCGGGAGCGGATTAGCGGTGACCTGAGTAACACACCCTAACCGCGTGAGGCCTACCTTGATGTATTTTTTGTATATCCATATTGTCCACATCTGTTTTTCCATCTCATTTTAGGACCAGATCCCAAATCCTAAAAAAATACAGATCTCAGATGGATCATACCAATAGAAAGTGATAAATAACCATTAAAAACTTTTTTGTGGGCCATAAAAGTTTTGGATCAATCTGATCTTTCTAATTTCCCTTCATCGCAGTCTTCTTGAGATTATCAACGGGTTTATTTGCACAGGTTGGATTGCAAATAAACGTTAAAAAAACTTACAAATGGCCTTTTAGAATTTTTAATGGTGAGGCACTCAATCACCACTGTTTCCTGGGGTATGGTACACCTGAGATTTGGATCTGCATAATTTTTGAAACTCCATCCTCAAAATATCATCCATGAAGGCCACACGGTAGGGGTAACACCCACTAAGCTGTTCCCGGGATTACACCTAATTCGCTCCCTTGGTAGCCAAGTCGGAGGGTCAATGGCGGCAACAAGGATGGCCAGGTCGCCAGGAAGTTTTCAATGGCAAGCATTCAATCCTGGTCCAATTGAGCTCTAGATCTACCTTTTTTTGGGCTCATGCCTAAAATGAGCAGACAAAATGGATGGCTGGCGTGGATAAAATACATACATCATGGTGGAGCCCGCAGAGCTTTGACACCAGCCATCTGGCTGGTTTTGGGTTCACCGGCCAATTCGACATCCCTATGGTTGGCGTCCCGATTCCATTGTTCCCTCTGGTGTGGCATCCGGCTGATTTACTTGTCCCAATTTCATTGTTCCAGACGTCCCTAAGTTTGGACTACTTGAGATTTGGATTTGCTTCATTTTGTGGGACGGTGTCTAAAATGAGCTGTAAAAACTAATAGACGTACAACACATACATACAGGTGGACCCCACACGATCAGGTAAACACGCACTAACGTGTTACCCGGGAAACACCAAGTACGCTTCCTCATGTCGTGTCACGCTATTTGGCCGTAAAAAAATATCCTGATAAGTCTTCTCGGAAAGAAATAAAGCTAACGTGTTCATACGAGGATATTGAAATTGAGGCCGGATCTATTACAAGCACTTGTAGGTTAACGTACAATGCAATTTATGAGGCCCATGCTGTTGCGTGTTTGCAATCTAATCCGTCCATCACATACATCTAATGATGCTTTCCTTTGTGGCCAAAATTCATTTCAATCTAAAACTCAGGTGGGCCACTCAACAGGGAAGAACATCCTGACCATCCTTCTACCTTTGAAGGGGCATTTTTGTCATTTCAAAAATTTGGTTGCCAACACATATATCAGCCTTTTCTACACGCATTTGTTTCCCGCCCAACATAATGTTTTTTTGGCGGGAAATATTCCAAAGGTTTTCTTTTAGAAAGCATTTTGATGGTGGGCCAATGTTGACCCTACTATAAATGTATGTAGTTCATCTACACCGTCCATCCACTTTTCTAGATCATTTAAGGGGTTGAAACGAAAATTGAAGCATATCCAAAACTTAGGTAGACCATACCACAAGAAACAGTGGGTATAATGATTTCCACCGTTGAAAACTTTCTTACGGCCCACAGTGATGTTTATTTGTCATCCAACCTGTTCACAAGATCACACAGCCATTGATGAAGAGAAATAAATATATATATATATATATATATATATATATATATATATATATATATATCAGCTTGATCCAAAATTTCTATGGCCCTAAGAATTTTTCAACGATACAGGTTCAATTCACATTGTTTCGTGTGGTGTGGTCCACTTCAGCCTTTTATAGCCTTCATTTTTTGTATAAACCCATAAAATTTTATTTTAAAATGGATGAATGGAGTGGATGAAATACATAAATGATGGTGGAGTTTACCCAGTATGCTTAAAGTACTGAGTTACTCAGTATGCAATCCGTTTCTTGTCGGCGGAAGTTATGTGGAGCCCACCGTGATGCTTGTTCGAAATCCTCGCCGTCCATAGGTTTTTCCAGATCAATATAAGACATTAGAAGAAAAATAAGGTAGATCCAAAATTTAAACGGGCTACACAACAAGAAACAATGAGATTAAACATCCATTATTGAAAAATAGATGGATGAGGTAGATCCAAAACTTAAACAGGCCACACGACTGGTAATAGTGAGATCAAACGTCCAATATTGAAACATTGGTAGGGCAAAAAATACTTGGATCAGGCTAATATTATTTTTGTTTTTCGCTCATCTCAGTAATAGTGACCTTATGAACGGTATGGATTCCATGTAAACATCACAAGGTTTTTAGGGAGGTTTAACTGTAGTAATTTCCCTACCCACTGTTCCAGTCATGCAGGCCACTCAAAGCACTAGTTCGGTGTAATGTTTTGTCCCATGTCTTAAATGATCTGAAAAAAATCGATGGACGTTATAGATTTCTCACAAATATAAAGGTGGAATTACAAACTGTTGGAGTTGAGAGAGAGAGAGAGAGAGAGAGAGAGAGAGAGAGAGAGAGAGAGAAAGAGAGGGAGAGACCACGCTCGAAATAGAGAGTGGGGAGAGCGGGAGATACAATAGGTGGCTAGGGTTTCTTCATAGGAGGGAGATAGCAGACAGAGTGAGAGAGAGTGGAGAGAGAGAGAGAGAGAGAGAGAGAGAGAGAGAGAGAGGTGACGTTGAATGGGGCACGGATTTCCTTTGAAAGCCTTGCGTACGAAGTTCCTGCGCTGGGAACCAAGGTGGAGGGCCACAATGACGTTTTTTGATAAATCCACCCCGTCCATCCGTTTTGGGAGCTCATTTTAGGACATGAGAACAAAAATGAACCGGATCCAAGACTCAAGTGGGCCGAACTAAAGGAAAAGGTGGGTAGATAAATTACTACCGTTGAAACCTCCCTGGGTCCATAGTGATGTTTACATGACATCTATACCGTTTATAAAGTCACTACTACGGGGATGAACTAGAAACACAAATATTATCCTGATTCAAAACTCCTGTGGCTCCACAAATATTTCAACTGTGGACGTTCAATCCTCACGTTTTCGGCCCACTTGAGTCTTGGATCCGGTTCATTTTTGCTCCATGTCATAAAATGAGGTCCCAAAACAGATGGACAGGATGGATTTATCAAAAAACATCACTTTGGGCACCACCTTGGTTCCCAGTGCAGGAACTTCTTGCGCAAGGCTTTCGCAGGAAATCCGCGCCCGAATGTAGTGGTAAGGTACACCAAGGTGTACTGACGTCGTGAAGTTCTTCCACCATGACCCACGTGTTATATCCAATCCATCCGTCCATTTTTTGAGATTTTTTCTAAGGCCTGATCTAAAAATAAGAAAGATCCAAAGTTTCAGTGGACCACACTGCAGAAAGTAGTGAGACTGAACGCATACCATTGAAACCTTCTTGGGGTCCTAGAAGTTTTGGTTTAGTCCGATATTTGTTTTTACCCTTCATCTAGGTCCATGTGACCTTATGAACAGTTTGGACGGCAAATAATCATCATGGTGGGCCGTATGTATGTTTTGACGGTGAGAATCATTGTAGGGTCTGCGTTTTCTGGTGTGGTCCACATACACCAGCGAATCTGCTTCCTCTGTTACCAAAATACGAGTGGGTGCGTAAACACCTAGGAAGAATATGTATCGTGGTACTGAAACTACGGAAGCACTCTAACCAAATACTGAAAAACATTGACGCATATCGTACCCCTAAAATAGCATCAATTCACTCCGACTTACACAGCGGCAATTCGGTGGTACGCCGAACGCTTTCACCAAACTTGGAGTGGGTGTGTAACCTCTCAAGAAGACACTACGTTAGGGTACCGAGACTAAAGAATCACTCTGCCATGCACCGACGAACACGGACATACAACGGACCTCTAAAGTAGTAACGGTTCCCTCCGACTTGTACTACAGCACATGCGGTTGCATCTCGAATGCTTTTACTGAACTACGAATGGGTCCGTAAACACCTAGAAAGAAGATGTATCATGGTACCGAAACTACGGAAGCAATCTAACCAAATACCGAAAAATATTGACACACACCGTACCCCTAAAATAGCATCGATCCACTCCGACTTACACAGCAATCCTTCGGTGGCACGCTGAACGCTTTCACCGAACTCCGAGTGGGTGCGTCACCACTCAAGAAGACGCTACGTTAACGTACTGAGACTCAAGAATCACTCTTCCACGCACCGACGAACACAGACATACACCGAACCTCCAAAATAGTAACGGTTCCCTCCGACTTGCACTGCAGCACATGCGGTCGCATCTCGAATGCTTTTACTCAACTACGAATGGGTGCGTAAACACCTAGTAAGAAGATGTATCATGGTACCGAAACTACAGAAGCACTCTAACCAAATACCGAAATCATTGACGTATACCGTACCCCTAAAATAGGATCGATTCACTCCAACTTACACAGTAGCCATTCGGTGGTACGCCGAACGCTTTCATCGAGCTTTGAGTTGGTGTGTAACCTCTCAAGAAGACACTACGTTAGGGTACCGAGACTAAAGAATCACTCTGTCATGCACCGACGAACACGGACATACACCGGACCTCCAAAATAGTAACGGTTCCCTCCGACTTGTACTGCAGCACATGAGGTCGCATCTCGAATGCTTTTACTGAACTACGAATGGGTGCGTAAACACCTAGGAAGAAGATGTATCATGGTACCGAAACTACGAAAGCACTCTAACCAAATATCAGAAAACATTGACGCATACCGTACCCCTAAAATAGCATCGATTCACTCCAACTTACATAGCAGCCATTCGGTGGTACGCCGAACGCTTTCACCGAACTTTGAGTGGGTGTGTAACCTCTCAAGAAGACACTACGTTAGGGTACCGAGACTAAAGAATCACTCTGCCACACACCGATGAACACGGACATACACCAGACCTCCAAAATAGTAACGATTCCCTCCGACTTGTACTGCAGCACATGCGGTCGCATCTCGAATGCTTTTACTGAACTACGAATTGGTGCGTAAACACCTAGGAAGAAGATGTATCATGGTACCGAAACTACGAAAGCAATCTAACTAAATACCGAAAAATATTGACGCACACCGTACCCCTAAAATAGCATTGATCCACTCTGACTTACACAGCAACCCTCCGGTGGCATGTCGAACGCTTTCACCGAACTCCAAGTGGGTGCGTCACCACTCAAGAAGATGCTACGTTAGGGTACCGAGACTCAAGAATCACTCTTCCACGCACCGACGAATACGGACATACACCGGACCTTCAAAATAGTAACGGTTCCCTCCGACTTGTACTGTAGCACATGCAATCGCATCTCGAATGCTTTTACTGAACTACGAATGGGTGCGTAAACACCTAGGAAGAAGATGTATCATAGTACCAAAACTACGGAAGCATTCTAACCAAATACCGAAAAATATTAACGCATACCGTACCCCTAAAATAGGATCGATTCACTCCGACTTACACAGCAGCCGTTCAGTGGTACGCCGAACGCTTTCACCGAACTTTGAGTAGGTGTGTAACCTCTCAAGAAGACACTACGTTAGGGTACCGAGACTCAAGAATCACTCTGAAACGCACCAACGAACACGGACGTACACCGGACCTTCAAAATAGTAACGATTCTCTCCGACTTGTACTGCAACATATGCAGTCACATCTCGAATGCTTTTATTGAATCACGAGTGGGTGCGTAAACAACTAGGAAGAAGATGCATCATGGTACCGAGACTACGAAAGCACTCTAACCTTATACCGAAAACACCGACGCATACCGTACCCCTAAAATAGCATCGATCCACTCTGACTTACACACCAACCCTTCTTTGGCACGCCGAACGCTTTCACCAAACTACGAGTGGGTGCGTAACCACTCAAGAAGATACTACATTTGGGTACCGAGACTCAAGAATCATTCTGATCATGCACCGACGAACACGGACACACACCGGACCCCCAAAATAGTAACAGTTCCCTCCGACTTGCACTGTCGCACATGTGATCGCATCTCGAATGCTTTTACCGAAGTACAAGTGTGTGTGTAACCAACTAGGAAGACGCTGCATCATAGTACCGAGATTACAGAAGCACTCTAACCACATACTAAAAAACATTGATGCACACTATACCCCTAAAATAACATCGATCCACTTCGACTTCTGCAGTATTCCTTCAATGACACGTCGAATGTTTTCACCGAACTACGAGTGGGTGCATAACCATTCAAGAAGACGCTACGTTAGGAAAACGAAACTCAAGAGTTACTCTAACCACGCACCGACAAATACGGACACATACTGGACCCCCTAAATATTAACGGTTCCCTCCGACTTGCACTGCAGCAAATGCGATCGTACGTCGAACACTTTCATTGAACTATGAGTATATATGTATCAACTACGAAGACTCTCGATCATAGTATTAAGACTATAAAACCATTCTACATAGACAACAACTAACATTGATGCACACCGTACCGTACCTCTAAAATAGCATTGATCCACTTCGACTTGCACTGTAGCCTTTCGATGGCACGCCGAACGCTTACATTGAACTACGAATGGGTGGATAATCACAAAAAAGACGCTGCATTAGGGTACCGAGACTCAAGAATCACTCTAACCACACACCGACGAACACGGACACTCACGGGATCCCCAAAATAGTAACGGTTCACTCTGACTTGTACTGCAGTCCATGCAATCGCACGTTGAACGCTTTCACTGAACTACAAGTGGGTGCGTGTCCACTTGGAAAGACTCTCCATCAAGATACTAACACTACGGAAGCACTCTAACCACACACCGAAAAACACTGACGCATACCGTACCCCTAAAATAGCATTAATAAACTTCGACTTGCACACCAACCCTTGGCACGCCGAACGCTTTCACCGAACTAAGAGTGGGTGCGTAAACACTCAAGAAGACGCTGAGTTAGGGTACCGAGACTCAAGAATCACTCTAACCACGCACTGGCGCACACAGATATACACAAGACCTCCAAAATAGTAACAGTTCCCTCCGACTTGCACTGCAGCTCATGAGGTCACAACTTGAATTCTTTTACCGAAGTTCGAGTGGGTGCGTAACCAACTAGGAAGATGTTGCATCATGGTACCGAGACTATGGAAGCACTCTAAGATCATACCGTAAAACATTGACGCACACTATACCCCTAAAATAGCATCGATCCATACCGACTTGCACTGCATCCCTTCACTGGCACGCCGAACGCTTTCACCGAGTTACAAGTGGGTTCGTAACCACTTAAAAAGACGTTGCATTAGGGTACCGAGACTTAAAAATCACTCTAACCATGCACCAACGAACACGGATACACACGGGACATCTAAAATAGTAACGGTTCCTTCCGACTTACACTGCAACCCATGCGGTCGCAACTCAAATTCTTTTACCGAAGTAGGAGTGGGTGCATAACCAATTAAGAAGACGCTGCATCATGGTATCAAGACTACGGAAGCATTCTAACATCATTGTTAATGTCAGATTTTGTAACGAGATCCTCCGGCTTTTCTCCTTCACTCCAACAGGGATTTTCACCACCAGACCTGAAGCAAGACAACAAATAAGGGTGGCTGGGGACCAGCCGTTAGCCCTCCGATGCTTAAGTTAGGCCACAGTAAGAAGAGAAGCCAAACAAAACGGGACCAAGATTCAATGATGTGTGCGTACCTGCTCTTAATGGAGCCACCCCTTTATATAGATCTGGAGACAATCCAATTTGTTACGTAAGATGTCGAAATCCCGTCGATATCGCGTACGATACTGAGATCTCGCTGATTTCGTGGGATAAAATCTTATCTTTTGAGTCAGATCCAACCCGATGATTTACTCCAACAATCACGCCCCTTGATGGCAATCCCTTGAAAATCCAGATCCATTTAGAGAATCCCAAAAGCCGACCTATCCGGACTACCAATAAGCGTGGTAATAACGCTGATATATCATGATAAGCTGGAAGCCGTAGTTGGAATCATAACCTCCGAAAAGGAAGGAGACGCCCGTAGTTGGAGTCATAGCCTCCGAAAAGGAAGGAGACGCCCGTAGTTGGAGTCATAGCCTCCGAAAAGGAAGGAGACGCCGACGATTCGGGGACCACCGAACTGGATGTGGCCCTACTTAGTGTCGCAGAGGGATTGGACAAATTGTTCGACGGGAATCGGGTGCTAGTACTGAAGGCTAAGAGATTTCCACAGGAAAGCTGCTCGCATATTAAAATGTGGTCGCGAGTCCAAGTACACACTTAGATGTAACGTCTTTCAACGACTTGTGAGAAGGTCTGCTCGCGAATCTAGTTTTCCATATTTGACTATCCATGACTCCTGATCAGGTGAGCTCGATAGTCAAATGGACGTTCCACACTTATCCAATATTCGACTCTCGATCAGATGATCTCGAGAGTCGAATGGACGTCCCGCACTTATCCAATATTCGACTCTCGATCAGATGATCTCGAGAGTCGAATGGACGTCCCGCACTTATCCAATATTCGACTCTCGATCAGATGATCTCGAGAGTCGAATGGACGTTTCCACGTGAAATCTTATCTCCGCCATTTTGCCTATAACAGATGCCCCCCAAGTCCTTGCCGCCAAGAATCCTTAAGGAAAGGACTTAGCTTGCTGTCATGCGCGGCTGCCTCTTGCTTTTACTGAGAAGCCGTACATGATTAGGCTGGAATTAATGAGCGCCATCCTTTCTGCAGTCAGGAAATGAAGAGGTGCTCGCCACGTGTCCAAGTATTTAATGGGCGTGCCTGCTCGAGTGTTGTGCCGAACGAGAGATCGCCACGTGCTACCATATACGGCGGAATGATTGCCTATAAATATACGGAGTCCACCATATCTTCTGATTTTCACAGAAGTTTCAGAATCCTCCTCTGCTTTTTTCAATCATCTTCCTCCGGAGCTCCTTGGTGTCTTCCTCGATCCCCTTTGGTGCTCTTTCTTTCCTTTTTCACTGTACTATTTCTTCTTTCTTTTTTTAAATATCCATGGCTTCCGAGGAGAGTACCGTTCCTTTAGGAGATGCCACCCCGGAATCCTCTGCTTCTAGTAACGCAAGGGTTCCGGCAGGTCAGTATACAGCGGCCGGATATCCTTCCATTCTATCGGAGAACCGGCTGCTGGAGTTACGGGAGAGATTTTCGATCCCTGACTCAGTCGATCTCCGGTTACCCAGAGATGGAGAGACGCCAGACTCCCCTCCCCCAGGGTGTGTGGCATTCTATGAGTATCAACTCATTCTGGGGGTTCGCCTTCCCCTCCATCCCTTCATCCGGGATGTACTTCGGTATTATAAAATTGCCCCCGGGCAACTTATTGTGAATGGATGGAGGGTGGTCCTAAGCTCATTCGTCCTTTGGGCTCAAGCCGGGAACGGGGAGCTTAGAGCTGATGAGTTCCTCCGCATGTTCCGCTTGAAGAAGGCACCCTCCAGAGAAGGCTGGTACTATCTATGTTATTGGCACCGGGATAACTTCGTGCTGGGGAAGCCCTCATCGAATTATCCCGGCTGGAGGAAGCGTTGGTTTTATGCATCTGGAAACTGGGAATTTGCTTCTTCCAGGGGCCCAAGAGTAAATCGTTTTTTTCTGTGAAGGTAGGCAGTCCCGCATTGTGATCCGTTTCTTCAATTAAAGGTTTTTAGGGTTTCTCCATTTGACCCTTGTTTGTGCTCGCAGGTATCCCGGCTTTGAGAAAACCGAACTTGAAAGGGGGGATCAACGAAAAAATCATAAAGGTGTACAAGGTGCCTATTGGTGATAGGCACGTCGAGACTTGCTTGTCTCCATCTCGTCTTGCAGCAGCGGGCTTAATACCCGTAAGAGAAGTCGAGATGACGCAAGTTGGAGAAAAAAGAGGTCTGCTGCCCCGGCTGAAGGGCACGAGCTCCAAGAGGCAGAAGAAAACATCTGCTGATCCATCTCACCCATCCACCGAAAAGGGTAGCGATCAGCCTGCTCCTCTCGCGAGCAAGGCGGGGGCTCCAGCAGGGCCCGCTATTCCTTCACTGGCGGTCGCGCCCGGGCCGCCAGTGATTAATATCGCTGACAATTCCCCAGATGGGGTAGGGTCCAGCTGCCCCCCAGCTGAAGAGGCTCGTGAGCACACGGAGCCTCGAGAGATGGCTCCTGCCCGCGAGCTGGTTCCTGCTACCGAGCAGGGACCTGCTCGCGAGACGATGGCCCCTCCTCGCGAGCCGTCTGGGCTGATCGTTGCCCAACCTTCCGGCGGTGGAACATATTCTGTTCCTCGCCACCTCCACCCCATCTGTAAATTCTTATTTGAGAATGTCCCGCCTCAATCCTTCGGCTCTCTTCCCGAGCCAGGCCCCGAGAGCCTCTTCCTTGAGGCAGGGATGAGGATGGCTCAGGTAGAACCTCCTAGCCCAAAACTTTATTATTTTGGGGTTTCTTAAGTATTTCTTCTCACCCATCTTTTTGTTTGCAGGGACTAGACCTCATCTTGCGGACGAAGCGAGACATCGTCGCCGCTCGCCGCGTAATAGACGAGGCAGATGAAAAAAGGATTGCTTTGGAGAAGGCGGTCCAGGGACGAGATCAACTCCTCAAATCCCGTGAGGCCGTGATTTCCAAGAAAGATGAGGAGATAAAAATCCTCATAGAGAAAGTCCAGGTGTTGACCGAAAGGTACCAAGCTTTGGACAATAAGTTCGCGAAACTCGCCGACTTGAAGGAGAAGGCGGAGAGAGAGAAGGAGATCTTTCGCCAAGACAAGATCTCACTAGAGGAACGACTTGCGGAGGCTAGGTCGCAGCTCAAGGAGGCCTACGACAACCTGACCAAGGAGCGCAACGCTCTCGCGCAGCTTAAGGACGACTCGATCCACTAGGACCAGGAGAGAGTCGCCCTTGCGAAAATGCTCTCGGAAGAAGGTCCTCGGGCAGTTTCCGAGTTCCGTTCTTCGCAGCAATATGACGACGAAAGGTACGAGTCATATGATGCTGGTCGCGACTTTGCGCTAAGAGTAGTGCAACGAATGATCCCATCCTTTGATATGGGGGAGTTTGGTCGAGTCGCGACCATCATTGCTACCGAAGAGCAGGCTGCTGCTGAGAACGAGGTGACTGAAGCCACTCAGGTTGAAGGAGCTCTAGAAATGGGCCCTGAAATTGAGAGCGCAGCTCCTCCTCCAAGGGATTGATTTTCTTTGTTCTCCTCTCTGTATTCGTGAATGGATATTGTAAATATTTATCATTAATGAAAAAATATTTTTGGAAGTATTGTCCTCGTTTGCCTTTTCCTTTTCACGCAATGAATGCCTTCTCGTTTTTGTTTACTTTCTTTTCCATGTACTGAATGCCTTGTTGCAACGAGAATGTGCTCAATCCGGGGGTTCGTTGCGACCAAACCGATTGAGACCCCCAAGTTGGCTTCATATTGACTCATCAGTGAATGCGAACCCTTAATCCGAGCACGAGTTACGCTGCTCGCAATTAGGGTGTATGGCGAACTGTGGTGCTCGCGATTAAGGTGTATGACTGTGATTCGAGCTCGAGCTACGGTGCTCGCATTCCAGAGTGCGATCCCTCCTTTCACCAGTCGTGAGAAACTAACTCATGAAAATGAATTAGACTCAATCCGGGGGTCGTACGACCATGTCCGCGTTGAGATAGACTGATCTATCGATTGAGATTTTAATTCTACCAAGGGCAGAAGGTTGGTCAAGAGATGGTATTCATTCTCTTCGAGGCTGTTCAGGTCCATGTAAATGGAGAAGCAACCAACTAGTAATGATTTCAGTCCTACCAAAGGTAGGCAATTGGCCAAGAGGATGTGTAAGCACTCTCTTCAGGGCTATTCAGGTCCATATAAATGGAGTAGCGGCCAAAAGATATCTTTCACTTTATTCATAAAACGCTATAATAAACTACATCGAATCTAAGGGTAGTATCGTAGCAAATGCTCCACGTGCCAAGGGCGTCGTACAGGCTTCCCTTGCATGTCTTCGAGATAATAAGTACCGGGTCGCACAACCCTAATAACCCGATACGGGCCTTCCCAATTCGGATCCAATGAACGAACAGGAACTCCAAGATTTTTCCTTAGGACCAAATCTCCGAACTGGAAGGATCTAGGTCGAACCTTCGCATTCCGATAACGAGCAATACGTTGTTGATATGCCGCCACTCGTACTTGGGAAGCATTTCTTCGCTCTTCCAAGAGATCGAGATGAAGCCGGAGGTTCTCCTGATTGCTCGCGGGATCATACTGTTCGATCCGATATGAGGGCACTTGAATTTCCACTGGTACTACTGCGTCAACACCAAATGCTAAGGAGAAAGGAGTTTCACCTGTCGATGTACAAGCCGTGGTTCTATAGGCCCATAACACCTCTGGTAGAAGTTCTGGCCACACCCCTTTACATTCACCTAGCTTGGTCTTTAAATGATGCTTTATGATTTTATTCACTGCCTCGACCTGCCCATTCGCCTGAGGATGATATGGAGAAGTGCGGAGATTACGTATCTTCCATTTGTCGTAAAATTCATCAAAGGCTGCGTTGTCGAACTGCGTTCCGTTATCGGTAATTATAGTATGAGGAAGTCCGAAGCGACATATGATATTTCTCCACATAAACTTAGTAGTTTGTTTTTCAGTAATTTTGGCTAATGGTTCTGCTTCGGCCCATTTGGTGAAATAATCAACCGCCACGATCGCGAACCTATTCTGTCCCTTTCCCATAGGTAAGGGCCCGATGATATCGATCCCCCACTGAGCAAAAGGCCAAGGGCTGTCGACTGGGGTCATCCGCTCAGACGGTACACGAGGTATAGGTTGATATCGTTGACACTTGTCACATTTTTTAGAAAATTCGATGGCGTCTGCTTTCATAGTAGGCCAATAATATCCTTGCCTCATCGCTTTATATGCTAGAGATCGCCCCCTGAGATGATTACCACATGCCCCCTGGTGTACTTCATTTAGAACACGATGTGCTTCTTCTGGATGAAGACACCTTAAATAAGGCAAGGAGAAGCTTTTTCGCAACAAGATTCCATCTTGTAAGGTGTACCTGGCAGCTCGAAGCCGAATTTGTCTTGCAGCTTTCTTGTCTTCTGGTAGGTACCCATCTCTGAGATAAATGATGATAGGATCCATCCAGCATGGAGACGATTGTACCGATATAACTTTCTCGAGAGTCACTTGGTCGATACTCAAATGCTGACGGTGCTCGATGGGGATCGAATGTGATAGCTCCGATTCCGGTGCAGAAGCGAGTTTTGCCAAGGAATCGGCAAGTTGGTTCTGCTCGCGAGGGATATGAAATATTTTATAAGTCTTCAGTTTGGCGAGCAGGATGAGGACACGAGACTTGTATAAGGCCATTCTTTCTTCTTTGGTTTCGAATTCACCAAGAACTTGGTTGACAATGAGCTGGGAGTCGCTATGAATTATCAAATTCTGGACTGCGAGGACAACGGCTAGCTCGAGGCCAACAATCAGGGCCTCATATTCTGCTTCATTATTGGAGATGCGTGATTCGAAACGCAGAGCATATTGAAAATGCGACCCGTCGGGAGCCACTAAAATCAGGCCCGCTCCACTACCAGTGGCCCGCGACGACCCGTCCACGAAAAGAGACCAAGGAGGCTGGTCGCTGGTCATGACATTATCTTCAGAACAATACGTAAATTCAGCGATGAAGTCAGCCACGGCCTGGCCCTTGACTGCTGTCCTAGGACAGAATAAGATATCATGCTCACTGATCTCGACCGCCCATTTAGTCAAGCGTCCTGAAGCCTCAGGTTTTTGAAGGACTTGGCGTAGCGGATGATTTGTTGGTACTAAAATAGCATGGGCTTGAAAGTATGGTCGCAGTTTTCGAGCCGCAGTGACTAAGGCTAGGGCCAGTTTCTCCATATCAGAATACCTAGTTTCTGCATCGACCATTGCTCTACTGACATAATAAACGGGCCTTTGCACCCCGGAATCTTCTCTTATTAAAGCGGCGCTAACGGCCGTGGGAGACACAGATAAATAAAGAATGAGTTACTCATGTGCTACAGGCTTAGATAAAATGGGGGGAGCGCTCATGTATTGCTTCAATTGTTGAAAAGCTTCTTCACATTGAGGTGTCCACTTCCAATCAGACTTGGCCGTTGCACGAAGGAGTTTGAAGAAGGGCAAACACTTGTCAGATGCTCGCGAGATGAACCTGTTCAATGATGCGATGCGACCTGCTAGACGCTGAACGTCTTTCAGAGTAACAGGGGATTTCATCTCTATCAATGCTTTAATCTTTTCAGGATTTGCCTCAATTCCACGCTGGCCAACCATGAACCTAAGAAATTTTCCTGCAGACACTCCAAATGCGCATTTTTCTGGATTTAACTTCATTTGATACTTCCTCATCAGATCAAAGGCTTCTCGAAGATCTGAAATATGGTTATCTTCAACGATGCTTTTTACGAGCATATCGTCGACATACACTTCCATATTCCTACCGATTTGAGCAGCGAACATTTTGTTGACAAGACGTTGATAAGTGGCCCCTGCATTTTTAAGACCGAACGACATTACCTGGTAGCAATATAGTCCTCGATCTGTGATGAAGGCAGTATGCTGGCTATCAGGTGGATGCATCACAATCTGGTTGTAACCAGAATACGCATCCATAAAGCTGAGGAGAGCATGTCCAGCTGTTGAGTCGACCAACTGGTCGATCCGCGGTGTCGGAAAGCTATCTTTGGGGCATGCTTTGTTTAAGTCTGAATAGTCGACGCACATCCTCCATTTGCCATTAGTTTTCCGGACGAGAACTACGTTTGCGACCCACTCTGGGTAGTCAACTTCCTTTATGAAATTAGCCGCGAAAAGCTTTTCAACTTCTGTTTTGATTGCCATTTGTCTTTCCGCAGTAAAGGCACGTCGACGCTGATGTACGGGTTTATGCTTCGGGTCAATGTTGAGACGATGTGCAATGACATCAGGATCGATGCCTGGCATATCTTTATGAGACCAAGCAAACACATCCTTGTATTCGGTGAGGAAACGGATCAAATTTTGACGATGGGTAGTGGTTAAGGAGGACCCGATGCGCACGATCTTAGATGGGTCGTCTTCGGTCAGGTGGATCGCCACTGTTTCCTCCCCTGGAGTTCCTGATTTCAGAGCATTTTCTCTTGGATCCAACGCGGTGGCGGGAACGTCGGATGAACCTTGAACTATTTCCATGACAGGTGTCGCTTGAGCCTTCTTTCGATCTTGGAGGGCTATCTGGTAACAGGACCGTGCCTCCTGCTGACTTCCTCGCACGACCCCGATGCCATTTGGGGTCGGAAATTTAACACACAGATATGAAGGGTGCAAGGCCGCTCCAACCTTAGTCAGAGACGGCCGCCCCAAAATGGCGTTATATGCTGATTTTCGATCCACGACGAGGAAGTTTACGAAGACGGTGGTCTTCGCTGGACTCTCTCCAAAAGTAACTGGGAGATCAATGCTTCCTTCGGGTGTTACTACCTCTCCTCCAAAGCCGACGAGGGGGGTCGATACTGGCTTGAGGAGGCTTCTGGATAGTGCCATTTTGTTGAAAGCCTCTAGATACAGAATGTCGGCTGAGCTACCTGTATCCACCATAATCCGATGAGTCAGATAATTTGATACCTTCAATGTGACCACGATAGAATCTTTATGAGGGAAGTGGATTCCCGCCGCATCTTCGAGGGTGAAAGAAATTGGAGGATGGCTTGCTTTTGAGGAGCTGGACGTCTGTTCCAGCCAATAGATTTGCTGGGGTTCTTTGGACGCCTTCCGAGCGTATGCTTTTCTTGAAGCTTGAGAGTCACCCCCACAAGCTGGTCCCCCGACGATAGTGCGAATTTCTCCCGTGGGCTCGGCGTCCTCCTGGTCGGTTTGATGATGAGGTGGTTCCTTTTGGCGAGATGAGGTCTTCGCCCTTTCTGGTGATCGATTTTTACGAGCAACATAATCCTGGAGATGGCCTTTTCGAATAAGGGCTTCGATATGGTCTCGTAAAGAGATGCAGTCCTGGGTCCTATGCCCGTGATCTTTGTGAAAGTAACAGAACTTGCTCTTGTCCCTCTTCTCGGGATCGGATTTGATCTTTGCAGGCCACTTCACATATGGCTTGTGTTTAATCTCCATTAGAACCTTTTCAGGAGACTGATTGAGAGGAGTGTAATTATGATATTTACCAGAGTAAGGCCTCTTGGGAGAACGATCGCGCTGGTCACGACGGTATTTCTTATCCGTAGAAGAGGCTCCTTCTGGCTTGCGCTTCTTGCTCTGTACTCCATGACGTGTCAATGCGACTTCTTCTGCATTGATATATTTCTGAGCTTTGGCTTGAAATTCTGCCATAGTTTTCGGTGGGCTTTTATCTAAGGCAAACCTGAATTTCTCGCTCGTTATCCCGGCAATGAGGGCTGTAAGACCCTTTTCTTCGGTGTATCCCTCAGTTTGAACGGCTTCGGCAGTGAATCGTACTGTGAACTCCTTTATTGTCTCCCCATGCTGCCGTTTCAAATTCATCAGATGGGAGGCTGGCTTCTTAATGCGAATACTCCCCATGAATTGAGAAAGGAATATCTCTGATAATTGGGAAAAAGAACTGATGGAACGGGGCTTTAACCCCCGGAACCACGTACGAGCTGCATCCTTCAATGTTAGGGGAAAGGCCCTACACATGATTTCTGAACCATGTCCCTCCAACTCCATGAGGGACCTATATGTTTCCAGATGTTCCAGAGGGTCGCCAATTCCTGTGTACGGAGCGATAACAGGCGCTCGATACTTTCTGGGTAATGGGGCTTCCATGACCTCGCTGGTGAAGGGAGATTCAGATTGGTGTATTGCCGCCGTGACGGCAGATGGCCGATTTGCCTGGTATCGCTATTCCATAACATCAAAACGATCTTGGATTCTTTTGAGATCTCCTTCCCATGGTAGGGTATAGCTAGATGTTTCAGCGGTGGAGCCTTGCGGTTGAGGTTGTCGAGACGAACTGGAATGTATGGAATGTGGAGATGGTACAGGGGGATGGCCGCTGAGTGGCGGGACCTGTGGTTCGTCCATAGAGTGTCTGGAAGCTACCGGTATGGGTTGCGGTGGTAACCCTTCAGAGGGTTGTCTTTGCGGTTCGGGGAAGTGCTGATCAAGCCGGTTTGACAGCGCTTGGACTCCGGCGTTTAGAGTTAGGAGAGTGTTTTCGAGGAAACGTAGGACATCATCTTGATTTCCAGAGGCTTCCAATAATGGATTTGTTGGTGGCATATTCGGGGCTCCTTGAGGGATATTCGTCGGAGCAGGTGGAAGGATAGGTACGGATTCCGTCTCATCAGGCGGAGGTGGTGCCTGTCTTGAAGTTGAAGGATGAACAGCCTTTTTAGGAGGCATCGCCGAAGGAGTTTTATCGGTGGTTAGCACGATTGATTTTGATGATCAAGTCGTTCCCACAGACGGCGCCAAACTGTTAATGTCAGATTTTGTAACGAGATCCTCCGGCTTTTCTCCTTCACTCCAACAGGGATTTTCACCACCAGACCTGAAGCAAGACAACAAATAAGGGTGGCTGGGGACCAGCCGTTAGCCCTCCGATGCTTAAGTTAGGCCACAGTAAGAAGAGAAGCCAAACAAAACGGGACCAAGATTCAATGATGTGTGCGTACCTGCTCTTAATGGAGCCACCCCTTTATATAGATCTGGAGACAATCCAATTTGTTACGTAAGATGTCGAAATCCCGTCGATATCGCGTACGATACTGAGATCTCGCTGATTTCGTGGGATAAAATCTTATCTTTTGAGTCAGATCCAACCCGATGATTTACTCCAACAATCACGCCCCTTGATGGCAATCCCTTGAAAATCCAGATCCATTTAGAGAATCCCAAAAGCCGACCTATCCGGACTACCAATAAGCGTGGTAATAACGCTGATATATCATGATAAGCTGGAAGCCGTAGTTGGAATCATAACCTCCGAAAAGGAAGGAGACGCCCGTAGTTGGAGTCATAGCCTCCGAAAAGGAAGGAGACGCCCGTAGTTGGAGTCATAGCCTCCGAAAAGGAAGGAGACGCCGACGATTCGGGGACCACCGAACTGGATGTGGCCCTACTTAGTGTCGCAGAGGGATTGGACAAATTGTTCGACGGGAATCGGGTGCTAGTACTGAAGGCTAAGAGATTTCCACAGGAAAGCTGCTCGCATATTAAAATGTGGTCGCGAGTCCAAGTACACACTTAGATGTAACGTCTTTCAACGACTTGTGAGAAGGTCTGCTCGCGAATCTAGTTTTCCATATTTGACTATCCATGACTCCTGATCAGGTGAGCTCGATAGTCAAATGGACGTTCCACACTTATCCAATATTCGACTCTCGATCAGATGATCTCGAGAGTCGAATGGACGTCCCGCACTTATCCAATATTCGACTCTCGATCAGATGATCTCGAGAGTCGAATGGACGTCCCGCACTTATCCAATATTCGACTCTCGATCAGATGATCTCGAGAGTCGAATGGACGTTTCCACGTGAAATCTTATCTCCACCATTTTGCCTATAACAATCATACTGAAAAACATTGACGTACATTATACCGCTAAAATAACATCGATCCACATCGACTTGCACTGTAGCCCTTCGGTGGCACGCCGAACACTTTCACCGAGTTATGACTGGGTTCGTAACCACTCAAGAGGATGCTGCATTACGGTACCGAGACTCAAGAACCACTCTAACCACACATTATCGAATACGGATACACACCGAATTCCCAAAATAGTAACGGTTCACCTCGACTTGGACTGCCTTATTATAGTAATGGGCCACACCTTCATTTATTGATGTTGTTAGCAATGATCCATGTTGTTCATTCAAATTTAAAGATTTTTTTTGTTCCGATACTATAAAAATGTGGTAGATCAAATAATCAAGTGGTCCACATCATCTTCATTTACATTTAATGGTACATACTTAAGACACTACTAATACTTTTTATGGCCCACCTTCCACTCAGATGCGCCTCATTTTTTTTTCTAATGATATAAAAGAGGATGAGAAAACCGCTGGACGGTATCGATCGACAAATTAAATTTATGTGGGCCCCATTTTAGAGATTTGACGTAACTAACAATTTCAAGGTTAAAGTTGTAATAAAGTAACACCACAAGGGTAGCAGTGTCAATTTAGACAGCTGGCGCGAGTAGATTTACAACTTTTTGTCTCTTTTTGAGGCCTTTGTGAAAAGACAAAATTAACCTCTGTGAGTATTTACGTTAACCTACAAGTGCTTGTAATAGATCCGGCCTCATTGAAATTTGGGCTCTAGTTACCAAGAAGTTCTCAGCCTTAAAAAAGATGGTTTCCGTAAAAATAGTTGAAATTTCGGGTATAGCAATAAAGGTTTTCGGCCTTAAAAACGACTGTTGCTGAAAACCAAACAAAAAAAAAGGTTGAAATTTCAGGTATAGCAATAAAGGTTGTCAGCCTTGAAAACGACGGTTTTTTAAAATATAGTTGAAATTTAGGTATAGCAAACGTGTCTAAAAAAGGTCTCAAGGTCCAGAGGATTTGGTCTGGTCGTTGTAAGGTGAGGCCGTGTGTTATGGGAAGCCTGAGCAAAGCCCTCGCCACGAGGACGACCGAGTAACCATAGCCATAGGAACGAGCTGACCCGACCCACGGCTAAAGAGAAGACCGACCCACACAAGTTTCTGGGACTGACATCGGGAGGAACATACAACGAGGGTGGGCCGACCACTTAAGTTAGGTCGATCCTGACAGCCCCCTCGGCCGACGTCTGAGGACTGCGTAACGAGGACGGGCTGACCACACTGATCAGGATGGCCCATGCCACCCATGCATGGTAAGCAACATGCAGGGAGCGGGTGTTTGTCCTGCCCAGGCCTCCGCACACGACACATGGCAATAACCAAGTGCAAAGCCCGACTCCATGCCTAATGATTAACGCAGACCTACGATGACAGGCTAGGCCTGACAGCAGGCCGCCTCATGCTCCTATGATTAAAAGCTGTAGGCTGGCATGTTCAAGGGGGTTTGCCCCGAACTTGGGTGTCAGCCGCAAACTATAAATATCCCTGAAGGCTCCGAAACCAGGTAGGCAAAAAAAAAAAAAAAAAAACACGGACACACCCGCTTCGTATCCTCATCCATTTACTGACCCATGAGCCGAGCTGACTTAGGCATCAGAGGGTCCCCCGCCGCTCAACGGCAACCCCTTTGCTACCCTTGTGATCTTGCAGGCCCCCAAGAGAGATGATTGGCTACCAAGACCCCCGTGGGCTCCAACATCAGTATTTCCCCTTGTGGTCGACAACAAATTGGCACCATTTGTAGGAATCGCCCTAACCGTGTTCTCACCCTTGGGCATGGCGATTAGCCCCCGGTTGGATGGGGAAGAAGAAGGGTAAAGCGCTTGTGCATGCTGCTGGTGAAGGCCTAGCCAGCAGGGCGACTCCCAACATGAACAATCGTACTCACAGCAATATTTGCATGCCTCTAGATAGTAACGGTCTCGTAACCGAAAGGGACTACTTTCTGTGATCGATGAGCGAGTCAATGATTTGGTTGACCATATGCTCCACCTCACCAAAGCAATAGAGGGACACCCGCCGTCGGCCCCCGTAAATGTGCCTAGTGTTAAGCCCTGAATTATAAATATTCTAACCCCTTTTCATAACACATTATGTATGATTTCTATGTTTTAAGAATCATCTAATGCATGCTTTTGTGATTGTAAGAATGAGAGAGTAACTTTGTGAATCTATTCTTAAAGACCCCTTTTACATATATTGAAGAACAAAGGAAGATGAGCCAAGAGGTGGAGTGAGAAGCAAGGAGAAATGAGAAGAAAGGATAATGAAAACAATGCAATTGCAAAGGTTTGACCGGGTCATGACCGGTCAGCTAACATTACTGGAGCTTCTGGAGCTCGCTGGACCAATGCTAGGTGGGTACGACTGGTCATGACCGGTCGGCCAGCCAGGTCCGACCGACCATGACCAGTTGGCCACAAACAGAAAGTACAAATTGCATATTTCTAATTCTGACCAAAACCTTCCCTAGTGCGAGAAGGTTATGCAGTTTCTCGAATCTTCTTACTCGGTGGTAGATTTATGTTATGAAAGGACTCCTCAACTATTTTCCTAAGACATTTAAGAATGTTGGGAGCAAAGAGATCAAGACCTAGGAGGCTTCCTAGCCTCCTACAATTAGTTTTCTTTCTTTTCTAGTTCTAGTTCTATTTTTATTTATGTTTTCTTCTAGTTAACTATCAGCTAGAGCAGAGAGGTGATACTTCTTAGTTTTTATTCAAGCTTTGATTCCTTGGTTTTGGTTTCTGTTTTAATTCTTGAATAATTCATTAAGGTTTGAATAAAGTTCGTAGTTTTAAATAATTCAGGAAATCCGCATCCTAAGGTCACTAAATCGAAAGCGGATTAGGTGAGACCCCAGATCCACCGAGGTGGGTGGGATCGACCCCTAACTGTGGGGCCATTGTAATGTATGTTACTACATCCATGCCGTCCATCCATATTGAAAGTTCATTTTAAGTCATGATCCAAAAAATGAAGCAGTTCCAAATCCCAGATGGGCCATAGTATAGGAAACAGTGGTGATTGACCATTAAAAACTTCATGTTGGCCACAAAAGCTTTGGATCAAGATGATATTTATGTGGTCTCTTCATCTAAGTGTTTGTGACCTTATCAACAGGTTGGATGGTAAATAAACATTCCGGTGGAAATCCATTAACTTTTTAATGGTAGAGATTCAATCATCACTGTTTTTGTGGTGTGGTCCACCTAAGATTTGAATCAGCTTCATTTTTGGGATCATACCATAAATTGAGCTTTCAAAATGTTTGGACGGTGTGGATTTAAGACACATACATCACTGTGAGCCCCACAGTTAGGGGTCCCTCCCACCTCGGTGGATCCGGGGTCTCACCTAATCCGCTGGATGAAGGGAAAACAGCTTGAGCCTTGAATATGCCTACTGATTTCAATCCCATTGTTTTCTGTGGTGTGGCCCACTTGATATGCCTACTTTTTGGGCTCATGTCTTAAAATGGTCTATTAAAATGGATTGATTGCATGGATAAAATACATACATCACGGTGGCCCCATAGAGCCCTTGCCAGGACTGGGAGCGGATTATGTGTTACTTGATGAATGTATTGTATATCCATGCTGCCCATCCGTTTTTTCAGCTCATTTTAAGACGTTACCAAAACTTAAGAAGATCCAAATCTCCCTCCGGTAGACCACACTACTGAAAACAATAATGAATGATCATTAAAAACTTATTTTCGGCCACAAAAGTTTTAGATCAACTTGATCTTTATATTTTCCCTTCATCCAGGTCTGATTGATCTTATCAACAGATTGAACAGCAAATAAAGATTATAGATCTAGTTACAGTGGGCCTTGGAAGTTTTTTAATGGTGGGAGTTCAAACACTACTCTTTCATGTGGTGTAAATTTTTGTACGAACTCCTAAAATGGGCTGAAAACAGATGGACAGCGTGGATATACAACACTGTATCAAGGTGGATCCACAGTAACACCCAGGTCCATAGCTCAAGTGGCAGACTGAGTGAAGAAAGCCTCGTTTCAACACCGAGGTCATGGCATCGGTTCCCATAGTGGGGGTGGCTAACACTGTGATGTGACTAACAGGGATTGGTGGGTGTACTAACAATGGGGTGTATGAACTAACCCAAAAAAAAAAAAAAAAAAAAGTGGCTCCACAGCAAGCGTAACACCCTCTAAGCCGTGATCTATAGGCTCATCAACACCGTCCATAGAGTTTGCCATATTATTTTAGGATATAAGCCTAAAAACGAAGCAGATAGAATGCTCAAGTGGACCACATAGTGGGAATTAAACAAACCCTATTAAAATCTTATTGGGAGCCGTAGAAGTTTTGGATCAAGCTGATATTTGTGTTTTGCCTTCATCCGGCTCTATGTGACGTTAGAAATAGGTTGGATGGAAAATAAACATCACAATTGGCTTACGTGGGCTCCTTGGTAGGGTTACACACAACACGTCTCTTTGGTAGCCAAGACGGAGGGTCAATGACTGCAATATGGATGGCCAAGTCGCCACTAGTGACAATCTTTCCTATGGGTGTCACTATTTCATATGAGAATTGCTTCTAAGATAGTCACTACATCTTGTGAAAAAGTCAAGATGGCCACACTAACCTGAACAATGTAAAACTGGGACGCGGTTCGGCTGGTGACCCGAACACACGCCAGCTAGCTGATGTCAAAGCTTGATGGGCCCAGCATGAGGTATATGTTTTATCCATGCCATCTATTCATCTTGTCAGCTCATTTTAGGGCATGATTTAAAAAATAGGTGGATCCAAATCTTAAGTGGACCACACCACAGGACACAATGAGGATTAAACACTAAATGTTGAAAGCTTTTTGGGGCTACTGAAGTTTTGGATCAAGCTGATATTTGTAGTTTCCATTCATCCAGGATTATGTGATTTTTAGAAGAGTATGGATGGCAAATAATCATAGCAGTGGACCTCAAAGAAGTTTTCAATGGCAAGCATTCAATCCCACCGTTTCGGTCCACTTGAACTCTAGATCTACCTGTTTTTGGGCTCAATGAGCTGACAAAATGGATGGCTGGCATAGATAAAATACATACATGATGGTAGAGCCCACAGAGCTTTGACACCAGCCATCTGGCTGGTGTTGGGTTCACCGGCCAATTCGACGTCCCTATGGTTGGCGTCCGGATTCCATTGTTCCCTGTGGTGTGGGATCCTGCTGATTTCTGGTCCCAAGAAGCGCGCGTGATGGGCATGGCGTATTTCACCCCATTGAGCTACACATACACAGCGGATTAGGTGTTACCCGGGTAACTCATTAGCGGATGTTTCCCTGACCTTAGGGGCCTACTTTGATGTATATGTTTGATATATATGTTGTATATCCACGCCCCACTTATTTTTCCAGCTCATTTCATAGCATGGTGCCAAAAATGAAGCAGATCCAAAGTTCAAATGGACCATACCATAAGAAACAGTGGTGATGGAAAGCCCACCATTATAAGCTTTTTTAAGAACCATAAGAGCTTTGGATCAAGCCGATATTTGTATTTTCCCTTCTTCCAGGTATGTGTGACCTTATGAATATGCAGTTATATGGCAGGACTACTTGAGATTGGTATCTGCTTCATTTTGGGACGGTGTCTAAAATGAGCTGGAAAAACTGATGGACGGTGTGTTGTACAACACATACATACAGCTGGACCCACACAATCAGGGGAATACCCACTAACGTATTACCCCGGAAACACCTAGTCGGCTTCTCGTGTCACGCTATTTTGCCGTAAAAAATATCCTGATAATAGTCTTCACGGAAAGAAATAAAGCCAACGTGTTTATATGAGGATCTTGAAATTTCGGCTCCAGCAATAGTTACCGAGAAGGTACTCAGCCTTAAAAACGACGGTTTCCCAAAAAATAGTTGAAATTTCAGGTATGACGTGCCTAAAAAACAGTCTTCAGGTTTAGCAGATTCGGTCTGGTCATAGTAAGGTGAGGCAGTATGTTGTAAGAAGCTTAAGCAAAGCCTTTGTCAGGACTACTGAGGAACCATAGCTGCGGGAACGAGCTGACGTGACCCACGGCTAAAGAGAAGATTGACCCGCACAAGTTTCGGCAACTGCATACAATGAGGGCGGGCCGACCACTTACGTCAGGTTGATCCGGACAGCCCCCTTGGGGCCGGCATCTAAGGACCGTGCAATGAGGATGGACCGACTGTATGAGTCGAGCTGACTTAGGCATCGGAGGGGCCCCCGCCGCTCAACAGCACCCCATTTGCTGCCCTTGTGATCTTGCAGGCCCCTGTTCACTCCCCAAGTGCAGGTTGTAATGTAATAATAATTCGGAAAGACCGAGTATTGTCCCACAGAAATTTGTATGCAAATATTCTCAGAATTTTTCAAAAATAACTTAGAATCGAATTATGTTAAGGAAACTAAATATGAAAATTAGAGTTGTATGATGGTGAAATAAAATAGTGAGTAAAAAGGTGAGGAACAATATTCTAAAAACACTAGAGCGCTAAGGATCCGCTTTTGGTTGTTTCTAATGCATCAATCCAACGAGGTCTTTTGACTATTCAACCGAAATTGAAGTCCTATTTCTATCCGGCTGGAATATGAAGCGGTTAAATCACATAAACAATCTAAAACAGTTGTTCGTTCATTGATTTGGTTCCCTTAATAATGTTCAGGCATTATGCAGACTCAATTGCATAGCCCAATCCTTTATCCAATCTAGTTGAGATTATAACCATACCTTTCATCAAATCCAGTCACTATGCTTGACTAGAAACAATGATTTAAAATCGAATTAAACCAAAATCAACAAGCAAAAATAACTATATCAGATTTATACAAAAGATTAGAACATCTGTTCGAACTAATTCCCACATTAAGAACGATCATCTAAATCACAGGGAATTCAAAGCATCTACTATGCCCATAGTCTATAGTAGATCAAGGAATTTTATAAATCTAAATAATTCAAAACAGATAAGTAACTAGAATTAGATCATCCAAGCGTCACATGAGCCTGAAGTCATCAATAGATCAAGAGAAGAACTAAAACTAGGTTTTATTCAAACTTTATTCAACATTAAATCATCAAAACGAAACTTAAATTGCATCAATTCATTAAAAAAAAAAAAAAAAAATCAAAAGCTACACATCTTAGCTCTAACTAAGAGGTTTTAGTTCATCTCTAATATCCTTGAACTAAAATCTTTAAAAAACATAAAAACTACTAGAAAATAGAAGAAAAATAAGAAAACTCAAAGTAGAATCCTTCTCCTAAGCCTCCTTGATGTTCTCCGCATCTTAGCATGCATTGGAAAGAGAGTGGAGGTGGCATTTTATAAAAGAAATCCCACACCGACTTGAAAAGTTTGAGAATCCGCGTAACTATTTCGCACTTGAAAGTCAGTGGCCGACCGGTTGAACTAACGAATAAAACAGAAAATCGGAGTTTCTGAAATACTGAGGACCGGTCTGGCGATCGGTCTTAAATGCTAAAAAATAGTCCACCGAGGTTTGTCATGAAATCTAATTTTCTGGACTCCTGAAGACCGGTCCTTGAGACTGTCTTTTTGTATTTTCTTCTTTTTCTCCTCTTTTTTTCCTCCACCTCTTGGCTCTTTCTCGTTTGATCTTTAATGTGTCTAAAGTGGGTCTTTTATCATCAAATTCTTAAGATCTCTCTTATCTTACTACAATCACAAATACACATATAAGATGAGTCTTTTAATACTATGAATAATGCATAATGTGTAATGAATTGGGGTTAGAATATGCACAATTCAGAGCTCAACACACACCCCAACCAGCATTTTACTAGTCCCAAACGAAACAAGTGAAAAATACTTTGAAATTCCCAATCTCAACTCTCTTTTAGAAAACTATCTTCTATGAAATCCAAATCATGTAAATAGTGAAATTTCGAGATACTTAGTAGCATGACAATGAAAAACCTATCTTTTAATGGCTTAACGAGTGTTCAAAACTGAGTTTTAACTGATTAATTAACAAATAAGAGCAATTCAAACTACTATGGTCTAGTGTGCTCGGTGAAAACTCACTCTTTATCTTTCAGGATTACAATTCTTTCAATGGATCAATTGGATTACAAGTCTAGAAAGCGTACAGTTCAACAACAAGCTTATGACAAGAAATTGTCTTATCGTTATATTGACGATTTTCACACTACTTCCAATTACCATCTTGGGTTATAGGCCCTCCCCTGGTTGGTCATAGGCAGCCCTTTTCAATATTTCCTTCAAAATTTTCAATTCAATTCTTTTTTTTTTTAACAATAGTCGAAGAATCCAAAAGGCTCACTTCGCATTAGAACATTATGTTAGAAATGACATTGGCATAGGATGGGAATGCTTTCAGGATGATGATCCTTTCAGGAACAAAAAATCCTTGTCTCAAATTAGATTTTGGATGTGATGGACAATACTCCCCGACTTGGTTCGTCAACACTTCCAAACTGCAATCCAATCAATCGAACAAACATCCTTTTAAATTCTTGAGAATGAGAGTGATTTATGTAATGTGTACTTAGACAACAATGATGTTTGAAATTTACTATTGGTCAAGTAATAGAAGGAACTTATGTAGAAAACTAGTAAATCAAAGGATTTTTTATTTTTCAAAATCATACTACTTCCTATCTTGGAATCTCATATTTTCAGAACACAAATTTATAGAATCCAAACATTCTAAGAGAGTTTTAAAATCAGAAAATCAGAAAAAAAAATTAAAAATTTCTCGAAATGTTGTAAAAAAAATTAGATTCAACATGAATCCTACCCCTAGCCTAAAGTTCATATTATCCTCAATATAAGAAACATATGCAATATGCAACAACATGAGAGCAATAACAAAAGAAAGAGAAGTGAGAAAGAGAGATAATACCCGAAATGTAATGTGGCATGATAGAATTAGTTTTGCTAGAGGGATTACTTCATTCTTCTAAAACCTAAGTCTAATAATCAAAGAAAATCCTAATACAACCTAATCCTAGGAAAGCAATTAAAAAGCTAAACTGACCTCCATCAGACTAGGAGGTTAATCCCAACAACTCATCTAAAAGCATAAAATTTACCAGGATCATCAAATAGATTAAAAGGTTTCGTAATAATATCATATAAAATCTTGCTCTATAATATACATGTGTGTGTACAATTATGACTAGCCACTGAAAATCCGAAGGACTTTCAACGGGATCCTTAATGTTTTGACCACATGTATAGTAAAAGACATCATCATGTTTATCAGTGAAAATGTGTCTCCATTCAGATCTTCCTAAGCCATGATATTGCAAATATGGGTCATCTTGGGGTTGGTAGTGTTCGATTTAAAAAAAACAAAGAGGTGTGGAAACGAGAATTGATTTTTCAGCACAACAAAGTGTTTTTTCCACATCCTCTTCCTGGCTAGTTTTGAATGCCGGAACCGACTCTAAAAGTGCAACCATCTCCCCTATCAAATCAACATTCGTATAGGGAGAGTGGTTCATGCATTCCTCCAAGTGATTGGAGTTGAGAGTTGAGAGGGACTCATCTTCCTCAAAAGAGTCTATAAAATTTATCTCATTTACCTGTTCACTCCCGAAGTGCAAAGTTGCGAGGTAGTAATAATTCAGAATGACTGAGAATTGTCCCACAGGGATTTGTATGCAAATATTCTCAGAATTTTCCATAAACAACTTAGAATCGAGATTATGCTAAGGAAACTAAATCTGAAAATTAGAGTTGTATGATGTTGAAGTAAAATAGTGAGTAAAAGGGGAAGAACAATATTCTAAAAATATTATAGCGCAAAGGATCCACTTTTAGTTATTTTTAATGCATCAACCCAACCCAACTAGGTCTCTTAACTACTCAATCGAAATCGAAGTCCTATATCTATCCGGCCGGAATATGGAGCGGTTAAATTAGAACTATCCAAGACAAATGCTTGTTCATTGATTTGGTTCCCTGAATAATGCTCAGGCATTGGGCACACTCAATCGCATAGGCCAATCCTTTATCCAATTAAGTTGAGATCATAACCATAGCTTTTATCAAATCCTGTCACTGGACTTGATTAGAACATATGATTTTAACTCCAATTAAACCAAAATCAACAAGCAAAAACAATTATCTCAAATTCACATAAAAGATCAGAACATTGGTTTAAAATAGTTCCCACATTAAGAGCAATCATCTAGATCACAGGGAATTCAAAGCGTCTACCATGCCCATAGTCTATGGTAGATCAAGAAATTTTATCGATCTAAAAAATTCGAAATGGATAAGTAACTAGAATTAGATCATCCAAATATCACATGAGCCTAAAGTCATTAATAGATCAAGAGAAGAACTAAAACTAGGCTTTACTCAAACTAAAACCAAACCATTATCCAACATTAATTCATCTAAAGAAAACCTAGGTTGCATCAATTCATTAAAAACAAATCAAAAGCTTCACCTCTTAGTGTTCGCTCGCCTCAAGTGTAAGGCTGCGATGTAATAATAAATCTCGGTAAGACCGAGGTAGATCCATAGGGAAAGAGGTAAACAATTCTAAGTACTCTAATAACTAGAATATAAGAAGTTTAAGAAAATAGTTTTTCACATAAAATAGGAAAATCTAAAAATAAGAAGAACTAGAGCATCAAGGATCCACTTGTAGTAGTTCAATACCAATCCATTCATCCAAGCACAACACAATTAGAATCAAAGTCCTATCTCTCATCTAATTGGAGGATATAACATTCAAGCACAACCAGTCCCACTTAAATCTAGAAATCAGATTTCTAGTTCTAATGAAGCACATAGAACTTGAACTTGTAGCCTTCGGAGTAACAGCCATGCCAAGAGACTATGGCATGCTCAAGGGTTACTACAATTCGAATTTAAACAACCCAATCATGGTAATCTCAGAGAATTGCAAGGAACTCATGTCCGGAGTACATAAACTCTCACAAAACTTCTAAAAAACCAAACTTTATTCAAACTAGAACTTGAAAATCCATAAATAAGTAAAAGGTACTTGAAGAAACGAATTAAAGCATTGAAATAAACTACAAACTTCACCTCTTAGATCTAGCTAAGAGGTTAGTTAAAAGAAAACATTAAAAACTAGAAACTAGAACTAGAAGAAGAAGAAAAACTAGTTGTAGGAGGCTGGAAGCCTCCTAGGTCTTGATCTCTTTGTTCCCCACGCTGCTAGATGGGTTAGGAAGAGGCTGTAGGTGTCCTTTTATAGCTTAGAGGCGTCACCGACTTGGAAGAAACGCGGAACTACAGAGTCCTCCTGCACTTAGAAAACCCAAAATCCAGACTTAGAAGCTTCAATTCGTTGTTTGCACGTGGCCGACCGGTCTTGACCTGTCTTTTGTCAGTCCAGGGAGCTAACTACCTGTTGGCCGACCGGTCTTGACCGATCGGGCCTCCTATTTTCTTCATTTTCCTTCTTTCTTTCTTCATTTTTCTTCTTTCTTTCTTCTTCTCTTTCTCCTCTCTTTCTTCACCATTCTTTGACACTTGTTCTATTGATCTTCAATGCATACAAAGTGACTCTTTTAACCATGAATTGGTGAAATCTTCTCTCATTCCTATAATCACAAAAACATGTATTAGATTAGTCTTTAAACATGAAAACCAGGCATATAATGTGATGTAATGGGCTATGACATGTATAAATTAGAGGCTCAACACCCCCCCCAAACTAGCTTTTTGCTACTCCCGAGCAAAACATGTGTCAAACAAGTTCAATCCTCTAAAAACCAATTCTCCTTCAGAAACTATGTTTCTATCCATTCCAAGGCATACAAGTGTAAAATTGAGAAAGATGAGGTGATAGAAGTTGAAACCTTAAACTCTCAACACATAATAAGTGTCCATATGAAACTCCCAATGATTGATTGATAAATAAAAGAACTCGAACAAATTCAACCTAGTGTGCATAGTAAAAGTTCATCTCATGAGTTTCTGGGATTATCTTCTCCATACATCAACTAAACTATGGATTTCAAGGTGTACAGAGCAACAACAAGCTTATGACAGGAATTTGCCTTACCGTTGTTAGAACTTAGAAAAAAAGAGAATAAGAACTTGCTCGTCAGTTGTCCTTCTTTTTTTCTTGTTTCTTTTATTCTGGGGGAATTCTGAGTATAGAGACATTCATAGACAATCATAAGCAATCACAAAGTGTACACAAGAGGGAGATATCGCAAGGTGAATTTTATTCTAGAGATTCTGAGATCTTTTACATTCCAGGCTGTGATACTGGTCACGAGCCTTTAATTACATCAATGGTTGATCACCCTTGATTGGAAGGCAAAAGACTAATCCGCTGGGGATTATGGTCTTGAGTTCATGGTCGTTTAGACCTTTGATTTCTTGTTATGGACTGAGCCACATTTGTTAGACACGCCGGATGTCTATGTCCCATTTTCTTTCGGATTGTCCGGGTTGAGAGACTGTCAGGATTCGAGTGGTGCAACTTGGGGCCCGCGCTTGTTACTATGAACAGGTGACCGCTGGAATACACGATCCTCGAATGTTGGTCTGCATAACCCAAGGCCCGCGCCCGTATTTTTATGACGGGTGACCTTAGGAGAGCACTCCGCAACGTTCCCGAACGAGGTTTTTAATCGAGTGGTGCAACTCTGGGCCCGCGCCTGTTATTGTGAACAGGTGACCGCTGGAATACACGATCCTTGAAATGTTGGTCGGCATAACCTAAAGCCCATGCCTGTTACTGTGAACAGGTGACTTAGGAAAGCAATCTGCAACTGCCTCATCAGCTCAACCGACGGACCCGTTGTCGATGGGTAGGGCATCGACTGTCTTTTTCATAGTGGCAGTCCATAGCAAGATGTTTCAAGCTTAGTTAGAACTCTTTGTTTATGGTTTCTCGTGGTAACCATAACCCCTTAGGTTTAGCCTCAAACCTTTATCCGGGATGAATAGAGCTTTGTACAGTAAAGTAAATGTATTTCTTCTGGAGTCGGGCGACTCAGCTTCGAGAACATTCTTTCTTCTGAGTATTTTCAATTATCTATTTGGGATCAAATAGGCTTTATTGAGCCAAGATCTTTTGAAGATCCAAATTCAATAGGCTGGATCGACTATTTCCGATGCCTGCAAGTGGCTAAGTATAGGGTCCGATGAACTCCTGTTCATGCCAATTTCTTATGAATGATGGGGATCGGTGCCCCATAAATGCTTAACTCAGCTGTTGGATAGCCTGAGCGCTTCAGCTTTGCCTCGGCGTCTTTGAGATCGCGGTTGATTTCATTTGGCATTAGTCAATTTTCAAACCAACAGGGCACTTCCCCGGGCTGAAAATGACTAAGTAGTGGACCTGTTTGCCGTCTAATCAGAGAGATCGGTGAATATTATCTATAACCGTCTCTGAACAGGGGTGGATTACGTCCACAAAGATCGCGGTGCGATCGCATTTCGATTTGCTTAGCAGAAGTCGATTTTCGGGCCAACATGGCACTTTCCAAGGCTGAAAACAACTAAGTAGTGGACCTGTCTGCGGTCTAATCAGGGTATTCGGTGAATATTATCGATGACCACCTTGGAACAGGGGTGGATTACGTCCACGAAGATCGCTGTGCGATCGCGTTCCGATTTGTTTAGCAGAAGCCAATTTTCGGGCCAACAGGGCACTTCCCGGGGCTGAAAATGACTAAGTAGCGGGCCTGCTGACCGCTTGATTAGAGTATTTGAGGGTCCTGAGATCGGATAACCTCGTCACGGTGCATGATTATGGTGTATCATGTCATGTAGAAGAAAAGTTTCCCTCTCAGGCTCGATCCAATTCTGCCTGATTCTTCTCGTTTTCGGCCGTTTTCGGCTCTTTCGGAAGGATTTCCGGAGCTGCCAAATTGGCTAAGTGTTGGTCATTTTGGACCAAAATACTGATTTGGGCCACTTATCATTGACCATTGGAGAATCTGATCCGATGGATGGATAGAACTCATCGAGACGCATCTAGGAGAGGCGGTTTCATCAAAATCCGATCTCGGATGAAGGCGGGCCGCGCGACGGAAGGTCCACTCCTCCCATCAGCGTCCAGGCGCATGGAGGGGTATGTGCAGGCGCATGTGGCCATTTGTGCAGGCGCATGTGGTACTGTACATGCTGACAGGCTCATGTGGTTGGGGAGCAGGCGCATGTGGCCCTGTTTTTCATGAAAAATGGGAGTCTGAAAGCAATCCCGGCGCATGTGGTGGTGCACATGCGCCTGGACCTAAGGAGTGGGCACATGTCCCTTGTAAACTTAGCGGATTTTCATGTTTTTCCGATGGGAAAAGCCGGCGCATGTGGTGGAATAAGCCGGCGCATGTGGGGATAAGCCGGCGCATGGCATTTCAATGGTACATGTCATTACCCACGGGGTCTATCAGGACCTGGGATCGGATGCAGGAGCTGTTCATTTCCAAAATTTTCTCCATTGAGCCAGAAGTCTTACTGACAGATTTAGCCTTCGTCCGTCAGAGGCAAGGAGAGTCAGTCAAGACGTTTATCGACAGATGGGGCACTATAGTGGCTCAATGCCGAGAATTACATAGTGAGCCTGAGCAAGTCAAGATGTGTACGCAAGCCATGGACCCAATGATCTCGTTTAATTTATCCAGACACAATTTCTCAACATTCCGGGACCTAGCAACAAAGGCCCACATGGTAGAGGGAGCCGCGTTGAGAACGCAGTTCAAAGCCGAAAGACCAAAGCGTGAGATCGGGAAGATGGTCACATCAAGTTACATCGACAAAAGCAAAGCCTCGAAAGATCGAAAACACCCACATCCAGAACACAAGATTAAGGGCAAGCCAGCAGAAACTCAATCCAAAGCCAAAGGGTCGTAAAAATCGAAAAAGATGACAATCGTCAGACGGGGCAGGGTAGAAGGACGTTATTCGTTTGATCTAGAAGACCTTGTTCCAATAATGGAACAACTAGTCGAGGAAGGGGAGCTACAATTGCCAGAACCGATTCGACTAGAGGAAGCAGGGCAAGTGGATGCCCTTAATTATTGTAAGTATCATCGAATCCTGGGACATAAGACGGGAGAATGCCTCATCTTGAAAGGGAAAGTATAGAGACTGATCAACAAGGGTACTATTAAGCTAATGACAGAAGAAACTAGTCAGGTTATGTCAGCCGTAGTAACAATAGCACCTACGATACCACCAGTTCATGATAAAAGACTGGTACAAGCAACAATGGTACAAACTGTTGAAGAAAGAGAACCGGCAAGACAAGACGTTGAATTATTAGCGATCTGAGGTCAGATCAGCGAATAGGTCCAAGCCTATAAGGAGTTGTCCAGGTAGATGGGAGAAGTTCAAGAGGCTCTAGCCACCTTAATCTCACAGAATGTGACACCTAGTATCGCTCCACTGATCCGACAGTTGGAATAAGAAACACCGGGGGTAGTCCGTGAAGCAGTTAAGGTGAGGCAACAGACACATCCTGAACAAACGAATGCGCATATGTCGGATTCAAATTCCACGGTCCCATACGTACTGCTAAGCAACATCTCTTTCACCCTTCGTAACTTGGTTGCAGAGATTTGCAAGGTAGAGCAGTCTGTTTCGAAAACATGGTCTCAAGCAGAAAAGTCAAGGCATGAAATGAGAAAGAGGACATGGGTTGATGTAAGAAAGAATCCTAGGTACTGAAAATGACCGAATCCAGGGCATGAGGCAGAGACCAGTGTAATGAAGACATAAGACAAGGGCAGAGAGCCTCAAATGTCACAGCACATGACAATCAGTGAGCGAGACGAAAAGAATGGACCGTATACATTTGACATTAAAGACCTTGTCCCAATTATGGAGTAGTTAATCAAGGAAGGAAAATTACGACTCCTAAACTCTATTTGACCAGCTGAAGTAGGACATGTGGATGATCCCAACTACTGCGAATATCACAGATGCATAGGCCATAAAATCGAGCAATGCTTCGTTCTGAAAGGAAAGATACAAAAGATGATAAATTAAGGCATCATCTAAAGATTGAAGAGTCTGATAAAGCCCCGGCCAGTACAGTTCCAATAGATATCACTTAGGAAGAACATTCGCTTGAGGACGCCATTTCCTAAACTTGAATAATCGTGAACGCTTACAAATAGTTCTGATGGGTTATAAAGTAGATAGGGATATACTTATGTTCACTCATGCATCTATTTCATCTATATACTGCACTTCATACTCACTCACATGTTCACTCACATCATACTGTTACGTATATGAATATAAAATGTTCGTAGAGTTCTTCTTGATGACAGGTACCTTGGTCAAAGAATATCAGGGAACTGACTCCATGAATCATCAACATGACTTATTATATTCTTATCAAACTAGTCGAACCAAAAGCAAATATCTCATAGAAAGTCTACGCGAAGCACAGCATCCTCGTATTTTTATATCTTCATCGCAGCCTCTCTTATTATCTCGGTATTCTGGCATCCCTCTACTTAATAGGAAAATTCTTCAGAATTGATGGATTCCCAGATATATATATATATATATATATATATATATATATATATATATATATATATATATATATATATATATATATATATATATATATATATAGTTCTATATGAAGACAATGGGACATTCTATTATTAGCAATCTCTTATACTTACGTACACAACTCTGTATGAAGATGATCGGAACATCGCTATATATATTCATCTTTCATATTCTATCATGGATCCCCTCCTCACTATTGTATTATTCTTCTAATCTATATGAAGATAAGTCAAGGCTGGGAATCTCCTGTATATATATATATATATATATATATATATATATATATATATATATATATATATATATATATATATATATATGGCCTTATATAAAGATGATCAAGGCATTCTATTATATATCACTTTGCCTTGAAAACATCAACAGCTTTCTCTTATAAATGACTCTACGAAAAGAATATGCGGTTAAAGATTATGATCAGTGGGTATTCTGTATGGATTCCTAAAACACAAAACCTTTCTCATTGGAATGAAGAGGTCTTGCAAAGCGACGAACCAAAAGCACTGGGGGCAAGCCCCAACATACTATGAAAAACTTGATTCTATAGAAAGAACACTAGGGGCAAGCCCTAATATATGATTAAAATCTCAAGTCTGCAGAAAGAAATGACTTGGGGCAGTCCAAGAAGGATGACAGATAAACCTGAAAATGAGGAGCTGGACGAAAATTTTGGACTTATGACACGAACATGTCTTAAAAGCAATGACCTAGGGGTACACAGGTTAAGTAAAAAGGGAAATACTATTTTTACGTATTCTTCTGTTATTATACTTTAATGTTCTTAGTTCACATTAAAACTCACATATAATGCATCATTTTATGCCTACTAATCTTAAATACATAACACCAAGTAGTAGTTTGGCAAAAGAATCATTGTCATTATTTTGGATCATGAGGCACACAGTTAACAAGTTCTTATGTCAATTACATCGGATACAAGTAGCAGTTAGGTATTCAAGACAACTGTTTAATACTACTTTTGTCTGACAATGAATGTAAAGAGCAAGAGAATAGAGTTACAGCTTCTCCAGGCACCCTGTTATGAACTGCGCCACATTTTTCCGCATTGCTTCCATTGTGGCCTAGCATCAGCGCAGGATCTGGAATATCATAAAGTTCAGTTTCTAAGTCTACCATTTGCTTGCGTGCCACCTCTCCTTCATTTTCGAGTCGTGCGACCTCAGTACGGTTCTGATTAACAACAAGATCGAGACGAGCAACCTCAGCACGGTTCGCTTCTTTTGTCTGCAGCCACACGATCTTGGATCTGATATCAGCAAGACGATTGATACACTCCGAACGTTGAGTCTCACTATCTTCTAAAGTTATTCCAGCATTAACTGCCAAGTGTTCTCGTTGCTCTACGATAGGCCGCAAAGAAGACATCACTTGCTGTTTCTCTTCAGCCGTAGGGTCAGATTCAATCCGTTCAGCCATAGTAACTTGCGCAATAGAGTCCTCAAAAGAAGAAATGCGACAGACTATTTTGGATACATCAGGCCCGATTACACCTGTGCAAGCTTCCAATGCCTTCACTCCAGCTCTTAGTGTATGACACTCACTTGGCTTAGCCAACGCCTTTGAAATACTGGATAGTAGGCCTCTCAGTACGCTCTGTCCGAAACAATCTAAACGATCGAAACAAGGAATGTCAAATACTCCATGAGCAGCAGCATTAGAACTGGCAATATCTGCGACAAAAGGAACAAAGCAAGTATGCCATGAAGTGACAAGTACAGAAAAAGAATACACCAAGGAGCTATGAAAGAACCGTACTAGTAGATGAGTCGACGACAAGTTCTGAGGAATTCATAGTATGTATCATTGCATCCGTGAATGGCTCAATGATCTCGGTCAGTCTCGTCGAGGTCACATCCAGAAGTTCAGTAGTATTGCTATCAGTATCGATCACTTCAATTACCATCGGCGACTCCGCCATATCCTCAACACTGGAAAGACTAGGGGCCACAGACATAGTTGTGTCATCCCCTGACATAGTGGTCCCTTGCAGATTATCCTCTCCAATCGGCCTAGCCTATTCTCTCACGCCAGCATGGTCTGATATTTCATTCGCCGGCCCAGTCATCGTCAAGTCATCTTCACTAATTAACCGACTGACATGCTTATTACCTTCAACCACCAGAAGATGTGTGAACCCAGCTTCTTGTGACCATTTCACCAAAGGTATCCCGAAAGTATGCCAGTCATCCAACGCAGTATCTGCCTTACAATGATTAATCGACACACTTAAAGAGATCTTATGACTAGTACTTGACAACGGATATGCTTTAGTCCGTTCTCTAAAGTAACTTGGTCCGTCAGTGAAAATATCTAGCATCTTTGGAGGAGGAATGTAGAGTGGATCATCAACAGAGCTGTTGTTCCGAACCAGAGTGATAAGTACCTAATATTGTATAATTAATGTTGAGCTCTTAAATGTGCATATTCTAACCCCATTTCATTACTAACTATGCTTGAAATAAGCGATTAAAGACCCAACTAATGCATGGTTTTGTGCTTGTAGGAATGAGAGAGAGAACTCATCAATTGAGGGCTTAGAGATGCTGTTTACACACCTTAAAGATCAAAGGAATGAAGGACCAAAGGTGGAGCAAAAGTGCATTGAAGATGAAGGAGGAGAAGCTGAGAATTCAACCAATTTCATGTCCATCGGCCGGCCGGCCACAACCACCGACTAGCCGGCCAAACCCTCCAGAAATAAGAAATTCACTAAACACATTTTAGGAGGGCAGACTCCTTAACCGACCGGCCGGCTGAAGGGTCGGACTGTGTAAAAAAGACTCCAGTGAGAATTGCATTTACAGGCACTTTGTTCGACCGGCCGAACAGGGGGTCCAACCGGTCAGTCAACACTCAAGAACATCTGGAGCTCCGAAAATCTCTGCGCAAAGCACAATTTTTGCGGGATTTAGAGAAGTTTCTTCGCACCTAGGGCCCCAAAGCTATAAAAGGACTCCTCTAGGTCGTTCCTAGGGCATCTTAGAAGAGCTTTACCACGGTGGGAGGCGGCAGAAGTCAGATCTGGAGTTCTACAACTCCTCCTAGTTTGTTCTTCTAGTTTTTATGTTTTTCTTAGTCGCTTTCATATTTCCTTGGATCATGAACGGCTAAACCTCTTAGCTAGGGCTAAGAGGTGAAGCTTGTAGTGAATCTAAGATGTTTCAATTAGTTTGCTTTGGTTTCAAGTTGGATTCATAGTGAAGAACAATGGTTTGAAGTTTGAATAAAGTTCTAAGTAGTTTTTCTTAATCTTATGATGGCTCATGGATGTTTAGAAGAATTACTTGAGTTCTTAATTGTTTTGAATGATTCTAGACCTGTACGCTCCCAGGAATCGGATTCAATACGCTCTAGACCTTTGATCCTCATGTGGGAACTTCATACCAAAAGTTCTACTTTTTTTGGAATTTCTGCCTATGTGTGGTTGTCTATGTGATTTGAATTAAGTTTGAATCATGATCTAGTTATACTTTGTGACAGAATTTAATGATGATTATGATTGTGATCTTAACCTATTGGAATTAGGATTGACCTATGCAATTGAGTGTGATCAAGTCCTAACTTGAATTGAGGGAATCATGTACTTGAATCACACATATGGCAGATTGTTTGTTTTAACTACTCTATCATCCGGCTAGATAGGATTTAATTTCAATTCTATTTGAGAAAGTGAGAAACCACAGTGAATTAAGCATAAAGGATTGCTACAAGTGGATCCTCGAGCCCCTAGTGCTTTTTATTATTGATTACATTCAATTTAGTTCAAAATATCTGTCTACACCCAATTCCAAAATCCTGTTTAGTTAATTCTCAATTAGAAACCATTGGAAGTGTTTTGTGAATTCCTACACAAGTCTCTGTGGATTGACCTCGATCTTACCGAGATTATTACTACATTGCAACCCTACACTTGGGAAGCGAACAAGTTTTTGGTGCTGTTGTTCGCTTCCCCAAGTGTAGGGTTGCGATGTAGTAATAATCTCAGTAAGACCGAGGTCGATCCACTGAAGAACTAACTAAACTGAATTTAGTAATCCAATATAGAGAGATATTTTGAACTAACTTAAGGTAATCAATTAATAAAAAAAAAGCACTAGGGGTTCAAGGATCTACTTGTCGCAATCCTTGATGCTTAATTCGCTGTGGTTTCTCACTTTCTCAAATAGAATTGAAATTAAATCCTATCTAGCCAGATGATAGAGCAGTTAAAACAAACAATCTGCCATATGTGTGATTCAAGTACATGATTCCCTCAATTCAAGTTAGGACTTGAGCATACTCAATTGCATAGGTAAGTCCCAATTCCAATAGGTTAAGATCACAATCATAACTATCATTAAATCCTGTCATAAGATAAAACTAGATCATGATTTGAACTTGATCCAAATCACATACACAATCTCACATACTTCAGAATTTTCAGAAAAGTAGACTTTTGGTATGAAGCTCCCACATGAAGATCATAGATCTAGAGCGTATTCCAATTCCTCGGATCATACAGGTCTAGACTAGCTCACAACAATTAAGAACTCAATCAATTCTTCCAAACATTCATGAATCATCATAAGATTAAGAAAAACTACTTAGTACTTGAATTAAACTTCAAACTATTGTTCTTCAATAGAAATCCAATTTAAAACCAAATCAAACGAATTGAAACATCTTAGATTCACTACAAGCTTCACCTCTTAGCCCTAGCTAAGAAGTTTAGCCGTTCATGATCCAAGGAAACATGAAAACAACTAAACAAATCATAAAACTAGAAAGCAAACTAGGAGGAGTTGCAGAACTCCGAAATCAACTTCCGCCGTCTCCCACCGTGCTCAATCCCTTCCAAGATGCCCTAGGAACGATCCCTAGGTGTCCTTTTATAGTGGGGAAGCTCCGCAGCGTCGGAATCATCCAGAAGAACCGTAAGGATACGCAATGCGTAGAGAAATCCAGAGCTTGTAGAACACACATTGTTACGCAGACGACCGGTCGCACGACCAGTCTGAGCTTCTGGACGACCGGTTGCACGACCGGTCTCAAAAGCGCGAAAAATGTCCAGAGAGTTTTGGCAATTTCAGAGTCCAGGATTTTAATTCAAGGACCGGTCACACAACCGGTCTGAGCAGTGGATGAGCTGTCGCACAACCAGTCTTGGATGGCCCAGAGAGATTTGCAGTGTGGCCTCTCCTGTTGAGTGTTCGGACCGGTCGGACGACCGGTCCTAGACTATGGACGACCGATCTTGGGTACATTCTTTCGCTTTCTCTCTACTCTCCTTTGACTTCTTTCCTCCATCCTTTGACGCTCAGTCCTTTGATCTTCTATGCTTGTAAATAGCGTCTTTAAGTCTTCAATCGATGAGTCCTCTCTCTTATCCATAAAATCACAAATCCATGCATTAGATTGGTCGTTAATTCATGAAAACCTTACATAATGAGTGATGAATTGGGGTTAGAATATGCACAATTAAGAGCTCAACACACCCCCCAACCAGCATTTTGCTAGTCCTGGGCAAAACATGCGTGAAACAAGTTTCATTCTCCAAACCCAACTCTCCTTTAGAAACCCTTCTTCTATACATCTTAAGACACACAAGTGTAAGATTCAGAAAAATTAGGTGACAGAGGTTGAGTTTCTAGGATTATCTTCTTTATAGATCAACTAGACTATAGATCTCAAGGTATATAGAGCAACAACAAGCCAATGACAGGAAGCCTTACTGTCCTTCCGACGGCTTTCACACTACGTCCCATTTCCGGCTTTGGTTACGGGTAGACCATCCCCTTGTTGGTAATAGGTAGCCCTAATCGGAATTTTCCACCATTTTTCCATCATTCCCAATTTCATCCTTCATTTTCCTTTTTCTTTTAAATTAGATAGGATTTTTAGAAATCCATATCCTTCATTGTTTTCCCATGGACAAGGATGAACAAAGTACCCCGGCTTGGTTTCTCAACACCTTAAAGCAAAGTCTAGTTAATCTACAAATCACATAATCCTTTCAACCCATGAAAATCGTGTAATGTGAACTAGGTGTGAGAGTGTTCAAATTTTCTATCAATCACATAAATAGGGGAATTCACATATAAAACCATTATGTTAAGAGAAGTTCAAGACTTACAACATCATACACTTCATATCCCCTCCTCTTATGCTCGTATCATCTCGAATGCATAGCAGTAAGGTTTTCTAAAAGAGTTTTGAAATTTTTAAAAATTGAATAAGTTCCTACATAATTGCTCGAGATGTTACAAAACACTGGATCCATCCTAATGATCCTACACCCCCCAACCAAATCTTGCATTGTCCTCAATGTAAAAGATATGCAATTAGTAAAACATGAGAGCAATTCTAAAATAAGGGGAGTTAGCAATGATAATACCAGAGAGAGTGAAAAGTGGAATTCTTCCTCCTTCTAACAAACCTACGAAAAAGTAAACAAAAGCAATAAAATCCTAATCCTAACTGCTCTATACCTCCATCAGACTAGGAGATCATCCTGATACACAGGATCAGTCAGAGGTATGGACATACCTTCTAAAGGAAACTTCTCAAAGAACGGCTTTAATCGCTGACCATTCACCTTAAAGATGTTGTCCTTCCTAGGATTTAACAACTCGATGGTCCCATATGGATAAACAGCTTGTACTATGTAGGGACTGGTCCATCGAGATCTCAATTTCCCCGGAAATAAATGTAAGCGAGAATTATACATAAGGACTTTTTGATTAATCGTGAAGGTCTTACGAAGAATGTTCTTATCATGGAACACCTTCGTCTTGTCTTTGTAAATTCTTGCATTCTCATATGCTTCATTTGGGAGTTCCGGAAGTTCATTCAATTGAATTTTGCGCAACGAGCTTGCTTTGTCAGAATCAAAATTCATCTTCTTTATTGCCCAATATGCCTTATGTTCCAACTCCACAGGCAAGTGACAAGCCTTCCCATAGGTAAGTCTATAGGGAGACATTCCAATAGGGGTCTTAAAAGCGGTACGGTAAGCCCAAAGCGCATCGGTAAGTTGAAGCGACCAATCCTTGCGATCAGGGTTCACCATTTTCTCCAAAATATGTTTAATCTCCCTGTTGGATATCTCAGCTTGTTCACTTGTTTGTGGGTGATAGGGAGTGCTCACTTTGCGATTAACGCCATATTTCTTCATTAAGGTTTCAAATGGGCGATTACAAAAGTGAGACCCTCCATCACTTATGATGACTCAGGGTGTTCCAAACCAGGAAAGAATATTCTCTTTTAAGAAAGGAATGACTGTTTTATGGTCATTATTCCTGCATGGGATTGCCTCGACTCATTTGGACACATAGTCGACGGTAAGCAAGATATAAATGTTTCCAAAAGAAGATGGGAATGGACCCATGAAATCGATGCCCCAACAATAAAAAATTTTGATTATTAAGATGGGATTGAGTGGCATCATATTTCTATGGGAGATTCCTCCCAATTTCTGACAAGGCTCACATGTTTTACAAAACTCATGGGTGTCCTTGAACATAGTAGGCCAATAAAACCCACATTGCAGAATTTTGGCTATGGTCTTCTTAGTCGAAAAGTGGCCACCACACGCCTGAGAATGACAAAAGGAGATGATACTTTGTTGTTCATCATCTGGCACACATCTCCTTATGATTTGATCGGGACAATACTTGAATAAGTATGGGTCGTCCCATAAGAATTTTCGCACCTCATTGAAGAGCTTATCCTTATCTTGCTTTTTCCAATGTGTAGGAATCGTACCTGTAGCAAGATAGTTAGCAATGTCCGCATACCATGGCAATTGGGAGACTTTAAGGAGTTGTTCATCAGGGAACATGGTCGTCTTAGGGGAATCGGTGAGAACAAGTCGAGAGAGATGGTCAGTCACCACATTTTCTACTCCTTTCTTATCACATATCTCTATGTCAAATTCCTGGAGTAGAAGGATCCATCTTAATAACCGTGGTTTAGCATCCTTCTTAGAGAGAAGGTACTTAAGCGCGGCATGGTCAGTGAATATGATGATCTTGAATCCAATCATGTAGGACCTAAACTTGTCCAAGGCAAAAACTACTGCTAAAAGTTCTTTTTCTGTAGTAGTGTAGTTTGCTTAGGCTGAGTTTGAGGTTCTACTTGCATAGTAGATAACACATGGCTTCTTCTCTTTTCTTTGGCCTAGCACAGCCCCAATAACATAGTCGCTTGCATTGCACATAATTTCAAAAGGAAGGCTCCAATCAGGTGGTTGCATTATGGGAGCACATGTCAACTTACCTTTAAGTTTGGTAAAGGTATTTTGACGATCTTAATTCCACTCGAATGAGTTTTCCTTTTGAATTAGGTTACATAAAGGACGAGAGAGTGAACTGAAGTCCTTTATAAACCTTCTATAAAATCCGGCGTGTCCCAAAGAGGACCGCACATCTCGTATGCTCTTGGGTGGTGGAAGGTTAGAGATAAGGTCGATTTTCGCTTTGTCCACCTCGATTCCGTTTTGTAAGACGAAGTGACCAAGTACAATTCCCTTTTGAACCATGAAGTGACACTTCTCCCAATTCAACACAAGGTTCTTTTCTTCACATCTTTTCAACACAGATTTCAAGTGCACAAGGCACTCATCAAAGCTACAACCAAATACTGAGAAATCATCCATGAAGACTTTGAGAATTGTCCCCACCATATCAGAAAAGATACTCATCATACAACGCTGAAAAGTGGCAGGGGATTGCATAGTCCAAATGGCATCCGTCAATAAGCGAAAGTGCCGAATGGGCATGTGAGTGTAGTTTTTTCTTGGTCTTCAAGGGCGACCTCTATTTGGTTGTACCCTGAATAGCCATCAAGGAAGCAGAAATGGGAATGACTCACCAACCTTTCTAAAATTTGATTAACAAATGGTAGAGGGAAGTGGTCTTTCCTTGTAATTGTGTTTAGCTTCCTGTAATCAATTCATATTCTCCAACCGGTAGTGACTCTGGTTTGTACGAGTTCATTATTGGCATTGGCTACTGTCGTAGCGGATGATTTGTTGGTACTAAAATAACGTGGGCTTGAAAGTATGGTCGCAGTTTTCGGGCTGCCGTGACTAAAGCAAGGGCTAGTTTCTCCATATCAGAATATCGAGTTTCAGCATCCACAATTGCTCGACTAATATAATAAACGGGCTTTTGTATCCCGGAATCTTCTCTTATTAAGGCAGCCCTAACGGCCGTGGAGGACACAGATAAATAAAGGATGAGTTGCTCGTACGCCACAGGTTTAGATAGAACAGGGGGTGTGCTCATATATTGCTTCAGTTGTTGAAAAGCTTCTTCGCACTGTGGTGTCCACTCCCAATCAGATTTGGCTGTGGCACGGAAGAGCTTAAAGAAGGGTAGGCATTTGTCAGATGCCCGTGAGATGAACCTATTTAGCGATGCAATGCGACCAGCCAGACGTTGGACGTCCTTAAGAGTGGTTGGGGATTTCATCTCTATCAATGCTTTTATTTTTTCAGGATTAGCCTCAATTCCTCGCTGGCCGACCATAAATCTTAGAAATTTTCCAGCAGACACTCCAAACGCACATTTTTCTGGGTTTAGCTTCATCTGATATTTCCTCATCAAGTCGAAAGCTTCTCGAAGATCTGAAAGGTGATCGTCTTCTACGACACTTTTCACGAGCATGTCATCAACATAGACTTCCATATTCCTGCCAATTTGCGCGGCGAATATCTTATTGACGAGACGCTGATAGGTAGCCCCTGCATTTTTAAGACCAAACGGCATTACCTGGTAGCAATATAGACCTCGGTCAATGATGAAGGCAGTATGTTGGCTATCGGGCGAATGCATCATGATCTGGTTATAACCGGAATAAGCGTCCATAAAACTGAGCAGAGCATGCCCAGCTGTTGAATCGACCAACTGGTCGATTCTTGGAGTCGGGAAGCTATCTTTGGGGCACGCTTTGTTCAAATCCGAATAGTCGACACACATTCTCCATTTGCCATTAGATTTTCGAACGAGAGCTACATTCGCGACCCATTTTGGGTAGTTAACTTCTTTTATGAAATTGACCGTAAGCAACTTCTCGACTTTAGTCTTGATCGCCATTTGCCTTTCTGCAGTGAAGGCACGGCGGCGCTGGTGGACAGGTTTATACTTTGGGTCGATGTTTAGACGGTGTGCGATGACACTAGGGTTAATGCCAGGCATGTCTTGGTGAGACCAGGCGAACACATCTTGATATTCAGTGAGGAGGCCGATCAAATTTGCTCGAAAGACGTTCCTCAAAGAGGATCCCACACAAACAACTTTGGATGGGTCATCTTCATTTAAATGAATCGCTATTGTCTCTTCCCCGGGAGTTCCTGATTGGAGAGCATCCTTTCTTGGGTCCAACGAGGTATCCGCTGGGGCGTTGGATGAACCTTGTGCTATCATCATAACTGGCGTCACTTGTGCTTTCTTCCGATCTTGTAGGGCTATCTCATAACAAGACCGGGCCTCTTTCTGGTTTCCTCGTACAACCCCAACACCATTCGGGGTAGGAAATTTAACGCACAAATACAAAGGATGTAAAGCTGCCCCAACCTTATTAAGAGATGGCCACCCCAAAATGGCGTTATATGCTGATCTTCGGTCCACCACGAGGAAATTTATGAAGATAGTCGTCTTCGCTGGACTCTCCCCAAAGGTGACTGGAAGGTCAATGCTTCCTTCAGGTGTCACCACTTCGCCCCCGAAGCCGACGAGGGGAGTTAAGACTGGCTTGAGTAGGCTTCTGGTGAGTGCCATTTTGTTGAAAGCCTCCAGGTATAGAATATCAGCAGAGCTACCTGTATCCACCATAATACAATGAGTCAAATAGTTGGATACCTTTAGTGCGACTACGATGGAATCTTCTTGAGGGAAGTAAATTCCCTCTGCATCTTCGAGGGAGAAGGAAATTGGAGGATGACTGGTTTTTGACGCGTTGGACGTCTGCTCCAGTCAGTAGATATGCTGGGGCTTCTTGGACGCCTTATAGGTGTATGCTTTTCTTGAGGCTTAAGAGTAGCCACCGCAAGCTGGTCCCCCGACGATGGTACGAATTTCGCTAGTAGGTTCAACGTCTTCTTGTGAAGTGTGATGGCGATGAGACTTCTTCTGGTGGGGTGAGGTTTTTGCCCTTTCCGGTGATCGACCTCGACGAGCAACAAAATCTTGGAGATGGCCCTTTCGAATGAGAGCTTCGATGTGATCTCGCAGAGATATGCAATCTTGGGTTCTATGCCCATGATCTTTGTGGAAGTAACAAAACTTGCCCTTATCTCTCTTTTCAGGATCAGATTTGATCTTGGCCGGCCATTTTACATATGGTTTATGTTTAATCTCCATTAACACCTTTTCATAGGATCGGTTGAGAGGAATGTAGTTATGATATTTACCAGAATAAGGCTTCTTGGGAGAGCGGTCTCGTCGATCACGTCGATATTTTTTATCTGGGGGCGAGATTTCCTCCGGCTTGCGCTTCTTACTCTGTACACCATGACGTGCCAGAGCAACTTCTTCTGCATTGATATACTTCTGAGCTTTAGCTTGGAATTCTGCCATGGTTTTTGGAGGGTTTTTATCTAAGGCAAATCTGAATTTTTCGCTCGTAATTCCGGCTATGAGGGCGGTAAGGCCTTTTTCTTCGGTATATCCTTCAGTTTAGACGGCTTCGGCAGTGAACCGTACTGTGAACTCCTTTATCGTCTCCCCATGCTGCTGTTTCAAATCCATTAGGTGGGACGCCGATTTTTTGGTGAGGATGCTTCCCATGAATTGGGAAAGGAAAAGCTCCGATAACTGTGAAAAGGAGCCGATAGATCGAGGCTTCAGCCCCCGGAACCACGTACGAGCTGCTTCCTTTAAGGTTAGGGAAAAAGCTCTACACATGATTTCCAACCCATGTCCCTCCAGCTCCATAAGAGACCTATAGGTTTCCAAGTGTTCGAGAGGATCGCCTATACCTGTATATGGAGTGATGACAGGTGTTCGATATTTTCTGGGTAAAGGTGCTCCCATGACCTCGCTGGTGAAAGGAGACTCTGATCGATGTATCGACACCACCACAGCTGACGGTCGATTTGCCTGATATCGCTGCTCCATGACATCAAAACGATCATGGATTCTTTTGAGGTCTCCTTCCCACGGTAAAGTATAACCTGACGTTTCAACGGTGGACCCCTGAGATTGATGTTGACGAGAAGCACTAAAATGTATGGAATGTGGAGGTAGCACGGGGGGTTGGTTGCCAAGCGGCGTTCGATTTGATGGAGGATGATTTGGTTGGACCTGTGGCTCGTCCACAGAATGTCTGGAAGCCACTGGTATGGGTTGCGATGGCAACCCTTCGGAAGGTTGTCTCTGCAGCTCCAGGAAATGCTGATCAAGCCGAGTAGACAGGGCTTGAACTCCGGCGTTGAGGGTTATTAGGGTATTTCCGAGGAAACGCATGACGTCTTCTTGACTTCCGGAAACCTCAAATAACGGGTTCGCTGATAGCTCGTTTGGAGCTCCTTGAGGGATGTTTATTGAAGTGGTTTGAGGAACAGGCACTGATTCCGTAACGTCAGGCGGAGGTAATGTCTGCCTTGATGTGGAAGGATGAACAGTCTTTTTAGGAGGCATGATGGAAGGATTTTGATCAGTGGTAAGAACGATTGACTGTGATGATCAAATCGTTCCCACAGACGGCGCCAAACTGTTTACGTCGAATTTTGTAATAGGATCCTCTGGACATTCACCTTCTCTCCAAGCGATTTCCTCCTTGGGCCTGAAAGGAGACAAAAAATAACTAAGGGTGGCCAGCGTCCAGCCGTTGGCCCTCCGATGGCTAAGTTAGATAGGGTAAGGAAAGATAACCAATAAACGACGGGGATTAGGGATTGAGTATTGTGTACCTTTATCATCAATAGAGTCATCTATTTATACAGATCTAAATAATCCAACCTGCTACGCAAGCCGTTAAGATTAGTACTGATTTCATGGGATAAGAAGCTTATCTTGTTAATCCCTGGATAAAGAAGTAGCCAAAACATTCTAGACGTCTAGCTGATTACGTCTCTAGATATTCGGAACTGTGAATAGATATAAACCAAAATCGGCCTATACGGGCTGCTGGTACTATGAGATGAGGGCCATCCATGCCAGAGACCAGAAACCACGACCGCTCATATGTCGGGAGTTGTTCATATCAAGAGTGCTCGCATTCTAGAGATGCGACCCCTTTCGCCGAGCACGAGCCGGGATGCTCGCATTCTGGAGATGCGACCCCTTTCGTCGAGCACGAGCCGGGATGCTCGCATTCTGGAGATGCGACCCCTTCGCCGAGCACGAGCCGGGATGCTCGCATTCTGGAGATGCGACCCCTTTCGTCGAGCACGAGCCAGGATGCACGCATTCTGGAGATGCGGCCACGATTCCTCACTTCTCTTTAAAGCCAAATTTGCCCACGACAAGTGCTTCAAAAGCCTGAGGCTTCCGGACGATTAACTAAATGGGTGGTCGAGATCAGTGAGCATGACATATCGTTCTGCCCAGGACTGCAATCAAGAGCCAGGCCGTGGCTGACTTCATCGCCGAATTCACATACTCCTCTTCCGATGATAATTCCGCGAGCGGCGACCAGCCCTCCTGGTCACTCTTCGTGGACGGGTCTTCAAGGGCCACCGACAGTGGAGCGGGCCTAATTTTACTCGCCCCAGACGGGCCGCATTTCTAATACGCTTTACGTTTCGATTCTCGCATCTCGAATAATGAAGCAGAATATGAGGCCTTGATCGTTGGTTTCGAACTAGCAAACGTCCTTTCGATTCAGAATTTACTCATTCACAGTGATTCTCAACTCATAGTTAATCAGGCACTCGGTGAATTCGAAGCCAAAGAAGAAAGGATGGCTTTATACAAATCTCGAGTGCTTATCCTGCTCGCAAAGCTAAAGAATTATGAAATAATCCACATCTCTCGCGAGAAGAATAAACTCGCTGATTCTTTGGCAAAACTCGCCTCTGCACCAGAATCTGAATTATCATATTCAATTCCCATCGAGCATCTTCAGAACTCGAGTATCGACCAAGCAACTCTCGAGCAGGTGATTGCGGTACATCCCTCTCCATGTTGGATGGACCCCATACTCCTTTATCTCAGAGACAGATACCTCCCAGACGATAAGAAAGCCGCCCGACAAATTCATCATCGAGCCACCACGTATACCTTACAAGATGGAATATTGTTACGTAAAAGCTTTTCCTTGCCCTATTTAAGGTGTCTTCACCCGGAAGAAGCACATCGTGTTCTAGATGAAATACACCAGGGGGCATGTGGTAACCACCCAAGGGGGCGATCCCTAGCGTATAAGGCGATGAGGCAAGGATACTATTGGCCCACTATGAAGGCAGACGCAATTGAATTCTTTAAAAAATGTGACAAGTGCCAGCGATACTCTCCTATACCTCATGTACCATCCGAGCAAATGACTCCAGTTGATAGCCCTTGGCCTTTCGCTCAATGGGGGGTCGATATCATCGTGCCCTTGCCTACTGGAAAAGGACAAAATAGGTTCGCGATAGTGGGGGTCGATTATTTCACCAAATGGGCCGAGGCAGAGCCACTAGCCAGAATTATTGAGAAACAGACCACTAAGTTCGTATGGAGAAACATCATATGCCGTTATGGACTCCCCCATACTATAATCACCGACAATGGAAGCAATTCGACAATGCCGCTTTCGATGAATTTTGTGAAACATGGAAGATACGCAATATCCTCACTTCTCCCTATCATCCTCAGCCAAATGGGCAAGTTGAAGCAGTGAATAAAATCATCAAGCATCATTTGAAAACCAAGCTCGGTGAGTGTAAAGGCATGTGGCCAGAACTCCTGCCAGAAGTCTTATGGGCGTATAGGACTACGACTCGCACGTCTACAGGCAAAACTCCCTTCTCCTTGGCATTCGGTACCGACTGTGGTAGTATCAGTTGAAATTCAAGTACCCTCGTATCGGATCGAGCAGTACGATCCCACTTGTAATCAGGAAAGTCTTCGACTTCACCTCGATCTCTTGGAAGAATGGAGAATTGTCTCCCAGATGCGAGCAGCAGCGTATCAGCAGAGCATTGCTCGCTACCGTAACAGCTAAAGTTCGGCCTAGAGCTTTCCAGCTTGGCGATTTAGTTCTCAGACAGAACCTCGAAGCTCCTACTCGTTCGTTTGACCCGAATTGGGAAGGTCCGTATCGAGTCATCAAAATCGTGCGACCCGGTACTTATTATCTTGAAGACATGCAGGGAAGACCCGTTTATCGCCCCTGGCACGTGGAACATTTATTACGGTATTTCCCTTAATTCGATGTAATTCCGAACGACATTCCGAATGAATAAAGAATTAAAATCATCCCTTTTGGTCGCTACTCCATTTAATTGAACTCAAATAGCCCCGAAGAGAATACATACATTCTCTTGGACAATTGCCTACCCTTGGTAGGATTAAGATCATTCTTGTTGGTTGCTTCTCCATTTTATGGATCAAAAATAGCCCTGAAGAGAACATACATGCTCTCTTGACCAATCTTCTACCCTTGGTGGAATCAAAACCTCAATCGATAGACCAGTCTATCTCAACGCGGACATGGTCATACGACCCCCAGATTGAGTCTAATTCACTTTTTCATGAGTTAGTTATATGAGCAGTCAGTATACGATCAACACAAGGCGAAAAAGCTAGGGAAAGTACACAACATTGAAGAAATGGATGTTTCATTATAATTGACCAAAAAGTCAAGTCAGTTACATACAAATATTCTTCTCAAAGGTATATAAAAAAAAAAGAAGAAAACATACAAAATAAAGGAAGGCGGACAACACTTTAAAATTGGTCATCCCCATCTGGAGCAGGCTCGCGGCTCTCAGCTTCAGGGCCGATCTCAGGAGCAGGCGCGGCGTCTGTGGCTTCAGTGACCTCATTCTCAGCCACAGATCGCTCCCTAGCCGCGACCTCGAAAGCCACTCTCTCGAACTCTTCAACGTTGAAAGACGGAGCAATCTGCTGCATGACCCTGACCGCAAAATCGCGACCAGCGATATACGCTTCATAGCGCTCCTCGTCGTAGAGTTGAGAGGTTCGGAACTCTTAGACTGCTCGAGGGCCTTCGTCAGATACCATCTGAACAAGAGCCACTCGCTCCTCCTCCTAATGAATGGAATCATCCTTCAGCTGGTCGAGTCTTTTCATGGCCTCCTCAAGCTTGGTCCGAAAATCCTTGAACTGCTCCTCAAGGCAGATCTTGTCTTCGCGGAAAATCTCCTTCTCCCTCTCGCTCTTAGCATAGAGTTCTTGGAGCTTCGCAAGTTGAAGATCCACTGACTGAAAAAGGTCAGTCAGGGCCTCAATCTTTACAAGGAGGATTTGCTTTTCCTCGTCCAGTTTGGCTATCTGGGCTTCCAGTGCCTTCACTAGGCGGTCCCTTCCCTGGACTTCCGCCTCCATGGTCTTTTTCTTCTTTTCCGCATCTTCAACAGTGCGGCGGGCAGCTTCAATGTCACATCTGACACGAAGCGTGAGATCTAGACTCTGATATAAACAAAGAAAGAAGGATTAGATTGGCTCGCTACATTATCAATCCACAAACAGAACGATAGAGGGGAAAGGAGCTATTACCTGAATCAATCTCACCCCTATATCAGTAGAGAGAGCCACTGGGCTTGGCTCGGGGAGGCTCCCGAAGGAGTTGGGGGAGTTGTTATCGAACATAAACTTGCATATTGGGTGCAAGTAAGATGGGATAACAAAGACTCCCGACCTAGAGGGTTGGGCTACAACGATCTCGTTGGAGCCCGCCTCGCGGGCATTCGCAACACCCGAGGAAGGTGTCGCGGAATCGCGAGCAGCGAAAGGCTCGCATACTGTCTCCTTCAGAGGGAGGCCTCCCTCCTTTCGATCGCCTTTCGGTGAATTATCAGCGACTTTGATTACCGGCTGGCCACGAGCGCCAGACGGAGGGGTCGCAGCAATCGGAGGGGTCGTAGTCGCACGAGGAGTCAGCGCGACCCCCCCTTTTCCAGCAGCATGCGGCTGTTTGCCGCAAGCAGATCCTTCTGGCGGATCGGGCGCAGCCAAAGGCCCGGCCATAGTTTTCTTTTGCCTCTTCGAGGCTGTACCCTTCAAGCGAGGGAGCACCCCTAGTGCGCCCCTCTTATCTCCTACGTTTTTCATCTCTTCCTGCGAAATTAGGCCCGCGGCACAGAGGCAACGTGGCTCTAAGGCGATGTTAACGTGGCGCGCGGCCGCTGAGAGCTTGTAAACTTTCACAAGCTTTTCGTGAAGCCCTCCCCGGAGGTTTGGTTTTACACTAGTCAGAATGCCTGCAAGAAATATAGGAAAGGTACATTAATCTCCCTAAGCGAAATTATTGTTCCCTTTCAGACAGACGGGCAGAAACTCAACCCACCTTCGCCAAAATAGCGACTAACGTTATGGCCTTTGGGGTCGGAGCCTGCTTTGGACTCCCAGTTGCCGGAGACGTAAAACCATTTTTTCCTCCATCCAGGGCAATTGGAGGAGGGGTTCCCTAGAATGAAGTTATTCCGGTGCCAAAAATAGAGGTAATACCAACCCTCGGTAGATGGGGCCCGTTTTAACTGGAATAACCTCAAAAATTCCCCAGCGGTTAACTCATCATTACCCGCTTGTTTCCATAGGACGAAGGTACTTATAAGCACCCGCCAGCCGTTTACGATAAGCTGGCCAGGGGCAATCTTATAAATACGTAAGAAATTTTGGATGAATGGATGAAGGGGAAGACGCACTCCAACTTTGAAAAAATATTCATAAAAGGCTACATAGCTTGGTGGTGGTGCATCGGCTGTCTCCCCTCTCCCAGGTAATCTAAAAATAACAGATTCTGGGACCCAATATCTCTCCCGAAGGCTAGAGAGCCATTCTTCTGTTAGTATTGAAGAGTAACCGGCGGCAGAGTACCTTCCTACCGGTACCCTGGCAGTGTTAGATTCAGATGAATCGGGGGTGTGATCTCCCAGGGGAACGATCTCTTCATCGGAAGACTCCGCCATTGCAAAAGAAAAAACAAGATAGAAAAAGAAAAGATGAAGGAGGACTACCTCTGCGAAGTGGTTTGGCACCGGAAGCAAAGGAGAAAGAAGAAAGAAGAATGTCCTGCAGCCAAAAATTTGAAAATGAAGGAAATTTTACAGGATCTGATATTTATACGCAATCATTCCGTTTGATTTGGTTGACACGCGGTAGCCTCTCATCCGGCACGACAGACGAACGGGCACTAGCATTAAATACGGAGACACGTGGTGACCGACGCCTCATTTCTTGCGGCAGGAAAAGCTGCGTAAAGCTGGCCATCATAAATACGGAATCATGTTAAATGAATCATGCGCGATTCTCTCCCAGCAGTCAGCCACGCATACAAACAAAACCCTTGGCATAGTTCATCAACGCCAAGGGTTTGGGGGGCACTTGTTGTAGGCAAATTTGGCTTTAAAGAGAAGTGAGGAATTGTGGCCACATCTCCAGAATGCGAGCATCCCGGCTCGTGCTCGACGAAAGGGGTCGCATCTCCAGAATGCGAGCATCCCGGCTCGTGCTCGACGAAAGGGGTCGCATCTCCAGAATGTGAGCATCCCGGCTCGTGCTCGGCGAAGGGGTCGCAACTTCCAGAATGCGAGCATCCCGGCTCGTGCTCGGCGAAAGGGGTCGCATCTCCAGAATGCGAGCACTCTTGATATGAACAGCTCCCGACATATGAGCGGTCGTGGTTTCTGGTCTCTGGCATGGATGGCCCTCATCTCATAGTACCAGCACCCCGTATAGGCCGATTTTGGTTTATATCTATTCACAGTTCCAAATATCTAGAGACTGTAATCAGCTAGACGTCTAGAATGTTTTGGCTACTTCTTTATCCAGGGATTAACAAGATAAGCTTCTTATCCCATGAAATCAGTACTAATCTTAACGGCTTGCGTAGCAGGTTGGATTATTTAGATCTGTATAAATAGATGACTCTATTGATGATAAAGGTACACAATACTCAATCCCTAATCCCCGTCGTTTATTGGTTATCTTTCCTTACCCTATCTAACTTAGCCATCGGAGGGCCAACGGCTGGACGCCGGCCACCCTTAGTTATTTTTTGTCTCCTTTCAGGCCCAAGGAGGAAATCGCTTGGAGAGAAGGTGAACGTCCGGAGGATCCTATTACAAAATTCGACGTAAACAGCTACGATGGTTATTCCAGATTTCTTAGGCACCACTTGAGTTGGGCTCACCCATTGACTATCGGATATTGGGTAAATAATACCCACATCCAATAGTTTCACCACTTCGGCCTTAACCACATCATTCATGTTTGGATTGAGTCGTCTTTGTGGTTGCCTAGATGTCTTCGCATTCTCCTCAAGGTGTATGCAATGAGTACAAATCAGTGGGTCTATGCCTTTGAGATCCGCAATCGACCACCCAATGGCACTCTTATGCTCTATTAGAGTGGCTATTAGCCTACTCTCTTGTTCCTCATCCAAGTGAGAAGAAATCACCACCGGATATGTCTCATCTCGACCTAAATAGACATATTTCAACTCACTTGGTAATGATTTTAGGTCGAGTGTTGGTGCCTTGATATTGGATGGGAGGGGCTTGTTCTCGTTTAAGGGTAAAGGCTCAAATAGGGCCCTCCATCTTTTGTTATTAAGTATCGGCATCACATCTAAAGTGGCATCCATCTCTCATATTGTGTCATCTTTTATCTCATGAGAGTGGGCCACACATGCCTCCAAAGGGTCGGAATATAATGTCAGGGGGAATGTATCCTCCACGAATGAGTCAATCACATTTATCTCATGGATCTCATCATCAACTTCCCGTGGCTGTTTGCATAAATCAAATATATTCAGCTCAAGTGTCATATTTCCAAAGGACATTTGTACAAGCCCGTTTCTACAATTGATAATTGCATTTGAAGTAGCTAGAAAAGGGCGGCCAAGTATGACGGGAATTTGAGCACTGGTACCTATCACGGGATGTGTATCCAACACAATAAAGTCTACTAGATAGTAGAATTTATCAACTTGGACTAAAACATCCTCAATCACTCCTCTCGGTATACGAATAGATCTATCAGCAAGTTGGAGTGTGGTTTTGGTGGGTTTCAATTCACCTAACCCAAGTTGTTCATAAACCGAGTACGGAATGAGGTTAACACTTGCCCCTAAATCGAGTAGGGCTTGTTTAATCCGGTAGTCTCCTATGATGCATGAGATGGTTGGACTACCGGGATCCTTGTATTTTTGGGGCACCTCTTGTTTGATAATGGCACTCAAATTCTCAGTCAAAAGTACTTTGTTGTGAACATTGTGTGTCCTTTTGACTGTGCACAATTCCTTTAGAAATTTGGCATAGGATGGTATTTGCTTTATGGCATCCAACATCGGGATGTTGATCTTCACTTGCTTGAAAACCTTTAAAATTTCCAGGTTTTTGTCTAAAGGTTTGAGTGAAATCAACCTTTGGGGAAACGAGGTAACCGGCTTGTATTGCCTTTCCGGTTCTTTCTCTTGTGGAGTGTTGTTTGAGCTATCATCCTCTTTGGAATTTTTCAGATCCTTAGGCTTTGGAGCTTTCACCGGATTAGATTTATCAATTATTTTTCCACTTCTCAAAGTGGTGATAGCTTGAACATGCTCTGTATGTTGGGAGGATGAGCTTGTGTCTTGTATCTCAAATTTGGTTCTTGGGTTAGGAAGAGGATGGGCAGGAAGTGTGCCTTTCTCCCTAACACTAAGGTGAGATTCAACTCTAGCCATTGAAGTTTCCAAGTCATTGATGGCTTGAGTTGAACTTTGATTAAATTTCAATTGCTCTTGGATGAACCCATCTATTTTCAGAGAATTAGTCTTGTTATATTCATCTTGAACCGATACGAATGCACCCAACATCTCCTCTAGTGTAGCTTTTGGTGTAATGACTAGGGATAGACCTAGTAAAGGTTGAGCTTAAGGGATATTGCTTGCATTCGCAGTGGGTCCATTCCTCCAATTGAAGTTGGGATGGTTCTTCCAACTAGAATTAAACGTGTTTGAGTTTGGAGCACCAAATTGCCGTTGATAACTGTTTATGGCATTTGATTCTTCTTGTAAGATGTCTTGAACTGCTGAAATTGTGGGACAATCTTGTGTTGTATGTTGATTTTCGGCACAAATTCCACAAACAGTTTCAACGTCCATAGAGTTGATCGTCTCTCCTTTCTTTAATTCCATGGCCTCGACTTTTCTTGTGAGGATAGCCACACGTGCACTTATGTTATCCTCTTCTAATAGGACATAAATTCCTCCTTTTTTCTTTTGTTGGCTAGTCTTGGAATTTGTTGGTTTAGATGTATCCCAAGACTATGCATTCTCAACCAATTCCTCCAAATAGTCCAATGCTTCCTCGGCTTCCCTATTCATGAATTCCCCATTGCACATCATCTCTACGAATTGGCGCATGGGTGAAGTCAGTCCTTCATAGAAAAAGCTTATAACCCACCAAATTTCATAGCCATGATGTGGGCATGCATTTAATAAGTCCTTAAACCTCTCCCAACATTGGAAGAAGGTCTCATCCTCCTTTTGGGTAAAATTTATGATAAGGCGCCTCAACATGTTCGTTTTGTGGATAGGGAAGAACTTTTTAATGAACTCCCTATGCATATCAGTCCATGTGCCATTGATCTTGGCCTTAATGCATGAAGCCAACCTTTAGCTTTATCTTTAAGAGTAAAAGGAAATAATTTAAGCCTCACCACATCATCAGTTACATTTGCAAAGTGCATGGTGGTTATTACCTCATCAAATTCCTTAAGGAGTTGATAGGCACTTTCACTGTCTAATCCATGGAATCTCTAAAGGAGTTGGATTACTCCTGGTTTCAAATCTACGTTCCCTGCATTTTGTGGAAAAACTATGCATGAGGGAGTGCTCGCTCTTGCTGGTTGTAAGTAATCACGTAATGTTCTTGGTCGGGGAACATTCTCAACCACATTCTCTCCCGTTTCGGTTTGGTTTTGGCCCAGATTTTGATTGGCCATAGGATTGGGTTGATTTGTAGCCATACTTTCAGACAAAATTGGAGAATTTAGATGTCTCCTAGACGTGGTTCTCTATCAATTCCTTCTACTATTCCCCCTTCACTAATGAGTCGGTTGTTGGAATCCCGAGCCCAATGTGGCATGCAAATCCTAAAAGAATGAAACAAAAAGGAATTCTTTCTTCCTTCCTTTACTTCTCTCTAAGACCGAAGCACAAGGTGTCTTGAAATGGCTGAGCTAGAAGCAAGGATAGAGACCGATTTCTCCTGGTCAATAGGGGTTTAGAGAGCTCCACACCCACTCTTTGAATCTTTGGAGAAAAGTGTAGAAAAAGAAGAAAGAGGAATAGAGTTGAGAAGAGAAATCTCTGAGCACAAGGTGATCCAAGACGGCAGAGCCGACCAATAGGAATCAAGGCAGGACAAGGCCAACCTATCAGAGATCCAAAAAGGAATCTCCACCCACTCTGCAAGAGATGAATATGATAGGAAAGAATAAGAGAAGAAGAAGAGTAAGGTTAGAAAGATAAAACGTGATTTGAGAACTTAAGATGCCTACTTCTTCTTCAACTTCCTAAAAATCCCTGCAAAAGAAAAAAATAAAAAATAAAACAAACTAAGTTAGTACTATTTCTAAAAATCTCAAATAGATACTATTTTCAAAAATTTTGTGAAAAAACGTCAAAGTCCACGGCAACGGCGCCAAAAACTTATTCTCTTCCCCAAGTGTAGGGTTGCGATGTAGTAATAATCTCGGTAAGACCGAGGTCGATCCACAGGTACTTAAATAGGAATTCACAAAACACTTCTAATAGTTTCCACTGAAGAACTAACTAAACTGAATTTAGTAATCCAATGTAGAGAGATATTTTAAACTAAATGAAGGTAATCAATTAATAAAAAAACACTAAGGGTTCAAGGATCCACTTGTAGCAATCCTTGATGCTCAATTCGCTGTGGTTTCTCACTTCCTCAACTAGAATCGAAATTAAGTTATATCTAGTCGGATGATAGAGCAGTTAAACCAAACAATCTGACATATGTATGATCCATGTATATGATTCAATCAATGCAAGCTAGGATGAGCATACTCAATTGCATAGGTCAGTCCCAATTCCAATAGGTTAAGATCACAATCATAACCATCATTAAATCCTGTCACAAGACAAAACTAGATCATGATTTGAACTTGATCCAAATCACATACACAGTCTCACATACTTTAGAATTTCCAGAAAAGTAAACTTTTGGTATGAAGCTCCCACATGAAGATCATAGATCTAGAGCGTATTCCAATTCCTCGGATCATATAGGTTTAGACTAGCTCACAACAATTAAGAACTCAAGCAATTCTTCAAAACATCCATGAGTCATCATAAGATTAAGAAAAACTACTTAGTACTTGAATTAAACTTCAAACCATTGTTCTTCAATAGAAATCCAACTTAAAACCAAATCAAACGAATTGAAACATCTTAGATTCACTACAAGCTTCACCTCTTAGCCCTAGCTAAGAGGTTTAGCCGTTCATGATCCAAAGAAACATGAAAACAACTAAATAAATCATAAAACTAGAAAGAAAACTAGGAGGAGTTATAGAACTCCGAAATTGACTTCCGCCGTCTCCCACCGTGCTCAATCCCTTCCAAGATGCCCTAGGAATGATCCCTAGGTGTCCTTTTATAGTGGGGAAGCTCCGCAGCGTCAGAATCATCCAGAAGATGCGTAAGGATACGCAGTGCGCAGAGAAATCCGGAGCTTGTAGAACACGCACGGTTACATAGACGACCGGTCGCACGACCGGTCTTAGCTTCTGAATGACCGGTCGCATGACCGGTCTCAAAAGCGCGAAAAACGTCAAGAGAGTTTTGGCAATTTTAGAGTTTAGGATTTTAATTCAAGGACCGGTCGCACGATCGGTCTGAGCAGTGGACGACCTGTCGCACGACCGGTCTTGGATGGCCCAGAGAGATTTGCAGTGTGGCCTCTCCTATTGAGTGTTTGGACCGGTCGTCCGACCGGTCCTAGACTATGGACGACCAGTCTTAGGTACATTCTTCCGCTTTCTCTCTACTCTCCTTTGACTTCTTTCCTCCATCCTTTGACACTCAGTCCTTTGATCTTCTATGCTTGTAAATAGCGTCTTTAAGTCTCCAATCGATGAATCCTCTCTCTTATCCCTACAATCACAAATCCATGCATTAGATTAGTCGTTAATTCATGAAAAGCTTGCATAATGAGTAATGAATTGGGGTTAGAATATGCACAATTAAGAGCTCAACAGCCTTTGCTGGGGACTTTAACAGTTTTTACAAAATTTCTGAAAATAGTTTCTATTTGAGATTTTTAGGACTCCTTTACTAACTTAGTTTATTTGCTTTATTTTGTTTTTCCAGAAATTCTAGGAATCGAAGTAGTCACTTTAAATCAGATTTTTCTAACCCTTTCTCTCTAACCCTTTCTATTTTTATTTTTCTGAGATTTGCATGCCACATTGGGTTTGGGATTTTAATAACCGACTCATTAGTGAAGGGGGAATTGTTGAAGGGATTGATAGGGAGCCACGTGTTAAGAAACGTTCAAATTCTCCAATTTTGTCTGAAAGTATGGCTGAAAATCAACCCAACCCTATGGCCAATCAAAATCTGAGCCAAAAGCAAACCGAAACAGGAGAGAATGTGGTTGAGAATGTTCCTCGACCTAGAACATTACGTGATTATTTGCAACCTGCAAGAGCGAGCACTCCCCCATGCATAGTTTTTCCACTGAATACAGGGAACATAGATTTGAAACCGGGAATAATCCAACTCATTCCAAAATTCCATGGACTAAACAGCGAAAGTACCTATCAGCATCTTAAGGAATTTGATGAGGTGCTAGCCACAATGCACTTTGCAAATGTTACTGATGATGTGGTGAGACTCAAATTGTTTTCTTTTTCCCTTAAAGAGAAAGCTAAGGCTTGGCTTCATGCATTAAGGCCAAGATTAATTGACACATGGACTGAGATGACTAGGGAGTTCATTAAAAAGTTCTTCCTTACTCACAAAACGATCATGTTGAGGCGCCTTATCATGAATTTTGCTCAAAAAGAGGATGAGACCTTCTTCCAATGTTGGGAGAGGTTTACGGACTAGTTAAATGCATGCTCACATCATGGCTACAAAATTTGGCGGGTAATAAGCTTTTTCTATGAAGGACTGACTTCACCCATGTGCCAATTTGTAGAGATAATGTACAATGGAGAATTCATGAATAAGGAAGCGGAAGAAGCATGGGACTATTTTGATGAATTAGCCGAGAATGCACAGTCTTGGGATACATCTAGACCAACAAATTCTAAGATAAGCCAACAAAAGGAAAAATGAGGAATTTATGTCCTCTCAGAAGAAGATAACATAAGTGCACGTGTGACTAGCCTCACAAGAAAAGTCGAGGATATGGAATTGAGAAAAGGAGAGACGATCAACTCAAAAGATGTTGAAACTGTTTGTGGAATTTGTGCCGGAAATCAACATGCAATACAGGATTGTCCCACAATTTCTGCATTTCAAGATATCTTACAAGAACAATCAAATGCCATAAATAGTTATCAACGGCCATTTAGTGCTCCAAACTCAAACACGTATAATTCGAGTTGGAAGAACCATCCCAACTTCAGTTGGAGGAATGGATCCACTGCGAATGCAAACAATACCCCTCAAACTCAGCCTTTACTAGGTCCATCCCTAATAATTACACCAAAAGCTACGCTAGAGGAGATGTTGGGTGCATTCATGTCGGTTCAAGCTGAATATAACAAGACTAATTCTCTGAAAATTGATGGGTTCATGCAAGAGCAACTGAAATTCAATCAAAATTCATCTCAAGCCATTAATGACTTGAAAACCTTAATGGCTAGAGTTGAATCTCATCCCAGTATTAGGGAGAAAGGCACACTTCCTGCCCAACCTCTTCTTAACCCAAGAACCCAATTTGAGATACAAGACACAAGCTCGTCCTCCCAACATACGAAGCATGTTCAAGCTATCACCACTTTGAGAAGTGGGAAAATAATTGATAAATCTAATCCGGTGAAGGTCCCAAAGCCTAATGATCTGAAAATTTCCAAAGAGGATGATAGCCCAAATAACACTCCACATGAGAAAGAACCGGAAATGCAATACCAGTCGGTTGCCCCATTCCCCCAAAGGTTGATTTCACCCAAGCCTTTAGACAAAAACCTAAAAATTTTAGAAGTTTTTAAGCAAGTGAAGATCAACATTCTGTTGTTGGATGCTATAAAACAAATATCATCCTATGCTAAATTTTTAAAGGAATTGTGTACAGTCAAAAGGAAACACAATGTTCACAATAAAGTACTTTTGACTGAGAATTTGAGCGCTATTATCAAACAAGAGCTGCCCCAAAAATACAAGGATCAGGGTAGTCTAACCATCTCATGCATCATAGGTGACTACCGGATCAAACAAGCCTTACTCGATTTAGGGGCAAGTGTTAACCTCATCCCACACTCGGTTTATGAACAACTTGGGTGAGGTGAATTGTTCGCTCACCTCAAGTGCAAGGCTGCGATGTAGTAATAATTCTCGGTAAGACCGAGGTCGATCTACAAGGAAAGAACTAAACAATTTCAACTACTCCAATAATTATAATCCAAGAAGTTTAGGATAATAGTTTTTAACATAAAATAGGAAAATCTTATATTTGGAAAGAACTAGAGCATCAAGGATCCACTTGTAGTAGTTTAATACTAATCCATTCATCCAAGCACACCACAATTAGAATCAAAGTTCTATCTCTCATCTAATTGGAGGATATAACATTCAAGTACAAACAGTCCCACTTAAATCTGAAAATCAAATTTCTAGTTCTAATGAAGCACATAGAACTCAATTGTAGCCTTCGAAGTAACAGCCATGCCAAGAGACTATGGCATGCTCTGGGGTTACTACAACTCGAATTTAAACAAACTCATCATGGCATGCTCAGAGAATTGCAAGGAACTCATGTCCAAAGTACACAAACTCTCATAATTCATCTAAAAATCCAAACTTTATTCAAACTAGAAGTTTAAAATCTAAAATTAAGAAAAGGGCACTTAAAATAAAAGAATTAAAGCATTGAAACCAAGTACAAATTTCACCTCTAGCTTTAGCTAAGAGGTTAACTAAGAAAAAGCATATTAAAACTAGAACTAGAACTAAGAAAAGGAAGAAAAACTAGCTGTAGGAGGCTAGGTAGCCTCCTAGGACTTGAAATCCTTGCTTCCCACGTCCTTGACTGCCTTGGAATAGAAGAGAGAACCTCCTTTTATAATACAACAAGAGTACCACAACATAACAGATTTTGTTTCGCTTTGTATGGCTTAACCAATGGTCGGATTGCCTTCAAATTTGATTTGTAGCTTCCTTGTAATGTGATCTTCCTTATAAATGATTTAGATTTCCAAGATTATCTTCTAAATGGGCCCACCAATCAGATAAGCGACCGCCTCTCAAAATCTCACAATTCGGGTATCTCCAGAACCAGTCATCTTGCTTTCAACGCTACAGAGTGTAAAGAGGTTGGATTGATCTCAAATTTTGAATATTGGTAGAAACCTTCCTCCTCTAGATGATAGATGGATTAGATTTTACAAATCAACTTCAGAATTTGGTGCAAAAATTAGAACACTTAGGCATTTAATAAAATCTGCGCAGTTGAATCTTTCTGGATGGTCCATCTTTCTTCAACCGGTACGATCAAACCACACACCCTTTTGATCTGAAACTTTGTGGTTATTCATATATGGATGTGGTCTAGAAGATGGTCAAAATAGATTTTTCATATCATCAATGATGGGCCACCTGGACCATTCCAATATTGAACAACGAAATCTGGAAACTTTCTGGACAGTTTGTATTTTGGTCGCCATGGTCAATCCATAGCTCTGATCGACACGAAACCACTTGAGTTATTTCGGCATCGAGCTCCTCTTCGACATGGATGTGTTAGATTTCTAAATATCATCAAGATAAGCCCCTTTGAAAGTCTTACCTAAACTCTTCCGACCGCCAACTGAACTTTTACGCTTTCCAGACTCGGGAGGGGGGAGTGGGAGAGGACCAAGGTGATACCGAGGCCGAAGAGGGAAAGGATTTGGACGAAAAATGGGTCGAAAAATAAAAAATGGGACTGCATGTATTTGAAATCTGCTTTAGAAAGTGCATGGCCGACTTGTCATCCGACCGATCGGCCGGCCGGTCGAACCACAGGTCGGCCTTCATAAAATTAGTCCAGAGAGTTTGATGTTTCTGGATGGTTTGGCCGGCCGGTCAGGCTGTAAATTGCGACTTTTTCACACTTTTCTTCCTCCATTGCATTGCATCTTTCCTCCATCTCATATCCTTTATTTCTTTGATCTTCAAGGCATACAAAGTGACTTTTTTAACCAGGAATTGGTGAAGTCTCCCTCTCATTCCTACAATCACAAAAAAAAAATGTATTAGGTGAGTCTTTTAAACATGAAAACTATGCATATAATGTGATGTAATGGGTTGACAAATGTATAAATTGGAGGCTCAACATGAAATGAAACCCACCAAAACTACACTCCAACTTACTGATAGATCCATTCGTATGCCGAGAGGAGTGATTGAGGATGTCTTGGTCCAAGTTGATAAATTCTACTACCCAGTGGACTTTATTGTCTTGGATACACATCTCGTGGTAGGTACCGGTGCTCAAATTCCCGTCATACTTGGCCGCCCTTTTCTAGCTACTTCAAATGCGATTATCAATTGTAGGAACGGGCTTGTACAAATGTCCTTTGAAAATATGACACTCGAGCTAAACATATTTGATTTATGCAAACAACCACGGGAAGTTGATGACGAGGTCCACGAAATAAATTTAATTGAATCATTTGTGGAGGACATTCCCCTTGACATTCTATTCTGACCCTTTAGAGGCATCTTTAACCCACTCATGAGATGAATGATGACACAATACGAGAGATGGATGCCATTTTGGATGTTATGCCGGTACATGATAATAAAAGATGGAAGACACTATTTGAACCTTTACCCTTAAGCGAGAATAAGCCTCTTCCATCTAATATCAAGGCACCGAAGCTCGACCTAAAACCATTACCAAGTGTTTTGAAATATGTATACTTAGGTCGAGATGAGACATATTCGGTGGTGATTTCTTTCCACTTGGATGAGGAATAAGAGAGTAAGCTAATAGCCACTCTAATAGAGCATAAGAGCACCATCGGATGGTTAATTGCGGATCTCAAAGGCCTAGACCCACTGATTTGTACTCATCGCATACACCTTGAGGAAAATGCCAACACATCTAGGCAACCATAAAGACGCCACAATCTAAATATGAAGGAGGTGGTTAAGGCCGAAGTGGTGAAACTATTGGATGTGGGTATCATTTACCCAATATTCGATAGTCAATGGGTGAGTCCAACTCAAGTGGTGCCTAAGAAATCCGGAATAACCATCGTAGCCAATGCCAATAATGAACTCGTACCAACCAGGGTCACTACCAGTTGGAGAATATGCATTAACTACAGGAAGCTAAACACAGTCACGAGGAAAGACCATTTCCCCCTCCCGTTTGTTGATCAAATTTTAGGAAGGTTGGTGGGTTATTCCCATTTTTTCTTCCTTGATGGGTACTCAAAGTATAACCAAATAGAGATTGCCCAAGAGGACCAAGAGAAGACAACATTCACATGTCCATTTGGGGCTTTTGCCTATCGAAGAATACTGTTTGGACTATGCAATGCCCCTGCCACTTTTCAGCGTTGTATGTTGAGTACTTTTTCCGATATAGTGGGGACCATTCTCGAAGTCTTCATGGATGATTTCTCAGTATTTGGTTGTAGCTTTGATGAGTGCCTTACTTACTTAAAAACTGTTTTGAAAAGATGTGAAGAAAAGAACCTCTTGTTGAATTGGGAGAAATGTCACTTCATGGTTCAAAAGGGAATAGTACTTGGTCACATCATCTCACAAAATGGAATCGAGGTGGACAAAGCTAAAATCGATCTTATCTCTAACCTTCCACCACCCAAGAGCATACGAGATGTGCGGTCCTTTTTGGGACACGCCGAATTTTATAGACGGTTCATAATGGACTTTAGTTCACTCTCTCGTCCTTTATGTAACCTCCTTCAAAAGGAAAACTCATTCGAGTGGACTAAAGATTGTCAAAATGCCTTTGACAAACTAAAAGGTATGTTGACATGTGCTCCCATAATGCAACCACCTGATTGGAGCCTTCCTTTTGAAATCATGTGCGATGCGAGTGACTACGCTATTGGGGCTATGTTAGGCCAGAGAAAAGAGAAAAGCCATGTGTCATCTACTATGCAAGTAGAACTATAAACTCGGCTCAAGAAAACTACACTACTACAGAAAAAGAACTTTTAACCGTAGTTTTTGCTTTAGACAAGTTTAGGTCCCACTTGATTGGATCCAAGATCATCATATTCACTGACCATGCCGCGCTTAAGTACCTTCTCTCTAAGAAGGATGCTAAGTCATGCTTATCAAGATGGATCCTCTTACTCCAAGAATTTGACATAGAAATACGTGATAAGAAATGAGTAGAAAATGTCGTGGCTAACCATTTCTCTAGACTTCTTCTCACCGATTCCCCTAAGACGACCGCGATCAATGACATGTTCCCCGATGAACAACTCTTTAAAATCTCCCAATTGCCATGGTATGCAGACATTGCTAACTATCTTGCTACAGGTACAATTCCGACACATTGAAAAAGCCAAGATAAGGATAAGTTCTTCAACGAGGTGAGAAAATTCCTATGGGGCGACCCATACTTATTCAAGTATTGTCCCAATCAAATCATAAGGAGATGTGTACCGGATGATGAACAACACTGTATCATTTCCTTTTGTCATTCTCAGGCGTGTGGTGGCCACTTTTTGGCTAAGAAGACCACAACCAAAATTCTGCAATGTGGGTTTTATTGGCCCACCATGTTCAAAGATACCCATGAGTTTTGTAAAATGTGTGAGCCTTGTCAAAAATTGGGAGGAATAACCCGTAGAAATATGATGCCACTCAATCCTATCTTACCAATCAAAATTTTTTATTGTCGAGGCATCGATTTCATGGGTCCATTCTCATCTTCTTTTGAAAATTTGTATATTTTGCTTACCGTTGATTTTGTTTCAAAACGGGTTAAGGCGATTCCATGCCAGAACAATGACCATAAAATAGTCATTCGTTTCTTAAAAGAAAATATCCTTTCCCAGTTTGGAACACCTACAGTCATTATAAGTGATGGAGGATGTCATTTTTGTAACCACCCAATTGAAGCTTTAATGAAGAAATATGGCGTCAATCACAAGGTGAGCACCCCCTATCACCCACAAACAAGTGGACAAGCTGAGATATCCAATAGGGAGATTAAACATATTTTGGAGAAAACAGTGAACCCCGATCGCAAGGATTAGTTGCTTCAACTAATCGATGCACTCTGGGCTTACCATACTACTTTCAAGACCCCCATTGGAATGTCTCCCTATAGACTTGTCTATCGAAAAGCTTGTCACTTGCCTGTGGAGTTGGAACATAGGGCATATTGGGTAATAAAGAAGATAAATTTTGATACTGACAAAGCAAGCTCGTTGCTCAAACTTCAAATGAATGAACTTGCGGAACTTTAGAACGAGGCATATGAAAGACCCAACTAGTGCATGGTTTTGGGGCTGTAGGAATGAGAGGGACAATTCATCAATTGAGAGCTTAGAGATGCTGTTTACACACCTTGAAGATCAAAGGCGTAAAGGACCAAAGGTGGAGCAAAAGTGCATTGAAGATGAAGGAGGAGAAGCTGAGGATTTCAGCCAATTTCATATCCACCGGCCGACCGGCCACAGCCACCAACCGACCAGCCAAACCCTCCAGAAACAAGAAAATCTCTGGACAAATTTTATGAAGGCCGACCCCCTGACTGACCGGCCGGATAAACTGATCGACTGGTCGGCTAAAAGGTCGGCCTATGCATTATCGTGTCTAGTGAATTCAGCAGTTTGAAGCATGTCCACCGGCCGGCGGGCCGACTGGTGGGTCAGACTGTGTAAAAAAGACTCCAATGAAAATTGCAATTACAGGCACTTTGTCCGACCATCCGGACAAGGGGTCCGACCGGCCAGTCAACACTCAAGAACATCCGGAGCTCCGAAAATCTCTACGCAAAACGATAATCTTGCGGGATTTCTCAAAGTTTCTTCGCACCTAGGGCTTCAAAGCTATAAAAGGACTTCCATAGCTCGTTCCTAAGGTGTCCTAGAAGAGATTTAGCACGGTGGGAGGCGGCAGAAGTCAGATCTGGAATTCTACAACTCCTCCTAGTTTGTTCTTCTAGTTTTATATTTTTCTTAGTTGCTTTCATATTTCCTTGGATCATGAAAGGCTAAACCTATTAGCTAGGGCTAAGAGGTGAAGCTTGTAGTGAATCTAAGATGTTTCAATTCGTTTGATTTGGTTTTAAGTTGGATTATTAGTGAAGAATAATGGTTGAAGTTTGAATAAAGTTCTAAGTAATTTTTCTTAATCTTATGATGGCTCATGGATGTTTAGAAGAATTGCTTGAGTTCTTAATTATTTTGAGTTATTCTAGACCTGTATACTCCGAGAAATCGGATTCAATACGCTCTAGACCTTTGATCCTCATGTGGGAACTTCATACCAAAAGTTTTACTTTTTCTTGAATTTCTGCCTATGTGTGTTTGTTTATGTGATTTGAATTGAGTTCAAATCATGATCTAGTTATACTTTGTGACAGAATTTAATGATGATTATGATTGTGATCTTAACCTATTGGAACTAGGATTGCTTATGCAATTGAGCGTGCTCAAGTCCTAACTTGAATTGAGAAGAATCATGTATCACACATATGGTAGATTGTTGTTTTAATTGCTCTATCATCCGGCTAGATAGGACTTAATTTCGATTCTAGTTAAGAAAGTGAGAAACCACAGCTAATTAAGTATAAAGGATTGCTACAAGTGGATCCTTGAACCCCTAGTGCTTTTTATTATTGATTACATTTAATTTAGTTCAAAATATCTATCTACACCTGTTCGCATGCCTCAAGTGTAAGGCTGCGATGTAGTAATAAATCTCGGTAAGACCGAGGTCGATCCACAGGGAATTAGAGAATGAATTCCAAAATATTCAAGCAACTCAAGTTGCAATAAATAAGAGATTCAATTGAGAGATTTATGTTAAAATAGTAACTTAAGAAAAACAGTAATTAAAGGCACTAAGGCTTTCAAGGATCCACTTGTAGTAACCCCATGTCAATCCAATCAATCCAAGCATAGAACTCAACTAGATTTGAAGTCTTATCTCTCATCTAGTTGGAAAATAAAGCTTTGAAGCACATTCAATCTCACTCATGTTGAACTTCTAAGTTTTAGTCCCATTTAACACATGTAGAATCCGGAATCATAGCCTTCGGAGTAACAGCCATGCCTATGGACTATGGCCTGCTCAAGGATTACTATAATTCGAATCTAAACAAATAAAACATGATAATTTCAGAGAATTGCAAGGAATCCATGTCCAGAGCACATGAACTCTCATAAAACTTCTAAAAATATCAACTTTAAGAACTAGAACATTCAAAAATCCAACTTGAAGTAACACTCCTTGAATTAAACTGAATCAAACATGAAATTGGCTACAAGCTTCACTTCTCAGCCTTAGCTGAGGGATTCTAGCCGAGCATTGTCATACTACAACTAGAACTCATAAAAGAAAACTTGAAAACATAAAAACCCAGAGTTTGGAGGGTTGCAAATGCTCCACGACGGCTTCCTCCCTCTTCCAAGAAGTTCCTTAGCTTCTATGATGCCCTAGGAAGAGACCATAGGTGTCCTTTTATAGTGGGGAAGCTCGGTTACGTCAGAAACATCTCAAATTTGCGTAAGGATACGCAATGCGCAGAGAAAATCGGAGCCCCGATTTAGAAATTGGCTGTTTTAACGCATGGCCAACCGGTCGTGACCGGTCGGACCAGATTAGTAGACAGTCCAGCGTGCACAGGGAGTGGATCCGACCTATTGGCCGACCGATCTTGACCGGTCGGGCCAATTTCATTTTTGTCTAGAGAGTTTCCAGAGGCCGCCTACCTGTTGGCCGACCGGTGAAGACCGGTCAGACCAACATGTCCTTTGTCCAGTGGTTTCCAGAGAATAGCTGGCAAGTCGGCCGACCGGTCACGACCGGTCGACCCTTGCTCTTTTTCTTCTTTTTCTTCTTTTCTTTCTTCTATTTTCTCCCTCTTTCTTCTTCCTTCTTTAGTCCACCTTGGGCCTTCATTCAAGGGGTCCTAAATACATTCTTTTTTGTCTCCAATTGGGTGAAGTTCCCTCTCATTCCTGTAATCACAAAACATACATTAGATGGCCCTTTTAAACATGAAAATCATGCATATAATGTGATGTAATGCGCAATCTCATGTACAAATTGGAGGTTCAAGACACCCCCCAACCAGCTTTTTGCTAGTCCCGAGCAAAACATGCGTGAAACAAGTTCAAACCTCCAAAACCAACTCTCCTTTAGAAACCATGTTTCTATCCATTCCAAGACATACAAGTATAAAAGTCGGAAAAATTAGGTGATAGAAGTTGAAGTCTTAAACTTTCAAAACATAATAAGCTTTCATATGAAATTCCCACAGATTGATTGATAAATAGAAGAACTCGAACAAATTGAACCTAGTGTGCATAGTGAAAGTTCATCTCATGAGTTTCTGGGATTATCTTCTCCATAGATCAACTAAACTACGGATCTGAAATCCGTTGGAGCTGAAATCCTGAAATTTTCTAAGTGCTGGAATCCTGAAAATCTGGCTAAGTAGTGGGAAAGCGCCAGCAAAGGACATGCGCCTGGCCTCCCACCACATGTGCCTACACCCTATTAATGAAAGGGAGTGAATTGAATGCTTTGTCGGAAAGCGCCAGGAAAAGCGCCGGAAAAGGACATGCGCCCGAATCCTCCACATGCGCCTGGTGCATTTTTTCACATGCGCTTGACCTGATTTCTGCCACATGGGCCGGGAAATACCGGCCGGACCAGACCCGAACCCGATTACCCCCTATAAATAGTGAAGTCACTTCATTTCATTAGCACGAGATCATCCCCTGCCGACCTCAGAGCGATGTAAGCACCACATGCACTCGCTTTGTTTCCCCTCGCCGGATGCCTTGGCCGGAGTGGATTCCCTCGCCGGAATCCCTTGTCGGAAAGGGATTTCCTCGTCGGAATCCCAAGTTCGGAGGAAAATCCTGAAATTTTTCGAAGTGTTGGGCACATGCGCCGGCTTTTCCCCCACATGCGCCGGCTTATTCCACCACATGCGCCGGCTTTTTCCATCAGAAAATCCTGAAATTCACTAAGTCCACAAGGGACATGCGCCCACTATTTGGGTCCAGGCGCATGTGCACCACCACATGCGCCGGGATTGCTTCTGGTTCCTCTTTTTTCCATGAAAAACAGGGCCACATGAGCCCAGGAGATGAGACATGTGCCTGCTCCCCAACCACATGCTCCTGTCAGCATGTACATCACCACATGCGCCTGCATACACCCCTCCATGCGCCTAGACGCTGGCTGGAGGGGTGGGCCTTCGATCGTGCGCCTCGCCTTCGTCGGGATTGGATTTTGATGAAACCGCCTCTCTTAGATGCGACTCGATGAGATCTATCCATCCATTGGATCAGATTCTCCAACGTTCAATGATAAGTGGCCCAAATCAGTGTTTTGGTCTAAAATGACCAACACTTAGCCAATTTGGCAGCTCCGAAAATCCCTCCGAAAGAGCCGAAAACGAGAAGAATCGGGCGGAATTGGACCGAGCCCGAGAGGGAAACTTTTCTTCTACATGACATGATACACCATAATCATGCATCACGACGAGGTTATCCGATCTCAGGACCCTCGAATACCCTAATCAAATGGTCGGCAGGCCCGCTACTTAGTCATTTCAGCCTTGGGAAGTGCCCCGTTGGCCCGGAAATTGACTTCTGCTAAGCGAATCGAAATGCGATCGCACCGTGATCCTTGTGGACATAATCCACCCCTGTTCAAAGATGGTTATCGATAATACTCACTGATTTCCCTTATCAGACCGCAAGCAGGTCCACTACTTAGTCATTTTCAGCCCTGGAAAATGCCCTATTAGCTTGAAAATTGACTGATGCCAGATGAAATCGACCGCGATCTCAAAGACGCCGAGGCAAAGCTAAAGTACTCAGGCTATCCAACAGACGAGTTAAGCATTTACGGGGCACCGATCCCCATTATTCATAAGAAATTGGCATATGTGGGTACCCATCGGACCCTATACTTAGCTGTTTGCAGGCATCGGAAACAGCCGATCCAGCCTATTGAATATTGAAACCCTCAAAAGATCTTGGCTCGATAAAGCCTATTTGATCCCAAATAGATCATTAAAATACTCAGAAGAAAGAATGTTCTCGAAGACGAGTCGCCCGACTCCAAAAGAAATACATTTATTTTGCTCTACAAAGCTCTATTCATCCCGGATAAAAGTCCGAGGCTAAACCTAAGGGGTTATGGTTACCACGAGAAACCACAAACAAAGAGTTCTAACTAAGCTTGAAACATCCTACTATGGATTGCCATTATGAAAAAGACAGTCGATGCCCTACCCATCGACAACGGGTCCGTCGGTTGAGCTGATGAGGCAGTTGCGGATTGCTTTCTTAAGGTCACCTGTTCATAGTAACAGGCGCGGGCTTTAGGTTATGCCGACCAACATTTCGATGTTCGTGTATTCCATCGGTCACCTGTTCATAATAACAGGTGCTGGTCCAGGTTGCACCACTCAATTAAAAACCTCATTCGGGAATGTTGCGGAGTGCTCTCCTAAGGTCACCCGTCATAAAAATACGGGCGCGGGCCTTGGGTTATGCCGACCAACATTCGAGGATCGTGTATTCTAGCGGTTACCTGTTCACAGTAATAGGCACGGGCCCAGAGTTGCACCACTCGAATCCTGACAATCTCTCAACTCGGACAATCCGAAAGAAAATGGGACATAGACATCTGGCTTGTCTAAGAAATGTGGTTCAGTCCATAACAAGAAAATAAATAGGTCTATACCACCATGAACTCAAGATCATAATCCCTGATGATTTAAATTACTTGCTCGATCTATCCGGGCTTTCTTTCTAATATTCCATCTATTGTATAACTACATTCATAGTGGAATCTTGTCGCTTTGTGCCGTGGTTTTCTCCCGCAAGGGTTTCCACGTAAAAATCTTTATGTTGTTTGTGATTTGTTTTCATTTACATTCATGCTTTCTTAATGCTTTATTTAACTTGTCAATGATGCATGCATTCATTTACTTTTGCCTTTTAATCAAGGGTGATCATCCATTGATGTAATTAACGGCTCGTGACCAGTATCACAGCCTGGAATGTGAAAAATCTCAGAATCTCTGGAATAAAATTAGCTTTGCGATATCTCCCTTGCATACACTCTGTGATTGCTTATGACTGTCTATGAATGTCTCTATACTCAGAATTCCCCTAGAATAATGAAACACAGGAAAAAGACCGCTGATGAGCAGCGATTTTTCTAGTTCTAACACGCTTTTAAAGTATCCTCCATTGAGAATTGAGGTGGGGCCATATTTTGCATGGGTGGCCCTCCTTGAGAGTCGGTAGGATTGCCCGTGGGTGCATTCTTCCAACTGAAATTTGGGTGATTCTTCCAAGTAGAGTTGTACATGTTACCCACCGGTCCATTGAAAGGCCGTTGATAACCATATGTGGCATTTGCATGTTCATGCAACACCTCTTGAAATGCAAGAATTGTAGGACAATCTTGCGTAGCGTGTAGATTGGTGAAACAAATCCCACATATGGTCTCAATAGCTTCATTGGACTTTGAAACTCCACTTTTTCTAAGTTCCATAGCCTCAATCTTCCTTGTGAGGTTGGCTATCCTTGCACTCACATCTTTTTCCTCCTTGAGGATATAAATCCCTCCTTTCTCTTTTTCTTGAGTAGGCTTAGGGTTATTATTAGATTTATCCAAGGTATCCCATAATTGGGCATTCTCAGCTAACATATCCAAATAACTCCAAGCTTCATCTGGATTTTTGCTCATGAACTCGTCGTTGCACATCGTCTCTATGAATTGGCGCATAGTAGAACTTAATCCATTGTTGAAAAAGTTTATGATTCGCCAACTTTCGTAGCCATGATGTGAGCAAGTAAGTAGGAGGTCCTTAAACCTTTCCCAACATTGGAAGAAAGATTCACCCTCTTTAGCCGAAAAATTCATTATGGCCCTTCGAAGGGTGTTCGTTTTATGAGCCAGGAAGAACTTTATCAAGAATTCCTGGGTCATCTCGTTCCATGACCCTATTGAGTGTGGTCTAAGAGAATAAAGCCAAGTCATGGCTCTTTCTTTCAATGAAAAGGGAAAGAGTTTAAGTTTAATGGCATCTTTCGAAACATTGGTGTTTTGCAAGGTAGCCACTACTTCTTCAAATTCCTTTAAGTGCAAATATGGGCTGTCAGAATCTAGCCCATGGAACTTTGGTATAAGTTGAATTACACCTACCTTTATATCAATATTTCCCCCAGTTGGTGGTAAGACCACGTAAGAGGGTGTAGTTGCACGGGTGTTGAACCTCCAATTTATACATTGCATTGGCCATTACATCATATTATATGCATGGTTTTCATGTTTAAAAGGCCCATCTAATGCATGTTTTGTGATTGTAGGAATGAGAGTGGACTTCACCCAATTGGAGACCAAAAGGATTCATTTAAAACAATTGGATGAAGGTTGAAAGAGGACCAAAGAAAGAAGAAATCAAGTAGAAAAGAAAGAAGAGGAAAGAAAGGAAGAAAAGATGAAATGAAGAAGGTCCGACCGGTCGTGACCGGTCAGCCATGTGAGCCCTGACCGGTCAAGACCGGTCGGCCACAGGTCTGGAGCTCCCTGGACTCAAGTTTAATTGGTTCGACCAGTAAAGACCAGTCGGCCAATAGGTCGCCCTCCTCTCTAAGCACGCTGGACGAATTGATAAGCCAGTCTGACCGGTCAAGACCGGTCGACCAAGCCAATCCAACTGGTCACGACCGGTCGGCTCTGCGTAAGACAGCAAGCTTTCTATTTCTGTTCCAAAAATTCCTGTGCAGTGCATATCCCTACGCAATTTCTAGAAGATTCCGACGCAGTAGAGCTTCCCCACTATAAAAGGACACCTAGGGGCTCTTCCTAGGGCATGCTAGGAGGGATTGAGCACGGTGGGAGATGGCGGAAGTCGATTTCGGAGTTCTACAACTCCTTCTAGTTTGGTTTTTTAGTTTATGCTTTGTTTAGTTGTTTTCATGTTTCCATGGATCATGAACGGCTAAACCTCTTAGCTAGAGGTAAGAGGTGAAGCTTGTAGTGAATCTACGATGTTTCAATTTGTTTGATTTGGTTTCAAGTTGGATTTCTATTGAAGAACAATAGTTTGAAGTTTAAATAAAATTCTAAGTAGTTTTTCTTAATCTTATGATGACTCATGGATGTTTGGAAGAATTGCTTGAGTTCTTAATTGTTTTGAGCTACTCTAGACCTGTATGATCCGAGGAATTGGAATACGCTCTAGATCTATGATCTTCATGTGAGAGCTTCATACCAAAGTCTATTTTTCTGAAATTTCTGGATTATGTGAGATTGTGTATGTGATTTGGATCAACTTCAAATCATGATCTAATTATGCTTAGTGACAGGGTTTAATGATGATTATGATTGTGATCTTAACCTATTGGAATTGGGACTGACCTATGCAATTGAGTATGCTCATGTCCTAGCTTGCATTGAGTGAATCATATACATGGATCATACATATGTCAGATTGATTGTTTTAACTGCTCTATCATCCGAATAGATAGAACTTAATTTCGATTCTGGTTGAGAAAGTGAGGAACCGCAGCGAATTAAGCATCAAGGATTGCTACAAGTGGATCCTTGAACTCCTAGTGCCTTTTATGAATTGTTTACCTTCAGTTTAATATAACGTTACTATCTACATCAATCTTCTACAAATCTGTTAGTTAGCTCTTCAGTAGAGCTATTGGAAGTGTTTTGTGAATTCTTACATAAGTCCCTGTGGATTGACCTCGGTCTTACCGAGATTATTACTACATCACAACCCTACACTTCGGGAAGCGAACAAGTTTTTGGCGCCGTTGCCGGGGACTTCAACGGTTTTAACAGAATTTCTGAAGATAGTTTCTATTGAAATTTTTAGGAATAGTACTAACTTAGTTTGTTTTATTTTTTTTTCTCTTTTGCAGGGATTTTAGGAAGTTGAAGAGGACCTAAGGATCTTAAGTTCTCAAATAAGGTTTTATCTTTCTAAACCTTACTCTTCTTCTCCCCCTATTCATCCCCATCATATTCATCTCTTATAGAGTGGGTGGAGACTCCTTTTTGGATCTCTGATAGGTTGGCCTTGTGCTGCCTTGATTCCTATTGGTCGGCTCTGCCGTCTTGGATCACCTTGTTCTCAGAGATTTCTCTTCTCAACTCTATTCCTCTTTCTTCTTTTTCTGCACTTTTCTCAAAAGATTCAAAGAGTAGGGTGGGGAGTTCTCTGAACCCCTATTGACCAGGAGAAATTGGTCTCTATCCTTGCTTCTGGCTCAGCCATTGCAAGACACCTTGTGCTTCAGTCTTAGAGAGAAGTAAAGGAAGGAAGAAAGAATTCTTTTTTGTTTAATTCTTTTAGGATTTGCATGCCACATTGGGCTCGGGATTCTAATAACCGACTCATTAGTGAAGGGGGAATATTTGAAGGAATTGACAGAGAACCACGTGCTAGGAGACATCTAAATTCTCCAATTTTGTTTGAAAGTATGGCTATAAATCAACCCAATCCTATAGCCAATCAAAATCTGGGCCAAAACCAAACCGAAACGGGAGAGAATGTGGTTGAGAATGTTCCCCGACCAAGAACATTACGTGATTACTTATAACCAGCAAGAGCGAGCACTCCCTCATTCATAGTTTTTCCACAAAATGCAGGGAATGCAGTTTGAAACCGGGAGTAATCCAACTCCTCCCGAGATTTCATGGATTAGACAGTAAAAGTGCCTATCAACACCTTAAGGAATTTGATGAGGTAATATCCACCATGCACTTTGCAAATGTAACTGATGATGTAGTGAGACTTAAATTATTTCCTTTTACCCTTAAAGATAAAGCTAAAGGTTGGCTTCATGCATTAAGGCCAAGATCAATTGGCACATGGACTGATATGTCTAGGGAGTTCATTAAAAAGTTCTTTCCTACTCACAAAATGAACATGTTGAGGCACCTTATCATGAATTTTGCCCAAAAGGAGGATGAAACCTTCTTCCAATGTTGGGAGAGGTTTAAAGACTTGTTAAATGCATGCCCACATCATGGCTACAAAATTTGGTGGGTTATAAGCTTTTTTTATGAAGGACTAACTTCACCCATGCGCCAATTCGTAGAGATGATGTGTAATGGGGAGTTCATGAATAAGGAAGTCGAGGAAGTATGGGACTATTTGGAGGAATTGGCCGAGAATGCAAGTCTTGGGATACATCTAAACTAATCAAATTCTAAGACTAGCCAACAAAAGGAAAAATGAGGAATTTATGTCCTCTCAGAAGAAGATAACATAAGTGCACGCGTGGCTAGCCTCACAAGAAAAGTCGAGGCCATGGAATTAAAGAAAGGAGAGACTATCAACTCAAAAGACGTTGAAACTGTTTGTGAAATTTGTGCAGGAAATCAACATACAACACAAGATTATCCCACAATTTCAGCAGTCCAAAACATATTACAAGAACAATCAAATACCATAAACAGTTATCAACAGCAATTTGGTGCTCCAAACTCTAACACGTATAATTCTAGTTGGAAGAACCATCCCAACTTCAGTTGGAGGAATGGACCCACTGCGAATGCAAACAATATCCCTCAAGCTCAACCTTTACTAGGTCCATCCCTTGTCATTACACTAAAAGCTACGCTAGAGGAGATGTTGGGTGCATTTGTATCGGTTCAAGCTGAATATAACAAGACTAATTCTCTGAAAATAGATGGGTTCATGCAAGAGCAATTAAAATTTAATCAAAGTTCAACTCAAGCCATCAATGACTTGAAAACCTCAATGGCTAGAGTTGAATCTCACCTCAGTGTTAGGGAGAAAGGCACACTTCCTGCCCAACCTCTTCCTAACCCAAGAACCCAATTTGAGATACAAGACGCAAGCTCATCCTCCCAACATAAGGAGCATGTTCAAGCTATCACCACTTTGAGAAGTGGGAAAATAATTGATAAATCTATTCCGATGAAGGCCCTAAAGCCTAAGGATCCGGAAAATTTCAAAGAAGATGATAACTCAAACAACACTCCACAAGAGAAAGACTCGAAAAGGCAATACAAGTCGGTTGCCCCGGTTCCCCAACGGTTGATTTCACCCAAACCTTTAGACAAAAACCTGAAAATTTTAGAGGTTTTCAAGCAGGTGAAGATCAACATCCCGTTGTTAGATGTCATAAAGCAAATACCATCCTATGCCAAATTTCTAAAGGAATTGTGTACGGTCAAACGGAAACACAATGTTCACAACAAGTACTTTTGACTGAGCATTTGAGTGCTATATCAAACAAGAGGTGCCCCAAAAATACAAGGATCCAGGTAGTCCAACCATCTCATGCATCATAGGAGACTACCGGATTGAACAAGCCTTACTCGATTTAGGGGCAAGTGTAACCTAATTCCATACTCGGTTTATGAACAACTGGTAGGGATTAACCAAACTTGCTAATAGATCTATTCGTATACCGAGAGGAGCGATTAAGGATGTTTTAGTCCAAGTTGATAAATTCTACTATCTAGTAGACTTTATTGTGTTGGATACACATCCCGTGATAGGTACCAGTGCTCAAATTCCCGTCATACTTGGCCGCCCTTTTCTAGCTACTTCAAATGCAATTATCAATTGTAGAAACGGGCTTGTACAAATGTCCTTTGGAAATATGACACTTGAGCTGAATATATTTGATTTATGCAAACAGCCACGGGAAGTTGATGATGAGATCCATGAGATAAATGTGATTGACTCATTCGTGGAGGATACATTCCCCCTGACATTATATTCCGACCCTTTGGAGGCATGTGTGGCCCACTCTCATGAGATAAAAGATGACACAATATGAGAGATGGATGCCACTTTAGATGTGATGCCGATACTTAATAACAAAAGATGGAGGGCCCTATTTGAGCCTTTACCCTTAAACGAGAACAAGCCCCTCCCATCCAATATCAAGGCACCAACACTCGACCTAAAATCATTACCAAGTGAGTTGAAATATGTCTATTTAGGTCGAGATGAGACATATCCGGTGGTGATTTCTTCCCACTTGGATGAGGAACAAGAGAGTAGGCTAATAGCCACTCTAATAGAGCATAAGAGTGCCATTGGGTGGTCGATTGCGGATCTCAAAGGCATAGACCCACTGATTTGTACTCATCGCATGCACCTTGAGGAGAATGCGAAGACATCTAGGCAACCACAAAGACGACTCAATCCAAACATAAAGGATGTGGTTAAGGCCGAAGTGGTGAAACTATTGGATGTGGGTATTATTTACCCAATATCCGATAGTTAATGAGTGAACCCAACTCAAGTGGTACCTTAGAAATTCGGAATAACCATCGTAGCCAATGCCAATAATGAACTCGTACCAACCAGAGTCACTACCGGTTGGAGAATGTGCATTGACTACAGGAAGCTAAACACATTTACAAGGAAAGACCACTTCCCCCTACCATTTTTTGATCAAATTTTAGAAAGGTTGGCAGGTCATTCCCATTTTTGCTTCCTTGATGGCTATTAAGGGTACAACCAAATAGAGATCGCCCTTGAAGACCAAGAAAAGACTACATTCACATGTCCATTCGGTACTTTCACCTATCGACGGATGCCGTTTAGACTATGCAATGCCCCTGCCACTTTTCAGCGTTGTATGATGAGTATCTTTTCTGATATGGTGGGGACAATTCTCGAAGTCTTCATGGATGATTTCTCAGTATTTGGTTGTAGCTTTGATGAGTGCCTTGTGCACTTGAAATCTGTGTTGAAAAGATGTGAAGAGAAGAACCTTGTGTTGAATTGGGAGAAATGTCACTTCATGGTTCAAAAGGGAATTGTACTTGGTCACATCGTCTCACAAAATGGAATCGAGGTGGACAAAGCAAAAATTGATCTTATCTCTAACCTTCCACCACCCAAGAGCATACGAGATGTGCAGTCCTTTTTGGTACATGCCAAATTTTATAGACGGTTCATAAAGGACTTCAGTTCACTCTCTCATCCTTTATGTAACCTACTTCAAAAGGAGAACTCATTCGAGTGGAATGAAGATTGTCAAAATGCCTTTACCAAACTTAAAGGTATGTTGACATGTGCTCCCATAATGCAACCACCTGATTGGAGCCTTCCTTTTGAAATTATGTGCGATGCAAGCGACTATGCTATTGGGGCTGTGCTAGGCCAAAGAAAATAGAAGAAGCCATGTGTTATCTACTATGCAAGTAGAACCTTAAAGTCAGCCCAAGCAAACTACACTACTACAGAAAAAAAACTTTTAGCCGTAGTTTTTGCCTTAGACAAGTTTAGGTCCTGCTTGATTGGATCCAAGATCATCATATTCACTGACCATGCCGCGCTTAAATACCTTCTCTCTAAGAAGGATGCTAAACCACGGTTGTTAAGATGGATCCTTCTACTCCAAGAATTTGACATAGAGATACGTGATAAGAAAGGAGTAGAAAATGTAGTGGCTGACCATCTCTCTCGACTTGTTCTCACCGATTCCCTTAAACCGACCGCAATTAATGACATGTTCCCTGATGAACAACTTTTAAAGTCTCCCAATTGCCATGGTATGCAGACATTGCTAACTATCTTGCTATAGGTACGATTCCTACACATTAGAAAAAGCAAGATAAGGATAAGTTCTTCAATGAGGTGCGAAAATTCCTATGGGACGACCCATACTTATTTAAGTATTGTCCCAATCAAATCAAAAGGAGATGTGTGCCAGATGATGAACAACAAAGTATCATCTCCTTTTGTCATTCTCAAGCGTGTGGTGACCACTTTTCGGCTAAGAAGACCACAGCCAAAATTCTGTAATGTGGGTTTTATTGGCCCACTATGTTCAAGGACACCCATGAGTTGTGCAAAACATGTGAGCCTTATCAGAAATTGGGAGGAATCTCTCGTAGAAATATGATGCCACTCAATCCCATCTTAATAATCAAAATTTTTTATTGTTGGGGCATCGATTTCATGGGTCCATTCCCATCTTCTTTTGGAAATGTATATATCTTGCTTGCCGTTGACTATGTGTCCAAATGGGTCGAGGCGATTCCATGCCGGAATAATGACCTTAAAACAGTCATTCATTTCTTAAAAGAGAATATTCTTTCTCGGTTTGGAACACCTCGAGTCATCATAAGTGATAGAGGGTCTCACTTTTGTAATCGCCCATTTGAAACCTTAATGAAGAAATATGGCGTTAATCACAAAGTGAGCACTCCCTATCACCCACAAACAAGTGGACAAGCTGAGATATCCAATAGGGAGATTAAACATATTTTAGAGAAAACGATGAACCTCGATCGCAAGGATTGGTCGCTTCGACTTACCGATGCACTTTGGGCTTACTGTACCGCTTTTAAGACCCCTATTGGAATGTCTCCCTATAGACTTGTCTATGGGAAGGCTTATCACTTGCCTGTGGAGTTGGAACATAGGGTGTATTGGGCAATAAAGAAGATAAATTTTGATTCTGACAAGGCAAGCTCGTTGCGCAAACTTTAACTAAATGAACTTGCGAAACTCCGGAACGAAGCTTATGAAAATGCGCAAATTTACAAGGACAAGACGAAGGTGTTCCATGATAAGAACATTCTTCGTAAGACATTCACGATTAATCAAAAAGTCCTTATGTATAATTCTCGCCTCCATTTATTTCCGGGGAAATTGAGATCTCGATGGACCGGTCCCTACATCGTACAAACTGTTTATCCATATGGGACCGTCGAGTTGTTGAATCCTAGGAACGACAACATCTTTAAGGCGAATGGTCAGCGATTGAAGCCGTTCTTTGAGAAGTTTCCTTTAGAAGGTCTGTCCATACCTCTGACTGATCCTATGTATCGGGATGTTTGTTCTCCTAGTCTGATGGAGGTATAGAGTAGTTAGGATTAGGATTTTGTTGCTTTCGTTTATTGTTTTTCATAGGTTTGTTAGAAGGAGGTAGAATTCCACTTTTCATTCTCCTAGGTACTATCATCGCTCACTCCCCTTTATTTTTGAATTGCTCTCATATTTTGTTCATTGCATATCTTTCACATTGAGGACAATGCAAGAGTTGGTTGGGGGGTGAGATGAGATTCCTCATCTAGCATGCTGCAACATTTCGAGCATCATATGTGCGAATTTTTTTTAAATTTTCTAAAATTTCAAAACTCCTTTAGAAAACCTTATTTCTATGCATTCAAGATGATACGAGCATAAGAGGAGGAGATACGAAGTGTGTGATGTTGCAAGTCTTGAACTTTTCTTAACATGATGGTTTTATATGTGAATTCCCCTATTTATGTGATTGATAGAAAATTTGAACACTCTTACACCTAGTTCACATTACATGATTTTCACGGGTTGAAAGGATTATGTGATTTATGGATGAGCTAGACTTTGATTTAAGGTGTCGAGAAATCAAGCTGGGGTACTTTGTTCACCCTTGTCCATGGGAAAATAACGAAAGATATGGATTTCTAAAAATCCTATCTAATTTAAAAGAAAAAGGAAAGGAAGGATGAAATTGGGAACGATGGAAAAATGGTGGAAATTTCGAAAAGGGCTACCTATTACCAACCGGGGGATGGTCTACCCGTAACCAAAGTCAGAAATGGGACGTAGTGTGAAAGCCGTCGGAAGGACGGTAAAGAAAATTTCTGTCATTGGCTTGTTGTTGCTCTATACACCTTGAGATCTATAGTTTAGTTGATCTATGAAGAAGATAATCCCAGAAACTCATGAGATGAACTTTCACTATGCACACTAGGTTGAATTTGTTCGAATTCTTCTATTTATCAATCAATCGGCGGGAATTTCATATGGACACTTATTTTTTTTTAGAGTTTCAAGTTTCAACTCCTATCACGTAATTTTTCTGAATTTTATACTTGTATGTCTTGGAATGGATAGAAACAAAGTTTCTGAAGGAGAGTTAGTTTTTGGAGAATTGAATTTGCTTCATGCATGTTTCGCTCGAGACTAGCAAAAAGCTGGTTGGGAGGTGTGTTGAACCTCCAATTTATACATTGCATTAGCCATTACATCATATTATATGCATTATTTTCATGTTTAAAAGGCCCATCTAATGCATGTTTTGTGATTGTAGGAATGAGAGTAGACTTCACCCAATTGGAGACCAAAAGGATTCATTTAGAACAATTGGATGAAGGTTGAAAGAGGACTAAAGAAAGAAGAGATCAAGTAGAAGAGGAAGAAGAGGAAAGAAAGGAAGAAAAGATGAAATGAAGAAGGTCCGACCGGTCATGACCGGTTGGCCATGTGAGCCCTGACCGGTCAAGACCGGTCGTCCACAGCTCTGGAGCTCCCTGGACTCAAGTTTAATTGGTTTGACCGGTCAAGACCGGTCGGCCAACAGGTCGCCCTCCTCTCTGAGTATGCTGGACGAATTGTTAAGCCAGTCTGACCGGTCAAGACCGGTCGGCCAAGCTAGTCCAACCGGTCACGACCGGTCGGCTCTGCGTAAGACAGCAAGCTTTCTATTTCTGTTCCAAAAATTCTTGCGCAGTGCGTATTCTTACGCAATTTCTAGATGATTCCGACGCAGTAGAGCTTCCCCACTATAAAAGGACACCTAGGGGCTCTTCCTAGGGCATGCTAGGAGGGATTGAGCACAGTGGGAGACGGTGGAAGTCGATTTTGGAGTTTTACAACTCCTTCTAGTTTGGCTTTCTAGTTTATGCTTTGTTTAGTTGTTTTCATGTTTCCATGGATCATGAACAGCTAAACCTCTTAGCTAGGGCTAAGAGGTGAAGCTTGTGAATCTAAGATGTTTCAATTCGTTTGATTTGGTTTCAAGTTGGATTTCTATTGAAGAACAATGTTTGAAGTTTAAATAAAATTCTAAGTAGTTTTTCTTAATCTTATGATGACTCATGGATGTTTGGAAGAATTGCTTGAGTTCTTAATTGTTTTGAGCTAGTCTAGACCTGTATAATCCGAGGAATTGGAATACGCTCTAGATCTATGATCTTCATGTGGGAGCTTCATACCAAAAGTCTATTTTTCTGGAATTTCTGGATTATGTGAGATTGTGTATGTGATTTGGATCAAGTTCAAATCATGATCTAATTATGCTTAGTGACAGGGGTTTAATGATGATTATGATTGTGATCTTAACCTATTGGAATTGGGACTCACCTATGCAATTGAGTATGCTCATGTCCTAGCTTGCATTGAGTGAATCATATACGTGGATCATACATATGTTAGATTGATTGTTTTAACTGCTCTATCATCCGATTAGATAGAACTTAATTTTGATTCTGGTTGAGAAAGTGAGGAACCACAGCGAATTGAGCATCAAGGATTGCTACAAGTGGATCCTTGAACCCCTAGTGCCTTTTATTAATTGTTTACTTTCAGTTTAATTTAACGTTACTATCTACATCAATCTTCTAAAAATCTGTTAGTTAGCTCTTCAGTAGAGCTATTGGAAATTTTTTGTGAATTCCTACATAAGTCCCTATGGATCGACCTCGGTCTTGCCGAGATTATTACTACATCGCAACCCTACACTTGGGGAAGCGAACAACGGGCCGGTTGTAGGTAGTTCCTATAGTGATCTCATTGGAGTAACATTATGTACCTCATTCTCTCCTACTCCCTCTCGATTTGCATTTTTTGTTGGAGTGGGGGGGAGGATTCCTTAAAGGTGTTTGATCCATACTCCCCAAATTATCACAACGTTCTACAGATTTTCGAATTCGTCTATGAATGGATAGTGGTCCAACTAAACCACCTTCGGATTGGAGACGATTGTTATGGTCACGTTCCCAACGGGACATAAACCATAAAATCCAAAACTAAACTAATCCTAAGTCCTAAAATCTAAAGTTAATCTTAAAAGTTAAAAATCTGTAGAAAGCACTAAGTTAGAAGAATATTACCCGATTCGCTTGAAGAGGAGAAATCTTACAAAACAAAATAATTTGTTAGTTCTAAAAAATCAGAAAAACCTATCTACTCCTGCTTCTACAGCCACTAAAACAATCTAGAACCGTTATCTAAATTCCTCGACAACGGCGCCAAAAACTTGTTCACTCGCCTCAAGTGTAAGGCTGCGAAGTAGTAATAAATCTCAGTAAGACCGGGGTCGATCCACAGGGAATTAGAGAACGAATTCCAAACTATTCCAACAACTCCAGTTGCAATAAATAAGAGATTCGTTTGAGAGATTTATGCTAGAACAGTAACCTAAGAAAAACAGTAATTGAAGGCACTAAGGCTTTCAAGGATCCACTTGTAGTAACCCCATGTCAATCCAACCAATCCAAGCATAGAACTCAACTAGATTTGAAGTCCTATCTCTCATCTAGTTCGAAAATAAAGCTTTGAAGCACATTCAATCTCACTCAAGTTGAACTTCAAAATTCTAGTCCCATTCAACACATGTAGAATCCGAAATCATAGCCTTCGGAGTAACAGCCATGCCTATGGACTATGGTCTACTCAAGGATTACTATAATTTGAATCTAAACAAACAAAACATGATAATCTCAGAGAATTGCAAGGAATCCATGTCCGGAGCACATGAACTCCCATAAAACTTCTAAAAATATCAACTTTAAGAACTAAAACATTCAAAAATCCAACTTGAAATAAGACTACTTGAATTAAACTGAATCAAACATGAAATTGGCTACAAGCTTCACCTCTCAGTCTTAGCTGAGAGATTCTAGCCAAGCATTGTCATACTACAACTAGAACTCATAAAAGAAAACTAGAAAACATAAAAACCCGGAGTTTGGAGGGTTGCAAACGCTCCACAATAGCTTCCTCCCTCTCCCACGAAGTTCCTTAGCTTCTATAATGCCCTAGGAAGAGACCGTAGGTGTCCTCTTATAGTGGGGAAGCTCGTTTGCGTTGGAAACATCTTGAATTTGTGTAAGGATACACAATGCGCAGAGAAAATCGGAGCCCCGATTTAGAAATTGGCTGTTTTAACTCATGGCCGACCGGTTGTGACCGGTCGGACCAGATTAGTAGACAGTCCAGCGTGCACAGGGGGTGAATCCGACCTGTTGGCCGACCGGTCTTGACCGGTCGGGCCAATTTGATTTTTGTCCACAGAGTTTCCAGAGGCCGCCGACCTATTGGCCGACCGGTAAAGACTGGTCAGACCAACTGGTCCTTTGTCCAGTGATTTCCAGAGAGTAGCTGGCAGGTCGCCCGATCGGTCACGACCGATCAGTCCTTGCTCTTTTTCTTCTTTTTCTTCTTTTTCTTCTTTTCTTTCTTCTCTTTTCTCCCTCTTTCTTCTTACTTCTTTGGTCCACCTTGGGCCTTCATTCAAGGGATCCTAAATACATTCTTTTTAGTCTCCAATTGGGTGAAGTTCGCTCTCATTCCTATAATCACAAAACATACATTAGATGGCCCTTTTAAACATGAAAATCATGCATATAATGTGATGTAATGGGCAATCTCATGTATAAATTGGAGGTTCAACAACACCTAATTCAAAAATCCTATTTAGTTAGTTCTTAATTAGAAACCATTGGAAGTGTTTGGTGAATTCCTACACAAGTCCCTGTGGATCGACCTCGGTCTTACCGAGATTATTACTACATCGCAACCCTACACTTGGGGAAGTGAACAAGTTTTAGGCGCCGTTGCCGGGGACTTTGACGGTTTTTTACAAAATTTCTGACAATAGTTTTTATTTGAGATTTTTAGGACTCCTTTACTAACTTAGTTTGTTTACTTTGTTTTGTTTTTACAGGGATTCTAGGAGTAGAAGTAGTCACTCCAAATTAGGTTTTCTAACCCTTTTTCTTTTATTTTTATTTTTCTGAGATTTGCATGCCACATTAGGTTCGGGATTCTACTAACCGACTCATTAGTGAAGGGGGAATTGTTGAAGGGATTAATAGGGAGCCACATGCTAAGAAACGTTTAGATTCTCAAATTTTGTCTGAAAGTATGGCTGGAAATAAATCCAATCCTATTACCAATCAAAATCTGGGCTAAAACCAAACCGAAACGAGAGAGAATGTGGTTGAGAATGTTCCCCGACCTAGAACATTACGTGATTACTTGCAACCTGCAAGAGCGAGCACTCCCCCATGCATAGTCTTTCCACTGAATGGAGGGAACATAGATTTGAAACCGGGAGTGATCCAACTCATTCCAAAATTTCATGGACTAGACAGTGAAAGTGCCTATCAACATCTTAAGGAATTTGATGAAGTGATAGCCACAATGCACTTTGCAAATGTAACCGATGATGTGGTGAGACTGAAATTGTTAACTTTTTCCCTTAAAGAGAAAGCTAAGGCTTGGCTTCATGCATTAAGGCCAGGATCAATTGGCACATGGACTGAGATGACTAGGGAGTTCATTAAAAAGTTCTTCCCTACTCACAAAATGATCATGTTGAGGCGCCTTAGCATGAATTTTGCTCAAAAAGAGGATGAGACCTTCTTCTAATGTTGGGAGAGGTTCAAGGACTTGTTAAATGCATGCCCACATCATGGCTATGAAATTTGGCGGGTAATAAGCTTTTTCTATAAAGGACTGACTTCACCCATGTGCCAATTCATAGAGATGATGTGTAATGGAGAATTCATGAATAAGGAAGCTGAGGAAGCATGAGACTATTTTGATGAATTAGCCGAGAATTCACAATCTTGGGATACATCTAGACCAACAAATTCCAAGACAAGCCAACAAAAGGAAAAATGAGGAATTTATGTCCTCTCAGACGAAGATAACATAAGTGCACGTGTGGCTAGCCTCACAAGACAAGTGGAGGCGATGGAATTGAAGAAAGGAGATTCGATCAACTCAAAAGACGTTGAAACTGTTTGTGGAATTTGTGTCGGAAATCAACATGCAACACAGGATTGTCCCACAATTTTTGCATTCTAAGATATCTTACATAAACAATCAAATGCCGTAAACAGTTATCAACGGCGATTTAGTGCTCCAAACTCAAACACGTATAATTGTAGTTGGAAGAACCATCCTAACTTCAGTTGGAGGAATGGACCCACTGCGAATGCAAACAATACCCCTCAAGTTCAACCTTTACTAGGTCCATCCCTAGTAATTACACCAAAAGCTACGCTAGAGGAGATGTTGGGTGCATTCGTATTGTTCAAGTTGAATATAACAAGACTAATTCTCTGAAAATTGATGGGTTCATGCCAGAGCAACTGAAATTCAATCAAAATTCATCTCAAACCATTAATGACTTGAAAACCTCAATGGCTAGAGTTGAATCTCATCTTAGTGTTAGGGAGAAAGGCACACTTCCTACCCAACCTCTTCCTAACCCAATGACCCAATTTGAGATACAAGACGCAAGCTCATCCTCCCAACATACGGAGTATGTTCAAGCTATCACGACTTTGAGAAGTGGGAAAATAATTGATAAATCTAATCCGATGAAGGCCCTAAAGCCTAAGGATCTGGAAAATTTCAAAGAAGATGATAGCTCAAACAACACTCCACAAGAGAAAGAACCGGAAAGGTAATACAAGCCGATTACCCCGTTTCCCTAAATGTTGATTTCACCCAAACCTTTAGACAAAAACCTAGAAATTTTAGAGGTTTTCAAGCAGGTGAAGATCAACATCCCGTTCTTAGATGCCATAAAGCAAATACCATCCTATGCCAAATTTCTAAAGGAATTGTGCACTGTCAAAAGGAAACACAATGTTCACAACAAAGTACTTTTGACTGAGAATTTGATCGCTATTATCAAACAAGAGGTGCCCCAAAAATACAAGGATCCAAGTAGTCCAACCATCTCATGCATCATAGGAGACTACCGGATGAAACAAGCCTTACTCGATTTAGGGGCAAGTGTTAACCTCATTCCGTACTCAGTTTATGAACAACTTGGGTTAGGTGAATTGAAACTCACCAAAACCACACTCCAACTTGCTAATAGATCTATTCGTATACCGAAATGAGTGATTGAGGATGTCTTGGTCCAAGTTGATAAATTCTACTACCTAGTGGACTTTATTGTCTTGGATACACATCCCGTGTTAGGTATCAGTGATTAAATTTTTGTCATACTTGGCCGCCCTTTTCTAGCTACTTTAATTGCAATTATCAATTATAAAAACGGGCTTGTACAAATGTCCTTTGGAAATATGACACTCGAGCTAAATATATTTGATTTATGTAAACAACAACGGGAAGTTGATGACGAGATCCATGAGATAAATTTGATTGAATCATTCGTGGAGGATACATTCCCCTTGACATTATATTTTGGCCCTTTCGTGGCATGTTTGGCCCACTCGCATGAGATGAATGATGACACAATACGAGAGACGAATGACATTTTGGATGTTATGCCGGTACTTGATAACAAAAGATGGAGGGCACTATTTGAACCTTTACCCTTAAGCGAGAACAAGCCTCTTTCATCCAATATCAAGGAACCAAAGCTCGACCTAAAACCATTACCAAGTGATTTGAAATATGTATATTTAGGTCGAGATGAGACATATCCGGTGGTGATTTCTTCCCACTTGGATGAGGAACAAGAGAGTAGGCTAATAGCCACTATAATAGATCATAATAGCGCCATTGGATGGTTGATTGCGGATCTCAAAGGCATAGACCCCCTGAATTGTACTCATCGCATACACCTTGAGGAGAATGCGAAAACATCTAGGAAACCACAAAGACGCCTCAATCGAAACAAGAAGGAGGTGGTTAAGGCCGAGGTGTTGAAACTATTGGATGTAGGTATCATTTACCCAATATCCGATAGTCAATGGGTGAGTCCAACTCAAGTGGTGCTTAAGAAATCCAGAATAACCATTGTAGCCAATGCTAACAATGAACTCGTGCCAACCAGAGTCACTACTGGTTGGAGAATGTGCATTGACTACAGGAAGCTAAACACAGTTACAAGGAAAGACCACTTCCCCCTACCGTTTGTTGATCAAATTTTAGAAAGGTTGGTTGGACATTCCCATTTTTGCTTCCTTGATGGATATTCAGGGTATAACCAAATAGAGATCGCCCTAGAGGACCAAGAGAAGACAACATTCAGATGTTCATTTGGCACTTTCGCCTATCGAAGGATGCCGTTTGGACTATGCAATGCCCCTGCCACTTTTCAGCGTTGTATGTTGAGTACTTTTTCTGATATGGTGGAAACGATTCTCGAAGTCTTCATAGACGATTTCTCTGTATTTGGTTGTAACTTTGATGAGTGCCTTATGCACTGTTAGAACTTAGAAAAAGAAGAGGAAGAGATCAGAACTACTCGTCAGCAGTCCTTCTTTCTTTTTTTCGTGTTTCTTTTATTCTGGGGGAATTCTGAGTATAGAGACATTCATAGACAATCATAAGCAATCACAAAGTGTACACAAGAGAGAGATATCGCAAGACGAATTTTATTCCAGAGATTCTGAGATCTTTTACATTCCAGGATGTGATACTGGTCACGTGCCTTTAATTACATCAACGGTTGATCACCCTTAATTGGAAGGCAAAAGACTAATCCACCGGGGATTATGGTCTTGAGTTCATGGTCGTTTAGACCTTTGTTTTCTTGTTATGGACTGAGCCACATTTGTTAGACACGCCGGATGTCTATGTCCCATTTTCTTTCGGACTGTCCGGGTTGAGAGACTGTCAGGATTCGAGTGGTGCAACTCGGGGCCCGCGCCTGTTACTGTGAACAGGTGACCGCTGGAATACACGATCCTCGAATGTTGGTCGGCATGATCCAAGGCCCGCGCCCGTATTTTTATGACGGGTGACCTTAGGAAAGCACTCAGCAACGTTCCTGAACGAGGGTTTTTAATCGAGTGGTGCAAGTCTGGGCCCACGCCTGTTACTGTGAACAGGTGACCGCTGGAATACACGATCCTCGAATGTTGGTCGGCATAACCTAAAGCCCGCGCCCGTATTTTTATGACAAGTGACCTTAGGAAAGCAATCCGCAACTACCTCATCAGCTCAACCGACGAACCCGTTGTCGATGGGTAGGGCATCGACTGTCTTTTCCATAGTGGCAGTCCATAGCAAGATGTTTCAAGCTTACTTAGAACTCTTTGTTTGTGGTTTCTCGTGGTAACCATAACCCCTTAGGTTTAGCCTCAGACCTTTATCCGGGATGAATAGAGTTTTGTACAGTAAAGTAAATGTATTTCTTCTGGAGTGGGGCGACTCGTCTTCGAGAACGCTCTTTCTTCAGAGTATTTTCCAATGATCTGTTTGGGATCAAGTAGGCTTTATCGAGCCAAGATCTTTTGAGGATCCAAACTCAATGGGCTGGATCGGCTGCTTCGATGCCTGTAAGTGGCTAAGTATAGGGTCCGATGGGTACCCACATATGCCAATTTCTTATGAATAATGGGGATCGGTGCCCCGTGAATGCTTGACTCGGCTGTTGGATAGCCTGAGTACTTCAGCTTTGCCTAGGCGTCTTTGAGATCGCGGTTGATTTCAACTGGCACTAGTCAATTCTCAAGCCAACAGGGCACTTCCCAGGACTGAAAATGACTGAGTAGTGGACCTGTTTGCGGTCTGATTAGAGAAATCGGTGAGTATTATCAATAACCGTCTTTGAACAGGGATGGATTACGTCCACGAAGATCGCTGTGCGATCGCATTTCAATTTGCTTAGCAGAAGTCAATTTTCGGGCCAACATGGCACTTCCTAGGGCTAGAAATGACTAAGTAGTGGACCTGTTTGCGGTCTGATTAAAGAAATCGGTGAATATTATCGATGAACGTCTTTGAACAGGGGTGGATTATGTCCACGAAGATCGCTGTGCGATCGCATTTCAATTTGCTTAGCAGAAGTCAATTTCCGGGCCAACAGGGCACTTCCCAGGGCTGGAAATGACTAAGTAGTGGACCTGCCGACTGCTCGATTAGGGTATTCGAGGGTCCTGAGATTGGATAACCTCGTCATGGTGCATGATTATGGTGTATCATGTCATGTAGAAGAAAAGTTTTCCTCTCGGGCTCGGTCCAATTCCGCTCGATTCTTCTTGTTTTAGGCCGTTTTCGGCTCTTTCGGAAGGATTTTCAGGGGCTGCCAAATTGGCTAAGTGTTGGTTATTTTGGGCCAAAACACTGATTTGGACCATTTATCATTGACCGTTGGAGAATCTGATCCGGTGGATGGATAGATCTCATCGAGACGCATCCAGGAGAGGCGGTTTCATCAAAATCCGATCTTGGACGAAGGCGGGCCGTGCGACAGAAGGTCCACTCCTCTCATCAGCGTCCAGGCGCATGGGGGAGTGTGTACAGGTGCATGTGGCCATTTTACAAGCGCATGTGGTGTTGCATCATCTGTCAAGCGCATGTGGTCATCATCCGGGCGCATGTGGCATCTCCCGGGCGCATGTGGCCCCTTTTTCATGAAAAATGGGAGTTCGGGAGGCAATCCCGGCGCATGTGGTGGTGCACATGCGCCTGGACCTAAGGAGTGGGCGCATGTCTCTCCCAGACTTAGCGGAAATTTAGAATTTTTCGGCCAGAAAAGCCGGCGCATGTGGGGGAAAAAGCCGGCGCATGTGGGGGATATGCCGGCGCATGTGCCCAGCACTTAGAAAATTTCAGGATTTTCTTCTTGAACTTGGGATTCCGGCGAGGAAATCCCTTTTCGACGAGGGTTTCCGGTGAGGGAATCCACTCCGGCCAAGGCATTCGGCGAGGGGAGAGAAAGTAAGCGCATGTGGTGCTTACATCACTCTGAGGTCGGCTGGGGATGATCTCTTGCTGATGAGTGAAGCGACTTCACTATTTATAGGGGATAATCGGGTTCGGGTCCGCTCGGCAGGTATTTCCGGGCGCATGTGCTAGAAAACAAAACCAAGCGCATGTGAGAAAAATGCACCAGGCGCATGTGGAGGATCCGGGCGCATGTGCTTTACCGGCCCATTTCCCGGCGCTTTTCGGAAAAGTGTTTCATTCACTTCCTTTCACTGATAGAGTGCAAGCGCATGTGGATGGAGGCCAGGCGTATGTGCTTTGCCGGCGCTTCCCCACTACTTAGACAGATTTTCAGGATTCCAGCACTTAGAAAATTTCAGCATTTCAGCTCCGACGAGGGACCTCCAAAGGACAGCTACCTTTTTTAGACATGCACTCACTGTCGCCAAGCCACTTCTAGGCTAGGATTGACCTCCTGAATGAACGGGGTGGGTGTGGAAGTCCAGGTGTTGCTAATTTTGGTACTTCCTTCCTAATTTAGAGCCTCCGGGTCGGCTTGTCGTATAGGAACGTTGTTCCGGGGAGCGCGCGCATGGAAATATGCATCGTAATGACTTCAAACTTGCTATTTAAGGGTTTTGGGGCACTCCGGATCATTTGGCGGTGAAGCGCATGTCCAGTTCCACTCCGAAATGGTAGCTGTAGGCTTACAGACCCTTTTTGTTCAGCTCCAAATGGGGATGAAACGCATTTCGAGGTGCCCAGGTAAAAATATGCACCGGATGACTTCGAAACTTGCAGGTTAAGGGTTTTAGGAGATTTTGGATCATTTGGCGGTGAAGCGCATGTCCAGTTCTGTTCCGAAATGCTGTTTATGGATTTTGGTCGCTACCAAGCGATCAGGGTTATGCTGGCATTTTCGGGGCTCTCCCGGCCTCGAAACTTATCCAAATCATTGCCACTAGACCATGGGATGTCGTTTTACAATGGATGCAAATTTGAGCCCCAACAAGTGCCCCCCCGGTGTGCTGCGCTGGATGCCTACGTCACGCCAGTGCAGTGCACCGGTTTCCCAGGCTCAAGTATAAATAGTTGACTCACTAAGTCATTCCACAATTTTTCGAGTCAGAAATCTCAATTTTCCCAAGGTGAGAGAGCTCATCCTCGACCTACAGGCGCATGTGGTCCCCTTGTGGGCACATGTGGCCTACCATCCATTTTCCGACGGAGAACTCCCCTCAGGCGCATGTCAAATTGCCTCTGAGGATGTGGGCGCATGTCCCAGGTGCATGTTGTTCTGGGCATGCGCCTAGGGCACTGCCTAGACTTGTCTTTTCTTCAAGAATCAGAGGTGGGCGCATGTGTGGCTGCCACATGCACCTGGGGCTTGAATTCTAAACTCATTTCCTCCATTTCTTCTGAGCCGGGCGCATGTCAGATTGGACATGCGCCTAATGCCTTATGAAATGAAGTTGCATTTTCAAATTTTATAGATTGGGCGCATGTGAGAGGCCACATGCGCATGGGGCTCCACCTTGGGCGCATGTGAGTCCAACACTTAGCCAAAATTTTCATTTTTAGTCCCTGCTTTGCACTTGTGAAGAAATGGCATTTCCGGCTCCGTTTCTCAGTCAAATTCAGTGCGGTTTGAGGCTAGATCGCTTAAAATTCAAGCACGACTGGAGCTTAGTACCTTGGGCCTGCAGTTGGCTGCCTACTTTGGCCTGTCATAGCTCGTGACTGTCTATTTTAGGCAGGTTCAGAGTATGTCTGCCAGAGTGCGCCTATAGCGTCCCGATTGTTTGTAAAGTTGCTGTGTGCGAATAGTTGCGTATGTATGATGCTGAAACTGTTTCCTGACTCTGTCCAGTACTTACTTATAAGCACCTGGACTTGTCAAGGCTACTTTTAGACTAAATGTATGGATGTATTGTGGGTTCAATCTATGATTTTGTGTGTGCATTGATCACATGTATGCGTGCATGTATGATGGCAGTTGCTTTGTTATGAAATGCGTATGATGATCGATATGCTATGCTCTTAATTTTGTTGCTTTCATGCTCTTCATGCTTGTGCTCTACATTCTGTGCTTGTGTTCGCGATACGATTTCGTTAGGCTATTTGCCCATGTGTATCAAGTTGTTTTCTAATGTTGCTCTGTTTACGCGTTGCAGTGAATTGCAGTAGCGACAATGGGATCCTCTAGTGAAACCTCTGGGTCGCATGCTTCTGGTCCGACACCGATGAAGCGCGGTCGGAAAAGAACAGCTGAAGGTCCTTCTAACCCTCCTCCTCCAAGACGTAACTCTCGCTTTTTTCCTACGGTCGAACCCGAGATAAAGGATTTCACGGAGCGTATTGGGCAGCTTCCTCATGAAGTGCTGGTGTGCATCTTCGTCAACAAGACAGCGCCTGAACCTCCAAAGCGGGGAACAGAACAAGAGTGGGTCTATTGGTATGCCCAACTTGCTGGTGTGGCGAGTGCCATCGAGGCAGGTCCTCAAGATATACCTGTTCAAAATGTAGAAGAGAATCTGACAGGTCAGAAAGGTAAGAAGAAAGGAGGACGAGGAAAACAACCGATCAAGGCGCTCAGTCAAGCGGAGCGATTGACACAGCTCCTCGACTTGAAATATGAAAGGATGAAGATTGGATGGGAAAGCGATAAGATCACTGCTGAGCGTGGCATCTGCATCACAAACCCCTACAATGGCGAAGTCATCTTGCACCAGAAGTCTCTTATGAGGTGTAAACCTTTTCCGAGCATCGAGCCATCTGATGTTCGTAGACCTAGCCAGTTCTATGGAGTGGAGAGATGGTCTTCAGTTCCTGAGAGATTACTCACCGCCACCTTGGGAAGCAACGGGAAGCAACAAAAGGTTGGTGAGATTAAGAAAATGACTTTCCTCATGCCTACATGTGATCCGCATGCACCTTATCCGACTCATTTCTTTGAGACGGTGCGTCAAAGGTTCCTTCCTATGAGCACGTCCGTGTTAGTGCACTTTTTCGTGGCATACTAGTGCACCTTGTTTGTCAATCACTTACGTCAGTCAGTCTAGAGTCGGTTGAGCCCAATGAAGATGAAGACCGAAGACTCAAGACGGACCAGCCACATCAAGGAAGAAGTTTCAGGTAAAAGTGATGCCTTGGTGCCTTAACCTCGACCAAAACCTATCCCCTTTGTATCCTTGATGACCTTGACCATATTTAGAACCATTTAGGCATCATAGATAGGCCCTAGGTGTCCCTTTTGATCACCCTAACCCTGGCCTAAAAGGATTAGCTGAAGTAAGATGTGTTTCAGCATATGCATTGGGGAACCAGGCTGGTCCGACCGGTCATGACCGGTCGGCCAGCAGCCTTGCTGCTTAACACTATGGGCAGCCGACCGGTCATGACCGGTCGGCCTTTACAGAACATGAAGGCCAGCAGGTGTGGCCGACCGGTCATGACCGGTCGGCCTGGCATGTCCACATGTCCAGCAAGGGTGCTGACCGGTCATGACCGGTCGGCCTAGTGCATTTGGCCTGTCCAGTGAGGGGGTCCGACCGGTCATGACCGGTCGGCCCATATATTTGGCCTATGCTATTGATGTTCTCCAGCAGGGGGGTCCGACCGGTCATGACCGGTCGGGACAGGTCGGCATATAGCCGTTTTCTGACCGTTGGGGCTCTATTTCCCTTTATATAGAGCTCCGGTTTTGGGCTTTGTTTGAGGGATTTTTGAGGGAGAAAAGCCACCATTGAAGGAGACCTTTTGAGGCTTAATCCTTGACCTATGCAAGGTATCTTCCTTGTGCTTTAACACAAGATTAGAGCATTCCAAGCTCATGAAGAAGATGACCTTCATTCCCTCTTGATCTCTAGAGTTAGGAAGCTTCATGATTGGCAAATCCTTGTCCTAAACTCGAAGATGAGATCGTTGTAGGTAAGAGACTCTAGGAAACCCATTCTCACTAAGTTGTAGAGTTCTCAAACCCATTCTCCTAGCACCTTGGGCATTTCAAGGCATCGCATGCAAGGTGTTTGATCGAATGTGGCTGAGGCATTGGCGACGCAACGGCGGCACGATCGTGGGAGCAAGGGAAGCTGATTGAAGCACGGGAGAGCGAAGATCAAGCTACCCAATCCGGCGCTAAACAAGGGGCTCATCCGACAAGTAGGTTGTCTTATTTGAGAGTCCATTTTAGAGTTTGTCTTCGAACTCGACCTAGGGACGTTAGTCGTTCCTTGGCCCGTCAGCCGGGCCTAAACTAAGTCTCCAAAGGGGAGCCTCCGACACGGGAGTAAACGTGCGATAAGGTTGAGAGTTAGCCTATGTTTAAAACTCCGGATACGGTTGAGAGGTGAACCGATAAAACCTCCGTGTAAAGGTTGAGAGGTGAACCTCATTTAAAACCTCAGATAGTGAATGCCGGTGTGCTCAAAGGGGTTGAGTACTTGAACCGGGAGTGGAGTAGACACGTAGTCGAATCACTATACATCCTTGTGTTTGTGATTGTTCTTGAGCACATTCATATCTTCACATTGTTAGTTTAATTGCTTAATTATGCATGTTTGATAGGAATGTATGCTAGGCACTTTTTAGACATCCCCACACAAGATGTACCTTCACTACTTGTGTAGACTTGAGCTCATTGATCCACTCTCATAAGTCTACACAAGATGCATAGGTTAGAAGCTTAATTCGTTCAATCTTTTACTTATCTATGCATGCTTAGACTAGGCTTATTTATTGCTTATACTTTTGCTAGTCTTGTGATTGGACCCACCTAGGCTTGGAAGCCTAAGTGTTCTTGCTTACTTTGTTATATTTGTTGAATTGTGCAAGTAGGCGAAAAGAATTTCAAAGGTCCTATTCACCCCCCCCCCCCCCCTTTAGGTCCATAGACATATCTCCAAGTGTCTCTACAAGCGATAAAACCGCAATTTCAGTCCGCAATGTGGGAGACTTCAAACTTCCGTACCCGAGGGCATCTGAATCGTCGTGACAGCTACATCCCCTGGGCGGAGGAGATTCTGATCCGGCACGAGGCTGTGCTGAGGGAGGTTGGGCTTTACTATGCCATCGAGGCGACTGCCGGCTTCTTTCCGCGAGATCCGACGATTCTCAGGGGCTTCTTAAATTACTGGAGTTCCGTTACCAACTCTTTCCATCTTCCTCAAGGAGAGATGAGCATAACCCTCTAGGATCTTAAGATGATGGCGGGCTTGCCCATACGCGGCGGGTATTATCACGAATATATCCCCTCTGATGAAGAATTGTCTGGCTTCAGGCGCGAATGTGATCGGAAGGCCTATCATTCCAAGGCGTGTTTGGAGTTGTTCAATGAATTGCAACAATTTGACTGCATTATAAAGATACACTATGAAGATTGGTCAGTCTACTTCAGCCACGGCTTGAAGTAAGTCTTCCCGGGACATCCCTTTCTTTCTTTTCATGACGTATGCTCTTTTCTCCTGCATAGCTTCTTATGTGAAATTCTCTCTCCTTTCTCTCTTTCAGGATCGACTACGGAAAGTATAAAGTTGATGTTAAAAGAATAAGGGCTTTACGACAAAGGTTCGAATGCAAGTTTCCTTGCCCGAACGTATTGTCTCCCACTTGCGAGCTAGCAGGCTTCCTCGCTTACTGGTTGTCCGCAGTCGCGCTTCCCAGCTCGAAGAGTGCTGATGGCGTCAGGGTTTCTTGCTTTGTCATGGCGAGTGCCCTTGCCAGTGGTCAACGTCTTGCTATAGCGCCACCTGTACTCTGTAGCATATATAGAGCGTTTGGTTATGTTGCCAGTAATCCTGACAAACCTGCTGATGGAATGGATGCTGCCCATTGCCCGTGGCATTATTTCTGCGGCTGGTTAGGCGTTTATTTCCCGTGGGTATATGGCATGAAGCCTCACTGCCTACTTCTTTTCGGACCAAGGGCCTCTTATCAGGTTCATGAAGGCCAAGATGGTGCTTAAGATGCCAGAATGGGTGTCTTCAAGGATCTGCAGTGAGAATGAAGTTGACTTTTACCATTTTCCTGCTTCCATTGCTGATGAAGATATCGAAGTCGTTGATGATGAGGATTCGGTTGACTCTTCTGACAGAGAATTCCTGATATCGATCCAGACTGCCTCTCTCCCGTTCCGCGAAGGCATGGAGTTCTGGCGCGAGCCTTACTACCCGAGCAGGTTCGCCAGACAGTTCGGCTACGATCAGGGTGTTCCGTCGACTCTTCCGAGCGTGACAAGGATAGAACAAGCTTATGGCACGGGTCCTGTCCATTGGGAGTGGATGTGGGACCAACTTTTGCTGACGCGAACTGGTGCGAGGTTCGTGTTGCCTGGCGGTAGTCGACGTCCAGCGATTTCTTATTGTTGGATGAGATGGTGGGGGCATCAGTATGCGCGCATCCGGGATGCCAAACCTGTCGATTTCCCTCTCTGTCTCTCTCCTCCAAGGTTGAATGACATTCCTGAGGACGGTCTTGGTTATCTTTGTGAGCAGCGTGAGGCCGTCGGAGTTCCTGGTACCAGCCATCTGACTTCCTTGAACGTGCCGATCACTCGTAGGAAAGAAGATAGAGCGTTAGACGGATGGTATTGCTTCGGGGTCCCTATACAGAGACGTCAACAAGGGGTCGGATCTTCGCGTCCTCCGGCAGAGACTGCTCCTCCATCTGTCGAAGAGGGTGAGCCTACGGGAGGTATGGCAGGAGTTAGACCTTCTGATGATTTCGTTGACGATCTTCCACCGGGCCGCGCGAGAGATCAGTTGAGAGTCAAGATAAGACTCACACCAAGAGTTCACCCGTCAGCACCTGAGAAAAACTTAAGAAAGGCAGAAATGTTACATATCAAGAAGTGGGGGAGTTTGGATCCGTCGTTGCAGATCACTACTCCAGAGATAGTGGTAGCTGCGACTATTGCCGATAGCCGCGAAGAAGGTGAGCTTCGGTCTGGTGCTACAGAGGAGATTGCAGACGAAGAAGATATGATTATCGATAATCGTGACGGAGGTGAGTCCGAGCCTGCAGATGTCGAGGGGGACAATACCGAAGATGGTTCTGAAGCCGGTGATGGTCAGGGAGCGACTTGCCTCGATGGTTCGGGGTCAAAGCTTGAAGATGAACCTGTAGATTATTCTGGTGATGACTGGGGAGTGGACCATGCCAACGATCACAGCAACGATGATTCCCTCGCGAATTATTATGATAACGATGCTAGAGTCGGGGGTGTAGGTGATCTTGACGATGTTGCCATGGCAGCGATCGAAGCACAACTCTACGACAACGTCAGGGTCCAACCTTCTTCCGAGCCTTTAGTCTTCGTTTCTCAGGCTGTTGTGGTACCGACTATGAGGTTGTCGACGGATGTTCCTCCTTGTTTGCCCGTTCGTGCTGATAACGCTGAGGAATCCGTTCCTGGGCTTGAGATGCGTGAAGGGAACGTCGATCTTTCTTCGGTCCTTCCATCAGGCCGTCCATCGCGAGTACACTATCCTGTTGAGTTGGAGGTCGTGGATACGTCACGCTCTGCTGCGGTCAAAGTCAGACCCGACATTCCACGAGCACAAGGTAAGAAATGCGATTGTGGTTCTGCTTTGTACTTTTCTTCTTTGATTCCTACATAATCATACTAACCATATTTTGTCATTATTATCTTATTTCTATAGATCTTATTGAGTCAATACCTGCCTCTGCTACTTCCGTCGCATCGTCTCCGGTTGTGACTATTGAACTGCCGGGCGAAGGTTTGGAAACAGTTGTTGATTCCGGGACGTGCATTGCGGGACCTTCGGAGCCTGTTATTGATCTTCCTGCCATTCCTGGTACGACTCCTTCGCACTTTACAATAGATTATGACTTGTAGTTTCTGCTTCCATTTTTGCTAACGCATCATTTGTTCGTCTTGCATTCTTTCTTGCAGCTGCTGTCGATTCTGGCGTCGCCATTGCTATGATGCCAGACATTCCTGCATTTGAACATTTAGATTGTTTTGGTCAGAGCGTGTGGAAGGGCCTGCTGTTTAGCCTTGCGAAGGCGTTGGCCGATCCACAAGAATGGCATATGCTAGGCGCTGGCATGAAAGCGCTGGAAGCTTATGTCGGACTAGTTGGGTCTGATGCGCTCGTGGTTGTCAATCACATCTCTGCGTTCGAAAGCTCCCTCGCAAACGTAGCGGCCGCTGAGCGCGTCGAGCCTGATCCTGCTATCGAGGAGAAGCGTAGAATTGTAGAGTCTTTGGGACCTGCAGTGGAACGTCACGCGCATTCTACGGCGAACGCACGAGAATCCCTACAAAATAATAAGATACAGTATGAAGGGTGCTTGGGCCGTATAGCTGAAATCGACGCTGAGATTGAGCGTCTGCAAGTGGAGAAGATCGTCGTGAGCTTCGAAGCTGGCCGTCTCGAGTCAGTAGTTACTCAGGGTCAGATAACGGTCACGTGGCTCGAGAGTGAGGGCGAAGCAGCGCGCAAGCAGTTGGAGGATTTGACTGCTGAACTTCAACATGTTCCTGATCCTGCGGAGGTGTTATCTGCAGCAAAGTCAGCGATGGAAACTGCCAGGGTGGCCGTGATCAGGCTGATATCGGGATGTTTGGAGAAGCTTTGATCTTTCGCTCCCGACGCTTTCCTTCTTGACTTCAAATGTATAGAAATGATTGTAGGATCTTACCTTTAGAAAATTTTGTAGTTGGTGTAAGAGATACTTACCTTTTGACCATTCATGTATACGACGTCGGAAAAGATGTCAATCAAACTTTTGTTAAATGAAATGACAAAAGCAATTATTTTTTCTATCGTGTTATGCTTGTGTGATGTGTGTTAGAATGGTTTATAATAATAACAATAATAATCTCAATTCTAATAAGTGATGAATGTAGAATGAAATGAAAAGAGTAACACTTCCCTTTGTCGTCGATTTCGGGAGTGTCCAGGGTTTCTGAACTCGGGATATGCTCGTGTCGCAGACGAATGGTCCTTCTTGGTTATTTCTCCATAGCAAGGGCAAGGAAGACCTGCAAGAATATGGAGTAACTGATTAGCTTCTGTAACTACAGGCTTATCTACTGTATTCTACTCCATTTCATTCTCCGTTTCTATCCTTACTTATTACATTCCCTCTCTTGGGGAGTTTACATTTCTCATACTTATGTAAAGGAAAGTAACAGGTGGACTGTTAGGGGTAATATTTCTTCAGGAACCGGCCATTAATTGCAAAACCGGCTCCGCCACCGTCGAAATTCACTAAACGGTAGGCCCCGTTGGAGTAAACTTCTTCTATGATGCATATCGGGTCCCACTTAGGGTCGAACTTGCTCTTTGTAGTGTGTGCTGCTGTCGGTCGCTTCATTACAAGTACCAAGTCATCCTTCTTGAAGGATCTACCCCTGACTCGCTTGTCATACGCTGTTGAGATATGCTTCTGGTACATCTCTAGCCGTTGTTGTGCCGCGAGCCTCTTCTCGTCCAAGGCATCGAGCTCGACCATCCTGAGCTCAGCATTACGGTCATCTGTCAAGAAGTTTCGAAGTGCTACTCGCAGGGACTCGACCTGAACTTCCATAGGGATGATGGCCTCCGTGCCATATACTAGTGAATAGGGGGTAGCCCGCGTTGCTGTGCGGTGCGTAGTACGATATGCCCAAAGTGCTTCGGGCAACGGTTTGTCCCAATCTTTCTTATTCTCTGCCACCATTTTCTTCAGAATCTTCACGATGGTTTTGTTGAATGCCTCAGCAAGCCCGTTTGCAGGAGGATAATAGGGTGTTGAGTAGCAATGCTTGATCTTGAACTTGGCACACAGCTTGTCGATCACGGCATTTCGGAAGGGCGTGCCATTATCCATGACGATCCGATCGGGAATACCATGTCTATAGATGATGGCGTTCCGGATGAAACCCTCTACTTGTTTAGCTTTCACGTTCTTCAGGGCCACAGCCTCCGCCCACTTAGAGAAATAATCTGTTGCCGCCAGTATGTACTGGTGCCCTTGAGAGGAAGAGGGGCTAATGGGGCCTATCACATCTATACCCCAGGCCGCAAAAGGCCAAGACATCACTGACTGATGCAGCTCTTCTGGAGGTATATGTATGATGTCAGCATGTATCTGACACTGATGGCATTTTCTGACGTAGTCCATCGCATCTTTCACCATGGTGGGCCAATAATAGCCCATGTGCCGCACTTGATGATGTAGGTTCCGTCCGCCTTGATGGGCACCACATTCTCCTCCGTGCGCCTCTCTCAGCGTATCATGAACTTCTTCTCGGGCCAGGCATCTTGACAACGTTCCATCGCTGGAGCGTCGATACAGTACCTTTTCTAAGAGGACGAACGAGCTGGCACGCCTTCTGACTTGAGTGTGCATTTGCAGATCCTCGGGTAAGAACCCATACCTCAAGTAATCAGAGAATGGTCTTCTCCAATCTTCCTCTTCTGTGATCTCAAAGCAATGTACAGGGCTTGCACTCGTGACATTCTTGGCCGTTGTGAGGGATGGTAATATTCTCCTTTCTTCTATGGTGACTTGAAGTGGGCTGCCCCCTGGGTGCGCGAGAGCCGCGGCCAGGTTAGCCAATGCGTCTGCTTGAGAATTTTCAGCTCTTGGGACGTGCGACACTGTACTGTCCCGAAAATGATCGAATAGGGCTCAGGCCTGATGGCAAAGAGATGACAGCTCCGGTTTGCGGACTTCATATTCCTTCATAAGCTATCCACAACTAACCGGGAATCACCGTATACCTGTAGTGATCGGATTCGCATGTCTCGTGCCAACTGTAACCCAATGATGAGGGCCTGATACTCTGCCTCGTTGTTTGTACACGACGGCACTATTGTGAATGAGTAGGATAACAAGTCGCCTTGAGGACTGATGAAGATCACACCGGCCCCTGATCCTGCAGCTTTGGAGGCTCCGTCGAAATACATCCGCCACTGCTTTGCGACCCATACCATCATGGCTTGGTCGTCAGGAAGATCACATTCCATTTCCATGTTATCCGGTATTGGGTGAGCTGCTAGAAAATCGGCTATCGCCTGCCCTTTAACAGCTCGAGATGGCAGATACGTGATGTCGAACTCGGATAGCGGTAGGGCCCATTTGGCTAAACGCCAGGACAACATAGGTCGATTCATCAGGAGCTTGATAGGATCTGCTCTGGAGATCAATGTAATCTGATATGACAGATAGTAATGCCTCAACTTCTTCACAGCGAATATCAAGGCCAGGCATATCTTCTCAATCGGTGAGTAATTAAACTCAGCACCGACGAGCGTGCGGCTCAAATAATACAGAGCATTCTCTTTCCCTTCTTCATTCTTCTGGGCGAACAGTGCCCCCAGTGAGTTCTCTCCCACTGCTACATACAGTATCAGAGGCTTTCCCTCGATTGGCGCTGCGAGAACTGGAGCTTTCCCGAGTAACTCTTTGAGGGAATCGAAGGCTTTCTGGCACGCTTCGTCCCACTCGAAGCGGACGTCTTTCTTGTTCAGCCGAGAGAAAGGCTGGCAGTGACCTGACAGGTTCGAGATGAACCACCGCAAGTAAGCGACTCTCCCTTGGAAACTCTTCAGCTCTTTCAAATTCTTCGGAGGAGGCATTTCTCGGATCGCCTTGATCTTCGCGAGGTCAATCTCGATTCCCCGATGCCTGATCACAAAGCTAAGAAATTTTTCGGAGGACACCCCAAAGGCGCACTTTAACGGGTTCATGCGAAGGCTCTTCTTCCTCAACCTCTGAAATACTAACTTCAAATGTTCACGATGCTGCTGATGTCCATCGGACCTCACTACCAGGTCATCGACATAGCATTCCACATGCTTGTGCATCATGTCTTGGAAGATTACCTGCATCGCTCTCTGATACGTGGCGCTAGCATTTTTCAGCCCAAACGGCATCACCTGGTAACAGAATATCCCGAGAGATGTGCGGAAGGCAGTGGACTCTTCGTCTTCTAGAGCCATTCGGATCTGATTATACCCAGAGTAGCCGTCCATAAAGGACATCGTTATATATGCTGATGTGCTATCGATCAGGAGCTCCGGGATGGGTAGAGGAAAGTCATCTTTGGGACAAGCCTCGTTCAAGTTGCGGAAATCAACGCACACCCGGATCTGGCCGCTCTTCTTCTTTACAGGTACTATGTTCGAGATCCATTTGGGATATTGAACTTCCCTGATAAACCCGGCCTGAAGCAGCTTCTTCACCTCTTCCTCTATGTTCGGGACGATGTCAGGATGGAAGCATCTCTGTGGCTGTTTGACCGGCCTCTTCTCCTTCGCGATATTCAACCTGTGCATCGCGATTGTAGGGTTCAGTCCTGGCATTTCAGAATAGGTCCATGCGAACACGTCTCTGTTCTCTTTCAGGAGTTGAATGTAGCTCTCCCTCTCTTCTTCTGGAATGTTCTTACTGATATAAGTATTCCTCGGCTCTTCGGTGGTCCCTAGATTGACTTCTTGTAGCTCATCTATCGTGGGCTGACCCCCATCTTCGATCTGCTCTGGCGCGGCACTCGGCTGTATGACTTCATTCGGTCCAGCGGGCCTCACCTCTTCCACAGGACTAATTGTCACCATGTTAATATGCCTGATCTCACGTCCTGCCCCCAAGGCTTCTTTTCCTCTGTATACCTTCGTCTTTACTTCGAAGGGTGCTAGCATGCCTTTCCGAGCTGGCGGTTCTGAACATATGAACCCCATGTTCCTCATAATGTTTCTACTGGCCTTGCTATATCTTTCTTCTTCAATGGGCGGTGTCTCTACCGGTGTTCTCTTCGATCTGTTCTCTTCGATCTGCAATGGGTTGCAGAGTCCGGCCTGAAATCTTATCTCATGCCTTGCTCCCATTGTCGGCGACACGCAGAACTGGCTCGGAGCTTTAGGGAAGGGATGAATCCTCTCAACCTTTGGCACAGGCATATTGAAGCTGGACTGCAACACGCTCATCTGTTGGCTTGTCATCTGTTTCAACACTGACTGCCCTTCCTTCCGAAGGTGCTTCGGTATCAAATAAAACTTCTTCCTTTGCAACGGATTTCCTCTGTGAGCCCTTGTCGCTTCAGCGACCACTCGCGGAGCTTCGTCCGCTTGTCTTGGATTCTCGCCCTGGGGTTTTGCCCCCTGTGCCACCTTTGTTGGTTCGTTGGCTTTTCTGGCGGTCTCGGCCTCCTCGCTCTCCTAATAGTATTGTGCATCTGCTAGGAAAGATTCAGTGACGGAGTACGGCCTCGGGTCTGCCGCCACTCTATACTGGACGCCATCCCTATTGTATTTGAAGCATTGATGGTATGTCGAGGGAATAATGTCGTATTGATGAAGCCACGGTCGTCCCAACAAGATATTGTATGTCGTCATCGCATCGATCACCTGACAGGTGACTTTGGTGCTCAATTCTTATATTTCCAGCATGACAGTAATGGACCCTAGGACACGCTGGCCGTCCTGATTGAACCCTTGGATAACCATGGCGCTTGGGCGAAGTGCTGTCTGTCTGAAACCCAACTGCTGCAATGTCTTCAGAGACATGATATTCACAGCGGATCCGTCAGTCTAGCATGCATCTTCGGACCTCTATGTCTAGGATGAGACCTGTCACCATCAACGGGCGGTTGTGGTCTGTCAAGATGATCGTTCTGTCTTCTTCAAAGAATGTGATCATGGACGATCGATCGATCTGCATGACCTATTCTACGGGCCGATCCCCAGTTCCCGTTATCTTCATTCCTTCCATTTCTGACTCGATCTCTGCTATCATGACCTCACGGGCTTCTTGATCGAGCAATGCGTTGAGCAACATTTCCCGATATTTCTTCGAAAGGCACAGGGGATCGTAGATGCTGAGTCGGGCCGGAACCTTCTTCAGATGAGACACCACATCATAAATCACCGGTGCCTTATCTCGAGCGTGATCTCGTTGGTCAGCTGCTGGCTCATTGACTGCTTCTGCCGGTTCTTTTTCTCGAGGTGTCCCTGATGGCTCACCTATGACTGCATTCGTCCTTCTAGGGTCTGGTCACCTCAGAAATTCTCTCTGTACGACCTGCTTTCCTGACCGCAGAGCCACTACATTGACTTCTCCTTTCTCTAGGACTTGGTCCTTGTCATTGGCCCTTGGTTGAGCGACCACTGAGACCATGGCGCATTGAACGGGCTGTGCACGCGGCTGTTCTTTTCCAACATTTCTTTTTCTCATTCTGTTCTTCATCTTCCTCTCTTTCTCCACGAGTCTTCTCTTGTTCTCTAGCCTCTTCTTGCTGCTCACAAGTGTCCATGGCTCTTCCGGTTCTGGGAATGGATTCGCCGCTGGAATTTGAACTGGCACAGGGAGGGCAGACACCACTGTCGTAGTGTTCCGGCTCACCTCTTCCGCCTTCATATTGATGGTGCCATCGTTGATCATCCGTTGAATCTTGCCTTTTAGGACAAAGCAATCTTCAGTCTTGTGGGTGGTCACACGATGATACCTGCAGTAGTTGGGATGATCGACCATCTTCGCTTCCTCCGGGCGTGTGCATTCTGGCAGTCTTATCAACCTCTCTTCGACCAGCTGTTCCATGATCGGAACCAGATCTTCCATGTCGAAGGTATAAGGTCAGTTTGCTAGATTACGCTCTTCTATCGTGAGATGTCGCGGCCTCTTAAAACTCTTGCCTTTGTCTTGAGTCGTGGTTACTGGCCTGGCCTCAACTCTACGTTCGGCGTTTGGGCGTTTCCTGTTATTTGAACCCTTTCCTTTATCAACATAGTTAGAGGTTATCATCCTTCTGGCTTCTCTCCTGGGCTTCTCTGCCTTGAACTGCGCTCTGGACGCGGCTCCTTCCACCAGGTGGGCTTTCATAGCGAGGTCTCAAAACGTCGAGAAGTTGTGTCCAGATAAGCCAAATGAGATCATCGCATCCATGGCCTGCATGCACATCTTAACCTGCTCAGATTCGCTGGGCAGTTCCCGGCACTGTGCTGCTATAGTCCCCCACCTGTCGATGAACTTCTCGACCGATTCTCCCTGCCTTTGACGAACCAAGGCTAAATCTGTCAGTGAGACTTCTCGCTCGGTAGAGAAGAATTTGGAGATGAATAAGTCCTGCATCTGCTCCCAGGACTTGACTGACCCTGCGGGCAGTGACATGTACCACTGGAATGCCTTGCTCGTGAGCGTTGAGCCAAACAATCTGAGATAGTACTGGGGAATTGTCGATAGGTTGCCCATCATTGTCATGAATTGAGCCATGTGTTCCTCTGGCGATCCTCTGCCATCGAATCTAGGGAAGTCTGGACGCTTGAAATTGTTGGGAAATGGGAGATCGTGGGCCTCGGGTAAGTACGGCACCCGGTATACATATTTTCCTCTCTTCTCCTTTTCTCTTTCCTGACGCATCAGGTCCGCAACTGTCTGGGACAGTTCTTCTCTCGTGGCTTGAGACGGCAATGGCGGTACACGTCCGAACACAACGTTTCTCGGGCGAGTTTGTGGTTCGGCAGTAGCTGGTTCTCCTGCTGCCCCCTGGCATTCCTCCACAGACTGTCGAGTGGGTACAGCTGGGCTTTTGTTTGCCCCCTGGGCAACTAGAGCCAATAGTGCTTCTTTCATCTCTCTCATCTCTTTGGCCGTGTCCTCTTAGACCTGGATAATCTCATCTATTTGTTCTTGGATTGGAGGCAGCTCTGGGTGTCGCTCACTTGCCTCTCCTTGGTGACCTGCACCATCATTACTTGCACTCGCTGCGGCCTCGTCTTGATCACGGCAGCTTCAGTAGGGATTGTCTTCATCGTCGTCTTAGTTGACTGTCGAACAGCGGATCTGTTCTGTATCTTCGCTAACGATGTTGTCTTCGGTATCGCTGGGAAGTCGATATCGGCGAAGGAGAACTCTGGCCTGGCTGACACGGTAGTTCTGCCGGAGTCGCGGGCGTCGCCCCTGTAGACTGGCTTCCACTGTCTCTTTATTCTGCTCTGCACCCTTGCTGTCCTCTCTGTCTCAGCTGGGATAACCTTCTTGTTCTCAGTCTTCTTGATGGTCTTGCGCTTCTGCACAATCTGCCATCTGGCTTCAGAGGTTGCTGCCAGATGGGGGAAGTAAAATCCTCCGGCTGCTAAGAAGATCATCGTAGATGCCATTTGTTTGGTTCTTTCTCTGTCTTTCTCTTTTTGCACAGTCATACACGCATTAGAATATTCCGCGCGTTTGGGAAAGAGAGGGGACGCGACCTTACCAATCGCGATACGGCTCGACAGTGGATAGACAGAAACATACAAGTATGAACTACATGCATGCTATGCGAAGTTTCGAAATTCTTTTGCCTTAAAGATGAAGGGAAGAACGTTCCCGTTGAGAGTCGCTAGTTTGGCGCCCGTGAAGGCGCCGAACATTTCTCCTTGCGGTAACCTTTCCCATGTACACATTAGTGTCTACAAATGATTTATCGCAGAATTTCTATTTACTCAGCAATAACCAGAGATCCTAGTGTTGAATAATCCCCAGCAGAGTTGCCAGTTTGTTATAACTTAGAAAAAGAAGAGGAAGAGATCAGAACTACTCGTCAGCAGTCCTTCTTTCTTTTTTTCGTGTTTCTTTTATTCTGGGGGAATTCTGAGTATAGAGACATTCATAGACAATCATAAGCAATCACAAAGTGTACACAAGAGAGAGATATCGCAAGGCGAATTTTATTCCAGAGATTCTGAGATCTTTTACATTCCAGGCTGTGATATTGGTCACGAGCCTTTAATTACATCAACGGTTGATCACCCTTGATTGGAAGGCAAAAGACTAATCCTCCGGGGATTATGGTCTTGAGTTCATGGTCGTTTAGACCTTTGTTTTCTTGTTATGGACTGAGCCACATTTGTTAGACACACCAGATGTCTATGTCCCATTTTCTTTTGGACTGTCTGGGTTGAGAGACTGTCAGGATTCGAGTGGTGCAACTCGGGGCCCGCGCCTGTTACTGTGAACAGGTGACCGCTGGAATACACGATCCTCGAATGTTGGTCGGCATGACCCAAGGCCCGCGCCCGTATTTTTATGACGGGTGACCTTAGGAAAGCACTCCGCAACGTTCCCGAACGAGGGTTTTTAATCGAGTGGTGCAACTCTGGGCCCGCGCCTGTTACTGTGAACAGGTGACCGCTGGAATACACGATCCTCGAATGTTGGTCGGCATAACCTAAAGCCCGCGCCTGTATTTTTATGACGGGTGACCTTAGGAAAGCAATCCGCAACTACCTCATCAGCTCAACCGACGGACCCGTTGTCGATGGGTAGGGCATCGACTGTCTTTTCCATAGTGGTAGTCCATAGCAAGATGTTTCAAGCTTAGTTAGAACTCTTTGTTTGTGGTTTCTCGTGGTAATCATAACCCCTTAGGTTTAGCCTCGGACCTTTATTCGGGATGAATAGAGCTTTGTACAGTAAAGTAAATGTATTTCTTCTGGAGTCGGGCGACTCGTCTTCGAGAACGGTCTTTCTTCTGAGTATTTTCCAATGATCTGTTTGGGATCAAGTAGGCTTTATCGAGCCAAGATCTTTTGAGGATCCAAACTCAATGGGCTGGATCGGCTGCTTCGATGCCTGTAAGTGGCTAAGTATAGGGCCCGATGGGTACCCACATATGCCAATTTCTTATGAATAATGGGGATCGGTGCCCCGCGAATGCTTGACTCGGCTGTTGGATAGCCTGAGTACTTCAGCTTTGCCTAGGCGTCTTTGAGATCGCGATTGATTTCAACTGGCACTAGTCAATTCTCAAGCCAACAGGGCACTTCCCAGGACTGAAAATGACTGAGTAGTGGACCTGTTTGCGGTCTGATTAGAGAAATCGGTGAGTATTATCAATAACCGTCTTTGAACAGGGGTGGATTACGTCCACGAAGATCGTTGTGCGATCGCATTTCAATTTGCTTAACAGAAGTCAATTTTCGGGCCAATAGGGCACTTCCCAAGGCTAGAAATGACTAAGTAGTGGACCTGTTTGCGGTCTGATTAAAGAAATCGGTGAATATTATCGATGAACGTCTTTGAACAGGGGTGGATTATGTCCACGAAGATCACTATGCGATCGCATTTCAATTTGCTTAGCAGAAGTCAATTTCCGGGCCAACAGGGCACTTCCCAGGGCTGGAAATGACTAAGTAGTGGACCTGCCGACTGCTCGATTAGGGTATTCGAGGGTCCTGAGATTGGATAACCTCGTCACGGTGCATGATTATGGTGTATCATGTCATGTAGAAGAAAAGTTTCCCTCTCGGGATCGGTCCAATTCCGCTCGATTCTTCTTGTTTTAGGCCGTTTTCGGCTCTTTCGGAAGGATTTCCGGGGCTGCCAAATTGGCTATGTGTTGGTTATTTTGGACCAAAACACTGATTTGGACCATTTATCATTGACCGTTGGAGAATCTGATCCGGTGGATGGATAGATCTCATCGAGACGCATCCAGGAGAGGCGGTTTCATCAAAATCCGATCTCGGACGAAGGCGGGCCGTGCGACAGAAGGTCCACTCCTCCCATCAGCGTCCAGGCGCATGGGGGAGTGTGTACAAGTGCATGTTGCCATTTTACAAGCGCATGTGGTGTTGCATCATCTGTCAAGCGCATGTGGTCATCATCCGGGCGCATGTGGCATCTCCCGGGCGCATGTGGCCCCTTTTTCATGAAAAATGGGAGTTCGGGAGGCAATCCCGGCGCATGTGGTGGTGCACATGCGCCTGGACCTAAGGAGTGGGCTCATGTCTCTCCCAGACTTAGCGGAAATTTAGAATTTTTCGGCCAGAAAAGCCAGCGCATGTGGGGGAAAAAGCCGGCGCATGTGGGGGATATACCGGCGCATGTGCCCAGCACTTAGAAAATTTCAGGATTTTCTTCTTGAACTTGGGATTCCGGCGAGGAAATCCCTTTTCGACGAGGGTTTCCAGCGAGGGAATCCACTCCGGCCAAGGCATTCGGCGAGGGGAGAGAAAGTAAACGCATGTGGTGCTTACATCACTCTGAGGTCGGCGGGGGATGATCTCGTGCTGATGAGTGAAGCGACTTCACTATTTATAAGGGATAATCGGGTTCAGGTCCGCCCGGCGGGTATTTCCCAGCTCATGTGCTAGAAAACAAAACTAAGCGCATGTGAGAAAAATGCACCAGGCGCATGTGGAGGATCCGGGCGCATGTGCTTTACCGGCGCATTTCCCGGCGCTTTTCGGAAAAGTGTTTCATTCACTTCCTTTCACTGATAGAGTGCAAGCGCATGTGGTTGGAGGCCAGGCACATGTGCTTTGCCGGCGCTTCCCCACTACTTAGCCAGATTTTCAGGATTCCAGCACTTAGAAAATTTCAGCATTTCAGCTCCGACGAGGGACCTCCAAAGGACAGCTACCTTTTCTAGACATGCACACACTATCGCCAAGCCACTTCTAGGCTAGGATTGACCTCCTGAATGAATGGGGTGGGGTGTGGAAGTCCAGGTGTTGCTAATTTTGGTACTTCCTTCCTAATTTGGAGCCTCCGGGTCGGCTTGTCGTATAGGAACGTTGTTCCGGGGAGCGCGCGCATGGAAATACGCATCGTAATGACTTCAAACTTGCTATTTAAGGGTTTTGGGGCGCTTTGGATCATTTGGCGGTGAAGCGCATGTCCAGTTCCACTCCGAAATGGTAGCTGTAGGCTTATGGACCCTTTTTGGTCAACTCTAAACTGGGGATGAAACGCATTTAGAGGTGCGCAGGTAAAAATATGCACCGGATGACTTTGAAACTTGCAGGTTAAGGGTTTTAGGACATTTTGGATCATTTGACGGTGAAGCGCATGTCCAGTTCCACTCTAAAATGGTAGCTGTAGGCTTACGGACCCTTTTTTAGTCAGCTCCATACGGGGATGAAACGCATTTTGAGGTGCACAGGTAAAAATATGCACCGGATGACTTCGAAACTTGTAGGTTAAGGGGTTTAGGACATTTTGGATCATTTGGCGGTGAAGCGCATGTCCAGTTCCACTCTGAAATGGTAGCTGTAGGCTTACGGACCCTTTTTGTCAGTTTCGGGCAGAGACAAAACCCATTTCGAGGTGCGCGGGCAAAAATATGCACCGGATGACTTCGAAACTTGCAGGTTAAGGGTTTTAGGACATTTCGAATCATTTGGCGGTGAAAGCGCATGTCCAGTTTGCTCCAAAATGCTGTTTATGGATTTTGGTCGCTACCAAGCGATCAGGGTTGTGCTGGAATTTTCGGGGCTCTCCCGGCCTCAAAACTTATCCAAATCATTGCCACTAGACCATGGGATGTCGTTTTACAATGGGTGCAAATTTGAACCCCAACATGCACATAAAAACTTTGTTGAAAAGATGTGAAGAAAAGAACCTCGTGTTAAATTGGGAGAAATGTCACTTCATGGTTCAAAAGGGAATAGTACTGGTCACATCATCTCACAAAATGGAATCGAGGCGGACAAAAGCTAAAATCGACCTTATCTCTAACCTTCCACCACCCAAGAGTGTACGAGATGTGCGGTCTTTTTTGGAACATTCCAGATTTTATAGACGGTTCATAAAGGACTGTAGTTCATTCTCTCGTCCTTTATGTAACCTACTTCAAAAGGAAAACTCATTCGAGTGAACTGAAAATTATCAAAATGCCTTTAACAAACTAAAAGGTATGTTGACATGTGCTCCCATAATGCAACCACCTGATTGGAGCCTTCCTTTTAAAATTATGTTTGAAGCAAGCGACTACGCTATTGGGGCTATGTTAGGCCAGAGAAAAGAGAAAAAGCCATGCGTCATCTACTATGTAAGTAGAACTTTAAACTCGGCTCAAGAAAACTACATTACTACAGAAAAAGAACTTTTAGCCGTAGTTTTTGCTTTAGACAAGTTTAGGTCCTACTTGATTGGATCCAAGATCATCATATTCACTAACCATGTTGTGCTTAAATACCTTCTCTATAAGAAGGATACTAAGCCACGCTTGTTAAGATGGATCCTCCTACTCCAAGAATTTAACATAGAAATACGTGTTAAGAAAGGAGTAGAAAACGCGTGGTTGACCATCTCTCTAGACTTGTCCTCACCAATTCCCCTGAGACAACCGCGATCAATGACATGTTCCCTGATGAACAACTTTTTAAAGTCTCCCAATTGCCATGGTATGCGGACATTGTTAACTATCTTGCTACAGGTACAATTCCGACACAGTGGAAAAAGCAAGATAAGGACAAGTTCTTCAACAAGGTGAGAAAATTCCTATGGGACGACCCATACTTATCCAAGTATTGTCCCGATCAAATCATAAAGAGATGTGTGCCGGATGATGAACAACACAATATCATCTCCTTTTGTCATTCTCAGGCGTGTGGTGGCCACTTTTCGGCTAAGAAGACCACAGCCAAGATTCTGCAATGTGGGTTTTATTGGCCCACTATGTTCAAAGATACCCACGAGTTTTGTAAAATGTGTGAGCCTTGGCCGAAATTGGGAGGAATATTCCGTAGAAATATGATACCACTCAATCTCATCTTACCAATTGAAATTTTTTATTGGTGGGGCATCGATTTCATGGGTCCATTCCCATCTTCTTTTAGAAATTTATATATATTGCTAGCCGTCGATTATGTTTCAAAACGGGTCGAGGCGATTCCAAGCCGGAACAATGACCATAAAACAGTCATTCGTTTCTTAAAAGAAAATATCCTTTCCCGGTTTGGAACACCTCGAGTTATTATGAGTGATAGAAGATCTCATTTTTGTAACCGCCCGTTTGAAGCTTTAATGAAGAAATATGGCATAAATCACAAAGTGAGTACTCCTTATCACCCACAAACAAGCGGACAAGCTGAGATATCCAACAGGGAGATTAAACATATTTTTGAGAAAACAGTGAACCCCGATCGCAAGGATTGGTCGCTTTGACTAACCGATGCACTCTGGGCTTACCGTGCTGCTTTCAAGACCCCCATTGGAATGTCTCCCTATAGACTTGTTTATGGGAAAGCTTGTCACTTGCCCGTGGAGTTGGAACATAGAGCATATTGGGCGATAAAGAAGATGAATTTTGATTCTGACAAAGCAAGCTCACTACGCAAGCTTCAATTGAATGAACTTGCGGAAATCCGGAACGAGGCATCTGAAAATGCGAGAATTTGCAAGGATAAGACAAAGGTGTTCCATGATAAGAACATTCTTCGTAAGACCTTCACGATTAATATAAAGGTCCTTATGTATAATTCTCGACTATATTTATTTTTGAGAAAATTGAGATCTCGATGGACATGTCTCTACATTGTAAAAACTGTTTATCCATATGGGACCGTCGAGTTGTTGAATCCAAGGAACTGTAATATCTTTAAAGCAAATGGTCAGCGATTAAAACTGCTCTTTGAGAATTTTCCTTAAGAAGGTATGTCCATACCTCTGACTGATCCTGTGTATCAGGATGATTGATCTCCTAGTCTGATGGAGGTATAGAGTAGTTAGGATTAGGATTTTGTTGCTTTTAGTTTGCTTTTTCATAGGTTTGATAGAAGGAGGTAGAATTTCAGTTTGGGTTCTCTCAGGTACTCTCATCCCTCATCCCCTTTATTTTATATTTACTCTTATGTTTTGCTCATTGCATATCTTTTACATTGAGGACAATGCAAGATTTGGTTGGGGGGTGATGAATCCAGTGTTTTGTAACATCTCGAACAATTATGCTGGAATTTTTCAATTTTTGTACAAATTCAAAACTCCATTGGAAAACTTTGTTTCTATGCATTTGGGATGGTGTGAGTATAAGAAAAAGGAGAGGCAAAGTGAGTGAAGCTGAATATTGTTGAACCTCCAATTTATACATGATATAGCCCATTACATCACATTATGTGCTTGGTTTGCATGTTTAAAAGGCCCATTTAATACATGTTTTGTGATTGTAGGAACGAGAGCAATTTCGCCCAATTTGTGACCAAAAAGAGTATATTTAAGAGCCCTTGAATGAAGGCCCAAGGTGGACCAAAGAAGGAAGAAGAAAGAGGGAGAAAAGAGAAGAAAGAAATGAAGAAAAAAAGGGGTCCGATCAGTCATGACTGGTTGGCCAAGGGAGCCAGACTGGTCGGCCAAGGGAGCCAGACCGGTCAAGACCGGTCGGCCACCCCACTGCCCACTCTTGTGAAGACGCTGGACTCCATTCCAAACAGTCCGACCGGTCAAGACCGGTCGGCCATGCGTAAAACAGTAACCTTCTATTCTAGTTCTGAGATTTTCTACACAGTGCGTAAGTACTACGCAATTTTGGAAGATTCCGACGTAGTAGAGCCTCCCAACTATAAAAGGACACCTAGGGTCTCTTCCTAGATCATCATAGAAGCTGAGGAACATCATGGGCAGTAAATGAAGCCGTCGTGGATCGTTTGCAACCCTCCAAACTCTAGGTTTTTATGCTTTTTATGTCCTTTTCATTGAAAGAAAGAGCCAAAGATTGGCTTCACTCTCTTAGACTACATTCGATTGGGTCATGTAATCTTTTGAAGAAGAAGAGCTTCTCCAACTTGAACCACTAGAAAGCTTGAAGACATGCTTGGCACATTTCGAGGATTCCAAAGACCCCATCATTAGTGAAATTGTCCAAGCATTGAATATTGAGAAACCAGTAGTTGATACTAGCCGGTGGAGGCCACATTTTGAAAGATTGCCAGCAACCACATCAAGGCCTCTACCGTCTAACATCAAACCACCGAAGCTTGACCTTAAACCATTGCCATCCGAGCTTAAATATGTATACTTGGGTCAAGAAGAAACATTCTCGGTTGTCATTGCCTCTCACCTTGGGAAAGACCAAGAGCTCAAGTTGATTGAGCTACTCGAAGAACATAGGGGAGCCATAGGTTGGACAATAACGGATCTCAAGGGGATATACTCTTCGGTTTGTACTCACCATATACACCTTAAAGAAAATGCGAAAACGACTAAACAACCTCAACGAAGGCTAAATCCAAATATGATGGAGGTTGTCAAAGCCGAGGTGTTAAAGCTACTAAATGTGGGTATCATCTACCCCATCTCGGATAGCCAATGGGTGAGTCCTACCCAAGTTGTCCCTAAGAAATTCGATATTACCATCATAGAAAATGCCAACAACAAGCTTATACCGACTAGAGTAACCACCGGTTGGTATATGTGCATTGATTATCGGAAGCTAAACACGGTCACTAGGAAGGACCACTTTCCCCTCCCATTCATGGATCAAATTTTGGAGAGGTTAGCGGGTCATTCCTATTATTGCTTCCTAGATGGCTATTCTGGTTACAATCAAATTGAGATAGCCCCATAAGACAAAGAGAAGACCACTTTTACATGCCCATTTGGTACCTTTGCATACCGAAGAATGCCATTCGGACTATGTAATGCACCTGCCACATTCCAACGATGCATGTTGAGTATTTTCTCAGACATGGTGGGTGAATTTCTCAAGGTATTTATGGACGATTTTTCTATTTTTTGTTGTACTTTTGATGAGTGCCTCAATCACTTGAAGTTGGTCTTGACAAGGTGCGAGGAGAAGAACCTCAATTTAAACTGTGAAAAGTGTCATTTCATGGTACAAAGAGGAATAGTCCTTGGACATATCATCTCGTCTAATGGAATAGAGGTAGACCGGGCCAAAATCGATATAATTTTCGATCTACCACCACCCAAAAGCATACGCGATGTGCTGTCCTTCCTTGGACACGCCGGTTTTTATAGAAGGTTCATAAAGGATTTTAGTCATGTCTCAAGGCCCTTATGTAACCTTCTCCAAAAGGAGAACCAATTTGAGTGGAGTACCGAATGTCAATTAGCTTTTTCAAAGCTAAAAGACATGTTGACAACCGCTCCTATCATGCAACCACCGGATTGGTCCATACCTTTTGAGTTGATGTGCGATGCGAGCGATTATGCTATTGGGGCGGTGTTAGGCCAAAAGAAGGATAAGAAGCCCCATGTTATCTACTATGCGAGTAGGACCTTAAATCCCACCCAAGTTAATTACTCGACTACGGAGAATGAGCTCTTAGCTGTCATCTTTGCGTTGGACAAATTCAAGCCTTACTTAATAGGATTCAAGGTCATTGTTTACACAGATCATGCTGTGCTGAAACACCTTCTTTCTAAGAAGGATGCCAAGCCCCGTTTGCTTAAATGGATTCTACTCCTTCAAGAATTGGATTTAGAGATCAAGGACAAGAAGGGAGTAGAAAATGTGGTGGCGGATCATCTATCCCACCTAGTTCTACCTAATTCCTTTGACGAGTCACCCATTGAGGAATCATTCCCTGATGAGCAACTCTTTGTTGCTACGCATCCACCATGGTACGCTGACATAGTTAATTACCTTTCTACAGGTGCGATGCCAACTCATTAGACTGCACAAGATAAATGAAAATTTCTAAGGGAAGTGCGCAGATTTTTCTAGGATGAACCTTTACTGTTGAAATATTGCCAGATCAAATTATTAGGAGATGTGTCCCTGATGATGAACATAATTCTGTCATCTCCTTTTGCCATGATCAAGCATGTGGGGGTCATTTTTCACCAAGAAAATCACTGTCAAAATTCTGTAGTGTGGTTTTTATTGGCCCACTTTATTTAAAGACACCCACGACTTTTGTGAAGCATGCGAGCGTTGCCAAAAGTTAGGAGGATTATCCCGTTGAAATATGATGCCTCTAACCCCAATTCAACATCTTGAAGTCTTTGACTGTTGGGCATCGATTTCATAGGACCGTTCCCCTCATCGTTTGGACATGTCTATATATTGCTTGCCGTAGACTATGTGTCTAAATGGATAGAGGCCATTCCATGTAGAACCAACGATCATTGTACGGCTCTAAAGTTCCTCAAAGAAAACATTCTTTTCAGATTTGGAACGCCTCGAGCCATCATTAGTAATGGTGGTTCTCACTTTTGCAATAGGCCTTTTGAGGCATTAATGAAGAAATATGGCATTAGGCATAAAGTGAGTACCCCATACCACGCACAGACGAGTGGGCAAGCTGAAATTTTCAATCGGGAAATCAAACATATTTTGGAAAACACGGTGAGGCCAGATCGCAAAGATTGGTCACTGAGATTAGATTATGCGCTTTGGGCTCACTGTCCCGCTTACAAGACCCCCATTGGAATGTCCCCTTATCGACTTGTCTGTGGGAAAGCTTGCCACTTGCCTGTGGATATTGAACACAAAGCCTATTGGGCAATTGGGGCATTGAACTTTAATGTTGACAAGGCTAGCCCGCTTCTCAAACTCCAAATGAATGAGCTTGACGAGATCCGGAACGATGCCTATGAGAACTCAAGAATTTACAAGAGTGGGATGAAGGCCTTTCATGACAAGCACATCTTCAGGAAATCTTTCCATGAAGGTCAGAAAGTGCTCTTGTATAATTCTCGGCATCATCTTTTTTCGAGGAAAATTGCGATCATGATGGACCGGCCCATACATTGTTAAAGAAGTTTTTCCTCATGGGGCTGTAGAGATAGAGAATGTCGCAAATGGTAACTGTTTTAAAGTTAATGGACAACGCCTTAAACCATTTGTTGAGAAATTTGATTCAAAGGACATGTCCATCAATCTGAATGATCCTGTGTATCAGGATGATTGATCTCCTAGTCTGACGGAGGTATAACGTAGATTATGTTTTGTTACTTTTTCCATTTTAGTTTTACTATTTTAGTGGATTTAGTTGTCAGAGTTGCAGACTTCCATGATCGACTCTCTCAGGTAATATTGTTCTGACTCTCTTGTATTTTACCATTGCTCTCATATTCATGCTCATTGCATATCTTTTTACATTGAGGACAATGCAAGATTTGGTTGGGGGTGAGATGAGATTCCTCATCTAGCAGTTTGCAACATTTCGAGCATCATATTGTGCAAATTTTTTTTTGAATTTTCTAAAAATTCAAAATTCCTTTAGAAAACCTTATTTCTATACATTCGAGATAATACGAGTATAAGAAAAGGAGATATGAAGTGAGTGATGTTGCAAGTCTTGAACTTCTCTTAATATAATGGTTTTATATGTGAATTCCCCTATTTATGTGATTGATAGAAAAATTTGAACACTTTTACACCTAGTTCACATTACACGATTTTCATGGTTTGAAGGGATTATGTGATTTATGGATTGGCTAGACGTAGATTTGAGGTGTTAAGGAATCAAGCCGAGGTACTTCGTCCATCTTTGTCCATGGGAAAATAATGAAAGATATGGATTTCTGAAAATCCTATCTAATGTAAAAGAAACATGAAAAGGAATGATGAAAATTGAGAATGATGGAGAAAATGGTGGATATTTTCGAAAAGTACTACCTATTTACCAACCGGGGGATGGTCTACCTGTAACCAAAGCCGGAAATGGGACGTAGTGTGAAAGCCGTCGGAAGGACGGTAAGGTAAATTCCTGTCATAGGCTTGTTGTTGCTTTGTGCCCCTTGAGATCCATGGTTTACTTGATCTATGAAGAAGATAATCCTAGAAAATCATGAGATGAACTTTCACTATGCACACCAGGTTGAATTTGTTCGAGTTCTTCTATTTACCAATCAATCAGCAGGAATTTCATATGGACACCTATTATGTTTTGAGAGTTTAAGGTTTCAACTTCTATCACCTCATTTTTCTAAATTTTACACTCGTATGTCTTGAAATGGATAGAATCATAGTTTCTAAAGGAAAGTTGGTTTTTGGAGGTTTGAACTTGTTTCACACATGTTTTGCTCGGGACTAGCAAAAAAGCTAGTTGGGGGGTGTGTTGAACCTCCAATTTATACATGATATAGCCCATTACATCACATTATGTGCATGGTTTGCATGTTTAAAAGGCCCATCTAATACATGTTTTGTGATTGTAGGAACGAGAGAGATTTCACCCAATTTGTGACAAAAAAGAATATATTTAAGAGCCCTTGAATGAAGGCCCAAGGTGGACCAAAGAAGGAAGAAGAAAGAGGGAAGAAAGAGAAGAAAGAAATGAAGAGAAAAAGGGGTTCGACCGGTCATGACTAGTCAGCCAAGGGAGCCAGACCGGTCAAGACCGGTCGGCCACCCCACTGCCCACTCTTGTGAAGATGCTGGACTCCATTCTAAACAGTTCTACCGGTCAAGACCGGTCGGCCATGCGTAAAACAGCAACCTTTTATTCCAGTTCCGAGATTTTCTGCGCAGTGAGTAATTACTACGCAATTCTAGAAGATTCCGACGTAGTAGAGCCACCCCACTATAAAAGGACACCTAGGGTCTCTTCCTAGATCATCATAGAAGCTGAGGAACTTCGTGGGGAGTGAAGGAAGCCGTCGTGGAGCGTTTGCAACCCTCCAAACTCCCGATTTTTTTTTTGCTTTTTATGTCTTTTTCATCGAGTTCTAGTTGTAGTATGACAATGCTCGGCTAGAATCTCTCAGCTAAGGCTGAAAGGTGAAGCTTGTAGCCAATTTCATATTTAATTCAGTTTGATTCAAGTAGTTTCACTTTAAGTTGGAATTTTGATATTCTAGTTCTTATAAAGTTGATACTTTTAAAAGTTTTATGAGAGTTCATGTGCTCCGGACATGGATTCCTTGCAATTCTCTAAGATTATCATGTTTTGCTTGATTAGATTCGAATTATGGTAACCCTTGAGCATGTCATAGTCCATACGCATGGTTGTTACTCCGAAGGCTATGATTTTGAATGTTATATGTGGTTGAATGGGACTAGAACTTGGAAGTTCAACTTAAGTGGATTGAATGTGTTTACTGCTTTATCTTCCAACTAGATGAGAGATAGAACTTCAAATCTAGTTGTGTTTGTACTTGGATTGATTGGATTGGCATGGGATTGTTACAAGTGGATCCTTGAAAGCCTTAGTTCCTTAATTACTGTTTTTCTTAAGTTATTGTTTTAACATAATCCTCTCAATTGAATATCTTAATTATTGCAATCTTAGCTGCTGGAATAGCTTAGAAGTTATTTTCAAATTCCCTCTGGATCGACCACGGTCTTACCGAGATTTATTATTACATCGCAGCCTTGTACTTGAGGCAAGCGAACAAATATCTTGAACAATCTGTAAGATACTAGTTTTATATGTCAATCCACCTATTTTTATGATTGATAGAATTTCTAAACACTTTTACACCTAGTTCACATTACACGATTCTCACGCTTTGAAAGGACTATGTAGAATTGTGAATTGGTTAAGTTTGGATTTGAGGTGTTGAGAAACCAAGCAGGGATACTTTGTCCATCCTTGTTCATGGGAAAATAACGGAAGATACGGATTTCTAAAAATCCTATCTAATGAAAAATAAAATAGAAAGGAAGGATGAAAATATGGGAATGATGGAGAATATTGTGGAAAATTCTGAAAAGGGCTACCTATTACCAACCGGGGGATGGTCTACCTGTAACCAAAGCCGAAAATGGGACGTAGTGTGAAAGCCATAGGAAGGACGGTAAGGCAAATTCCTGTCATAGGCTTGCTGTTGATCTATACACTGTTGAATCCATACCTTAGTTAATTCACGAAGAAGGTAACCCCGAAAATCCATGAGATGAGCATTCACTGAGCACAGTAGGTTAAATTGTTTGGATTCTTCTATTTATAAATCAATCAGCGGGAATTTCATATGAGTATTTAGTATATTTTGGAAAATTCAAGGTTTCAACTTCTATCATTGGGCATTTCAGAATTCTTTACACTTGCATATCATTTAGTATATAGAAACATGGTTTCTCAAGGAGAGTTGGGTTTTGAAGAATGAAATTTGTTTCACACATGTTTTGCTCGGGACTAGCAAAATGCTGGTTGGGGGGTGTGTTGAGCTCTTAAATGTGCATATTCTAACCCCATTTCATTACTAACTATGCTTGAAATAAGTGATTAAAGACCCAACTAATGCATGGTTTTGTGGTTGTAGGAATGAGAGAGACAATTCATCAATTGAGGGCTTAGAGATGTTGTTTACACACCTTGAAGATCAAAGGAATAAAGGACCAAAGGTGGAGCAAAAGTACATTGAAGATGAAAGAGGAGAAGCTGAGGATTTTAGCCAATTTCATGTGCACCGGCCGGCCGGCTAAACCCTCTAGAAATAAGAAAATCTCTAGAAAAATTTTATGAAGGCCGACCCCCTGACCGACAGGCCGGACAGACTGACCGACCGGCCGGCCGAAGGGTCGGCCTATGCATTACCGTGTCCAGTGAATTCAGCAGTTTGAAGCATGTCCACCGGCCGGCCGGCCAACAGGTCGGCTGGTGGGTCGGACTGTGTAAAAGACTCCAGTGAAAATTGCAATTGCAGGCACTTTCTCCGACCGGCCGGACAGGGGGTCCGACCGGCCGGTCAACACTCAGGAACATCCGGAGCTCCGAAAATCTCTGCGCAAAACGCTAATCTTGCAGGATTTCTCAAAGTTTCTTCACACCTAGGGCTTCAAAGCTATAAGAGGACTTCCCTAGCTCGTTCCTAAGGTATTCTAGAAGAGATTTAACACGGTGGGAGGCGGCGGAAGTCAGATCCAAAGTTCTACAACTCCTCCTAGTTTGTTCTTCTAGTTTTATATTTTTCTTAGTTGTTCTCATGTTTTCTTAGATCATGAACGGCTAAAACTCTTAGCTAGGGCTAAGAGGTGAAGCTTGTAGTGAATCTAAGATGTTTCAATTCGTTCGATTTGGTTTCAAGTTGGATTATTAGTGAAGAACAATAGTTGAAGTTTGAATAAAGTTCCAAGTAGTTTTTCTTAATCTTATGATGGCTCATGGATGTTTAGAAAATTGCTTGAGTTCGTAATTGTTTTGAGTTATTCTAGACCTGTATGCTCCGAGGAATTGGATTCAATACGCTTTAGACCTATGATCCTCATGTGGGAACTTCATACCAAAAGTTCTACTTTTTCTGGAATTTCTGCCTATGTGTGGTTGTTTATGTGATTTGAATTGATTTAAAATCATGATCTAGTTATACTTTGTGACAGAATTTAATGATGATTATGATTGTGATCTTAAACTATTGAATTAAGATTGACTTATGCAATTGAGTGTGCTCAAGTCCTAACTTGAATTGAGAAGAATCATGTATTACACATATGGCAAATTGTTGTTTTAACTGCTCTATCATCCGGCTAGATAGAACTTAATTTTGATTGTAGTTGAGAAAGTGAGAAACCACAGTGAATTAAGTAACAAGGATTGTTATAAGTGGATCCTTGAACCCCGAGTGCTTTTTATTATTGATTACATTCAATTTAGTTCAAAATATCTATCTACACCTAATTCAAAAATCATGTTTAGTTAGTTCTTAATTAGAAACTATTGGAAGTGTTTTGTGAATTCCTACACAAGTCCCTGTGGATCGACCTCGATCTTACCGAGATTATTACTACATCGCAACCCTACACTTGGGGAGTCGAACAACAAGACGAAAGTATTCCATGATAAGAACATCCTTCGTAAGACCTTCACGATTAATCAAAAGGTCCTTTTGTATAATTCTCGACTACATTTATTTTCGAAAAAATTGAGATCTCAATAGACCGGTCCCTACATTGTAAAAACTGTTTATCCGTTTGGGACCGTCGAGTTGTTGAATTCAAGGAACGGTAATATCTTTAAAGCAAATGGTCAGCGATTAAAGTCGTTCTTTGAGAATTTTCCTTCAGAAGGTATGTCCATACCTTTGACTAATCCTGTATATCAGGATGTTTGATCTCCTAGTCTGATGGAGGTATGGAGTAGTTAGGATTAGGATTTTGTTGCTTTTGGTTTGCTTTTTCATAGGTTTATTAGAAGAGGGTAGAATTTCAATTTTTGTTCTCTCAGGTACTCTCATTCCTCACTCCCTTTATTGCTCTCATGTTTTGCTCATTGCATATCTTTTACATTGAGGACAATGCAAGATTTGGTTGGGGTTGTGGGATCACTAGGATGAATCTAGTGTTTTGTAACATCTCGAGCAATATGAAGAACATTTTTCAGATTTTCAAATTCAAAACTCCATTGGAACACTTTGTTTCTATGCATTTGGGATGGTGTAAGTATAAGAAAAGGAGAGGCGAAGTGAGTGAAGTTAAATATCTTGAACAATCTCTAAGATACTAGTTTTATATGAGAATTTCCCTATTTTTATGATTGATAGAAATTTTGAACACTTTTACACCTTGTTCACTTTACACGATTCTAAATGATTTGAAATGATTATTATATTTGTGGATTAGCTAAGTTTGGATTTGAGGTGTTGAGAAACCACGCCGGGGTACTTTATCCATCCTTGTCCATGGAAAAATAACGAAAGATATGGATTTCTAAAAATCCTATCTGATATGTATAAAAAGGAAATGAAGGATGAAAATATGGGAATAATTAAAAATATGGTGGAAAATTCCGAAAAGGGCTACCTATTACCAACCGGGGGATGGTCTACCCGTAACCAAATCCGAAAATGGGACGTAGTGTGAAAGCCGACGGAAGGACAGTAAGGCAAATTCCTGTCATAAGCTTGTTATTGATCTATACACCGTTGAATCTATACCTTAGTTAATTCATGAAGAAGGTAACCTCGAAAATCCATGAGATGAGCATTCACTGTGCACATTAGGTTAAATTGTTTGGATTCTTCTATTTATCAATCAATCAGCGGGAATTTCATATGAGTACTTGGTATATTTTGGAAAATTCAAGGTTTCAACTTCTATCACTGGGCATTTCAGAATTCTTTACACTGCATATCATTGAGTATATAGAACCATGGTTTCTAAAGGAGAGTTGGGTTTTGAAGATTGAAATTTGTTTCACGCATGTTTTGCTTGGGACTAGAAAAATGATGGTTGGGGGGTGTGTTGAGCTCTTAAATGTGCATATTCTAACCCCATTTCATTACTAACTATGCTTGAAATAAGTGATTAAAGACCCAACTAATGTATGGATTTGTGGTTGTAGGAATGAGAGAGAGAACTCACCAATTGAGGGCTTAGAGATGTTGTTTACACACCTTGAAGATCAAAGAAATGAATGGCCAAACTTGGAGCAAAAGTGCATTGAAGATGAAGGAGGAGAAGCTGAGAATTCAGCCAATTTCATGTTACAGCCACCGGCCGGCCGACCAAACCCTCCAGAAATAAGAAATTCACTGGAAACATTTTAGGAGGGTAGACCCCTTGACCGACCGGTCGATCGGCTGACTGGCCGGCTGAAGGGTCGGTCTTTACATTTCAACATCCAGCGAATTCAACAGTTTGAAGCAGTGCCACCGGCCGGTTGGCCGACCAATTGGCTGATGGGTCGGATTGTGTAAAAAAGACTCTAGTGAGAATTGCATTTGCAGGCACTTTGTCCGACCGGCCGGACAAAGGGTTCGGCCGGTCGATCAACACTTAAGAACATCTGGAGCTCCGAAAATCTCTGCACAAAGCGCAGTTTTTATGGGATTTCTCGAAGTTTCTTCGCACCTAGGGCCCCAAAGTTATAAAAGGACTCCTCTAGCTCGTACTTAGGGCATCCTAGAAGAAATTTACCACGGTGGGAGGCGGTGGAAGTCAGATTCGGAGTTCTACAACTCCTAGTTTGTTCTTCTAGTTTTTATGTTTTTCTTAGTTGCTTTCATGTTTCCTTAGATCATGAACGGCTAAACCTCTTAGCTAGGGCTAAGAGGTGAAGCTTGTAGTGAATTAAGATGTTTCAATTCGTTTGTTTTGGTTTCAAGTTGGATTAATAATGAAGAACAATGGTTTGAAGTTTGAATAAAGTTCTAAGTAGTTTTTCTTAATCTTATGATGGCTCATGGATGTTTAGAAGAATTGCTTGAGTTCTTAATTGTTTTGAATGATTCTAGACCTGTACGCTCCGAGGAATTAGATTCAATACGCTCTAAACCTTTGATCCTCATGTGGGAACTTCATACCAAAAATTCTACTTTTCTGGAATTTCTGCTTATGTGTGGTTGTTTATATGATTTGAATTGAATCAAGTTCAAATCATGATCTAATTATACTTTGTGACAGAATTTAATGATGATTATGATTGTGATCTTAACCTATTGGGATTAGGATTGACCTATGCAATTAAGTGTGCTCAAGTCCTAACTTGAATTGAGGGAATCATGTACTTGAATCACACATATGGTCGATTGTTTATTTTAACTACTCCATTATCCGGCTAGATAGGATTTAATTTCGATTCTAGTTGAGAAAGTGAGAAACCACAGCGAATTAAGCATCAAGGATTACTACAAGTGGATTCTTGACCTCTAGTGCTTTTTATTATTGATTATATTCAATTTAGTTCAAAATATCTATCTACAGCCAATTCCAAAATCCTGTTTAGTTAATTCTCAATTAGAAACCATTGGAAGTATTTTGTGAATTCCTACACAAGTCCCTATGGATTGACCTCGGTCTTACCGAGATTATTACTACATCGCAACCCTACACTTGGGGAAGCGAACAATTAACCCTAGTTATTAAGGGCATTATCATTGTTTTTCCGGTTAATTATCCCTCATTAGGTGTATTTTTTTGTCTTCAGGTGATCAGGAGAGGTTGGACAAGATTGGAGCCAATCAGGGAGATTAAAGGCCTTAAAGTGATCAAGATAAAGTATGTGGCGATCCTGAAGAAAATCGGGCCGTAAAGATCAAATGATGGATCATATTTTATGGTGGACCGCACCACAACCACTCATTGGAAGTCCAGGATGTGCATGTTTGATGGTAGTGATTTGGAGATCACACGAGTTTGAACGGTCAAGATTGGATGTCCACATGTGGGGTCCACCATGCATCAAACGACAAGCCAAGGAACTGCAGCTCAGTCGGCTCCACTCACTCATGTGTGATCAGCTGGATCATCTGGACCGTCCACAACACATGTGCAACGTCTGGACCGTCCAATCCATTATCCGGCGGATAGTCCAATAATGGACGTCTCAATGCTCATATCCATCCATCGTACCACCCACCTTCATCTCATCCTTCCATCACATGGCCAGCGTGCATCTACCGTCCATCATATGCAACAATGGACGATCCAGCTTCAACAAGTCCAGTAGCACACGTGGGCCAGCAGTGGAGATCATCTCGGCTATCTAAGGCCACCCAACCTTCAACGTCAGCGTCCAAGGAGGGACCCCACACCTGATGATGATCCAGCACCCATCTCCAGCACGTGTAGAGCTAGACATCACACCGTCCACCCAAAAGTCCAACAGCTCCCATCTCCATTCCTAGCAGCTGTGAAGGCCACACATCCACCGTCCATCCATCAATTTGCTGATCCCAGCAACACTCTCACACGTGCAGAAACATTCAGCCCATCCAGTCGTTCTTCCAATGGATCCCACCATCATCTCCATCTTCCAGCAGCTGTTTCAAACAACAACAAGCACCCACCATTTCCACCTCCACTCAACACCGTCCACCAGCATCAACCGTCCGACCAGTTCAACGTGCAGCAGATCTCTGGACGTTCCACACTAGCATCAACCATCATCCATCATGTGGGCCAGCAATAGGAGAACAGATCCATCATCCACAACAAGCTCCATCTTCCCAGTTGTCCTTTAATCCAGCGAGTGGACCTAACTACTGAAACACCCAGCAAACTGTCCACCGTCCAGATGGAGATGATCTCTCCAACGTCCATCAAGGTGATTCCCACCTTGCACGTGCAACAGCAGTGCTGCAACTCCAGCATCCTTCAACGTCCAGCAATGGATGTTCCCAAATCAACGTCCATCCACACTGTACGTCTAGCAAAAGTCCAAGGTGGACCACAACTATAGCTTCATCTCAGCTCCACACACCATCATCAATGGAGACCGTCCATCCGTCTAAGCTGCAGCCAGCTATGGACTCTTCTTCATTAACGTACGGTGAACTCCGGACCTCCCATCATCAACCGTCCAGGCTGCTTCATCTAACAGCCGTCCAGATCCCATCAACATCTCCACCCATGGAGAGAGCATGCATCAAGGTGGACCTCACATCCATAGTCACCTCACCTTCCATCATCAACCGTCCGTGGACAAAAGCTCCTTCAATCCACCAGTCAAGCTTCAAACCGTCCAACAGTAGTAGACGTTCTTCATCTCCAGCACATGTGCAGTATGTGGAGCCTTCATCAACGTCCAGTAGTACACCTGTTGTGCATCACCATCAACACTGTTCATTCACCTTTGAACGGCCAGCATGCTGCCAAGACATCCAACAGATCTTAGCCGTCGCATTCCAAGCTACTTCAGATCCAATGGCCAGCAGTAGTTCAAGATATACCTCAGTCACACTCAGCACATGCTAACATTCCAGCAATAGAGGAGCCACCCATCTCATGTGGAACCAAGAAAGGAGCTCTCTCTCTCTCTCTCAAGCTCTCTCTCTCTCCAACACATGTGTAAGGCTTGGAATTGCCACCTCACCACTCCAAGCCTCACTCCAAGCCCAAACCAAAAGAAAAGTTTGCTTTGGGCATTCCAAGCCTAACTCCTAACCCAAACTTAAAAGGCAAATCTATTGGCTTGGAAGTGCCACCTCATCATCCAAGCCTAGCTCCATTCCCAAACCTAAAGAAACGTTTGGTTTAGGCTTGGAGTGCCACCTAGGCTTAGAGCCTCCCAAAAAGCTATAAAAGGAGGTCATCCCTTCTCATTTCAATCATCCCTCAAATCCCATTCTCTACAACTCCTCTCTTATTTAGTTTTCTTTCTTTCTTTCTTTTGTAGTGTATAGTAGTTTTCCCTTTTATAAAAGTTTTAGTCTTTTATTGTAGCATGGTTGGTCAAACTCCTAGTTAAGGCTAGGGGTGAAACCTTTGAAGAAATTGCAAGCTTTGGTTCTTTTGGTTCAACAGTTGTACTTGAATGTTGGAGTTCTCTGTGGTTGATTGGTTTGGTTATTGTTCGCTTCCCCAAGTGTAGGGTTGCGATGTAGTAATAATCTCGGTAAGACCGAAGTCGATCCACAGGGATTTGTGTAGGAATTCACAAAACACTTCCAATGGTTTCTAATTAAGAACTAACCAAACAGGATTTAAAAATTTGGTGTAGATAGATATTTTGAACTAAATTGAATGTAATCAATAATAAAAAGCACTAGGGGTTCAAGGATCCACTTGTAGCAATCCTTGATGCTTAATTCGCTATGGTTTCTCACTTTCTCAATTAGAATCGAAATTAAATCCTATCTAGCTGGATAATAGAGCAGTAAAAACAAACAATCTGCCATATGTGTGATTCAAGTACATGATTCCCTCAATTCAAGTTAGGACTTGAGCACACTCAATTGAATAAGTCAATCCTAGTTCTAATAGGTTAAGATCACAATCATAATCATCATTAAATTCTGTCATAAAGTATAACTAGATCATGATTTGAACTTGATTCAAATCACATACACAATTACACATAAGCAGAAATTCTAGAAAAGTAGAACTTTTGGTATGAAGTTCCCACATGAGGGTCAAAGGTCTCGAGCGTATTGAATTCGATTCCTCAGAGCGTACAGGTCTAGAATAATTCAAAACAATTAAGAACTCAAGCAATTCTTCTAAACATCCATGAGCCATCATAAGATTAAGAAAAACTACTTAGAACTTTATTCAAACTTCAACCATTGTTCTTCACTAATAATCCAACTTGAGACCAAATCAAACGAATTGAAACATCTTAGATTCACTACATGCTTCACCTCGTAGCCCTAGCTAAGAGGTTTAGCCATTCATGATCTAAGGAAACATGAAAACAACTAAGAAAAACTATAAAAACTAGAAGAACAAACTAGGAAGAGTTGTAGAAATCCGGATCTGACTTCCGTCGCCTCCCACCATGTTAAATATCTTCTAAGATGCCCTAGGAACGAGCTAGAGGAGTCCTTTTATAGCTTTGGGGCCCTAGGTGCGAAGAAACTTTGAGAAATCCTGCAAGATTAACGTTTTGCGCATAGATTTTCAGAGCTCCAGATGTTCTTGAGTGTTGACCGACCGGTCGGACCCCCTGTCCGGCCGATCGGACAAAGTGCCTGCAAGTGCAATTCTCACTAGAGTCTTTTTTACACAGTCCAACCCATCAGCCGACCGGCCGGCCGGCCGGCCTGTGGAACTGCTTCAAACTGCTGAATTCGCTGGACATTGTAATGCATAGGCCGACCTTTCAGCCGGCCGATCGGCCGACCGGTTGGTCAGTCTGTCCGGCCAGTCCGTCAAGGGGTCGGTCCTCCTAAAATGTGTCAAGTGACTTTCTTATTTCTGGAGGTTTTGGCCGGCCGGTCGGTGGCTGTGGCCGATCGGCAGGTGGACATGCAATTGGTTGAATTCTCAGCTTCCCCTCCTTCATCTTCAATGCACTTTGCTCCACCTTTGGTCCTTCATTCCTTTAATCTTCAAGGTGTGTAAACAGCATCTCTAAGTCCTCAATTGATGAATTCTCTCTCTCATTCCTACAACCACAAAACCATGCATTAGTTGGGTTTTTAATCACTTATTTAAAGCATATTTAATAATGAAATGGGGTTAGAATATGCACATTTAAGAGCTTAACAGTTATCCACCTCGGCAGATGCTATTGTTGTGTAAGCCCCTTGATCCATTGTCGACTCCGGACACGTTGGATGCTTGGGATCCCTTGCACACCAATTAGCTAGTTCATGATCAATAAAGTCTCTTGATCCATTGTCAACTCAGGGCACTATGGATGCTTTGGATTTCCTACGGTCATCGAGCTAGTGCAGGTAAAGTCATTGATCTGTAAAATCTCTTGATCCATTGTAGACTCCGAGCACATTGGATGCTTTGAATTCCTTGCGATCAATAGACGAGATCCTAATAGTTGGATCGGTCAATCTAAGCCTCCTATCTTGTAAGTATGCATTTGTTCGTATGAATTGTGATCTTATCGATTAAATTTTTGGCAAAGTTGTTGATCTATATAATTCCTTGATCCATTGTCGACTCTGGGCACAATGGATGCTTGGAATTCCCTACGATCAACTAACGAGTGCTTCATGGTCAAATCAATCGGTTCAGATCACCATCTTTTATGAAATATGCAAGTGGTTTAACCGTTTCATCTTCCGATTTGAATGAATCTTTATTCAATTCCAGTTGAGTTATAGTTGGACTAATGAATCAAACCTTGTGGATAAATCAAAGGCGGATCCCTAATGCCTTAGCCCCTTTTCTACTTTTGTCTTTTATCACACACAACTTGCTCTACTCTTGTGGATTAAACCAGATTTCATCTCTCTCACCTAAACTAATTCCTCTAAGTGTTCTTAACCCCAATCACTGTGGTTCGACCTCGGTCTCACCAAGTATTTTACTACTTCGCTATCTACACTTGGGTGTGTAATCTTCAGGTTGTAGAAAGTTTTTGGCGCCGTTGCCGGGGATTGTAATGGTTCAAGAATATTTTCAGAATTTATTTTTGTATATATATATATATTGTTAATAGCTTACTAACTTCTTTTATTTTATTGTTTTTAGGAATTACTCATAGCCAAGTGTTCTTCTTTCCGGGTAACCTCCTTATCTCGTTGCTTAGTGTTTATGCGTAAGTGGACTCGTGATCACAAAAGATGTCTTCTAAGCGACGAAATTTTGGTTGAAGGTTTATCTGATCACCGTGTTAGAAAATTTCCCGATACTTGCGAGTTAACCATAAACATGGCCGAGAATGAAAATGAATATGATCAGGATGAGAATGAAGTACATAATGAGCCACCATTTAAGAGTTTACGTGATTACTTACAACCTACAAGAACGAGTACTCCTTGTATGGTTTTCCCAATAAACGCAGGGAACATTGATTTCAAACCTAGAGTAATACAGTTACTTCCCAAATTTCATGGACTCAACTCTGAGAGTCCCTACTTACATTTGAGGGAATTTGATGAAGTAGTCACTACCTTGTATTACGGCAATGTCACCAATGACATAGTTAGGCTAAAGTTATTTCCCTTTTCTTTGAAGGAAAAGGCTAAATCTTGGCTACACTCCTTGAGGTTGAGATCCATCGGAACATGGCAAGAAATGACTAGGGAATTTCTCAAGAAGTTTTTCCCTATTCATAAAACCAACATCTTGAGACGGAACATCATGAATTTCTCCCAAAAGGAGAATGAAACATTTTTTCAGTGTTGGGAATGTTTTAAGGAACTCCTACACACCTGCCCACATCATGGCTTTGAATCATGGCGAGTGATTAGTTTCTTTTATGATGGGTTGAATTCAGACCAACGCCAATTTGTAAAAATGATGTGTAATGGTGAGTTCATGAGAAAAGGTTCTGATGAGGTGCGGGATTACTTTGATCTCTTAGCAGAAAATGCCCAATCTTGGGACACATCTGGTAAACAAGATAAGATCAGGCCTGAGCCTAAGGAAAAGAGAGGTGATTACCTTCTCGCAGAGGATGACGATGTTAATGCAAGGATAGCAGGACTCACACGTAAAGTAGAAGCTATGAAATTAAGGAAGGTCAACGCTATTAAAACTAGGGAGACTGAAAGTGTTTGTGACATTTGTGAGAGCGATGCACACATTACTAAGGGTTGTCCTACAATCCCAGATTTTCAAGAAGTGTTGCACGATCAAGCCAATGCCATGAATACTTATCGAAGACCTTTAATGCCCCAGTGTCAAACACATATAATCCTAATTGGCGGAACCATCCCAACTTCGGTTAGAGAAACAGACCGACTAACAATGCTGGGAATAATCCTCAAGTGCCTTCCACTAGCACTCCTTATGTGCCCCCATAAAGGAAGACTCCGGAGGACGACACTGTGCAAAATCAAATCAATCAGAGCTTCATGCAAACCCTCCAAAAGCTTAAAACTTCGATGGAAAGATTCGAATCTCCCTGTTGAGCTCTTAATTGTGCATATTCTTACCCCAATTCATCACTCATTATGCAAGATTTTCATGATTTAAAGACTAATCAAATACATGTTTTGCGATTGTAGGAATGAGATTGGCTTGGCTCAATTGGTGACCAAAAGGGCACATTTAGGAGTCTTTGATGAAGGCCCAAGGTGGACCAAAGAATGATGAAGAAAGAGAGGAGAATGAGGAAGAAAGAAGGAAAGAAAAGAAAGAAGAAATAATGCAGAAAATGGGGTCTGACCGGTCAAGACCGGTCGGCCAAACAGGCCCCGACCGGTCTTGACCGGTCGGCCAACACTACTTTTCCTTTCACATGCTGCTGGACAGCCACCCAAACAGGCTAGACCGGTCAAGACCGGTCGGCCAGCCCTGTCCGACCGGTCGGCCATGTAAATTTCAGCTTCCAAATTGCAGACAGCGGGTCATTCCCGTTTCTGATTTTTCGGACCAGTTTTCTGGGCTCATCTTAATAATATTTGAAAATCCAACACATCCACGTCAAAGAGGAGCTCGACGCCAAACTAACCCAAGTGGTTTCGTGTCGATTGGAGCTACGGATTGATCGTGGTGGCCAAAACAGTACGAACTGTCCAGAAAGTTTCAGATTCTGCCTACTCCACTCTGGGCCGGTCCAGGTGGCCCATCATTGATGATATAAAGAATATACTTTGACCATCTTCTAGACCACATCCATATATGAATAACCACAAAGTTTCAGATCAAAAGGATGTGTGGTTTGATCGTACCGGTTGAAGAAAGATGGACCATCCTGAAAGATCCAACTGCGCAGAGTTTATAAAAGGCCTGAGTGTTCTAATTTTCGGACCACATTATGGGATTGTTTTGGACAATCCAATCCATCTATCATGTAGAGGAGGAATTTTTCTACCAATATTCTAAATTTGGGATCAATCCGACATCTGTACACTCCGGAGCGTTGAAAGCAAGATGACTGGTTCTGAAGGTACCCGAAGTGCGCGATTTTGAGAGGCGGTCGGTGATCTGATTGGTGGGCCCATTCAGAAGATAATCTTGAAAACCTAAATCATCTATGAGGAAGATCACATTACAAGGAAGCTACAAATCAAATTTGAAGGCAATCCGACCATTGGTTAAGCCGTACCAAGCGAAACAAATTCTGCTATGTTGCTGTACTATTGCTGCACTATAAAAGGAGGTGCTCTCTTCTATTCCAAGGCAACCAAGGACGTGGGGAGCAAGGAGTTCAAGTCATAGGAGGCTTCCTAGCCTCCTCCAGCTAGTTTTTCTTCCTTTTCTTAGTTCTAGTTTTATTTTTAATATGCTTTTCATTAGCTAATCTCTTAGCTAGAGCTAAAAGGTGAACCTTATGGTTTTCTTAGATTGTTTAATTCGTTTTATTGGTTTTAAAGTTGGAATTCATGATTATGAACTATGGTTTGAAGTTTATACAAGCTTTAAGTAGTTTTTCTTAGTCTTATGATGACTCATGGATGTTTGGGAGAATTACTTAAATTTTTAATTGGTTTGCATCAGTCTAGACCTGTATGATCCGAGGAATTGGAGTGCGCTCTAGTACTATGATCTTCATGTGGGGACTTCTACCAAAGTTCTACTTTTCTGAATTTCTGTAATATGTATGGATTGTGCATGTGATTTGAATCAAGTTCAAATCATGATCTAGCCTTGTCTTGTGACAGGACTTGAGGATGGTTATGATTGTGAACTGAACCTTTTGGAATGGGGAATGACCTATGCAATTGAGCATGCTCAGCTCAGCCTACATTGAGTGAATCCTATGCATTGAACTTACATATGACAGATTGTTTGGTTTAACAGCTCTATCATCCGACTAGATAGATCTTAATATCGATCCTAGTTGAGAAAGTGAGAAACCATAGCGAATTATGCATCTAAGGAGAGCTATAAGTGGATCCTTAATGCTCTAGTTATCTTTCCATTATCAGATTTTCTATTTTATGTTCAAAACCAATTTCACAAACCTCTTTAGATTCTAGTTATTAGGATAATTTGCATTGTTTACTTCCTTCCCTGTGGATCGACCTCGGTCTTACCGAGATTATTACTACATCGCAACCCTACACTTGGGGAAGCGAACACTCCCCTAATTGGACTCGAATTGCACCAGAATGTTACGGAGAGAGGGACATTTCCACCCCAACCTCAACCTAACTCGAGGGGACAGTATGAGGTGAATGATTCGGGTTCTTCCAACCCCCATGTTGAGCACGCTAAATCTGCCACCACCTTAAGAAGTGGTAAGGTGATTGAAAAAGATATTCCTAGGACAGTTGATAAACCTAAGGAATCATCTAACTCGAAGAGTGATGACAGATCTAATGATGATCAACCTGAGAAGGAGACAGAGCATGTTTTCGAACCATTGGTCCCGTTTCCCCAACACCTACTCTCATCTAAAGCAATGGTTAAAGCTCAAGATGCCTTGGAAGTTTTTAAACAAGTGAAAATCAACATACCCTTGTTGGATGCAATCAAGTAAATACCTTCATATGCCAAGTTTCTGAAAGATCTTTGTATTATTAAGTGCAAGCTTAATGTACAAAAGAAAGCCCTTTTGACTGAACAGGTGTTAAAACTAGAAAATATCATGCTCGTCAGCAGTTTTTCCTGTGTTTCATTATTTTGGGGGAATTCTGAGTATAGAGACATTCATAGACAATCATAAGCAATCACCAAGTGTACAAAAGAGAGATATCATTAGGCGAATTTTATTCTAGAGATTCTGAGATCTTTTACATTCTAAGCTGTGATACTGGTCACGAGCCTTTAATTACATCAATGGTTGATCACCCTTAATTAGAAGGCAAAAGACTAATCCGCTGGGGATTATGGTCTTGAGTTCATGGTCGTATAGACCTATTTGTTTTCTTGTTATGGACTGAGCCACATTTCTTAGACAAGTCGGATGTCTATGTCCCATTTTCTTTCGGATTCTCCGAGTTGAAGGACTGTCAGGATTCAAGTGGTGCAACTTTGGGCCGTTGGCCTCTGGAATACACGAGCATCGAACGTTGGTCGGCAAGACCCAAGGCCCGCGCCCATATTTTTATGACGGGTGACCTTAGGAAGGCACTCTGCAACTTCCTGAGCGAGGTTTTTAATCGAGTGGTGCAACTCTGGGCCATTGGCCTCTGGAATAGACGAGCATTGAAATGTTGGTCGGCATAACCTAAAGCCTGCGCCCGTATTTTTATGACGGGTGACCTTAGGAAAGCACTCTGTAACTGCCTCATCAGCTAAATCGACGAACCCGTTGTCGATGGGTAGGGCATCGACTGTCTTTTTCATAATGGTAATCCATAGCAGGATGTTTCAAGCTTTGTTAGAACTCTTTTGTTTGTGGTTTCTTGTGGTAACCATAATCCCTTAGGTTTAGCCTCAGACCTTTATCCGGGATAAATGGAGCTTTATATAGTAAAGTAAATGTGTTTCTTCCGGAGTCTGGCGACTCGTCTTCGAGAATACTCTTTTCTTCTGAGTATTTTTCAATGATCTATTTGATATCAAATAGGCTATATCGAGCCAATATCCTTTGAGGATTCAAATTTGATGGGCTGGATTGGTCGTTTTCAATGCCTGCAAGTGGCTAAGTGTTGGGTCTGATGGATGCCTGCACATGTCAATTTCTGATGAATAATGGGGATCGGTGCCCCGTAAATGTTTAACTTGGCTGTTCGATAGCCTGAGCACTTTAGCTTTGCCTCAGCGTCTTTGAGATTGCGATTGATTTCATTTGGCATCAATTAATTTTTGGGCCATCAGGGCACTTCCTAGGGCTGAAAATGACTGAGCAGTGGACCTGTTTGCGGTCTAATTAGGGCATTCGGTGAACATCATCAATAACCGTCTTTGAACAGGGGTGGATTATGTCCACGAGGGTCACAGTGCGATCGCATTTCGATTCACTTAGCATAGGTTGATTTTCGAGTCGAGAGGGCACTTCCTAGGGTTGAAAATAACTAAGTGCTGGGCCTGCTGACCGCTTAATTAGGGTATTCAAGGGTCAAGAGATTGGATAACCTCATCACGGTGCATGATTATGGTGTATCATGTCATAAAGAAGAAAAGTTTCCCTCTCGGGTTCGGTCCAATTCCGCCCGATTCTCCTCTGTTTCAGTCGTTTCCGGTTCTTTCGGGAGGATTTTTGGAGTTGCCAAATTGGCTAAGTGTTGGTCATTTTTAATCAAAACACTGATTTGGACCATTCATCATCGACGGTTGGAGAATCTGATCCAGGGGATGGATAGATCTCATCGAGGTGCATCTAGGAGAGGTGGTTTGATCGAAAACCGATCCCGATCGAAGGCGGGCCACACAATGAAAGGTCCACCCCTCCATCCAGCATCCAGGCGCATGGAGGGGGTGTGTGGGTGCATGTGGATCTTCAAAATGGGAAGTGGACGCATTTCATTAGGAGGTGGGCGCATGTGATCCCCTCCCGGGCGCATGTGCCCTTTGTATGCAAAGAGAGAGGAAGCTTCAAAGTTGTGGGCGCATGTGGCATTGCACATGCGCCCAAGCTCCACTGGTGGGTGCATGTTGCCCCAGCACTTGGTGCATTTTCACATTTTTTGGCTTCCCAAAGGGTGGGCGCATGTCTTATGGGAGTTTGATGCGTTTTGTATTTCCCGGCTAGAGAAAGACAGCACATGTGCCTCTGCAAAGTGGGAAAGTCCTGGCACTTGGAGAATATCAAGATTGTTTTTTCTCTGCACTTGTCTCCATCGGAGGATATCCCTTTCCGACGAGGGATTCCGGTGAGAGAGCTATCCGACAGTAGTGCATTTTTGGGATTTTGGTGAGGGATTCCGGCGAGGGAATCCATTCCGGCCAAGGCATCCAGCGAGGGATAACGGAGCAGGCACATGTACCTCTTGCGTCACTCTGAGGTCAGAAGGGGGTGATGTCGCTCAATGTCATTAGGTGGCCCTACTATTTATAGCAGTGTAATCGGGTTCGGGTCCAACCCGGCAGGTATTTTCCTGTGCATGTGTTTCTGGAGTGTTTCCCGGCGCATGTGCTGGATGAAAGTGCTGAGCTCAAGGGTCTGGGCGCATGTCATTTCAGGCCAAGCGCATGTGTTTTCAGACCGAGCGCATGTCATCTCCAATGGATTTTCCGAGCAGTTTTTGGGAAAGTGTTCGGATTGTTTTCTCTGGGATACACGGTGCGGGCGCATGTTGTGGAAGGCCAGGCGCATGTCCGTCTTGGGAATTCTCACTTTTTCCACTACTTAGCTAAATTTTAGAATTTTGGACTTTTGTGAGATAGAAAATTTTCAGACTTAGAATATTTCAGGATTTCAGGCTCCGACAGGAGACCTCCAGAGGACAGTTACCTTTTCTGGGGATGCAGTTACTGTTGCCAAGCCACTTTTAGGCTGGGATGGACCTCCTGAATAAACAGGATGGGGTGTAGAGGTCCAGGTGTTGCAAATTTTGGTACTTCCTTCCTAATTTGGAGCCTTCAGGTCGGCTCGTAGTATAGGAACATTGTTTAGGGGAGCGCGCACATAGAAATACGTACCGCACGGAATTCAAACTTGCTATTTAAGGGCTTTGGGGTGATCTGAATCATTTGGCGGTGGTATGGATGTCCGGTTTCTCTTCAAAATGGCAGCTGTATGCTTAAGGACCCTTTTTGGTCAGCTCCAGACAGGGATGAAATGCATTTTGAGGTGCACAGGTAAAGATACGGGCCGCACAACTTTGAAACTTATAGGTTAAGGGTTTTACGATGTTCTGGATCATTTGGCAGTGACCCGCACGTCTGATGCTACTCCGAAATGCTGTTTATGGATTTTGGTCGCTATTGAGTGGTTAGGGTTGCATTGGCATTTTTCAAGTTTTTTCAGTCTCAAAATTGATTCAAATCGTTGTCGATGGATCGCGGGATGTTGTTTTGCAATGGGTATGAATTTGAACCCCAACAAGTGCCCCCCCCCCCCCCCCCCCCCCCCCCCCCCGGTGTGCTGCGTTGGATGCTTACGTCATGCCAGTGTAGTGCACCAGTCCTTCAGGCTCAAGTATAAATAGTTGACTCACTGAGTGATTTGCCATTTTTTCGAGTCAAGGAGACAAGATTTCTTAAGGTGAGAGAGCTCCTCATGGGGTCTTGAGCGCATGTGGTCCCTTCATGGGCACATGTGGCCTGCCATTCATTTTTTCGGTGAGGGAATTCTACTCCAGGCGCATGTTGTATTGCCCATAGAGAGTGGGCGCATGTTGCTCTGGACATGTGCCCAGGGCTTTGCCCAAGACTTAAATGTTTTCAGAAATTTGGAGATGGGCGCATGTGGGGATGCACATGTGCCTGGTGCACTGCAATCTGAACTTGTTCTTCTTCCTCTTTTGGGCTGGGCGCATGTGGGAGTGCACATGCGCCTAGGACTTTGTAATATGGTGTTTTACACTTTGGCATTTGAGGGTTGGGCCCATGTGAGGGACCACATACGCCTGGGGCTCCTCCTTCGGCGCATGTGAGCCCAACACTTAGCCAAATTCTCGATATTTTGACCCCGCTTCACACTTGGTGAAGAAATTGCCTTTCTGGTTTCGTTTCTCAGTCAAATTCGATGCCGTTTGAGGCTAGATCACTTAAAATTTAAACACGATTGGAACTTAGTGCCTTGGGCCTGCAGTAGGGTGCATGCTGTTGAAATCATTTTTTGACTCTGTTCAGTACCTGCTTATAATCACCTGGACTTGTCAAGATCACTTTTAGACTAAATGCATGAATGTGTTGTGGGTTCAATTTGTGACTTTATGTGTGCATCGACCACACGTATGCATGTATGTATGATGGAAATTGCTTTGTTGTGAAACATGTATGATGAATGATATGCTATGCTTCCGATTTTGTCATTTCCGTGCTTTGTTGCTTGTGATCTACGTGTTGTGCTTGCATTTGCGATATAATTTCGTTAAGCTATTTGCTCGTGTAAATCAAGTTGTTTCCTGATGCTACTCTGTTTGCACGTTCCAGTAAATTACAGTAGCTATAATGGAATCTTCTGGTGAAACCTCTAGATCGCATTCTGTTCACTCCCTAAGTGCAGGGTTGCGAAGTAGTAATAATTCGGAAAGACCGAGTATCGTTCCCACAGAGATTTATGAATGGGTATTCTCAGATTTTGTCTAAAACAACTAGTAATTAAGATCCTATTAAGAACTAAAGCTAAAAAATAGTAATTTGGTTTTAAACAGTGAATGTGTAAGGTAATTTCAATCTAAAAAGGCACTAGAGCGCCAAGGATCCACTTTTGATAAGTTTCAATGCATCAACACAACTAGATTTAACATAACTCAATCGGAATCGAATTCATATCTCTATCCGATCGGAATATAGAGCGGTTCAATCAACAATTATCTAAAACAGTTGCTCATTCATTGATTCGATTCCCACAACAATGCTCAGGCCTTGGGCACACTCAATTGTGTAGGCCAAGCCTCTTTCCAATCTAGTTGAGATTCACAACCATAGCTTTCATCAAATCCTGTCACTAGACTTGATTACAACTAATGATTAGAACTCTAATTAAATCAAAATCAATCAGCAAACAGCTATTTCAGATTGTAATAAAAAGATAAGAACTTTAGTTGAATGAGTTCCCACATGAAAATTAGGCCATTGTACATAAGGCAATCAAAGGGTCTACCATGCCCGGAGTCGATGATAGATCAATGAACTACATAAGCATAAACAATGCCTAGAAGGTAAGCTACCAAGCTTAGAATCACTAAGAATCACATGAGCCCGGAGCCATCAAGAGATCAAAGTAAAACCAAACTAATACTTGATTCAAACTCACATTAAACTAAAATTCTTCAATTAAATCATAAAAAGGAAACCTAGGTTGCATCAATCCATCAAAAATGAATCAAAAGCTTCACCTCTTAGCCCTAGATAAGAGGTTTTAGTTCATCTCTAGCATCCTTGAACTAGAAGCCTCAAGAACATAAAAACAACTAAAACAGGAAGAAAACTGAGAAAGCTCGAAGTAGAATCCGTCTCCTAAGCAATCCCCACGTCCTAGCATGATCTGGTATGAAGAGAAGAAGTCCTTTTATAGCTTGGAGGCGTCCATTGCGTAAGAATCTTTCAGAATTCGCGTAAGAATATGCACTTACGTAGAGAATTTCGGCGCCCAAAATAGAAAGTTGCTGTCTTACGCAGGGCCGACCGGTCGCGACCAGTCAGAATGGCCTGGCCGATCGGTCGGACCTGTCTTTTGACAGTCCAGAGAGTGCATTAGAGGGGGGTGACATGTTGGCCGACCGGTCTTGACCAGTTGGACTGCGTATTTCCTCATCCAGCGTCCTCCAATGATGTGGCCGACCGGTCATGACCGGTCGGACTGCTTTTCTTTCTCCTTTTTCTTACTTTCTTTCTTCTTTTCTTTCTTTTCTTTTCTCTCCTTGCTTTCTTCTCTCTTTGGCCTACTTTGGGTCTTCATCCAAAGCTCCTAAGTGGAGTCTTTAAGTTCCCATTTGATGATTCCTTTCCCTCATCCCTACAATTACAAATTCATGCATTAGATTAGTCCATAAGTCATGAAAATTTTGCATAATGCGTGATGAATTGGGGTTAGAATATGCACAATTAAGAGCTCAACATACCCCCCAACTAGCATTTTGCTAGTCCCGAGCAAAACATGCATGAAACAAGTTTCATTCTCCAAAACCCAACTCTCCTCTAGAAACTATTTTTCTATACATTCCAAGGCACACAAGTGTAAAAGTCAGAAAAATTAGATGATAGAGGTTGAAACCTTAAACTTTCAAAACATAATAAGTGTTTATATGAAATTCCCACTGATTGATTGATGAATAGAAGAACTCGAACAAATTCAACCTAGTGTGCATAGTGAAAGTTCATCTCATGAGTTTTTGGGATTATCTTCTTCATAGATCAACTAAACTATAGATCTCAAGGTGTATAGAGTAACAACAAGCCTATGATAGGAATTTGCCTTACCGTCCTTCCGACGGCTTTCACACTACGTCCCGTTTCTGGCTTTGGTTACGGGTAGACCATCCCCCGGTTGGTAGTAAGTAGCCCTAATCGGAACTTTCCACCATTTTTCCATCATTCTCAATTTCATCCTTCCTTTTCCTTTTTCTTTTACATTAGATAGGATTTTTAGAAATCCATATCTTTCGTTATTTTCCCATGGACAAGGATGGACAAAGTACCCCGGCTTGGTTTCTTAATACCTCAAATCTAAGTCTAGTCAATCCATAAATCACATAATCCTTTCAAATCATGAAAATCGTGTAATGTGAGCTAGGTATAAATGTGTTCAAATTTTCTATCAATCATAAAAAATAGGGAAATTCACATATAAAACCATTATATTAAGAGAAATTCAAAGCTTGCAACATCCCTCACTTCGTATCTCCTCTTCTTATACTCATATTATCTCGAGTGCATAGAACTAAAGTTTTCCAAAAGAGTTTTGATTTTTAGAAAAATTTCTACATCATTGCTTGAAATGTCACACAAGCTAGTAGATTCATCTAAAGAATCTCTCACCCCCAACCAAAACTTTACATTGTCCTCAATGTAAGAAAATATACAATGAATGCAACACATGAGAGCAATGACAAAACAAAAAGGAGTGAGAAAGAGAGATATCACCTAAGGCATATATTTCATGGCAAGATTAGCTTTTGAAGATGGATTACTTCACAACTAAATCAACTGATCAAAACAAATTCTAATGGGATATCATTCTAGAAAAACTATTTAAAATCATCCTCCGTCAGACTAGGAGGTTAATCCCAACAACTCATCCAAAAGCATAAAGTCAAGCAGAATCATTTGATGGATCAAAAGGTTTCGCAGTAAGGTCATCCAATATCCTGCTTTACAATATACATGTGTGTGAGTGATCCAGATAAGTCACTGAAAATCCCAAAAAGGAATTTCAGCGGGTTCCTTAATGTGTTCACCACATGTATAAGAGGAGACAACATCATATTTGTCAGAAAAAATATGTCTCCATTCAGATTTTCCTGGGCATTGATATTGCAAGTATGGATCATCCCAGGGTTGGTAGAGTTCAGTATGCATGATCCACAAAGGTGTGAAAATATGAATTGATTTCTCAGCACAACAAAGTATTGTTTCCACATCCTTCCCTCGGCTAACGTCATATGCCGATACCGACTCTAAAAGTGTGCCCATATCCCTTATCATATCATTGTTCTTATCAAGGGAGTAAGTCACGTCTTTGTCTAAGTGATCGGAGTAACAAGGTGAGAGGAACTCATCTTCCACAATAGAATTGATCATGTTTATTTCGTGGACTTCCTCATCTTCATCCTCTTGTTGGTTGTCAATATTGAAAGCGTTCAACTCAAACGTCATATTGCCGAAAGACATTTGTATGACCCCACTCCTACAATTGATGATAGCGTTTGATGTAGCTAGGAATGGACGGCCAAGTATGACAGGAATTTGAGGGCCAAAATTAACCATGGGTTGTGTGTCCAAGACAATAAAGTCCACCGGGTAGTAGACCTTGTCAACTTGAACAAGGACATCCTCAATCACCCCTCTCGGAATACGAATTGATCGGTCAGCTAGTTGTAATGTGGTTTTGGTGGGTTTTAATTCACCTAAACCCAATTGTTCATAGACCAAAAAGGGAATTAAGTTCACACTTGCCCCTAGATCGAGTAAAACATGTTTCACCCAGTAGTCTCCAATTACGCATGATATTGTCGGACTACCGTGATCTTTATATTTCTTGGGCATCCCGTGATTGATAATGGCACTTACATTCTCTGTAAAAAATGCCTTCTTTTGCACATGTATTTTTCTTTTCACCGTGCAAAGGTCTTTTAAAAATTTAGCATATGACGGTATTTGTTTAGTTGCATCCAACAATGGGATCTTGATTTTGACTTGCTTGAAAACATCCAAAAATTCCTGATATTTATCTTGAGGTTTGACTGAAATCAAGCGTTGAGGGAATGGAGCAACGGGCCTATTTTCTTTCAATGGCTCTTTTTCATTCATGGCGGTGCTAGGTCCATCATCCTCTTTAGAAGATACCGGATCATTAGGCGTTGAAGCCTTCACCGGGTAAAATTTTTCAATAATTTTACCACTTCAAAGAGTGGTGATGGCCTTAGCATGTTCCATGTGTTGGTTAGGGGAACTAGGCATGCTTATTTCACATTGTGATTTCGGGTTTGGTAGGGGTTGGGCTGGAAGAGTCCCTTCCCTTGCGTTTAAGCGAGCCTTAATTTCCTCCACCGAATTTTTAAGCTCAAGCATTATCGTATGGTTGGATTGATTTATTTGAGCTTGACCTTCCATGAATGCTTTCAATATATCCTCTATAGGCATTTGAGGTGGGGCCATAGGAAATTGCATTGGGGGCCCCTTTTGAGGATTACTTTGGTTGGTTCCATTTGCCCAATTGAAGTTAGGGTTGTTTCTCCAACTAGAATTGTTCGTGTTTGGATTTGGAGTACTAAACGGTCATTGATAACTATTCAAAGCATTCGATTGTTCATATAAAAGTTCTCGAAACGCATAAATTGTAGGACAATCCAACATTTGATGTACATTGGAAGCACAAATACCACAAATAGTTTCAACAGTCCCCCTTTGTTGGGTTGTGTCCACTTTCTTTAGTTCTATCTCCTCAACCTTTCGTGTGAGATTAGCCACTCTAGAACCTAGATCATCTCTCTCATTTAAAACATAAATTTCTCCATTTTCCTTGGCTTGGGGTTGTTTTGAACTTGTCTGCTTGGATGTATCCCATGCTTGTGTATTTTTAGCCAACATGTCAAAATAATCCCAAGCTTCCTCCGTTTCCTTGTTCATGAACTCCCCATTGCACATCATGTCCACAAATTGGCACATGGTTGAGTTTAATCCATCATAGAAGAAACTAATCAACCTCCACCTTTCATAGCCATGATGTGGGCATGCGTTTAAAAGCTCATTATACCTTTCCCAACATTGGAAAAAGGTTTCATCTTCTTTTTAGGCGAAGTTCATTATGGCCCTTCTTAGTGCATTGGTGCGATGAGTCGGGAAGATTTTTTTAAGAAACTCCCGAGTCATCTCAGCCCCTGTCCCAATAGACCTTGGCCTTAAGGAATGTAGCCATGATTTGGACTTCTCTTTCAAGGAGAAAGGGAATAATTTAAGTTTTATAGTATCCTTGGATACATTGTCATAGTTTATTGTGGCGATAACCTCTTCGAACTCTTTAATGTGTAGATAAGCACTTTTAGAGTCGAGCCCATGGAATCTAGGAAGAAGTTGGATCAACCCCGGTTTAAAATCAATATTTCTCACATTGTGAGGGAAAATTATACAAGAGGGAGTACTCGTCCTAACTGGTTGTAAATAGTCACGTAAAGTTCTAGGTTGAGGTACATCCGCTACTTCATTCTCATCCAATTCAGTAATGTTTTGGGCTTGATTTGGATGTTGATTAGCCCCTTGATTTGGTTGATTTTCAGCCATCTCTCTAGTAATTTCAGGAAACTTTTGACATTTTCTAGCACGAGGCTCTCTATCAATCCCTTTAACAATTACTCCGTCACGAATGAGTCGGTTATTAGAATCCCGAGCCCAATGTGGCATGCAAATCCAAAAAGAATGAAATAAAAAGGAAAAAGAATTCTTCCTTCCTTTCTTTACTCTTCTCTAAGACCGAAACACAAGGTGTCTTGCAATGGCTAAGCCAGAAGCAAGGATAGAGACCAATTTCTTCTGGTCAATAGGGGTTCAGAGAACTCCCCACCCACTCTTTGAGTCTTTTGAGAAAAGTGCAGAAAAAGAAGAAAGAGGAATAGGTTTGAGAAGAGAAATCTCTGAGCACAAGGTGATCCAAGACAGCAGTGCCGACCAATAGGAATCAAGGCGGCACAAGGCCAACCTATCAGAGATCCAAGAGGAGTCTCCACCCACTCTACAAGAGATGAATATGGTAGGAATGAGTAGGAGAAGAAGAAGAGTAAGGTTGAAAGATAAAACCTGATTTGGCACTTGAGATTCCTACTTCTTCTTCAACTTCCTAAAAATCCCTGAAGTAGATCTATGTTAGAATCATGAAAAATCAAAACATACTAAGTTAGTATCCTGAAATTAAAAGAAAATTTAGCCTAGAAAGCAAAACAAATCCTAAACCTATCTTAACACAATCTCAACTAAAAGCTATCTCAGCAAATTCTAAAAATATCGCATAGAAATCCCCGGCAACGGCGCCAAAAACTTGTTCACTCCCCAAGTGTAGGGTTGCGAAGTAGTAATAATTTGGAAAAACCGAGTATCGTTCCCACAGAGATTTATGAATGGGTATTCTCAGATTTTGTCTAAAACAACTAGTAATTAAAATCCTATTAAGAACTAAAGTTAGAAAATAGTAATTTGGGTTTAAACAGTGAATGTGTAAGGTAATTTCAATCTAAAAAGGCACTAGAGCACCAAGGATCCACTTTTGATAAGTTTCAATGCATCAACACAACTAGATCTCACATAACTCAATCGGAATCGAATTCATATCTCTATCTGATCGGAATATAGAGCGGTTCAATAAACAATTATCTAAAACAATTGCTCATTCATTGATTCGATTCCCACAACAATGCTCAGGCCTTGGGCACACTCAATTGTGTAGGCCAAGCCTCTTTCCAATCTAGTTGAGATTCATAACCATAGCTTTCATCAAATCCTGTCACTAGAATTGATTACAACTAATGATTAGAACTCTAATTAAATCAAAATCAATTAGCAAACAGCTATTTCAGATTATAATAAAAAGATAAGAACTTTAGTTGAATGAGTTCCCACATGAAAATCAGGCCATTGTACACAAGGCAATTAAAGGGTCTACCATGCCCGGAGTCGATGATAGATCAATGAACTACACAAGCATAAACAATGCCTAGAAGGTAAGCTACCAAGCTTAGAATCACTAAGAATCACATGAGCCCGGAGTCATCAAGAGATCAAAGTAAAACCAAACTAATACTTGATTCAAACTCACATTAAACTAAAATTCTTCAATTAAATCATAAAAAGGAGACCTAGGTTGCATCAATCCATCAAAAACGAATCAAAAGCTTCACCTCTTAGCCCTAGCTAAGAGGTTTTAGTTCATCTCTAACATCCTTGAACTAGAAGCCTCAAAAACATAAAAACAACTAAAACAGGAAGAAAACTAAGAAAACTAGAAGTAGAATCCGTCTCCTAAGAAATCCCCACGTCCTAGCATGATCTGGTATGAAGAGAAGAAGTCCTTTTATAGCTTGGAGGCGTCCATTGCGTAAGAATCTTCCAGAATTCGCGTAAGAATACGCACTTGCGCAGAGAATTTCGGCGCCTAAAATAGAAAGTTGCTGTCTTATGCAGGGCCGACTAGTCACGACCGGTCAGACTGGCCTGGCCAATCGGTCGGACCTGTCTTTTGACAGTCCAGAGAGTGCATTAGAGGGGGGGTGACATGTTGGCCGACCGGTCTTGACCGGTCGGACTGCGTATTTCCTCATCCAGCGTCCTCCAATGATGTGGCCGACCGGTCACGACTGGTCGGGCTTCCTTGGCCGACTGGTCAAGACAGGTCGGACTACTTTTCTTTCTCCTTTTTCTTACTTTCTTTCTTCTTTTCTTTCTTTTCTTTTCTCTCCTTGTTTTTTTCTCTCTTTGGCCTACTTTGGGTCTTCATCCAAAGCTCCTAAGTGGAGTCTTTAAGTTCCCATTTGATGATTCCTTTCCCTCATCCCTACAATTACAAATTTATGCATTATATTAGTTTATAAGTCATGAAAACTTTGCATAATGAGTGATGAATTGGGGTTAGAATATGCACAATTAAGAGCTCAACACATTCTTCTGGTCTAACGTCGATGAAGCACGATTGAAAAAGAACAGCCGAAGGTCCTTCCAACCCTCCTCCTCCTAGACGTAATTCTTGCTTCTTTCCTGCGGTCAAACCCGAGATAAAGGATTTCTCAGAGCGTATTGAGCAGCTTCCTCATGAAGTGCTGGTGCACTTCTTTATCAACAAAACAGTGCCCGAACCTCCGAAGCAGGGAACAAAATAAGAGTGGGTCTATTGGTACGCCCAACTTGCTGGTGCGGTGAGTGCCATTGAAGCAGGTCCTCAAGATTTACCTGTTTAAAATACAGAAGAAAATCCAGCAGGTCAGAAAGGTAAGAGGTGAGGAGAACGTGGAAAACAACCGGTTGAAGCGCTCATTCAAGCGGAGCGATTGACACGGCTCCTCGATCTAAAATATGAACTGATGAAGATCGGATGGGAGAGCAACAAGATCGTTGCTGAGCGTGGCCTCTGCATCACGAACCCTTACAATGGTGAGGTCATCTTACGCGAGAAGTCTCTTGTCAGATGTAAACCTTTTCCGAGCATCGAGTCATCTGATGTTCGTAGACTTAGCCAATTCTATGGAGTGGAGAGGTGGACTTCAATTCCTGAGAGATTACTCACTGCCACTCTGGAGAGCAACGGGAGGCAGCAGAAGGTTGGTGAGGTTGAAAAGATGATTTTCCTCATGCCTATGTGCGATCCTCATGCACCTTACCCGACTCATTTCTTTGAGACGGTCCGTCAAAGATTCCTTCCTATAAGCATATCCGCAATGTGGGAGACTTCGAGCTTCCGTACACGAGGGCATCTGAGTCGTCGTGTCAGCTACATACCATGGGTAAAGGAGATTCTGATTCGGCATGAGGTTGTGCTGAGGGAGGTCGGGCTCTACCATGCCATCGAAGTGACTGTCGGCTTCTTTCCATGAGATCTGATGATTCTCAGGGTCTTCTTAAGTTATTGGAGTTCCATTACCAATTCATTCCATCTTCCTCAAGGAGAGATGAGCATGACTCTTTGGGATCTTAAGATGATGGCATGCTTCCCCATCCGCGGTGGATATTATCACGAGTACATCCCCTCTGATGAAGAATTGTCTGGCTTCAGACGCGAAGGTGATCGGAAGGCTTATCATTACGAAGCGTGTTTGGAGTTGTTCCATGAATTGCAATAGTTTAACTGCATTACAAAGATACACTATGAAGATTGGTTGGTTTACTTCAGCCATGGCTTGCAGTAAGTCTTCATAGGACATTTCTTTCTTTCTTTTCATGATGTATGCTCTTTTCTCCTGCATAGCTTCTTATGTGAAGTTCTCTCTCCTTTCCCTCTTTCAGGATCGACTACAAGAAGTATAAAGTTAGCGTTAAAAGAAGAAGGGCCTTACGACAACGGTTCCAACGTAAATTTCCTTGTCCGAACGTATTGTCTTCTACTTGCAAACTAGCAAGCTTCCTTGCTTATTGGTTGTCCACGGTAGTGCTTCCTAGCTCTAAGAGTGCTGATGGCGTCAGGGTTTCTTGCTTCGTCATGGCGGGTGCCCTTGGCAATGGTCAACGTCTTGCTATAGCGCCGCTTGTACTATGTAGTATATATAGGGTGTTTGGTTACGTTACCAGTAATTCGGACAAACCTACTAATGGAATGGATGCAGCCTATTGCCCGTGCCATTATTTCTACTGTTGGTTAGGAGTTTATTTCTCATGGGTGTATGGCATGAAGCCTCATGCTTACTTCTTTCTGGATCGAGCGCCTCTTCTCAGATTCATGAGGGCTAAGATGGTGATTAAGACGCCGGAATGGGTGTCTTCGAGGATCTGTCGCGAAGACAAAGTTGACTTCTACCATTTCCCCATTTCTATTGTTGATGAAGATCTCGAAGTCGTCGATGATGAGAATTTGGTTGATTCCTCTGACAGAGAATTCTTGATATCGATCCGGACCGCTTCTCTCCAGTTTCGCGAAGGCATAGAGTTCTAGCGCGAGCCTTATTATCCAAGCAGGTTCGCCAGAACGTTCAGCTATGATCAGAGTGTTCCGTCGACTCTTCCGAGCGTGACAAGTGTAGAACGAGCATATGGTACGGGCCCTATCCATTGGGAGTGGATGTGGGACCAGTTTTTGCTGACGCGAACTGGTACGAAGTTCGTGTTGCCTGGCCGCAATCGACGTTCCGCGACTTCTTACGGTTGGATGAGATGGTGGGGGCATCAGTACGTGTGCATCCGAGATGTTAAGTCTGTCGATTTTCCTCTCTATCTCTCACCTCTGAGGTTGACTGACATTCTTGAGGACGGTCTCGGTTATCTTCACGAGTAACGTGAGGCTGTTGGACTTCCTGGTACTAGCCATCTGACTTCCTTGAACGTGTCGATCACTCGTAGGAAAGACGATGGAGCGTTAGACGGATGGTATTTCCTCGGGGTCCCTATACAAAGGCATCAGTAGGAGGTTGGATCTTCACATCCTCCGACAGAGATTGTTCCTCCGTCTGCGGAAGAGGGTGAGCCTACGGAAGGCATGGCAGGAGTTAGACCTTCTGATGATTTAGTTGATGATCTTCCACCGGGCCGTCCGTTAGTTCAGTTGAGAGTCAAGATAAGGCTCACGCCGAGGATTCGCCCGCCAGCACTGAGAGAAACTTAAAACAGGCAGAAATATTACACATCAAGAAGTGGGGGAGTTTGGATCTGTTGTTGCAGATCAATCCTCCAGAAGTAGTGGGCGATGATGTTGCAGGTGTGACTGTTGCTGATAGTCGCGAAGAAGGTGAGCTCTGGTCCGGTGCTATAGAGGAGATTACAAACGAAGAAGATAGGATTGCTGATAATCGTTATGGAGGTGAGTCCGGACCCGCAGATGTCTAGAGGGATAATGTCGAAGGCGGTTCTGAAGCCAGTGATGGTCAGGGAGCGGCACGCCTTGATCATTCAAGGTCACAGCTTGAAGATGAACCTGTTGATTATTCTAGCGATGACTGGGAAGTGGATCGTGCCAATGATCACAACAACGATGATTCCATCATGAATTATTATGATAATGATGCTGGTATCGGAGGCGTAGGAAATCTTGATGATGTTGTCATAACCGCGATCGAAGCACAACTTTATGACGACGTCGAGGTCCAGCCCTCTTCCGAGCCCTTAGTCTTCGTTTCTTAGGCTGTTGCATACCGACCATGGGGTTGCAGACGGATGTTCATCCTTGCTCACCTATTCATGTTGATAATGTTGAGGAATCCGTTCCTGAGCTTGAGATGCGTGAGGGGAACATCGATCCTTCTTCGGTCCTTCCATCAGGCTATTCATTACAAGGAGGCTGTCCTGTTGACTTGGAGGTCGTGGATACATCACATTCTACTGCGGTCGAAGTTAAACCCGACATCCCGCAAGCTCAAGGTAAGAAATACGATTGTAATTCTGCTTTGTACTTTTCTTCTTTAATTCCTGCATAATCATACTAACCATATTATATCATTATTATCTTATTTCTACAGATCCTATTGAGCCGATATCTGCCTCTGCCACTTCCGTCGCATTATCTCCAGTTGTGATTACTGAACCGTCAGGCGAAGTTTTGAAAACAGTCATTGATTGTAGGACGTGCACTGCGGGGCCTTCGGAGCCTGCTATTGATCTTCCTACTATTCCTGGTACGACTCTTTCATAATTTACATTAGATTACGACTTGTAGTTTTTTGCTTTCATGTTTGTTAACGCATCATTTGCTTGTCTTGCATTCTTTCTTGCAGCTGCCGTCGATTCTGACGTCGTCATTGCTATGATGCCGGACATTCTTACGTTTGAGCATCTAAACTGTTTTGGGTAAAGCGTGCTGAAGGGCCTGCTATCTAGCCTCGCGAAGGAGTTAGCCAATCCACGCGAATGGCATATGCTGAGCGCTGGCATGAAAGCGTTGGAAGCTTGTGTTGAAGTGGTTGGATCTGATGCGCTAGTGATTGTCGATCACATTTCTGCATTCGAAAGCTCCCTTGCGAACATAGCGGCTGCTGAGCGTGCCGAGCCCGATCCTGCTATCGAGGAGAAGCGGAGGATTGCGGAGTCTTTGGGACCCGCAGTGGAACACCATGCGCATTTGACTGGCGGACTCGCGGGAGTCTCTACAAAATAACGAGATTGAGTATGAAGGTGCCTGGGTCGCCTAGATGAAATTGACATCGAGATTGAGCGTCTGCAGGCGGAGAAGATCGCTATAAGCTTCGAAGCTTCCCGTCTTGAGTCGGTAGTCACTCAGGGCCAGATAGTTGTCACACGACTCGAAAGTGAGGGCGAAGAAGTGCGCAAGCAGCTGGAAGATTCGACTGTTGAACTTCAACATGTTCTTGATCCTGTGGAGGTGTTGTCTGCAGCAAAGTCAACGATGGAATCCGCCAGGGTGGCCGTGATCAGGCTAATATCAGTATGTTTGGAGACGCTTTGATCTTTCACTCCCAATGCGCTCTTTTTACTTTAAATGTATAAAATGATCATAGGGTCTTACCTTTAGGATTTTTATAATTGGTGTAAGAAATACTTACCTTTTGACCATTCATGTATACGGTGTCAAAAAGATGTCAACCATACTTTTTTTGTTAATGAAATGACAATAGCAATTACTTTTCTATCGTGTGATGTTTGTGTGATGTGTGTTAGAATGGTTTACAGTAATAATAATGATCACAATTCTAATAAACGATGAATGTGGAATGAAATGAAAAGAGTAATACTTCCCTTTGTCATCAATTTTGGGAGTGTCCTGGGTTTCTAAACTCGGGATACGCTCTTGTCGTAGACGAATGATCTTTCTTGGTTATTTCTCCATAGCAAGGGCAAAGAAGACTTGCAAGAATACGGAGTAACTGATTAGCTTTTGTAACTACAAGCTATCTATTGTATTCTACTTCATTTCATTCTCCATTTCTATCCTTACTTATTACATTCCCTCTCTTAGGGAGTTTACATTTCTCATATTTATGTAAAAGAAAATAATAGGTTAACTGTTAGGGGGTAATATCTCTTCAAAAACTGGCCATTAATTGCAAAACCGGCTCCCCCACCATCAAAATTCACTAAACGGTAGGCCCCATTGGAGTAGACTTCTTCTATGATGCATATTGGGTCCCACTTAGGGTCAAACTTGCTCTTTGTAGTGTGCGCGGCTATCGGTCGCTTCATTACGAGTACCAAGTCACCCTTCTTGAAGGACCTACCCCTGACTTGCTTGTCATCCGCTGTTGAGATATGCTTCTGGTACATCTTTAGCCGTTGTTGTGCCGCGAGCCTCTTCTCGTCCAAGGCATCGAGCTCGGCCATTCTTAGCTCTGCATTATGTTCCTCTGTCAGGGAGTTCCAAAGTGCTACTCGCAGGGACTCAACCTGAACTTCCATTGGGACGACGACCTCTGTGCCGTATACTAGTGAATAGGGAGTAGCCCGTGTTGCTGTGCGGTACGTGGTAGATATGCCCAGAGCGCTTCGGGCAACTGTTTGTCCCAATCTTTCTTATTTTCGGCCACCATTTTTTTCAAAATCTTCACGATGGTTTTGTTGAATGCCTCAGCAAGCCCATTTACAGGAGGATAATAGGGTGTCGAGTAGCAATGCTTGATCTTGAACTTGGCACACAGCTTGTCGATCATGGCATTTCGGAAGGGTGTGCCATTGTCTGTGATGATCCGATGGGAATACCGTGTCTGTAGATGATGGCATTCCGGATGAAACCCTCCACTTGTTTAGCTTTCACGTTCTTCAAGGACACGGCCTCAGCCCACTTAGAGAAGTAATCTGTTGCTACCACTATGTACTAGTGCCCTTGAGAGGAAGAGGGGCTAATGGGGCCTATCACATCCATACCCCAGGCCACGAAAGGCTAAGACATCACTGACTGATGCAATTCTTCTGGAGGTATATGTATAATGTTGGCATGTATCTGACACTGATGGCATTTCTTGACGTAGTCCATTGCGTCTTTCACCATGGTGGGCCAATAATAGCCCATGTGCCGCACTCGATGATGCAGGTTCCGGCCACCCTGGGAGGCGCCACATTCTCCTCCGTGCGCCTCTCCAGCGTATCATGAACTTCTTCTCGGGCTAGGCATCTTGACAGTGTTCCATCGTTGGAGCGTCGATATAGTACCTCTTCTAAGAGGACGAACGAGTTAGAGCGCTTTCTGACTTGAGTGCGCATTTGCAGATCCTTGGGTAAGAACCCGTATTTCAAGTAATCAAAGAATGGCCTTCGCCAATCGTCTTCTTCTATGATCTCAAAGCAATGGATAGGGCTTGCGCTCGTGACATTCTCGGCCACTGTGAGGGATGGCAATATCCTCCTTTCTTCTATGGTAACTTGAAGTGGGCTGCCCCCTGGGTGCGCGAGAGCCGCGGCCAGGTTAGCCAATGCATCTGCTTGAGAATTTTCAGCTCTCGAGACGTGTGACATTGTACTGTCCCAGAAATGATCGAACAGGGCTCGAGCCCGATGGCAAAGAGGTGATAGCTCTGGCTTGCGGACTTCATATTCCGTCGTAAGCTGTCCCACAACTAACCGAGAATCACTGTATACTTGTAGTGATCAAATTTGCATGTCTCATGCCAACTATAACCCAACAATGAGGGCCTGATACTCTGCCTCGTTGTTTGTGCACGACGGCACTATTGTGAATGAGTAGGGCAAGAAGTCACCTTGAGGATTGATGAAGATCATGCCGACCCCTGATCCTGCAGCTCTAGAGGCTCCATCGAAGTACATCTGCCATCGTCTCGCGATCCTTACCGTCATGGCTTGGTTGTCGGGAAGATCACATTCCATTTCCATGTTATCCGGTATCGAGTGGGCTACCAAAAAATTGGCTATCGCTTGCCTTTAACTGCTCGAGATGGCAGGTACGTGATGTCGAATTCGAATAGTAGTAACACCCACTTGGCTAATCTCCTTGACAACAAAGGCCGATTCATCAAGAACTTGATAGGATCTGCTCTGGAGATCAATGTAATCTGGTATGACAGATAGTAATGCCTCAGCTTCTTCACGGCGAATATCAAAGCCAGACATATCTTCTCTATCGGTGAGTAATTAAACTCAGCGCCAACAAGCGTGTGTCTCAAGTAGTACAGAGCATTCTCTTTTCCTTCTTTGTTCTTCTGGGCGAGCAGTGCCCCCAGGGAGTTTTCTCCCACTACTACATATAGTATCAGAGGCTTTCCCTCGATCGGCACTACGAGAACTGGAGCTTTCCCGAGTAGCTCTTTGAGAGAATCGAAGACTTTCTGGCACGCTTCATCCCACTCGAAGCGAACGTCTTTCTTGTTTAGCTGAGAGAAAGGCTGACAGTGACCTGACAGGTTCGAGATGAACCGCCGCAGGTAAGCGACTCTCCCTTGGAAGCTCTTCAGCTCTTTCAAGTTCTTCGGAGGAGGCATTTCTCGGATCACCTTGATCTTCGAGGGGTCAATTTCGATTCCCTGATGCCTGACCACAAAACTAAGAAATTTCCCAGAGGATACCCCGAAGGCGCACTTCAATGGGTTCATGCGAACGCTTTTCTTCCTCAACCTCTGAAATACTAACTTCAAATGTTCGCGGTGCTGCTGATGCCTGTCAGACCTCACTACCAACTCATCAACGTAGCATTCGACATGCTTGTGCATCATGTCTTGGAAGATTACCTGCATCACTCTCTGATATGTGGCACCTGCATTCTTCAGCCCAAACGACATCACCCGATAACAGAATATCCCGAGAGATGTGCGGAAGGTAGTGGACTCTTCGTCTTCTGGAGCCATTCGGATCTGATTATACCCTAAGTAGCCGTCCATAAAGGACATCATCGTATATGTTGACGTGCTATCGATCAAGAGCTCTGGGATAGGTAGAGGAAAGTCTTCTTTGGGACAAACCTCATTTAGGTTACAGAAATCAACGCACACCTGGATCTGGCTGCTCTTCTTCTTCACAGGTACTATGTTCGAGATCCATTTGGGATACTGAACTTCCCTGATAAACCCAGCTGTTGGGGCTCAAATTCGCACCCATTATAAAACAGTATCCAGCAGTTCATCTACGACGATTCGGACCAATTTCGAGATTCGAAATACTCAAAAAATGCCAGTGCAACCCTAACATGCGCGATCATGACTAAAACCCACGAATGCTATTTTGGAGCGGAATCGGACATGCAGATGGCCGCCAAATGATTTGAAATGCCCCAAAACCCTTAACCTAAAAGTTTCAAAATCGCGCGGTGCTCATCTTTACCTACACGCACCAAAACGTGTTTTACCCCTGTCCGGAACTGACCGAAAGGGCCCGAAAGCCTACAGGTACCATTTTTGAGCAAATTTGGACATTCGTATTACTGCCAAATGATCCAAAATGCCCGAAAAACCTTAAGTAGCAAGTTTAAAGTCCTTGCGGTGCATATTTCCATGTGCGCGCTTCCTGGAACAATATTCCTATGCAAAGAGCCGATCGGGAGGGTCCAAATTGGTAAGGAACTACCAAAATTCACAACAGATGACCATCGGTACCCCACCCCATTCATTCAGGAGTTCGATCATGGCCTAAAAGTGGCTTGGCGTCAGTGACTTTGGTCTCCGAAAAGGTAGCCCCCTCTGGAGGTCGCCCGTTGGAGCCTAAAACCTGAAATAATTTGAGTGATGGAATGTGTGTACGCCACTCTCTCTCCACATGTGGATGCCATGAGGAGACATGCATCTTCCCTCTCACCACATACACATGAGGGACATACTCTCCCTCTTTTAAAATTTAAAAAAATCAAAATAAATAATAAAAAATCCAAATGATGCCAAGTGTGTCCACATGCGTGTTGAGCTCTTAATTGTGCATATTCTAACCCCAATTCATCGCTCATTGTGCACGGTTTACATGTTTAAAGGAATACTCTAATGCATGATTTGTGATTGTAGGAACAAGATGGAGATTTCACTGATTCAAGGCTAAATAGAGCACTTTATATACATTGAAGATTACAGAACCAAGTGCAAAAGGATGGAAGGAAGAAGCAAAGGAGAAAAGAAAAGAAAGCAGAAAAATGTACTAAAGACCGATCGTACGACCGGTCGTTGAAAGCCCAAGACCGGTCGTCCGATCGGTCTAACTACACAACAGAAGATGCCACATTGTAAAACCTCACTGGACCAGTTGAGACCGGTCGTACGACCGGTCGTGCATCACTCAGACCAGCCGTGCGACCGGTTGTGCATTCAACAGGAAAATGCAGAACTCGCTGGACACTTTCTTAGACAAGTCCGACCGGTCGTGACCGGTCGGCCAATCCACTCAGACCGGTCGTACGACCGGTTGGACATGCAAAATAGATGGTTTCTAAATTGGGCGCCGAAATTCTCTGCGCAAGTGTGTAATTCCTTGCGCAATCTGAAAGTTTCTTACGCAATGGACACCTCCAAGCTATAAAAGGACTTCTTCCCTTCATACCAGGGGATGCTAGGACGTGGGGATTACTTAGGAGACGGATTCTACTTCGAGTTTCTAGTTTTCTTCCTGTTTTAGTAGTTTTTATGTTTTTAAGGCTTCTAGTTCAAGGATGTTAGAGATGAACTAAAACCTCTTAGCTAGGGTTAAGAGGTGAAGCTTTTGATTCATTTTTGATGGATTGATGCAACCTAGTGTTGGGGCTCAAATTTGCACCCATTGTAAAACAGCATCCCGTGGTCTATTGACAATGATTTGGATAAGTTTGGAGGCCGGGAGAGCCCCAAAAATACCAGCACAACCCTGATCGCTTAGTAGCGACTAAAATCCATAAACACCATTTCGGAGCGAAACTAGACATGCGCTTCACCGCCAAATGATCCGAAATGTCCTAAAACCCTTAACCTGCAAGTTTCGAAGTCATCTGGTGCATATTTTTACCTGCGCACCTCGAAATGCGTTTCATCCCCGTCTGGAGCTGACAAAAAAGGGTCCGTAAGCCTATAACTACCATTTCGGAGTGGAACTGGACATGCGTTTCACCGCCAAATGATCTGAAATATCCTAAAACCCTTAACCTGCAAGTTTCGAAGTCATCCGGTGCATATTTTTACCTGCGCACCTCAAAATGCGTTTCATCCCCGTTTAGAGCTAACCAAAAAGGGTCCGTAAGCCTACAGCTACCATTTCAGAGTGTAACTGGACATGCGCTTCATCGCTAAATGATCCGGAGCGCCCTAAAACCCTTAAATAGCAAGTTTGAAGTCATTATGATGTGTATTTCCATGAGCGCGCCCCCCGAAACAATGCTCCTATATGACAAGCCTACCCAGAGGCTCCAAATTAGGAAGGAAGTACCAAAATTAGCAACACCTGGACTTCCACACCCCACCCCGTTCATTCAGGTGGTCAATCCTAGCCTAGAAGTGGCTTGGCGACAGTGAGTGCATATCTAGAAAAGGTAGCTGTCCTTTGGAGGTCCCTCGTCGGAGCTAAAATGCTGAAATTTTCTAAGTACTGGAATCCTGAAAATCTGGCTAAGTAGTGGGAAAGCGCCGGCAAAAGACATGCGCCTGGCCTCCAACCACATGCGCTTGCATCCTATTAGTGAAATGGAGTGAATGAAACACTTTCCCGAAAAGCGCCGGGAAATGCGCCGGTAAAGGATATGCGCCCGGATCCTCCACATGCGCCTGGTGCATTTTTCTCACATGCGCTTGCCTTTGTTTCTGGCACATGCGTAGGGAAATACCCGCCGGACCGGACCCGAACCCGATTACCCCCTATAAATAGCGAAGTCGCTTCATTTCATCAGCACGAGATCATCCCCCGCCGACCTCAGAGTGATGTAAGTACCACATGCGCTTGCTTTCTCTCCCCTCGCCGGATGCCTTGGTCGGAGTGGATTCCCTCGCCGAAAACCCTCGCCGAAAACCCTCGCCGGAAAGGAATTTTCTCGCCGGAATCCCAAGTTCAGGAAGAAAATCCTGAAATTTCTAAGTGCTTGGGCACATGCGCCCGCTTATCCCCCACATGCGCCGGCTTATTCCACCACATGCGCCGGCTTTTCCCACCGGAAAATCCCAAATTTCTTTAAGTCTAGGAGGGACATGCGCCCACTCCTTAGGTCCAGGCGCATGTGCACCACCACATGCACCGGGATTGCTTCCGGACTCCCGTTTTTCATGAAAAATAGGGCCACATGAACCCGGCTCCCTGCCACATGCGCCCGGCTCCCTACCACATGCGCCTGAAAGATGATGCAGTGCCACATACGCCTGCACAAATGGCCACATGCGCCTGTACACACCCCCCATGCTTCTGGACGCTGATGGGAGGGTAAACCTTCTGTTGTGCGGCCCGCCTTCGTCCGGGATCGGATTTTGATGAAACCGCCTCTCCTAGATGCGTCTCGATGAGTTCTATCCATCCACCGGATTAGATTCTCCAATGGTTAATGATAAGTTACCCAAATCAATGTTTTGGTCCAAAATGACCAACACTTAGCCAATTTGGCAGCCCCGGAAATCCTTCCGAAAGAGCCGAAAACGGCCTAAAATGAGAAGAATCGAGCGGAATTGGACCGAGCCCGAGAGGGAAACTTTTCTTCTACTTTACATGATACACCATAATCATGCACCGCGACTGAGGTTATCCTATCTCAGGACCCTTGAATACCCTAATCAAGCGGTCGGCAGGCCCGCTACTTAGTCATTTCCAGCCTTGGGAAGTGGCCTGTTGGCCCGGAAATCGACTTCGGCTAAGCAAATCGAAACGCGATCGCACCGCGATCTTCGTGGACATAATCCACCCCTGTTCCAAGTTGGTCATTGATAATATTCACCGATTTCCCTGATTAGACCGCAAACAGGTCCACTACTTAGTCGTTTTCAGCCCTGGGAAGTGCCCTGTTGGCCCAGAAATCGACTTCTGCTAAGCAAATCGAAACGCGATTGCACAGCGATCTTCATGGACATAATCCACCCCTGTTTAGAGATGGTTATCGATAATACTCACCGATCTCTCTAATCAGACCGCAAACAGGTCCACTACTTAGTCATTTTCAGCCCTAGGAAGTGCCCTGTTGGCTTGAAAATTGACTAATGCCAAATGAAATTAAGCGCGATCTCAAAGACAGCCGAGGCAAAGCTAAAGTACTCAGGCTATCCAACAGTCGAGTTAAGCATTTATGGGGCACCGATCCCCATCATTCATAAGAAATTGGCATGAACAGGAGTCCATCGGACCCTATACTTAGCCACTTACAGGCATTGAAAACAGCCGATCCAGCCTATTGAATTTGGATCCTCAAAAGATCTTGGCTCGATAAAGCCTACTTGATCCCAAATAGATCATTGAAAATACTCAGAAGAAAGAATGTTCTCAAAGCCGAGTCGCCCGACTCCAGAAGAAATACATTTACTTTACTGTACAAAGCTCTATTCATCCCGGATAAAGGTCCGAGGCTAAACCTAAGGGGTTATGGTTACCACGAGAAACCACAAACAAAGAGTTCTAACTAAGCTTGAAACATCTTGCTATGGACTGCCACTATGAAAAAGACAGTCGATGCCCTACCCATCGACAACGGGTCCGTCGGTTGAGCTGATGAGGTAGTTGCGGATTGCTTTCCTAAGGTCACCCGTCATAAAAATACGGGCGCGGGCTTTAGGTTATGCCGACCAACATTTCGATGTTCGTGTATTCCAGCGGTCATATGTGTGCAGTAACAGGCGCGGGCCCAGAGTTGCACCACTCGATTAAAAAAACCTCGTTCGGGAACGTTGCGGAGTGCTTTCCTAAGGTCACCCGTCATAAAAATATGGGCGCGGGCCTTGGGTCATGCCGACCAACATTCGAGGATCATGTATTCCAGCGGTCACCTGTTCACAGTAACAGGCGCGGGCCCCGAGTTGCACCACTCAAATCCTGACAGTCTCTCAACCCGGACAGTCCGAAAGAAAATGGGACAAAGACATCCGGCGTGCCTAACAAATGTGGCTCAGTCCATAACAAGAAAATAAAGGTCTAAACGACCATGAACTCAAGACCATAATCCCCAGCGGATTAGTCTTTTGCCTTCCAATCAAGGGTGATCAACCATTGATGTAATTAAAGGCTCGTGAGCAGTATCACAGCCTAGAATGTAAAAGATCTCAGAATCTCTGGAATAAAATTCGCCTTGCGATATCTCCCTCTTGTGTACACTTTGTGATTGCTTATGATTGTCTATGAATATCTCTATACTCAGAATTCCCCCAGAATAAAAGAAACACGAAAAAAAGAAAGAAAGACTGCTGACGAGTAGTTCTGATCTCTCTCCTTTTTCTAAGTTCCAACAAACTGGCGACTCTGCTGGGGATTAATCGAACCCAGAATCTCTGGTTATTTCTGAGTAAATAGACATTCTGCGATAAATCATTTGCAGACACTAATGTGTACATGGGAAAGGTTACCGCAAGGAGAAATGTTCGGCGCCTTCACGGGCGCCAAATTGGCGACTCTCAATGGGAACGTTCTTCCCTTCATCTTTAAGGCAAAAGAATTTCGAAGCTTCGCATAGCATGCATGTAGTTCATACTTGTTTGTTTTTGCCTATCCACTGTCGAGCCGTATCGCGATTGGTAAGGTCGCGTCCTCTCTCTTTCCCAAGCGCGCGGAATATTCTAATGCGTGTATGACTGTGCAAAGAGAGAGAGATAGAGAGAGAGAGAAAGACAGAAAGAGAAAGATAAAGAAAGAACCAAACAAATGGCATCTACGATGATCTTCTTAGCATCCGGAGGATTTTACTTCCCCCATCTGGCAGCAACCTCTGAAGCCGGATGGCAGATTGCGTAGAAGCGCAAGACCGTCAAGAAGACTGAGAACAAGAAGGTTATTCCAGCTGAGACAGAGATGACAGCAAGGGTACAGGGCAGAATAAAGAGACAGTGGAAGCCAGTCTACAGGGGCGACGCCCGCGACTCCAGCAGAACTACCGTGTTAGCCAGGCCAAAGTTCTCCTTTGCCGATATCGACTTCCCAGCGATACCGAAGACAACATCGTCAGCGAAGATACCGAACAGATCCGCTGTTCGACAGTCGACTACGACGACGATGAAGACAATCCCTACTAAAGCTACCGTGATCAAGACGAGGCTGCAGCGAGCACAAGTAATGATGGTGCAGGTCACCGAAGGAGAGGCAAGTGAGCGATACCCAGAGCTGCCTCCAATCCAAGAACAGATAGATGAGATTATCCAGGTCCAAGAGGACACGGCCAGAGAGATGAGAGAGATGAAAGAAGCACTGTTGGCTCTAGTTGCCCAGGGGGCAAACAGAAGCCCAGCCGTACCTACTCGACAGTCTGTGGAGGAATGCCAGGGGGCAGCAGGAGAACCAGCTACCGCCGAACCACAAGCTCGCCCGAGAAACGTTGTGTTCGGATGTGTACCGCCACTGCCGTCTCAAGCCACGAGAGAAGAACTGTCCCAGATAGTTGCGGACCTGATGCGTCAGGAAAGAGAAAAGGAGAAGAGAGGAAAATATGTATACCGGGTGCCATACTTACCCGAGGTCCACGATCTCCCATTTCCCAACAATTTCAAGCGTCCAGACTTCCCTAGATTCGATGGCAGAGGATCGCCAGAGGAACACATGGCTCAATTCATGACAATGATGGGCAACCTGTCGACAATTCCCCAGTACTGTATCAGATTGTTCTCCTCAACTCTCACGAGCAAGGCATTCCAGTGGTACATGTCACTACCCGCAGGGTCAGTCAAGTCCTGGGAGCAGATGCAGGACTTGTTCATCTCCAAATTCTTCTCTACCGAGCGAGAAGTCTCACTGACAGATTTAGCCTTGGTTCGTCAAAGGCAGGGAGAGTCGGTCGAGAAGTTCATCGACAGGTGGGGGACTATAGCAGCACAATGCCGGGAACTGCCCAGCAAATCTAAGCAGGTCAAGATGTGCATGTAGGCCATGGATGCGATGATCTCATTTGGCTTATCTGGACACAACTTCTCGACATTTCGAGACCTCGCTACGAAAGCCCACCTGGTGGAAGGAGCCGCGTCCAGAGCGCAGTTCAAGGCAGAGAAGCCCAGGAGAGAAGCCGGAAGGATGATAACCTCTAACTATGTTGATAAAGGAAAGGGTTCAAATGACAGGAAACGCCTAAACGCCGAACGTAGAGTTGAGGCCAGGCCAGTAACCACGACTCAAGACAAAGGCAAGAGTTTTCAGAGGCCGCGACATCTCACGATAGAACAGTGTAATCGAGCAAACGGACCTTATACCTTCGACATGGAAGATCTGGTTCCGATCATGGAACAGCTGGTCGAAGAGAGGTTAATAAGACTGCCAGAATGCACACGCCCGGAGGAAACAAAGATGGTCGATCATCCCAACTACTGCAGGTATCATCGTATGACCAGCCACAAGACTGAAGACTGCTTTGTCCTAAAAGGCAAGATTCAACGGATGATCAACGATGGCATCATCAATATGAAGGCGGAAGAGGCAAGCCGGAACACTGTGACAGTGGTGTCTGCCTTCCCTGTGCCGGTTCAAATTCCAACGGCAAATTCGTTCCCAGAACCGGAAGAGCCATGGACACTTGTGAGCAGCAAGAAGAGGCTAAAGAACAAAAGAAGACTCGTGGAGAAAGAGAGGAAGATGAAGGACAGAATGAGAAGAAGAAATGTCAAACAAGAACAGCCGCGTACACAGCCCGTTCAGTGCGCCATGGTCTCAGTGGTCGCTCAACCAGGGGCCAGTGACAAGGACCAAGTCCTAGAGAAAGGAGAAGTCAATGTAGCGGCTCTGCGGTCAGGAAAGCAGGTCGTACAGAGAGAATTTTCGAGGCGACCCAACCCTAGAAGGACGAATGCGGTCATAGGTGAGCCATCAGGGACACCTCGAGAAAAAGAACCGGCAGAAGCAGTCAATGAGCCAGCAGCTGACCAACGAGATCACACTCGAGATAAGGCACCGGTGATTTATGATGTGGTGTCTCATCTGAAGAAGGTTCCGGCCTGACTCAGCATCTACGATGCCCTGTGCCTTTCGAAGAAATATCGGGAAATGTTGCTCAATGCATTGCTCGATCAAGAAGCCCGTGAGGTCGTGATAGTAGAGATCGAGTCAGAAATGGAAGGAATGAAGATAACGGGAACTGGGGATTGACCCGCAGAACAGGTCATGCAGATCGATCGATCGTCCATGATCACATTCTCTGAAGAAGACAGAACGATCAGCTTGACAGACCACAACCGCCCATTGATGGTGACAGGTCTCATTCGAGACATAGAGGTCCGAAGATGAATGCTGGACGACGGATCCGCTGTGAATATTGTGCCTCTGAAGACATTGCAGCAGTTGGGTTTCAGACAGACAGCACTTCGCCCAAGCGCCATGGTTATCCAAGGGTTCAATCAGGACGGCCAGCTTGTCCTAGGGTCCATTACTATCATGCTGGAAATAGAAGAATTGAGCACCAAAGTCACCTGTCAGGTGATCGATGCGATGACGACATACAATATCTTGTTGGGACGACCGTGGCTTCATCAATACGGCATTATTCCCTTGACATACCACCAATGCTTCAAATACAATAGGGATGGCGTCCAGTATAGAGTGGCGGCAGACCCGAGGCCATACTCCGTCACTAAATCTTTCCTAGCAGATGCATAATACAATCAGGAGAGCAATGGAGCCGAGACCGCCAGAAAAGCCAACAAACCGACAGAGGTGGCACAGGGGGTAGAACCCCAGGGCAAGAATCCAAGACAAGCGAACGAAGCTCCGTGAGTGGTCACTGAAGCGACAAGGGCTCACAGAGGAAATCCGTTGCAAAGGAAGAAGTTTTATTTGATACCGAAGCGCCTCCGTAAGGAAGGGCAGTCAGTGTTGAAACAGATGACAAGCCAATAGATGAGCGTGTTGCAGTCCAGCTTCAATATGTCGGTGCTAAAGGTTGAGAGGATTCGTCCCTTCCCTAAAGCTCCGAGCCAGTTCTACGTGCCGCCGACAATGGGAGCCAGGCATGAGATAAGATTTCAGGCCGGACTCTGCAACCCATTGCAGATCGAAGAGAACGCGAAGAGAACACCGGTAGAGACACCGCCCATTGAAGAAGAAAGATATATATAGCAAGGCCAGTAGAAACATTATGAGGAACATGGGGTTCATCTGTTCAGAACCGCCAGCTCGGAAAGGCATGCTTGCACCCTTCGAAGTAAAGACGAAGGTATATAGAGGAAAAGAAGCCCTGGGGGCAGGATGTGAGATCAGACATATTAACATGGTGACAATTAGTCCCGTGGAAGAGGTGAGGCCCGCTGGACCAAGTGAAGTCATACAGCCGAGTGCCACGCCAGAGCAGATCGAAGATGGGGGTCAGCCCACGATAGATGAGCTACAAGAAGTCAATCTGGGGACCACCGAAGAGCCGAGGAATACTTATATCAGTAAGAACATTCCAGAAGAAAAGAGGGAGAGTAACATTCAACTCTTGAAAGAGAACAGGGACGTGTTCGTATGGACCTATTCTGAAATGCCAGGACTGAACCCGGCAATCGCGATGCACAGGTTGAATATCGCGAAGGAGAAGAGGTCGGTCAAACAGCCACAGAGACGCTTCCATCCTGACATCGTCCCGAAGATAGAGGAAGAGGTGAAGAAGCTGCTTCAGGCCGGGTTTATCAGGGAAGTTCAGTATCCCAAATGGATCTCGAACATAGTACCTGTAAAGAAGAAGAGCGGCCAGATCCGGGTGTGCGTTGATTTCCGCAACTTGAACGAGGCTTGTCCCAAAGATGACTTTCCTCTACCCATCCCGGAGCTTCTGATCGATAGCACATCAGCATATACAACGATGTCCTTTATGGACGGCTACTCAGGGTATAATCAGATCCGAATGGCTCCAGAAAACGAAGAGTCCACTGCCTTCCGCACATCTCTCGGGATATTCTGTTACCGGGTGATGCCGTTTGGGCTGAAAAATGCAGGCGCCACATATCAGAGAGCGATGCAGGTAATCTTCCAAGACATGATGCATAAACATGTGGAATGCTACGTCGATGACCTGGTAGTGAGGTCCGACGGACATCAGCAGCATTGTGAACATTTGAAGTTAGTATTTCAGAGGTTGAGGAAGAAGAGCCTCTGCATGAACCCGTTGAAGTGCGCCTTTGGGGTGTCCTCCGGAAAATTCCTTGGCTTTGTGATCAGGCATCAGGGAATCAAGATTGACCCCGCGAAGATCAAGGCGATCCGAGAAATGCCTCCTCCGAAGAATTTGAAAGAGCTGAAGAGCTTCCAAGGGCGAGTAGCTTACTTGTGGCGGTTCATCTCGAACCTGCCAGGTCGCTGCCAGCCTTTCTCTCGGCTGAACAAGAAAGACGTCGTCTTCGAGTGGGACGAAGCGTGCCAGAAAGCCTTCGATTCCCTCAAAGAGTTACTCGGGAAAGCTCCAGTTCTCGCAGTGCCAATCGAGGGAAATCCTCTGATACTATATGTAGCAGTGTGAGAGAACTCACTTGGGGCACTGCTCGCCCAGAAGAATGAAGAAGGAAAAGAGAATGCTCTGTACTATTTGAGCAGCACGCTCATCAGCGCTAAGTTTAATTACTCATCGATTGAGAAGACATGCCTGGCCTTGGTATTCGCTGTGAAGAAGTTGAGGCATTACTGTCTGTCATATCAAATTACATTGATCTCCAGAGCAGATCCTATCAAGTTCCTGATGAACCGACCTATGTTGTCGGGGCGTTTAGCCAAATGGGCCCTACTGCTATCCGAGTTCGACATCACGTATCTGCCGTCTCGAGCTGTTAAAGGGCAGGTGATAGCCGATTTTCTAGCAGCTCACCCAATACCGGATAACATGGAAATGGAATGTGATCTGCCTGACGACCAGGCCATGATGGTAAGGGTCGCGAAGCAGTGGCGGATGTATTTCGACGGAGCCTCAGAGCTGCAGGATCAGGGGCCGGTGTGATCTTCATCAGTCCTCAAGGCAACTTGTTGCCCTACTCATTCACAATAGTGCCGTCGTGCACAAACAATGAGGTAGAGTATCAGGCCCTCATCATTGGGTTAAAGTTGGCACGAGACATGCGAATCCGATCACTACAGGTATACGGTGATTCTCGGTTAGTTGTGGGACAGCTTATGACGGAATATGAAGTCCGCAAGCCGGAGCTGTCATCTCTTTGTCATCAGGCCCGAGCCCTGTTCGATCATTTTCGAGACAGTACAGTGTCGCACGTCCCAAGAGCTGAAAATTCTCAAGTAGACGCATTGTCTAACCTGGCCGCGGCTCTCGCGCAACCAGGGGACAGCCCACTTCAAGTCACCATAGAAGAAAGGAGAATATTACCATCCCTCACAACGGCCGAGGATGTCACGAGTGCAAGCCCTGTACATTGCTTTGAGATCACAGAAGAGGAAGATTGGAGAAGACCATTCTCTGATTACTTGAAGTATGGGTTCTTACCTGAGGATCCGCAGATGCACACTCAAGTCAGAAGGCGTGCCAGCTCATTCGTCCTCTTAGAAGAAGTACTGTATCGACGCTCCAGCGATGGAACGCTGTCAAGATGCCTGGCCCGAGAAGAAACTCATGATACGCTAAGAGAGGCGCACGGAGGAGAATGTGGTGCCCATTAAGGCGGAAGGAACCTACATCATCGAGTGCGGCACATGGGCTATTATTGGCCCACCATGGTGAAAGATGCGATGGACTACGTCAGAAAATGACATCAGTGTCAGATACATGCTGACATCATACATATACCTCCAGAAGAACTGCATCAGTCAGTGATGTCTTGGCCTTTTGCGGCCTGGGGAATGGATGTGATAGGCCCCATTAGCCCCTCTTCCTCTCAAGGGCACCAGTACATACTGGCGGCAACAGATTATTTCTCTAAGTGGGCTGAGGCTGTGGCCCTGAAGAACGTGAAAGCTAAACAAGTGGAGGGTTTCATCCGGAACGCCATCATCTATAGACACGGTATTCCCGATCGGATCGTCACGGATAATGGCACGCCCTTCCGAAATGCTGTGATCGACAAGCTGTGTGCCAAGTTCAAGATCAAGCACTGCTACTCAACACCCTATTATCCTTCTGCAAACGGGCTTGCTGAGGCTTTCAACAAAACCATCGTGAAGATTCTGAAGAAAACGGTGGCAGAGAATAAGAAAGATTGGGACAAATGGTTGCCCGAAGCGCTCTGGGCATATCGTACTACGCACCGCACAGCAACGCGAGCTACTCCCTATTCACTAGTATACGGCACGGAGGCCATCATCCCTATAGAAGTTCAGGTCGAGTCCCTGCGAGTAACACTTTGGAACTCCCTGACTGATGAAGGTAATGCTGAGCTCAAGATGGTCGAGCTCGATGCCTTGGACGAGAAGAGGCTCGCGGCACAACAACGGCTAGAGATGTACCAGAAGCATATCTCAACAGCGTATGACAAGCGAGTCAGGGGTAGATCCTTCAAGAAGGGTGACTTGGTACTCGTAATGAAGCGACCGACAGCCGCGCACACTACAAAGAGCAAGTTCGACCCTAAGTGGGACCCGATATGCATCATAGAAGAAGTTTACTCCAACGGGGCCTACCGTTTAGTGAATTTCGACGGTGGCGAAGCCGGTTTTGCAATTAATGGCCGGTTTCTGAAGAAATATTACCCCTAACAGTCCACCTGTTACTTTCCTTTACATAAATAGGAGAAATGTAAACTCCCCAAGAGAGGGAATGTAATAAGTAAGGATAGAAACGGAGAATGAAATGGAGTAGAATACAGTAGATAAGCCTGTAGTTACAAAAGCTAATCAGTTACTTCGTATTCTTGCAGGTCTTCCTTGCCCTTGCTATGGAGAAATAACCAAGAAGGACCATTCGTCTACGACACGAGCATATCCCGAGTTCAGAAACCCTGGACACTCCCGAAATCGACGACAAAGGGAAGTATTACTCTTTTCATTTCATTCTACATTCATCACTTACTAAAACTGTGATTATTATTGTTATTATTGTAGACCATTCTAGCACACATCACACAAACATAACACGATAGAAAAAATAATTGCTATTGTCATTTCATTTAACAAAAGTTTGGTTGACATCTTTTCGACGTCATATGCATGAATGGTCAGAAGGTAAGTATCTCTTACACCAACTACAAAATTTTCTAAAGGTAAGATCCTACGATCATTTCTATACATTTGAAGTCAAGAAGGAGAGCATCGAGAGCGAAAGATCAAAGCTTCTCCAAACATCCCGATATCAGCCTGATCATGGCCACCCTGGTAGTTTCCATCGATGACTTTGCTGCGGATAGCACCTCCGCAGGATCGGGAACATGTTGAAGTTCAGCAGTCAAATCTTCCAACTGCTTGCGCGCTGCTTCGCCCTCACTCTTAAGCCGCGTGACCGCTATCTGACCCTGAGCAACTACTGACTTGAGACAGGTAGCTTCGAAGCTCACGGCGATCTTCTCCGCTTGTAGACGCTCAATCTCAGCGTCGATTTCAGCTATACGGCCCAAGCACCCTTCATACTGTATCTTATTATTTTGTAGGGATTCTCGTGCGTTCGCCGTAGAATGCGGGTGACGTTCCACTGCAGGTCCCAAAGACTCTACAATTCTTCGCTTCTCCTCGGTAGCAGGATCGGGCTCGACGCGCTCAGCAGCCGCTACGTTTGCGAGGGAGCTTTCGAACGCAGAGATGCGATTGACAACCACGAGCGCATCAGACCCAACTACTACGACACAAGCTTCCAGCGCTTTCATGCCAGCGCCTAGCATATGCCATTCTTGTGGATCGGCCAACGCCTTCGCAAGGCTAGACAGCAGGCCCTTCAGCACGCTCTGACCAAAACAATCTAAATGTTCAAATGCAGGAATGTCCGATATCATAGCAATGGCGACGCCAGAATCGATGGCAGCTGCAAGAAAGAATGCAAGACGAACAAATGGTGCATTAGCAAAAATGAAAGCAGAAACTACAAGTCATAATCTAATGTAAAGTGCGAAGGAGTCGTACCAAGAATGGCAGGAAGATCAATAGTAGGCTCCGAAGGTCCCGCAATGCACGTCCCGGAATCAACAACTGTTTCCAAAGCTTCGCCCGACAATTCAATAGTCACAACCGGAGACGATGCGACGGAAGTGGCAGAGGCAGGTATTGACTCAATAAGATCTGTAGAAATAAAATAATAATAACAAAATATGGTTAGTATGATTATGCAGGAATCGAAGAAGAAAAGTACAAAGCAGAACCACAATCGCATTTCTTACCTTGTGCTCGCAGAATGTCGGGTCTGACTTCGACCGTAGCAGAGCGTGACGTATCCACGACCTCCAACTCAACAGGACAGTGTACTCGCGATGAACAGCCTGATGGAAGGATCGAAGAAAGATCGACGTTCCCTTCACGTATCTCAAGCCCAGGAACGGATTCCTCAGCGTTATCATCACGAACGGGCAAACAAGGAGGAACATCCGTCGACAACCTCGTAGTCGGTACCACAACAGCCTGAGAAACGAAGACTAAAGGCTCGGAATAAGGTTGGACCCTGACGTTGTCGTAGAGTTGTGCTTCGATCGCTGCCATGGCAACATCGTCAAGATCACCTACACCCCCGACTCCGGCATCGTTATCATAATAATTCGCGAGGGAATCATCGTTGCTGTGATCATTGGCGCGATCCACTCCCCAGTCATCACCAGAATAATCTACAGGTTCATCTTCAAGCTGTGACCCCGAACCATTGAGGCACGTCGCTCCCTGACCATCACCGGCTTCAGAACCATCTTCGGCATTGTCCCCCTCGACATCTGCAGGCTCGGACTCACCTCCGTCACGATTATCGATAATTATATCTTCTTCGTTTGCAATCTCCTCTGTAGCACCAGACCGAAGCTCACCTTCTTCGTGGCTATCGGCAACAGTCGCACCTACCACTATCTCTAGAGTAGTGATCTGCAACAACGGATCCAAACTCCCCCACTTCTTGATATGTAACATTTCTGCCTTTCTTAAGTTTTTCTCAGGTGCTGACGGGCGAACTCTTGGTGTGAGTCTTATCTTGACTCTCAACTGATCTCTCGCGCGGCTCGGTGGAAGATCGTTAACGAAATCATCAGAAGGTCTAACTCCTGCCATGCCTCCCGTAGGCTCACCCTCTTCGACAGATGGAGGAGCAGTCTCTGCCAAAGGACGCGAAGATCCGACCCCTCGCTGACTTCTCTGTATAGGGACCCCGAAGCAATACCATCCGTCTAACGCTCCATCTTCTTTCCTACGAGTGATCAGCACGTTCAAGGAAGTCAGATGGCTGGTACCAGGAACTCCGACGGCCTCACGCTGCTCACAAAGATAACCAAGATCGACCTCAGGAACGTCATTCAACCTTGGAGGAGAGAGATAGAGAGGGAAATCGACAGGTTTGGCATCCCGGATGCGCGCATACTGATGCCCCCACCATCTCATCCAACCATAAGAAGTCGCGGGACATCGACTACTGCCAGGCAACACGAACCTCGCACCAGTTCGCGTCAGCAAAAGTTGGTCCCACATCCACTCCCAATGGACAGGAGCCGTGCCATATGCTCGTTTTATCCTCGTCACGCTCGGAAGAGTCGACGGAACACCCTGATCGTAGCCGAACTGTCTGGCGAACCTACTTGGGTAGTAAGGCTCGCGCCAGAACTCCATGCCTTCGCGGAACGGGAGAGAGGCGGTCCGGATCGATATCAGGAATTCTCTGTAAGAAGAGTCAATCGAATCCTCATCATCGATGACTTCAATATCTTCATCAGCAATGGAAGCAGGAAAATGGTAGAAGTCAACTTCATTCTCACTGCAGATCCTTGAAGACACCTATTCTGGCATCTTAAGCACCATCTTGGCCTTCATGAACCTGATAAGAGGCGCTCGGTCCGGAAAGAAGTAGGCGTGAGGCTTCATGCCATATACCCACGGGAAATAAATGCCTAACCAGCCACAGAAATAATGCCACGGGCAATAGGCCGCATCCATCCCATCAGCAGGTTTGTCCGGATTACTGGCAACATAACCAAACGCTCTATATATGCTGCAAAGTATAGGTGGCGCTATAGCAAGACGTTGACCACTAGCAAGGGCACCTGCCATAACGAAGCAAGAAACCCTGACGCCATCAACACTCTTCTAGCTGGGAAGTGTGACTACGGACAACCAGTAAGCGAGGAAGCCTGCTAGATCGTAAGTGGGAGACAATACATTCGGGCAAGGGAACTTGCATTGTAACCTTTGTCGTAAAGCCCTTATTCTTTTAACATCAACTTTATATTTTCCGTAGTCGATCCTGAAAGACAGAAAGGAGAGAGAATTTCACATAAGAAGCTATGCAGGAGAAAAGAGCATACATCATGAAAAGAAAGAAAGGGACGTCCCGGGAAGACTTACTTCAAGCCGTGGCTGAAGTAAACTGACCAATCTTCATAGTGTATCTTTGTAATGCAGTCAAATTGTTGCAATTCATTGAACAACTCCAAACACGCCTTGGAATGATAGGCCTTCCGATCGCCTTCGCGCCTGAAGCCAGACAATTCTTCATCAGAGGGGATATATTCGTGATAATACCCGCCGTGTATGGGCAAGCCCTCCATCATCTTAAGATCCCAGAGGGTTATGCTCATCTCTCCTTGAGGAAGATGGAAAGAGTTGGTAACGGAACTCCAGTAATTTAAGAAGCCCCTGAGAATCGTCGGATCTCGTGGAAAGAAGCCATCAGTCGCCTCGATGGCATAGTAAAGCCCGACCTCTCTCAGCACAGCCTCGTGCCGGATCAGAATCTCCTTCGCCCAGGGGATGTAGCTGTCACGACGACTCAGATGCCCTCATGTACGGAAGCTCGAAGTTTTCCACATTGCGGACGTGCTCATAGGAAGGAACCTTTGACGCACCATCTCAAAGAAATGAGTCGGATAAGGTGCATGCGGATCACACGTAGGCATAAGGAAAGTCATCTCCTTAATCTCACCAACCTTCTGTTGCTTCCCGTTGCTTCTCAGGGTGGCAGTGAGTAATCTCTCAGGAACTGAAGACCATCTCTTCACTCCATAGAACTGGCTAGGTCTACGAACATCAGATGGTTCGATGCTTGGAAAAGGTTTACACCTCATAAGAGACTTTTGGTGCAAGATGACTTCGCCATTGTAGGGGTTCGTGATGCAGATGCCACGCTCAGCAGTGATCTTGTTGCTCTCCCATCCAATCTTCATCCTTTCATATTTCAAGTCGAGGAGCTGTGTCAATCGCTGCGCTTGACTGAGCGCCTTGATCGGTTGTTTTCCTCGTCCTCCTTTCTTCTTACCTTTCTGACCTATCAGGTTTTCTTCTACATTTTGAACAGGTATATTTTGAGGACCTGCCTTGATGGTACTCGCCACACCAGCAAGTTGGGCATACCAATAGACCCACTCTTGTTCTGTTCCTCGCTTTGGAGGTTCAGGCGCTGTCTTGTTGACGAAGATGCGCACCAGCACTTCATGAGGGAGCTGCCCAATACGCTCCGAGAAATCCTTTATCTCGGGTTCGACCGTAGGAAAGAAGCGAGAGTTACGTCTTGAAGGAGGAGGGTTAGAAGGACCTTCAGCTGTTCTTTTCCGACCGCGCTTCATCGGCGACGGACCAGAAGCATGCGACCCAGAAGTTTCACCAGAAGATCCCATTGTCGCTAATGCAATTCACTGCAACGCGTAAACAAAACAACATTAGAAAACAACTCGATACACACGGGCAAATAGCCTAACGAAATCGTATCGCGAACATAAGCACAGCATGTAGAGCACAAGAAACAAAGCATGAAAGCAACCAAAATCAAGAGCATAGCATATCAATCATCATACGCATTTCATAACAAAGCAACTGCCATCATACATGCACGCATACATGTGATTGATGCACACATAAAATCACAGACTGAACCCACAATACATCCGTGCATTTAGTCTAAAAGTAGCCTTGACAAGTCTAGGTGCTTATAAGTAGGAACTAGACAGAGTCAGGAAACAGTTTTCAGCATCATACATACGCAACTGTTCGTACACAGCAACTTTACAAGCAATCGGGACGCTATAGGCGCACTCTGGCAAACATACTCTGAACCTGCCTAAAATAGAAAGTTGCAAGCTGTGACAGGCCAAAGTAGGCAGCCAACTGCAGGCCCAAGGCACTAAGCTCCAATCGTGCTTGAATTTTAAGTGATCTAGCCTCAAACAGCACTGAATTTGACTGAAAACGGAGACGAAATGCCATTTCTTCACAAGTGCAAAGAAGGGGCTAAAAATGAAAATTTTGGCTAAGTATTGGGCTCACATGCGCCCAAGGTGGAGCCCCAGGCGCATGTGGCCCCTCACATGCGCCCAATCCACAAATTCCGCAATTCGAAGTTCATTATACAAAGTCTCAGGCGCATGTGCAATCTGACATGCGCCCGGCTCAGAAGAAAGGAAGGAAACGAGGTTGAAATTCAAGCTTCAGGCGCATGTGTCAGCCCCACATGCGCCCACCTCTGATTTTTGGAAAAAACACAAGTCCGGGCAGTGCCCTAGGCGCATGCCCAGAACAACATGCGCCTGGGACATGCGCTCGGTTCATCATGGGCATTTGACATGCGCCTGGAGGAAGCACTTTACTGGAAAAAGTAATGGTAGTAGGCCACATGTGCCCACAAGGGGACCACAAGCGCCTGTACCCCAAGGGTGAGCTCTCTCACCTTGGAAAAATTAGATTTTCTGACTCGAGGAAATGTTGGAATGACTCAGTGAGTCAACTATTTATACTTGAGCCTAGGGGACCGGTGCACTGCACTAGCGTGACGTAAGCATCCAGCGCAGCACACCGGGGGGGCACTTGTTGGGGCTCAAATTTGCACCCATTGTAAAACAACATCCCGTGGTCTATTGACAATGATTTGGATAAGTTTCGAGGCCGGGAGAGCCCCGAAAATGCCAGCACAACCCTGATCGCTTAGTAGCGACCAAAATCCGTAAACACCATTTCAGAGTGGAACTGGACATGTGCTTCGCCGCCAAATGATCCGAAATGTCCTAAAACCCTTAACCTGCAAGTTTCGAAGTCATCCGGTGCATATTTTTACCTGAGCACCTCGAAATGCGTTTCATCCCCGTTTGGAGCTGACCAAAAAGGGTCCGTAAGCCTACAACTACCATTTTAAAGCGGAACTGGACATGCGCTTCACCGCCAAATGATCTGAAATGTCCTAAAACCCTTAACCTGTAAGTTTCGAAGTCATCCGGTGCATATTTTTACCTACACACCTCGAAATGCGTTTCATCCCCGTCTAGAGCTGACCAAAAAGGGTCCGTAAGCCTATAGCTACCATTTCAGAGCGGAACTGGACATGCGCTTCACCGCCAAATGATCCGGAGCGCGCCAAGACCCTTAAATAGCAAGTTTACTTAAGCTCCATCCATCCATTAGTTGCTTGTGAAAGATCTTGGCTATTGACTTCAACCTTTGGATTAGGTATGTACACTTATCCTATCTCTCTCGTTTCCTTTGGTTTTCTTTCTCTTTGATCACTTGATTCCCAAAAATCTGGTGGATCCATTCGTCAGGTGGACCACATCATAGAAAACAGTGGAGATAACGATGTCCACTATTGAAACTTCCGTGGCCCACCGTGATGTTTGTAAACATTTTTACCTGTCCAATATTGGACTCTATGGGTTCCTCATGATCTGGGGAACCTGATAGATGGCGTGGATCATACTAATGTGGGCCCCACTTGAAATAAATAAAGAAAAGAAAAAAATATATATATTAAAACGTCCAGACGCTGGACGTTCACAGCGTCAGAGACGCTGGAACCATCCAACGTCCGAGCGGTTTGAATGGGGTCCCCACTCGTGGGACCCACCTTGATGTTTATGTTGTATCCACACCGTCCATCTGTTTTCCCAAGTCATTTTAGGGCCAGGGCCCAAATCTAAAGCAGATTCAAATCTTAAGCGGACCGCACCACATGAAACAGTGGTGAAGATGGTGCTTATGGTTGGACCTTCTTTGGCCCACCTTGACGTTTCTAGACTAAATAATACACCCAATATGGGGCTCCTCGGGTCCCCCATGAGCTGGGGAATATGATGAGCGGAGTGGATCATCCTCTTGTGGGCCCCACTGGGCGAAAACCATAGAAAAACAAAAACAAAAAAAAAAGAAATAAGAAGGAGAAGGCACTGGGAGTTCATGTGGGCCACCCTGTGGTGCCAGCTGGTGGGTCACCCTGTGGGCCACCCTGTGGGTCCCACCATGATGCCAGCTGGTGGGCCACCCTGTGCCAGCTGGTGGGCCACCCTGTGGGTCCCACCATGATGCCAGCTGGTGGGCCACCCTGTGCCAGCTGGTGGGCCACCCTATGGGTCCCACCATGATGCCAGCTGGTGGGCCACCCTGTGGGTCCCACCATGATGTGTGAGCTATATCCACACCGTCCATCCATTTGGTGAGCTATATCCACACCATGATGTGTGAGCTATATCCACACCGTGATGTGTGGGTCCCACCATGATGCCAGCTGGTGGGCCACCCTGTGGGTCCCACCATGATGTGTGAGCTATATCCACACCGTCCATCCATTTGGTGAGCTATATCCACACCATGATGTGTGGGTCCCACCATGATGTGTGAGCTATATCCACACTGTGATGTGTGGGTCCCACCATGATGCCAGCTGGTGGCCACCCTGTGGGTCCCACCATGATGTGTGAGCTATATCCACACCGTCCATCCATTTGGTGAGCTATATCCACACCATGATGTGTGAGCTATATCCACACCGTGATGTGTGGGTCCCACCATGATGTGTGAGCTATATCCACACCGTCCAGCTGGTGGGCCACCCTGTGCCAGCTGGTGGGCCACCCTATGGGTCCCACTATGATGCCAGCTGGTGGGCCACCATGATGCCAGCTGGTGGGCCACCCTGTGGTCCCACCATGATGTGTGTGCTATATCCACACCGTCCATCCATTTGGGGAGATCATTTTAGGGTATGATACAAGAATGAGACAGATCCAAATCTCCAGTGGACCCCACTTGAGAGGAAACAGTGAGGACAGTGACCTTACCGTTGAAACCTTCCTATGGCCCACCATGATGTTTATTTGAGATCCAACCTGTTCATGAGTTCACATGTGTGCACAGGAAGGGAAAGCAAAATATCAGCTTGATTGAAAGCTTCTGTGGGCCCCATTACAGTGATGTTTATTTGTCATCCAACAGAAGGGGGCGCTGGCTGGGCTGGTTGGGCTGCCCAGCAGGTGGCCCACTCGTGGGACCCACCTAGAATGTATGTGCCTTATCTATTACATCCGTATGTTTTTCCAGCTCATTTTAGTAGCTGAGCCCAAAATTTAAGCATATCCAAATGTCAAGTGGACCATGCCGCGGGAAACAGTGGGAATAATGATCTCCACCGTTGAAACCTTCCCAGGCCCTATAGAGATGTTTATTTGTCATCCAACCTGTTCATAAGATCACATGGATATGGATGGAGGGGAAAACACAAATATCTGCTTGATTCCAAAACTTCCTGGGACCCAGCTGGGTACCACGCAGCCCAGCGGGTGGCCCACCCTGTGGGATCCAATTTGATGTATGTGTTTAATCCTCGCCGTCCATCTGTTCCTCCAGCTTATTCTAGGGTAGGGGCTGAAAAATGAAGAAGATCCAGATCTCAAGTGGGCCGTGCCGGAAGAAATAATAAAGACCGTTGAATTTTAGTATTTTGGGCCATGTTTGGCTGTCCTTGGTGGGCCCCACATGGGAGCAATGTAGAAACCACCATTTGGACCTTGAATACTGTATGTGTGGCTACAACAATGACATTTTACCTAGGCCAAAGCGGACCCCACATGATCAGAAATTTAGTTCCAAAATGGGGTCGGACAAAGCTGTGCAGGAATTTCTGTGCAGAAATTCCAAGTGCTCATGTTTGGCCCCGTACCAAAAAATATTTATACATATCCAGCAGGCCCTACCTTATGGGTTTTAGAGACCATGCATGGGTCTACCAGGGGGACTTGACAACATGCCAAAATGTGATCCCGTTTGATGGTGGGACGTGCCCAAAGTTGGGCCAAAATCATTTCTGCACTACCATTTCTGCACAACTCCAAGTACCCATGTTTGGGCCTTTGTTAAAAATTGTACACACGCAAACAAAGGGATCCGTCTTATGAGTTTTGAAGACCATACATTGGTCTGTGAAGTGGTCATTTTATTTCTCTAAAAGATGGCCCCTTGTGATCACAAATTGGACCCAAACTTAGCCCAAAACCATTTATGCATGTAAAGTCCGTTTGATTAAAAATCTACATGGGGTCACATCTATGGAATCCACCACCTTCCTAAAGTATTAAATAGGTCATTTAAACCTTAAAACTTGAATTTAGAGCCATCACCATAGGGTTGATCTTAACCGTATAAATTATGGATATGACAATCTAACCGCATAAATGGTCTAAAACATGGTAGGGTCGAATTCTAGCGAGCGTATACATGTTTCAAGCAACATTGAAAGACGCTTCGATTCTTAAGGTGATGATTCCTCCCCTTGAGCTTTCCGCCTTCATGTTAATTAAGTAATAGATTTACTCATATATGACTGAAAATTTTACTCTGTCTCATGATTACCTCTATTGTTTCATTTTGTCATAAATCATATATTTAATCTTGTTATTGTTCACTTCCCCAAGTGTAGGGTTGCGATGTAGTAATAAACTCGGTAAGACCGAGGTCGATCCACAGGGACTTATGTAGGATTTCACAAACACATCCAAAAGTGTCTATTGAAAGCTAATAACCAGATTTTTGTATGAATTTGATGTGAGTAACAAAATTGAATAAAATTGAAAGTAACTAATTATAAGAAGGCACTAGGGGTTCAAGGCTCCACTTGTAGCAATCCTTGATGTTCAATCCGCTGTGGTTTTTCATTCTTTCAACTAGAATCAACATTAAGGTCTATCTAATCGGATGATAGAGCTGTTAAACCAAACAATATGTCATATGTAAGTTCAATGCATAAGATTCACTCAATGTAGGCTGAGCTGAGCATGCTCAATTGCATAGGTCATTTCCCTTTCCAAAAGGTCCAGTTCACAATCATGACCATCCTCAAGTCCTGTCACAAGACAAGGCTAGATCATGATTTGAACTTGATTCAAATCACATGCACAATCCCTTACATAATTTAGAAAATCAGAAAAATAGAACTTTGGTAGGAAGTCCCTTCATGAAGATCATAGTACTAGAGCGCACTCCGATTCCTCGGATCATACAGGTCTAGACTGATACAAACCAATTAAGAAGTTAAGTAATTCTCCCAAACATCCATGAGTCATCATAAGACTAAGAAAAACTACTTAAAAACTTGTATAAACTTCAAACCATAGTTCATAATCATGAATTCCACACTTAAAACCAACTGAATACGAATTGAAACATCTTGGATCCACTACAAGCTTCACCTCTTAGCCCTAGCTAAGAGGTTTAGCTGCTCATGATCCAAGGAAATATGAAACAACTAAAAAAATCATAAAAACAGCAAAACAAACTAGAAGGAGTTGTGGAACTCCGAAATTCACTTCCGCCGCCTCCAAGCTTGCTTAAACCCTTCCAAGATACCCTAGGAACGATCCCTAGGTGTCCTTTTATAGTGAGGAGGCTCCGCAACTTCAGAAAGATCGAGAATCTGCGTAAGAGTTACGCAGTGCGCAGAGAAAATCGGCGCCAAAATAACAGTTTCTATCCTGAATTACATGGCCGACCGGTCTGGACTGGTCGGACTGGGCTGGCCGACCGGTCACGACCGGTCGTGCTTCAATAGGGAGACCATCCAGCAGCCTCTGGAGAAAAGAAAACTCTGGCCGACCGGTCTTGACCGGTTGGCCTTGCTATTTGTTTGGGTCCAGCGAGCACAGCTGACCGGTCGAGACCGGTATGGCTCCCTTGGCCGACCGGTCTAGATGTTGAGCTCTTAATTGTGCATATTCTAACCTCAATTCATCACTCATTGTGTAAGGTTTGTATGGTTTGTAAGCTAATCCAATGCATGTTTTGTGACTACAGGATTGAGGGTGGACTCTACTTAATTGAAGACATAAAGAGCTCATTTGGGACTATTCTAATGGAGATTATTTGAAGACCAAAGAAGAAAAGGAAGAAGGAAGCAAAGAAAGAAGAAAGCGGAAGAAAGAAAGCAGATGAAAGAAAAGAAGAAAATGAAGCTGACCGGTCGTGACCAGTCGGCCAAGGAAGCCAGACCGGTCAGTGACCGGTCAGCCATGCATGTTGGGCACTACTGAAGAGGACCGACCGGTCATGACCGGTCGGTCATTGTTGCTGGAAAGTTACTGAAGGCATCCGACCGGTCATGACCGGTCGGACATGCTTGCTGGACCGAGGATGAATAGGCCCGACCGGTCATGACCGGTCGGAGGTACTTGCTGGAATGACTCTCTATTGAGGCCGACCGGTCTTGACCGGTCGGCCATGCGTACTGACTTAGAAGCTTCTAATTTCTTCCCGATTTTCTCTGCGCTGCGTAAGAGTTTCGCAAATTCCCGATTATTCCGACGTTGTGGAGCCTCCAGACTATAAGAGGACACCTAGGGATCGTTCCTAGGGTATCCTAGAAGGGTTCAAGCGAGGTTGGAGGCTGTGGAAGTGAAGATTGGAGTTTCACAACTCCTTTTGGTTTGCTTTGCTGTTTTCATGCTTTTTGTAGTTGTTTCGTGTTTCCTTGGATCATGAGCAGCTAAACCTCTTAGCTAGGGCTAAGAGGTGAAGCTTGTAGTGAATCCAAGATGTTTTAATTCGTAGTTAAGTGGTTTTAGTTTGGAATTCATGATTATGAACTAAGGTTTGAAGTTTATACAAGTTTTTAAGTAATTTTTCTTAGTCTTGTGATGACTCATGGATGTTTGGATGAATTACTTATCTTCTTAATTTGTTTGCAACGGTATAGACCTGTATGATCCGAGGAATCGGAGTGCGCTCTGGTACTAAGCTCTTCATAAAGGGACTTCAGGCCAAAGTTCTATTTTAGTTGATTTTCTGGAATATGTAAGGACTGTGCTGATGATTTGAATCTAGTTCAAATTCTAATCTAGCCTTGTCTTGTGAGAGGACTTGGGGATGGTTATGATTGAGAACTGGACCTATAGGAAAGGGGAATGACCTATGCAATTGAGCATGCTCAGCTCAGCCTAGATTGAGTGAATCTTATGCATAGAACTTACATATTACAGACTGTTTGGTTTAATAGTTCTATTATCCGACTAGACAAACAGGCATGTCGATTCTAGTTGAGAGAATAAGAAACCACAGCGGATTGAACATCAAAGATTGCTACAAGTGGATCCTCTGAATCCCTAGTGCCTTCTTATAATTAATTACTTTCGATTTAATTTAGCTTTTGTTATTCACATCAACTTCATACAACAATCTGATTAGTAGACTTCAATAGACACTTGTGGATGAATTTGTGAGATCCTACATAGTCCCTGTGGATCGATCTCGGTCTTACCGAGTTTATTACTACATCGCAACCCTACACTTGGGGAAGCGAACAAGTTTTTGGCGCCGCTGCCGAGGAACTTCACGGTTTTCACAAATTTCTGAAATTAGTATCTATTTTGGATTTTTTTTTACTTTTAGATTAACTTAGTTTATTTATTTGACTTTTTCTTTTCAGGGATTTCTAGGAAGCTGAAGAAGATACAAGAGTTTCAAGTGCGAATCAGGTTCTATCTTTTTAAACCTTACTCTTCTTCTTCTCCTATTCATTCCTATTCATCTCTTGTAGAGTGGGTGGAGATTCCTTTTGGATCTCTAAAAGGTCGGCCTTTTTGCCACCTGGATTCCTATTGGTCGGCTCAGCCGCCTTGGATCACCTTGTGCTCAGAGATTTCTTTTCTCATCTCTACTCCTCTTTTTCCTTTTTCTGCACTTTTTCTCAAAAGATTCAAAGAGTGGGTGGGGAGTTCTCTGAACCCCTATTGACCAGGAGAAATCGGTCTCTATCCTTGCTTCCGGCCTAGCCATTGCAAGACACCTTGTGCTTCGGTCTTAGAGAAGAGTAAAGAAAAGGGAGGAAGAATTCTTCTTTCTTTTTGTTTCTTATTTTTGGTTTTGCATGCCACATTGGGCTCGAGATTCCAATAACCGACTCATAAGTGAAGGGGGGATAGTAGAAGGCATTGATAGAGAGCCACGTGTTAGGAGACATCTAGATTCTCCAATTTTATATGAAAGTATGGCTGCAAATCAACCTAACCCGGTTCAAAATCAAACTGAAACAGGGGAGAATGTGGTTGAGAATGTTCCCCGACCTAGGACTTTATGTGATTTCTTGCAACCTGCAAGAACGAGCACTCCCTCATGCATAGTATTTCCACTAAATGCAGGGAACGTGGATTTGAAACCGGGAGTGATCAATCTTCTCCCTAAATTCCATGGTCTAGACAGTGAAAGTGCCTATCAACACCTTAGGGAGTTTGATGAGGTAATCACCACCATGCACTTTGCAAATGTGACTGAAGATGTAGTAAGACTTAAATTCTTCCCTTTCACTCTTAAGGATAAAGCCAAGGGTTGGCTTTATGCATTGATGCCAAGATCAATTGGGTCATGGAATGATATGCACAGAGAATTTATAAAAAAATTCTTCCCTACTCACAAAACGAACATGCTTAAGCGCCTTATCATGAACTTTGCCCAAAAGGAAGATGAAACCTTTTCCCAATGTTGGGAGAGGTTCAAGGACCTATTAAACGCATGCCCACATCATAGCTATGAAATTTGGCGGATTATAAGTTTTTTCTATGAAGGACTGATTCCATCCATGCGCCAATTTATAGAGATGATGTGTAATGGGGAGTTCATGAATAAGGAAGCTGATGAAGCATGGGATTATCTGGAAGAATTGGCTGAAAGTGCACAATCTTAGGACACATCTAAACCAACAAATTCCAAGACTGGCCAACAAAAGGAAAAGGGAGGAATGTATGTCTTATCAGAAGAAGATAGCATAAGTGCACGGTTGGCTAGCCTTACAAGAAAGGTCGAAGCCATGGAATTAAGGAAAGGAGAAACAATCAACTCCACTGAGGATGAAACTGTTTGTGGAATTTGTGCTGGAAATCAACATGCTACACCAGATTGTCCCACAATTGCAGCAGTCCAAGGCATCTTACAAGAACAAACAAATGCCATAAACAGTTATCAACAGCAATATGGTGCTCCAAACTCAAACACGTATAATCCTAATTGGAAGAACCATCCCAACTTCAGTTGGAGGAATGGACCCACTGCAAATGCAAACAACACTCCAAAAGTATCACTAGAAGAGATATTGGGTGCACTCGTATCGGTCCAGAATGAGTATAACAAGACAAATTCTCTAAAAATAGATGGGTTCATGCAAGAGCAATTGAAATTCAATCAAAATTCAAACCAAGCCATTAATGAATTGAAAACATCTCTGGCTAGAGTTGAAGCTCACCTTAGTGGTAGAGAGAAGGGCACACTTCCTGCTCAACCTCTTCCTAACCCAAGGACCCAGTATGAGATACAAGATGCAAGCTCATCCTCCCACCATACGGAACATGTCCAGGCTATCACCATTTGAGAAGTGGGAAAGAAATTGACAAATCTAATCCGGTGAAGGCCCCAAAGCCTAAGGATCTGAAAATTCCCAAAGAGGATGATAGCCCAAACAATATTCCACAAGAGAAAGAACCGGAAAGGCAATACAAGCCGGTTGCCCCATTTCCACAAAGGTTGATTTCACCTAAACCTTTAGATAAAAATCTGGAGATTCTGGAAGTTTTCAAGCAGGTGATGATCAACATTCCGCTGTTAGATGCAATAAAACAAATACCATCTTATGCTAAATTTTTAAAAGAATTGTGTACAATCAAAAGGAAACATAACGTTCACAACAAAGTGCTTTTGGCTAAGAATTTGAGCGCCATCATCAAACAAGAGGTGCCCCAAAAATACAAGGATCCAGGTAGTCCAACCATCTCATGCATCATAGGAGACTACCAGATTAAACAAGCCCTACTCGACTTGGGGGCAAGTGTGAATCTCATTCCATACTCGGTCTACGAACAACTTGGGTTAGGTGAATTGAAACCCACCAAAACCACACTCCAACTTGCTGATAGATCCATCCGGATACCGAGAGGAATGGTAGAGGATGTTCTAGTCCAAGTTGATAAATTCTACTACCCAGTAGATTTTATTGTCTTGGACACACATCCCGTGATAGGCACCGGTACTCAAATTCCCGTCATACTTGGACGACCGTTTCTAGCTACTTTAAACGCCATTATCAATTGTAGAAACGGACTTGTACAAATGTCCTTTGGAAATATGACCCTTGAGCTTAACATATTTGAGTTATGCAAACAACCGCGGGAAGTTGATGATGATGTCCACGAATTAAACATGATCGAATCATTCGTGGAGGATACAGTCCCCTTATCACTATTTTCCAACCCTTTGGAGGCATGTATGGCCCACTCTCATGAGACAAATGATTACACAATACAAGAGATGGATGCCATTCTAGATGTGATGCTGGTGCTTGAGAATAAAAGATGGAGGGCCCCAATTGAACCTTTGCCTGTAAATGAGAACAAGGCCCTCCCATCCAACATCAAGGCACCAAAACTCAACCTAAAACCATTGCCAAGTGAGCTGAAGTATGTTTATTTAGGTTGAGATGAGACATATCCAGTGGTGATTTCTTCCCACTTGGATGAGGAACAAGAGAGTAGGCTAATAGCCACTCTATTAGAGCACAAGAGTGCCATTGGATGGTCAATTGCGGATCTCAAAGGCATAGACCCACTGATTTGTACTCACCGCATACACCTTGAGGAAAATGCAAAATCATCCCGGCAACCACAAAGACGACTAAATCCAAACATGAAGGATGTGGTTAAGGCCGAAGTGGTGAAACTATTGGATGTAGGTATCATTTCCCCAATATCTGATAGCCAATGGGTGAGCCCAACTCAAGTGGTTCCTAAGAAATCCGGAATAACCATCGTAGCCAATGCCAATAACGAACTCGTGCCAACTAGAGTCACTACTGGTTGGAGAATGTGCATTGACTACAGGAAGCTAAACACTGTCACAAGGAAAGACCACTTCCCCCTACCATTTGTTGATCAGATTTTAGAACGGTTGGCGGGTCATTCCCACTTTTGCTTCCTTGATGGCTATTCAGGGTACAACCAAATAGAAATTGCCCGTGAAGACCAAGAAAAGACTACATTCACATGTCCATTCGGCACTTTCGCCTATCGACGGATGCCGTTTGGACTATGTAATGCCCCTGCCACCTTTCAGCGTTGTATGATGAGCATCTTTTCTGACATGGTGGGGACCATTCTCGAAGTCTTCATGGATGATTTTTTCGTATTCGGTTGTAGCTTTGATGAGTGCCTTGAGCACTTGAAATCTGTGCTAAAAAGATGTGAAGAGAAGAACCTAGTGCTCAATTGGGAAAAGTGTCACTTCATGGTTCAAAAGGGAATTGTACTTGGTCACATCGTTTCACAAAATGGAATTGAGGTGGACACAGCGAAAATTGATCTTATCTCTACCCTTCCACCACCCAAAAGCATACGAGATGTGCGGTCCTTTTTAGGACACGCAGGATTCTACAGAAGGTTCATAAAGGACTTCAGTTCACTCTCTCGCCCTTTATGTAACCTACTTCAAAAGGAAAATTCATTTGAGTGGAATGAAGAATGTCAAAAGGCCTTTAACACCCTAAAAGGTATGTTGACATGTGCCCCAATAATGCAACCACCGGATTGGAGCCTTCCTTTTGAGATTATGTGCGATGCTAGCGACTATGCTATTGGGGCCGTGTTAGGCCAAAGAAAAGATAAAAAGCCATGTGTCATCTACTATGCAAGTAGAACCCTAAACTCAGCCCAGGCAAACTACACTACCACTGAAAAGGAACTTTTAGCCGTAGTTTTTACTTTGGAGAAGTTTAGATCCTACTTGATTGGATCCAAGATCATTATATTCACTGACCATGCCGCGCTTAAGTATCTACTTTCTAAGAAGGATGCTAAACTACAGGTTATTAAGATGGATCCTCCTACTCCAAGAATTCGACATAGAAATACGTGATAAGAAAGGAGTAGAAAATGTAGTAGCCGACCACCTCTCTCGACTTGTCCTCACTGATTCCCCTGAAACGACTGCAATCAATGACATGTTTCCTGATGAACAACTTTTTGCTGTTTCCCAATTGCCATGGTATGCAGACATTGCTAACTATCTTGCTACAGGTGCAATTCCTACATATTGGAAAAAACAAGATAAGGATAGATTCTTCACGGAGGTGCGGAAATTTCTATGGGACGACCCATACTTATTCAAGTACTGTCCCGATCAAATCATAAGGAGATGTGTCCTAGATGATGAGCAACAAAGTATCATCTCCTTCTGTCATTCTCAAGCATGTGGTGGTCACTTTTCGGACAAAAAGACCACAGCGAAAATTCTGCAATGTGGGTTTTATTGGCCCACCATGTTCAGAGACACACATGAGTTTTGCAAAGCATGTGCACCTTGTCAGAAACTAGGAGGAATCTCCCGTAGAAATATGATGCCACTCAATCCCATCTTGATTATCGAAATTTTTTATTGTTGGGGCATCGATTTCATGGGCCCATTCCCATCTTCTTTTGGAAATTTATACATCTTGCTTGCCGTTGATTATGTCTCCAAATGGGTCGAGGCCATTCCTTGCCGGAATAATGACCATAAAAGGGTCATTCGATTTTTAAAAGAAAATATTCTTTCCCGGTTTGGAACGCCTCGAGTCATCATAAGTGATGGAGGGTCTCACTTTTGCAATCGCCCTTTTGCAGCCTTAATGAAGAAATATGGCGTTACACACAAAGTGAGCACTCCCTATCACCCACAAACTAGTGGACAAGCTGAGATATCCAATAGGGAGATTAAACACATTTTGGAGAAAACGGTGAATCCCGATCGCAAGGATTGGTCACTTCGACTTACCGATGCGCTTTGGGCTTACCGTACTGCCTTTAAAACCCCTATTGGAATGTCTCCCTATAGACTTGTCTATGGGAAGGCTTGTCACTTACCTGTGGAGTTGGAACATAAGGCATATTGGGCTATTAAGAAGATGAATTTCAATTCTGACAAGGCAAGCTCGTTACGCAAACTACAATTGAATGAACTTGCAGAAATCCGGAATGACGCTTATGAGAATGCGAGAATTTACAAGGACAAGACGAAGATATTCCATGATAAGAATATTCTTCGCAAGACATTCACGATCAACCAAAAAGTCCTCATGTATAATTCTCGCTTACATCTATTTCCGGAAAAACTGAAATCTCGATGGACCGGTCCCTACATTGTGCAAACTGTCTATCCGTATGGGACTGTCGAGCTGTTGAATCCGAGGAACGGCAACATTTTCAAAGCAAATGGACAGCGATTAAAGCCGTTCTTTGAGAAATTCCCTTCAGAAGGTATGTCCATATCTCTGAATGATCCTGTGTATCAGGATGATTGATCTCGTACTCTGATGGAGGTATAGAGTAGTTAGGATTAGGATTTCGCTGCTTTTGTTTTCTTTTTCATAGGTTTGTTAGAAGGAGGAAGAATTCCACTTTTTCCTCTCACAGGTACTATCATTCCTCACTCCCCTTTATTTTCAAATTGCTCTCATGTTTTGCTCATGGCACATCTTTTACATTGAGGACAATGCAAGATTTGGTTGGGGGGGTGTAGGATCGCTTGGATGAATCCAGCGTTTTGCAACATTTCAAGCAATTATGTGGAAATTTTTTCGATTTTTTAAAATGTTGAAACTCTTTTGGAAAACACCGAGTCTATGCATTCGAGTTGATATGAGCATAAGAGGAGGAGATATGAAGTGTATAAGGCTGGATGTCTGGAATCTCTCATTGCATAATGGTTTTATATGTGAACTCCCCTATTTTTGTGATTGATAGAAAATCTGAACACTTTTACACCTAGTTCACATTACACGATTTTCATGAGTTGAAGGGATTATGTGATTTATGGATTAGCTAGACTTTGAATTAAGGTATTGAGAAATCAGGCCGGGGTACTTTGTCCATCCTTGTCCATGGGAAAATAATGAAAGATATGGATTTCTAAAAATCCTATCTAATTTAAAAAGAAAAAGGAAAAGGAAGGATGAAATTGGGAATGTGGAAAAATGGTGGAAAATTCCGATTAGGGCTACCTACTACCAACCGGGGGATGGTCTACCCGTAACCAAAGCCGGAAATGGGACGTAGTGTGAAAGTCGTCGGAAGGACGGTAAGGCAAATTCCTGTCATTGGCTTGATGTGGCTCTATGTACCTTGAGTTCTATAGTCTAGTTGATCTATGAAGAAGATAATCCTGGAAACTCGTGGAATGAATTTTCACTACCCACACTAGGATGAATTTGTTCAAGTCCCTCTATTTATCAACCAATCAGTGGGAATCTCATATGAATGCCTATTATGTCTTGAGGATTTACGGTTCCAACCTTTGACGCCTAATCTTTCTGAATCTTACACTTATGAACCTTGGAATGTATAGAAGGATGGTTTCTGAAAGAGAGTTGAGTTTTGAAGAATGAGATTAGTTTCATGCATGTTTTGCTCGGGACTAGCAAAATGCTGGTTGGGGGGTGTGTTGAGCTCTTAATTGTGCATATTCTAACCTCAATTCATCACTCATTGTGTAAGGTTTGTATGGTTTGTAAGCTAATCCAATGCATGTTTTGTGACTACGGGATTGAGGGTGGACTCTACTTAATTGAAGACATAAAGAGCTCATTTGGGACTATTCTAATGGAGATTATTTGAAGACCAAAGAAGAAAAGGAAGAAGGAAGCAAAGAAAGAAGAAAGCGGAAGAAAGAAAGCAGATGAAAGAAAAGAAGAAAATGAAGCTGACCGATCGTGACCGGTCGGCCAAGGAAGCCAGACCGGTCAGTGACCGGTCAGCCATGCATGTTGGGCACTACTGAAGAGGACCGACCGGTCATGACCGGTCGGTCATTGTTGCTGGAAAGTTACTGAAGGCATCCGACCGGTCATGACCGGTCGGACATGCTTGCTGGACCGAGGATGAATAGGCCCGACCGGTCATGACCGGTCGGAGGTACTTGCTGGAATGACTCTCTATTGAGGCCGACCGGTCTTGACCGGTCGGCCATGCGTACTGACTTAGAAGCTTCTAATTTCTTCCCGATTTTCTCTGCGCTGCGTAAGAGTTTCGCAAATTCCCGATTATTCCGATGTTGTGGAGCCTCCATACTATAAGAGGACACCTAGGGATCGTTCCTAGGGTATCCTAGAAGGGTTCAAGCGAGGTTGGAGGCTGTGGAAGTGAAGATTGGAGTTTCACAACTCCTTTTGGTTTGCTTTGCTGTTTTCATGCTTTTTGTAGTTGTTTCATGTTTCCTTGGATCATGAGCAGCTAAACCTCTTAGCTAGGGCTAAGAGGTGAAGCTTGTAGTGAATCCAAGATGTTTTAATTCGTAGTTAAGTGGTTTTAGTTTGGAATTCATGATTATGAACTAAGGTTTGAAGTTTATACAAGTTTTTAAGTAATTTTTCTTAGTCTAGTGATGACTCATGGATGTTTGGATGAATTACTTATCTTCTTAATTTGTTTGCAACGGTATAGACCTGTATGATCCGAGGAATCGGAGTGCGCTCTGGTACTAAGCTCTTCATAAAGGGACTTCAGGCCAAAGTTCTATTTTAGTTGATTTTCTGGAATATGTAAGGACTGTGCTGATGATTTGAATCTAGTTCAAATTCTAATCTAGCCTTGTCTTGTGAGAGGACTTGGGGATGGTTATGATTGAGAACTGGACCTATAGGAAAGGGGAATGACCTATGCAATTGAGCATGCTCAGCTCAGCCTAGATTGAGTGAATCTTATGCATAGAACTTACATATTACAGACTGTTTGGTTTAACAGTTCTATCATCCGACTAGACAAACAGGAATGTCGATTCTAGTTGAGAGAATAAGAAACCACAGCGGATTGAACATCAAAGATTGCTACAAGTGGATCCTCTGAATCCCTAGTGCCTTCTTATAATTAATTACTTTCGATTTAATTTAGCTTTTGTTATTCACATCAACTTCATACAACAATATGATTAGTAGACTTCAATAGACACTTGTGGATGAATTTGTGAGATCCTACATAGTCCCTGTGGATCGACCTCGGTCTTACCGAGTTTATTACTACATCGCAACCCTACACTTGGGGAAGCGAACACTAGACCGGTCGGCAGTCTTCATCAATTTCTTCTTTCTTTCTTCTTTTCTTCTTTCTTTACCTTCCTCTCTCCTTGCTTCTTTCTTTCGGCCCACCTTAGGTCTTCGTCCAAGGTTCTTAATAAGCTCTTTTCATCTTCAATTAGGCGGAGTCCACTCTCAATCCTGCAATCACAAAACATGATTAGATTAGTCTATAAACCATGCAAACCTCGCACAATGAGTGATGAATTGGGGTTAGAATATGCACAATTAAGAGCTCAACACACCCCCCAACCAGCATTTTGCTAGTCCCGAGCAAAACATGCGTGAAACTAATCCATTCTTCAAAACACAACTCTCTTTCAGAAACCCTTCTTCTATACGTCCCAAGACATACAAGTGTAAGATTCAGAATTATTTGGTGACAGAAGTTGAAACTGTAAACCCTCAAGACATGATAAGCATTTATATGAGATTCCCGCTGATTGGTTGATAAACAGAAGAACTTGAACAAATTCAATCTAGTGTGGATAGTGAAAATTCATCTCATGAGTTTCTAGGATTATCTTCTTCATAGATCAACCAGACTATAGATCTCAAGGTACATGGAGCTACATCAAGCCAATGACAGGAATTTGCCTTACCGTCCTTCCGACGACTTTCACACTATGTCCCATTTCCGGCTTTGGTTACGGGTAGACCATCCCCCGGTTGGTAGTAGGTAGCCCTAATCGGAATTTTCCACCAGTTTTCCATCATTCCCAATTTCATCCTTCCTTTTCCTTTTTCTTTTAATTTAGATAGGATTTTTAAAAATCCATATCTAGCATTGTTTTCCCATGGACAAGGATGGACAAAGTACCCCGACTTGTCTTCTCAACACCTTAATTCATAATCTAGCTAATCCATAAATCACATAATCACTTCAACCCATGAAAATCGTGTAATGTGGACTAGGTGTAAAAGTGTTCAGATTTTCTATCAATCACAGAAATAGGGGAATTCACATATAAAACCATTATGCTATGAGAGATTCCAGACATACAGCCCCATACACTTCATATCTCCTCCTCTTATGCTCATATCATCTTGAATACATAGAAACAATGTTTTCCAAAAGAGTTTCGAATTTTGGAAAAATTGAAAAATTTCCACATAATTGCTTGAAATGTTACAAAAAGCTGGATTCAGCCAAGTGATCCTACACCCCCCAACCAAACCTTGCATTGTCCTCAATGTAAAAGATGTGCAATGAGCAAAACATGAGAGCAATTTGAAAAATAAAAGGGAGTGAGGAATGATAGTACCTGAGAGAGTGAAAAGTGGAATTCTTCCTCCTTCTAACAAACCTAAGCAAAAGTAAACAAAAGCAACAAAATCCTAATCCTAACTACTCTATACCTCCGTCAGACTAGGAGATCAATCATCCTGATACACAGGATCATTCAGGGGTATGGACATACTTTCTGAAGGAAATTTCTCAAAGAACGGCTTTAATCGCTGCCCATTCGCCTTAAAAATGTTGCCGTTCCTCGGATTTAACAGCTCGACAGTCCCATATGGATAGATAGTTTGTACAATGTAGGGACCGGTCCATCGAGATCTCAATTTTCCCAGAAATAGATGTAAGCGAGAATTATACATGAGGACTTTTTAATTGATCGTGAATGTCTTGCGAAGAATATTCTTATCATGGAATATCTTCGTCTTGTCCTTGTAAATTCTCGCATTCTCATAAGCTTCATTTCGAATTTCTGCAAGTTCATTCAATTGTAGTTTGCGCAACAAGCTTGCCTTGTCAGAATTGAAATTCATCTTCTTAATTGCCCAATATGCCCTATGTTCCAACTCCACAGGCAAGTGACACGCCTTCCCATAGACAAGTCTATAGGGAGACATTCCAATAGGGGTTTTGAAAGCAGTACAGTAAGCCCAAAGCGCATCGGTAAGCTGAAGTGACCAATCCTTGCGATCGGGGTTCACCGTTTTCTCTAAAATGTGTTTAATCTCCCTATTGGATATCTCAACTTGTCCACTAGTTTGTGGGTGATAGGGAGTGCTCACTTTGTGTGTTACGCCATATTTCTTCATTAAGGTTTCAAAAGGGTGATTGCAAAAGTGAGACCCTCCATCACTTATGATGACTCGAGGTGTTCCAAACTGGGAAAGAATATTCTCTTTTAAGAAACGAATGACCGTTTTATGGTCATTATTCCAGCAAGGGATGGCCTCGACCCATTTGGAAACATAATCAACGGCAAGCAAGATGTATAGGTTTCCAAAAGAAGATGGGAATGGGCCCATGAAATCGATGGCCCAACAATGAAAAATTTCGATTATTAAGATGGGATTGGGTGGCATCATATTTCTACGGGAGATTCCTCCTAATTTCTGACAAGGTTCACATGCTTTGCAAAACTCATGTGTGTCTTTGAACATGGTGGGCCAATAAAACCCACATTGCAGAATTTTCGCTGTGGTCTTTTTAGCCGAAAGTGGCCACCACATGCCTGAGAATGACAGAAGGAGATGATACTTTGTTGTTCCTCATCCGGCACACATCTCCTTATGATTTGATCGGGACAATACTTGAATAAGTATGGGTCGTCCCATAGGAATTTCCGCACCTCTGTGAAGAATTTATCCTTATCTTGCTTTTTCCAATGTGTAGGAGTTGTACCTGTAGCAAGATAGTTAGCAATGTCCAGCATACCATGGCAATTGGGAAACAGCAAAAAGTTGTTCATCAGGGAACATGTCATTGATTGCAGTCGTTTCAGGGGAATCTGTGAGGACAAGTTTAGAGAGATGGTCAGCTACTACATTTTCTACTCCTTTCTTATCACGTATTTCTATGTCGAATTCCTGGAGTAGTAGGCTCCATCTTAACAACTGTGGTTTAGCATCCTTCTTAGAGAGAAGATACTTAAGCACGGCATGGTCAGTGAATATAATGATCTTGGACCCAATCAAGTAGGACCTAAACTTGTCCAAGGCAAAAACTACGGCTAAAAGTTCTTTTTCAGTAGTGGTGTAGTTTGCTTGGGCTGAGTTTAGGGTTCTACTTGCATAGTAGATAACACATGGCTTTTTCTCTTTTCTTTGGCATAGCACGGCCCCAATAGCATAGTCGCTAGCATCGCACATAATCTCAAAAGGAAGGCTCCAATCAGGTGGTTGCATTATAGGAGCACATGTCAACATACCTTTAAGGGTGGTAAAGGCCTTTTGACATTCTTCATTCCACTCGAATGAATTTTCCTTTTGAAGTAGGTTACATAAAGGACGAGAGAGTGAACTGAAGTCCTTTATGAACCTTTTGTAGAATCCTGCGTGTCCTAAAAAGGACCGTACATCTCGTATGCTCTTGGGTGGTGGAAGGTTAGAGATAAGATCAATTTTCGCTTTGTCCACCTCGATTCCATTTTGTGAAACGATGTGACCAAGTACAATTCCCTTTTGAACCATGAAGTGACACTTCTCCCAATTGAGCACAAGGTTCTTCTCTTCACATCTTTTCAGCACAGATTTTAAGTGCTCAAGGCACTCATTAAAGCTACAACCAAATACGGAGAAATCATCCATGAAGACTTCGAGAATGGTCCCCACCATGTCAGAAAAGAAACTCATCATACAACGCTGAAAGGTGGCAGGGGCATTACATAGTCCAAACGGCATCCGTCGGTAGGCGAAGGTGCCAAATGGACATGTGAATGTAGTCTTTTCTTGGTCTTCACGGGCAATTTCTATTTGGTTGTACCCTGAATAGCCATCAAGGAAGCAAAAGTGGGAATGACCCGCCAACCGTTCTAAAATTTGATCAACAAATGGTAGGGGAAAGTGGTCTTTCCTCGTGACAGTGTTTAGCTTCCTGTAGTGAATGCACATTCTCCAACCGGTAGTGACTCTAGTTGGCACGAGTTCATTATTGGCATTGGCTACGATGGTTATTCCGGATTTCTTAGGTACCACTTGAGTTGGGCTCACCCATTGGCTATCGGATATTGGGTAAATAATACCCACATCCAATAGTTTTACTACTTCGGCCTTAACCACATCCTTCATGTTTGGATTTAGTCGTCTTTGTGGTTGCCTAGATGTTTTCGCATTCTCCTGAAGGTGTATGCGATGAGTACAAATCAGTGGGTCTATGCCTTTGAGATCCGCAATTGACCATCCAATGGCACTCTTGTGCTCTAATAGAGTGGCTATTAGCCTACTCTCTTGTTCCTCATCCAAGTGGGAAGAAATCACCACTGGATATGTCTCATCTCGACCTAAATAAACATATTTCAGCTCACTTGGTAATGGTTTTAGGTCGAGTGTTGGTGCCTTGATGTTGGATGGGAGGGCCTTGTTCTCGTTTACAGGCAAAGGCTCAAATAGGGCCCTCCATCTTTTATTATCAAGCACTGGCATCATCTCTAGTATGGCATCCATCTCTTGTATTGTGTCATCATTTATCTCATGAGAATGGGCCACATATGCCTCCAAAGGGTCGGAAGATAGTGATAAGGGGACTGTATCCTCCCCGAATGATTCAATCATGTTTAATTCGTGGACATCATCATCAACCTCCCGTGGTTGTTTACATAAATCAAATATGTTAAGCTCAAGGGTCATATTTCCAAAGGACATTTGTACAAGTCCGTTTCTACAATTGATAATGGCTTTTGAAGTAGCTAGAAACGGTCGTCCAAGTATGACAAAAATTTGAGCACCGGTGCCTATCACGGGATGTGTATCCAAGACAATAAAGTCTACTAGGTAGTAGAATTTATCAACTTGGACTAGAACATCCTCTATCATTCCTCTCGGTATACGGATGGATCTATCAGCAAGTTGGAGTGTGGTTTTGGTGGGTTTCAATTCACCTAACCTAAGTTGTTCGTAGACCGAGTATGGAATGAGATTCACACTTGCCCCCAAGTCGAGTAGGGCTTGTTTAATCCGGTAGTCTCCTATGATACATGAGATGATTGGACTACCCGGATCCTTGTATTTTTGGGGCACCTCTTGTTTGATGATGGCGCTCAAATTTTTAGTCAAAAGAACTTTGTTGTGAACGTTGCGTTTCCTTTTGACTGTACACAATTCCTTTAGAAATTTGGCATAAGATGGTATTTGTTTTATTGCATCCAACAACGGGATGTTGATCTTCACCTGCTTGAAAACTTCTAAAATTTCCAGATTTTTATCTAAAGGTTTAGGTGAAATCAACCTTTGTGGAAACGGAGCAACCGGCTTGTATTGCCTTTCCGGTTCTTTCTCTTGTGAGGTGTTGTTCGAGCTATCATCCTCTTTAGAAATTTCCGGATCCTTAGGCTTTGGGGCCTTCACCGGATTAGATTTGTCAATTTCTTTCCCACTTCTCAAAGTGGTGATAGCTTGAACATGTTCCGTGTGGTGGGAGGATGAGCTTGCATCTTGTATCTCAAACTGGGTTCTTGGGTTAGGAAGAGGTTGGGCAGGAAGTGTGCCCTTCTCTCTAACACTAAGATGAGATTTAACTCTAGCCAGTGATGTTTCCAATTCATTGATGGCTTGAGTTGAATTTTGATTGAATTTCAATTGCTCTTGCATGAACCCATCTATTTTTAGAGAATTTGTCTTATTATACTCAGCTTGGACCGATACGAATGCACCCAACATCTCCTCTAGTGATACTTTTGGAGTGTTGCTTGCATTTGCAGTGGGTCCATTCCTCCAACTGAAGTTGGGATGGTTCTTCCAATTAGGATTAAACGTGTTTGAAATTGGAGCACCAAATTGCTGTTGATAACTGTTTATGGCATTTGTTTGTTCTTGTAAGATGCCTTGAACTGCTGAAATTGTGGGACAATCTTGTGTTGCATGTTGAGTTCCAGCACAAATTCCACAAACAGTATCAACGTCAGTGGAGTTGATCGTTTCTCCTTTCCTTAATTCCATGGCTTCGACCTTTCTTGTGAGGCTAGCCACCTGTGCACTTATGCTATCTTCTTCTGATAAGACATACATTCCCCCCTTTTCCTTTTGTTGGCCAGTCTTGGAATTTGTTGGTTTCGATGTGTCCCAAGACTGTGCATTCTCAGCCAATTCTTCCAAATAATCCCATGCTTCCTCAGCTTCCTTATTCATGAACTCCCCATTACACATCATCTCTACAAATTGGCGCATGGATGAAGTCAGTCCTTCATAGAAAAAGCTTATAACCCGCCAAATTTCATAGCCATGATGTGGGCATGCATTTAATAAATCCTTAAACCTCTCCTAACATTGGAAGAAGGTTTCATCTTCCTTTTGAGCAAAGTTCATGATAAGGCGCTTCAACATGTTCGTTTTGTGAGTAAGGAAGAATTTTTTTATGAATTCTCTGTGCATATCAGTCCATGCACCAATTGATCTTGGCCTCAATGCATAAAGCCAACCCTTGGCTTTATCTTTAAGAGTGAAAGGGAAGAATTTGAGTCTCACTACATCTTCAGTCACATTTGCAAAGTGCATGGTGGTGATTACCTCATCAAACTCCTTAAGGTGTTGATAGGCACTTTCACTGTCTAATCCATGGAATTTAGGGAGAAGTTGGATCACTCCCGGTTTCAAATCCACATTCCCTGCATTTTGTGGAAAAACTATGCATGAAGGAGTGCTCGCACTTGCGGGTTGCAAGAAATCACGTAAAGTCCTAGGTCAGGGAACATTCTCAACCACATTCTCCCCTGTTTCAGTTTGGTTTTGGCCCGGATTAGGTTGATTTGCAGCCATATTTTCAGACAAAATTGGAGAGTTTAGATGTCTCCTAGCACGTGGTTCTCTGTCAATTCCTTCTACTATCCCCCTTTCACTTATGAGTCGGTTATTGGAATCCCGAGCCCAATGTGGCATGCAAAACCAAAAAAATAAGAAACAAAGAGAAAAAAGAATTCTTCCTCCCTTTCTTTACTTTTCTCTAAGACCGAAGCACAAGGTGTCTTGCAATGGCTAAGCCAGAAGCAAGGATAGAGACCGATTTCTCCTGGTCAATAGGGGTTCAGAGAACTCCCCACCCACTCTTTGAATCTTTTGAGAAAAAGTGCAGAAAAAGGAGAAAGAGGAGTAGAGGCTAGAAAAGAAATCTCTGAGCACAAGGTGATCCAAGACGGCAGAGCCGACCAATAGGAATCCAGGTGGCACAAGGCCGACCTTTCAGAGATCCAAAAGGAGCCTCCACCCACTCTACAAGAGATGAATATGATAGGAAAGAAAGAAGGAGAAGGAGAAGAGTAAGGTTTAGAAAGATAAAACCTGATTCGGCACTTGAAATCCTTGTATCTTCTTCAGCTTCCTAGAAATCCCTGAAAAGAAAAATCAAATAAACAAACTAAGTTAGTCCTAAAATTCTAAAAATCCTAAATAGATACTAATTTCAGAAATTTGTGAAAAACCGTCAAAGTCCCCGGCAACGGCGCCAAAAACTTGTTCGCTTCCCCAAGTGTAGGGTTGCGATGTAGTAATAAACTCGGTAAGACCGAGGTCGATCCACAGGGACTTATGTAGGATTTCACAAACACATCCAAAAGTGTCTATTGAAAGCTAATAACCAGATTTTTGTATGAATTTGATGTGAGGAACAAAATTGAATTAAATTGAAAGTAACTAATTATAGGAAGGCACTAGGGGTTCAAGGATCCACTTGTAGCAATCCTTGATGTTCAATCCGCTGTGGTTTTTCATTCTCTCAACTAGAATCGACATTAAGGTCTATCTAATCGGATGATAGAGCTGTTAAACCAAACAATCTGTCATATGTAAGTTCAATGCATAAGATTCACTCAATGTAGGCTGAGCTGAGCATGCTCAATTGCATAGGTCATTCCCCTTTCCAAAAGGTCCAGTTCACAATCATGACCATCCTCAAGTCCTGTCACAAGACAAGGCTAGATCATGATTTGAACTTGATTCAAATCACATGCACAATCCCTTACATAATTCAGAAAATCAGAAAAATAGAACTTTGGTAGGAAGTCCCTTCATGAAGATCATAGTACTAGAGCGCACTCCGATTCCTCGGATCATACAGGTCTAGACTGATACAAACCAATTAAGAAGTTAAGTAATTCTCCCAAACATCCATGAGTCATCATAAGACTAAGAAAAACTACTTAAAAACTTGTATAAACTTCAAACCATAGTTCATAATCATGAATTCCACACTTAAAACCAACTGAATACGAATTGAAACATCTTGGATCCACTACAAGCTTCACCTCTTAGCCCTAGCTAAGAGGTTTAGCTACTCATGATCCAAGGAAACATGAAACAACTAAAAAATCATAAAAACAGCAAAACAAACTAGAAGGAGTTCTGGAACTCCGAAATTCACTTCCGCCGCCTCCAAGCTTGCTTAAACCCTTCCAAGATACCCTAGGAACGATCCCTATGTGTCCTTTTATAGTGAGGAGGCTCCGCAACTTCAGAAAGATCGAGAATCTGCGTAAGAGTTACGCAGTGCGCAGAGAAAATCGGCGCCAAAATAGTAGTTTCTATCCTGAATTACATGGCCGACCGGTCTGGCCGACCGGTCACGACCAGTCGTGCTTCAATAGGGAGATCATCCAGCAGCCTCTGGGGAAAAGAAAACTCTGGCCGACCGGTCTTGACCGGTCGGCCTAGCTATTTGTTTGGGTCCAGTGAGCACAGTTGACCGGTCGAGACCGGTCTGGCTCCCTTGGCCGACCGGTCTAGACCGGTCGGCAGTCTTCATCAATTTCTTCTTTCTTTCTTCTTTTCTTCTTTCTTTACTTTCCTCTCTCCTTGCTTCCTTCTTTCTTTCGGCCCACCTTGGGTCTTCGTCCAAGGTTCTTAATAAGCTCTTTTCATCTTCAATTAGGTGGAGTCCACTCTCAATCCTGCAATCACAAAACATGCATTAGATTAGTCTATAAACCATGCATACCTCGCACAATGAGTGATGAATTGGGGTTAGAATATGCACAATTAAGAGCTCAACAGTTATACGTGAATTTCTTTATAACTGTGAATTATTTACGAATTTTGGAATTGTCATTTTCATTCTTCATGTTTGGAATATGAAAGTGGAATATGAATTTGAATGGTTGCAATCACCTATATTTGATGGGACCTTAAACTGGTGGCCTTTGGAAGCGATTTATTGGAAAGATTCCTGATGGTGTCCTTAGAAGGAAGTGTTGGACTAAATGTTAAATGAGATGAGATCTTGATTATGCCCCTAGCTGGACTAGTATGGAAATATTTTTGATGACGTCCTTATATGGACTTGTTGGGCTGAATGTCCTATTGAGATGAGTTGTTGGGATTCCCGATGGACTTGATGGACTAATGGTCCTGTGAGATAAATTATTGATTATGTCCCTAGATGGACTCGTATGGAAATATTTTGGAGAATTATTGTGATGAAAGGCCACTAGTTGTAAGGGAATGTCATAATTGGTTTGGTTTAAAATTAGAATAATAATGGTTGGTTTAATCATGCATATCATGGCACAGACGGGACGTGTGGTGACGAGCCATATTACCGTCGGGTGGTCTGGTTGCTGAGAGCACATACCCTCGAGGTATTTTCGCTGGCTCTAGACCACCATAGAGTGTGTCATTCACTGAGAGCACGTACCTTTGGTATTTTTGCTGGTGATGACCACTCGTGATATTGTGAGGCTGATGTGTGTCCTTAGTGACTTCCAGACCACTGGGTGAGGCCGATGTGTGTCCTTAGTGACTTCCGGATCACCAATTGATGGATTTGCATTGTGGGGTTGATGTGTGTCCTTAGGGACTTCCAGACCACGTTTTCCAGCTGGATGTGCATCCCCAGGTTGAGGGACATATGCATGCATTCATGCATTTAAGAAAGATTGCATCATGGATGTTTTGTACATTTTTTTTATTATTCTTGATTAATGAGTTAGTGTGTAATCTTGAGGGGACCTCACACTGAGCTGGCCGCTCATGCTGTTAAATTTTAACTGTACAGTTGGTGTAGGTGATTTGAATAATGTACAGGTTGTACTGGAATGGAGTAGGATGCTCAGGTTATGCTGATGTCATGGATCAAAGAGCTGTGTTTAATGGTTGCTGCTTTAAATTTTGTATATAATTGTAATCGTTTATCAGTGTATTCTGAACTAAATTCGAGATATTCGGTTTGTATAAGCCTTATGGGCACCACTCTGCGATATTTGTTGTATCTTTCCTATATGCATGGTTTGTTTTCTTCTGCGGTGAATACCCTTCTTGGAATGACAGTTGAAAATGGACTGAAATGTGGGTTTTCTTCATAGGCTAACGCCCGGGTCTTCAAAACACGGGTCTAGAACTCGGGTTGTGAAAATCTGGGGCGTTACACGACTGGTCTTGGCCTCTTTTCTTCTTCATTTCTTTCTTTCTTTCTTCTCTCTGCTTTCTTCTTTCTTTGGCCCACCTTGGGTCTTCATCCAAAGCTCCTAAGTGGATCCTTTTGGTCTCCTATTGGATTAAGTCCATTCTCATTCCTGCAATCACAAAACATGCATTCGATTAGTCTTTAAATCATGAAAACCTTGCATAATGAGTGAGGAATTGGGGTTAGAATATGCACAATTAAGACCTCAACACACCCCCCAACCAGCATTTTGCTAATCCCGAGCAAAACATGCGTGAAATCAATTCCATTCTCCAAAACCCAACTCTCCTTTAGAAACCATTCTTCTATACATCCCAAGACATACAAGTGTAAGATTCAGAAATATTAGATGACAGAGGTTGAAACCGTAAACCCTCAAAACATGATAAGCATTCATATGAAATTCCCGCTTATTGGTTGATAAATAGAAGAACTTGAACAATTTCAACCTAGTGTGTATAGAGAAAATTCATCTCGTGAGTTTCTAGGATTATCTTCTTCATAGATCAACTAGACTAGATCTCAAGGTATATAGAGCAACAACAAGCCAATGACGGGAATTTGCCTTACTGTCCTTCCGACAGCTTTCACACTACGTCCCATTTTCGGCTTTGGCTACGGGTAGACCATCCCCCAGTTAGTAATAGGTAGCCCTAATCGGAATTTTCCACCATTTTCCCATCATTCCCAATTTCATCCTTCCTTTTCCTTCTTCTTTTAAATTAGATAGGATTTTTAGAAATCCATATCTTTCGTTATTTTCCCATGGACAAGGATAGACAAAGTACCCCGGCTTGGTTTCTCAACACCTTTAATCAAAATCTAGCTAATCCACAAATCACATAATCCCTTTAACTCATGAAAATCGTGTAATGTGAACTAGGTGTAAGAGTGTTCAAATTTTCTATCAATCACAAAATTAGGGGAATTCTCATATAAAACCATTATGCTAAGAGAAGATCAAGATTTACAACTCCATACACTTCATATCTCTTCCTCTTATGCTCATATCATTTTGAATGCATAGAACCAAAGTTTTCCAAAAGATTTTTGAATTTTTGAAAAATCGAAAAATTTCTACATAATTGCTCGAAATGTTACAAAATGCTGGATTCATCCAAGTGATCCTACACCCCCCAACCAAATCTTGCATTGTCCTCAATGTAAAAGATGTGCAATAAACAAAACATGAGAGCAATTTGAAAATAAAAGGGAGTGAGAAATGATAGTACCTTAGAAGGTGAAAAGTGGAATTCTTTCTCCTTCTAAAACCTAAGCAAAAGTAACCAAAAGCAGCAAAATCCTAATCCTAACTACTCTATACCTCCATCAGACTAGGAGATCAATTATCCTGGTATACAGGATCAGTCAGAGGTGTGGACATACCTTCTGAAGGGAATTTCTCAAAGAACGGCTTTAATCGCTGACCATTTGCCTTAAAAATGTTGCCGTTCCTTGGATTTAACAACTCGACAGTCCCATATGGATAGATAGTTTGCACAATGTAGGGACTGGTCCATCAAGATCTCAATTTTCCCAGAAATAAATGTAGGCGGGAATTATACAGAAGGATTTTTTGATTGATCGTGAATGTCTTACGAAGAATGTTTTTATCATGGAATATCTTCATCTTGTCCTTGTAAATTCTCGCATTCTCATATGCTTCGTTCAGGATTTCTGCAAGTTCATTCAATTGTAGTTTGCGCAACGAGCTCGCCTTGTCAGAATCAAAATTCATCTTCTTAATTGCCCAATAGGCCCTATGTTCCAACTCCACAGGCAAGTGACAAGCCTTCCCATAGACAAGTCTATAGGGAGACATTCCAATAGGGGTCTTAAAAGCAGTACGGTAGGCCCAAAGCGCATCAGTAAGCCGAAACGACCAATCCTTGCGATCGGGGTTCACCGTTTTCTCTAAAATGTGTTTAATCTCCCTATTGGATATCTCAGCTTGACCAATAGTTTGTGGGTGATAGGGAGTACTCACTTTGTATGTTACGCCATATTTCTTCATTAAGGTTTCAAATGGGCGATTACAAAAGTGAGACCCTCTATCACTTATGATGACTCGAGGTGTACCAAACTGGGAAAGAATATTCTCTTTTAAGAAGCGAATGACCATTTTATGGTCATTATTCCGGCAAGGGATGGCCTCGACCCATTTGGATACATAGTCAACGGCAAGCAAGATGTATGCGTTTTCAAAAGAAGATGGGAATGGACCCATGAAATCGATGCCCCAACAATAAAAAATTTTGATTATCAAGATGGGATTGAGTGGCATCATATTTCTACGGGAGATTCCTCCCAATTTCTGACAAGGTTCACATGTTTTGCAAAACTCATGTGTGTCTTTGAACATAGTGGGCCAATAAAACCCACATTGCAGAATTTTTACTGTGGTCTTTTTAGCCGAAAAGTGGCCACCACATGCCTGAGAATGACAGAAGGAGATGATACTTTGTTGTTCATCATCTGGGACACTTCTCCTTATGATTTGATCGGGACAATACTTGAATAAGTATGGGACGTCCCATAGGAATTTTCGCACCTCAGTGAAGAATTTATCCTTATCTTGCTTTTTCCAATGTGTAGGAATTGTACCTATAGCAAGATAGTTAGCAATGTCCGCATACCATGGCAATTGGAAAACAGCAAAAAGTTGTTCATCAGGGAACATATCATTGATCGCGGTCATTTCAGGGGAATCGGTGAGAATAAGTCGAAAGAGATGGTCAGCTACTACATTTTCTACTCCTTTCTTATCACGTATCTCTAAGTCAAATTCCTGGAGTAGAAGGATCCATCTTAACAATCGTGGTTTAGCATCCTTCTTAGAGAGAAGGTACTTAAGCGCGGCATGGTCTGTGAATATGATGATCTTGGATCCAATTAAGTAGGACCTAAACTTGTCCAAGGCAAAAACTATGGCTAAAAGTTCTTTTTCTATAGTAGTGTAGTTTGTTTGGGCTGAGTTTAGGGTTCTACTTGCATAGTAGATAACAAATGGCCTCTTCTCTTTTCTTTGGCCTAGCACGGCCCCAATAGCATAGTCGCTCGCATCGCACATAATTTCAAAAGGAAGGCTCCAATCAGGTGGTTGCATTATGGGATCACATTTCAACATACCTTTAAGTGTGGTAAAGGCCTTTTGACATTCTTCATTCCACTCGAATGAGTTTTTCTTTTGAAGTAGGTTACATAAAGGACGAGAGAGTGAACTGAAGTCCTTTATGAACCTTCTATAAAATCCTGCGTGTCCCAAAAAGGACTGGACATCTCGTATGCTCTTGGGTGGTGAAAAGTTGGAGATAAGATCAATTTTCTCTTTGTCCACCTCGATTCCATTTTGTAAAATGATGTGACCAAGTACAATTCCCTTTTGAACCATAAAGTGACACTTCTCCCAATTCAACACAAGGTTCTTCTCTTCACATTTTTTCAGCACAGATTTCAAGTGCTCAAGGCACTCATCAAAGCTGCAACCAAATACTGAAAAATCATCCATGAAGACTTCTAGAATTGTCCCCACCATATCAGAAAAGATACTCATCATACAACGCTGAAAGGTGGCAGGGGCATTACATAGTCCAAACGGCATCCGTCGATAGGCGAAAGTGCTGAATGGACATGTGAATGTTGTCTTTTCTTGGTCTTCACGGGCTATCTCTATTTGGTTGTACCCTGAATAGCCATCAAGGAAGCAAAAATGGGAATGACCCGCCAACCTTTCTGAAATTTGATCAACAAACAGTAGGGGGAAGTGGTCTTTCCTCATAACATTGTTTAGCTTCCGGTAGTCAATGCACATTATCCAACCAGTAGTGACTCTAGTTGGTACGAGTTCATTATTGGCATTGGCTATGATGGTGATCCCGGATTTCTTAGGCACCACTTGAGTTGGACTCACCCATTGACTATCGGATATTAGGTAGATAATACCCACATCCAATAGTTTTACCACTTCGGCCTTAACCACATCCTTCATGTTTGGATTGAGTCGTCTTTGTGGTTGCCTAGATGTCTTCACATTCTCCTCAGTGGGTCTATGCCTTTGAAATCCGCAATCGACCACCCAATGGCACTCTTGTGCTCTAATAGAGTGGTCATTAGCCTACTCTCTTGTTCCTCATCCAAGTGGGAAGAAATCACCACCGGATATGTCTCATCTCGACCTAAATAGACATATTTCAGCTCACTTGGTAATGGTTTTAGGTCGAGTGTTGGTGCCTTGATATTGGATGGGAGGGCTTTGTTCTCGTTCACGGGTAAAGGCTCAAATATGGCCCTCCATCTTTTGTTATTAAGAACCGGCACCACATCTAATATGGCATCCATCTCTTGTATTGTGTTATCATTTATCTTGTGAGAGTGGGCCACACATGCTTCCAAAGGATTGGAATATAATGACAAGGGGAATGTCTCATCCACGATTGATTCAATCATATTTTTCTCGTGGATCTCATCATCAACCTCCCAGTGGTTGCTTGCATAAATCAAATATATTCATCTCAAGTGTCATATTTCCAAAGGACATTTGTACCAGCCCGTTTCTACAATTGATAATCGCATTGGAAGTGGCTAGAAAAGGGCGGCCAAGTATGACGGGAATTTGAGCACCGGTACCTATCACGGGATGTGTATCCAAGACAATAAAGTCTACTGGGTAGTAAAATTTATCAACTTGGACTAGAACATCCTTAATCATTCCTCTCGGTATACGAATGGATCTATCAGCAATTGGAGTGTGGTTTTGGTGGTTTCAATTCACCTTACCCAAGTTGTTCGTAAACGGAGTATGGAATGAGGTTCACACTTGCCCCTAAATCGAGTAAGGCTTGTTTAATCCGGTAGTCTCCTATGATGCATGAGATGGTTGGACTACCCGGATCCTTGTATTTTTGGGGTACCTCTTGTTTGATGATAGCGCTCAAATTCTCAGTCAAAAGTACTTTGTTATGAACATTGTGTTTCCTTTTGACCGTACACAATTCCTTTAGAAATTTGGCATAGGATGATATTTGTTTTATGGGACCCAACAACGGGATGTTGATCTTTACCTGCTTGAAAACCTCTAATATTTTCAGATTTTTGTCTAAAGGTTTAGGTGAAATCAACCTTTGGGGAAACGGGGCGACCGGCTTGTATTGCCTTTCCGGTTCTTTCTCTTGTGTAGTGTTGTTTAAGCTATCATCATCTTTAGAAATTTTTGGATCCTTAGGCTTTGGGGCCTTCACCGGATTAGATTTGTCAATTACTTTCCCACTTCTCAAAGTGGTGATAGCTTGAACTTGCTCAGTATGTTGGGAGGATTATCTTGCATCTTGTATCTCAAATTGGGTTCTTGGGTTAGGAAGAGGTTGGGCAGGAAGTGTGCCTTTCTCCTTAACACTGAGATGAGATTCAACTCTAGCCATTGAGGTTTTCAATTCATTGATGGCTTGAGTTGAATTTTGATTGAATTTCAATTGCTCTTGCATGAACCCACCTATTTTCAGAGAATTTGTCTTGTTATACTAAGCTTGAACCGATACAAATGCACCCAACATCTCCTCTAGCGTAACTTTTGGAGTAATGACTAAAGATGGACCTAGTATAGGTTGAACTTGAGGGATATTGGTTGCATTCGCAGTGGGTCCATTCCTCTAACTGAAGTTGGGATGGTTCTTCCAACTAGAATTAAACGTGTTTGAGTTTGGAGCACCAAATTGCCGTTGATAACTGTTTATGGCATTTGATTGTTCTTGTAAGATGTCCTGAACCGCTGAAATTGTGGGACAATCTTGTGTTGCATGTTGATTTCCGGCACAAATTTCACAAACAGTTTCAACGTCATTGGAGTTGATCGTCTCTCCTTTCCTTAATTCCATGGCCTCGACTTTTCTTTTGAGACTAGCCACAAGTGCACTTATGCTATCCTCTTCTGATAAGACATAAATTCCTCCGTTTTCTTTTTGTTGGCTAGTCTTGGAATTTGCTGGTTTAGATGTATCCCAAGACTGTGCATTTTCAGCCACTTCCTCCAAGTAGTCCCATGCTTCATCGGCTTCCTTGTTCATAAACTCCCAATTACACATCATCTCTACAAATTGGTGCATGTGTGAAGTCAGTCCGTCATAGAAAAAGCTTATAACCCACCAAATTTCATAGCCATGATGTGGGCATGCATTTAACAAGTCCTTAAACCTCTCCCAACATTAGAAGAAGGTCTCATCTTCCTTTTGGGCAAAGTTCATGATAAGGCGCCTCAACATGTTCGTTTTATGAGTAGGGAAGAATTTTTTAATGAATTCCCTATGCATATCAGTCCATGCACCAATTGATCTTGGCCTTAATGCATGAAGCCAACCTTTAGCTTTATCTTTAAGGGTAAAAGGAAATAATTTAAGTCTCACCACATCATCAGTAACATTCGTAAAGTGCATGGTGGTTATTACCTCATCAAACTCCTTAAGGTGTTGATAGGCACTTTCACTGTCTAATCCATGAAATTTTGGGAGGAGTTGGATCACTCCTGGTTTCAAATCTACATTCCCTGTATTTTACGGAAAGATTATGCATGAGGGAGTGCTTGCTCTTGCTGGTTGCAAGTAATCACGTAATGTTCTTGGTCGGGGAACATTCTCAACCACATTCTCTCCTGTTTCGGTTTGGTTTTGGCCCAGATTTGGATTGCCCATCGGATTAGGTTGATTTGCAGCCATATTTTTAGACAAAGTTGGAGAAGTTAGATGTCTCCTAGCACGTGGTTCTCTGTCTATTCCTTCTACTATTCCCCCTTCACTTATGAGTCGGTTATTGGAATCCCGAGCCCAATGTGGCATGCAAAACTAAAAAGTATGAAACAAAGAGAAAGAAGAATTCTTACTTCCTTTCTTTACTCTTCTCTAAGACCGAGGTACAAGGTGTCTTGCAATGGCTAAGCCAGAAGCAAGGATAGAGACCGATTTCTCCTGGTCAATAGGGGTTCAGAGAACTCCCCACCCACTCTTTGAATCTTTTGAGAAAAGTGCAGAAAAAGAAGAAAAAGGAGTAGAGATGAGAAGAGAAATCTCTGAGCACAAGGTGATCCAAGACGGCAGAGCCGACCAATAGGAATCCAGGTGGCACAAGGCCCACCTTTCAGAGATCCAAAAAGGAGTCTCCACCCACTCTACAAGAGATGAATGCGATAGGAACAAATAGGAGAAGAAGAAGAGTAAGGTTTAGAAAGATAGAACCTGATTCAACACTTGAGATCCTTATATCATCTTCAGCTTCCTAGAAATCCCTGCAAGAAAAATCAAACAAAACAAACTAAATTAGTCCTAGAATCCTAAAAATCCTAAATAGATACTATTTTCAGAAATTTGTGAAAAACCGTCAAAGTCCCCGGCAACGGCGCCAAAAACTTGTTCGCTTCCCCAAGTGTAGGGTTGCGATGTAGTAATAATCTCGGTAAGACCGAGGTCGATCCACAGGGACTTATGTAGGAATTCACAAAATACTTCCAATAGTTTCTATTGAAAATCTAACAACCAGATTTGTAGTAGATTGATGTAAGTAGCAATGTTGAACTAAACTGAAGTAATCAATTAATAAAAAGGCACTAGGGGTTCAAGGATTCACTTGTAGCAATCCTTGATGCTCAATCCACTGTGGTTTCTCACTTTCTCAACTAGAATCGAAATTAAGATCTATCTAGTCGGATGATAAAGCTGTTAAAACCAATAACTCCCATATGTAAGATCAATGTACATGATTCACTCAATGCAAGCTAGGACGAGCATGCTCTGTTGCATAGGTCAGTCCCAGTTCCAATAGATTAAGTTCATAATCATAACCATCACTAAGGCCTGTCACAAGACAAAGCTAGATCATGACTTGAACTTGATTCAAATCATATACAGTCCACATACAACAAAATCTCAGAAAAGTAGAACTTTGGTAGGAAGTTACCACATGAAGATCATAGTACTAGAGCGTTGTTCGCTTCCCCAAGTGTAGGGTTGCGATGTAGTAATAATCTCGGTTAGACCAAGGTCGATCCACAGGGAAGGAAGTAAACAATTCCAACTATCCTAATAACTAGAATCAAAGAGGTTTGTGAAATTGGTTTTGAACATAAAATAGAAAATCTGATAATGGAAAGATAACTAGAGCATCAAGGATCCACTTATAGCTCTCCTTAGATGCATAATTCGCTATGGTTTCTCACTTTCTCTCAACTAGAATCGATATTAAGATCTATCTAGCTGGATGATAGAGCTGTTAACCCAAACAATCTGTCATATGTAAGTTCAATGCATAGGATTCACTCAATATAGGCTGAGCTGAGCATGCTCAATTGCATAGGTCATTCCCCATTCCAAAAGGTTCAGTTCACAATTATAACCATCCTCAAGTCCTGTCACAAGACAAGGCTAGATCATGATTTGAACTTGATTCAAATCACATGCATAGTCCATACACATTACAGAAATTCAGAAAAGTAGAACTTTGATAGGAAGTCCCCACATGAAGATCATAGTACTAGAGCGTACTCCAATTCCTCGGATCATACAGGTCTAGACTAATGCAACCCAATTAAGAATTTAAGTAATTCTCCCAAACATCCATGAGTCATCATAAGACTAAGAAAAACAACTTAAAGCTTGTATAAACTTCAAACCATAGTTCATAATCATGAATTCCAACTTTAAAACCAATAAAACGAATTAAACAATCTAAGAAAACTATAAGGTTCACCTCTTAGCTCTAGCTAAGAGATTAGCTAATGAAAAGCATATTAAAAATAAAACTAGAACTAAGAAAAGGAAGAAAAACTAGCTGGAGGAGACTAGGAAGCCTCCTATGACTTGAACTCCTTGCTCCCCACGTCCTTGGTTTCCCTGGAATAGAAGAGAGCACCTCCTTTTATAATACAGCAAGAGTACCGCAATGTAACAGATTTTGTTTCGCTTCGTACGGCTTAACCAATGGTCGAATTGCCTTCAAAATTGATTTATAGCTTCCTTGTAATGTGATCTTACTCATAGATGATTTAGATTTCCAAGAATATCCTCTGAATGGGCCCACCAATCATATCACCGACCGCCTCTCAAAATCGCGCACTTCGGGTACCTTCAGAACCAGTCATCTTGCTTTCAACGCTCCGGAGTGTACAGATGTCGGATTGATCCCAAATTTTGAACATTGGTAGAAAACTTCCTCCTCTACATGATAGACGGATTAGATTGTCCAAAACAATCCCAGAATGTGGTCCGAAAATTAGAACACTTAGGGCTTTTATAAACTCTGCGCAGTTGAATCTTTCTGGATGGTCCATCTTTCTTCAACCGGTACGATCAAACCACACATCCTTTTGATCTGTAAATTTGTGGTTATTCATATATGGATGTGGTCTAAAAGATGGTCAAAGTAGATTCTTCATATCATCACTGATGGGCCACCTGGACCGGCCCAGAGTGGAGTAGGCAGAATCTGGAACTTTCTAGACCGTTCGTATTGTTTTGGCCACCACGATCAATCCGTAGCTCCGATCGACACGAAACCACTTGGCTTAGTTCGGAGTCAAGCTCCTCTTTGACATGGATGTGTTGGATTTCCAAATATCATTAAGATGGGCCCAGAAAAATGGTATGAAAAACCAGAAACGGGAATGTCCTGCTGTCTACAATTTGGAAGCTGAAATTTACATGGCCGACCGGTCAAGACCGGTCGGACAGGGCTGGCCAACCGGTCAAGACTGGTCTAGCCTGTCTGGGTGGCAGTCCAGCAACATGTGAAGAATTTCTACCCATGGCCGACCGGTCTTGTAATGACCCGAGATTTTAGGAGCGTGTATACCTACATGAGAGTACAAATGGCTACATATACCTAATACAAATGTGTAAACCATAAATCTTGCCATTGCAATTGTCTATTTACACTAAGTGCTTAATTACCGATCATAAACTTATATATTATAATGAAATGGGTCCTTAGAATAATTTAAATATTTGTTTAATGAATTACATGACTTGTAGTATTGATAAATTCATAATAAATGCCCTGCGAATTTTTTGAGTAGGTTAAATAATAATGTAATTGAATATTTAGCGAATTACATGACTTAATACATTAATAAATTAATAATAAATCATCTATAGGGAATTCATGTAGGACCCCTTTATTAAAGTTGCTCAACATGAACTCTAGAACAGGGTAGAAGTGCCAGATTTCTCAAAAACTCACAATAATTACGAAATTTCTATTGGTTAAAACTTAAGTTATATTGACAATTTTTAAGTATACCAGTTTCTGACGATCAGTTTCATGCAAAACTTCATATAATAGTTTAGAGACCTAATCTAACCATACACGTCAAATTTCAGCCCTCCGATCATCCTACAAGTACCCTAATCAGAAATCGGGCCATAAGTGGGCCATCTGAACTCGGAACTACCTCAATTTTTGTGTCATGCCTTAAAATCATGTGGTCTACATGATGGTCGGTATAGATTTTTCACATACATCATGGTGGGACCCAAGTGCACTGCGTGCACGTCACGCACCCGGTCAACACGCGTTGACCGCGTGTTATGAGAAGGTCGGGCGTCTTCTTCGCCCGGACGCTGCAACAGCAGCGTCCGCTGTTTAGTTCAGCGGATCACACCGTCCATCGCTGTGGGCCCCATCTGTATATCCACTCCGCCCATTGAGTAGCCATCACTTGGGTCTACTAGGGGAAGGAATTATCTTAGTGAACATTGACTTGAGTGGGCCGCAAAAGCTGTTGAAACTTATAACTAAACGAGAGAGAATGTGCAAGATCGGGACCGATACTACGCATGGGCCCCTGAAACTTAAAAGGATTGTTTGCGTGGGCCACACCTACGATTTTAACGGTTTATATAGTACCAAACGTTAATGTAATGGGAAATCCGAAATCTTGATCTTTCCTTCTCCCACTCAAACTCGGCTACGCTCGTCCGGGACTTCCGTCCGCATTACGCCACCTCCAGCGTATTGGTGGGATATATAACTTGTAGTTGTCCCTCCCCTTCCCCAGAAAAAACGTAGAAGGTGAGAGAGAGAGAGAGAGAGAGAGAGAGAGAGTCGTTAGAGAGAGAGAGAGAGAGCCATTAGAGAGAGAGAGAGGAGAGAAAGAGTTAACGTAGGGGGGGCTTCCTGTTGCTGGTTGCTGCTCCTGTTGCTGGAGCAACATTACAGAAAAGTAAGGAGAAGAAGAGGAAGAAGAAGAAAGAGAAAGAAAAGGAAAAGAAAGAAAAAGAAGAAGGAAAGAAGGAAAGAAGAAGAAAAAGAAAAAGGAATGTGAGTTAATTCTCGTATCGATTTTCACTCAAATTTTTAGTATTTGGTTCCTTGGTTTACGTTTTTAAACAAATTCAGATTAAGAGAAGGTTGATTTCTTTATTTTTCAAATTTTGTGTTTACTTTACTTTTTAGATCGTGATAATTGAACTTTGTGTTTACCTTATCGTTCAGATTTTGGAATTCGAAAGTTTTTGGTTATCTTGTTAGAATTTTAAAAGATTGTGTTTTTATTTGGTTTTCCAAATTGATGGACTGTGTCAGCGACAGTGGATTTGATATAGAAATTGCTCAATTGTTGTGTATTGAGCAAGCTTGTATTCATTGAAGATTTGATTATGTTATGGGTCTTAGAGGGGTTAGAAGGCTGAATACACTATTCTGAATAAATTGGAATGTTATACGCTTGGTTTTAAGTTGCTTTGGGAGGAATGGCATGAATCATGCATTCCATGTGATTGCGAATTCCAGTATGTAGTTCATCACTTGAGTTGATTTGGGTTAAGCACACGTGAGTGTTGCAATAAACCGTTGCTCCATTGATCGAGGCCGGTTGGTGAGTACCCAAGTGTGTGCAACAGACCAGCTACGCAGGCCAGGTGGAGGCTCCGTTGATCGAGGCCGGTTGGGTGAGCACCCAAGTGTGTGCAACAGACCAGCTACGCAGGACAGGCGGAGGTGTGGGACAGCTCGTGATCCGAGTTGGCTATGCCGCTAGGGACCGATGTTCCAGATGATAGTGATGACCAACTGGAGGTTCTACTGATAACCGTACTGAGATAGATGATGTATGTTGGCTTACATTGCATTACGTGCACATTTTTTTTGGCTTGGTTGATATATTTGGGATTTAGATACCTGATGCCTCGTGGTTTGAGAAAATTTCTTTATGTGATTATATATATCTGATTACATGTGATAAACTGTACGAGATTACTCACCGGCTTTTATAACTGATGCAGTGTTATGCGATTAACCGTAGTGACAGGTGATGACTTAGAGGACTTTGAGGAAGCGGTTCCAGATGAGGGAATACCTTAGAAGATTTTTGAGAATTAGTTTATTTTGATTTTTGAATTTTAATTTGAAAAGTACTCATGTAATAATGCCCATTAGATGGCCATTAGTTTAGATAGTTTGGATCAATTTCATAGACCCATTAATTAATAGTTTAATTTTCAAAGCTTGGTTTAATTCAATTCTATATATTTGTTACCTTGTGAATGGAAAGGATAAAAGTTTCAGTTGTGATTGTGAAGGATTCATCCATAACACCCTTGATTTTGAGATTTGAGCTATATACTCGAGTGTTGAATTTTGGGGGCGTTACAGTTGGTATCAGAGCTTAGGAATGAGATAAACTATGCCTTGGGAAAAAGTCCGTGAAAGTTTTAGGATATAGGGTAGCTTCATGAATGTAGAAACTCTAAACATAGGCTCCCAAATATTTTTAGGATAGCCATTGAATTTAGACACATGTATCTAGGTACCATGAGAAGTGGATTCCCACCTTAGTGAGCGTGTTGCTAAATCATAAGTAATTGAAATTAAAATTTTTAAAACCTCTGTGACCTTTCTTAGGGTTATAAGGACATTCCCACGAAATCACAACAAGTGGATTAACTAGGAATCGATATTTTTGAATTTTTTTTTTCATTAATTTTCACTTGTAGGATTGAAATTATGGACCATATTCATACCTATGATCACACCTGACATAATACAAGCCTAAATTTTTTTTAATTTTTCTGAATGTTAAAAACATACCCATTGATATCCCTGTAAAATTTCAGAACAAACGGAATTGTAGAAAAATTCTAAATATTCTAGTAGTAGACTAAGAAAAATGAAATCTGCTGCTGGACAGCAACATATTACTACCTTTACCAGGGAGAAAATCTAAGAATTATTAGGTATTTTGAGCTGAAAATTTTTCTGGTGATACATATTGAAGTCAGTAACATCTGTTCCAAATTTCAAGTCGATTGGATATATGGTTTGGTAGAAATAAATCGTAGAGTAACTACCTGTCTAGCCACCCGATTTTTTTCTTGCACCTCCATCAAACAATATATGGAGTGACATAACCTATCTAGATCAACGATGAATAACTTCGCTATTAATACTGGAATAATTCGTGCGTGTATACTTGGACAAGTTAATACATTAAGGAGTACTAAAGTTGTTTTCTACTAAATGTAGATCATGCCGCCTAAAAGGAAAAGTCAAACTACTCCACCTACGCCCGACGTAGCAGGTGACGGACAATCAATAGAGGGGCTATACAACATTTTAGGAGACATAGCATCTCTCCTCCGTCAACAAGTACAGACAACGAATAATATTATAAATCAACACCCAATGCCGGCTCCACAAGGTGATAGAGGGGGAGATGTATTAGAACAATTCAGGAGGCTTCGACCACCCGTCTTTAAAGGACAAACTGACCAGCTAGAGGCTGATAATTGGAAGAATCAAATGGAAAAACTTTTTGATGGAATGAGGTGTACAGATGAAGACAAAGTGGTCTTAGCCGTATATATGTTGGAAGGAGAAGCTGATCACTAGTGGAAGGCAACCAAAAGAGCAGCCGCTACAAACACAATTTGGACATGGGAAAAGTTCTGCGAGAAATTTGATCAAAAATACTTTCCTGAGAGTGTCAAGGATAGGAAGGCGGCTGAATTTATGAATTTAGAACAAGGGGACCTTACTGTCAGTCAATATGAAGCTAAGTTCACGGAATTATCACGCTTTGCCCCTCATCTCATCCCCAATGATAAGCAAAAAGCTAAAAAGTTTGTGCAAGGGTTGAAGACTTCCCTTCGCACTAGAGTGGTCCCTTTCGAACTTCGAAAATATGCCAAAGTAGTGAACAAAGCCTTAGTCAACGAACAAGACTTAGAAGACTTATGGAAAAACCGAGAACAAAGGAGGGTGGTGGGTAATAAACATAGAGCTACTCCAGAAGTACTACAGGGATAAGATAAGAAAATCAGGACCACGCCTTCGACTCCCTCCACACCCTCTCAACAACGTTCAAATTTCGCCGGAAGGTGTTACAATTGTGGCTCAGAAGGGCATATGTCGCGAGCTTGCCCCCTACCTCGTCGCCAATTACCAGACCAGAGGCAATCGCAGGTTTACTCGAGACCACCTCAATCGGAATCAAGTCAAGGCAGACGAATCCCACGACAGGCGTCCCAAGGACAGGCCTTTGCCCTAGCACCACCTGAGGAAGAGGAAATGAGAAACATGGATGCAGATGATAACGCAAACCATAACGTCGAAGGTATATGAAATATCTGGATTTCAACCGAACTGTTATTTAAACAATGGTACTGTACATTTGACTTACCGGGATGTTAGGCAGTCTTTAAATTTCGGGACGAAATTCCTTTAAGAGGGGAAGAATGTAATGACCCGAGATTTTAGGAGCGTGTATACCTACATGAGAGTACAAATGGCTACATATACCTAATACAAATGTGTAAACCATAAATCTTGCCATTGCAATTGTCTATTTACACTAAGTGCTTAATTACCGATCATAAACTTATATATTATAATGAAATGGGTCCTTAGAATAATTTAAATATTTGTTTAATGAATTACATGACTTGTAGTATTGATAAATTCATAATAAATGCCCTGCAAATTTTTAGAGTAGGTTAAATGATAATGTAATTGAATATTTAGCGAATTACATGACTTAATACATTAATAAATTAATAATAAATCATCTATAGGGAATTCATGTAGGACCCCTTTATTAAAGTTGCTCAACATGAACTCTAGAACAGGGTAGAAGTGCCAGATTTCTCAAAAACTCACAATAATTACGAAATTTCTATTGGTTAAAACTTAAGTTATATTGACAATTTTTAAGTATACCAGTTTCTGACGATCAGTTTCATGCAAAACTTCATATAATAGTTTAGAGACCTAATCTAACCATACACGTCAAATTTCAGCCCTCCGATCATCCTACAAGTACCCTAATTAGAAATTGGGCCATAAGTGGGCCATCTGAACTCGGAACTACCTCAATTTTTGTGTCATGCCTTAAAATCATGTGGTCTACATGATGGTCGGTATAGATTTTTCACATACATCATGGTGGGACCCACGTGCACTGCGTGCACGTCACGCACCCGGTCAACACGCGTTGACCGCATGTTATGAGAAGGTCGGCCGTCTTCTTCGCCCGAACGCTGCAACAGCAGCGTCCGCTGTTTAGTTCAGCGGATCACACCATCCATCGCTGTGGGCCCCATCTGTATATCCACTCCGCCCATTGAGTAGCCATCACTTGGGTCTACTAGGGGAAGGAATTATCTTAGTGAACATTGACTTGAGTGGGCTGCAAAAGCTGTTGAAACTTATAACTAAACGAGAGAGAATGTGCAAGATCGGGACCGATACTACGCATGGGCCCCTAAAACTTAAAAGGATTGTTTGCGTGGGCCACACCTACGATTTTAACGGTTTACATAGTACCAAACGTTGATGTAATGGGAAATTCGAAATCTTGATCTTTCCTTCTCCCACTCAAACTCGGCTACGCTCGTCCGGGACTTCCGTCCGCATTACGCCACCTCCAGCGTATTGGTGGGATATATAACTTGTAGTTGTCCCTCCCCTTCCCCAGAAAAACGTAGAAGGTGAGAGAGAGAGAGAGAGAGAGAGAGAGAGTCGTTAGAGAGAGAGAGAGAGCCATTAGAGAGAGAGAGAGGAGAGAAAGAGTTAACGTAGGGGGGGCTTCCTGTTGCTAGTTGCTGCTCCTGTTGCTGGAGCAACATTACAGAAAAGTAAGGAGAAGAAGAGGAAGAAGAAGAAAGAGAAAGAAAAGGAAAAGAAAGAAAAAGAAGAAGGAAAGAAGGAAAGAAGAAGAAAAAGAAAAAGGAATGTGAGTTAATTCTCGTATCGATTTTCACTCAAATTTTTAGTATTTGGTTCCTTGGTTTACGTTTTTAAACAAATTCAGATTAAGAGAAGGTTGATTTCTTTATTTTTCAAATTTTGTGTTTACTTTACTTTTTAGATCGTGATAATTGAATTTTGTGTTTACCTTATCGTTCAGATTCTGGAATTCGAAAGTTTTTTGTTATCTTGTTAGAATTTTAAAAGATTGTGTTTTTATTTGGTTTTCCAAATTGATGGACTGCGTCAGCGACAGTGGATTTGATATAGAAATTGCTCAATTGTTGTGTATTGAGCAAGCTTGTATTCATTGAAGATTTGATTATGTTATGGGTCTTAGAGGGGTTAGAAGGCTGAATACACTATTCTGAATAAATTGGAATGTTATACGCTTGGTTTTAAGTTGCTTTGGGAGGAATGGCATGAATCATGCATTCCATGTGATTGCGAATTCCAGTATGTAGTTCATCACTTGAGTTGATTTGGGTTAAGCACACGTGAGTGTTGCAATAAACCGTTGCTCCATTGATCGAGGCCGGTTGGTGAGTACCCAAGTGTGTGCAACAGACCAGCTACGCAGGCCAGGTGGAGGCTCCGTTGATCGAGGCCGGTTGGGTGAGCACCCAAGTGTGTGCAACAGACCAGCTACGCAGGCCAGGCGGAGGTGTGGGACAGCTCGTGATCCGAGTTGGCTATGCCACTAGGGACTGATGTTCCAGATGATAGTGATGACCAACTGGAGGTTCTACTGATAACCGTACTGAGATAGATGATGTATGTTGGCTTACATTGCATTACGTGCACATTTTTTTTGGCTTGGTTGATATATTTGGGATTTAGATACTTGATGCCTCGTGGTTTGAGAAAATTTCTTTATGTGATTATATATATCTGATTACATGTGATAAACTGTATGAGATTACTCACCGGCTTTTATAGCTGACGCAGTGTTATGCGATTAACCGTAGTGACAGGTGATGACTTAGAGGACTTTGAGGAAGCGGTTCCAGATGAGGGAATACCCTAGAAGATTTTTGAGAATTAGTTTATTTTGATTTTTGAATTTTAATTTGAAAAGTACTCATGTAATAATGCCCATTAGATGGCCATTAGTTTAGATAGTTTGGATCAATTTCATAGACCCATTAATTAATAGTTTAATTTTCAAAGCTTGGTTTAATTCAATTCTATATATTTGTTACCTTGTGAATGGAAAGGATAAAAGTTTCAGTTGTGATTGTGAAGGATTCATCCATAACACCCTTGATTTCGAGATTTGAGCTATATACTCGAGTGTCGAATTTTGGGGGCGTTACAGGTCTTGACCGGTCGTGGGTCTCCTGGCCGACCGGTCTTGACCGGTCTAGCCTAATTTTCTGCATTATTTTCTTCTTTCTTTCTTCTCTCTTCTCTCTCCTTGCTTTCTTCTTTATTTGGCCCACCTTGGGTCTTCATCCAAGGTTCCTAAATATGCTTCTTTTAGCTATTAATCAAGTGAACTCTCTCTCATTCCTACAATCACAAAACCATGCATTAGAATAGTCTTCAAACATAAAATTCATGCATAATGAGTGATGAATTGGGGTTAGAATATGCACAATTAAGATCTCAACAAGCGTACTCCAATTCCTCGGATCATACAGGTCTAGACTAACACACAACCATTAAGAACTTAAGCAATTCTCCCAAACATCCATGAGTCATCATAAGACTAAGAAAAACTACTTGGAACTTGTATTAACTTCAAACCTTTGTTCTTAAACATGAAATCCAACTTGAAAACCAACTTAAACGAATTGAAACATCTTAGATTCACTACAAGCTTCACCTCTTAGCCCTAGCTAAGAGGTTTAGCCGTTCATGATCCAAGGAAACATGAAACAACTAAGAAAAAGCATAAAACAGTAAAACAAACTAGAAGGAGTTGTGGAACTCCGAAATCCGCTTCCGCCGCCTCCCACCTCGCTCAAACCTTTCTGAGATACCCTAGGAACGATCCCTAGGTGTCCTTTTATAGTGGGGAGGCTCCGCAACATCAGAATATTCTCGAATTTGCGTAAGGTTATGCAGTGCGCAGAGAAATCCGGCGCCAAAAATGGAAATTTCTGTTTTAGATGCATGGCCGACCGGTTTGGACCGGTCGGACTAGGCTGGCCGACTGGTCATGACCGGTTGGACTGGTCTTGGAAACAGTCCAGCAAGCACAGGAGCCATCAGACCTGTTGGCCGACCGGTCTGGACTGGTCGGACTGGGCTAATCGACCGGTCACGATCAGTCGGACTGTTTATGTAAACTATCCAGCGTGCTCAGCAGGGTCTGGGAGAGCTAGCCGACCGGTCTAGACCGGTCGTGGCCCTCTTGACCGACCGGTCATGACCGGTCTTGGCCTCTTTTCTTATTCATTTCTTTCTTTCTTTCTTCTCTCTGCTTTCTTCTTTCTTTGGCCCACCTTGGGTCTTCATCCAAAGCTCCTAAGTGGATCCTTTTGGTCTCCTATTGGATTAAGTCCATTCTCATTCCTGCAATCACAAAACATGCATTCGATTAGTCTTTAAATCATGAAAACCTTGCATAATGAGTGATGAATTGGGGTTAGAATATGCACAATTAAGAGCTCAACAAGATCCATTCGGGATACTGAACTTCCCTGATAAACCCGTCCTGAAGCAGCTTCTTCGCCTCTTCTTCTATCTTCGGTACGATGTAAGGATGGAAGCGCCTATGTGGCTATTTGAATGACCTCTTCTCCTTCACTATATTTAACCTGTGCATCTCGATTGCCGAGTTTAGTCCTGGCATTTTAGAATAGGTCCACGCAAACACATCTCTGTTCTCTTTCAGGAGTTGAATGTAGCTCTCCCTCTCTTCTTCTGGGATGTTCTTGCTAATATAAGTATTCCTCGGCTCTTAAGTGGTCCCCAGATTAACTTCTTGTAACTCATCTATTATGGGCTGACCTCCATCTTCGATCTACTCTGGTGCGGCTCTCGGCTGTATGACTTCATTTGGTCTAGCAGGCCTTACCTCGTCCACGGGATTGATCGTCACCATGTTAATGTGTCTGATTTCACATCCTGCCCCCAGGGCTTCTTTTCCTCTGTATACCTTCGTCTTTACTTCGAAGGGTGCTAGCATGCCTTTCCGAGCTAGTGGTTCTGAACAAATGAACCCCATATTTCTCATGATGTGTCTACTGGCCTTGCTATATCATTCTTCTTCAATGGGCGGTGTCTCTACCGGCATTCTCTTGGCGTTTTCTTCGATCTACAACGGGTTGCGGGGTCCAGCATGAAACCTTATCTCGTGGCTGGCTCCCATCGTCGGCAGTACGCAGAACTGGCTAGGAGCTTTGGGGAAGGGACGAATCCTCTCAACCTTTGGTACCGGCATATTGAAGCTGGACTGTAACACACTCATCTGTTGGCTTGTCATTTGCTTCAACACTGATTGTCCTGCCTTCCGGAGATGCTTCGGGATCAGGTAGAACTTCTTTCACAACGGATTTTCTTTGTGAGCCCCTGCTGCTTCAGCGACCACTTGCGGAGCTTCATTCGCTTGTCTTAGATTCTCACCCCGAGGTTCTGCCCCCTGTGTCACCTCTGTCGGTTCACTGGCTTTTCTAGTAGTCTTGATTCCATCGCTCTCCTGATAGTATTGTGCATCTGCTAGGAAGGATTCAGTGACGGAGTACGGCCTCGGGTCTGCTGCCACTCTATACTGGACGCCATCCTTATTGTATTTGAAGCATTGATGGTATGTCGAGGGAATGATACAATATTGATGAAGCCACGGTCGTCCCAACAAGATATTATATGTTGTCATCGCATCGATTACCTAACAGGTGACTTTAGTACTCAACTCTTCTCTCTCCAGCATGACAGTGATGGACCCTAGGACACACTGGCCGTCCTGATTGAACCCTTAGATAACCATGGCGCTTGGGCGAAGTGCTGTCTATCTGAAACCCAACTGCTATAATGTCTTCAGAGACATAATATTCACAGCGAATCTGTCGTCTAACATGCATCATCGGACCTCTATGTCTCGGATGAGACCTGTCACCATCAACGGGCGGTTGTGGTCCGTTAAGCTGATCATTCTGTCTTCTTTAGAGAATGTGATCATGGATGATTGGTCAATCTGCATGACTTGTTCTGCGGGTCGATTCTCAGTTCCCGTTATCTTCATTTCTTCCATCTCTGACCCAATCTCTGCCATCATGACCTCACGAGCTTCTTGATCAAGCAATGCATTGAGCAGCATTTCCTGATATTTCTTCGAAAGACACAGGGCATCGTAAATGCTGAGTCGGGCTGAGACCTTCTTCAGATGAGACACCACATCATAAATCACAAGTGCCTTATCTCGAGCGTGATCTCGTTGGTCAACTGCTGGCTTGTTGACTGCTTCTGTCAGTTCTTTTTTCTCGAGGTGTCCTCGATGGCTCACCTATGACCACATTCGTTCTTCTGGGGTTTGGTCGTCTCGGGAATTCTCTCTGCACGACCTGCTTTCCGAACTGCAAAGCCACTACATTGACTTCTTCCCTCTCTAGGACTTGGTCCTTGTCACTAGCCCCTGGCTGAGCGATCATCGAGACCATGGTGCACTGAACGGGATGTGCACGCGGCTGTTTCTGTCCAACATTTCTTCTTCCCCTTTTGTTCTTCATCTTCCTCTCTTTCTCCAAGAGTCTTCTTTTATTCTCTAGCCTCTCTTGCTGACACCACTGTCGCGGTGTTCCGGCTTGCCTCTTCTGCCTTCATATTGATGGTGTCATCGTTGATCATCTGTTGAATCTTGCCTTTTAGGACAAAGCAGTCTTCAGTCTTGCGGCTGGTCACGCGATGATACTTGCAGTAGCTAGGATGTTCGACCATCTTCGCTTCCTCTGTACGTGTGCATTCTGGCAGTCTTATTAACCTTTCTTCTACTAGCTGTTCCATGATCGAAACCAGATCTTTCATGTCGAAGGTATAAGGTCCGTTTGCTCGATTACGCTCTTCTATCGTAATATGTCGCGACCTCTGAAAACTCTTACCTTTGTCTTGTGTCGTGGTTACTGGCCTGGCCTCGACTCTACGCTTGGTGTTCGGGCGTTTCCTGTGATTCAAACCCTTTCCTTTATCGACATAGTTAGATGTTATCATCCTTCCGACTTCTCTCCTGGGCTTCTCTGCCGTGAACTGCGCTCTGAACGCGGCTCCTTCCACCAGGTGGCCTTTCGTAGCTAGGTCTTAAAACGTCGAGAAGTTGTGTTCGGATAGGCCAAACGAAATCATCGCATCCATGGCCTGCATGCACATCTTGAGCTGCTCAGATTCGTTGGGCAGTTCTCGGCACTGCGCTGCTATAGTACCCCACCTGTCGATGAACTTCTCGACTGACTCCCCCTGCCTCTGACGAACCAAGGCTAAATCTGTCAGCGAGACTTCTTGCTCAGTAGAAAAGAATTTGGAGATGAACAGGTCCTGCGTCTGATCCCAGGACTTGACTGACCCCGCAGGCAGTGACATGTACCACTGGAATGCCTTGCTCGTGAGCGTTGAGCCAAACAATCTGAGACAATATTAGGGAATTGTTGAGAGGTTGCCCATCATTGTCATGAATTGAGCCATGTGTTCCTCCGGCAATCCTCTGCCATCAAATCTGGGGAAATCCGGACGTTTGAAATTGCCGAGAAATGGGACGTCGTCGACCTGAGGTAAATACGGCACCCGATATACATATTTTCCTCTCTTCTCTTTTTCTCTTTCCTGACGCATCAAGTTCATAACTGTCTGAGACAGCTCTTCTCTCGTGGCTTAAGATGGCAGTGGTAGTACGCGTTCGAACGCGACGTTTCTCAGACGAGCCTGTGGTTCGGCGGTAGCTGGTTCTCCTGCTGTTCCCTGGCATTCTTCTACAGACTATCGAGTAGGGACAGTCGGGCTTCTGTTTGCCCCCTGGGCAACTAGAGCCAATAATGCTTCTTTCATCTCTCTCATCTCTCTGGCCATGTCCTCTTGGACCTAGATGATCTCATCTATCTGTTCTTGGATTAGAGGCAACTCTGGGTATCATTCACTCGTCTCTCCTTCGACGACCTATACCATCATTACTTGCGCTCGTTGCGGCCTCGTCTTGGTCACGGCGGCTTCAGTAGCGGTTGTCTTTATCGTCGCCTCAGCCGATTGTCGGACAGCGGATCTGTTTGATATCTTGGCTGACAGTGCTATCTTCGGTATCGCTAGGAAGTCGATAACGGCGAAGGAGAACTCTGGCTTGGTTGGCACGGTGGTTCTACTGGTACTGCGCGCCTCGTTCTTGCAGACTGGCTTCCACTGTTTCTTTATTCTACCCTGTACCCTTATTGTCATCTTTGTTTTAGTTGGAATAACCTTCTTGTTCTCAATCTTCTTGACTGCCCTGCGCTTCTGCACAACCTGCCATCCGGCTTCAGAGGTTGCTGCAAGATGGGGGAAGTAGAATCCTCCGGACGTCAGGAAAATCATTGTAGATGCCATTTGTTTGGTTCTCTCTCTCTCTCTCTCTCTCTCTCTCTCTCTCTCTCTCTTTCTCTCTCTCTCTGCACAGTCATATACGCATTAGAATATTCCGCGCACTTGAAAAAGAGAGGGGACACGACCTTACCAATCAAGATACGGCTCGACAATGGATAGACAGAAACATACAAGTACGAACCACATGCATGCTATGCGAAGCTTCGAAATTCTTTTGCCTTAAAGATGAAGGGAAGAACGTTCCCATTGAGAATCGCCAGTTTGACACCCGTGAAGGCGCCAAACATTTCTCCTTACGGTAGCCTTTCTCATATACACGTTAGTGTCTGCAAATGATTTATCTTAGAATGTTTATTTACTCAGAAATAACCAGGGATTCTGGTATTGTATAATTCCCTAGCGGAGTCGCCAGTTGGTTAAAACTAAAAAAAATCATGCTCATCAGCAGTTTTTTTCCTGTGTTTCATTATTTTGGGGGAATTCTGAGTATAGAGACATTCATAGACAATCATAAGCAATCACCAAGTGTACACAAGAGAGATATCGCAAGGCAAATTTTATTCTAGAGATTCTGAGATCTTTTACATTCCAGGTTGTGATACTGGTCACGAGCCTTTAATTACATCAATGGTTGATCACCCCTGATTAGAAGGCAAAAGACTAATCCACTAGGGATTATGGTCTTGAGTTCATGGTCATATAGACTTATTTGTTTCCTTGTTATGGACTGAGCCACATTTCTTAGACAAGTCGGATGTCTATATCCCATTTTCTTTCGGATTCGAGTGGTGCAACTCTAGGCCCGCACCTGTTACTGTGAACAGGTGACCACTGGAATACACAAACATCAAAATGTTGGTCGGCATAACCCAAGGCCCGCACCCGTATTTTTATGACGAGTAACCTTAGGAACGCACTCCGCAACTTCTTGAGCGAGGTTTTTAATCGAGTGGTGCAACTCTGGGCCCGCGCCTGTTACTGTGAACAAGTGATCGCTGGAATATGTTAGTACACCTTTTGTTGTCAATTGGCGTGTTGGTTGGTCGCGTCTTGTCGTGTGAGCCCTGGTCGAAGAATTGAAGATCAAGACTTGAAGATTATGCTTCTTCCATTGCTCAAGCTCATGCTGAAACAAGATCTTAGGTAAGTTGCATATAGATCGACCATAGGAAACCCAAAACATCAAAGAATGGCGTAATGACTCACATATCTTATCCCATTCCCTCACGACCCTTGCACAAGTTAATCAGACTTGTGGTCCATGGCTGGTGCGAATCGTAATTGAAGATATGTCCAAACATTGGACCCCATGCACCAAATCACTTCATGCCTCATCATTGAAGTGATCCGCTGTTGCGTTGAAAGACTTGGTCCAACAAACCCGCTGTGACAAGATCATCTAGATAGCCGACCGGTCTTGACCGGTCGGCCAGAACTGTAAGAAATGGACAGCAACCTTGCTGTAATCAATGTGTCTAGACAGCCGACCGGTCTTAACCGGTCGGCCAGGCTCCTCAACACACAACAGCAGCTTGCTGTGATGAATGCAGCTGGGCAGCCGACCGGTCAAGATCGATCTGCCAGGAATAGAAAAAATTGGTCAGACTTGCTGTAATATTTTCTGCTGGGCAGCCGACCGGTCTTGACCGGTCGGCCAGGTATTTCAAAGCAAATCAGAAACCTTGCTGGAAGGTTTTTAGCTGAACAGCCGACCGGTCGGCCAGAAGAACCAATATCTGTACAGCAAGCAAAAATCGCATTTGCGATTGATCGGTTGGCCGGTCGATCAATCGATCAGCCTGGGCGATCAATCGACCGGGTCGGGCGATCAATCGATCAGCCTGGGCGATCAATCGATTAAGGCCATTTCTGTTCAGCAAGCATATTTTCTGGAAAATTACTTCTTGCGATCAATCGGTGCTTTGATAGATCAATCGACAACTAGCTATTTTATATCTGTTGAAGCCCGATTCTTGGAGTCTATAAAGGCATATCTTGAGGACTTTAATGGTATTCTTTGCACACCCATTGAGAGCATTGAAGGGGGCAATTAAGAACATCATCTATCCTTCTTTTGCTCATTTATTTGCTTAGAGTTCATCATTCAATCCAAGTGATTCATGGCACTTCAATGAGCATTCAAAGCTCGGTTTGAAGAATGAACTCAAGCAAGGTATTCATGGCTGACCTAACCCATCTTGTTGAATCTCTTGGTCATCAATAGCCATTGAATACTCAAGTTGGTAGTTCCTATCATCACCATTGTATTGAATAGGCAAAAGGAACCCCAACAACTCCTCCCACCTACCCGGCACTAGTCTAGGAACATCATATGCATTGGTAGCTGGTCGTGGGAGCTTGGAGAGGAGCTAAGGCATTCGTGGAAGCTGAAGCTACTCATCAACGACGTTGAATCGGGGCTTAATCATCTAGGTATGTCTAGTATTTGAGAGTCCATTTATTGAATCACTATTCCCTGGATTGGGAAACTCCGGCGGGAGTGTACGTTACCGTCCTTGGATTAGGATTGGTGAGAGTTTTAAATCCAATCTCGTCAAGACCCTGGATTGAGCCATTGGCGGATGGTAAATGCGGTCCTAGATCAAAGGATGTTAAGGTTGATGGTTAACCTGATTTAAAACCACGACTATAGTGAAATCTGGTGGTCTCATAGGTTAAGATTGTGAACCGGGAATGGAGTAGGGAAACCAAACCACTATACATCGTGTGCAATGTGGTGAATGCATTTTGTCTATTTTGTTCCTTGTTGATCTATCTTATAAGTGCTTAACTGTATGCCCATCTTATGTTTGACAAAATGCTCATATGCCATCCTTGAATGATTAATACAAGAATGCATATAAACTGTTTGATGAAATACTTCTCTTAGTAAAGTTGTCAATCGAGTTGGATCTTGGGTGATCAATTACTATCATTTAGATGTGCTTAATTGGTATATTATAGTATAAATGCAATTGAGCTTTTGAATTTGCAAGAAAAATTAAAAAGTCCTATTGACCCCCCCCCCTCTAGGACATAAGCATACCTTCAAGCTTATCTCACTAGGGGTAAAACCGCAATTTCAGAATATACGAACATTGAAATGTTGGTCGGCATAACCCAAGGCCCGTGCCTGTATTTTTATGACGTGTGACCTTAGGAACGCACTTCGCAACTGCCTCATCAGCTCAACTGACGGACCCGTTGTCGATGGGTAGGTCATCGACTGTCTTTTTCATAATGGTAATTCATAACAGGATGTTTCAAGCTTAGTTAGAACTCTTTTGTTTGTGGTTTCTCGTAGTAACCATAATCCCTTAGGTTTAGCCTCAGACCTTTATTCAGGATGAATGAAACTTTGTACAGTAAAGTAAACGTGTTTCTTGTAGAGTCGGGTGACTCGTCTTCGAGAACACTCTTTCTTCTGAGTATTTTCAATGATCTATTTGAGATCGAATAGGCTATATCAAGCCGAGATCCTTTGAAGATTCAAATCCAATGGGCTGGATTGGCTGTTTTCAATGCTTGCAAGTGGCTAAGTGTCGGTTCCGATGGATGCCCGCATATACCAATTTATGATGAATGATGGGGGTCGGTGCCCCGTAAATGTTTAACTCGGCTATTTGATAGCCTGAGCACTGTAGCTTTGCCTCAGCGTCTTTGAGATCGCGATTGATTTCATTTGGCATCAGTTGATTTTCGGGCCATCAGAGCACTTCCCAAGGCTAAAATGACTGAGTAATGGACCTGTTTGCAGTCTAATCAGGGCATTCGGTGAATATCATTGATAACCATCTTTGAAAAGTGGTGGATCATGTCCACGAGGGTCGCAGTGCGATCGCATTTTGGTTTGCTTAGTATAAGTTGATTTTCGAGCCGAAAGGGCACTTCCTAGGGCTGAAAATGACTAAGTAGTGGACCTGTTTACAGTCTGATCAGGGCGTTCGATGAATATCATCGATGAATGTCTTTGAACAAGGGTGGATCGTGTCCACAAGGGTCATAGTGCAATCGCATTTCAATTCTCTTAGCATAGGTCGATTTTCGAGCCAACAAGGAACCTCCCAAGGCTGAAAATGACTAAGTAGCCGGTCTATTTACCACTTGATTAGGGTATTCAGGGTCCTAAGATTGGATAACCTCATCCGGTGCATGATTATGGTATATCATGTCATGAAGAAGAAAAGTTTCCCTCTCGGGCTCGGTCCAATTCAACCTGATTCTCCTCTGTTTTGGCAGTTTTTGGCTCTTTCGGAAGGATTTCTGAAGTTGCCAAATTGGCTAAGTGTTCGTCATTTTTTTATCAAAACACTTATTTGGGCCATTTATCATCGACCGTTGGAGAATCCGATCCAGGGGATGGGAAGATCTTGTCGGTGTGCATCTAGGAGAGGCAGTTTGATCTAAAACAGATCCCGATCGAAGGCGAGACACACGGTGGAAGGTCCACCCTCCAACCAGCGTCCAGGTGCATGGAGGGAATGGTGTGGGCGTATGTCACTCTTCAAAAGGGGAAGTGGGCGCATGTGGTTGAGAGGTGGGCGCGTGTGCCCAACTCCAGGCACATGTGGCCTATGTACACAAAGAGAGAGGAAGGTTCAAAGTTCCGGGCGCATGTGGTATTGCACATGCACCTGGCCCCAAATAGTGGGTCCATGTCCCTTTGGTACTTGGTGAATTTCAAGTTTTTTCGACCACAGAAAGGGTGGGCGCATGTGGTCCAGCACTTAGTGAATTTTCGCATTTCCCGACGAGAGAAAGCCGGCGCATGTGGTCCAGCACTTAGTGAATTTTTGCATTTCCCGGCGAGAGAAAGCCGGTGCATGTGGTCCAGTACTTAGAGAATTTCAAGATTTTTCTCTGCACTTGGTTCCGATGGGGAAAATCCCTTTTCGGTGAGGGATTCCGACGAGGGAAACCTATTCGACGGTAGTGCAATTTTGGGTTCCGGCGAAGAAATCCCTTTCCGGCGAGGGATTTCGACGAGGGAAACCAATCCGATAAGGGCATCCGGCGAGGGATTTCGAAGCGAGCACATGTACCTCTTGCGTCACTCTGAGGTCAAAAGAAGGTGATGTCGTCCTAATGTCATCAGGTGGCCCCGCTATTTATAGTAGTGCAATCGGGTTCGGGTCCGACCCGGCGGGTATTTCCCAGCGCATGTGTTTCTGGAGTGTTTCCCGGTGCATGTGTTGGGTGGAAGTGTTGTGTGCAAGGGTCCAGGCGCATGTCATTTGAGGCCAAGCACATGTCATTTTTCGGCCGAGCGCATGTCTTTTCCTATAGATTTTTCGGGTAGTTTTTCGAGAAAGTGTTCGAATCGATTTCTTTCGAACATGGGGTGTGGGTGCATGTGGTGGAAGGCCGGGCGCATGTCCCTCTTGTGAATTTTAGCCAAATTTCAGGTTTTGAACCTTTGTGAGAGAGAAAATTTCAGACTTAGAATATTTCAGGATTTCAGGCTCCGATGGGAGACCTCTAGAGGATAGCTACCTTTTATGGGGATGCGCTCACTGTCGCCAAGAAACTTCTAGGCTAGGATGGACCTCTTGAATGAACGGGATGGGGTGTGGAAGTCCAGATGTTGTAAATTTTGGTACCTCCTAATTTGGAGCCTCCGGGTCGGCTCGTCATATAGGAACATTGTTCCAGGGAGTGTGCACATGGAAATACGCACGGCACGGGCTTCAAACTTGCTTTTTAAGAGTTTTGGGGCACTCCGGATCATTTGGTGGTGGTATGGATGTCCAGTTCCACTCTGAAATGGTAGTTGTTGGCTTACGGACCCTTTTTTATCATCTCTGGGCAGGGATGAAACGCATTTTGAGGTGCGCAGGTAAAGATACGCACTGCACGACTTTAAAACTTACAGGTTAAGGGTTTTAGGACGTTTTAGACCATTTGACGATGGCTCGCATGTCCGATTCTGCTCCAAAATGCTATTTACGGATTTTGGTTGCCATCGAGTGGTTAGGGTTGCACTGGCATTTTTCAGGTTTTTTCGGTTTCGAAATTGATTCAAATCATTGTCGATGGACGGGGGGATATTGTTTTACAGTGGGTGCAAATTTAAGCCCCAACAGTTGCAAAAGAGTATTCTTCTTGACGCCTGAATCGCCTATACCTCTTGTCAGCGGGCCTATTAGTGGAATAGTTTTGTCTTTCCCTTCTGTTGTCCCTTGATTTATTATGGAGCTCTTCTTTACCCTTTCCTTTATCTGTAACATTGGCTGAAGATCTGTTAGTGGTCCGTCGCGTAAATTCTGTACAGAAAGTGGGCACTTTCTTAATCATTCTTTCCAGGGCATGAGCCCTTGTCACTAACTCACGGAATGTTTGTATTTTTTCTCTCGTAAGTACAAAATCATTTTTTGGCTCCATACACCCAATGCACATTTCTACTTATTCAGCCTCTCCTAAGAGGTATTTGCATGGTGCACTCAGAGCTCTCCAGCTTGTGATAAATTTATTGATGGATTCTAACTCTCTTTGTCGTACGGCCACCAACTTTGTCAAACTTATGTCTCTCGGTGGAAAAGAAACTGGTTACAAAAGCTTCCTGCATCTGTTCCCAAGTGCGTATCAATCTTGGAGTAAGAGCTGCGTACCACTTGAAGACCTTACCCATTAGGTTACACCAAACAACCATAAACGATACTGTGATACGGCTGCATAACTCCCCATTTCTGTCATGAAGTGCATCATAAGCTCTTCCGGCAATCCTTCCCCGTTAAATTTTTAAAATTTTGGGCATTTGAAGCCAATTGAAAAAAGAATGTCATCGACTTCCTTTGGATATGATGTCTGATATCGATATATTTCCTTATGGATTTTCTCTCCTTTTCACTGGATAGTCTCAGCAATGATTTGTCGTATCTTATCTATTGTCATCCCAGGGTTTGATATCGAAACTGATCCGTGCGACATGGTTCTGTTAGTGAACTTTTTCGTGGTTTTTATGGCATACTAGTGCACATTATTTGTCAATCACATGTGTCCATGTGTTGTAATATCGGTTGAGCCTTGGCAAGCTGAAGACTGAAGATTCAAGTGGACAAGAAGCATCATGAAAGAAAAATAAGTAAATGAGATGCCTTGGTAACCTAAACCCTCATTAATGCACTTTTTTGTGGCATACTAGTGCACCATATTTGTCAATCACGCGAGTCCAAGCGTTGTAATGTCGGTTAAGCCTTGGTAAGCTGAAGACCGAAGATTCAAGTGGACAAGAAGTATCAAGTAAGAAGATCAGGTAAATGAGATGCCTTGGTGACCCTAACCCTTTGAACCAAAACACCCAAACCATCTTAGATGTCTTGGACTAACTAAGTATATCTTTAGTCATCATCATTAGTCTTAGAACACTTTGAAAAATATGATAAGTTAGACTAATTAAAGAGGTGAAAGCTGCTGTAAACATTTCAGATCAAACAGTAGTTTTCGATTGATCTCCAATCAATCGGACAGTGGCTCCGATAGGACTCTAATCCATCGGACAGAAGTCCCGATCAATGAAAATTTGTTCCAGCAAGTTTGAAACTCACTAGATAGATTGTCGATCAATCGGACACTCTTCCGATCCATCGAAAGGGTCCTTCCGATCAATCGGAACATGATTCCAATCAATCGAAATTTGCTCCAGAGAACTCTCTGGACAAATTTTCGATCAATTGGCCAGGTCTCCGATCAATCAGAAATGACCTCCGATCAATCGGACCTTTTTTCGATCAATCGAAGATATGCGAATCTGTCAATTTTTTGACCATTTGAAGAAAGCTATAAAAGGAGGGGGATTCATTTTTTAGCTAAGAGGGGAAATTTTTGGGAGATAGAAGTTACCATTGTTGAAGATCATTAAGAGCTCTATTCCTAACCCAACCAAGTGATCTTCCTTATGATTCATCACAAAAATGGAGCATTCAAAGCTTAAGATGAAAATGCACTTGTCTTTCTTTTTATCTCTAGAGATTGGATTGATCTTGATAGTCATATTCTTATCCAATACTCTATGATAATATCTTTATAGTTGAGACTCACTAGGTAACCCATTCCCATAAGTTGTAGATATCTCAATCCTACCTCCCATCCACCTTGGCCATCTCAAGAAGAGCATATGCAAGGGGATTGATAGTTGAGCTAGAGCATTGGCGACACAATGGCATCAACATCGGGGGAGCACAATGGTAGCTGATTGAAGCACAGGAGAGCGAAAATCAAGCAACTCGAAGCGGTGCTACAACGAGGCTCAAATCTAACAAGTGAGTTGTCATTTTTCTAAAGTCCATCCCCTCTTTTCCTATGAGGAATTGAGTGTAGAGTTTGTTTGTCAAACTTACATTCTAGGGTCGTTTGGTGATCCTTGTCTTATTAGTTGAGCATAAAACGTAAGGATGTTTGCCATTCCTTGGCATGTTTATCAAGCCTAAAATTTAAGGACGTTTGCCGTTCCTTTGCACATTTGGCAGGCCTAAACAAGTCTCCAAGGGGAGCCACCAACACGGGTGTGAATGTGTAGGTTGGGAGGAACTTATACACTTCCCGGTTGGGTGGATCTGATTTAAAATACCTTGGTTGAGAAGAACCAGATTTAAACTCCCTAGTGAATGCTGGTGTGCTCAAAGGGGTTGAGTACTTGAACCGGGAGTGGAGTAGACAAGTAGTCGAACCACTATACATCGTTGTTTTTGTGATTGTATTTGAGCACATTTCTCATTATGCATTGAGTTTAATTATTTAATTATAAATGCTTAATTAGGAATGTATGTTAGGCACTTGATAGGCACATCCAAACACACATGATGTACTTTCACTCCTAGAGTAGACTTGAGCTTAATTGATCCATCCTCTGTAGTCTTCTTAGGTTGTATAGACTAGTATGTTAATTGATTTAATCATATGCTAGTCTATTGATTAGACCCACTTAGGCTTGGAAGACGAAGTGTGCTTGCTGACTTGGTTTAAATTGTTAAATTGTGTAAGTAGGCGAAAAGAATTTCAAAAGGTCATAATCACCCCCCTCTAGGACTTAGCCATAATTCTAGTTGCTCCTTAAGCTTCCGCACGCGTCTGCGTAGGGTGTTGTGTTAGACTACCCGATGTAATTTCAATTGGTAGTCATCCGAAGATAGGGATCATGAGGATGATGAAGAAGAAAAGATAAACAAAAAATTCAAGAGATTCCTCAAACTTGATAGAGGAAGTAGCCGTGACAAGAAGGACAAGAAATGTGATAAACATAAAGGGAAATCATTCAAAACTTCATCTGTCTGATGTTACAGTTGCGGTCAACGTGACCACATTGCCTCGGATTGTCCGGAAGCGCCTAAACTGAAAGGTAAAAAGGCCATGGTAGCCACGTGAGATAATACGGAGGAGTCAAATTCTGAATCTAGTGACTTTACTAGTGATGAGAGCCAAAATATAGTGAGAGCTCTTATGACTTGCACCACTACCTCTCTTCCACCTAATCTAAGAGAGGATCCCGACCGTTTTTCCTTATAAGAGGAGTTCCCAAACCCTCACCACATGCTATATTTTATGAGGGTGTTGTGAAAATTAGCTACCCTTAGGTTAATCAAACTAAACATAGTAAGGGTAGCTAGAAATGGTTTTATAGGAAAATCTGAGGATTTCAGCCTCATTTTTATATGTATGGGCTCATTAGGACAAATTTGGTAGTTTAGCCATGCTTTTATTATGTATATTTGCTGTTAGACTATCTCTCTATGTAGATTAAATTTCATGCTTATTGTATGCTAATCTTTGCTTAGGATTGGTCATAATATACCAATTGGGGAGGTTGGTTGATTGGGCTATAAGCCCTTGAGCTTTAATGCTTAATGTATATTTTAAATGACTAATTATGCATGATTAATTATGCTTAGATAGTTACATTTTCTTATTAATTGTGTTCCATAGCATGCTTGTTCGCTCGCCTCAAGTGCAAGGCTATGATGTAGTAATAATCTCGGTAAGACTGAGGTCGATCCACAGGGAAGGAGGTAAACAACTCCAACTACTCTAATAACTAGAATCTTAAGAGGTTTGTAAAATCGGTTTTGAACATGAAACAGGAAAATCTGATAATGAAAAGATAACTAGAGCATCAATGATCCACTTATAGCTCTCCTTAGATGCATAATTCGCTATGGTTTCTCAATTACTCAACTAGAATCGAAATTAAGTCCTATCTAGCCGGATGATAGAGCGGTTATATTATCAAAGAAATATGTCATATGTGTGATTAATACACATGATTCCCTCAATTCAAGTTAGGACTTGAGCACACTCAATTGCATAGGTCAATCCTAGTTCCAATAGGTTAAGATCATAACCATGATACTCATCAAACCCTGTCACAAAGCTTAACTATATCATGATTTGAGCTTCATTCAAGTCATATGAACAATCAACACATAATTCAGAATTTAGAACAAAAAGGTAGAACTTTGGTTTAAGTTCCCACATGGAAATCCAAGTCTACAGCGTATTGAATCCGATTCCTCGGAGTATACAGGTCTAGAACCATGCAAAACAATTAAGAACTAAAGAAATCCTTCAAAACATCCATGAGCCATCATAAGATTAAGAAAAACTACTTAGAACTTTATTCAAACTTCTAAAAACCATTATTCTTCATTCAATCCAACTTTGAAACCAATAAAACGAATTAAACATTCTAAGAAAACTATAAGGTTCACCTCTTAGCTCTAGCTAAGAGGTTAGCTAATGAAAAGCATATTAAAAATAAATCTGGAACTAAGAAAATGAAGAAAAACTAGCTGGAGGAGGCTATGAAGCCTCCTATGACTTGAACTCCTTGCTCCCCATGTCCTTGCTTGATTTTGAATAGAAGGGAGCACCTCCTTTTATAGTGCAGCAAGAGTACCGCAACATAACAGATTTTGTTTCGCTTCATACGGCTTAACCAATGGTTGGATTGCCTTCAAATTTGATTTGTAGCTTCCTTGTAATGTGATATTCCGCATAGATGATTTAGATTTCCAAAATTATCTTTTGAATGGGCCCACCAATCAGATCAATGACCGCCTCTCAAAATCGCGCAATTCGGGTACCTTCAGAACAAGTCATCTTGCTTTCAACGTTCCCGAGTGTACAGAGGTCGGATTGATCTCAAAATTTGAATATTCGTAGAAAACTTCATCCTCTACATGATAGATGGATTAGATTGTCCAAAACAATTCTAAAATTACGTGCAAAAATTAGAACACTTAGCCCTTTAATAAAATCTGCGCAGTTGAATCTTTCTGGATGGTCAATCTTTCTTCAACTGGTACGATCAAACCACACATCCTTTTGATCTGAAACTTTGTGGTTATTCATATATAGATGTGGTCTAGATGATGGTTAAAGTAGATTCTTCATATCATCAATGATAGGCCACCTGGACCGGCCCAGAGTGGAGTAGGAGGAATCTGGAACTTTCTGGACAGTTCGTATTGTTTTGGCCACCACGGTCAATCCGTAGCTCCAATCGATACGAAACCACTTGGATTATTTCGGCGTCGAGCTCTTCTTCGACATGGATGTGTTAGATTTCCAAATATCATCAAGATGGCTCCCAAAAAGTGGTCTAAAAATCTAAAAACGGGAATAGCTTGCAGTTTGAAATATGAAACTCTGAAATTGCATGGCCGACCGGTCAAGACTGGTCGGACAGGGCTGGCCGACCGGTCTTGACCGGTCGTGACCTGTCTGGTTTGGTCCAGCAACCTCTGTAGAAGGCAACAGAGTTGGCCGACCGGTCTTGACCGGTCGGACCACCTTGTGGGGCTCCTTTTCATTCTTTCCTTCTTTCTTTTCTTTCCTTCTTTCTTCATGATTCTTTAGCCCACCTTGGGTCTTCATCCAAGGTTCCTAAATATGCTTCTTTTAGCTATTAATCAAGTGAACTCTCTTTCATTCCTGCAATCACAAAACTATACATTAGAATAATATTTAAACATAAAATCCATGCATAATAAGTGATGAATTGGGGTTAGACTATGCACAATTAAGAGGTCAACAATGCTCCATGTTTCTTAATGATCATTGTTACGAGAAAATTCGGGCTGAGCTCAAAACATGGAAAGCTTTCCACTAGGGTTCATCTTCTACACCAAGTATGGTCATGGACCGACTATTTAGGAGAGGAAGCTAAGTCAGCCTCGGCCCACTTGGGCCCAGCATACGGCCTTCTCAAGCCTCGGCCCACTCGGGCTCGACATTCGGCCTTCTCAGGCCTCGGCCCACTCGGGCTCGACATTCGGCCTTCTCAGGCCTCGGCCCACTCGGGTTTGACATTTGTCCTTCTCAGGCCTCAGCCCACTCGATCTCGGCATTCGGCCTTCTTGGCCTCGGCCCACTCGGGCTCGGCATTCGGCCTTCTCAGGCCTCGGCCCACTCGGGCTCGTCATTCGACCTTCTCGGCCTCAGCCCACTCGGGCTCGACATTCGACCTTCTCAGGCCTCGGCCCACTCGAGCTCAGCATTTGGCCCTCTTAACCTCGGCCCACTTCGGCTCAACATTTGGCCCTCAGCTTGGTAAGAGGCCTGGCCTCATCCGCCTTGGTTTATCTCTCTTGATAAGATAAGATAAAGACTTATCCCATTGATCCAGATAATATAAGGATAAGGCTTATCCCACTGATCCAGATAAGATATGGATTATCCTAACAAATTTGGGATCCACTTAAATCTCTCCAATAATTATCTATAAAGAGGCTTCCGCACTCTCTCCAGGTATGGAATCCACCGCCATTAAACCTCCCACAACCTTTTCTTTCAGCATCCGTACTGACTTTGCCATCGGAGGGCCGTAAGCCGGGCCAACCGGCGGCGGTCCTAACCTTTGTCGGTGGTTGCAGGTCCCTCAATCTACACCATTCATCTCTGAGTGGAGATCAGACGACGAAGAATCAAAGTTGGTCCCTGACCAACATCTGTTAGCCAATTTTTTACGCTAACAGATTGGCACCGTCTGTGGGAATTCGATTAGATTGTTCACTTGATCTTTTCTTCGTCATTCAATCGTTCTTCACTTCATCAATGGCCAACATCAGACATTCCAACCGTCCAAGGAATACCACCTTTAGCTATCATCCACAAGCCAGAGATGGAGATTCCATCTGCACGTGGGCAGCTTTATCATGCCTAGCACGAGTCCAGCAAAGGTGGATCTCTCCAACCTCTACACGTGCCAAGGAAGGAAACTCCCTCCTTCAAGCTTCACATGCCCCACCATAGCCCAAGGGTTGGATCTTCTCTAGCCGCCCATCAGATGGAGGTTGCTCTCATGTAAGGGCTGGATCTTCTCTAGCCGTCCATTATAGCACTTGAAATCTGCACATGCCATCTGTGTTTAGCAGCATGAGAAGACATCGATATGTAGGCCCAGCCATCACGTGTGCAACATCAAGGGATTGACACGGTCCAGCTTCAACCCCTAATCTCTAGCCATCCACTCCAATCCTACGGAAGACCATCAACGTCCCCACACTCCCTGCTCATATACAACAACTGGACATTTAACAGTCCAGCCATGTGATCTCCACCTGCATCACCCTCCAATGGACCTCTCCAACGTGCTGATCTAGGAGAGTTCTGGCAGTCTCCATTCTTTCTCATGTGTGAGACTAGCAGCAATGGAAATGACCACCATCACCTCTAGTTATGATGTACCCCATCATATCCGCATCCAAGGGCCAGTAAGCCCTCCATCAAGGCAACATCCATCTCATGTGCAGAGCATCACCATCGTCCAGTTGATGAAGAATTCTTTTGTCATCTCATGTGAAAGCATCATCTTGTCACGTTCAACAGCTACAGGCCATGGTGGACCTCATCATCAACATTTTTGTTGAGCTCTTAATTGTTTATATTCTAACCCCAATTCATCACTCATTATGCAAGGTTTTCATGATTTATAGACTAATCTAATGCATGGATTTGTGATTGTAGGGATGAGAGAGAGGATCCATCAATTGGAGAATTAAAGACGCCATTTACAAGCAAAGAAGATCAAAGAACTAAGCATCAAAGGACGAAAGAAAGAAGTCAGAGAAAAGAAGAAAGAAAGCAAAAGAATGTGCCCAAGACCAGTCGTCCATAGCCCAGGGCCGGTCGTCCGACCGGTCCGATCACTCAATAGAGGGGCCCTGCGGCCACAACTCACCGGACTGTCCAAGACCGGTTGTCCACTGCTCAGACCGGTCGTGTGACCAGTCCTTGAATTAAAATTATGGGCGCGGGAATTACGAAAACTCGCTGGACGTTTTTTGCGATTTTGAGACTGGTCATCCAGGAGCTCAGACCGATCGTGTGACCGGTCGTCTGCGTAACTGAGCGTGTTCTACAAGCTCCGAATTTCTCTGCGCACTGCGTATCCTTACACAAATTCTGGAAGATTGTGACACTGCGGAGTTTCCCCACTATAAAAGGACACCTAGGGATTGTTCCTAGGGCATCTTAGAAGGGATTGAGCACGGTGGGAGACGGCGGAAGTCGGATTTGGAGTTCTACAACTCTTCCTAGTTTGCTTTCTAGTTTTTATGTTTTTCTTAGTTGTTTCATGCTTCCTTGGATCATGAACAGCTAAACCTCTTAGCTAGGGCTAAGAGGTGAAGCTTGTAGTGAATCTAAAATGTTTCAATTCATTTGATTTGGTTTCAAGTTGGATTTCATGTTTAAGAACAATGGTTTGAAGTTTAATTCAAGTACTAAGTAGTTTTTCTTAGTCTTATGATGACTCACGGATGTTTGGAGGAATTGCTTGAGTTCTTAACTGTTGTGAACTAGTCTAGACCTGTATGATCTGAGGAATTGGAATACGCTCTAGATTTATGATTTTCATTGGGAACTTCTTACAAAAAGTCTACTTTTCTGGAAATTCTGAAGTATGTGAGATTGTGTATGTGATTTAAATCAAGTTCAAATCATGATCTAGTTTTGTCTTGTGACAAGATTTAATGATGGTTATGATTGTGATCTTAGCCTATTGGAATTGGGACTGACCTATGCAATTGAGTATGCTCGTCCTAGCTTGCATTGAGTGAATCATATACATGGATCTTACATATGACAGATTGTTTGGTTTAACTGCTTTATCATCCGACTAGATAGAACTTAATTTCAATTCTAGTTGAGAAAGTGAGAAACCACGGCGAATTGAGCATCAAGGATTGCTACAAGTGGACCTTGAACCCCTAGTGCCTTTTTATTAATTGATTACTTTCAGTTTAGTTCAAAGTTGCTATTTACATTAATCTCCTAAAAATTTATTTATTAGCTTTTCAGTAGAACTATTGGAAGTGTTTTGTGGATTCCTACATAAGTCCCTGTGGATCGACCTTGGTCTTATCGAGATTATTACTACATCGCAACCCTACATTGGGGAAGCGAACAATTGTCCATGGCATCTATCATCCAGTAGATGGAGAACCCCTCCATTCCAAGACCAAGTGGCTGCTATCACGTTCATTTTCCATCCATATGGGAGGCTGACTGACTATCCTAATCATCTTTGATCTCTAGCGTCCAAAGCTACATCTATGGTAGGACCCATCTTGTATATCCGAATCATCCATTAGACACAGGCTCCGGGGAGACTTTAACCGTGAGAATCTTGAGCACAACAAACTTGACCATTCAAATTTGATCAATGGCTCCTATTCCTCTCTAAACATGCTTCGCTTCTTCATCACAAAATCCTGGATTCTCTCCAACGAGAAATACTTTATCTTCACATCATATACCCCTCGAAAATCTGTAAAAAATCCTCCCTCTCTCTCTCTCATATGGCGTCGATCAAGCCCCTACCAAATCCGCAGATATCATCAAGACCAAGAACTCGCAGAACATTGGCTCTATGGTCAAGAAATTCACACAGATCTCCAGCTCCAATTTCAAGAACACATTGCGCCATTCATCAGGGTGGGATCCACCTCATATATCTGCCCCGATCATCAGTACCAAACGCATGAGAAACCTCAGCCACATAAGTTCCTCTCCCAGAACCGGATCACATGGCCCACCTCGAACTTTCGATCAAAACCATTTTCGAAATCCTATCTTGACTTGATTTGCTGGACCTGATGGGCGGCTTGGATTCTCATCCAAATCACTCAGTGGACCCAACCTTGCTCTCCAATACCTGGAAAAAACTTGTCAAAGTGAGATTTTTGTTCGCTCTTCTAGACAGATGCAGAAAAACCGTACAAGACCACCTTTGGTAGCATGCGCGAAACATCTCCAAACCATCTCAGTCGTTCCTTCTACATCATCCAACGGTCTAGGAACCTCCAACAACACTCCACATTGATTACACCATCAAAACTCTAGACTCTTTAATCTGGGCCATGAATTAATTTTATTTAAATCCATCAACAACCATTAGATGGCATCTCATGGACTAGCTTCATCACAACCATCCATCCATTCTCACCAATGGCTGGACAATCCAGCGTCTATATGTAGACAGTGTCGTCCAAGGTGAAACCCCAGGCAACCGGACATCTCACAAATTTCACACGTGCAGAGCTCAAGTGGACCCATCTTCAGCGTGCAACCAGCTCACAGCCATTCAAGCGGGTGGGCTGCCCATTCAGTTCTCCCACATCCAGTCGTTCATCTTCAGAACAACCATAGACTAGACATCCTTCGATGAAGCATGCAAACCTCCACCTCCAGATCCAATCAGCATTCAAACAAGTGGGTCATCTTCAATCAACAGCCCAGATCAGCAATGTGGACACCTTCAGCACCAGCGTCAAATCATTGTGACCTCATCAATCAGCAGTCCAAACACTCAACCTCGGGTATTTGGGCACACTGCTTCATCCTGAAGGCCCATTCTGAAGACGAGTACGGCCATGTACCGAGTATTGAAATATATTTGTTTGTTACCAGGACATGGGCCACTTAGCCTCCGGGCACCATCGCCTACGGACATCGCCTCCGGGCACCATCGCCTCCAGGTCATGCTCATTAAGCTCAGCCTATTCAGAAGCTTCAGTAGTAACCTCTTCAAAGTTCCGTGCTCAGACTTTCTAACCACGAAACTTGGGGGGCTTCTGTTACGGGTAAATTCGGGCTGAGCTCAAAACATGGAAAGCTTTCCACTGGGGTTCATCTTCTACACCAAGTATGGCCATGGACCGACTATTTAGGAGAGGAAGCTAAGTCAGCCTCGGCCCACTTGGGCCCAGCATACGGCCTTCTCAGGCCTCGGCCCACTCGAGCTCGACATTCGGCCTTCTCAGGCCAAGGCCCACTCGGGCTCGACATTCGGCCTTCTCAGGCCTCAACCCACTCGGTCTCGGCATTTGGCCTTCTCGGCCTCAGACCACTCGGGCTTGGCATTCGGCCTTCTCAGGCCTTGGCCCACTCGGGCTCGTCATTCGACCTTCTCGGCCTCAGCCTACTCGGGCTCAACATTTGACCTTCTCAAGCTTCGGCCCACTCGGGCTCAGCATTCGGCCCTCTCAACCTCGGCCCACTTTGATTCAACATTTGGCCCTCAGCTTGGCAAGAGGCCTGGCCTCATCCGCCTTGGTTTATCTCTCTTGATAAGATAAGATAAAGACTTATCCCACTGATCCAGATAAGATAAAGATAAGGCTTATCCAACTGATTCAGATAAGATATAGATTATCCTAACAAATTTAGGATCCACTTAAATCTCTCCAATAATTATCTATAAAGAGGCCTCCGCACTCTCTCCAAGTATGGAATCCACCGCCATTAAACCTCCCATAACCTTTTCTTTTAGTATCCGTACTGACTTTGCGATCGGAGGGCCGTAAGCCAGGCCAACCGATGGTGGTCCTAACCTTTGTCGGTGGTTGCAGGTCCCTCAATCTACACCATTCATCTCTGAGTGGAGATCAGACAACGAATAATCAAAGTTGGTCCCTGACCAACATCTGTTAGCTAATTTTTTGCGTTAACAATCATGCACCCTATATTCTCTATAGTTAGCTTATTTTTATAGGTATAATTGCGACACTTTAATCCCTTTACCCTAAACTTAATTGGTATACCATTAAGGGGGACAGATTGGTTTGTTAATTGCTGACAAAAAGGGGGGAAAAGATCAAGTCCCACCAAAATAATTTTTTTGTTTTGTGTTTCAGGGATTGACAGGTTATGGGGAAGCAATCAAGAGGAGCTTGCTTAGTTACATGTCTTAGTGTATTTCGAGTTGTAATGTTTATTTTCCTTTGACATGTAATTTATTTGTGTTTTGGTAATGTCATTGGTATGGACCATGACATGGGTCTTAGGTTAGGTTTTTGTCACGTAATTGACAAAGGGAAAGATTATTAGTGCACTTTTCTATGGCATACTAGTGCACCGTATTTGTCAATCATGTGAGTCCATGTGTTGTAATGTCGGTTGAGCCTTGGCAAGCTGAAGACCGAAGATTCAAGTGGACAAGAAGCATCAAGGAAAAAGATCAGGTAAATGAGATGCCTTGATGACCCTAACCCTTTAAACCAAAACACCCAAACCCTCTTAGATGACTTGGACCAACTAGGTAAACCTTTAGTTATCATCATTAGTCTTAAAACACCTTGAAAAATATGATAAGTTAGACTAATTAAAGAAGTGGAAGCTGTTGTAAACATCTCAGCTCAAATAGCAATTTTCGATTCGTCTCTGATCAATCGGATAGTGGCTTCGATAGGATCCAATCTATCGGATAGAATCCCAATCAATCGGAATTTATTCCAGCAAGTTTGAAACTCATTAGACAAATTTCTGATCAATCGAACACTCTTCCGTTCCATCGGAAGGGGTACTTCCGATCAATCGGAACATACTTCCGATCAATCGGAATTTGTTCCAGACAACTCTCTGGACAGATTTCTGATCAATCGAATAGGTCTCCGATCAATCGAAAGTGACCTTCGATCAATTGGACCTTTTTTTGATCAATCGGAGATATGAGAATCGGCCCATTTTTTTTTCGTTGGAAGAAAATCTATAAAAGGAGGGGGATTCATTTTTGAGCTAAGAGAGGGGATTTTGAGGAGATAGAAGCCACCATTGTTGAATATCATTAAGAGCTCTATTCCTAACCCAAATGAGTGATATTCCTTGTGATTCATCACAAGAATGGAGTATTTAAAGCTCAAGATGAAGATGCACTTGTCCCTCTTTTAATATCTAGAGATTGGATTGATCTTGATAGTCATATGTTCGCTTGCCTCAAGTGCAAGGCTTGCGATGTAGTAATAATTCTAGGTAAGACTGAGATCGATCCACAGGGAATGAGATAGACAATTTCAACTACTCTAATAACTAGAATCTAAGAAGTTTAGAAAAATAATTTTTCACATAAAATAGGAAAATCTGAAAATAAGAAGAACTAGAGCATCAAGGATTCACTTGTAGTAGTTCAATACCAATCCATTCATCCAAGCACAACACAATTAGAATCAAAGTCCTATCTCTCATCTAAATGGAGGATATAACATTCAAGCACAAACAATCCCACTTAAATTTGGAAATCAGATTTCTAGTTCTAATGAAGTACATAGAACTTGAACTTGTAGTCTTCGGAGTAACAGCCATGCCAAGAGACTATGGAATGCTCAAGGGTTATTGCAATTCGAATTCAAACAACCCAATCATGGTAATCTCAGAGAATTGCAAGGAACTCATATCCAGAGTACACAAACTCTCACAAAACTTCTAAAAATCCAACCTTTATTTAAACTAGAACTTGAAAATCCATAATTAAAGTAAAGGGTACTTGAAGAAACGAATTAAAGTATTGAAAAAACTACAAACTTCACCTCTTAGCTCTAGCTAAGAGATTAGCTGAAAGAAAACATTAAAAACTAGAAACTAGAACTAGAAGAAGAAGAAAACTAGTTGTAGGAGGCTAGGAAGCCTCCTAGGTCTTGATCTCTTTGCTCCCCATGTTGCTAGATGCCTTAGGAAGAGAGTGGAAGTGGCCTTTTATAAGAGAAATCCCTCACCAACTTAGAAACTTTGAGAATCTGCAGAGTCCTTTCGCAATTTGGAAACTTGGCCTTGAAAATCGGAGTTTCTGGATCACCTTAGACCTGTCGGACGACCGGTCAGGAGACCAGTACCCAAAAACAGTCCAACAAGCTATGTTTTACTAGACTCCTGACAACTTGTCTGGGGACCGGTCTAGCTATGTAGACCTGTCTGGCGACCGATTTGGCGACCAGTCTTGGGATAGGTCTTGGGACAGGTCTTGAGACAAGTCTTGGGACAGGTCTTGAGACAATTTTTCCACACTTTCTTCTCTTTCTTTCTTCTTCTTTCCTCCACCTTTTGGCACTTGTTATATTGATCTTCAATGCATACAAAGTGACTCTTTTAACCATGAATTGGTGAAATCTCCCTCTCATTCCTACAATCACAAAAACATGTATTAGATTAGTCTTTAAACATGAAAACCATGCATATAATGTGATGTAATGGGTTGAAAAATGTATAAATTGGAGGCTCAGCATCATATTCCTATCCAATACTCTATGATGAGATCTTTATCGGTGAGACTCACTAGGCAACCCATTCCTATAAGTTGTAGAGATCTCAAACCTACCTCCCATCCACCTTGGCCATCTCAAGAAGAGCATATGCAAGGGGATTGATCGTTGGCGCTGGAGCATTGGCGACGCAACAGCATCAACATTGCGGGGGCACAAGGGTAGTTGATTGAAGCGCAGGAGAGCGAAAATCAAGCAACCCGAAGAGGCGCTACAACGAGGCTCAAATCCGACAAGTGAGTTGTTATTTTTCTAGAGTCCATCCATTCTTTTCCTATGAGGAATTGAGTGTAGAGTTTATTTGTCAAACTCGCATTCTAGGGTCGTTTGCCGATCCTTGGCTTATTAGTTGAGCCTAAAACGTAGGGACGTTTGTCGTTCCTTAACACGTTTGTCGAGCCTAAAATTTAAGGACGTTTGCTATTCCTTGGCACATTTGGCGGGCCTAAACAAGTCTCCAAGGGGAGCCACCAATATGTGTGTGAAGGTGTAGGTTGGGAGGAACCTGTAAACTCCCTGGTTGGGTGGATCCGATTTAAAACACCTTGGTTGGGAGGAACCAGATTTAGACTCCCTAGTGAATTCCAATGTGCTAAAATGGGTTGAGTACTTGAACCGGGAGTGGAGTAGACAAGTAGTCGAATCACTATACACTGTTGTGTTTGTGATTGTATTTGGGCACATTTCTCATTATGCATTGAGTTTAATTGTTTAATTATGAATACTTAATTAGGAATGTATGCTAGACACTTGATAGGTACATCCACACACACATGATGTACTTTCACTCTTAGAGTAGACTTGAGCTTAATTGATTCATCCTCTTGTTGAGCTCTGAATTATACATATTCTTACCCCAATTCATCACATATTATGTATGGTTTGCATGTTTAAAAGACTACTCTAATGCATGATTTGTGATTGTAGGAATGAAATGGAGATTTCATTGATTTAAGGCTAAAAAGAGCACTTTGCACACGTTAAAGATTGAAGTACCAAGTGCCAAAGGTTGAAAGAAAGATGCAAGGGAGAAACTGGAGGAAAGAAGAAGAAGTGCAAAAAAATTGCACTGTTAACCGGTCGGCCAAAGCACGGGACCGGTTGTCTGACCGATCTGCAATTCAACTGAGACCCCCATATGCTATAGAATTCACTGGATCAAGATAGACCGATTGTCAGACCAGTCGACTACCACTCAGACCAGTCAAGCACTCAATAGGGGAGGATGAAAATTTTCAAAAGCTTGCTGGACTGTTTTAGACGTTTCACGACAGGTTGTCCGACTAGTCGTCCATGGGCTCAGACTGGTCGTCCGACCGGTCGACTGCGTAACAAAGCTTATCCTACAAGCTTCGATTTTCTATGTGCAACTCCATGATTCCTTGTGCAATCTAGAATCTTCCACACCAATCTATAAAAGGGCACCTAGGACCTCGTCTAAAATCATCCGTGAAGAGATTGAAGGTCATGGGAAGTGAAGGACAGCATCGTGGAGCGTCCACAACTCCGTCGATTTCAATTTTTCTTGTTTTTATGCTTTTTTTTCCTTTGAATTCTAGTTGTAATATGACAATGCTCCGCTAGAACCTCTCAGCAAGGGCTCAGAGGTGAAGCTTGTAGCCAATTTCATGTTCAATTCAGTTTGATTTAAGTATTTTCACTTTAAGTTTGGATTTTTGAATGTTCTAGTATGAATAAAGTTGATATTTTTAGAAGTCTTATGAGAGTTCATGTGCTTCGGACATGGATTCCTTGCAATTTTCTAAGATTATCATGTTTCGCTTGATTAGATTCAAATTATGGTAACCCTTAAGCATGCCATAGTCCATAGGCATGGCTGTTACTCCGAAGGCTATGATTTTGAATGCTATATGATTGAATAAGACTAGAACTTGAAGGTTTAACTTAAGTGGGATTGAATATGCTTCAATGCTTTATCTTTCGACTAGATGAGAGATAAAATTTCAAATCTAGTTGTGTTTTATGCTTAGATTGAATGGATTAACACGAGATTACAACAAGTGGATCCTCGAAAGCCTTAGTCTCTTTAAATATTAGATTTTACTGTTTAAGTTATTGTTTAAGTTCATACAATTGAAATTCCAAATCAATTACATTCAAGTTGCTGGAATAGTTTAGAATTGGTTTCCTAATTCCCTGTGGATCGACCTTGGTCTTACCGAGATTATTACTACATCGCAAGCCTTGCACTCAAGGCGAGCGAATAAGTTTTTGGCGCCGCTGCCGGGGAACTTAGATAAACGGTTATAGATTATTTTATTAGCTATAGAAGTAAAAGTAATAAGGGTTTACCATTTTCTTAGGACTAGTTTTTCTGAATTTTAGATCTAACAATGATTGTTTTGTTTTGTAGGAAGTTCTTCTAATTCAAGGGAATTGGGTACTATCCTTCCAACTTGAACTATTTTTCAGTTTTTAGAATTTTATTTTCAGATTTCTGTTTTAGGACTAATATAGGATTAGTTAGATTTTGGATTGTGTGGTTTATGTCCCATTGGGAACGTGACCACAACAATCGTCTCCAATCCGAAAGTGGTTTAGTTGGACCACTCTCCGTTCATAGAGAAGTCCGAAAATTTGTACAAAATCGTGAAAACTTGGGAATTATGGATCAAACTCCATTAGGGAATCCTCCTCACCCTACTCCAACTACAAACGCTAATCAAGAGGGAGTAGGAGAGAATGAGGTGCGCAATGCTCCTCCAATGAGAGCCTTACGAGATTACCTACAACCGGCTCGTACAACAACACCTTCGTGTGTGATTTTCCCAACCACCGAGGGGAACATTGATATAAAGCCAGGGGTAATTCAACTTTTGCCAAAGTTCTATGTGTAAGATTCTAACAGCCCATATCTACACTTGAAGGAATTTGAAGAAGTGGTGGCTACTTTGTATTAGGCTAATGTTTCTGAAGATGCCATCGAACTTAAACTTTTTCCCTTTTCATAAATAGAAAAAGGCCAAGGTGTTAATGTCAGATTTTGTAACAGGATCCTTCGAACGTTCACCTTCTCTCCTCCAGAGATTTCCCCCGCCAAACCTGAAAGAAGACAGACAGCAACTAAGGTGGCTGAGGTCCAGCCGTTAACCCTCCGATGCTTAAGTCAGACCAAAGCAGGAAGAAGAGCAGCCAGGCAAAACGGGACAGAGATCGAATATTGTCCGTACCTTTTCTTAATGGAGTCGTTCCATTATATAGATTTGAAGCTGATTCAATCTATTATGTAAGATATCGAGATCCCGCTGATCTCGTGTACGATACGATATCTTGCTGATTTCGTGGGATAAGATCCTCATCTTTAGAGACGAGATCCAACCCAATGACTTATTTCGGCAATCACGTTCCTCGATGGCAATCCCTTGAGATCCGGAACCACCAGAGGATAAGCCTAAAAACCGACCTATACGGGCTGCCGGTAGGCGTAGAAATAGCGCTGATAGCTCATGTAGAGCTGGGAACCGTAGTTGGAGTCATAGCCAGCGAAAAAGGAAGGAGACGCCGACAAGACGGAAACCACCGAACTGGGTGTAGCCCTGCCTGGCCTCGCAGGATCATACTGCTCGGCGGGAATCGGGTGCTGGTACTGAAGGATAAGAGATGTAGCCGCAGAAAAGCTGTTCGCATGTTGGGACATGGTCGCGAGTCCAAGTGCTCGCTCATTTTGACGTAACTCCTTTCAACGACTTGTGAGAAGGTCTGCTCGCTGTTCAAGAAGGGAACTTTTGCTTTGCTTTATCTGACCATCGGCTATGGGAGCTCGAAGCCTTGCGAATAGGTGCTCCGTATTTATCCATCATACGACTCTCGAGCATATGATCTCGAGAGTCGGATGAACATCCCGCGCTTACCCAATCTGCGTCTTGTGATCAGATGATCTCGAAGGTCGGATGGGCATCCTGCACTTACCCGATCTGCGACTCTCGCTCAGATGATCTCGAGGGTCCAATGGGTACTTCCGTATTTCGCCAATCTGCTACTCTCGATCAGATGTTCTCGAGAGTCGAATGGGCTTCCGCGTACAATTAACAGCTGAGTTGATCTCCTTTATTTTTCCTATAACAGATGCCCCCCAAGTCCTTGCCGCCAAGAATTTTGAAGGGAAGGACTTAGCTCATTACCACACGTAACCGCCCGCTGCCTTTATCGAGAATGGAACCTCACATGATGGGTTGGAATTAATGAGTGCCAGCTTTCCGCAGACAGAAAATGAAGGGGCGCTCGCCACGTGTCTGAGGAGTTAATGGGCGTGCCTGCTCGAGTGCTGCGCCAAAGGAGGGACTGCCACGTGCCATTAGATACGGCGGAATGATTGCCTATAAATATACAGAGTCCGCCATTTCTTTGATTTTCTACAGAAGCTTTTCGAAAGGAACTTGCAGTCTTCTCTTTCCATTCTTCTTCCTCCGGTGCTCCTTTTCTTTCTTTCTGTTTTGGTATACTTCTTTTTTCTTCTTTTGTTTTTATCTTCTCATGGCTGGGAACTTTGACGAGACCACTGTCCCTCTCGGGGATGCCACTCCGGAATCCTCTGCCTCCAGCAGTGCGAGGGTTCCGGCAGGGAGATACACTGCAGCCGGATATCCTTCCGTTTTATCGGAGGACCGGCTGGCTGAGTTGCGGGAGAGATACCTGATTCCCGACTCAGTTACTCTCCGCTTGCCCGGAGATGGAGAGACACCAGACTCCCCCCCCCCCCCCCCCCCAGGATGCGTAGCTTTTTATGAGTACCAGCTTATCCTGGGGGTACGCCTCCCCCTCCATCCCTTTATTCGCGATGTTCTCCGTTGTTACAAGATTGCCCCCGGGCAACTCATCGTGAACGGGTGGAGGGTAGTTCTGGGCTCCTTTGCCCTCTGGGCCCAGGCCGGCAACGGGGAACTCACGGCGGAGGAGTTCCTCCGTATGTTCCGTCTGAAGAAAGCTCCCTCCAGCGAAGGCTGGTATTATTTGTGTTATTGGCACCGGGATAACTTCGTGTTGGGGAAGCCCTCCTCGAACTATCCCGGCTGGAGGAAGCGGTGGTTCTATACTTCCGGGAACTGGGAGTCTGCCTCCAGGGGTCCAGGAGTGACCCGATTTTTCTATGAAGGTAGGCACAATCCCGCATTGTGCAGTTTCTCCAGTTAGGTTTTTAGGGTTTTTGCTTCATCTGACCCCTATTAGTGCTCGCAGGTATCCCGGCCTTGAGAAAACCAAATTTGAAGGGAGGGATCAACGAGAAAATTGTAAAGGTGTACAAGGTGCCTGTTGCTGACAGGCATATCGAGGCTTGCCTGTCTCCCTCGTGACTTGCTGCAGCGGGCTTAATTTCCAGAAGAGAGGTTGAGATGACGAAGGCTGGAGAGAAGAGGGGTCTGTTGCCTCGACTGAAGGGCACAGGCTCCAAGAGGCAGAAGAGAATACCTGCCGAACCATCTCAATCATCCATCCGCACGGGTAGCGATCAGCCTGCCCCTCCTGCGAGCATGGCGGGGGCCCCGGCTGGGCCCACTATTCCCTCACTGGTGGTCGCACCTGGACCGCCAGTGATTAACATTGCTGACAACTCCCCGGATGGGGTGGGGTCCGGCTGCCCCCAGCTGAAGAGGCTCGAGAGCAGGTAGAGCCTCAAGAGCCGACTCCTGCTCGCGAACTGGTCCCTGCTGCCGAGCAGGGACCTACTCGCGAGTCAATGCCTCCACCTCGCGAGCAGGCCGGGTTGGTCGTTGCCCAACCGTCAGGGAGCGGGACGTACTCTATTCCCCGCCACCTCCATCCAGTATGTAAATTTTTATTTGAGAACGTCCCTCCTCATGCCTTCGGCTCTCTTCCCGAGCCAAGCCCTGAGAACCTTTTCCTCGAAGCGGGGGTGAGGATGGTTCAGGTAAGACCTTGTCAAGACCTGCTTTAATCTGTTACTACGTTCCAGAATTTTTCTCACATTTTTCATCACTTTTGCAGGGCCTAGATCTTATCCTGCGAACGAGGCGTGATATCATTGCAGCCCGTCGCACGATAGATGAAGCTGAGGGGAAGAGGACTGCCTTGGAGAAGGCAGTTCAAGGAAGAGATCAGCTGCTCAAGGCCCGTGAGGCGGTGATCGCGAAGAGAGATGAGGAGAAAAAGATCCTCATCGAGAAAATCCAAGTCCTGACCGACAGGTATCAGGCCTTGGACTCAGACTTCGTGAAGCTCACGGGTTTGAAGGAGAAGGCTGAGAGAGAGAGGGAGATCTTCCGCCAAGACAAGATCTCGTTGGAGGAGCAGTTCGCGGAGGCCAGGTCGCAGCTCAAGGAGGCCTACGACAACCTGACCAAGGAGCGCACCGCTCTTGCACAGCTTAAGGACGACTCGATCCACTGGGACGAGGAGAGAGTCGCCCTTGTAAAAATGCTCTCGGAGGAAGGTCCTCGGGCGGTTTCCGAGTTCCGGACTTCGCAGCTATATGGCGACGAAAGGTACGAGTCATATGATGCTGGTCGCGACTTTGCGCTAAGAGTAGTGCAACGAATGATCCTATCCTTCGATATGGGGGAGTTTGGTCGAGTCGCGACCATCATAGCTGCCGAAGAGCAAGCTGCTGCTGAGAACGAGGTGACTGAAGCCACGCAGGCTGAAGGGGCTCCAGAAATGGGCCCTGAAGTCGGGAGCACAGCTCCTCCTCCAAGGGATTGATTTTCTTTGTTTTCCTCTCTTGTATTCGTGAGTAGATATTGTTAACATTTATCATCAATGAAAAAATATTTTTGGAAGTATTGTCCTCGTTTACTCTTTCCCTTTCTCGCAATGAATGCCTTCTCGTTTTTGTTTACTTTCTTTTCATGTACTGAATGCCTTGTTGCAATGAGTTATGCTCAACCCGGGGGGGGGGGGGGGGGGGGGGGGGGGGCGTAGCGACCATGCCCTCGTGGAGATAGACTGATCTATCGATTGAAAGAATGTGCTCAATCCGGGGGGTCGTAGCGACCATGCCCTCGTGGAGATAGACTGATCTATCGATTGAAAGAATGTGCTCAATCCGGGGGGTCGTAGCGACCATGCCCTCTTGGAGATAGATTGATCTATCGATTGAGAGAATGTGCTCAATCCGGGGGGTCGTAGCGACCAAACCCTCGTGGAGATAGACTGATCTATCGATTGAGACTCCAAGTTTGCCTCCAGGTTTACCAAGGGTGTGAAGGTCATCCATAAAATAGAAATGCGACCATCCTGGGTGAATTTAACCCTACCAAAGGTAGGCAATTGGCCAAGGGATTGTATGCATCCTCTTCAGGGCTATTCAGATCCAGGTTAATGGAGTAGCGACCAAAAGATATCTTTCGCTTTATTCATAAAAAGTTGTTTATGAACTACATCGAATCTAGGGGTAGTATCTTAGCAAATGCTCCACGTGCCAAGGGCGACGTACGGGCTTCCCTTGCATGTCTTCAAGATAATAAGTACCGGGTCGCACAATCCTGACAACCCGATATGGGCCTTCTCAATTTGGATCCAGCGAACGAGCGGGAACTCCAAGTTTTTGCCAACAGGACCAAATCTCCGGGCTGGAAGGATCTAGGCCGAACCCTAGCATTTCGATAACGAGCAATACGTTGTTGATATGCTGCCACTCGTACTTGGAAAGCATTTCTTCGTTCTTCCAAGAGATCGAGATGAAGTCAGAGGTTTTCCTGATTACTCGCAGGGTCATACTGCTCGATCCGATACGAGGGCACTTGAATTTCCACTGGTACCACTGCGTCGACGCCAAAAGCTAAGGAGAAAGGGGTTTCTCCTGTTGATGTACAAGCCGTGGTTCTATACGCCCATAATACTTCTGGCAGAAGTTCTGGCCACATCCCTTTACATTCCCCTAGCTTGGTCTTTAAATGGTGCTTGATGATCTTATTCACTGCCTCGACCTGCCCATTTGCCTGAGGATGATATGGAGAAGTGCGGAGATTACGTATCTTCCATTTTTCACAAAATTCATCAAAAACTGCGTTGTCAAACTGTGTTCCATTATCGGTAATTATAGTGTGAGGAAGTCCGAAACGGCATATAATATTTCTCCATACAAACTTAGTAGTTTGTTTCTCAGTAATCTTGGCTAATGGTTCTGCCTCGGCCCATTTGGTGAAATAATCAACCGCCACGATCGCGAACCTATTTTGTCCCTTTCCCATGGGTAAGGGCCCGATGATATCGACCCCCACTGAGCAAAAGGCCAAGGGCTATCAACCGGAGTCATCCGTTCGGAGGGTACATGGGGTATAGGTGAATATCGCTGGCACTTGTCGCATTTTTTAGAAAATTCAATTGCATCTGCTTTCATAGTGGGCCAATAATATCCTTGCCGCATCGCCTTATATACTAGGGATCGCCCCCTAGGGTGATTACCACATGCCCCCTGGTGTACTTCGTCTAGAACATGAAGTGCTTCTTCTGGATGAAGACACCTTAAATAAGGCAAGGAGAAACTTTTTCGCAACAATATTCCATCTTGCAAGGTGTACCTGGAAGCTCGAAGCCAAATTTGTCTTGCAGTTTTCTTATTGTCTGGTAGGTATCCGTCTCTGAGATACAGGATGATGGGATCCATCCAACATGGAGACGATTGTACCGATATTACCTGCTCAAGAGCCGATTGGTCGATACTTAGGTTCTGACGATGCTCGATGGGGATCGAATGTGCTAGCTCAGATTCTGGTGCGGAAGCGAGCTTAGCCAATGAGTCGGCAAGTTGGTTCTGCTCGCGAGGAATGTGGATTATTTCATAGGTCTTCAGTTTCGCGAGCAGGATGAGTACACGAGACTTGTATAAGGCCATCCTTTCTTCTTTGGCTTCAAATTCACCAAGAACTTGTTTGACAATGAGCTGGGAGTCGCTATGGATTAACAGATTCTGAACTGCAAGGACAATGGCCAGTTCAAGGCCAACGATCAGGGCCTCATATTCTACTTCATTATTTGAGACGCGAGATTCGAAACGCAGAGCATATTGAAAATGTGACCAGTCGGGAGCCACTAAAATCAGGCCCGCTCCGCTACCAGTGGCCCGCGACGACCCATCCACGAAGAGTGACCAAAGAGGCTGGTCGTTGGTCATAGTATTATCTTCGGAGGAGTATGTGAATTCGGTGATGAAGTCAGCCACGGCCTGGCCCTTTACTGCGGTCCTAGAACAGAATGAGATATCGTGCTCACTGATCTCGACCGCCCATTTAGTTAATCGTCCGGAAGCCTCAGGTTTTTGAAGGACTTGTCGTAGCGGGTGATTCGTCGGTACTAAAATAGCGTGGGCTTGAAAATATGGTCGCAGTTTTCGAGCTGCCGTGACTAAGGCTAGGGCCAGTTTCTCCATATCAGAATACCTAGTTTCTGCATCAACCATTGCTCGACTGATATAATAAACGGGCCTCTGCACCCCGGAATCTTCTCTTATTAAAGCGGCGCTAACGGCCGTAGTGGACACAGAGAGATAAAGAATGAGTTGCTCATGTGCTACAGATTTAGATAAAATGGGGGGTGTGCTCATGTATAGCTTCAATTGTTGAAAGGCTTCCTCACATCGTGGCGTCCATTTCCAATCAGACTTGGCCGTTGTACGAAGGAGTTTGAAGAAAGGTAAACACTTGTCTGATGTTCGCGAGATGAACCTGTTTAACGATGCGATGCGACCAGCCAGACGCTGGACGTCCTTCAGAGTGGTGGGAGATTTCATCTCTATCAATGCTTTTATTTTCTCAGGATTTGCCTCAATTCCGCGTTGGCCAACCATGAACCCGAGAAATTTTCCTGCAGACACACCGAACGCACATTTCTCTGGGTTTAATTTCATTTGGTACCTCCTCATTAAGTCGAAGGCTTCTCGAAGATCAGAAATATGATCAGCTTCTATAGTGCTTTTCACGAGCATGTCATCAACATAGACTTCCATATTCCTACCGATTTGAGCAGCAAATATTTTGTTGACGAGACGTTGATAAGTGGCCCCTGCATTCTTGAGACCGAACGGCATTACCTGGTAGCAATATAATCCTCGATCTGTGATGAAGGCGGTATGCTGGCTATCAGGTGGATGCATCATGATCTGGTTGTAACCAGAATAAGCATCCATAAAGCTAAGCAGAGCGTGTCCAGCTGTTGAATCGACTAACTGGTCGATCCGCGGTGTCGGGAAGCTATCTTTGGGACATGCTTTGTTCAAGTCTGAATAGTCGACGCACATTCTCCATTTGCCATTAGCTTTCCGGACGAGAACTACGTTCGCGACCCACTCTGGATAGTCAATTTCTTTTATGAAATTGACCGTGAGTAGCTTTTCAACTTCAGCCTTGATCGCCATTTGTCTTTCGGCAGTGAAGGCTCGTCGACGCTGGTGTACGGGTTTATGCTTTGGATCGATATTGAGACGATGTACGATGACGTTGGGGTCAATGCCTGGCATATCTTTATGAGACCAAGCAAACACGTCCTGGTATTCAGTGAGGAAACGGATCAGATCTCCGCGGTGGGCACTGGTTAAAGAGGATCCAATGTACACGATCTTAGGTGGGTCGCCTTCGGTCAGGTGAATCGCCACTGTTTCCTCCCCCGGAGTTCCTGACTTCAGAGCATTTTCTCTCGGATCCAACGAGGTGCTGGAGGGAACGTCGGGTGAACCTTGAGCTATCTCCATGACGGGTGTCGCTTGAGCCTTCTTTCGATCTTGGAGGGCTATCTGGTAGCAAGACCGTGCCTCTTGTTGACTTCCTCGCACGACCCCGATACCATTTGGGGTAGGAAATTTAACACACAGATGTGAAGGGTGTAAGGCTGCCCCAATCTTAGTTAGAGACGGCCGCCCCAAAATGGCGTTATACGCTGATTTTCGGTCCACCACGAGGAAGTTTACGAAGATGGTGGTCTTCGCTGGACTTTCTCCAAAAGTAACCGGGAGATCAATGCTTCCTTCAGGTGTCACTACTTCACCTCCGAAGCCGACGAGGGGGGTCGAAACTGGCTTGAGTAGGCCTCTGGCAAGTGCCATTTTGTTGAAAGCCTCCAAGTATAGAATATCGGCCGAGCTACCTGTATCCACCATAATTCGATGTGTCAGATAATTTGATACCTTCAATGTGACTACGATGGAATCTTCGTGAGGGAAGTGAATTCCCGTTGCATCTTCGAGAGTGAAGAAAATTGGAGGATGGCAGGCGTTTGACGAGCTAGACGACTGTTCCAGCCAATAGATCTGCTGGGGTTCTTTGGACGCCTTTCGAGCGTATGCTTTTCTTGAAGCTTGAGAGTCACCCCCACAAGCTGGTTCTCCGACGATGGTGTGGATTTCTCCCGTGGGCTCAGCGTCCTCTTGGTCAGTTTGATGATGAGGCGGTTCCTTTTGGCGAGATGAGGTCTTCGTCCTTTCTGGTGATCGATTTTTACGAGCAACATAATCCTGAAGATGGCCTTTTCGAATAAGGGCTTCGATATAGTCACGTAGAGAGATGCAGTCCTGGGTCCTATGCTCGTGATCTTTGTGGAAGTAACAGAACTTGCTCTTATCCCTCTTCTCATGATCGGATTTGATCTTTGCGCGCCACTTTACATATGGCTTGTGTTTAATCTCCATTAGAACCTTTTCATGAGACTGATTAAGAGGGGTGTAGTTATGGTATTTACCAGAGTAAGGCTTCTTGGGAGAACGATCGCGCTGATCACGACGATATTTTTTATTTGTAGAAGAGGTTCCTTCTGGCTTGCGTTTCTTACTCTGTACTCCATGGCGTGTCAATGCGACTTCTTCTGCATTGATATATTTCTGAGCTTTGGCTTGAAACTCTGCCATAGTTTTTGGAGGGCTTTTATCTAAGGCAAACCTGAATTTCTCACTCGTTATTCCAGCAATGAGGGCTGTAAGACCCTTTTCTTCAGTGTAACCCTCAGTTTGGATGGCTTCGGCAGTGAACCGTACTGTGAACTCCTTTATTGTCTCCCCATGCTGCTGTTTCAGATTCATCAGATGGGAGGCTGGCTTCTTAATGCGAATGCTTCCCATGAACTGAGAAAGGAATATCTCCGATAACTGGGAAAAGGAACTGATGGAACGAGGCTTTAACCCCCGGAACCACGTACGAGCTGCTTCCTTCAATGTTAAGGGAAAAGCCCTACACATGATTTCTGAACCATGTCCCTCCAACTCCATGAGGGACCTGTATGTTTCCAGATGTTCAAGAGGGTCGCTAATACCTGTGTACGGGGTGATAACAGGCGTTCGATACTTTCTAGGTAACGGGGCTTCCATAACCTCGCTGGTGAAGGGGGACTCAGATTGATGTATCGCAGCCATGATGGCAGATGGCCGATTTGCCTGGTATCGCTGTTCCATGACATCAAAACGATCATGGATTCTTTTGAGATCTCCTTCCCATGGTAGGGTATAGCTTGATGTTTCGGCGGTGGAGCCCTGCGGTTGAGGTTGTCGAGACGAACTAGAATGTATAGAATGTGGAGACGGTACAGGGGGATGGCTGCCAAGTGGTGGGACTTGTGGTTCGTCCATAGAAGTGTCTAGATGCCACTGGTATGGGCTGCGGTGGTAACCCTTTGGAGGCTTGTCTCTGAGGTTCGGGGAAATGCTGATCAAGCCGATTTGACAGTGCCTGAACTCCGGCGTTTAGAGTTAGGAGAGTGTTTCCGAGGAAACGTAGGACATCGTCTTGATTTCCAGAAGCTTCCAATAATGGGTTTGGTGATGGCATAGTTGGGGCTCCTTGAGGGATGTTCGTCGAGGCAGGTGGAAGGGTAGGTACGGATTCCGTCTCATCGGGCGGAGGTGGTGCCTGCCTTGAAGTCGAAGGATGAACAGCCTTTTTAGGAGGCATCGCCAAAAGATCTTTATCGGTGGAACGATTGATTTTGATGATCAAGTCGTTCCCACAGACGGCGCCAAACTGTTAATGTCAGATTTTGTAACAGGATCCTTCGAACGTTCACCTTCTCTCCTCCAGAGATTTCCCCCGCCAAACCTGAAAGAAGACAGACAGCAACTAAGGGTGGCTGAGGTCCAGCCGTTAACCCTCCGATGCTTAAGTCAGACCAAAGCAGGAAGAAGAGCAGCCAGGCAAAACGGGACAGAGATCGAATATTGTCCGTACCTTTTCTTAATGGAGTCGTTCCATTATATAGATTTGAAGCGATTCAATCTGTTACGTAAGATATCGAGATCCTGCTGATCTCGTGTACGATACGAGATCTTGCTGATTTCGTGGGATAAGATCCTCATCTTTAGAGACGAGATCCAACCCAATGACTTATTTCGGCAATCACGTTCCTCGATGGCAATCCCTTGAGATCCGGAACCACCAGAGGATAAGCCTAAAAACCGACCTATACGGGCTGCCGGTAGGCGTAGAAATAGCGCTGATAGCTTATGTAGAGCTGGGAACCGTAGTTGGAGTCATAGCCAGCGAAAAAGGAAGGAGACGCCGACAAGACGGAAACCACCGAACTGGGTGTAGCCCTGCCTGGCCTCGCAGGATCATACTGCTCGGATGGGAATCGGGTGCTGGTACTGAAGGATAAGAGATGTAGCCGCAGAAAAGCTGTTCGCATGTTGGGACATGTTCGCGAGTCCAAGTGCTCGCTCATTTTGACGTAACTCCTTTCAACGACTTGTGAGAAGGTCTGCTTGCTGTTCAAGAAGGGAACCTTTGCTTTACTTTATCTGACCATCGGCTATGGGAGCTCGAAGCCTTGCGAATAGGTGCTCCATATTTATCCATCCTACGACTCTTGAGCATATGATCTCGAGAGTCGGATGAACATCCCGCGCTTACCCAATCTGCGTCTTGTGATCAGATGATCTCGAAGGTCGGATGGGCATCCTGCACTTACCCGATCTGCGACTCTCGCTCAGATGATCTCGAGGGTCCAATGGGTACTTCCGTATTTCCCCAATCTGCGACTCTCGATCAGATGTTCTCGAGAGTCGAATGGGCGTCCGCGTACAATTAACAGCTGAGTTGATCTCCTTTATTTTTCCTATAACAGGGTTGGCTTCATTCTCTTAGACCACATTCGATAGGGACATGGAATGAGATGACCTGGGAGTTCTTGAAAAAGTTCTTCCTGGCTCATAAAACAAACACCCTTCGAAGAGCTATAATGAACTTTTCGGTTAAAGAGAATGAGTCATTCTTTCAAAGTTGGGAAAGGTTTAAGGACCTTCTACTTACTTGCCCACATCATGGCTATGAAAGTTGGCGAATCATAAATTTCTTCAATGATGGATTAAGTTCTAACATGCAGTCAATTCGTAGAGATGATGTGCAACAGTGAGTTTATGAGTAAAAATCCAGATGAAGCTTGGAGTAACTTGGACATGTTGGCCAATAATGCCCAATCATGGGACACTTTGGACAAATCTAGTAACCACAAGCCTCCTCAACAAAAGGACAAAGGAGGCATCTACATCATTAAAGAAGAGGATGATGTTAATGCAAGGCTAGCCAACCTCACAAGGAAAGTTGAGGCCATGGAACTTAGCAAGAGTGAAGTTACAAAGCCCACTGAAGCTATTGAGAACATATGTGGAATTTGTGCCACTAATTGTTGAGCTCTTAATTGTGCACATTCTAACCCCAATTCATCACTCATTATGCACGGTTTAAATGTTTAAACGAATAATTCAATGCATGTTTTGTGATTGCAGGGATAAGAGTGGACTTCACCCAATAGGAAACCAAAAGGGTTTATTTAGGAGCCTTGGATGAAGACCCGAGGTGGGCCAAAGAGAGAAGAAAGCAAGGAGAGAAAAGAAAAGAAAGAAAAGAAGAAAGAAAGTAAGAAAAAGGAGAAAGAAAAGCAGTCCGACCGGTCTTGACCGGTCGGCCAAGGAAGCCTGATTGGTCGTGACCGGTCGGCCACATCATTGGAAGCTGCTGGATGGAGAACAGCACAGTCCGATCGGTCGTGACCGGTCGGCTAAACCAGTCCGACCGGTCAAGATCGGTAGGCCAACAGGTCGCCCTTCTATTACACTCCCTGGACTATCAAACAGAGTGGTCCGACCGGTCAAGACCGGTCGGACAGCCCAATCCAACCGGTCCAGACCGGTCGGCCATGCGTAAACAGCAAGCTTTCTATTTTGGGCGCCGAAATTCTCTACGCAAGTGCATATTTTTACGTGAATTCTGAAAGATTCTTACGCAATGGACACCTCCAAGCTATAAAAGGACTTCTTCTCTTCATACTAGAGGACGTTAGGACGTGGGGATTGCTTAGGAAACGGATTCTACTTCGAGCTTTCTTAGTTTTCTTCCTGTTTTAGTAGTTTTTATGTTTTTAAGGCTTCTAGTTCAAGGATGTTAGAGATGAACTAAAACCTCTTAGCTAGGGCTAAGAGGTGAAGCTTTTGATTCATTTTTTATGGATTGATGCAACCTAGGTTTCCTTTTATGTTTTAATTGAAGAATTTTAGTTCAATATGAGTTTGAATCAAGTACTAGTTTAGTTTTACTTTGATCTCTTGATGACTCCGGGCTCATGTGATTCTTAGTGATTCTAAGTTTGGTAGCTTATCTTTTGTGTATTGTTTATACTTGTGTAGTTCATTGATCTATCATTGACTCCGGGCATGGTAGATCCTTTGATTGCCTTGTGTACAATGGCCTGATTTTCATGTGGGAACTCATTCAACTAAAGTTCGTATCTTTTGTTATAATCTGAAATAGTTGTTTGCTGATTGATTTTGATTTAATTAGAGTTCTAATCATTAGTTATAATCAAGTTTAGTGACAGGATTTGATGAAAGCTATGGTTGTGAATCTCAACTAGATTGGAAAGAGGCTTGGCCTACACAATTGAGCGTGCCCAAGGCCTAAGCATTGTTGTGGGAATTGAATCAATGAATAAGCAACTGTTTTAGATAATTGTTGATTGAACCGCTCTATATTCCGATTGGATAGAGATATGAATTCGATTCCGATTGAGTTATGTGAGACCTAGTTGTGTTAATGCATTGAAACTTATCAAAAGTGGATCCTTGGTGCTCTAGTGCCTTTCTAGATTGATATTAATTTACACTTTCACTGTTTAAACTCAAATCACTATTTTTCTAGCTTTAGTTCTTAATAGGATCTTAATAATTAGTTATTTTAGACAAATTCTGAGAATACCCATTCATAAATCTCTGTGGGAACGATACTCGGTCTTTCCGAATTATTACTAATTCGCAACCCTACACTTGGGGAGTGAACACTAATATATACGCTACGCAAAATTGTCCCACAGAGAAAAAGCAAATGCCACATATGGGTATCAACGGCCTTTCAATGGACCAGTAGGTAACACGTATAACTCTACTTGGAAGAATCATCCTAACTTTAGTTGGAGGAATGATCCTACGGCCAATCCTACTAACTCTCGACGGCCACCCATGCAAAACATGGCCCCACCTCAATTCTCAATGGAGGGTACTCTGAAGGAATTTATACAAGGGCAAAGCAAATAAACCAAACAAATCAGCAAATGTTCCAAGAGCTTAAAGTCTCGGTTGATGAGATTAAGGGACGCTTAAATGCTAGTGAAGGGACCTTTCCGGCCCAACCTCAGCCCAATCTAAAGCAAGTACATGAAGTAAGCATCCATAATCTTCCCAACCAACATGTGGAGCAAGCAAAGTCCATCACCACTCTTAGAAGTTGTGAACAAATTGATAAATCTATTCCGGTGAAGGCCGACAAGCCTAATGATCTGGTAAATTTTGAGAATGAGGATGGATCTAACTCAGCCCCACAAGAAACGGAACGCGTTTACAAGCCCGTAGCACCATTCCCTTCGAGATTGGTTGCTCCAAAATCTCTTCCAAACTCTCATGATATTCTAGAGATTTTCAGACAAGTTAAGATCAATATTCCATTGCTTGACACTATTAAACAAATCCCGTCCTATGCCAAGTTTCTAAAAGGATTATGCACAACTAAGCGTAAATACAATGTGCAGCAAAAGTCCTTCTTAAATGAGCAAGTGAGTGCCATTCTCACTCAAAAGACTCCCCCAAAATTCAAGGATCCCGATAGTCCCACAATTTCATGCATCATTGGTGACTACCGGATTGAACGTGCATTGTTAGACTTAGGGGCAAGTATAAATTTAATGTAAGACCCGTACCCTGATTTGCCCTTCGTACGCTTAGTTTTCAGAATCGGTACGTCTCGGATGGACCAGATTAGCGAGCCTCGTACTGTGACACTGACATATCTCCCTGGACCAGCGTCTTGAACTCTAGTGCACGCTGCTGGTAGACATGTTCGGGGAAGAACTTTCGGTCAAACTGGTCCACAAAGTCCTCCCATGTCCACTCAAAATCAGGCCCGGCGGCTCGAGTAACCGATGCCCACTAATGCTCAGCCTCTCCCTGAAGAAGGAAAACGGCGAGAGGAACTCGCTCCTCGGTCGTGCATCGCATCGTAGTAAAGATCTTCTTTACCTCCTATTTTCATCTCTCTGCTACCACCAGGCCTGGCTCACACAAGAAATGTGGGGGATCCATCTGTCTGAAATCCATCAGTAAAGAATGAGCACGATCCTGCTCTGATGGGGCAACTGCATCGGACGACCTCCTCTCCTGGGGCTCTACCATGGAGGTCATAACGCACATCATCTGCTGGAACTGACCAGCAGTCATAGCTGGAGCTGGACTGGGGCTGAGGCTGTCCGAGATGTACCTGCACTAGTCGACGGCCTATCGGTGGCTCGCTTGGGTGCCATATCCTACAGAAAAGGACAGGTACCACTTAGCATTGGTACTCTTAAATGCACACACGTTAGGGAACCATATTCAGGAGTTTCTAAGCTCAAAATAGGGAATCCTATTATAACTATGTTGTAACAGGATCCTAGTGTGGGTCGCTAAGTGCATGAGATCGGGATCCTAATCATCCTAAGTTCGCAACAATCATTCAGTGAAGGTTAGTTAATCTAAGGCCATTAGTAGATATGTGATGTCATCAACAGGTATTCTCAAGTTATGCTCTGATACCAACTTTTGTCACGCCCCAAACCTAGGGACCGGGTTCACTAAATTTTCGATCGCCGACCTTGGTGCCAACAGCTTCCGTAGTACCCTATTCTGGGCTCCTAGTTCTCATATGCCAGGTTCCGATCCTGGGATCCCACCAGGAGGATTTTCAGGGTAAATTTTTTTTTTGTACAGGAGCATAATCAAAACCATAAACATCATCAGATATTCACTAATAATCTGTTGAGTACAGTGCTGGAAAGGGAAATACAAAATGTAGCAAAAGCCCAAACTATCAAGTATATGAACCGAGCTCAACGCTACTGATGTGCCCTAGTACCTGCTGTTGAGCTCTTAATTGTGCATATTCTAACCCTAATTCATCACTAATTGTGCAAGGTTTGTATGGTTTGTAAGCTAATTCAATGCACGATTTGTGATTACAGGATTGAGGGTGGATTCTACTCAATTGAAGACATGAAGAGCTCATTTGGCATCATTCTAATGAATAATATTTGATGATCGAAGAAGAAAAGAAGAGAGAAAGTGAAAGCAAGAAGCAAGGAAAGAAAAGAGAAAGAAGAAAAGAAGTTTGAAGGACTGCCGACCGGTCATGACCGGTCGGCTAAGGAAGCCAGACCGGTCAGCGACCGGTCAGCCATGACACTAAAGGATGCATAAAGGTGACCGACCGGTCTTGACCGGTCGGCTACAACTGCTGGTGGACTTTTGAAGATGTCCGACCGGTCATGACCGGTCGGACTGGGTTGCTGGACTAAGGGTGAATAGCTCCGACCGGTCATGACCGGTCGGAGGTGCTTGCTGGACTGTTGTTCCACAAGACCGACCGGTCTTGAACGGTCGGCCATGCGTACTGAGTTAGAAATTTCTAATTTCATCCCGATTTTCTCTGCGCTGCGTAAGTGTTACGCAAGTTCTCGATTCTTCCAAAGTTGTGGAGCTTCCAGACTATAAAAGGACACCTAGGGATCGTTCCTAAGGCATCCTAGAAGGGTTCAAGCGAGGTTGGAGGCTGTGGAAGTGAAGATTGGAGTTTCACAACTCCTTTTGGTTTGCTTTGCTGTTTTCATGTTTTTAAGAGTTGTTTCATGTTTCCTTGGATCATGAGCAGCTAAACCTCTTAGCTAGGGCTAAGAGGTGAAGCTTGTAGTGTATCCAAGATGTTTTAATTCGTAGTTAAGTGGTTTTCAGTTTGGAATTTATGATTATGAACTAAGGTTTGAAGTTTATACAAGTTTTTAAGTAATTTCTCTTAGTCTTGTGATGACTCATGGATGTTTGGATGAATTACTTATCTTCTTAATTTGTTTGCAACGGTCTAGACCTGTATGATCCGAGGAATTGGAGTGCGCTCTAGTACCAAGCTCTTCATAAAGGGACTTCATGCCAAAGTTCTAGTTTTGGTTGATTATCTGAAATATGTATGGACTGTGCATATAATTTGAATCCAGTTCAAATCATGATCTAGCCTTGTCTTGTGAGAAGACTTGAGGATGGTTATGATTGGGAATTAGACCTATAGAAAAGGTGAATGACCTATGCAATGAGCATGCTCAGATCAGCCTAGAGTTGAGTGAACTTTATGCACAGAACTTACATGTTACAGACTTCTGGTTTAACAGTGCTATCATCCGACTAGATAGACCTGACTGGTGATTCTAGTTGAGAGAATGGGAAACCACAGCGGATTGAACATCGAGGATTGCTACAAGTGAATCCTCGAACCCCTAGTGCCTTCTTATAATTGTTTACATTCAATTTAGCTTAAACTGTTAATCACACACATTCTATTCAAACTTTGATTGTTAGCTTCAATAGAAACTTGTGGATGAGTTTGTGACATCCTACATAAGTCCCTGTGGATCGACCTCGGTATTGCCGAGTTTATTACTACATCGCAACCCTACACTTGGGGAAGCGAACAAGTTTTTGGCGCCGTTGCCGGGGACCTTGACGGTTTTCACAAATTTCTGAAATTAGTATCTATTTAGGACTCTTTTAGATTATTAGAACTAACTTAGTTTGTTTATTTGATTTTTTTCAAGGATTTCTAGGAAGCTGGAGAAGATTCAAGGATTTCAAGTGCAAATCAGGTTCTATCCTTCTAAAACCTTACTCTTCTCCTTCTCATAGTCATTCTTATTTTATTCATCTCTTGTAGAGTGGGTGGAGACTCCTTTTGGATCTCTGAAAGGTCGGCCTTTTTGCCACCTGGATTCCTATTGGTCGGCTCTGCCGTCTTGGATCACCTTGTGCTCAGGGATTTCTTTTCTCATCTCTACTCCTCTTTCTCCTTTTTCTGTGCCTTTTCTCAAAAGATTCAAAGAGTGGGTGGGGTGTTCTCTGAACCCCTATTGACCAGGAGAAATCGGTCTCTATCTTTGTTTTTGGCCTAGCCATTGCAAGACACCTTGTGCTTCAGTCCTAGAGAAGAGTAAAGAAAAAGAAGGAAGAATTCTTTTTCCTTTCTTTTGTTTCTTATTTTTGATTTTGCATGCCACATTGGGCTCAGGGATTCCAATAACCGACTCATAAGTGAAGGGGGGATAGTAGAAGGGATTGATAGAGAGCCACGTGCTAGGAGACATCTAAATTCTCCAATTTTATCTGAAAGTATGGCTACAAATCAACCTAACCCGGTTCAAAATCAAACCGAAACAGGGGAGAATGTGGTTGAGAATGTTCCCCGACCTAGGACTTTACGTGATTTCTTGCAACCTGCAAGAACAAGCACTCCCTCATGCATAGTATTTCCACCAAATGCAGGGAATGTGGATTTGAAACCGGGAGTGATCAATCTTCTCCCTAAATTCCATGGTTTAGACAGTGAAAGTGCCTATCAACACTTTAGGGAGTTTGATGAGGTAATCACCACCATGCACTTTGCAAATGTGACTGAAGATGTAGTAAGACTTAAATTCTTCCCTTTCACTCTTAAGGATAAAGCCAAGGGTTGGCTGTATGCATTAAGGCCCAGATCAATCGGGTCATGGAACGATATGCACAGAGAATTTATAAAAAAATTCTTCCCTACTCACAAAACGAACATGCTTAAGCGCCTTATCATGAACTTTGCCCAAAAGGAGGATGAAACATTTTCCCAATGTTGGGAGAGATTCAAGGACCTATTAAATGCATGCCCACATCATGGCTATGAAAATTGGCGGATTATAAGTTTTTTCTATGAAGGACTGATTCCATCCATGCGCCAATTTATAGAGATTATGTGTAATGGGGAGTTCATGAATAAGGAAGCTGATGAAGCATGGGATTATCTGGAAGAATTGGCTGAAAGTGCACAATCTTGGGACACACCTAAACCAACAAATTCCAAGATTGGCCAACAAAAGGAAAAGGGAGGAATGTATGTCCTATCAGAAGAAGATAGCATAAGTGCACGGTTGGCTAGCCTTACAAGAAAGGTCGAAGCCATGGAATTAAGGAAAGGGGAAACAATCAACTCCACTGAGGTTGAAACTGTTTGTGGAATTTGTGCTGGAAATCAACATGCTACACCCGATTGTCCCACAATTTCAGCAGTCCAAGGCATCTTACAAGAACAAACAAATGCCATAAACAGTTATCAGCAGCAATATGGTGCTCCAAACTCAAACACGTATAATCCTAATTGGAAGAACCATCCCAACTTCAGTTGGAAGAATGGGCCCAATGCAAATGCAAACAACACTCCAAAAGTATCACTAGAAGAGATGTTGGGTGCATTTGTATCAGTCCAGAATGAGCATAACAAGACAAACTCTCTAAAAATAGATGGGTTCATGCAAGAGCAATTGAAATTCAATCAAAACTCAAACCAAGCCATCAATGAATTGAAAACATCTTTGGCTAGAGTTGAAGCTCACCTTAGTGTTAGAGAGAAGGGCACACTCCCTGCCCAACCTCTTCCTAATCCAAGGACCCAATATGAGATACAAGATGCAAGCTCATCCTCCCACCATACGGAACATGTCCAAGCTATCACCACTTTGAGAAGTGGGAAAGAAATTGATAAATCCAATCCGGTGAAGGCCCCCAAGCCTAAGGATCCGGAAATTCCCAAAGAAGATGATAGCCCAAACAATATTCCACAAGAGAAAGAACCGGAAAGACAATACAAGCCGGTTGCCCCATTTCCACAAAGGTTGATTTCACCTAAACCTTTAGATAAAAATCTGGAGATTCTGGAAGTTTTCAAGCAGGTGAAGATCAACATTCCGCTGTTGGATGCAATAAAACAAATACCATCTTATGCCAAATTTTTAAAGGAATTGTGTACAATCAAAAGGAAACATAATGTTCACAACAAAGTGCTTTTGGCTGAGAATTTGAGTGCCATCATCAAACAAGAGGTGCCCCGAAAATACAAAGATCCGGGTAGTCCAACCATATCATGCATCATAGGAGACTACCAGATTAAACAAGCCCTACTCGACTTGGGGGCAAGTGTGAATCTCATTCCATACTCGGTCTATGAACAACTTGGGTTAGGTGAATTGAAACCCACCAAAACCACACTCCAACTTGCTGATAGATCCATCCGGATACCGAGAGGAATGGTAGAGGATGTTCTAGTCCAAGTTGATAAATTCTACTATCCAGTAGATTTTATTGTCTTGGACACACATCCCGTGATAGGCACCGGTACTCAAATTCCTGTCATACTTGGAAGGCCGTTTCTAGCTACCTCAAACGCCATTATCAATTGTAGAAACGGACTGGTACAAATGTCCTTTGGAAATATGACTCTTGAGCTTAATATATTTGAGTTATGCAAACAACCGCGGGAAGTTGATGATGATATCCACGAATTAAACATGATCGAATCATTCGTGGAGGATACAATCCCTTTGTCACTATTCTCCGACCCTTTAGAAGCATGTGTGGCCCATCTCCATGATATGAATGATAATACAACACAAGAGATGGATGCCATTCTAGATGTGATGCTGGTGCGTGAAAATAAAAGATGGAGGGCCCCAATTGAACCCTTGCCTATAAATGAGAACAAGGCCCTCCCATCCAACATTAAGGCACCAAAACTCGACCTAAAACCATTGCCAAGTGAGCTAAAATATGTCTATTTAGGTCGAGATGAGACATATCCAGTGGTGATTTCTTCCCACTTGGATGAGGAACAAGAGAGTAGGCTAATAACCACTCTATTAGAGCACAAGAGTGCCATCGGATGGACAATTGCGGATCTCAAAGGCATAGACCCACTGATTTGCACTCACCGCATACATCTTGAGGAAAATGCAAAGACATCCCGGCAACCACAAAGACGACTAAATCCAAATATGAAGGATGTGGTTAAGGCCGAAGTGGTGAAACTATTGGATGTAGGTATCATTTACCCAATATCTGATAGCCAATGGGTGAGCCCAACTCAAGTGGTGCCAAAGAAATCCGGAATAACCATCATAGCCAATGCCAATAATGAACTTGTACCAACTAGAGTCACTACCGGTTGGAGAATGTGCATTGACTACAGGAAGCTAAACACTGTCACGAGGAAAGACCACTTCCCCCTACCGTTTGTTGATCAGATTTTAGAACGGTTGGCGGGTCATTCCCACTTTTGCTTCCTTGATGGCTATTCAGGGTACAACCAAATAGAAATTGCCCGTGAAGATCAAGAAAAGACTACATTCAAATGTCCATTCGGCACTTTCGCCTATCGACGGATGCCGTTTGGACTATGTAATGCCCCTGCCACTTTTCAGCGTTGTATGATGAGCATCTTTTCTGACATGGTGGGAACAATTCTAGAAGTCTTCATGGATGATTTTTCTGTATTCGGTTGTAGCTTTGATGAGTGCCTTGAGCACTTGAAATCTGTACTAAAAAGATGTGAAGAGAAGAACCTTGTGCTCAATTGGGAAAAGTGCCACTTCATGGTTAAAAAGGGAATTGTACTTGGTCACATCGTTTCACAAAATGGAATTGAGGTGGACAAGGCGAAAATTGACCTTATCTCTGACCTTCCACCACCCAAAAGCATACGAGATATACGGTCCTTTTTAGGACACGCAGGATTTTATAGACGGTTCATAAAGGATTTCAGTTCACTTTCTCGTCCTTTATGTAACCTACTTCAAAAGGAAAATTCATTTGAGTGGAGTGAAGAATGTCAAAAGGCCTTTATCACCCTTAAAGGCATGTTGACATGCGCCCCAATAATGCAACCACCTGATTGGAGCCTTCCTTTTGAGATTATGTGCGATGCTAGCGACTATGCTATTGGGGCCGTGTTAGGCCAAAGAAAAGATAAAAAGCCATGTGTTATCTACTATGCAAGTAGAACCCTAAACTCAGCCCAGGCAAACTACACCACTACTGAAAAGGAACTTTTAGCAGTAGTTTTTGCCTTGGAAAAGTTTAGATCCTACTTGATTGGATCCAAGATCATTGTTTTCACTGACCATGCCGCGCTTAAGTATCTTCTCTCTAAGAAGGATGCTAAACCACGGTTATTAAGATGGATCCTCCTACTCCAAGAATTCGACTTAGAAATACGTGATAAGAAAGGAGTAGAGAATGTAGTAGCTGACCACCTATCTCGACTTGTCCTCACTGATTCCCTTGAAACGACTGCAATCAACGACATGTTCCCTGATGAACAACTTTTTGCTGTTTCCCAATTGCCATGGTATGCGGACATTGCTAATTATCTTGCTACAGGTACAATTCCTACATATTGGAAAAAGCAAGATAAGGATAGATTCTTCTCAGAGGTACGAAAATTTCTATGGGACGACCCATACTTGTTCAAGTATTGTCCCGACCAAATCATAAGGAGATGTGTCCCAGATAATGAGCAACAAAGTATCATCTCCTTCTGTCATTCCCAAGCATGTGGTGGCCATTTTTCGGCTAAGAAGACCACAGCGAAAATTCTGCAATGTGGGTTTTATTGGCCCACCATGTTCAAAGACACACATGAGTTTTGCAAAGCTTGCGAACCTTGTCAGAAATTAGGAGGAATCTCCCGTAGAAATATGATGCCACTCAATCCCATCTTAATTATCGAACTTTTTGATTGTTGGGGCATCGATTTCATGGGCCCATTCCCATCTTCTTTTGGAAACTTATACATCTTGCTTGCCGTTGATTATGTTTCCAAATGGGTCGAGGCCATCCCTTGCCGGAATAATGACCATAAAACGGTCATTCGATTCTTAAAAGAAAACATTCTTTCCCGGTTCGGAACGCCTCGAGTCATCATAAGTGATGGAGGGTCTCACTTTTGCAATCGCCCTTTTGAAACATTAATGAAGAAATATGGCGTAACGCACAAGTGAGCACTCCCTATCACCCACAAACTAGTGGACAAGCTGAGATATCTAATAGAGAAATTAAACACATTTTAGAGAAAACGGTGCATCCTGATCGCAAGGATTGGTCACTTCGACTTACCGATGCGCTTTGGGCCTACCGTACTGCCTTTAAAACTCCTATTGGAATGTCTCCCTATAGACTTGTCTATGGGAAGGCTTGTCACTTGCCTGTGGAGTTGGAACATAAGGCGTATTGGGCTATTAAGAAGATAAATTTCAATCCTGACAAGGCAAGCTCGTTACGCAAACTACAATTGAATGAACTTGCAGAAATCCGTAATGAAGCTTATGAGAATGCAAGAATTTACAAGGACAAGACGAAGATATTCCATGATAAGAATATTCTTCGCAAGACATTCACGATAAATCAAAAAGTCCTCATGTATAATTCTCGCTTACATCTATTTCCGGAAAAATTGAGATCTCGGTGGACCGGTCCCTACATTGTGCAAACTGTCTATCCATATGGGACTGTTGAGCTATTAAATCCAAGGAACGGCAACATTTTTAAAGCAAATGGGCAGCGATTAAAGCCGTTCTTTGAGAACTTCCCTTCAGAAGGTATGTCCATACCTCTGAATGATCCTGTGTATCAGGATGATTGATCTCCTAGTCTGATGGAGGTATAGAGTAGTTAGGATTAGGATTTTGCTGCTTTTGTTTTCGTTTTCATAGGTTTGTTAGAAGGAGGAAGATCTTCACTTTTCACTCTCTCAGGTACTATCATTCCTCACTCCCTTTTATTTGCAAATTGCTCTCATGTTTTGCTCATTGCACATCTTTTACATTGAGGACAATGCAGGATTTGGTTGGGGGGTGTAGGATCTCTTGGTTGAATTCAGCGATTTGCAACATTTCAAGCAAGCATGTGGAAATTTTTTCGATTTTTCAAAAATTCGAAACTCTTTTGGAAAACACCGGTTTTATGCATTCAAGTTGATATGAGCATAAGAGGAGGAAATATGAAGTGTATGGGGCTGGATGTCTGCAATCTCTCATAGCATAATGGTTTTATATGTGAACTCCCCGATTTTTGTGATTGATAGCAAATCTGAACACTTTTACACCTAGTTCACATTACACGATTTTCATGAGTTAAAGGGATTATGTGACTTATGGATTAGCTAGACTTTGAATTAAGATATTGAGAAATCAGGCCGGGGTACTTTGTCCATCCTTGTCCATGGGAAAATAATGAAAGATATGGATTTTTAAAAATCCTATCTAATTTAAAAGAAAAAGGAAAAGGAAGGATGAAATTGGGAATGTGAAAAAAAAGGTGGAAATTCCGATTAGGGCTACCTACTACCAACCGGGGGATGGTCTACCCGTAACCAAAGCCGGAAATGGGACGTAGTGTGAAAGTCGTCGGAAGGACGGTAAGGCAAATTCCTGTCATGGACCTGATGTGACTCTATGTACCTTGAGTTCTATAGTCTACCTGATCTATGAAGAAGATAATCCTAGAAACTCGTGAGATGAACTTTCACTATCCACACTAGGTTAAACTTCTTCAAATCTTTCTATTTATCAACCAATCAGCGGGAATTTCATATGAATGCTTATTATGTTTTGAGAGTTTACGGTTTCAACCTCTGTTGCCTAATGTTTCTGAATCTTAAGCTTATGAACCTTGGAATGTATAGAAGGGTGGTTTCTAAAAGAGAGTTGAGTTTTAAAGGATGGAATTAGTTACACGCATGTTTTGCTTGGGACTAGCAAAATGCTGGTTGGGGGGTGTGTTGAGCTCTTAATTGTGCATATTCTAACCCTAATTCATCACTAATTGTGCAAGGTTTGTATGGTTTGTAAGCTAATTCAATGCACGATTTGTGATTACAGGATTGAGGGTGGATTCTACTCAATTGAAGACATGAAGAGCTCATTTGGCATCATTCTAATGAATAATATTTGATGATCGAAGAAGAAAAGAAGAGAGAAAGTGAAAGCAAGAAGCAAGGAAAGAAAAGAGAAAGAAGAAAAGAAGTTTGAAGGACTGCCGACCGGTCATGACCGGTCGGCTAAGGAAGCCAGACCGGTCAGCGACCGATCAGCCATGACACTAAAGGATGCATAAAGGTGACCGACCGGTCTTGACCGGTCGGCTACAACTACTGGAGGACTTTTGAAGATGTCCGACCGGTCATGACCGGTCGGACTGGGTTGCTGGACTAAGGGTGAATAGCTCCGACCGGTCATGACCGGTCGGAGGTGCTTGCTGGACTGTTGTTCCACAAGACCGACCGGTCTTGACCGGTCGGCCATGCGTACTGAGTTAGAAATTTCTAATTTCATCCCGATTTTCTCTGCGCTGCGTAAGTGTTACGCAAGTTCTCGATTCTTCCAAAGTTGTGGAGCTTCCAGACTATAAAAGGACACCTAGGGATCGTTCCTAAGGCATCCTAGAAGGGTTCAAGCGAGGTTGGAGGCTGTGGAAGTGAAGATTGGAGTTTCACAACTCCTTTTGGTTTGCTTTGCTGTTTTCATGTTTTTAAGAGTTGTTTCATGTTTCCTTGGATCATGAGCAGCTAAACCTCTTAGCTAGGGCTAAGAGGTGAAGCTTGTAGTGTATCCAAGATGTTTTAATTCGTAGTTAAGTGGTTTTCAGTTTGGAATTTATGATTATGAACTAAGGTTTGAAGTTTATACAAGTTTTTAAGTAATTTCTCTTAGTCTTGTGATGACTCATGGATGTTTGGATGAATTACTTATCTTCTTAATTTGTTTGCAACGGTCTAGACCTGTATGATCCGAGGAATTGGAGTGCGCTCTAGTACCAAGCTCTTCATAAAGGGACTTCATGCCAAAGTTCTAGTTTTGGTTGATTATCTGAAATATGTATGGACTGTGCATATAATTTGAATCCAGTTCAAATCATGATCTAGCCTTGTCTTGTGAGAAGACTTGAGGATGGTTATGATTGGGAATTAGACCTATAGAAAAGGTGAATGACCTATGCAATGAGCATGCTCAGATCAGCCTAGAGTTGAGTGAACTTTATGCACAGAACTTACATGTTACAGACTTCTGGTTTAACAGTGCTATCATCCGACTAGATAGACCTGACTGGTGATTCTAGTTGAGAGAATGGGAAACCACAGCGGATTGAACATCGAGGATTGCTACAAGTGAATCCTCGAACCCCTAGTGCCTTCTTATAATTGTTTACATTCAATTTAGCTTAAACTGTTAATCACACACATTCTATTCAAACTTTGATTGTTAGCTTCAATAGAAACTTGTGGATGAGTTTGTGACATCCTACATAAGTCCCTGTGGATCGACCTCGGTATTGCCGAGTTTATTACTACATCGCAACCCTACACTTGGGGAAGCGAACACCTGCACCGTAAACAAATGCGCATAAGCTTCCTACGAAGCTCAGTAGAGTGCGTGTGTGCTCGTGTGATGCACATGACAAGTATACAAATATCAGAGTAAGCAAAAGTGATAGAGGGCTAAGTTACCAAGTTCATGAATGCTATTAGCCATTCCAGGGCTATGTGATGCAAAGGCGAACATGGCCGAGTGTTACATGCTAGAGATGCAATGCAAACACGTCAATCCTCAACTAATCCACACATCAAAATGGTTCTCATCTGGGACATCACCGGGGTCTAGTACACTCTGATACTGGCCGCAGAACATCGCGCGCATAACCAAGCGAGAATAAAAGACCTCACTATCCGCCTCGTTAGTGGTATGCCAATGCCCACCCGGCTCGCCGATAAAGGACCCATTTCACGAGCTGGTCAAACTCGACCTAGCTTATAGCCCACTGCACCCAGGCGGATAAGGTCACACCCCTTTCCAACCGACCTCGACATAGTGGGAGATGCGGCCTACTGGTATTCGGCACTCGAGCACTCATGTTATCCACTCGGTCTCAACGTTGGAGCATCCTACTGGTACCACAGGGTTTAGGGACTATCACAAGGACATCCATAGCGCCCATGTACTAGAACAACTTTCCAATGTCCATTACTGCCAACCACAATGTGACTATGGTGGCCACCACCCCAATGCTGCTAGGGTGTGAAAGCGATCATGACATACATAATGCGAAATGCATGAGTCACACAATCCAAGTCATGCACCAAACTTACGCATACTATGCAATCATGTGGGGCGAACCTATTTTGCACGGGTCCCCTAAGTATAACAAGCCAACTAGCATATGCTATGATTAATCGTGGTCCATAACATGCATATAAATGATGCGTATGGGCATATGAATGAGCATGGTATTCATTACACTAAGGATATTATTAGTGTGAAGTATCAAGCTAAGTATACTAGCATGTTACCAAACATATCATGTAATGTTGGCCTTAAATGGCCCAATATATATACAAAGAGTGGGACCCAGACTATGGGTCCCATTGGAAATGTAAAGGTCTTCATGGCATAGCCCACTTGAGACCACATCGGCCCCATACTTAGGCCTACACATACCAAATCGGCTGACAAATGAGGTGTACGGCATGGATAAAACATATATATAAAGGAAGGACCATGGCTGGTCCCGCCCACCGGTCGGATAGCAAATATACATCATCGTAGGTCTCAGGAAGTTTCAGTGGTAGGTAATCAATCACCACCATTTTCTAAGTGAAGCCCACTCAAATTGGGCCCCACGCATCGGTCAAGACGGATGGTATGATCCATAATACATCCATCAAGGTGGAACCCAAAGATGGGACCACGACCTCTAGTTGGATGAAAATAAACACTAAAGTGGCCCCAAGAAAGTTTTCAATGGTGAGCATCATTGACCACTATTCCCTGCGGGTGTGGTCCATCTGACGTTTGTATCTGCCTCATATTTGGGGCCATGTCCTAAAATAATCTGGGGAAAACAGATGGGCAGCGTGGATAAGTCAATACATCATGGTGGGACCCACATGGTGGGCCACAGCTGGGCAGCGTGAGACCCCCCCTGGGGTCGCATTAGTTTTGGATCAAGCTAATATTTGTGTTTCCTCTCTCATCCAGACCTGTGCATAAGTCTGGATGGAAGATAAGCATTATAGTGAGCCTTAGGAAGGCTTCAACGGTGGACGCTCATTCCCACTGTTCCAGATGGTGTGGCCCACATGAGATTGTATTTGGTTCATTTTTGGACCCATGCCCCGAAATGAAATAGCAAAACGGATGGACGGCTGGGCATGGTGGGTCCCACGAGGTGGGCCACTTCTGTGCAGTGTGTCCAGCACGTTGTTTTAGCGTGGACCACACTCATGGCCCCGAAAGTTTTGGACCGAGCTGATATATGTGTTTTCCATCCATCCAGGTCTGGGTGTCCTTAACGACAGGTTAGATGGTAAATAAACCTCATGGTGGATCCCACACGTGCAACAGTGGGTTCCAATTGTTTTCAACGGTCTGGTCACTGTCCCCACTGTTTTCTTTGTTTGGTAGGGTCCTCTTGAGATTTGGATCTGTCTCATTCTTAAGATCATGCCCTAAAATGATCTCTCCAAATGGATGGACGGTGTGCATATAACACATGCATCATGGTGGGACCCACAGGGTGGGCCACCTACTGGGGCACCACGAGCCCAACATCTGTGGACGCTGCGCCCCTCCTTCCATTTTTTTGTTTTTTCTTAGTTTTCGTCCAGTGGGGCCCACAAGAGGACGATCCACTCCGTCTATCAGGTTCTCCAACTCAAGGGGAACCCATAGAGCCCTATATTGGGCAGGTGATTTGCTCTACGATCATCAAGGTGGGCCAAGGAAGTTTCGATAGTGGACATCATTACCTCCACTGTTTCATGTGGTGCAGTCCACTTAAGATTTAGATCTGATTCATATTTGGGCCCTGGCCCTAAAACGAGCAGGGAAAACAGATGGATGGTATGGATGACAAGGGGCGGATGATGAGCCAGGAAAATGATTCGTTGAGCTATCCAGATTTGCGACATATCTTGTGGATAATGTGGGGTGGAAGGCCCGTCGATTCGAGAGCGGATTGCGCCTTGGCCTTCGTAGCCGCGTCACAGGACACAAGCTTCCTACGTTCGAGGAGGTTGTGGAGCGGGCTCAAATATACGAGGTAGAGTGGGCCGATGCACAGTGGATCCGTGACCAGAGCGGAGATCGGAAGGGGAAGAGGAAGGCTCCTTCTAGCAGCTTCCGGCAGCAGCAGACTCGGGCACTGCAGAGGCATCCAGCTCATCCATCCTTTCGAATGCCAATAGGACTAGTAGCACCTCCAGCACCGTCACAGAGACAGTTTGCAGGCGTTTTTTACGGATGTGGAGGGACAGGGCAGCGTAGACACGAGTGCCCCCACCCACAGCAGCAAAGGCAGTAGCAGCCACAGCAACAGAGTCAGCATCATAGGCTGCAGCAGCAGCAGTAGCGATGACCCTAGAGGGGACATACACATCCCCAGCAGACTCAGGGCAGGTTCTACGCAGCCCAGCAGGATCCTCAGGCACTTAGAGGAGTCGTTGATGGTACAGTCATTGTCTCTGCATGCATAGCTCATGTTTTGTTTGATTCTGGCGCATCGCATTCTTTTGTATCTGATGATTTCTGTCGATCGACTGGTTTGCCGTTAGAATCCGTGCGCGAGGGTTTGTCAGTGTCAACACCCTTAGGGAAGACCGTAATATTAAGTTTGATTTGTTCGTCCTGCCTCGTCCTGGTAGGAGAGACCTTTTTGCCTGCCGACTTGTTTGTTTTACCGATGACCGAGTTTGATGTTATCTTAGGCATCGATTGGTTGGCCGAGTATCATGCTGTATTGGACTGCTTCGCTAGAACAATCACTTTCCTCATACCCGGCATGCCGTAGTTTCAGTTCGTTGCCGAGCCCAGAGGAGAGCAGTTGTCATCTTTGATGTCGTGTGCAGTAGAGGAGCCGGTTACCTTATGTATCGACCAGTTGCTGGTAGTTTGCAATTTCCCGGTTGTGTTTTAGGAGATTTCGTGGTTGCCACCTCGTCGGCATACCGAGTTTCAGATTGACCTTGTGCCCGGTACCGCGCCTATCTCAAAGGCCCCGTACCATATGTCACCATTGGAGTTGCGGGAACTGCAGAAGCAGTTGGACAAGTTGCGTGAACTGGGCTTCATCCGTCCGAGCAGTTCAACGTGGGGAGCGCCGATACTCTTCATGAAGAAGAAGGATGGCTCGTTGAGGCTCTACGTGGATTACCGCGAACTCAACAAAGTCACGATTAAGAATAGGTACCCGTTTCCGAGGATCGACGATTTATTTGACCAGTTGCGGGAGGCCCAGTTCTTTTCGAAGATTGATCTACGGTCCGATTATCATCAGGTCCGTGTCCAGGAGGAGGATATCCCGAAGACTACATTCAGGACGCATTACGGTCATTTTGAGTTCTAGGTCATGTCCTTCGGACTGACCAATGCACCCGCTGTGTTCATGCAATTGATGAACAAGGTCTTTCCTCCCTACCTTGATCAGTTCGTTGTGGTGTTCATTGATGACATTTTGATTTATTCGAGGACTCGGAAGGAGCATGAGCAGCATTTGAAGATCACCTTGCAGACCCTCCGCACACACCAGCTTTATGCGAAGTTGGAGAAGTGCGAGTTTTAGCAGGAGGAGGTGAAGTTTCTCGGTCATGTTGTGACAAGGCAGGGAGTAGCAGTGGATCCAGTGAAGACTGATGCTGTGCGTCAGTGGGGTCAACCCACGAACGCGTCCGAAATCTGGAGTTTCCTTGGGTTAGTAGGTTATTATCGCCGTTTCATCGAGGGCTTCTCCTGTATTGCAGCCCCACTGACCAGGTTGACCCGGAAGGGCGTTGAATTCGTTTGGAATGATGCCTGTGAGCAAGCATTTGCAGAACTGAAGGACCGTCTTACTTCTACACCAGTCCTCACTCTTCCCTCTGGGAGTGAAGGATTCGTGGTTTTTACAGATGCCTCGCATATTGGTTTAGGTGCTGTCCTGATGCAGCATGGTAGACCCGTGGCCTTTGTGTCTCACCAGCTCAAGGTCCATGAGCAGAACTACCCCACACATGATCTGGAGCTAGCAGCGGTAGTCTTCGCACTGAAGGTGTGGAGGCACTATCTTTATGGGGTCAGGTTTGAGCTCTTTTCCGACCACAAGAGCCTGAAGTACCTCTTCTCACAGTCCGAGTTGAACATGAGGCAAAGACAGTGGATGGAACTCCTGAAGGATTATGATTTCGATCTTTGGTATCACCTTGGCAAGGCCAACCTGGTGGCAGATGCCCTTAGCCGTCAGCCATGAGGCCTGATGGCGCATACGATGGTCTGGGAGTGGAGGATGCTCGAGGATGTTGTCGAGTATGATTTTGAGTCGAGCCTGCAGTCTTCTATCACGCAGTTATCGAGCTTGTCGATTCAACCCTCTCTTGTTTCTAGGGTGATTGAGGCTCAGCAAGTTGATCAAACGTTGTAGGATTTTCGAGCAGAGGCCGCGTCAGAGGGTCAGACAGATTGGCAGATTGGGTCAGATGGTGGACTTCGTTTCAGGGGTCGATTGTGTGTCCCAGATATTCCACAGCTGCGCAGAGATCTTATGGATGAGGCACATCGATCGAGGTTCACGATTCACCCGGGTTCTACCAAGATGTATCGTGATATGAGGAGGCAGTATTTCTGGGCCGGAATGAAGCGTTAGATTGCCAGTTTTGTGGCTAAGTCTGACACTTGCTAGCATGTCAAGGCCGATCATCGCAAACCCCCAGGTCCCTTGTAGCTGTTGAGTGTCCCATTGTGGAAATGGGAGAATGTTACCACAGACTTCATTATGGGCTTGTCGATGACTTAGAGCAATCACGACGCCATCTGGATTGTTATCAATCGTCTGAGGAAGTCGGCACATTTTTTTGCGATATGTGCAACCTGGCCATTGGACCAACTTGCAGAATTGTTTATCGAGGAGATTGTGAGACTGCACAGTGTCCCAGTTTCGATCGTTTCTGACCAAGATCCAAGATTTATGTCGCGGTTCTGGAGGTGTTTTCAGAAGGCGATGGGGCCTGCCTTGAAGTTCAGCACTGCATATCATCCTCAGACTAAGGATAGACCGAGAGGGTCAACCGGATCCTTGAGGACATGCTTCAAGCTTGCGTGTTGGATTTCTCAGGTAGTTGGGACAAACACCTGCGTTTGGTTGAGTTTGCATATAATAACAGCTACCGGGCGACTATCGGTATGGCTCCTTTTGAGGCGTTGTATGGTAGACCTTGTAGGTCTCCTAGTTGTTGGACCGAGGTTGGAGAGCGTCGTCTCCTAGGTCCCGAGCTTGTGCAGAGGACATCAGAGGCTATCAATATTATCAGGCAGAGGATGCGCACAGCTCAGAGTCGACAGAAGAGTGTTGCAGATCGTCGACGTCGTCCCCTAGAGTTTTCCATTGGAGATCGTGTGTATCTTAGGGTCTCACCCATGAAGGGCATGGTTCGTTTCAGAGTCAAGGGGAAGCTTGCCCCGAGATTCATTGGACCCTTCGAGATCACTGGGCACGTTGGCGCCGTGGCCTATCAGCTTGCCTTGCCACTTCAGTTGTTTGGCGTCCACAACGTTTTTCATGTTTCTATGCTACGGAAGTGTGGGTCAGACGTGGTTCCTGTGATAGATTGGCAGCCGTTGGAGGTTCGTGAGGATGCTTCTTACATTGAGCAACGATTCGTATCCTTGACCAGAAGGAGCAGGTCCTTCGGACCAAGGTCATTCCTTTAGTCAATGTCCAGTGGAGTCATCATAGCGTAAATGAGGCGTCGTGGGAGCGAGAGGCAAAAATTCACGAGTCTTACCCCATCTTTTTTATGATTGATTGTATCTGTATGATTGCTTTTCGTTTGGTATGCATATATAGTGATGTGATTTCCTTTTTCTTATAATCTTCGGCTAGTTTAGGAGGGGAGAGTTGTAAGACCCGTACCCTGATTTGCCCTCCGTACGCTTAGTTTCCAGTACCGGTATGTCCCGGATGGACCAGCTAAGTGAGCCTTGATCGCGACCCTATTTTAGAACCGCATCAACCCAAGACCTATACCCCCGCGACCGCGTAGGCGCTGCGATTCCAACGCTGCACGGCTGTTGAGCTCTTAATTGTGCATATTCTAACCCCAATTCATCACTCATTATGCATGGTTTTCATGATTTTAAGACTAATCTAATGCATGGATTTGTGATTGTAGGAATGAGAGTGAGACTTCACTAATTCTTAGTTAAAAGAGTCACTTTGTATGCATTGAAGATCAATAGAACAAGTGCCAAAAGGTGGAAGAAAGAAGCAAGAAAGAAACACAAGAGATAAAGAAGAAAATCTGAAATTTTGTTCTTAGACCTGTCTGTAGACCGATCGCCAGACCGGTCGACAAACAGGTCTACAGTGTATTTTTAGACTGTTTTTCTCCTCTTAGACCGGTCGCCAGACAGGTCGAGATGAGTCCAGAAACACAAAACTCACTGGACTGTTTTTGAGGTTTTGAGACCGGTCGTGCGACCAGTCGTCCAGGAGCTCAGACCGATCGTGCGACCGGTCGTCAGCGTAATAGAGCTTGTGCGTTAAGCTTCGATTTTCTTTGCATAATTGCATAATTCCTTGCACAATATGGAATCTTCCGCGCCAATCTATAAAAGGGACTTCTCCTCTTCATACCAGGGCATGCTAGGACATGGGGATCATCAAGGAAGCTTAGGAGATGGACTTTACTTCAAGTTTTCCTAGTTTTTCTTCCAGTTTTAGTAGTTTTTATGTTTTTAGGGCTTTTAGTTCAAGGATGTTAGAGATGAACTAAAACCTCTTAGCTAGGGCTAAGAGGTGAAGCTTTTGATTTATTTTTAATGGATTGATGCAACCTAGGTTTACTTTTTATGTTTTAATTGAAGAATTTAGTTCAATATGAATTTGAATCAAGTACTAGTTTGGTTTTGCTTTGATCTCTTGATGACTCCGGGCTCATGTGATTCTTAGTGATTCTAAACTTAGTAGCTTATCTTCTGAGCATTGGTTATGCTTATGTAGTTCATTGATCTATCATCGACTCTGGGCATGGTAGACCCTTTGATTGCCTTTTATACAATGGCTTGATCTTCATGTGGGAATTCATTCAACTAAAGTTCTTATCTTTTGTTATAATCTGAATTAGTTGTTTGATGATTGATTTTGATTTAATTAGAGTTCTAATCATTAATTATAATCAAGTCTAGTGACAAGATTTGATGAAAGCTATGAAATTGCGGTTTTACCGCTTGTAGAGACACTCGGAGATATGTCTAAGGACCTAAAAAGGGGGGGGGTGATTAGGACCTTTGAAATTCTTTTCGCCTACTTACGCAATTCAACAAATTAAGCTATGTAAGCAAGAACACTTCAGCTTCCAAGCCTAGGTGGGTCCAATCACAAGACTAGCAAAAGATATGCAATAAACAATCCTAGTCTAAGCATGCATAGGTAAGTAAATGATACAACTAATTAGGCTTCTAACCTATGCAACTTGTGTAGACTTATGAGAGTGGATCAATGAGCTCAAGTCTACACAACTAGTGAAGGTACATCTTGTGTGAGGATGAGCCTAAAGGTGCCTAGCATGCATTCCTATCAAGCATTCATAATTAAGCAATTAAACTAACAATGCAAAGATATAAATGTGCTCAAGAACAATCACAAACACAAGGATGTACAGTGGTTCGACTACGTGTCTACTCCACTCCCGGTTCAAGTACTCAACCCCTTTGAGCACACCGGCATTCACTATAGGAGGTTTTAAATGAGGTTCACCTCACAACCTTTACACGGAGGTTCTATCGGTTCACCTCTCAACTATATCCGGAGTTTTAGACATAGGCTAACTCTTAACCCAATCGCACATTTACTCCCGTGTCGGAGGCTCCCCCTTGGAGACTTAGTTTAGGCCCGGCTGACGGGCCAAGGAACGACTAACGTCCCTAGGTCGAGTTCGAAAAACAAACTCTAAAATGGACTCTCAAATAAGACAACCTACTTGTCGGATGAGCCCCTTGTTTAGCGCCGGATTGGGTTGTTGGATCTCCGCTCTCCCGTGCTTCAATCAGCTTCCCTTACTCCCACGATCATGTCGCCGTTGCGTCGCCAATGCCTCAGCCACATTTGATCAAACACCTTACATGCGATGCCTTTGAGATGCCCAAGGTGCTAGGAGGATGGGTTTGAGAACTCTACAACTTAGTGGGAATGGGTTGCCTAGAGTCTCTTACCTACAACGATCTCATCTTCGAGTTTTGGACAAGGATTTGCCAATCAAGAAGCTTCCAAACTCTAGAGATCAAGAGGGGATGAAGGTCATCTTCTTCATGAGCTTGGAATGCTCTAATCTTGTGTTAAAGCACAAGGAAGATGCCTTGCATAGGTCAAGGAATGAGCCTCAAAAGATCTCCTTCAATGGTGGCTTTTCTCCCTAAAAAATCCCTCTCACTTTGCCCAAAACCGGAGCTCTATATGTAGGAAAATAGAACCCCAACGGTCATAAAACGGGCATAAAACGGCTATAAGCCGACCTGTCCCGACCGGTCATGACCGGTCGACCCCTCTGCAGAAGGCTGTCAAATGCACAGGCCAAATACACTGGGCGACCGGTCATGACCGGTCGGACCCCCTTGCTGGACAGGCAAAATATGCCAGGCTGACCGGTCATGACCGGTCGGACCCCCTTGCTGGATGGCTGAAATTCTCCAGGCCGACCGGTCTTGACCGGTCGGCAGTGTCTGCTGTCCACCTAATAAGAGAAGGCCGACCGGTCATGACCGGTCGGCTGTCCACTTGCATTCAGCAGCAAGGCTGCTGGCCGACCGGTCTTGACCGGTCGGACCAGCCTGGTTCCCCTATACATTTTGCTGAGTTCTTCTTTCTTCAGCTCTACCATATTGGCCAAGGTGTGGGTGTTCTTTTGGGACACCTATGGCCTATCTATGATGCCTAAAAGATTCCTAATATGGTCAAGGTGATCAAAGATACAAAGGGGTTGGGTTTTGGTCAAGGTTAAGGCACCAAGGCATCTCTTTTACCTGAATCTTCTTCCTTGATGCAGCCGGTCCGTCTTGAGTCTTCGGTCTTCGTCTTCATTGGGCTCAACCGACACTAGACTCACTGACGTAAGTGATTGACAAACAAGGTGCACTAGTATGCCACGGAAAAGTGCACTAACAATCTCCCCCTTTGTCAATTACTTACAAAAACTTAACCTACCAAAACAAATTACATGTTCAAGATATTACATTGATACAGAATTAAATACAGGACTCTTGACATGCCTAAACTAAGCTGCTCTTCTTCAGTTTGCTCCCCCATAACCTGTCAATCCCTGCATCACAAAACATAGCAAACTAGTTTTGGTGGGATTTGATCTTTCTCCCCCTTTTTGTTAGCAATTGACAAACTATTCTCTCCCCCTTAATGATATATCAATAAGGCTAAGGTAAGAGAAGATAGTATGCCGCAGTTATAACTATAAGCGCATGCTAGCAAGGAGAGTATAGGGTGCATGAATCATAAATACATGGAGCAAGCTAACAAACATGATTAACAGGAAGATATAGCTATCTAGACAAGGTTAATCATGCAACATTGGTCAAGGATATACATTTGCAATGAAAGCACAAAGGGCTCACAGCCCAATCAACCAACCTCCCCTAATTGGTATATCAAGACCAATACAAAGCAAAGATTAGCATACAATGAAGCATAAAACTCAAGATGATTAGCTAATCTAAGCAGGAAGACAATCTAGCAAGCAAATGTATTAAATGAAAGCAAGGCTAAATCATCAAATCTGGGCGAATGAGGCTTAAATCCTCTGATTTGCCCATAAACACAGAAATGAGGCTGAAATCCTCAGATTTTCCTATAAAAACATAACTAGCTACCCTCACTAACCATGTTGAGATTAAAAAGCCAAAGGGTAGCAAAATTCCACAACACCCTCATAGAATGTAGCATGAGGTGAGGGGTTGGGACCTCCTTCTCCTCCTAGAAGGGATAGCGGTTGGGATCCCCTCTTAGATAAGCAGGTAGAGGGGTCATGGTGGAGGCCGAGAGAGCAAGATCTTTATGTTGGCTCTCATCACAAGCGGAGTCACCAGATTTGGACTCCTCCGTATCATCCCAAGTAGCAGCCATAGCCTTTTTACCTTTCGGTTTAGGCCCTTCCGGACATTCCGGGGCAATATGGCCACGACGACCGCAACCGTAACAACGGACGGATGAGGATATGGATGATTTTCCTTTACGTTTATCACCCTTCTTGTCCTTCTTGTCACGGCTATTTCCTCTATCAAATTTGAGGAATCTCTTGAATTTTTTGTTCAATTTCTCTTCCTCAACATCCTCATCATCGCTATCTTCCTCCGACTCACTTTTGATTTTCTTGTGTTTGTGAGAGGACTTAAAAGCGATGTTTTTCTTTCTAGAGGGGGCTTTAAAGCCTAGCTCAAAGGTTTGTAGGGAACCTATGAGTTCTTCAACTTTCATTGTATTAAGATCCCTACATTCTTCAATGGTGGTGACTTTAGAAGAGAACCGTTCTGGAAAAGATCTCAGAATTTTCCTACAAAGCCTATGTTCCAGAACCGGATCCCCTAAGCCCCACATATCATTTGTGATTTTGTTCAGTTTGGTATAAAATTCAGTAAACGTTTCATCTTCCTCCATAATAATATTTTCAAATAGAGTGGAGAGGCGTTGGAGTTTAGAATTTTTAACAACATTCGTACCTTCATGGGTAACTTCAAGAATATCCCAGCTTGTTTACTGGTTGTGCAGTTTTGGATTCGACCAAATTCTTCTCTAGATACTGAACAAAAAATGGCATTCAGGCCTTTGGCATTATGGATACGTTGAGCTTTTTCATGATCAGTCCACAATTGCCTTGTCTTTTGGCCTGTGAACATCCGGCTCACCTTCCTTAGAAATAGTGACCATTGGGGGTTCATATCCAAAATCAACCATGTCCCTCACATCCGAATCAATGGATTCCAAGAAGATGCGCATTCGGGCTTTCCAGTATGGATAATTTGACCCATCAAAGAAAGGAGGCTTAGTGACGGATGAAGAGTCCTCTCTAGACATATTTTCAAGTTTCTCTTTAGGATCTACCTCTAGGCAATTAAGCCCTTAAAGAGGAACCCGCTCTGATACCAATTGAAATTGTGGTTTTACCGCTTGTAGAGACACTCGGAGATATGTCTAAGGACCTAAAAAGGGGGGGGGGGGGGGGGTGATTAGGACCTTTGAAATTCTTTTCGCCTACTTACGCAATTCAACAAATTAAGCTATGTAAGCAAGAACACTTCGGCTTCCAAGCCTAGGTGGGTCCAATCACAAGACTAGCAAAAGATATGCAATAAACAATCCTAGTCTAAGCATGCATAGGTAAGTAAATGATACAACTAATTAGGCTTCTAACCTATGCAACTTGTGTAGACTTATGAGAGTGGATCAATGAGCTCAAGTCTACACAACAAGTGAAGGTACATCTTGTGTGAGGATGAGCCTAAAGGTGCCTAGCATGCATTCCTATCAAGCATTCATAATTAAGCAATTAAACTAACAATGCAAAGATATAAATGTGCTCAAGAACAATCACAAACACAAGGATGTACAGTGGTTCGACTACGTGTCTACTCCACTCCTGGTCAAGTACTCAACCCCTTTGAGCACACCGAAATTCACTATAGGAGGTTTTAAATGAGGTTCACCTCACAACCTTTACACGGAGGTTTTATCGGTTCACCTCTCAACCGTATCCGGAGTTTTAGACATAGGCTAACTCTCAACCCAATCGCACGTTTACTCCCTTGTCGGAGGCTCCCCCTTGGAGACTTAGTTTAGGCCCGGCTGACGGGCCAAGGAACGACTAACGTCCCTAGGTCGAGTTCGAAAAACAAACTCTAAAATGGACTCTCAAATAAGACAACCTACTTGTCGGATGAGCCCCTTGTTTAGCGCCGGATTGGGTTGCTTGATCTCCGCTCTCCCGTGCTTCAATCAGCTTCCCTTGCTCCCACGATCATGTCGCCGTTGCGTCGCCAATGCCTCAGCCACATTTGATCAAACACCTTGCATGCGATGCCTTTGAGATGCCCAAGGTGCTAGGAGGATGGGTTTGAGAACTCTACAACTTAGTAGGAATGGGTTGCCTAGAGTCTCTTACCTACAACGATCTCATCTTCGAGTTTTGGACAAGGATTTTCCAATCAAGAAGTTTCCAAACTCTAGAGATCAAGAGGGGATGAAGGTCATCTTCTTCATGAGCTTGGAATGCTCTAATCTTGTGTTAAAGCACAAGGAAGATGCCTTGCATAGGTCAAGGAATGAGCCTCAAAAGATCTCCTTCAATGGTGGCTTTTCTCCCTAAAAAATCCCTCTCACTTTGCCCAAAACCGGAGCTCTATATGTAGGAAAATAGAGCCCCAACGGTCATAAAACGGGCATAAAACGGCTATAAGCCGTCCTGTCCCGACCGGTCATGACCGGTCGGACCCCTCTGCTGAAGGCTGTCAAATGCACAGGCCAAATTCACTGGCCGACCGGTCATGACCGGTCGGACCCCCTTGCTGGATGGCTGAAATTCTCCATGCCGACCGGTCTTGACCGGTCGGCAGTGTCTGCTGTCCACCTGATATGAGAAGGCCGACCGGTCATGACCGGTCGGATGTCCACTTGCATTCAGCAGCAAGGCTGCTGGCCGACCGGTCTTGACCGGTCGGACCAGCCTGGTTCCCCTTACATTTTGCTGAGTTCTTCTTTCTTCAGCTCTACCATATTGGCTAAGGTGTGGGTGTTCTTTTGGGACACCTAGGGCCTATCTATGATGCCTAAAAGATTCCTAATATGGTCAAGGTCATCAAAGATACAAAGGGGTTGGGTTTTGGTCAAGGTTAAGGCACCAAGGCATCTCTTTTACCTGAATCTTCTTCCTTGATGCAGCCGGTCCGTCTTGAGTCTTCGGTCTTCGTCTTCATTGGGCTCAACCGACACTAGACTCACTGACGTAAGTGATTGACAAACAAGGTGCACTAGTATGCCACGGAAAAGTGCACTAACAAGCTATGGTTGTGAATCTCAACTAGATTGGAAAGAGGCTTGGCCTACACAATTGAGTGTGCCCAAGGCCTGAGCATTGTTGTGGGAATCGAATCAATGAATGAGCAACTGTTTTAGATAATTGTTGATTGAACCGCTCTATATTCCCATCGGATGGAGATATGAATTCGATTCCGATTGAGTTATGTGAAATCTAGTTGTGTTGATGCATTGAAACTTATCAAAGTGGATCCTTGGCGCTCTAGTGCCTTTTTAGATTGATATTACCTTATACATTCACTGTTTAAACCCAAATCATTATTTTTCAACTTTAGTTCTTAATAGGATCTTAATTATTAGTTATTTTAGACAAATTCTGAGAATACCCATTCATAAATCTCTGTGGGAACGATACTCGGTCTTTCTGAATTATTACTACTTCGCAACCCTACACTTGGGGAGTGAACAAGTTTTTGTCACCGCTGCCAGAGATTTCTATGCGGTATTTTTAGAATTTTCTGAGATAGCTTTTAGTTGAGATTGTGTTAAGATAGGTTTGGGATTTGTTTCGCTTTCTAGGGTAGTTTTTCTTTTAATATCAGAATACTAACTTAGTTTGTTTTGATTTTGCAAGATTCTAACTTAGATCTACAATTCAGGGATTTTAGGAAGTTGAAGAAGACACAAGGATCTTAAGTGCTCAAATCAGGTTTTATCTTTCTAAACCTTACTCTTCTTCTTCTCCTATTTCATTCCCACCATATTCATCTCTTGTAGAGAGGGTGGAGACTCCTTTTTGGATCTCTGATAGGTTGGCCTTGTGCTGCCTTGATTCCTATTGGTCGGCTCTGCCGTCTTGGATCACCTTGTGCTCAGAGATTTCTCTTCTCAACTCTATTCTTCTTTCTTCTTTTTCTGCACTTTTTTCAAAAGATTCAAAGAGTGGGTGGGGAGTTCTCTGAACCCTTATTGACCAGGAGAAATCGGTCTCTACCCTTGCTTTTGGCTCAGCCATTGCAAGACACCCTGTGCTTCGGTCTTAGAGAGAAGTAGAGGAAGGAAGAAAGAATTCCTTTCTGTTTCATTCTTTTAGGATTTGCATGTCACATTGGGTTCGGGATTCTAATAACTGATTCATTAGTGATAGAGTAAATGTTGAAGGGATTGATAGAGAGCCTCGTGCTAGAAAACGTAAAAATTTTCCTGAATTTACTAGAGAGATGGCTGAAAATCAACTAAATCAAGGGGCTAATCAACCTCAAAATCAAGCCCAAAACTTTACTGAATTGGATGAAAATGAAGTGAGGGATGTACCTCAACCTATAACTTTACGTGACTATTTATAACCAGTTAGGACGAGTACTCCCTCTTGCATAATTTTCCCTCACAATGTGGGAAATATTGATTTTAAACCGGGATTGATCCAACTTCTTCCCAGATTCCATAGACTCAACTCTGAAAGCGCTTATTTACATATTAAGGAGTTCGAAGAGGTTATCGCCACAATAAACTATGACAATGTAACCGAGGACACTATAAAACTCAAATTATTCCCTTTTTCCTTGAAACAGAAGGCCAAATCGTGGTTATATTCCTTAAGGCTAAGGTCTATTGAGACATGGGCTGAGATGACTCGGGAGTTTCTTAAAAAATTCTTCCCTACTCATCGAACCAATGCTTTAAGAAGGGCCATAATGAACTTCGCCCAAAAAGAAGATGAAACCTTTTTCAATATTGGGAAAGGTATAATGAGCTATTAAACGCATGCCCACATCATGGCTATGAATGGTGGAGGTTGATTAGTTTCTTCTATGATGGATTAAACTCAACCATGCGCCAATTTGTGGAGATGATGTGCAATGGGGAGTTCATGAACAAGGAAACGGAGGAAGCTTGGGACTATTTTGACATGTTGGCTGAAAACACACAATCATGGGATACATCTAAGCCGACAAAGTTCAAAACAACCACAAGCCAAGGAAAAGGGAGAAATTTACGTTTTAAATGAGAAAGATGATCTAGGTTCTAGAGTGGCTAATCTCACACGAAAGGTCGAGGAGATGGAATTAAGGAAAGTGGATACAACCTAACAAAGGGGGACCGTTGAAACTATTTGAGGTATTTGTGCTTCTAATGTACATCAAACGCCGGATTGTCCAACAATTTATGCGTTTCGAGAACTTTTATATGAACAATCGAATGCTTTGAATAGTTATCAACGACCTTTTAGTACTCCAAATCCAAACACGAACAATTCTAGTTGGAGAAACAACCCTAACTTCAATTGGGCAAATGAAACCAACCAAAGTAATCCTCAAAAGGGGCCCCCAATGCAATTTCCTATGGCCCCACCTCAAATGCCTATAGATGATACATTGAAATCATTTATGGAAGGTCAAGCTCAAATAAATGAATCAAACCATACGATAATGCTTGAGCTTAAAGATTCGGTGGAGGAAATCAAGGCTCGCTTAAACGCAAGGGAAGGGATTCTTCCGGCATAACCCCTACCAAATCCGAAATCACAATGCGAAATAAGCATGCCTAGTTCCTCTAACATGGAACATGTTAAGGCCATCACCACTCTTAGAAGTGGGAAAACTATTGACAAATCTGACCCGGTGAAGGCCTCAAAGCCTAATGATCCGGTATCTTCTAAAGAGGATGATGGACCTAGCACCGCCATGAATGAAAAAGAGCCATTGAAAGAATATAGGCCCGTTGCTCCATTTCCTCAATGCTTGATTTCAACCAAACCTCAAGATAAATATCAGGAATTTTTGGAGGTTTTTAAGCAAGTCAAAATCAACATCCCATTGTTGGATGCCATTAAACAAATACCGTCATATGCTAAATTTTTAAAAGACCTTTGCACGGTGAAAAGAAAAATACATGTGCAAAAGAAGGCATTTTTGATAGAGAATGTAAGTGCCATTATAAATCACGGGATGCCTAAGAAATACAAAGATCCCGGTAGTTGTTGAACCTCCAATTTATACATTGCATAGCCCACTACATCACACTATATGCACGATTTTCATGTTTAAAAGGATCATCTAATGCATGTTTTGTGACTATAAGAATGAGAGTGGATTTCATCCAATCAGAGACCAAAAGAACGTGTTTGGATGCATAGGATGAAGATTGAAAGAGGAGCAAAGAAAGAAGAAAGCAAGTAGAGGAGAGAAGAAGAAACAAAAGAAGAAAAAAGAAGAAATGGACAAGGGCCAACCGGTCCAGACCGGTCGGCCGACCTGACGAATCTCGCTGGACAAACGGACCAGTTGGTCCAACCGGTTGGTCCGACCGGTCGTGACCGGTCGGCCAACAGGTCAGTAGATGCTGGAAGCTCCCTAGACTAACATGCAGTCTGGTCCGACCGGTCTTGACCGGTCGTCCAGCAGGTTATCCTTCCCCTCGAGCTTGCTGGACTCCCAAGTAAATAGGTCCGACCGGTCGTGATTGGTCTGCCAGCCCAGTCCGACCGGTCGGCCACATACAAAACGGGTAGTTTCTAATTCTGGCTCCGAAAATTGCTGCGCACTGCGTCCTCACTATAAAAGGACACCTAGGGGCTCTTCCTAGGGGATCATAGAAGCCAAGGGACGTCATGGGAGAGGAAGGAAGCGGTCATGGAGCGTCTGCAACCCTCCAAACTCCGGTTTTTCTATGTTTTCTAAGTTTTTCATGAGTTTTAGTTGTAGTATGACAATGCTCGGCTAGAATCTCTCAGCTAAGGCTGAGAGGTTAAGCTTATAGCTAATTTCATGATTTGATTCAGTTAATTCAAGTACTTTCAATTCAAGTTTGGATTTTTATCTATTCTAGTTCTTAAAGTTGATAGTTTTAGATGTTTTATTAGAGTTCATGTGCTCCGGACATGGATTCCTTGCAATTCTCTGAGATTATCATATGGTGCTTATTTAGATTCGAATTATAGTAGTCCTTGAGCAGGCCATAGTCCATAGGCATGGTTGTTACTCCGAAGGCTATGATTCCGAATTCTACATTGTTAAAAGGGACTAGAACTTGGAAGTTCAACTTGAATGGAATTGAATGTGTTTAATGCTTTATTTTCCAACTAGACGAGAGATAGGACTTCAAATCTAGTTGTGTATCTTGCTTGGATTGATTGGATTGACATGGGATTGCTACAAGTGGATCCTTGAATGCCTTAGTGCCTTTAAACTACTGTTTTCATTAAAGTTACTGTTTTAGTATAATTACTTCAATTGAATCTCCTATTTATTGAAAAATTGAGTTGCTGGAATAGTTTGGAATCTATTTTCCAATTCCCTGTGGATCGACCTCGGTCTTACCAAGATTTATTACTACATCGCAGCCTTACACTTGAGGTGAGCGAACAAGTTTTTGGCGCCGTTGCCAGGGAATTTAGATAACGGTTTTCAAATTATTTTAGTGGCTGTAGAAGTAGAATTAGATAGGGTTTTTCTAATTTCTTAGAACTAATCAAAATTGTTTGTTTTGTATGCTTTTTCTCTCGTTCAAGCACATCGGGTAATATCCTTCTAACTTAGGTTTTTACAGATTTTTTTCAATTTACAGATTAATTTCAGATTTCTAGGATTTAGGAATAGTAGTTGTTAGTTAAGTGGTTTATGTCCCGTTGGGAACATGACCACTCTAATTGTTTCCAATCCGAAGGATGTTTAGTTGGACCATTGTCAGTTCATAGACGAGTCCGGAATTACCAAGAACATTGTGAAAGTTTGGGGAGTATGGATCAAACACCTTTAAGGAATCCTCCCCCTCCTACTCCAACTACAAACGCAAATCAAGAGGGAGTAGGAGAGAATGAGGTACATAACGTTCCTCCAATGAGATCACTACGGGATTACCGACAACCAGCCCGTGCAATTACACCCTCTTGCATGGTTCTACCACCAAACGGCGAAAACATTGACATAAAGCCGGGTGTAATTCAACTTATACCAAAGTTCCATGGGCTAGACTCTGACAGGCCATATCTGCACTTGAAAGAATTTGAAGAAGTGGTGGCTACCTTGCAATACACCAATGTTTCTGAAGATACCATTAAGCTTAAACTCTTTCCGTTTTCATTGAAAGAAAGAGCCAAAAATTGGCTTCATTCTCTTAGAACACATTCGATTGGGTCATGGAATGAGATGGCCTGTGAATTCTTGAAAAAGTTCTTCCCGACTCATAAAACAAACACCCTTCGAAGAGCCATAATGAATTTTTCGGCTAAAGAGGATGAATCTTTCTTCCAATGTTGGGAGAGATTTAAGGACCTCCTACTTGCTTGCCCACATCATGGCTATGAGAGTTGGTGAATTATAAACTTTTTCAATGATGGATTAAGTTCCAATATGCACCAATTTGTGGAAATGATGTGCAATGGCGAGTTTATGAGCAAAAATCCAAATGAGGCTTGGAGTTATTTGGACATGTTGGCTGAAAATGCCCAATCTTGGGATACCACCAGATAAACCCAACAACCCCAAGCCTACTCAAGAGAAAGAGAAAGGAGGGATCTATATCCTCAAGGAGGAAGACGACGTGAGTGCAAGGATAGCCAACCTCATAAGGAAGATTGAGGCCATGGAACTTAGTAAAAGTGGAGTTCCAAAGTCTAATGAAGCTATTGAGACCATATGTGGGATTTGTCACACCGATTTACACGCTATGCAAGATTGTTCCACAATTCCTGCATTTCAAGAAGTGTTACATGAACATGCAAATGCCACATATGGGTCTCAACGGCCTTTCAATGGACCGGTGGGTAATACGTACAATAACAGTTGGAAGAACCACCCAAATTTTAGTTGGAAGAATGCCCCCACGGGCAATCTACCAACTCTCAAGGAGGGCTACCCATGCAAAATATGGCCCCACCTCAATTCTCAATGGAGGATACATTGAAAGCGATACAAGGGCAAACACAAATTAATCAAACGAATCAGCAAATGTTCCAAGAGCTTAAAGTCTCGGTTGATGAGATTAAGGGACGCTTGAATGCTAGGGAAGGGACCTTTCCGGCCCAACCTCAGCCCAATCCAAAACAAGTACATGAAGTAAGCATTCTTGATCCTTTCAACCAACATATGGAGCAAGCCAAATCCGTCACCACTCTTAGAAGTGGTAAACAAATCGACAAATCTATTCCGGTGAAGGCCGACAAGCCTAATGGTCCGGTAAATTCTAAGGATGATGACGGATCTAACTTAGCCCCACAAGAGAAGGAACGCATCTATAAGCCCGTAGCTCCATTCCCTTTGAGATTGGTTGCCTCAAAATCTCTTCCAAACTCTCATGATATTCTAGAGATTTTCAGACAAGTCAAGATAAACATTCCTTTGCTTGATGCCATCAAACAAATCTCCTCTTATGCCAAGTTTTTAAAGGACCTATGCACAACTAAACGCAAATATAACGTGCAGCAAAAGGCCTTCTTAAATGAGCAAGTGAGTGCCATTCTCACTCAAAAGACCCCCCCAAAATTCAAAGATCCCGGTAGTCCCACAATCTCATATATCATTGGAGACTACCGGATTGAGCGAGCATTGCTAGATTTGGGGGCAAGCGTAAACTTGATCCCATACTCTGTATATGAGCAATTGGGTCTTGGTGAGTTAAAACCCACCAAAACCACATTGCAACTCGCTGATAGATCTATCCGTGTACCGAGGGGGATAGTTGAGGATGTTCTAGTCCAAGTTGACAAATTCTACTACCCGGTAGATTTTATCGTCTTGGACACACAACCGGTTTTAGATGTTAGCACTCAAATACCGGTGATCTTAGGCCGCCCATTCCTTGCTACATCAAACGCAATCATCAATTGCCGGAATGGAGTGATGCAATTATCCTTTGGGAACATGACATTAGAGGTGAATGTGTTCCACTTGGGCAAAAGACATAGGGATGTTGATGATGACGAGTTCTTCGAGGCAAACATGCTCGAATCTCTTGAAGAAGAAGAACTCCTCCAACTTGAACCACTAGAAAGCTTGGAGACATGCTTGGCACATTTCATGGATTCCAAAGACCCCATCATTAGTGGAATTGTGCAAGCATTGAATATAGATAGACCAGTAGTTGGTACTAGCCGGTGGAGGCCCCACTTTGAAAAATTGCCACCAACCACATCAAGGCCTCTACCGTCTAACATCAAACCACTGAAGCTTGACCTTAAACCATTGCCATCCGAGCTTAAATATGTATATTTGGGTCAAGAGGAAACTTTCCCAGTTGTCATTGCCTCTCACCTAGAGAAAGACCAAGAGCTCAAGTTGATTAAGCTACTCAAAGAACATAGGGAAGCCATAGGTTGGACAATAGCAGATCTCAAAGGGATAGATTCTTCGGTTTGTACTCACCGTATACACCTTGAAGAAAATGCAAAAACGACTAGACAACCTCAAAGACAGCTAAATCCAAACATGATGGAGGTTGTCAAAGCTGAGGTGTTAAAGATATTAGATGTGGGTATCATCTACCCCATCTCGGATAGCCAATGGGTGAGTCCTACCCAAGTTGTCCCCAAGAAATCCGGTATTACCATCATAGAAAACGCCAACAACGAGCTTATACCGACTAGGGTGACCACCGATTGGCGTATGTGCATTGATTATCAGAAGCTCAACACGGTTACTAAGAAGGACCACTTCCCCCTCCATTCATGGATCAAATTTTGGAGAGGTTAGTGGGTTATTCCTATTACTGCATCCTAGATGGTTACTCCGGCTACAACCAAATTGAGATAGCCCTAGAGGACCAAGAGAAAACCACATTTACATGCCCGTTTGGTACCTTCGCTTACCGAAGAATGCCATTCGGGCTATGTAATGCACCCGCCACATTCCAACGATGCATGTTGAGTATTTTCTCGGACATGGTAGGTGAGTTTCTCGAGGTATTCATGGATGACTTTTCTGTTTTTGGTTGTACGTTTGATGAGTGCCTCAATCACTTGAAGTTGGTCTTGATGAGGTGTGAGGAGAAGAACCTCGTTTTAAACTGGAAAAAGTGTCATTTCATGGTACAAAAAGGAATAGTCCTTGGACATATCATCTCGTCCAATGGAATATAGGTAGACCGGGCAAAAATTAACATAATTTCCAATCTACCACCACCCAAAAGCATACGCGATGTGTGGTCCTTCCTTGGACACGCTGGTTTCTATAGAAGATTCATAAAGGATTTTAGCCATATCTCAAGGCCTTTATGTAACCTTCTACAAAAGGAGAACCAATTTAAGTGGAGTGCCGAATGTCAATTAGCTTTTTCAAAGCTAAAAGACATGTTGACAACCGCTCCCATCATGCAACCACCGGATTGGTCCATACCTTTTGAGTTGATGTGCGACGCGAGCGATTATGCTATTGGGGTGGTGTTAGGCCAAAAGAAGGACAAGAAGCCCCATGTTATCTACTACGCAAGTGGGACCTTGAATCCCGCCCAAGTTAATTATTTGACTACTGAGAAAGAGCTCCTAGCCGTCATCTTTGCCTTGGACAAATTCAGGCCTTACTTAATAGGATCCAAGGTTATCGTTTACACAGATCATACGGCGCTGAAACACCTTCTTTCTAAGAAGGATGCCAAGCCCCGGTTGCTTAGATGGATCCTACTCCTTCAAGAATTCGATTTGGAGATCAAAGACAAGAAGGGGGTAAATAATGTGGTGACGGATCATCTATCCCGCCTAGTACTACCGAATTCCATTAACGAGTCACCTATTGAGGACTCGTTCCCTGATGAGCAACTCTTTGTTGCTATGCATCCACCATGGTACGCTGACATAGCTAATTATCTATCCACAGGTGCGATGCCGATTCATTGGACTGCGCAAGATAAACGTAAATTTCTAGGGGAAGTGCGTAGATTTTTCTGGGAGGAACCTTTATTGTTTAAATATTGCCCAGACCAAATTATAAGGAGATGTGTCCCTGATGATGAACATAATTCCGTAATCTCCTTTTGTCATGATCAAGCATGTGGGGGTCATTTTTCCGCCAAGAAAACCACTGCAAAAATTCTGCAGTGTGGTTTTTATTGGCCAACGCTATCTAAGGACACCCATGAGTTTTGCAAAGCATGCGAGCATTGCCAAAAGTTAGGAGGATTATCCTGTCGAAATATGATGCCTCTCACCCCAATTCAACATCTTGAAGTCTTTAACTGTTGGGGCATCGATTTCATGGGACCATTCACCTCATCTTTTGGACATGTCTATATTTTGCTTGCCGTAGACTATGTGTCTAAATGGATAGAGGCTATCCCATGTAGAACCAACGATCATCGTACGGTTCTCAAGTTCCTCAAAGAAAACATACTTTCTAGATTTGGGACGCCTCGAGCCATCATTAGTGATGGTGCTTCTCACTTTTGCAACAGACCTTTTGAAGCTTTAATGAAGAAATACGGTATTAGGCATAAAGTGAGTACCCCATACCACCCACAGACAAGTGGGCAAGCTGAAATCTCCAATAGGGAAATCAAACAGATTTTGGAAAAGACGGTGAGGCCAGATCGCAAGGATTGGTCCCTAAGATTAGATGACGCACTTTGGGCTCATCGTACCGCCTACAAGACACCCATTGGAATGTCCCCTTATAGACTCGTCTATGGGAAAGCTTGCCACTTGCCTGTGGAGATAGAACACAAAGCCTATTGGGCAATTCGGGCTTTAAATTTTGACATTGACAAGGCTAGCTCGCTTCGCAAACTTCAATTAAATGAGCTTGATGAGATCCGGAACGATGCATATGAGAACTCGAGAATCTACAAGAGTAAGATGAAGGCCTTTCATGACAAGCACATCTTCAGGAAATCTTTCCATGAAGAACAAAAGTTCTCTTGTACAATTCCCGACTTCATCTTTTTTCGGGAAAATTATGATCTCGATGGACCGGCCCATATATTGTCAAAGAAGTTTTTTCTCATGGGGCCGTTGAGATTGAGAATGCAGCAAATGGTAATTGTTTTAAAGTTAATGGACAACGCCTTAAACTATTTGTTGAGAAATTTGATTCAGAGGACATGTCCATCACTCTGAATGATCCTGTGTATCAGGATGATTGATCTCCTAGTCTGACGGAGGTATAGCATAGGTAGGTTTAGTCGTTTTAGTTGTTGGAGTTTCAGACTTCCATGATTGACTCTCTCAGGTATTATTGTTCTCACTCTCTTATATTTCACCATTGCTCTCATGATCATGCTCATTGCATATCTTTTTACATTGAGATGAGCTTCCTCATCTAGCATGTTGCAACATTTCGAGCCTCATATGCAGAACTTTTTTTTGAATTTTCTAAAATTTTAAAACTCTTTTAGAAAACCTTATTTCTAGGCATTCGAGATGCTATGAGTATAAGAAGAGGAGATATGAAGTGTGTGATGTTGTAAGTCTTGAATTTCTCTTAACAGAATGGTTTTATATGTGATTTCCCCTATTGTTGTGATTGATAGAACATTTGAACACCTTTACACCTAGTTCACATTACACGATTCTAATGGGTTGAAAGGATTATGCGATTTGTGGATTAGCTAGACTTTGATTTAAAGGTGTTGAAAAACCAAGCTAGGCTACTTTGTCCATCCTTGTCCATGGGAAAATAACGAAAGGTATGGATTTCTAAAAATCTTATCTAATTTAAAAGAAAAAGGAAAAGGAAGGATGAAAATTGGGAATGATGGAAAAATGATGGAAAATTTCGAAAAGGGCTACCTATTACCAACCGGGGGATGGTCTACCCATAACCAAAGTCAGAAATGGGACGTAGTGTGAAAGCCTTTTGAAGGACGGTAAGACAAATTCCTGTCATAGGCTTGTTGTTACTCTATACACCTTGAGATCTATAGTTTAGTCGATCTATGAAGAAGATAAACCCAGAAAATCATACGATGAACTTTCACTATGCACACTAGGCTGAAGTTGTTCGAGTTCTTCTATTATCAATCAATCAGCGGGAATTTCATGTAGACACTTATTATGTTGTGAGAGTTTAAGGTTTCAACTTCTATCACCTAATTTCTCCAAATTTTATACTTGTATATCTTGGAATGGATAGAAACATGTTTTCTGAAGGAGGGTTGGTTTGGAGGTTTGGAATTGTTTCACACTTGTTTTGCTAGGGACTAGCAAAAAGCTGGTTGGGGGTGTGTTGAACCTCCAATTTATACATTGCATAGCCCACTACATCACACTATATGCACGGTTTTCATGTTTAAAAGGACCATCTAATGCATGTTTTGTGACTATAGGAATGAGAGTGGATTTCATCCAATCAGAGACCAAAAGAACGTGTTTGGATGCATAGGATGAAGATTGAAAGAGGAGCAAAGAAAGAAGAAAGCAAGTAGAGGAGAGAAGAAGAAACAAAAGAAGAAAAAAGAAGAAATGGACAAGGGCCGACCGGTCCAAACTGGTCGGCCGACCTGCCGAATCTCGTTAGACAAACGGACCAGTTGGTCTGACCGGTCGTGACCGGTCGGCCAACAAGTCAGTGGCTGCTGGAAGCTCCCTAGACTAACATGCAGTCTGGTCCAACCAGTCTTGACCGGTCGGGCAGCAGGTTACCCTTCCCCTCGAGCTTGCTGGACTCCCAAGCAAATAGGTCCGACCGGTCGTGACCGGTCAGCCAGCCCAGTCCGACCGGTCGGCCACATACAAAACGGGTAGTTTCTAATTCTGGCTCCGAAAATTGCTGCGCACTGCGTAACTTTACGCGGTTTCTGGATGTTTCTGACCCAACCGAGCGTCCTCACTATAAAATGACACCTAAGGGCTCTTCCTAGGGGATCATAGAAGCCAAGGGACATCGTGGGAGAGGAAGGAAACCGTCGTGGAGCGTCTGCAACCCTCCAAACTCCGGTTTTTCTATGTTTTCTAAGTTTTTCATAAGTTTTAGTTGTAGTATGACAATGCTCAGCTAGAATCTCTCAGCTAAGGCTGAGAGGTGAAGCTTGTAGCTAATTTCATGATTTAATTCAGTTAATTCAAGTACTTTTAATTCAAGTTTGGATTTTTATCTATTTTAGTTCTTAAAGTTGATAGTTTTAGATGTTTTATGAGAGTTCATGTGCTCCGGACATGGATTCCTTGCAATTCTCTGAGATTATCATATGGTGCTTGTTTAGATTCGAATTATAGTAGTCATTGAGCAGGCAATAGTCCATAGGCATGGTTGTTACTCCGAAGGCTTTGATTCCGAATTCTACATTTTTAAAAGGGACTAGAACTTGGAAGTTCAACTTGAATGGAATTGAATGTGTTTAATGCTTTATTTTCCAACTAGATGACTTCAAATCTAGTTGTGTATCTTGCTTGGATTGATTGGATTGACATGAGATTGCTACAAGTGGATCCTTGAATGCCTTAGTGCCTTTAAACTACTGTTTTCATTAAAGTTACTGTTTTAGTATAATTGCTTCAATTGAATCTCCTATTTATTGAAAAATTGAGTTGCTGGAATAGTTTGGAATCTGTTTTCCAATTCCCTGTGGATCGACCTCGGTCTTGCCGAGATTTATTACTACATCGCAGCCTTACACTTGAGGCGAGCGAACAGTAGTCCGACAATATCATGTGTAATTGGAGACTACCGGGTGAAACATGCTTTACTCGATCTAGGGGCAAGTGTAAACTTAATTCCCTTTTCGGTCTACAAACAATTGGGTTTAGGTGAATTAAAACCCACCAAAACCATGTTACAACTCACTGACCGATTGATTCGTATTCCGAGAGGGGTGATTGAGGACGTTCTTGTCCAAGTTGACAAGGTTTACTACCCGGTGGACTTTATTGTCTTGGACACACGACCCATGATTAATATTGGCCCTCAAATTCCTATCATACTTGGCCGACCATTCCTAGCTACATCAAACGCTATCATCAATTGTAGGAGTGGGGTCATACAAATGTCTTTTGCCAATATGACGATTGAGTTAAATGCTTTCAATATTGACAACCAACAAGAGGATGAAGTGAGGAGGTCCACGAAATAAACATGATCAATTCTATTGTGGGAGATGAGTCCCTCTCACCTTTCTACTCCGGTCACTTAGACGAAGACGTGACTTACTCCCTTGATAAGAACGATGATGTGATAGGGGATATGGTCACACCTTTAGAATTGGTATCGACATATAATGTTAGCCAAGAGAGGGATGTGGAAACAACACTTTGTTGTGCTGAGAAATCAATTCATATTTCCACACCTCTATGGTTCATGCATACTGAACTCTACCCACCCTGGGAAGATCCATACTTGCAATATCAATGCCCAGGAAAATCTGAATGGAGACATATTTTTTCTGACAAATATGATGATGTCTACTCGTATACATGTGGTGAAAACATTAAGGAACATGCTGAAATTCCTTTTTGGGATTTTCAGTAGCTTATCTGGATCACTCACACACATGTATATTGTAAAGCAGGATATTGGATGACTTTATTGCAAAACCTTTTGATCCATCTAATGGTTCTGCTTAACTTTATGCTTTTGGATGAGTTATCGGGATTAACCTCCTAGTCTGACGGAGGATGATTTTAAATAGTTTTCCTAGAATGATATCCCATTAGGATTTGCTTTGATCAGTCGATTTAGTTGTGAAGTAATCCATCTCCAAAAGCTAATCTTGCCATGAAATATAATCCTCAGGTGATATCTCTCTTTCTCACTCCCTTTATTTTGTTATTACTCTCATGTGTTGCATTCATTTTATATTTTTTTACATTGAGGACAATGTAAAGTTTTGGTTGGGGGGTGAGAGATTCCTTAAATGAATCTACTAGCTTTTGTGACATTTTGAGCAATGATGTAGAAATTTTTCAATTTTTCTAAAATTCAAAACTCTTTTGGAAAACTTTAATTCTATGCATTCGAGATGATATGAGTATAAGAAAAGCAGATACGAAGTGAGTGATGTTGCAAGCTTTGAACTTCTCTTAATATAATGGTTTTATATGTGAATTCTCCTATTTATGTGAGTGATAGAAAAATTAAACACTTTTACACCTAGTTCACATTACACGATTTTCATGGGTTGAAAGGATTATGTGATTTTTGGATTAGCTAGACTTTAATTTAAGGTGTTGAGAAACCAAGCCGAGGTACTTTGTCCATCCTTGTCCATGGGAAAATAACGAAAGATACAGATTTCTAAAAATCCTATCTAATGAAAAATAAAAAGGAAAAGGAAGGATGAAAATTGGGAATGCTAGAAAACATGGTGGAAAATTTCGAAAAGGGCTACCTATTACCAACCGGGGGATGGTCCACCCGTAACCAAAGCCAGAAATGGGAAGTAGTGTGAAAGCCGTCGGAAGGATGATAAGACAAATTCCTGTCATAGGCTTGTTGTTGCTCTGTGCACCTTGAAATCCATAGTTTAGTTGATCTATGAAGAACGTAAGCCCAGAAACTCATTAGATGAACTTTCACTATGCACACTAGGTTGAATTTGTTCGAGTTCTTCTATTCATCAATCAATTAGCGAGAATTTCATATGGACACTTATTATGTTTTGAGAGTTTAAGGTTTCAACTTCTATCACCAAAATTTTCTGAATTTTACACTTGTATGTCTCGGAATGGATAGAAGCTTAGTTTCTGAAGGAGAGTTGGTTTTTAGAGCATTGATCTTGTTTCACGCATGTTTTGCTCGGGACTAGCAAAATGCTGGTGGGGGGTGTGTTGAGCTCTTAATTGTGCATATTCCAACCCCAATTCATCACTCATTATGCATGGTTTTCATGATTTAAAGACTAATCAAATGCATGGATTTGTGATTGTAGGAATGAGAGGGAGACTTCACTAATTCATAGTTAAAAGAGTCACTTTGTATGCATTGAAGATCAATAGAACAAGTGCCAAACGGTGGAAGAAAGAAGCAAGAAAGAAAGAGAAGAGATAAAGAAGAAAATCTGAAATTTTGTTCTTAGACCTATCTGTAGACCGGTCGCCAGACAGGTAGACAGACAAGTCTACAGTGTATTTTTGGACTGTTTTTCTCCTCTTAGACCGGTCGCCCGACCGGTCGCCAGACAGGTCGAGATGAGTCCAGAGACACAAAACTCATTGGACTGTTTTTGAGGTTTTGAGACCGGTCGTGCGACCGGTCGTCAGCGTAACAGAGCTTGTGCGTGAAGCTTCGATTTTCTCTGCGCAATTGCATAATTCCTTGCGCAATCTGGAATCTTCCGCGCCAATCTATAAAAGGGACTTCTCCTCTTCATATCAGGGCATGCTAAGATGTGGGGATCATCAAGGAAGCTTAAGAGATGGATTTTACTTCAAGTTTTCCTAATTTTTCTTCAATTTTTAGTAGTTTTTATGTTTTTAAGGCTTTTAGTTCAAGGATGTTAGAGATGAACTAAAACCTCTTAGCTAGGGCTAAGAGGTGAAGCTTTTGATTTGTTTTTAATGGATTGATGCAACCTAGGTTTCCTTTTTATGTTTCAATTGAAGAATTTAGTTCAATATGAGTTTGAATCAAGTACTAGTTTGGTTTTGCTTTGATCTCTTGATGACTCCGGGCTCATGTGATTCTTAGTGATTCTAAACTCAGTAGCTTATCTTCTGAGCATTGGTTATGCTTGTGTAGTTCATTGATCTATCATCGACTCCGGGCATGGTAGACCCTTTGATTGCCTTGTATACAATGGCTTGATCTTCATGTGGGAACTCATTCAACTAAAGTTCTTATCTTTTGTTATAATCTGAATTAGTTGTTTGCTGATTGATTTTGATTTAATTAGAGTTCTAATCATTGATTATAATCAAGTCTAGTGACAGGATTTGATGAAAGCTATGGTTGTGAATCTCAACTAGATTGGAAAGAGGCTTGGCCTACACAATTGAGTGTGCCCAAGGCCTGAGCATTGTTGTGGGAATCGAATCAATGAATGAGCAACTGTTTTAGATAATTGTTGATTGAACCGCTCTACATTCTGATCGGATAGAGATATGAATTCGATTCCGTTTGAGTTATGTGAGATCTAGTTGTGTTGATGCATTGAAACTTATCAAAAGTAGATCCTTGGCGCTCTAGTGCCTTTTTAGATTGATATTACCTTACACATTCACTGTTTAAACCCAAATCATTATTTTTCAGCTTTAGTTCTTAATAGGATCTTAATTATTAGTTATTTTAAACAAATTCTGAGAATACCCATTCATAAATCTCTGTGGGAACGATACTTTGTCTTTCCGAATTATTACTACTTCGTAACCCTACACTTGGGGAGTGAACAACGGCATGCCCCATTGCGATACCCGGTATGAAAGTTGCGATCATTTGCGAATCTGAGGCGGGCCGCACAACGCACGTGTGGCGCGGGTCCCACTTGCACAAATCCCAAGAAAAGTCAAATCAAACAATCAATCACCCTCACCCTCACCCATACCCCTCTCATCACCCTAGTCTACATAAGCTATACCCACCCCATCCCTCTCTCACCACAAAGTCAACTCAAAATATACCTTTCATGCCCCCTCCCTTGCTAGCCATCATCATCATCATCTCATGATTCGTCCTCTCTACCCATACAAGAGCTTACGTAGGGGAGAGGGGGGCTCCTCATTTTCCATTTGCAAAGAGAGAGAGAGAGAGAGAGAGAGAGAGAGAGAAGATTACGAAGAGAGAGAGAGAGAGAAGATTAAGAAGAGAGAGAGAGAGAGAGAGAGAGAGAGAGAGCTAGGGAGTTAGGGGAGTTAGAGGAATTGAAGGAGGAGATCAAAGCTTGGAGGGCCCCAGTCATCATCCGGACCGTCTGATCGTCAATCCAACTCCATCCAACTGTCCAACCATCATTGTGAGTGCAAGGGGGACATAAACTCCCCATTTTCTTATTTGCCTTTCATTTTCTTTTTTTGGGCCCATCTTGTGATGAGTAATCAGATGGATTGGCTGGATCATCCATGAATGGGCCCCACATACCTGTAAATATTATTAATAATAATAATAAATATATAAAAAAGAAAAAAGAAAAAAGGGGCAGCAGGCCGCTGGACAGACAGCGTCCAGGGAACGCTCCTGCCCAGCAGCGCCTGGGCGAAGCCCTTTTGGGCGTTAACCATGGGGCCCACTCGTGGGACCCACCTTGATGTTTGTGTTTAATCCACACCATCCATCTGTTTTCCCGGCTCGTTTTAAGGCCAGGGCCCAAATATGAATCAGATCCAAATCTTAAGTGGACCGCATCACATGAAACAGTGGAGGTAATGATGTCCACTGTCAAAACTTCCTTGGCCCACCTTGATGATCGTAGACCAAATCACCTGACCAATATACGGCTCTATGGGTTCCCCATGAGTTGGAGAACCTGATAGACGGAGTGGATCATCTCTTGTGGGCCCCACTGGATGAAAACCAAGAAAAAACAAAAATTAAAAAAAACAAAAAAAAGGAAGGAGGGGCACAGCGTCTCTGACGCTGGGAGTACCCAGCATCCACGGACGCTGGGCTCGTGGTGGCCCAGTAGGTGGCCCACCCTGTGGGTCCCACCATGATGCGTGTGTTATATCCACACCGTCCATCTGGAGAGATCATTTTAGGGCATGATCTTAAGAATGAGACAGATCCAAATCTCAAGAGGACCCTACCAAACAAAGAAAATAGTGGGGATAGTGACCAGACCGTTGAAAACAATTGGAGCCCACTGTTGCACGTGTGGGACCCAGCATGAGGTTTATTTACCATCTAACCTGTCGTTAAGGACACCTAGACCTGGATGGATGGAAAACACATATATCAGCTCGGTCCAAAACTTTTGGGGCCACGAGTGTGGTCCACGCTGAAGCAGCATGCTGGCCACGCTGCCTAGAAGTGGCCCACCTCGTGGGACCCACCATGCCCAGCCGTCCATCCGTTTTGCTATTTCATTTCGGGGCATGGGTCCAAAAATGAACCAGATACAATCTCATGTGGGCCACACCATCTGGAATAGTGGGAATGAACGTCCACCGTTGAAGCCTTCCTAAGGCTCACTGTAATGCTTATCTTCCATCCAGACCTGTGCCACAGGTTTGGATAAGAGAGGAAACACAAATATTAGCTTGATCCAAAACTAATGCGACCCTAGGGGGTGTCTCACGCTGCCCAGCTGGTGGCCCACCCTATGGGTCCCACCATGATGTATTGTCTTATCCACGCTGTCCATCTGGTTTCCCCCAGATTATTTTAGGACATGGCCCTAAATATGAGGCAGATCCAAACGTCAGATGGACCACACCCATAGGGAATAGTGGTCAATGATGCCCACCATTGAAAACTCTCTTGGGGCCACTTTAGCGTTTATTTTCATCCAACTAGAGGTCATGGGCCCATCTTTGGATTCCACCTTGATGGATGTATTATGGATCATACCATCCGTCTTGACCGATGCGTGGGGCCCAATTTGAGTGGGCTTCACTTAGAAAATGGTGGTGATTGAATACCTACCACTGAAACTTCCTAAGACCTACGATGATGTATATTTGTTATCCGACAGGTGGGCGGGGCCCGCCATGGTCCTTCCTTTGATATATATGTTTTATCCATGCCGTACACCTCATTTGTCAGCCGATTTGGTATGTGTAGGCCCAAGTATGGGGCCGATGTGGTCTCAAGTGGGCTATGCCACGAAGACCTTTACATTTCCAATGGCACCCACAGTCCGGGTCCCACTCTTTGTATATATATTGGGCCATTTAAGGCCAACATTACATGATATGTTTGGTAACATGCTAGTATACTTAGCTTGATACTTCACACTGATAATATGCTTAGTATAATGAATACCATGCTCATTCATATGCCCATACGCATCATTTGTATGCCTATTATGGACCACGATTAATCATAGCATATGCTAGTTGGCTTGTTATACTTAGGGGACCCATGTGAAACAGGGTCGTCCCACATGATTGCGCAGTATGCATAAGTTTGGTGCATGACTTGGATTGTGTGACTCATGCATTTCGCATTATGTATGTCACGATCGCTTTCACACCCTAGCAGCATCGGGGTGGTGGCCACCATAGTCACATCGTGGTTGGTAGTAATGGACACCAGAAACTTGTTCTAGTACGTTGGCGCTATGGATGTCCTTGTGAAAGTCCCTAAACCCTGTGGTACCAGTAAGATGCTCCAACATCGAGACTGAGTGGATAATATGAGCGCCCGAGTGCCAAATACTAGTAGGCCGCGTCTCCCACTGTGTCAAGGTCGGTTGGAAAGGGGTGTGACCTTATCCGCCCGGGTGCAGTGGGCTATAAGTAAGTCGAGTCTGACCAGCTCGTGAAATGGGCCCACTATCGGCGAGCCGGGTGGGCATTGGCATACCACTGACAAGGCAGATAGTGAGGTCTTTTCTACTCACTTGGTTATGCGCGTGATGTGCGACGACCAGTATCAGAGTGTACTAGACCCTAGTGATGTCACAGATGAGAACCATTTTGATGTGTGGATTAGTTGAGGATTGACGTGTTTGCATTGCATCTCTAGCATGTAACACTCGGCCATGTAGGCCTTTGCATCACATAGCCCTGGGATGGCTGATAGCATTCATGAACTTAGTAACTTAGCCCTCTATCACTTTCGCTTACTCTGATATCTGAATACTTGTCATGTGCATCACAAGAGCACACACGCACTCTACTGAGCTTCGTTGGAAGCTTATGCACATTTGTTTATGCTACAGGTACTAGGGCACATCAACAGTGTGGAGCTCGGTTCATGTACCTGATATTTTGGGCTTTTGCTACATTTTGTATTTCTCTTTCCAGCATTGTACTCAACAGACTATTAGTGGATATCTGATGATGTTTATGGTTTTGATTATGCTCCTGTACTAAAAAAAAAAATTTACCCTGAAAATCCTCCTGGTGGGATCCCAGGATCGGAACCTGGCATATGAGAGCTCGGAGCCGAGAATGGGGTACTACGGAGGCTGTTGGCACCAAGGTCAGCGATCAGGAATTTAGTGAGCCCAGTCCCCGTGTTTAGGGCGTGACATTTAATCTCATACTCAGTATATGAGCAATTGGGCCTTGGTGAATTAAAACCCACCAAAACCACATTGCAACTCGCTAATAGATCCATTCGTATACCGAGAGGGATAGTTGAGGATGTCTTGGTCCAAGTTGATAAATTCTACTATCCGGTAGATTTCACATCTTGGACACACAACTGGTTATGAATGCTAGCACTCAAATACCGGTGATTCTAGGCCGCCCATTCCTGGCTACATTAAATGCAATTATTAATTGCCGGAATGGGGTAATGCAATTGTCCTTTGGAAACATGACATTGGAGGTGAATGTGTTCCATTTGGGCAAAAGGCATAGAGATGTTGATGATGACGAGCTCTTCGAGGTAAATGTTGAACCTCCAATTTATACATTGCATTGCCCACTACATGACATGGTATGCATGGTTTTCATGATTAAAAGGCCCATCTAATGCATGTTTTGTGAGTGTAGGGATGAGAGCGGACTTCACTCAATTAGAGACCAAAAGAACTGATTTAGAACCTTGGATGAAGACCCAAGGAGGGCTGAAGGAGGAAGGAAGCAAAGAAAGAAGCAAAGAAAGAAGAAAATAGAAGAAAGAAAGGAAGAAAACAAGAAGAAAAAGAGACCGACCGGTCTTGACCGGTCGGCCAAGGAAGCCCGACCGGTCTTGACCGGTCGGCCATGCTTGCTGGAGTAATGCCAAAGAGGGCCTGACCGGTCGTGACCGGTCGGCCAGCCCTGTCCGACCGGTCGTGACCGGTCGGCCATGCAAGTTTCAGATTCCAGATTCTAAAACAGCAATGTATTCCCGCACCTGGTTTTTAGAACCATTTTTCTGGGCTGATTTTGATGATATTTAAAAATCCAACACATCCATGTCGAAGAGGAGCTCGACGCCGAACTAACCCAAGTGGTTTCGTGTCGATCGGAGCTACGGATTGATCGTGGTGGCCAAAACAATACGAACTGTCCAGAAAGTTCCAGATTTCGCTGTTCAACTCTGGGCCGGTCCAGAGGACTCATCATTGATGATATGAAGAATCTACTTTGACCATCTTTTAGACCACATCCATATATGAATAACCACAAAAGTTTCAGATCAAAAGGATGTGTGGTTTGATCGTACCGGTTGAAGAAAGATGGACCATCCAGAAAGATCCAACTGCGCAGAGTTTATAAAAGGGCTGAGTGTTCTAATTTTCGGACCATATTCTGGGGTTGTTTTGGACAATCTAATCCATCCATCATGTAGAGGAGGAAGTTTTCTACCAATGTTCAAAATTTGAGATCAATCCGACCTCTGTACACTCCGGGGCGTTGAAAGCAAGATGACTGGTTCTGAAGGTACCCAAAGTGCGCGATTTTGAGAGGCGGTCGGTGATGTGATTGGTGGGCCCATTCAGAGGATAATCTTGGAAATCTAAATCATCTATGAGGAAGATCACATTACAAGGAAGCTACAAACCAAATTTGAAGGCAATCCGACCATTGGTTAAGCCGTACCAGGCGAAACAAATTCTGCTATGTTGCTGTACTATTGCTGCACTATAAAAGGAGGTGCTCTCTTCTATTCCAAATCAACCAAGGACGTGGGAAGCAAGGAGTTCAAGTCCCAGGAGGCTACCTAGCCTCCTACAGCTAGTTTTTCTTCCTTTTCTTAGTTCTAGTTCTAGTTTTAATATGCTTTTCCTTAGCTAACCTCTTAGCTAGAGCTAGAGGTGAAATTTGTAGTTGGTTCCAATGCTTTAATTCTTTTATTTCAAGTACCCTTTTCTTAATTTTGGATTTTGAAGTTCTAGTTTGAATAAAGTTTGGTTTTTTAGAAGTTTTGTGAGAGTTTGTGTGCTCCGGACATGAGTTCCTTGCAATTCTCTAAGATTACCATGATTGGGTTGTTTGAATTCGAATTGTAGTAACCCTTGAGCATGCCATAGTCCATAGGCATGGCTGTTACTCCGAAGGCTACAAGTTCAAGTTCTATGTGCTTCATTAGAACTAGAAATCTGATTTCCAGATTTAAGTGGGATTGTTGTGCTTAAATGTTATATCTTCCAATTAGATGAGAGATAGGACTTTGATTCTAATTGTGTTGTACTTGGATGAATAGATTGGCATTGGACTACTACAAGTGGATCCTTGATGCTCTAGTTCTTCTTAATTTCAGATTTTCCTATTTCATGTGAAAAACTACTTTCTTAAACTTCTTAGATTCTAGTTATTAGAGTAGTTGGAATTGTTTACTTCTTTCCCTATGGATCGACCTCGGTCTTACCGAGATTTATTACTACATCGCAGCCTTACACTTGAGGCAAGCGAACAGTAAACATGCTCGAATCCTTCGAAGAAGAAGAGCTCCTCCAACTTGAACCACTAGAAAGCTTGGAGATATGCTTGGCACAATTTGAGGATTCTCAAGACCCCATCATTAGTGAAATTATGCAAGCATTAAATATTGAAAAATCAGTAGTTGGTATTAACCGGTGGAGGTCCCATTTTGAAAGATTGCCAACAACCACATCAAAGCCTCTACCGTCTAATATTAAACCACCGAAGCTTCACCTTAAACCTTTGTCATCGAAGCTGAAATATGTATACTTAGGTCAAGAAGAAATATTCCCAGTCGTTATTGCCTCTCACCTAGGAAAAGACCAAGAGCTCAAGTTGATCGAGCTACTTAAAGAACATAGGGGAGCCATAGGATGGACAATAGAGGACCTCAAAGGGATAGATACGTCGGTATGTACTCACCGTATACACTTCGAAGAGAATGCGAAAATGACTAGACAACCTCAAAGAAGGTTAAATCCAAATATGATGGAGGTTGTTAAGGCTGAGGTGTTAAAGATACTAAATGTGGGTATCATCTACCCCATCTCAGATAGCCAATGGGTGAGTCCTACCCAAGTTGTCCCTAAGAAGTCTGGTATTACCATCGTAGAAAATGCCAACAACGAGCTATATCAACTAGAGTGACCATCGGTTGGTGTATGTGCATAGATTATAGGAAGCTAAACATGGTCACTAGGAAGGACCAGTTCCCTCTCCCATTCATGGATCAAATTTTGGAGAGGTTAGTGGGTCACTCCTATTATTGCTTCCTTGATGGCTATTCCGGCTAAAACTAAATTGAGATGGCCCCAGAAGACTAAGAGAAGACCACCTTACATGCCCATTTGGCACCTTCGCATACCGAAGGATGCCATTTGGACTATGTAATGCACCCGCCACATAACAACGTTGCATGTTGAGTATTTTCTCAGACATGGTGGGTGAATTTCTCGAGGTTTTTGTGGATGATTTTTCATTTTTTGTTGTACATTTGAAAAGTGCCTTGATCACTTGAAGTTGGTCTTAACAAGGTTTAAGGAAAAGAACATTGTATTAAATTGGAAAAAGTGTTATTTTATGGTACAAAGAGGAATAGTCCTTGGACATATCATATTGTCCAATGGAATAGAGGTAGATCGGGCCAAAATCGATATCATTTCCAACCTACCACCACCCAAGAGCATACGCGATGTGTTGTCCTTCCTTAGACACGCTGGTTTCTATAGAAGGTTCATAAAGGATTTCAGTAATATCTTTAGGCCCTTATATAACCTTCTCCAAAAGGATAACCAATTCGAGTGGAGTGCCGAATGTAAATTAGCTTTTTCAAAGCTAAAAGACATGTTGACAACCGCTCCTATCATGCAACCACCGGATTGGTCCGTCTCTTTTGAGTTGATGTGTGATGCGAGCGATTATGCTATTGGGGCGGTGTTAGGTCAAAGAAAGGACAAGAAGCCCCACGTTATTTACTATGCGAGTAAGACCTTGAATCCTTCCCAAGTCAATTACTCGACTACGAAGAAGGAGCTCCTAGCCATTGTTTTTGCTTTGGACAAATTTAGGGCATACTTGATAGGATCCAAGGTTATAATCTATACGGATCATGCGGCACTAAAACACCTTCTTTCTAAGAATGATGCTAAGCCCCGCTTGCTTGGATGGATCTTACTCCTTCAGGAATTTAACTTAGAGATTAAAGATAAGAAGGGAGTAGAGAACATGCTGACGGATCATCTATCTCGCCTAATCCTACCCGATTGCATTGACAAGTCACCTATTGAGGACTCATTCCCTGATGAGTAACTTTTTGTTCCTACGCATCCGCCATGGTATGCTGATATTGCAAACTATCTTTCCACAGGTGCTATGCCGACTAATTGGACTGCGCAGGATAAACGAAAATTTCTGAGGGAAGTTCGTAGATTTTTCTGGGATGAACCTTTACTTTTTAAATATTGCCCAAATCAAATAATTAGGAGATGTGTCATTGATGATGAACAAAATTTTGTCATCTCCTTTTGTCATGATCAAGCCTGTGGGGGTCATTTTTCCACTAAGAAAATCACTGCAAAAATTATGCAGTGTGGTTTTTATTGGCCTACTCTATTTAAGGACACCCACGTGTTTTGCAAAGCATGCGAGCGCTATAAAAAACTATGAGGATTGTCCTATCGGAATATGATGCCTCTTACCCCAATTTAACATCTTAAAGTCTTTGATTGTTGGGGCATCGATTTCACGGGACCATTCCCCTCATCTTTTGGATATGTCTATATATTACTCGCTGTGGACTATGTGTCCAAATGGATAGAGGTAATTCCATGTAGAACCAACGATCATCATATGGTTCTAAAGTTCCTTAAAGAAAACATATTATCTAGATTTGGAACATCTCGAGCCATCATAAGTGATGGCGGTTCTCACTTTTGCAATAGGCCTTTCAAAGCCTTAATGAAGAAATATGGCATTACGCATAACGTGAATACCCCATACCAGCCACAGACAAGTGAGCAAGCTGAAATTTCCAATCGGGAAATCAAACAAATTTTAGAAAAAATGGTGAGGCCGGATCGCAAAGATTGGTCGCTGAGATTAGTTGATGCCCTTTGAGTTCACCATGCCGTTTATAAGACCGCCATTGAAATGTCTCCCTATAGACTTGTCCATGGGAAAGCTTGTCACTTGCCTGTGAAGATTGAACACAAAGCCTATTGGGCAATTCAGACATTGAACTTTGACATTGATAAGGTTAGCTCGCTTCGCAAATTCCAAATGAATGAACTTGACGAAATCCGAAACGATGCGTATGAAAATTAGAGGATTTATAAGAGTAGAATGAAGGCCTTCTATGACAAACATATCTTCAAGAAAACTTTTCATGAAGGTCAGAAAGTACTCGTGTATAATTCCCAACTTCATCTTTTTCTGAGAAAATTGAGATCTCGATGGACCGGCTCATATATTGTTAAAGAAGTCCTTCCTCATGGGCTGTCCAGCTAGAAAATGCAGTAAATGGTAACTGTTTTAAAGTGAATGGACAATGCCTTAAACCATTTGTTGAGAAATTTGATTCAGAAGACATGTTCATCACTCTGAATGATCCTGTGTATCAAGATGATTGATCTCCTAGTCTGACGGAGGTATAGAGTAGAGTTAGGTTTAGTTGTTTTTTTATTTTAGGCTTATTTCTTTAGAAGATCTAGTTGCCAGAGTTGTAGACTTCCATAATCGGCTCTCTCAGGTGATCTCATTCTCACTCTCCTTTATATTTATCATTGCTCTCATGTTATTGCTTATTGCGCATCTTTTACATTGAGGACAATGCAAGATTTGGTTGGGGGTGGGATTCCTACATGAATCGAGTATTTTGTAACATTTCGAGCATTCGAGCATTATTATACGTTGAATTTTTTTTTTAATTTTTTCTGAAAATTCAAATTTTTTTTAGAAAACATTGTTTCTATGCATTCGGATGATACGAGTATAAGAAAAAGAGATTCAATGTGAGTGATGGTGCAAGTCTTGAACTACCTTTAATATAATGGTTTTATATGTGAATTTCCCTATTTATATGATTGATAGAAAATTTGAACACTTTTACACCTAGTTCACATTACACAATTTTCATGGGTTGAAAAGATTATGTAGAATTGTGGATTGGCTAGACTTAGATTTGAGGTGTTAAGGAACCAAGCCGGGGTACTTTGTCCATCCTTGTCTATAGGAAAATAACGAAAGATATGGATTTCTAAAAATGCTATTTAATGTGGAAAGAAGGAAAGAAAACATGGGTATAATTGAAAATATGGTGGAAAATTCTGAAAAGGGCTACCTAATACCAACTGGGGGATGGTCTACCCGTAACCAAAGCTGAAAATCGGACATAGTGTGAAAGCCATCGGAAGGAAGGTAAGGCAAATTCCTGTCATAAGCTGTTGTTGATCTATACACTTTTAGATCCATAGTTTAGTTGATCTATGAAGAAGATAATCCCGAAAATTCATGAGATGAACATTCTATACACACTAGGTTGAATTTGTTCAAGTTCTTCTATTTATCAATCAATCAGCGGGAATTCTATGTAAACACTTATTATGTTTTGAGTATTTAAGATTCCAACTTCTATCACCGAATTTTTTTTATTTTTACACTTGAATGTCTTGGAATGAATAGAAGCATAGTCTCTAAAGGAGAGTTGGATCTTGGGAGAATTGAACTTGTTTCATGCATGTTTTGCTCGGGCCTAGCAAAATGCTGGTTGGGGGTGTGTTGAGCTCTGAATTGTGCATATTCTTACCCCAATTCATCACATATTATGTATGGTTTGCGTGTTTAAAAGACTACTCTAATGTATGATTTGTGTTTGTAGGAACGAGATTGAGATTTCACTGATTCAAGGCTAAAAAGAGCAATTTGCACACGTTGAGATCGAAGGACCAAGTGCCAAAGGATGGAAGAAAGAAGCAAGGGAGAAACAGAAGGAAAGAAGAAGAAGTGCAGAAAAAATTCACTGTTGATCGGTTGGCTGACCGGTCGGCCAAGGCACAGGACCGGTCGTCCGACCGGTCTGCAATTCAACAAAGACCCCTATATGCTGCAGAATTCACTGGATCAAGACAAACCGGTCGTCAAACCGGTCGACTACCACTCAGACTGGTCGTTAGATCGATCGAGCACTCAATAGCGGAGGAAGAAAAATTTCAAAAGCTTACTGGACTATTTTTGGCATTTTACGACCGGTCGTCCGACTGGTCATCCATGGGCTCACACCGGTCGTCCGACCGGTTGATTGCGTAGCAGAACTTGTCCTACAAGCTCTGATTTTCTATGTGCAACTCCGTGATTCCTTGTGTAATTTGGAATCTTCCGCACCAATCTATCAAAGGGCATTTAGGACCTCATATAAAATCATCCTAGAAGAGATTGGAGGTCGTGGGAAGTGAAGGAGAGCATCGTGGAGCGTCCACAACTTTGTCAATTCTGATTTTTCTAGTTTTTATGCTTCTTTTTTTCTTTGAATTCTAGTTGTAGTATGACAATGCTCAGCTAGAACCTCTCAGCTAGGGCTCAGAGGTGAAGCTTGTAGCCAATTTCATGTTCAATTCAGTGTGATTCAAGAATTTCACTTTAAGTTTGGAGTTTTGAATGTTCTAGTTTGAATAAAGTTGATATTTTTTGAAGTTTTATGAGAGTACATGTGCTCCAGACATGGATTCCTTATAATTCTCTGAGATTATCATATTTGGCTTGATTAGATTCGAATTATGGTAACCCTTGACATTCGCCGAGCTTGGTCTTTAGGTGATGTTTGATGATCTTATTGACTGCTTCAACTTGTCCATTAGCCTGGGGATGATATGGGGAGGTACAAATACTTCGTATCTTCCATTTTTCGCAAAACTGCTTGAATGCGGCGTTGTCGAACTGCTTTTCATTGTCGGTGATTATAGTGTGGGGGAGCCCCATAACGACATATTATGTTTCTCCATATGAACTTTGTGCTCTGTTTTTCGGTGATTGTGGTTAACGGTTTTGCCTCGACCCATTTGGTGAAATAATCGACTGCTACGATTGCAAAGCTGTTCTGGCCTTTCCCGGTGGGCAATGGTCCGATGATATCGACTCCCCATTGGGCGAAGGGCCAAGGGCCGTCCATCGGCGTCATCTGCTCGGATGGTACATGAGGTATTGGAGAATATCGCTGGCATTTGTCACATTTTTTGGAGAATTCGATTGCATCCGCCTTCATAATGGGCCAATAGTACCCTTGCCTCATTGCTTTATATGCTAAAGAGCATCCCTTAGGATGGTTACCACATGCCCCCTAGTGTATTTCATCAAGAACGCGATGCGCTTATTCTGGATGCAGACATCTCAAGTATGGTAAAATAAAGCTCTTATGTAATAGAATTCCATTTTGTAGGGTATACTTGGCAGCTCGATGACAAATTTCCGTGCAGATTTTTTGTCATCTGGGAGTTGTCCATTTTTTAGGTAAAGGACGATGGGGTCCATTCAACATGGACAGGGATGTACTGTGACTACTTGCTCTGCGGTCGTTTGACTAATACTGGGAGCATGAAGATGCTCGATGGGAACAGATTGCAGTAATTCAGACTCTGGTGTAGATAGCTTCACCAAGGAATCTGCGAGTTTGTTCTTCTCGCGAAGGATGTGAATTATTTCATATTTCTTCAGCTTCGCGAGTAGGATAAGTACTCGAGATTTGTATAAAGTCATCCGCTCTCCTTTCACCTCGACTTCGTCGAGCACTTGATTGACTATGAGTTGAGAGTCACTATGAATAAGTAAACTTTGAGTCGTGAGAACGTTCGCTAGTTCGAGGCCGACAATCAAAGCCTCATATTTTGCTTCATTGTTTGAGACGTGGGTGTCGAATCATAAAGCATACTGAAAATACGACCCATCAAGAGCAATTAAAATTAAACCGGCTCCGCTACCAGTGGCGCGCGAAGACCATCCACGAAGAGTGACCAAGGAGTCTGGTCGTTGGTCGCAGGTCATTGTCAGAGTAAGAATATGTGAATTCAGCAATGAAATTAGCCACGGCTTGACCCTTAATGGCGGTTCTTGGGCAGAACGATATATCATGCTCACTGATCTCAATTGCCCATTTAGTCAATCGCCCTGAAACCTCAGGTTTTTGAAGGACTTGTCTTAACGGATGGTTTGTAGGCACTAATATAGCGTGGGCTTGGAAATAGGGTCACAGTTTTCGAGCAGCAGTCACTAAGGCGAGAGCTAATTTCTCCATATCAGAGTATCGAGTTTCGCCATCCACCATCACTCGGCTAATATAATAAACGGGCCTCTGTACCCTGAAATCTTCTCTTATTAATGCGGCGTTAACGGCCGTAGAAGATACAGATAAATAAAGAACGAGCTGCTCGTGTAAAACAGGTTTTGATAAAATAAGAGGCGCGCTCATATATCACTTCAGTTGTTGAAATGCTTCTTCACATTGCGGAGTCCACACCCAGTCGGTTTTTGCAGTAGCTCGAAGAAGCTTAAAGAAAGGAAGACACTTATCAGAGGCACGCGAAATAAACCTATTCAATAAAGCGATGTGACCAGCCAATCGTTGGACATCTTTGAGAGTGGACAGAGACTTCATTTCGATCAGAGCTTTTATTTTCTCGGGATTCGCCTCAATTCCTCGTTGGCCAACCATAAACCCAAGAAATTTCCCGGCGGAAACCTCGAAAGCACATTTCTCTGGGATTAACTTCATCTGGTACATCCTCATCAAGTCGAAGGTTTCTCGAAGATCGGTGAGGTGGTCGTTTGCTACGACGCTTTTCATGAGCATATCGTCGACATAGACTTCCATATTCCTACCGATTTGCGCGGCAAATATTTTATTGACCAGGCATTGATAGGTAGCTCCTGCATTCTTGAGACCAAAGGGCATTACCTTGTAACAATACAAGATGCGGTCAGTGATGAAGGCAGTGTGTTGACTATCGGACGGGTGCATCATAATTTGGTTATAATCAGAGTAGGCATCCATAAAACTGAACAGGGCGTGCCCTGCTGTTGAATCAACCAACTGGTCGATGCGCGGAGTCGGGAAACTATCCTTCGGGCATGCTTTGTTCAGGTTAGAGTAGTCCACGTACATTCTCCACTTGCCATTAGCTTTTCGAACAAGGACCACGTTCGTGACCCATTCCGGGTAGTCAACTTCCTCTATGAAATTGACGGTCAACAACTTCTCGATTTCAGTTTTAATCACCATTTGCCTTTCTGCGATGAAGGCACGTCGACATTGGTGAACAGGTTTGTGCTTTGGATCAACATTTAGGTGATTCACTATAACGCCAGGGTCGATACCTGGCACATCACTATGGGACCAAGCAAATACATCTTGATATTCGGTGAGAAAACAAACCAGATTTTCACGAAAGACATTGCTTAAAGAAGATCCAACATAAACCTTCTTAGACGAATTTTCTTCAGATAAGTGGATTGTTGAACCTCCAATTTATACATTGCATAGCCCACTACATCACATTATATGCATGGTTTTCATGATTAAAAGGCCCATCTAACGCATGTTTTGTGATTGTAGGGATGAGAGCAGACTTCACTCAAATGGAGACTAAAAAGGGTCCATTTAGAACCTGTGAATGAAGGTCCAAGGTGTTAGTGCACTTTTCCGTGGCATACTAGTGCACCTTGTTTGTCAATCACTTACATCGGTGAGTCTAGTGTCGGTTGAGCTCAATGAAGACAAAGACCGAAGACTCAAGACGGACCGGCTGCATCAAGGAAGAAGATTCAGGTAAAAGTGATGCCTTGGTGCCTTAACCTCGACCAAAACCTATCCCCTTTGTATCCTTGATGACCTTGACCATATTTAAAACCCTTTAGGCATCATAGATAGGCGCTAGGTGTCCCATTTGATCAACCAAATCTTGGCCTAAAACTACATGCTGAAGAATGAAGAACTCAGCACTTTGTAGAGGGGACCTAGGCTAGTCCGACCGGTCATGACCGGTCGGCCAGCAGCCCTGCCGTATGCTCAATGGCCAGCCGACCGGTCAAGACCGGTCGGCCTTCACAAATCAGGGAGGCCAGCAAGAGTGGCCGACCGGTCATGACCGGTCGGCTTGGCATGTCCACATGTCCAGCAAGGGACGCCGACCGGTCATGACCGGTCGGCCTGAAGTGTTAAGGCAGTCCAGTGAGGGGGTCCGACCGGTCATGACCGGTCGGCCCATATATATGGCCTGTGCACTTGAGCTTCTTACAGCAGGGGAGTCCGACCGGTCATGACCGGTCGGGTCAGGTCGTTTTATGACCGTTTTATGCCCGTTTTATGACCGTTGGAGCCACTTTTCTATATATATGGGGCTCCGTTTTTTGGCATAAAAAGAGGGATTTTTGAGGAAGAAAAGCCACCATTGAAGGAGATCTTTTGAGGCTCATTCCTTGACCTATGCAAGGCATCTTCCTTGTGCTTTAACACAAGATTAAGAGCATTCCAAGCTCATGAAGAAGATGACCTTCATCCCCTCTTGATCTCTAGAGTTAGGAAGCTTCTTGATTGGCATATCCTTGTCCTAAACTCGAAGATGAGATCGTTGTAGGTAAGAGACTCTAGGAAACCCATTCCCACTAAGTTGTAGAGTTCTCAAACCCATCCTCCTAGCACCTTGGGCATTTCAAGGCATCGCATGCAAGGTGTTTGATCGAATGTAGCTGAGGCATTGGCGACGCAACGGCGGCACGATCGAGGGAGCAAAGGGAAGCTGATTGAAGCACGGGAGTGCGGAGATCAAGCAACCCAATCCGGCGCTAAACAAGGGGCTCATCCGACAAGTAGGTTGTCTTATTTGAGAGTCCACTTTAGAGTTTATTTTCGAACTCGACCTAGGGACGTTAGTCGTTCCTTGGCCCGTCAGCCGGGCCTAAACTTAGTCTCCAAGGGGGAGCCTCCGACACGGGAGTAAACGTGCGAATAGGTTGAGAGTTAGCCTATGTCTAAAACTCCGGATACGGTTGAGAGGTGAACCGATAAAACCTCCGTGTAAAGGTTGAGAGGTGAACCTCATTTAAAACCTCGGATAGTGAATGCCGGTGTGCTCAAAGGGGTTGAGCACTTGAACCGGGAGTGGAGTAGACACGTAGTTGAACCACTATACATCCTTGTGTTTGTGATTATTCTTGAGCACATTATATCTTTGCATTGTTAGTTTAATTGCTTGATTATGAATGCTAGATAGGAATGCATGCTAGGCACCTCTTAGGCATCCATACACAAGATGTACCTTCACTACTTGTGTAGACTTGAGCTCATTGATCCACTCTCATAAGTCTACACAAGTTGCATAGGTTAGGAGTTTGATTAGTTGAATCTTTTACTTCCTATGCATGCTTAGACTAGGACTATTTATTGCTTATACTTTTGCTAGTCTTGTGATTGGACCCACCTAGGCTTGGAAGCCGAGGTGTTCTTGCTTACATAGCTTAATCTGTTGAATTGCATAAGTAGGCGAAAAGAATTTTAAAAAGGTCCTATTCACCCCCCCTCTAGGTCCATAGACATATCTCCAAGTATCTCTACAAGCGGTAAAACCGCACTTTCACAAGGTGGACCAAAGAAGGAAGAAGAAAGAGGGAGAACAGAGAATAAAGAAAAGAAGAAAAAGAAGAAGAACAGTTGGTCCGACCGGTCGGCCACACCTTTGGACACCACTGGAAGAAGGACCAGTTGGTCCGACCGGTCTTGATCGGTCGGCCAACAGGTCGGTGCCACTGCTGAGCTCTCTGGACGTATGAACAAAGTGGTCCGACCGGTCTTGACCGGTCGGCCATCAAGGTGGGAAGTACACTGCACTCCCTGGATGGTTAAACAGGGTGGTTTGACCGGTCGTGACCGGTCGGCCATCCTAAAAATCAGGCAATTTCTAATTCCGGCTCCGAGATTTTCTGCGCAGTGCGTAACCTTATGCAATTTCTGGATGTTTCCGACGCAACCGAGCGTCCTCACTATAAAAGGACACCTAGGGGCTCTTCCTAGATCATCATAGACGCTAAGGGACGTGGTGCTAGAGAGAGGAAGCCATCGTGGAGCATCTACAACCCTCCAAACTCCGATTTTTCTAGTTTTTATGCTTTCTTATTGGAGTTCTAGTTGTAGTATGAGAATGCTCGGCTAGAATCTCTCAGCTAAGGCTGAGAGGTGAAGCTTGTAGGTAATTTCATGTTTGATTCAGTTAATTCAAGTTTGGATTTTTAATTATTCTAGTTCTTCAAGTTGATAGTTTGAGATGTTTTATGAGAGTTCATGTGCTCCGGACATGGATTCCTTGCAATTCTCTGAGATTATCATATGATGCTTGTTTAGATTCGAATTATAGTAGTCCTTGAGCAAGCCATAGTCCATAGGCATGGCTGTTACTCCGAAGGCTATGATTTTGAATTCTACATTGATTGAATGGGACTAGAACTTGGAAGTTTAACTTGAGTGGGATTGAATGTGTTTAATGCTTTATTTTCCAACTAGATGAGAGATAGGACTTCAAATCTAGTTGTGTTCAATACTTGGATTGATTGGATTGACATGAGGTTGCTACAAGTGGATCCTTGAATGCCTTAGTACTTTAAATTACTGGTTTTTGTTAAGTTACTGTTTTAGCATAAGTATTCCAATTAAACCTCAGATCTATTGCAAACTGAGTTGCTAGAATAGTTTGAAAGTTGTTTCTAATTCCCTGTGGATCGACCTCGGTCTTACCGAGATTTATTACTACATCGCAACCTTACACTTGAGGCGAGCGAACAAGTTTTTGGCGCTGTTGCCGGGGAATTTAGATAACGGTTTTCAAATTGTTTTAGTGGCTGTAGAAGTAGAAGTAGATAGGTTTTCTGATATTTTTAGAACTAACAAATTATTTTGCTTTGTAGGATTTCTTCCCTAGTTAAAAGCGCATCGGGTAATACCTTTCTAACTTAGTTTTTTACAGATTTTCTATTTTCAGATTAATTTCAGATTTCTAGGATTTAGGACTAGTTTAGTTTTTGGTTGAGTGGTTTATGTCCCGTTGGGAACATAACCACTCTAATCGTCTCCAATCAGAAGGTGGCTTAGTTGGACCATTGTCAGTCCATAGACGAGTCCGAAACTACCAAGAACATTGTGAAAATTTAGGGGAGTATGGATCAAACACCTTTAAGGAATCCTTCCCCCCTACTCCAACGACAAACGCAAATCAAGAGGGAGTAGGAGAGAATGAGGTACATAATGTTCCTCCAATGAGATCACTACGGGATTACCTCCAACCAGCCCGTTTAATTACACCCTCTTGCTTGGTTCTACCACCAAATGGGGGAAACATTGACATAAAGCCGGGTGTAATTCAACTTATACCAAAGTTCCATGGGCTAGACTCTGACAGGCCATATCTGCACTTGAAAGAATTTGAAGAAGTGGTGGATACCTTGCAATACACCAATGTTTCTTAAGATACCATTAAGCTTAAACTCTTTCCCTTTTCATTAAAAGAAAGAGCCAAAGATTAGCTTTACTCTCTTAGACCACATTCGATTGGGTCATGGAATGAGATGACCCGGGAATTCTTGAAAAAGTTCTTCCCGGCTCATAAAACAAACACCCTTCGAAGAGTTATAATGAATTTCTCGGCTAAAGAGGGTGAATCTTTCTTCCAATGTTGGGAGAGATTTAAGGACCTCCTACTTGCTTGCCCACATCATGGCTATGAGAGTTGGCGAATTATAAATTTTTTCAATGATGGATTAAGTTCCAATATGCGCCAATTTGTAGAGATGATGTGCAATGGCGAGTTTATGAGCAAAAATCCAGATGAGGCTTGGAGTTATTTGGACATGTTGGCTGAAAATGCCCAATCTTGGGATACCTCGAATAAACCCAATAACCCCGGGCCTATTCAAGAGAAAGAGAAAGGAGGGATTTATATCCTCAAGGAGGGAGACGACATGAATGCAAGGATAGCCAACCTCACAAGGAAGATCGAGGCTATAGAACTTAGTAAAAGTGGAGTTCCAAAGTCCAACGAAGCTATTGAGACCATATGTGGGATTCGTCACACCGATTTACACGCTACGCAAGATTGTCCCACAATTCCTGCATTTCAAGAGGTATTACATGAACATGCAAATGCCACATATGGGTATCAACGGCCTTTCGATGGACCGGTGGGTAATACGTACAATACAAGTTGGAAGAACCACCCAATTTCAGTTGGAAGAATGCCCCCACGGGCAATCCTACCAACTCTCAAGGAGGACCACCCATGCAAAATATGGCCCCACCTCAGTTCTCAATGGAGGATACCTTGAAAGCGTTTATACAAGGGCAAACGCAAATCAACCAAACAAATCAGCAAATGTTCCAAGAGCTTAAAGTCTCGGTTGATGAGATTAAGGGACGCTTGAATGCTAGGGAAGGGACCTTTCCGGCCCAACCTCAGCCCAATCCAAAGCAAGTACATGAAGTGAGCATTCCTAATCCTTCCAACCAACACATGGAGCAAGCCAAATCCATCACCACTCTTAGAAGTGGTAAACAAATTGACAAATCTATTCCGGTGAAGGCCGACAAGCCTAATGATCCGATAAATTCTGAGGATGAGGATGAATCTAACTTAGCCCCACAAGAACCGGAACGCATTTACAAGCCCGTAGCACCATTCCCTTCAAGATTGGTTGCTCCAAAATCTCTTTCAAACTCTCATGATATTCTAGAGATTTTTAGACAAGTCAAGATTAACATTCCCTTGCTTGTTGTCATCAAACAAGTCCCCTCCTATGCCAAGTTTCTAAAGGACCTATGCACAACCAAACGTAAATATAATGTGCAGCAAAAGGCCTCCTTAAATGAGCAAGTGCGTGCCATTCTCACTCAAAAGACCCCCCCAAAATTTAAAGATCCCGGTAGTCCCACAATCTCATGTATCATTGGAGACTACCGGATTGAGCGTGCATTGCTAGACTTGGGGGCAAGCGTAAATTTGATCCCATACTCGGTATATGAGCAATTGGGTCTTGGTGAATTAAAACCCACCAAAACCACGTTGCAACTCGCTGAGAGATCCATCCGTGTACCGAGAGGGATAGTTGAGGATGTGCTAGTCCAAGTTGATAAATTCTACTACCCGGTAGATTTCATTGTCTTGGACACACAACCGGTTATGGATGCTAGGACCCAAATATCGGTGATTCCAGGCCGCCCATTCCTTGCTACATCAAACGCAATCATAAATTGCCGGAATGGAGTGATGCAAATGTCTTTTAGAAACATGACGTTGGAGGTGAATGTGTTCCACTTGGACAAAAGGTATAGGGATGATGAGGATGTCCACGAGGTAGATATGATTGATTCAATCGTGGAAGAGGAGTTTGCTTTAAAGCAGAATTTTGATCCTCTAGATGTTGTTAGCTTTGATCGCTTTGAGGATTGGGACGACAATGATGGCCCCCATGAGGTAAACATGATTGAATCCATGGATGATGGGGGGTTGTTCCAACATGATCTACCTGAAAGTTTGGGGACATGTTTGACACATTCTAAGGATAAATCTAACTCTCATTTTATTAAGACCTTGGAAGTGTCAATTTTTGAAAATTCAATTGACAAGTCACCAATTTCTTATTTACACAAATTTGTTGTGCAGGATTTGGAAGAATTGGTGCTTGACTTGCCTACAGAGAGGCCAATTTTTGAAAGTGTAGAGGTTGAGGACCCACTCCAACCTACACAAAATTCTGAGAAGGAGGAAAACATGAAGGGTCCAAATCTGAAAACTTCCTCCGACGAAGTCTCCTATACTCTAAAGGAGTGTTTAGCGTATTTTGAAGATTGGGATGATCCCATGATTCAGGATATTATGCATGCTTTGAAGGAGACCCCTCCGGTGCCTAAAGAGTTTCCTACCACAGAACACCAAACTGAAAAATCAATTGTGGAACCACCGATGAAATCTGATTTTGTGGCGATCATACCGACTTGTGAAGAAGAAATACAAGTCTCCACATCTCTGTGGTTTGTTCAAACCGAAGAACACTTCTGGGATGATTCATACTTGAATAATTTTTGCCCAGACAAGAAGGAAAGGAGATCCATATTCAATGATTTCCAACCAATGCAATTCTCCTTTCCTAGTACATGTGACAATTTTGTTGAAGAACCCGCTGAAATTTTTCAGCCGGATTTTCAATGGGTTAGAATGATCAATGTCACCAATGTACTTTCTAAAGCAGGATGGTGGACAACTTGATGATCCTACTCAACTTTGTCCTTTTGGATGTTATATTGATAATCGATCTCCTAGTCTGATGGAGATCCTCTTTTTTAAAAAGGGACGGGTTAGTTATCTTTATTGCTTTCCGTAGATTAGGTTTAGTTTATCTAGTTTGACTGTTTTAAGTAGCTTTAGTTGTTGGGTTGTAGACTTCCATGATCGCTCTCTCAGGTACTATTGTTCTCACTTTTTCATATTTTACCATTGCTCTCATGTTTATGCTCATTGCATATCTTTTTACATTGAGGACAATGCAAGATTTGGTTCGGGGGGTGAGATGAGATTCCTCATCTAGCAGTTTGGAACATTTCGAGCATCATATGTGCAAATTTTTTTTGAATTTTCTAAAATTTCAAAACTCTTTTAGAAAACCTTATTTCTATGCATTCGAGATGATATGAGTATAAGAAGAGGAGATACGAAGTGTGTGAGGTTGTAAGTCTTAAACTTCTCCTAACATAAAGGTTTTATATGTTAGTTCCCCTATTGTTGTGATTGATAGAAAATTTGAACACTCTTTACACCAAGTTCACATTACACGATTCTAATGGATTGAAAGGATTATGCGATTTGTGGATGAGCTAGACTTTGATTTAAAGGTATTGAGAAACCAAGCCGGGGTACTTTCTCCATCCTTGTCCATGGGAAAATAACGAAAGATATGGATTTCTAAAAATCCTATCTAATTTAAAAGAAAAAGGAAAAGGAAGGATGAGATTGGGAATGATGGAAAATTGGTGGAAAATTCCGAAGAGGGCTACCTATTACCAACCGGGGGATGGTCTACCCGTAACCAAAGCCAGAAATGGGACTGTAGTGTGAAAACTGTCAGAAGGACGTTAAGACAAATTCCTGTCATAGGCTTGTTGTTACTCTGTGCACCCTGAGATCTATAGTTTAGTTGATCTATGAAGAATATAATCCCAAAAACTCATGAGATGAACTTTCACTATGCACACTAGGCTGAAGTTGTTCGAGTTCTTCTATTTATTAATCAATCAGTGGGAATTTCATGTAGACACTGATTATGCTTTGAGAGTTTAAGGTTGTAATTTTTATCACCTAGTTTCTCCAAATTTTATACTTGTATGTCTTGGAATGGATAGAAACATGGTTTCTGAAGGAGAGTTGGGTTTGGAGGTTTGAAATTGTTTCACGCATGTTTTTCTCAGGACTAGCAAAAAGCTGGTTGGGGGTGTGTTGAACCTCCAATTTATACATTGCATAGCCCACTACATCACATTATATGCATGGTTTTCATGATTAAAAGGCCCATCTAACGCATGTTTTGTGATTGTAGGGATGAGAGCAGACTTCACTCAAATGGAGACTAAAAAGGGTCTATTTAGAACCTGTGAATGAAGGTCCAAGGTGGACCAAAGAAGGAAGAAGAAAGAGGGAGAAAAGAGAATAAAGAAAAGAAGAAAAAGAAGAAGAACAGTTGGTCCGACCGGTTGGCCACACCTTTGGACACCACTGGAAGAAGGACCAGTTGGTCTGACTGGTCTTGATCGGTCGGCCAACCGGTCGGTGCCGCTGCTGAGCTCTCTGGACGTATGACCAGAGTGGTCCGACCAGTCTTGACCGGTCGGCCATCAAGGTGGGAAGTCCACTGCACTCCCTGGACGGTTAAACAGGGTGGTCCGACCGGTCGTGACCGGTCGTCCGATCGGTCGGCCATGCTAAAAATCAGGCAATTTCTAATTCTGACTCCGAGATTTTCTGTGCGGTGCGTAACCTTACGCAATTTCTGGATGTTTCCGACACAACCGAGCGTCCTCACTATAAAAGGACACCTAGGGGCTCTTCCTAGATCATCATAGAAGCTAAGGGACATGGTGCTAGAGAGAGGAAGCCATCGTGGAGCATCTACAACCCTCCAAACTCCGGTTTTTCTAGTTTTTATGCTTTCTTATTGGAGTTCTAGTTGTAGTATGACAATGGTCGGCTATAATCTCTCAGCTAAGGCTGAGAGGTGAAGCTTGTAGCTAATTTCATGTTTGATTCAGTTGATTCAAGTTGGGATTTTTAATTATTCTAGTTCTTCAAGTTGATAGTTTGAGATGTTTTATGAGAGTTCATGTGCTCCGGACATGGATTCCTTGCAATTCTCTGAGATTATCATATAGTGCTTGTTTAGATTCGAATTATAGTAGTCCTTGAGCAAGCCATAGTCCATAGGCATGGCTGTTACTCCGAAGGCTATGATTTTGAATTCTACATTGATTGAATGGGACTAGAACTTGGAAGTTTAACTTGAATGGGATTGAATGTGTTTAATGCTTTATTTTCCAACTAGATGAGAGATAGGACTTCAAATCTAGTTGTGTTCTATACTTGGATTGATTGGATTGACATGGGATTGCTACAAGTGGATCCTTGAATGCCTTAGTACTTTAAATTACTGGTTTTTGTTAAGTTACTGTTTTAGCATAAGTATTCCAATTAAACCTCAGATCTATTGCAAACTGAGTTGCTGGAATAGTTTGAAAGTTGTTTCTAATTCCCTGTGGATCGACCTCGGTCTTAACGAGATTTATTACTACATCGCAGCCTTACACTTGAGGCGAGCGAACATGGATTGCGACTCTCTTCCCCTGGAGTACCTGATTGAAGAGCACTCTCTTGGGTCCAACGTTGTAGCTATCAGAGGATCTGATGAATCTCCCGTAACCATCATAACCAACGCTGTTGGGTGTTTCTTTCAATCTTGTACAGCAATTTCGTAACATGCTCGAGCTTCCTTTTGATTTCCTCATACGACCCTGACTCCGTTTGGAGTCGGGAATTTGATACATAGGTATAAGGGGTGTAAGGCTGCTCCTATCTTGTTAAGTGAAGGTCGGCCCAAGATAGCGTTATATGCTGATCTCCGATCCACCACGAGGAAATTAGCGAAGACGGTGGTTTTTGCTTGGCTTTCTCCAAAGGTGACTGAAAGGTTAATGCTCCCTTCCAGTGTTACAACTTCACCCCCGAAGCCAACGAGGGGAGTTGAGACTGGCTTGAGTAGACTTCTGGCAAGTGCCATTTTATTGAAAGCTTCCAGGCAGAGAACATCAGCGGAGCTACCTATATCCACCATGATACGATGGGTTAAATAATTTGATACCTTTAACGAGACCACGACGGAGTCCTCGTGAGGGAAATGAATTCCTTCCGCATCTTCAAGAGAAAAGGAGATCGGGTGATGGCTAGGATTCAATACATCGGGTGTCTTTTCCAACCAATAAATATGTTGGGGCTTCTGAGATGCCTTGCGAGCGTATGCTTTTCTTGTTTCTTGAGAATCTCCCCCACAAGCCGGTCCTCCAGCAATTGTCCGGATCTCACCAGTAGGTTCAGCATCTTCTTGCGAAGGATGATGTCGAGGTGACTTTTTCCGTTGTGATGGGGCTTCCATCCTTTTCGATAACTGGTCCTGTCGGGCTACATAATTTCGGAGATGACCTTTTCGAATGAGAGCTTCGATGTGATCTTTCAGAGATATACAATCTTAGGTATTGTGCCCATGATCTTTGTGGAAATAGCAGAATTTCTCTTGTCTCTTTTTTAGGATCGGACTTGATCTTCGAAGGCCACTTCACGTAAGGCTTGTGCTTGGTCTCCAGTAATACTTTCTCAGGAGATTGGTTAAGAGGTGTATAATTATGATATTTACCAGAGTAAGGCTTCTTAGGGGAGCTGTCCCGTCGATCGCGTTGGTATTTCTTATAAGGAAGAGAGATTTCCTCAGATTTTCGCTTCTTGCCCTGTGTACGGTGATGTACCAAAGCGACTTCTTCCGCATTGATGTATTTTTGAGCCTTTGCTTGGAATTCTATCATAGTTTTGGGAGGGTTCTTGTCCAGGGTAAACTGGAATTTTTCGCTTGTAATTCCTGCTATAAGGGCGGTGAGGCCTTTATCCTCGGTATAACCTTCAGTTTGAACAACTTCTACAGTGAACCGAACTGTAAACTCCTTAATTGTTTCCCCATCTGCTGCTTTAGATCCATTAAATGAGATGCCGACTTTTTGGTACGGATGCTCCCCATGAACTAAGAGAGGAAGAGCTCCGATAATTGAGAGAAGGATCAAATGGACCGAGGTTTTAGGCCCCGGAACCATGTACGCACTGCATCCTTTAGATTTAGGGAAAAAGCCCTACACGTAATTTCTAAACCATGTCCTTCCAGCTCCATAAGAGACTTATACGTCTCCAGATGTTTGAGAGGAATGCCGGTGCCTGTATACGGAGCGATTATAGGCATGCGGTATTTCTTAGGCAAGGGTGCCTCTATGACCTCACGAGTGAAAGGAGATTCGGATCGATGGATTGATGCAAGAGCAATAGGTGGAAGGTTAAACTGATACCGTTGTTCCATATCGTTGAAGCAGTCTTGGAGACTCTTGATATATCCTTCCCATGGTAAGGTGTAGCTTGAAGCCTCAACGGCAGACCCCTGAGATTGTTGTTGCCGGGAGGTACTGGAATGTATAGAATGTGGAGGGGTTACCGAGACTTGATTTCCGTGTGGTATTCGATTTGAAGGAGGAGGATTTGGTTGGGCTCGTGGCTTGCCTTCAGAATGTCTAGAAACTACTGGTATAGGCTGTAACGGCGGCCCTTCTGGAGGTTGATGTTGTGGTTCCGGAAAGTGCTGATCAAACCGATTAGATAAGGTTTGAAGCCCGGCTTTGAGAGTTAGAAGTGTGTTTCCGAGGAAACGCATAACGTCCTTTTGACTACCGGATACATCGTAAAATGGGTTTTGTGATGGCACGTTAGACTTTCCCTGGTGTATGCCCGTCGAAGCAGTCTGAGGGAGATTAGGTGCTGCTTCAGTAATGTCAGGCGGAGGTAACGTCTATCTTGAAGTGGAGGGATGAACTGTCTTTTTGTGAGGCATGGTGGGAGATAACGATCAGTGATTAGAATGGCTAATTTAGTGACCTCTTCCCACAGACGGCGCTAATTTTTTTACGTCGGATTTGATAACAGGATCCTCCAGACGTTCACCGTCCTTTAAGCCAGCTTCCCTTCGAACCTGAAAGAATACAAGAGAAAACTAAGGGTGGCTGGCATCCAGCCGTTGGCCCTCCGAAGCTTAAGTCAGACGAGACATGGTTGTAAAATAAACAGCGGGATATGAGCTTAGAGATTGTGTACCTTTATCCTCTGTGGAGTCATCTAGTTATACAGATCCAGGTGATCCAGTCTGTTACGGAAGACGTTAAGATTACTGCTGATTTTCGGGGATAAGGTGTTTATCCTGTTAATCCTTATATAAGAGGATGGCCTAATCCAGTTAGACATCTGGTTGATTACGTTCCCTGATGGTGATCCCCTGAGGTTCGGAGCCACGAATAGAGATAAGCCCAAAATCGGCCTATACGAGCTGTTGGTCCTAGAAAAGCGGGGGATGCTCGGGCTCGGGGATAACTGCTCACATGTTGAGATGCGGCCCCTTTCAACGACCACGAGCCAAGCTGCTCGCATGCAAGACCTTTGTTTAGCGACCAAGGAGTAAAGATGGACCAATTATGAGAATACCTTCATTTAATGACTAGCGACCATGCCAGCTCGCATATTCGGGGGTGTATACCGTACTTTTACGATATGCAAGCCTCGACTATGAGGGCTCGCGGGTTTCGGAGTTGTATACCGTACTTTTACGATATAGCGAGCCTCGACTATGAGGGCTCGCAGGTTAAACACCATAAAAAAGGCGATCGCGGGCCTCGAGTCTTTGATATCTTCGACCACCGCTTTTTGGCTATAACAATTGTCATTCCATTTCTCATCATCTTTGAGAATGATAATGATCTTACCATCAATCTCCACTTGATCCATGGGCAAGGAATATCCATTTAATGTTGCTGTCCACACGGATCAGTGCATGGATTCAAGAAAAATCCTCATTCTAGCCTTCCAATAGGCATAGTTGGACCCATCAAAGTATGGTGGACGGTTGACAGTATTCCCATCTCAAATAGACATGATGCTAATGCTTTGGTATCGAATCTCACTCTAGATGGCTAAGTCTTTGAAGAGCAACCCGCTCTAATACCAATTGAAATTATGTTGGTAGTCTAACACGACACCAATACATACGCGTGCGGAAGTTTAAGGAGTAACTAGAATTATGGCTAAGTCCTAGAGGGGGGTGATTAGGACCTTTTAAAATCTTTTCGCCTACTTAACAGTTTTAACAAATTAAACTAAGCAATTAACACTTCGGCTTCCAAGCTTAAGTGGGTTCAATCAAAAGACTAGCATATGGTTTAAACAATAAACAACCTAATTTAAGCAAGCATAGATTAATAAATGATTAAACTAATGAAGAACCTAATCTATGCAACTCAAGTAGACTTAAATGAGGATGGATCAATTAAGCTCATGTCTACTCAAGGAGTGAAAGTACATCTTGTGTGTGTGGATGTGCCTATCAAGTGCCTAAGATACATTCCTAATTAAGCATTCATAATTAATCAATTAAACACAATGCATAATGAGAAATGTGCTCAAATACAATCACAAACACAAGCATGTATAGTGGTTTGACTACTTGTCTACTCCACTCCCGGTTCAAGTACTCAACACCTTTGAGCACACCACCATTCACTAGGGAGTTTAAATCTGGTTCCTCCAACCAAAGTGTTTTAAATCAAATCCATCAAACCGAAAAGTTTACATGTTCCTTCCAACCTACACGTTCACACCCGTGTTGATGGCTCCCCTTGGAGACTTGTTTAGGCCCCGCCAAACATGCCAAGGAATGGTAAACGTCCCTGAATTTTAGGCCCGACAAACGTGCTTGATGAGTACCTAATATTGTATAATTAACCCTGGTTGTTAAGAGCAATATCATTGCTTTTCTGGTTAATTATCCCTCATTAGGTTAATTTTCTGTCTTCAGGTGTTCAAGAGAGATTGGACAAGATTCGAGCCAATCAGGGCGATTAAAGGCTCTAAAGTGATCAAGATAAAGTATGTGGCGATCCTGAAGGAAGTCGAACCGTAAAGATCGAAGGACCATCATGTTCTACGGTGTGGACGGTCAAGATTGGATGTCCACAATGCGGGGCCAACCGTTGACCAACATCAATTGAAGGACGGCGTCAATCTCACCATTAATGGCCATGTCTAGCTGTGAAGCCTTTCCACCATCCGGGAACCAACTGATGGAGATTTTGTCCCCAACATTCATCTGAGCCATCCATCTGCACATGTGCACTCCAACACCTTTTAACGTCCAGCCATTGGATCGTCTCAATTCAGTGGACCCCACAGTTCACACGTGCCAGATCAACAAGGTGGACCACACGCAGCAAACTTCACTCCAACAGCAGCATCCAGATCCAAACACCATCGTCCAAGCTGCTGATCATCGTAGCACCTGCTGGACACCTCCATGGCCATCCACGTCTGTTCATCACAACCGTCCACCAGCCAGCAAGTGGCCACCGTCCACATCTAACCATCAACGGCCAGCATCAAGTGGACCGTCCATCACATCCAGCAGTGGGCGTCCGTCCAAGCAGTAGCAAATCCTCCCTGCTGTCCAACAGTTGGGATGCCTCAACAATCAGCAAACCGTCCATCAAGCAAGCACGTCTTCCAGCCCACACGTGCAGCACATGCAGAGCAGTCCATCCATCAAATGCAACTCCAGCGTCAGCTGAACCAACATCCAGCCGTCCATTAGGTGGATCATCTTCACACGTGTAGAGATGGACGTCATCAACTCCATCAGTCCCCACCTTGCACATGCAGCGGAACCAGCTCCGCCGTCCAGCAAAGTTGGGCCCACACGTGCTCACCATCCAATCCATCATCTAACAGCTAGACGTCTAGCTGCTCCCACACATGCTGGTATTCAAATCTCCAGCGTCCAATGCCATCCACGTCTGATCATCTCAGCCGTCCAAGCTACTTCATCCAGCGTCCGTCCAAGCAAGGCAGCAGCTGACCGTCCATGGTGTCTGGCATCCAGCAAGATCAGCAGCCTGTCACACGTGCATCCACTCCAGCCATGCAAGCTTCAGCAGCCATCCAATTGATCAACAACAATCAGCCACCCTTTGATCAGCAGCTGTGTGGACCAAGCAAGAGCTCTCTCTCTCTCTAGTTCTCTCTCTCTCTTCTCTCTACTTAGACTCTAAGGAACTCACTACTTAGACTCTAAGGAACTCACTACTTAGACTCTAAGAAAACTCACTACTTAGACTCTAAGGAGCTCCATACACTTAGACTCTAAGGAGACTCTTTACTTAGGTTCCAAGTAATTTCACTCTCCCTTATCTTATAAAAGGGGTTGCTCCCTTACCCCTAAAAATCCCATTCTCTACAACTCCTCCCTTTTCTTCTTTAGTTTTCTTTCTTTCTTTTGTAGTGTAGAGTAGTTTTCTCATTTGTAGAGAATTTAGTCTTCCATTGTAGCATGGTTGGCTAAACCTCTAGCTAAGGCTAGGGGTGAAGCCTTTGAAGAAATTTGCAAGCCTTGGTTCTTTTGGTTCAACATTGTGTGGTGTAAATGTTGGAGTTCTCTTTGGTTGATTGGTTCGGTTATCCACCTCGGTAGACGCTATTGTTGTGCAAGCCCCTTGATCCATCGTCGACTCCGGGCACATTGGATGCTTGGGATCCCTTGCACACCAATTAGCTAGTTCATGATCGATAAAGTCCATTGATCCATCGTCGACTCCGGGCACGTTAGATGCTTTGGATTCCCTACGGTCATCGAGCTAGTGCAGGTAAAGTCATCGATCTGTAAAATCCCTTGATCCATTGTAGACTCTGGGCACATTGGATACTTTGGATTCCCTGCGATCGATAGACGGGATCTTAACGGTTGGATCGGTCAATCAAAGCCTCCTATCTTGTAAGTATGCATTTGATCGTATGAATTGTGATCTTATCGGTTGACTTGTTGGCAAAGTTATTGATCTGTACAATTCCTTGATCCATTGTCGACTCCGGGCACAGTGGATGCTTGGAATTCCCTGCGATCAACTAACGAGTGCTTCATGGTCAAATCAATCGGTTCAGATCACCATCTTTTATGAAATATGCAAATGGTTTAACTGTTTCATCTTCCGATTGGAATGAATCTTTATTCAATTCCGGTTGAGTTATAGTTGGACCAATAAATCGAATCTTGTGAATGAATCAAAGGTGAATCCCTGATGCCTTAGCCCCTTTTCTATTTTTGTCTTTCACCACACACAACTTGCTCCACTCTCGTGGATAAACCAAATTTCATCTCACTCACCTAAACTAATTCCTCTAAGTATTCTTAATCCCAATCCCTGTGGATCGACCTCGGTCTTACCGAGTATTTTACTACTTCGCTACCTGCACTTCGGTGTGCAATCTTCGGGTTGTAGCAAGTTTTTAGCGCCGTTGCCGGGGATTGGCATCGGTTTAAGAATATTTTTTGAATTGGTTTATGTATATATATTGTCAATAGTTTACTAACTTGTTTGTTTTATTTTTAGGGATTATCCATAGCTGTACATTCTTCTTCTCGGGTAATATCCTTCCTTTTTTTTTCCTCTTTTACTATTCTTTCTAGATCTTCTTTTATTTTCATTAGAGTGTTATCATGCCCATATATGATGAGTGGACACAGAAATACGCTAAAATTCTTCTAGAAGATGAAAGGCAATCAAAGCACAATGTTAAGGAACGCTCCATGCGTGATTATCTACATGAGAACAATACACGTAAAGTTTCATCCGGTAAAACGCTCCGTGAGTATTGGAGTGAGAACAATGTATATCATGTTCCACCGGTTAAAACGTTGCGTGAGTATTGGAATGAGAACAATGTATATTATGATCCACCGGTTAGGTCGATGCGTGATTGTTTGTATGGCTATGCTTATCAACAACCATATAGTGCGCCATCATACAATGCGAACGAACCTAATTGGCGGAACTATCAAAATTCCAATTGGAGAGACGGACCAACAATGAATGTTAAGTATCCCCAAGGGCCCCCTATTTATGTGTCTCCACCGAAAAAGACCCTCGAGGATACGTTGCAAACGGAAAGCACCTCGCAAATCATCAATGAGATGGAAACATTGACTGAGCACATGGAATCACACCTCACTAATGAGGAGGAAAGGACTCCCCTAGTCCAACCTCCATTTAACCTAATTGAACAAGTCGAGGTGATTGATTTCAATTCTTCCGATATACTTGTTGAGCGTGACGGAGATACTATTACCTTTAGATACAATGAAGAGATTCTAATGAAAGTTGACGAACCCGAGGAATCTGAAAAATCCGAGGGTGATAATATGATTGGTGATGTTCAACAAGATGAAGACTCAGAGTGTGCTTATGAGCCCGTGGTCCCGTTTCCCCAAAGGTTAATCTCTTCTGAGCCTCTAGTTAATAATCATGCCATGAAAATTTCCCAACAAAGTGATTTTGATACAATCCACCAAGTTGACATGCCCAATTTCATTATGGATGAAGAGTTTTCCTGTATTCAGTGTCCTAATTCTTTGGAAGATTGCTTGGCTCACTTTGAAGATTCAAATGATCCCATGATAGTGAACGCCTTGCAAGACCCGGTGCATGAAAAGATGTTTCCCACTGATTCTCACTTAATACCATCTATTGTGGAAGCACCGGAAGATTCTGATTGTATGGAGAAGACACCACCATTTGAAGAATCATTTGAAGTCTCTCCATCGCTTTGGTCTTTTCAGACTGAAGTGGACCATTACTGGGAAGATCCATTTTTGATAAACCATTGCCCAGTTAATGCATTAAGGAGATATCTTCTTGATAATGTCTCCTTTTCTCGTACATGTGGTGAGAATTTCTATTGGCCCATAATGATTAAGAACACCCATGTACATTGCCGAGCAGGACTATGGATGGTCCTAATGCGAAATTTGTTGAAATACATGATGATCCTGCTCCAGTCTATTCCCTTGATTGATCTCCTAGTCTGATGGAGATCTATTTCCCTGCTTTCTTAAGATAGATTAGTTTAGGATTTCTTGTCTTTGCTTATAGGTATGAATAAACTCGCTCTTTGATAATTCTCTCAGGCACTCTCTCACTCACTCCTCTTTTTTGTTGCTCTCATATTACGTTACATTGCATATTACGTTACATTTTTGTCAACATTGAGGACAATGTCGAATTTAGGTTGGGGGGTGGGAATTCCTGCGGAATTTTATTGAGAATGTTGCTAAATTTTTCTAGTTTTATGTTATTAAAAAATAAAAAAAAATTCCTATGAATTTATGTGATTTTGAAATAATTTGAATAGTAGAATGAAAAGGCATTTAGTGATGACAATGTTAAAACATAGAGTTTAGTTGCTTTAGTAAATTTCAAAATTGAGTTCTTTCCATTAATTTTCTGTTAGAAAATGATAAACATTGATTGAGTCATGAATTTTCACAAGTTCACATCTAGCTTGCATTGCCAGGATTTGAGTTTGATACTATAATGTTGACTTGATGGTTGTTGAGAGTGATTGGAACCAAGCCTGGAGATCCTTGTCTACTTGGTTCATATAAAAAAAAAGTGAAAAAAAAGGAATATTCATAGTAATTTGGGGCAAGGATTTTCATCCATTGTCGTTACCATTACAAAACATTACCATAGTACGAAGTGAGCCTTTTGGAGTCTTCGGCTATCGGTTATTGATTGAAAAAAAAAATCAAAAGCTGGAAAATGTTGAAAAAAATAGTAGCAAGGTTCGGAATCAGTGACTTGGTTGATCTGACCATTCTCTTCAATCATCAGTGTCAACATGAAAGTAGAAGACTGAACCCCTAGTTGTGTTAAGGCTAGACCTCACCGTGCACCATGGAACTCAATGTTTAAAATGCTTCTAATGAATGATTAATGCTTTGAACCCAATTGAGTTGTCTACTAAGTGACTAGAATCTAAGTTTAATTATTTTCAAAACTATATGCCTTAGAAACTCTACTGTTTAGATAACTTGAAAGATCACATAAATACATTGAACCTTTTCTTCTCTTTCATTAGGAAATAAGAGAAGTCTTGAGATGATTTCGATTGATGAAAACTGTCAAGGATAAGATCGATTGCAGTATTTTGAAAAATCCTTCGATGATTTTCGCATGTTTTGCTCGAGACTAGCAAAATGCTGGTTGGGGGGTGTGATGAGTACCTAATATTGTATAATTAACCCTGGTTGTTAAGAGCAATATCATTGCTTTTTTGGTTAATTATCCCTCATTAGGTTAATTTTCTGTCTTCAGGTGTTCAAGAGAGATTGGACAAGATTCGAGCCAATCAGGACGATTAAAGGCCCTAAAGTGATCAAGATAAAGTATGTGGCGATCCTGAAGGAAGTCGAACCGTAAAGATCGAAGGACCATCATGTTCTACGGTGTGGACGGTCAAGATTGGATGTCCACAATGCGGGGCCACCGTTGACCAACATCAATTGAAGGATGGCGTCAATCTCACCATTAATGGCCATGTCTAGCTGTGAAGCCTTTCCACCATCCGGGAACCAACTGATGGAGATTTTGTCCCCAACATTCATCTGAGCCATCCATCTGCACATGTGCACTCCAACACCTTTTAACGTCCAGCCATTGGATCGTCTCAATTCAGTGGACCCCACAGTTCACACGTGCCAGATCAACAAGGTGGACCACACGCAGCAAACTTCACTCCAACAGCAGCATCCAGATCCAAACACCATCGTCCAAGCTGTTGATCATCGTAGCACCTGCTGGACACCTCCATGGCCATCCACGTCTGTCCATCACAACCGTCCACCAGCCAGCAAGTGGCCACCGTCCACATCCAACCATCAACGGCCAGCATCAAGTGGACCGTCCATCACGTCCAGCAGTGGGCGTCCGTGCAAGCAGTAGCAAATCCTCCCTACTGTCCAACAGTTGGGACGCCTCAACAATCAGTAGACCGTCCATCAATCAAGCACGTCTTCCAGCCCACACATGCAGCACATGCAGAGCAGTCCATCCATCAAATGCAACTCCAGCGTCAGCTGAACCAACATCCAGCCGTCCATTAGGTGGATCATCTTCACACGTGCAGAGATGGACGTCATCAACTCCATCAGTCCCCACCTTGCACATGCAGCGGAACCAGCTCAGCCGTCCAGCAAAGTTGGGCCCACACGTGCTCACCATCCAATCCATCATCTAACAGCTAGACGTCCAACTGTTCCCACACATGCTGGTATTCAAATCTCCAGTGTCCAATGCCATCCACGTCTGATCATCTCAGCCGTCCAAGCTACTTCATCCAGCGTTCGTCCAAGCAAGGCAGCAGCTGACCGTCCATGGTGTCTGGCATCCAGCAAGATCAGCAACCTGTCACACGTGCAGTCCACTCCAGCCATGCAAGCTTCAGCAGCCATCCAATTGATCAACAACAATCAGCCACCCTTTGATCAGCAGTTGTGTGGACCAAGCAAGAGCTCTCTCTCTCTCTCTCTAGTTCTCTCTCTCTCTTCTCTCTACTTAGACTCTAAGGAACTCACTACTTAGACTCTAAGAAAACTCACTACTTAGACTCTAAGGAGCTCCATACACTTAGACTCTAAGGAGACTCTTTACTTAGGTTCCAAGTAATTTCACTCTCCCTTATCTTATAAAAGGGGTTGCTCCCTTATCCCTAAAAATCCCATTCTCTACAACTCCTCCCTTCTCTTCTTTAGTTTTCTTTCTTTCTTTTGTAGTGTAGAGTAGTTTTCTCATTTGTAGAGAATTTAGTCTTCCATTGTAGCATGGTTGGCTAAACCTCTAGCTAAGGCTAGGGGTGAAGCCTTTGAAAAAATTTGCAAGCCTTGGTTCTTTTGGTTCAACATTGTGTGGTGTAAATGTTGGAGTTCTCTTTGGTTGATTGGTTCGGTTATCCACCTCGGTAGACGCTATTGTTGTGCAAGCCCCTTGATCCATCGTCGACTCCGGGCACATTGGATGCTTGGGATCCCTTGCACACCAATTAGCTAGTTCATGATCGATAAAGTCCATTGATCCATCGTCGACTCCGGGCACGTTAGATGCTTTGGATTCCCTACGGTCATCGAGCTAGTGCAGGTAAAGTCATCGATCTGTAAAATCCCTTGATCCATTGTAGACTCTGGGCACATTGGATACTTTGGATTCCCTGCGATCGATAGACGGGATCTTAACGGTTGGATCGGTCAATCAAAGCCTCCTATCTTGTAAGTATGCATTTGATCGTATGAATTGTGATCTTATCGGTTGACTTGTTGGCAAAGTTATTGATCTGTACAATTCCTTGATCCATTGTCGACTCCGGGCACAGTGGATGCTTGGAATTCCCTGCGATCAACTAACGAGTGCTTCATGGTCAAATCAATCGGTTCAGATCACCATCTTTTATGAAATATGCAAATGGTTTAACTGTTTCATCTTCCGATTGGAATGAATCTTTATTCAAGTCCAGTTGAGTTATAGTTGGACCAATAAATCGAATCTTGTGAATGAATCAAAGGTGAATCCCTGATGCCTTAGCCCCTTTTCTATTTTTGTCTTTCACCACACACAACTTGCTCCACTCTCGTGGATAAACCAAATTTCATCTCACTCACCTAAACTAATTCCTCTAAGTATTCTTAATCCCAATCCCTGTGGATCGACCTCGGTCTTACCGAGTATTTTACTACTTCGCTACCTGCACTTCGGTGTGCAATCTTCGGGTTGTAGCAGTGCTAAGGAACGGCAAATGTCCCTACGTTTTAGGCTCAACTAATAAGCAAAGGATCGGCAAACGACCCTGCAATGTGAGTTTGATATTCAAACTCTACACTCAATTCCCCACAGGAAAAGAGTGGAACCAGACTCTTACAATTGACAATTTACTTGTCGGATTGAGCCTCTTTGATGCGCCGCTTCGGGTTGTTTGATCTCCGCTCTCCCATACTTCAATTAGCTACCCTTGTGCTCCCCTGATGTTGATGCTGTTGCATTGTCATTGCTCCAGCTCCAACAATCAATCCCCTTGCATATGCTCTTCTTGAGATGGCCAAGGTGGATGGAAGGTAGGTTTGAGATCTCTGCAACTTATGGAAATGGGTTGCGTAGAGAGTCTCATATACAAAGATCTAATCATAGAGTATTGGATAGGAATATAATTATCAAGCTCAATCCAATCTTTAGAGTTCAAAAGAGGGACAAGTGTATCTTCATCTTGAGTTTTGAATGCTCCATTCTTGTGATGAATCGCAAGGAAGGTCATTTGTTTAGGTTAGGAATAGAGCTCTTACTCATCTTCAACAATGGTGGCTTCTATCTCCTCAAAATCCCCTCTCATAGCTCAAAAACGAATCCCCTCCTTTTATAGATTTTCTTCCAACTGTAAAAAAAGGGTAGATTCGCGTATCTCCGATTGATCGAAAAAATGTCCGATTGATCGGAGACCTGTCCGATTGATCGAAAATCTGTTCAGAGAGTTCTCTGGAACAAATTTCGATTGATCAAAATTATTTTTCGATTAATCAGAAGGACCCCTTGCGATGGATCGAAAGAATGTCTGATTGATCAAAAATTTGTCCAATGACTTTCAAACTTGCTAGAACAAATTCTGATTGATCGGGACTTTTGTCCGATGGATTGGAGTCCTATCAGAGCCAGTGTCCGATTGATCGGATATCAATCGAAAATTGTTATTTGAGCTAAAATGTTTACAACAGCTTCCACCTCTTTAATTAGTCTAACTTATTCTATTTTTCATGGAGTTTTAAGACTAATGATGATGACTAAGGGTATATCTAGTTGGTCCAAGTCATCTAAGAGGTTTTGGATGTTTTGGTTCAAAGGGCTAGGGTCACCAAGGCATCTCATTTACCTGTTCCTCTTCCTTGATGCTTCTTGTCCACTTGAATCTTCGGTCTTCAGCTTGTTAAGGCTCAACTGACAATACAACACATGAACTCACGTGATTGATAAATACGGTGCATTAGTAGTATGCCACAGAAAAGTGCACTAACAGTATGAAGTAATCCCTCTCGCAAAACCAATTTTACCATGCCATGTTACATTCCAAGTATTATCACTCTTTTCTCACTTCCCTTTATTTTTTCATTACTCTCATGTTGTTGCATATTGAATATGTTTCTTACATTGAGGACAATGTGAACTTTAGATTGGGGGGTGAGATTTCTGCTGAATTTAGTGTTGTTGCAACATTTCAAGCAATTTTTGTGAATTTTTTTTCTTCTGATTTTCTAATTTTAAAACTCTCTTAAAAGGTTTAAATTCAATGAATTTTAGTTATGAGAATATGAGATCCCAAGATAGTAAATAATCTAATTTTTAAAAAATTCAAATCGTTTGATTTAGTGATTTTCTACATAAGTTTCTTTTATTACTTAACCGATAGGAAATTTTAAACATCATTGTTTTCTAAGTACACATTACACAAATCACTCTTATTCTCAAGGATTTGGAAGTATGTTGTTTGATTGATTGGATTACAGTTTGAAAGTGTTGAGGAACCAAGCCGAAGGAGTATTTTCCATCACGTTTAAAAGCTAATTTGAGACAAGAATTTTTTTGTTCCTAAAATGATCATCATCCTGGAAGGATTCCCATATTATGTCAATGTCATTACTAACATGTTTTTCTAGTGCAAAGTGAGCCTTTCGAATTCTTCGACTATTGTTTCAAAAAAAATGTTGAATTGAAAAATCTGTTGAAAGTTGGAAATATCGAAAAAGGCGACCTATGGCCAACTAGGGGAGGGCCTACAACCCCAGCTGGAAATGGAAGTAGTGTGAAAGTCGTCGATAGAACGGTAAGGTAATCTCTTGTCATAGGCTTGTTTTTTATCTGTACGTTGTGAAAATACGGTATAAGTATGGTTACCGCTTTTGTAGAAGCAAGAAACAAGTTACCTTGTCCTAGAGGGGGGTGAAGAGGACACTTTTTAAAATTTTTCAATCACACACTTGTAATCATGCAATGTATTCTCAGAGCACTTTCATCAAACACAAGATATGCAGAATATAAATCAATAAAAGCACATGTGAAAGAAGTAAATCAAGTCATCCATTCATCACACAACAAGAGATTTTTATAGTGGTTCGGTTATGTACCTACTCCATTCCGGCTGATCCACTCACTCCTTGAGTGGCCGGATTTCACTATCACTATGGTTTTAAATGAGGTTAACCATAAACCTTAACAGCCTACAAAAGTTCTTACGACTCAACACATGGATTCATCCTTCTATAGGACTAATCCATAACCACTTAGTCCTACACAAGGGCTTATCCTACTCAAGGACTTGTCCTACGCAAGGACTCTTACGAGTTTGGGTCTTCAAACTCTGAAACCCAAATCTCAACTTGAGGGGGTTTCTTGGACTCGAAAGACTAAATATACTTAACTGATTGAGTCCCTTGATGATGCCTTTGTTGAAGAAGCTTCGGCTTGTACGGAAGATGCCTTCTTCAGCTCCCTCGATCAGCAACCTTGCTTCGGATGACTCATTGTAGATTCCAAGGTGAGGGATTAGGGTTAGGTTGAGGCTATATGGGGATATGGCTTTTATGTGAGGAAAGCTTCTACCTAATCCACCATTAATGGCATTGATGACAAGAGAATATCTATGAGAGGTAGGTCAAGATGCCATTAAAGAGGGGTTGAGTTCATGATTCAATCCAAGCTTTGAATGCTTCATCAATGTTGGTCAGATCAACATGGATTGAAGTATGAACTCAACAAATCTTAGGGTTTTGGAGAAGGGGATCTCAAGAAGAAGGCACACACAAACCCTAAATGATGCTCAATGTGTCTTGGGCAAGATCCAGCCGAGTTCTATAAATAGATATGACATTCAACGGTCAGAAAACGGTCAGCTCGATAGGATCCGATCGATCGGACATAAGTTTTAGTTAGATTTGAATTTTGCTGAAAAACAGGTTATCCGATTGATCGGACTTAGTTCCGATTGATCGGAATACCCTGTCCGATTGATCGGACAGATGGTCCGATTGATCGGAATTCCTTCCAGAGAGTTTATGTAATTTTTCTGGAATTTCCTCCGATGGATCGGATGAATGTCCGATGGATCGGAGCACCCTGTCCGATGGATCGGACAGACCTCCGAGTGATCGTAAAAGTGTCCAGAGAGATTTTCAATGATTGCTGGACAATAATACGATTGATCGGACATACTGTCCGATTGATCGGAAGACCCTGTCCGATTGATCGGACAGCCCTCCGATGGATCAGGAAAAGTGTCCAGAGAAGTTTTCAATGTAACTGGACTATTCTCCGATGGATCGGACATATTGTCCGATTGATCGGACACCCATCGGACTAATCTCCGATGGATCGGGTATGTATCGGAGAGAGCAGACATATTGTTTTTCAACTTTTAAGCAACTTCTGCTAAAACCAACCCTTCCATTGCTGATCTTAATGGAAGGTGGGCTATAGATGGTGCTAAGGGTGTACCTAGGAAGGATTTGGACCATCTATAAAAGGGTTTTGGGATCAAAGGTTTGGATGGAGAGGCTTGAAGCTGACTGAATGAGCGATCTTCTTTGAGTAGCTTCTGTCTTCAGCTGCAAGGAGACTCGATGACACACTGACCATGGTAATTGACAAATCTTTGCATTAACACGTTGTTGAGGCTCAAATTCGCACCCATGATAAAACAACATGTGACGGTCCATCTACAACAATTCAGATTAATTTCAAGGCCGAAAAATACTTGAAAAACACCAGCGCAGCCCTAGGCGACCTGTTCAATAATAATCAAAACTTATGAATGTCATTTTGGAGTGGAACTGGACATGCATATTGCCACCAAATAATTCAGAATGCCCGAAAACCCCTAACTAGCAAGTTTGAATGCCGCACGGCGCATATCCTTACTCGCACACCTTGAAATGTGTTTTGCCCCTGTCTAGAGCTAACTGAAAGGATCCAAAAGCCTACAAATGTTATTTTGAAAGGGAACTGGACATGCGTATTGGCGCCAAATGATCCGGAATGCCCAAAAACCCTTAACTAGAAAGCTTGAATGTCGTGCAGCGCGTATTTTCATGTGTGCGCTTCCTAGAACGAAGTTCCTATACGAAGAGCCGACGCGGAGGTTTCAAATTAGTAAACAACTACCAAAGCTTGCAACATCTAGTCCTCCACCCCCCATCACATTCATTTGATAGATCGATGAGAGCTTAAAAGCGGTTTGGCGTCAGTGACTTCTGTCCCCGAAAGGGTACCTCTCCTTAGAGGGGTCTCCCGTCGGAGCCTGAAATATTCTAAGTCTAGGAGTCATTTCTCTCTTGCAAACTGCAGGATCTTAAAATATTCTAAGTAGTGGAGAAATTACATTTTCAAGAGGGACATGCGGGAGCTCTTAAACCACATGCGCCAGCCACATGAGCCCGGAACAATCCCTCTCGAAAATTCTTCTGGAAATCGTCTAGAAAAGTGAAGTTTTGAGACATGCACCCAGCCTGTAATCACATGCACTAACCACATTCGCCCGGCATATTCGCCCGAAAATCCTTCCAGAAACACATGCGATCACCATATCCGTTTACCCAGACCCAAACCCGATTAAACTGCTATAAATAGCAAGTCCGCCTGATGACCATACACAACATCATCTTCGGACGACCTCAAAGCGATGCAAGAGGTAACATGCGTCCGCTCTATCTTCCCTTGTCGGATCCCTTCGTCGGAAAGGATTTCCTCGCCAAAACCCCTCGCCGGAAAGGGATTTTCCTGCTTGAGTTCGAATGCAGAGGGAGAGATGGGAGAAAATCTGGAAAATATGCTAAGTAGTGGAGTTTGTCCACTTTGTAGAGGGACATGTGCCCACCTCTTCTTGGCCGGAGAACTCTGGAAAATTTGCTAAGTAGTGGAGTTTTTCCACTTTACAAAGGGACATGTGCCCACCTCCTTTTGCCTTGAGAATCCGAAAAATGGCTAAGTAGTGGGATTTCTCACTATCTGCAGAGGGACATGACCCACTCCATATGGCCTGAAAAAGATGAAAATGCCAAGTCCTTAGGGGACATGCTCCCACAACCTTGGCCCAAGCCCATGTGCTATGCCACATGCACCCGGGAGAGGGATTCTCTCTCTCTCTCTCTCTCTCTCTCTCTCTCTCTCTCTCTCTCTCTCTCTCCTTCTCATACTTAGGGACATGCACCTTGGGGAGGAGCACATGAGCCCACCACCCCAGCACATGCGCCCGGACAGTCTTCCCGTGCTCGAAAATTACGTGGCGTGGCCCGCCTTCGATGTGGTCCACCTCTCCATCGTACTATCGCTCCTAGACACACATTGTCGATCTCTGTCCATCCCCCGGATCAGATCTTCCAACGGTCGATGTTAAACGGCTTGAATCAACGATTTAATAAAAAATGAATAACACTTAGCCAAATTTGAAAACCTGAAAATCCTTCCGTAAGAGCATAAAATAGCTAAAATCAAGAAGAATTGAATAGAATTTAACCGATGCTAAGAGGGAGACTTAGTTTCTCCATGGTATGAAACACCGTAATGATGTACCGTAATGATGTTATTCGCTCTCCTAATCACCGAATACCCTAATTAAGCAGTAAATGTTAAGCTCTTAAATGTGTATATTCTAACCCCATTTCATCACTAACTATGCTAGAAATACATGATTAAAGACCCAACTAATGCATGGTTTTGTGATTGTAGCAATGAGAGAGAGAATTCATCATTTGAAGGTTTAAAGACGTTGTTTACAAGCATTGAAGATCAGAAGACCAAACGTCAAATGGTGGAAGAAAGAAGCACAGGAGAGAAGAAAGAGGGCAGAAAAAATACACAGAAGACCAATCATCCGACCGGTCGTCCATAGCCCAAGACCGGTTGTTCGCTCGCCTCAAGTGTAAGGCTGCGATGTAGTAATAAAAACTCGGTAAGACCGAGGTCGATCCACAGGGAAATAGTGTCAGCTCCCAAATCACTCCAGCAACTCAGTTTTTAAAAGAAATCAGATTTAATTGAGTGTTTACTTAAAACAGGAACTTAATGAAAAATCAGAGATATAAAGTACTAAGGCTTTCAAGGATCCACTTGTAGCAATCCTATGTCAATTCAGTCAATCCAAGTAGAGAACTCAACTAGATTTGAAGTCCTATCTCTCATCTAGTTGGAAAGTAAAGCATTCACACACATTCCATCACATTCAAGTTGAACTTCCAAGTTCTAGTTCCATTCAATCAATACAAAACTCAAAACTATAGCCTGCGGAGTAACAACCATGCCTCTGGACTATGGCCTGCTCAAGGATTACTATAATCCGAATTTAGATAAACAAACATGATAATCTCAGAGAATTAAAAGGAATTCATGTCCGGAGCACATAAACTCAAATAAAACATCTCAAACTATCACTTTTTGGAACTAAGTCATGTGAAAATCCAAACTTGAATGTAAATTACTTGAATTAAACTGAAACCAACATAGAATTAGCTACAAGCTTCACCTCTCAGCCTTAGCTGAGAGGTTTTAGCCGAGCATAGTCATGCTACAACTAAAAAACTATGAAATAAAGCATAAAAATAGAAAACCCGAATAGGAGAGTTACAGCCGCTCCACAATTGCCTTCACTCTCCAAACTCACGTTCCTTAGCCTCTCTGATACCCTAGGGAGAGCCCCTAGGTGTCCTTTTATAGCAAGCAACCTTCCTTGCGTCGGATCCTGTGAAAGACTTCGCATTGCGCAGCAATTTTCGGAGTCCTAATATAGAAAGGACTTCCCTTACGCAGGGCCGACTGGTCGTGACCGGTCGGACTAACTTTTCAAACCATCCAGGGAGTGCTGCCGACCGGTCATGATCGGTCGGACAGACCTACCCAACATCCAGCGTGCATACACGACCGGTCATGACCGGTCGGGCTTGTTTTTGCCTTGATCCAGTGTGCATGGCCGACCGGTCATGACCGGTCGGCCTGTCTTCTCTTTGATCAGCCTTCATGGCCGATCGGTCATGACCGGTCGGCCTGTCTTCTAGTTGCTCCTTTGATGTGGCTGACCGGTCGGACGACCGGTCAGCCTTGCTTTTCTTCCAGTTTTTCTTCTTTTCTTCATTCTCTTTTCTCCCTCTTTCTTCTTCTTTCTCTGGTCCATCTTAGGACTTCATGCAATAGCTCCAAATAACTCTTGTTAAGCTCCAATTGGATGAAGTCTGCTCTCATCCCTACAATCACAAAAACCTGTGTTAGGTGGGCCTTTAAACCATAAAAATCATGCAAACCATGTAGTGTAATGGGCAATGCAATGTATAAATTGGAGGTTCAACACACCCCCCAACCAGCTTTTTGCTAGTCCCGAGCAAAACATGCGTGAAAACAATTTCAAACCTCCAAACCCAACTCTCTTCCAGAAACCATGATTCTACCCACTCCAAGACGTATAAGTATAAAATTTGGAGATATTAGGTGATAGAAGCTGAAACTTGGACTCTCAAAATATAAGAAGTGTTTACATGAAATTCTCGCTGATTGATGGATAAATAGAAGAACTCGAACAAATTCAACCTAGTGTGCAGAGTGAAAGTTCATCCCATGAGTTCCTGGGATCATCTTCTTCATAGATTAAGTAAACCAAGGATTTTAAGGTGCACAGAGCATCAGCAAGCCTATGACAGGAATTTGCCTTACCGTCCTTCCGACGGTTTTCACACTACGTCCCATTTCCGGCTTTGGTTACGATTCGACCATCCCCCGGTTGGTAATAGGTAGCCCTTTTCGGAATTTTCCACCATTTTTCTTTCCTTCCCGATTTCATCCTTTCTTTCCCTTTTCTTTTAAATTAGATAGGATTTTTAGAAATCCATATCTTTGTTATTTTCCCATGGACAAGGATGGACAAAATACCCCGGCTTGGCTGCTCAACACCTTTAAATCAAAGTCTAGCTAATCCACAAATCACATAACCCTGTCACTCATGAAAATCGTGTAATGTGAACTTGGTGCAAAGGTGTTCAAATTTTTCTATCAATCACAACAATAGGGGAACTATCATATAAAACCATTATGTTGGAAGAAATTCAAGACTACAACATCGCACACTTCGTATCTCCTCCTCTTATACTCATAGCATCTCAAATGTATAGAAACAAGATTTTCTAAAAGAGTTTTGAAATTTTAGAAAATTCAAAAAAAATTTGTGCATATGAAGCTCGAAATGTTGCAATATGCTAGATGAAGAATCTCATCTCACCCCCCAACCAAACCTTGCATTGTCCTCAATGTAAAAAGATAGTCAATTAGCATGAACATGAGAGCAATGGTAAACAATGAGAGAGTGAGAACAATAGTACCTGATAGAGCGATCATGGAATTCTCCAACCCAACAACTAAAACCTATGAAAACAGTAAAACAAAACTAAACCTACCTATGCTATACCTCCATCAGACTAGGAGATCAATCATCCTGATAGACAGGATCATTCAGGGGGATGGACATGTCCTCTGAATCAAATTTCTCAACAAATGGTTTAAGGCGTTGTCCATTAACTTTGAAACAGTCACTATTCGCTGCATTCTCAATCTCAACAGCCCCATGAGGAAAAACTTCTTTGCCAATATATGGGCCGGTCCATCGAGATCGTAATTTTCCGGAAAAAGATGAAGTCGGGCATTATACAAGAGCACTTTCTGCCCTTCATGGAAAGATTTCCTTAAGATGTGCTTGTCATGAAAGGCCTTCATCTTGCTCTTGTAAATTCTCGAATTCTCATATGCATCGTTCCGGATCTCATCAAGCTCATTTAATTGAAGTTTGCGAAGCGAGCTAGCCTTGTCAATGTCAAAATTTAGAGCCCGAATTGCCCAATAGGCTTTGTGTTCTATCTCCACAGGCAAGTGGCAAGCTTTCCCATAGACAAGTCTATAAGGGGACATTCCAATGGGTGTCTTGTAGGCAGTACGGTGAGCCCAAAGTGCATCATCTAATCTTAAGGACCAATCCTTGCGATCCGGTCTCACCGTCTTTTCCAAAATCTGCTTGATTTCCCTATTGGAGATTTCAGCTTGCCCACTTGTTTGTGGGTGGTATGGGGTACTCACTTTGTGCCTAATACCATATTTCCTCATCAAGGTTTCAAAAGGTCTATTGCAAAAGTGAGAACCACCATCACTAATAATGGCTCGAGGCGTCCCAAATCTAGAAAGTATGTTTTCTTTGAGGAACTTAAGAACCGTACGATGATCGTTGGTTCTACATGGGATAGCCTCTATCCATTTAGACACATAGTCTACGGCAAGCAAAATATAGACATGCCCACAAGATGAGGGGAATGGTCCCATGAAATCGATGCCCCAACAGTCAAAGACTTCAAGATGTTGAATTGGGGTGAGAGGCATCATATTTCGACGGGATAATCCTCCTAACTTCTGGCAGCGCTCGCACGCTTTGCAAAACTCGTGGGTGTCCTTAAATAACGTGGGCCAATAAAAACCACACTGCAGAATTTTTGCAGTATTTTTCTTGGCTGAAAAATGACCCCCACATGCTTGATCATGACAAAAGGAGATGACTGAATTGTGTTCATCATCGGGGATACATCTCCTTATAATTTGGTCTAGGGCAATATTTAAACAATAGGGGTTCATCCCAGAAAAATCTGCGCACTTCCCTTAGAAATTTACGTTTGTCTTGCGCAGTCCAATGAGTCGGCATCGCACCTGTGGAAAGATAATTGGCTATATCAGCGTACCATGGTGGATGCATAGCAACAAAGAGTTGCTCATCAGGGAATGAGTCCTCAATAGGTGACTCGTCAATGGAATTTGGTAGGACTAGGCGGGATAGATGATCCGCCACCACATTTTCTACCCCCTTCTTATCTTTGATCTCCAAGTCGAATTCTTGAAGGAGTAGGATCCATCTAAGCAAGCGGGGCTTAGCATCCTTCTTAGAAAGAAGGTATTTCAGCGCCGCATGATCCGTATACACAATAACTTTAGATCCTATTAAGTATGGCCTGAATTTGTCCAAGGCAAAAATGACAGCTAGGAGCTCTTTCTCCGTAGTCGAATAATTAACTTGGGCAGGATTCAAGGTCCTACTTGCGTAGTAAATGACATGGGGCTTTTTATCCTTCTTTTGGCCTAACACCGCCCAATAGCAAAATCGCTCGCATCGCACATCAACTCAAAAGGCATGGACCAATCTGGTGGTTGCATGATAGGAGCGGTTGTCAACATGTCTTTTAGCTTTGAAAAAGCTAATTGACATTCGACACTCCACTCAAATTGGTTCTCCTTTTGTAGAAGGTTGCATAAAGGCCTTGAGATGTGACTAAAGTCCTTTATAAACCTTCGATAGAAACCGGCGTGTCCAAGGAAGGACCGCACATCGCGTATGCTTTTGGGTGGTGGTAGATTGGAAATTATGTCAATTTTCGCCCGGTCTACCTCTATTCCATTGGACGAGATGATGTGTCCAAGGACTATTCCTCTTTGTACCATGAAGTGGCACTTTTCCCAGTTTAATACAAGTTGGTTTTCCTCACATCTCATCAAGACCAACTTCAAGTGCTCGAGACACTCATCAAATGTACAACCAAAAACAGAAAAGTCATCCATGAACACCTCAAGAAACTCACCCACCATGTCCGAGAAAATACTCAACATGCATCGTTGGAATGTGGCGGGTGCATTGCATAACCCGAATGGCATCCTTCGGTAAGCGAAGGTACCAAACGGGCATGTAAATGTGGTTTTCTCTTGGTCTTCTGGAGCTATCTCAATTTGGTTGTATCCGGAATAGCCATCTAGGAAGCAATAGTAGGGATGGCCTGCCAACCTCTCCAAAATTTGATCCATAAATGGGAGAGGGAAGTGGTCTTTCCTAGTAACCGTGTTGAGCTTCCTATAATCAATGCACATACGCCAACCGGTGGTCACCCTAGTCGGTATAAGCTCGTTGTTGGCATTTTCAATGATGGTAATACCGGATTTCTTGGGGACAACTTGGGTAGGACTCACCCATTGGCTATCTGAGATGGGGTAGATGATACCCACATCCAATAGCTTTAACACCTCGGCTTTGACAACCTCCATCATGTTTGGATTTAGCCGTCTTTGAGGTTGTCTAGTCGTTTTTGCATTTTCTTCAAGGTGTATTCGGTGCGTGCAAACCGAAGGATCTATCCCTTTGAGATCCGCTATTGTCCAACCTATGGCTTCCCTATGTTCTTTGAGTAACTCAATCAACTTGAGCTCTTGGTCCTTCTCAAGGTGGGAGGCAATGACAACTGGGAAAGTTTCCTCTTGACCCAAATATACGTATTTAAGCTCGGATGGCAATGGTTTAAGGTCAAGCTTTGGTGGTTTGATGTTAGATGGTAGAGGTCTTGATGTGGTTGGTGATAATTTCTCAAAATGGGGCCTCCACCGGCTAATATCTACCACCGGTCTTTCTATATTTAATGCCTGCACAATCTCACCAATGATGGGATCTTCAGAATCCATGAAATGTGCTAAGCATGTCTCCAAGCTTTCTAGTGGTTCAAGTTGGAGGAGTTCTTCTTCTTCAAAAATTTCCAGCATGTTTACATCGAAGAACTCATCGTCATCGACATCCCTATGTCTTTTGCCCAAATGAAACACATTTACCTCTAGTGTCATGTTTCCAAAAGATAGTTGCATCACCCCATTCCGGCCATTGATGATTGCGTTTGATGTGGCAAGGAATGGGCGGCCTAGGATTACCGGTATTTGGGTGCTAGCATCCAAAACCGGTTGTGTGTCCAAGACTATAAAATCTACCGGGTAGTAGAATTTGTCAACTTGGACTAAAACATCCTCAACTATCCCCCTCGGTACACGGATAGATCTATCAGCGAGTTGCAATGTGGTTTTGGTGGGTTTTAATTCACCAAGACCCAATTGCTCATATACGGAGTATGGGATCAAGTTCACACTCACCCCCAAGTCTAACAAGGCACGTTCAATCTGGTAGTCTCCAATGATACATGAGACGGTGGGACTACCGGGATCTTTGAATTTTGGGGGGGTCTTTTGAGTGAGGATGGCACTCACTTGCTCTGTTAAGAAGGCCTTTTGCTGCACATTATATTTGCGTTTTATTGTGCATAGGTCTTTCAGAAACTTAGCATAAGAGGGAATTTGTTTGATGGCATCAAGCAAAGGGATATTGATCTTGACTTGTCTGAAAATCTCTAGAATATCTTGAGAATTTGGGAGAGATTTTGGGGCAACCAATCTCGAAGGGAATGGTGCTACGGGCTTGTAAATGCGTTCCGGTTGTTGTGGGGCTAAGTTAGATCCATTTTCATCCTCAGAATTTACCGGATCATTAGGCTCATCGGCCTTCACCGGAATAGTTTTGTCAATTTGTTTACCACTTCTAAGGGTGGTAATGGATTTAGCTTGCTCCATGTTTTGGTTGGAAGAATTAGGGATGCTTACTTCATGTACTTGCTTTGGATTGGGCTGAGGTTGGGCCGGAAAGGTCCCTTCCCTAGCATTCAAGCGTCCCTTAATCTCATCAACTGAGACTTTAAGCTCTTGGAACATTTGCTGATTAGATTCATTTATTTGCGCTTGCCCTTGCATAAACGCTCTCAAGGTATCCTCCAATGAGAATTGAGGTGGGGCCATATTTTGCATGGGTGGCCCTCTTTGGGAGTTGGTAGGATTGCCCGTAGGAGCATTCTTCCAACTAAAATTTGGGTGGTTCTTCCAACTCTCATTGTACGTATTACCTACCGGTCCATTGAAGGGCCGTTGATAACCATATGTGGCATTGGCTGTCTCTTGTAGCACTTCCTTAAATGCAGGAATTGTGGGACAATCCTGCGTAGCGTGTAAGTCGGTGAGGCAAATCCCACATGTGGTTTTAACAGCTTCTTTGGACTTGGGAACTCCACTTTTGCTAAGTTCCATGGCCTCAACCTTCCTTATGAGGTTGGCTATCCTTGCATTCACGTCGTCTTCCTCTTTAAGGACATAGATCCCTCCTTTCTCTTGAGTGGGCTTGGGGTTCTTGGGTTTATCCGAGGTATCCCAAGATTGGGCGTTTTCAGCCAACATGTCCAAGTAACTCCAAGGATCATCTGGATTTTTACTCATAAACTCGCCATTGCACATCATTTCCACAAATTGGCGCATATTAGAACTTAATCCATCATTGAAGAAATTTATAACTCGCCAACTCTCATAGCCATGATGTGGGCAAGCAAGCAGGAGTTCCTTAAATCTTTCCCAACACTGAAAGAATGATTCACCCTCTTTAGCTGAAAAATTCATTATGGCCCTTCGAAGAGTGTTTGTTTTATGAGCCGGGAAGAACTTTTTCAGGAATTCCCGGTTCATCTCAACCCATGACCCAATCGAATGTGGTCTAAGAGAGTGAAGCCAATCTTTGGCTCTTTCTTTCAAAGTGAAGGGAAAAAGTTTAAGTCTGATTGTATCCTCAGAAACATTGGGATAATGCAAGGTGGCCAACACTTCTTCGAATTCTTGCAAGTGTAAGTATGGGCGGTCAGAATCTAGCCCATGGAATTTAGGTAAAAGTTGGATTACACCCGGTTTTATGTCAAGGGTCCCACCGTTAGCTGGTAGAACTATGCAAGAAGGTGTAATTGTATGAGCAGGTTGTAGGTAATCCCGTAGTGATCTCATTGGAGGAACATTATGTACCTCATTCTCTCCTACTCCTTCCTGATTTGCGTTTGTTGTTGGAGTAGGGGGGGAGGATTCCTTAAAGGTGTATGATCCATACTCCCCAAACTTTCACAATGCTCTTGATAATTCCGGACTCGTCTATGGACTGACAATGGTTCAACTAAACCACCTTCAGATTGGAGACGATTTGAGTGATTACGTTCCCAACGGAACATAAACCGCTCAACCAGAAACTGAAACTAATCCTATTCTAGAAAACTAAAATCTGAAACTGAAAGAAAATTCTGCAGAAGCTCAGTTAGAAGGGTATCACCTGATGCGCTTGAACTAGAGAAAAATTCCTACAAAACAGAAAAACTTGTTAGTTCTAAGAAAATCAAAAAGCCTATCTATTTCTACTTCTACAGCCACTAAAATTATTTGGAAACCATTATCTAATTCCCCGGCAACGGCGCCAAAAACTTGTTCGCTCGCCTCAAGTGTAAGGCTGCGATGTAGTAATAAAAACTCGGTAAGACCGAGGTCGATCCACAGGGAAATAGTGTCAGCTCCCAAATCACTCCAGCAACTCAGTTTTTAAAAGAAATCAGATTTAATTGAGTGTTTACTTAAAACAGGAACTTAATGAAAAATCAGAGATATAAAGTACTAAGGCTTTCAAGGATCCACTTGTAGCAATCCTATGTCAATTCAGTCAATCCAAGTAGAGAACTCAACTAGATTTGAAGTCTTATCTCTCATCTAGTTGGAAAGTAAAGCATTCACACACATTCCATCACATTCAAGTTGAACTTCCAAGTTCTAGTTCCATTCAATCAATACAAAACTCAAAACTATAGCCTGCGGAGTAACAACCATGCCTCTGGACTATGGCCTGCTCAAGGATTACTATAATCCGAATTTAGATAAACAAACATGATAATCTCAGAGAATTAAAAGGAATTCATGTCCGGAGCACATAAACTCAGATAAAACATCTCAAACTATCACTTTTTGGAACTAAGTCATGTGAAAATCCAAACTTGAATGTAAATTACTTGAATTAAACTGAAACCAACATAGAATTAGCTACAAGCTTCACCTCTCAGCCTTAGCTGAGAGGTTTTAGCCGAGCATAGTCATGCTACAACTAAAAAACTCTGAAATAAAGCATAAAAATAGAAAAACCCGAATAGGAGAGTTGCAGCCGCTCCACAATTGCCTTCACTCTCCAAACTCACGTTCCTTAGCCTCTCTGATACCCTAGGGAGAGCCCCTAGGTGTCCTTTTATAGCAAGCAACCTTCCTTGCGTCGGATCCTGCGAAAGACTTCGCATTGCGCAACAATTTTCGGAGTCCTAATATAGAAAGGACTTCCCTTACGCAGGGCCGACCGGTCGTGACCGGTCGGACTAACTTTTCAAACCATCCAGGGAGTGCTGTCGACCGGTCATGACCGGTCGGACAGACCTACCCAACATCCAGCGTGCATACCCGACCGGTCATGACCGGTCGGGCTTGTTTTTGCCTTGATCCAGTGTGCATGGCCGACCGGTCATGACCGATCGGCCTGTCTTCTCTTTGATCAGCCTTCATGGCCGACCAGTCATGACCGGTCGGCCTGTCTTCTAGTTGCTCCTTTGATGTGGCTGACCGGTCGGACGACCGGTCAGCCTTGCTTTTCTTCCAGTTTTTCTTCTTTTCTTCATTCTCTTTTCTCCCTCTTTCTTCTTCTTTCTCTGGTCCATCTTAGGACTTCATGCAATAGCTCCAAATAACTCTTGTTAAGCTCCAATTGGATGAAGTCTGCTCTCATCCCTACAATCACAAAAACCTGTGTTAGGTGGGCCTTTAAACCATAAAAATCATGCAAACCATGTAGTGTAATGGGCAATGCAATGTATAAATTGGAGGTTTAACACCGGTCGTCCGACCGGTCCAAACACTCAACAAGAGTCCATGTTGCAAAACCTTGCTAGACCATCCAGGACCGGTCGTCCGACCGGTCGTTGAATTAAATTTCTAAGTTCGAATTTCCAGAAAACTCTCAGGACATTTTTCCACTTTTGAGACCAGTCGTCCGTGAGCTCAGACCGGTTGTCCGACCAATCATCTGAGTAACAGAGCTTCTTATACAAGCTCTGAGTCCTGCTGTGCAAGCACTATTTTTGCGGATTTTCTCGAAGTTTCTTCGCACTCAGGGCTCCAAACCTATAAAAGGACTCCTCTAGCTCATTTTTAAGGCATCCTAGAAGAGATTTACCATGGTGGGAGGCGGCGAAAGTCGGATCCGGATTTCTACAACTCCTAGTTTGTTCTTCTAGTTTTTATGTTTTTCTTAGTAGCTTTCATGTTTCCTTGGATTGTGAACAGCTAAAACTCTTAGCTAGGGCTAATAGGTGAAGCTTGTAGTGTTGTTTGTGTTGGTTTCAAGTTGGATTTATTGAAGAACAATGGTTTTTAGAAGTTTGAATAAAGTTCTAAGTAGTTTTTCTTAATCTTATGATGGCTCATGGATGTTTGGAAGAATTGCTTTAGTTCTTAATTGCTCTGCACAGTTATAGACCTGTACGCTCTGAGGAATCGGATTCAATACGCTCTAGACTTGGATTTTTATGTGGTAACTTCAAACTAAAGTTCTACCTTTTTGTTCTAAATTCTGAATTATGTGTTGATTGTGTATGTGATTTGAATGAAGTTCAAATCATGATCTAATTATGCTTTGTGATAGAGTTTAATGATGATTATGATTGTGATCTTAATCTATTGGAACTATGATTGACCTATGCAATTGAGTGTGCTCAAGTCCTAACTTGAATTGAGGGAATCATGTATATAAATCACACATATGACATATTGTTTGTTATAACCGCTCTATAATCGACTAGATAGGATTTGATTTCGATTCTAGTTGTGTAATTTTGAAACCACAGCGAATTAAGCATCAAGGATTACTACAAGTGTATCCTTGAACCCCTAGTACTCTTTTATATCGATTACATTCACCTTTACTCCAAAATTGCTATCTACAAAAGTCAGTTTAGTTAGTTCTCAATTAGAAACCATTGGAAGTGTTTCGTGATTCCTACACAAGTCCCTATGGATCAACCTCGGTCTTACTAAGATTATTACTACATCACAACCCTACACTTGGGGAAGCGAACAGTAAACAGGCCCAGTACTTGGTCATTTTCAGCCTTGGAAAGTGCCCTGTTGGCTCGAAAATCGACTGATGCCAAATAGAATTAAATGCAATCTGACTAACGCCAAAGTGGATCTAGCATCATCACAATTCTAATGAACACAATCCATCATTGTTCGAAGATAAGTATCGCCAGTATTCACCGAATATCCTAATTAAGTGGTAAACGGACCCAATACTTAGTCATTTTTAGCCTTGGGAAGTGCCATGTTGGGTCGAAGATCGACTAATGCCAAATAAGACTAAATGTGATCTCATTGACGCCAAATCAAACTTAACATCCTCATACCATAACGCAACTAAATTAAGTACTTAAAAGATATTGATCCCCATCATTTATCAGATATTGGCATAAACGGGCATCTATCAGACCCAGTACTTAGCCATTTACAGGTCTCGAAAATATGCGATCTAGTCTGTCGGACTCGAATCCTTAAAGGAGCCTGACTCAATACAACTTTTTCGATCTCAAATTAATCATAAAAAAATATACGGAAGAAGGAATGTTCCCGAAGATGAGTCGTTGGACTCTAAGATTGAACATATTTACTTTGTATTCATTCATATACCGTATAAGCTCTATTAATCCCAGATAAAGGTCTGAGGCTAAACCTAAGGAACTATGGTTACCATGATAAATTAAAATTAAAAGAGTTCTAGCAGTTGTGATTCATCTTCTTACAGTCACCCGTCATAAAAATATGGGAAAAGGGATTTGAGTTATACCATCTAGAGGTTACCCGTCATAAAAATATGGGAAGAGGGCTTCGAGTCGCGCCTTCTTTAGGTCACCCGTTGTTGGGGCTCAAATTCGCACCCATTATAAAACAGTATTCGGTGATCCATCTACGATGATTTGGACCGATTTCGAGATCCGAAATACTCAGAAAACGCCAGTGCAACCCAAACATGCGCGATCGTGACCGAAACCTACAAATGCTATTTCGGGGCGGAATCAGACATGCGGATTACCGCCAAATGATCCGAAATGCCCTAAAACCCTTAATTTGTAATTTTCAAAGTCGCACGATGCATATCTTTACCCGCGCGCTTCCAAATGCATTTTGCCTGTCTGGAACTGACCCAAAGGGCCCGAAAGCCTACAGGTACTATTTCAGGCTGGAATTAGACATGCGGATGGATGCCAAATGATCCGAAATGCCCAAAAAACCTTAAGTAGCAAGTTTGAAGTCCTTGCGGTGCATATTTCCATGTGTGCGCTTCCCGGAATAATATTCATATGCAAAGAGCTGATCGGGAGGGTCCAAATTGGGAAAGAACTACCAAAATTCACAGCAGATGACCATCGATACCCCACCCCGTTCATTTAGGAGGTCGATTATGGCCTAAAAGTGGCTTGGCGTCAGTGACTTTGGTATCTGAAAATGTAGCCCCCCTTTGAAGGTCGCCCGTCGGAGCCCAAAACCTGAAATATTCTAAGGGATGGAACATGCATTTGCCCACTCTCTCACCACATGCGCATGAGAGCCCTCTCTCTCCCTTTCCATATTTTAAATTTTCAAAAATATCAAAAAATAATAAAATATGTGCTAAGTGTGAGCACATGCGCACATGTGCGCACCACAGAGGAGGGCACATGCGCCCACATTCTTTGCCACATGCGCCTACTCACCATTACATGCGCATGCCATAGCCACATGCGCCCACCTTCTTTGCAACATGCGCTACTCACCATTGCATGCGCATGCCATAGCCACATGCGCCCACCTTCTTTGCAACATGCAGCCTACTCACCATTGCATGCGCATGCCATAGCCACATGCGCCTGATGCATGGTGACATGCGCATGATTCCCATCACATGCGCATGACTCCTCTCTCCAAATGCATGCGCATGCTCTCCCTTTTGCAAACAACATGCGCCCGGTACCCGATACCAGATTAACATGCTATAAATACCCTCTACTTGATGAGACAGGAACGAGATCATCACTCCCAGAGCACTCTTCTTGCAGAGGTAAAAATTCCTCACCGGAATCCTCACTGGGATAAGGACATGCGCCCATCCCTTCGCCGGATGCCTTCGCCGGAAAGGGATTTCTCCCACCGGAGCAAAATCATCCAAGTCCCATGGGACATGCGCTCATCCTTTTATTGGAAGCAAATGGGAAATTTCCCAAGTCCTTGGAGGACATGCGCCCAAGGGAGAAGCCACATGCGCACAAGTGCACCCAAGGGGCAGGCACATGCGCTTACCTCCCTTCCCTTCCCTCTCTCTCCTCACTTTTCTCTCACATGCGCTTGGGATGGGATCACATGCACCCAACTTGAGATCACATGCGCCCACACCCCATGGGAAATGCGCCTGGACGCTGATGGGGAGGTGAGGCCTTCTGTGATGTGGCCCGCCTTTGATGTGGCCCACATTCCGATCAAGAGGACGCTCCTAGACACACATCAATGCCCTCTATCCATCCCCCGGACCAGATTCGCCAACGGTCGATGTTAAGTGGGCCAAATCAGCAATTTGATAAAAAAGGGCCAACACTTAACCAATATTGCAAACCTCGGAAACCCTTCCGAAAGAGCCGGAAATGGCCGAAATCGAGAGGAATCGGGCGAAATTTGACCGAACCCGAGAGGGAGACTTCTCTCCGCCATAACATAATATATCATAATCATGCACCGCAACAAGGTTATCCAAACTCAGGAGCCCCAAATACCTTAATCAAGTGGTCAGCAGGCCCACTACTTAGTTGTTTTCAGCCCTGGGAAGTGCCCAGTCAGCTCGGAAATAGACCCATGCTAAACAAATCGAAATGCGATCGCATTGCGACCCTCGTGGACATAATCCACCCCTATCCAAAGACGATCATGACAGGCATTCACCAAATCCTCCGATCAGATCATAAACAGGCCCTGGGAAGTGCCCTGATGGCCCGAAAATCTACTAATGCCAAATGAAATCAATCGCGATCTCAAAGATGCGAGGGCAAAATATCGATGACACAAAGATATATACGAAGAAGATTGATCAAAGCAAATGCATAATTTGTCTGACACACTTAACATCTAGCATAAATGCGATCTTCCCTTGAGCATGCATAAAGCATAGTTACTTTGTACTGTACTCATTTGCATCCATTGCATGAATTTATTTCATCTCGGATCGAGTTACGAAACTAAATCAAAGGGGACTATGGTTATCATCGAAAATTGTAACCAAAGAGTTCTAAACATCTGAAATACTTCATTGTTAAGACCAGTTGATGTGCGTCCTATCCAAGGCGGGATCCGTCAGTTGAGTGGCTAAGGTAATGAGTGCCTTCCAGCAAGTCACCCGTCCCATCAGAGACGGTCACTGGCCCTGGTTGCAGTAAGTGGACACCGTGAAGTGTATCTCTGAAAGTCATATCGTCCACAGAGATGCGTCATGACACTGAGATATACGACTCGGTCGAAACCCTGTTTGCACAAAGACCCCATGGAGTGCCCTCCAGTAAGTCACCCGTCCCATCGGAGACGGTCACTGGCCCTGGTTGTAGTAAGTGGACGCCCTGGAGTGTATCTTCAAAAGTCATATCGTCCACAGAGACGCGTCATGACACTGAGATATACGACTCGGTCGAAACCCTGTTTGCCCAAAGATCCCATGGAGTGCCTTCCAGCAAGTCACCCGTCCCATCGGAGACGGTCAGTGGCCCTGGTTGCAGTAAGTGGACGCCCTGGAGTGTATCTTCGAAAGTCATATCATCCATAGAGACGCATCATGACACTGAGATATACGACTCGGTCGAAACCCTGTTTGCACAAAGACCCCATGGAGTGCCCTCCAGTAAGTCACCCGTCCCATCGGAGACGGTCACTGGCCCTGGTTGCAGTAAGTGGACGCCCTGGAGTGTATCTTTGAAAGTCATATCGTCCATAGAGACGCGTCATGACACTGAGATATACGACTCGGTCGAAACCCTAGTTGCACAAAGATCCCATGGAGTGCCTTCCAGTAAGTCACCCGTCCCAGCGGAGACGGTCACTGGCCCTGGTTGCACTAAACAAAAACCATGAAGTGTATCCCTGAAAGTCATATCGTCCATAGAGACGCGTCATGACACTGAGATATACGACTCGGTTAAAATCCTGGTTGCTACTCAACTAGGAACGCCCGAGGAGTATGGGACCGACATCTAACTGGTCTTAACGATGGCTTAGTCTATAATAAATCCTAGACTTGGTCTCGGCGACCATGAACTCGAGACTATAATCCCTGACGATTTAAACTACTTGCTCGATCTATCCGAGCTTAATTCCTTTAATATTCCATCTATTGTATGACTGCAATTCATAGTGGAATCTTGTCGCTTTGTGCCGTGGTTTTCTCCCGTAAGGGTTTCCACGTAAAAATCTCTATGTTGTCTATGCTGTGCTTTATTTATATTTATGCTCCTTTAATGCTTTATTTAACTCATTTATAATACATGCATGCATTTACTTTTGCCTTTTAATCAAGGGTGATCATCCGTTGATGTAATCGAGGGTTCGTGACCAGTTCACAACCCGGAATGTAAAAGATCTCGGAATCTCTGGAATAAAATTCACCTCGCGGTGTTTTCTCGTGTATACTTTGTGATTGCTTATGATTGTCTATGAATGTCTCTATACTCAGAATTCCCTCAGAATAATGAAACACAAGAAAAAGACTGTTGACGAGCAATTTCAATTTTTCAAAGCTCTAACACCCGTCATAAAAATACGGGGAGGGCCTTAGGTCGTGCTGACCAACAGTCGATGTTTGTGTACTCCAGTGGTCACCCATCATAAAAATACGGAAAGAGGGCCTAGCGTTGCACCACTAGATTAAAAATCCTGATAGTCCTTCAACTCGGACAATCCGTAAGAAAATGGGATATAGACATCCGACTTGTCTAAAAACATGGCTCAGTCCATAATAAGAAAATAAATAGGTCTTTGCGACCATGAACTCAAGATCATAATCCCAGGCAGGTTAGTCTTTTGCCTTTTAATCAAGGGTGATCAATTAATTGATGTAATTCAGGGCTCGTGACAAATATCACAGCCTGAAATGTAAAAGATCTCAGAATCTCTGGAATAAAATTTGCCTTGCAATTTCTCTTCTAGTGCATACTTTCTGAATGCTTATAATTGTCTATGAATGTCTCTATACTCAGAAAATCTCCAGAACAACGAAACACAAGAAAGCTGCCTTCCGCATTTTTTAGTTCTAACATACGCTTTCTAGCCTTATAACCCAATTAATCCATTGAAAAATTGTAATCCTAAAAGATAAAGAGTGGGTTTTCACCGAGCATATTAAACCATGGTTGTTTAAATTGCTCTATTTGTCAGTTAATCAGTTTGAACTTAGTTTTGAACACTTATTAAGTTATTAAAAGATAGGTTTTTCATTGTCATGCTACTAAGTATCTCAGAATTTCACTATTTACATTATTTGGATTTCATAGAAGATATGTTTTCTAAGAGACAGTTGAGATTGAGAATTTCAAATTACTTTTCACTTATTTTGCTCGAGACTAGCAAAATGATGGTTGGGGGTGTGTTGGGCTCTGAATTGTGCAAATTCTAACCCTAATTCATCACACATTATGCATGGTTCATAGTATTAAAAGACTCATCTTATATGTTTATTTGTGATTGTAGGAAGATAAGAGAGATCTTATGAATTGATGATAAAAGACCCACCTTAGACACATTAAAAATCAAAGGAGAAAGAGCCAAGAGTTGGAAGAAAGAAGCAAGAAAGAAAGAGGAGAAAAAGAACAAAATACAAAAAGACGGTCTCAAGGATCGGTCCTCAAATCGGTCTTTAGGAGTCCAGAAAATTAGATTTCAGGCCAAACCTCGCCGGACTATTTTTAACATATAAGACCGGTCCTCAGTGTTCTAGGAACTCCGATTTTCAATTTTGTTCGTTGGTTTATCGGCAAAGACCGATCATTTAACCGGTCTGGCACCGACTTTCAAGTGCAAAATAGTTACACGGATTCTCAAACTTTCCAAGTCGGTGTGGGATTTCTTCTATAAAAGGCCACCTCCACTCTCTTCCCAAGGCATGTTAGGACGTGGGGAACATCAAGGAGGCTTGGAAGAAGGATTCTACTCCTAGTTTTCTTATTTTTCTTCTATTTTCTAGTAGTTTTTAAGTTTCTCTAATATTTTAATTCAATGATGTTAGAACTAAAACCTCTTAGTTAGAGCTAAGTGTTGAGCCTCCAATTTATACATGTCATAGCCCATTACATCACATTATATGCATGGTTTTCATGTTTAAAAACTAATCTAATACATGTTTTTATGATTATAGGAATGAGAGAAGATTTCACCAATTCATGGTTAAAAGAGTCACTTTGTATGCATTGAAGATCAATAAAACAAGTGCCAAAGAATGGTGAAGAAAGAGAGGAGAAAGAGAAGAAGAAAGAAAGAAGAAAAATGAAGAAAGAAAGAAGGAAAATGAAGAAAATAGGAGGCCCGATCGGTCAAGACCAGTCGGCCAACAGGTAGTCAACTCCCTGGACTGACAAAAGAAAGGTCAAGACCGGTCGGCCACGTGCAAACAGCGAATTGAAGCTTCTAATTCCGGATTTTAAGTTTCCTAAGTGCGGGAGGACTCCGTAGTTCCGCGTTTCTTCCAAATCAGTGACGCCTCTAAGCTATAAAAGGACACCTACAGCCTCTTCCTAACCCATCTAGCAACGTGGGGAGCAAAGAGATTAAGACCTAGGAGGCTTTCTAGCCTCCTACAACTAGTTTTTCTTCTTCTTCTAGTTCTAGTTTCTAGTTTTTAATGTTTTCTTTTAGCTAACCTCTTAACTAGAGCTAAGAGGTGAAGTTTGTAGTTTGTTTCAATGCTTTAATTCGTTTCTTCAAGTACCCTTTACTTATTTATGAATTTTCAAGTTTTAGTTTGAATAAAGTTTGGTTTTTTAGAAGTTTTGTGAGAGTTTATGTACTCCGGACATGAGTTCCTTGCAATTCTCTGAGATTACCATGATTGGGTTGTTTGAATTTGAATTTTAGTAACCCTTGAGCATGCCATAGTCTCTTGGCATGGCTGTTACTCCGAAGGCTACAAGTTCAAGTTCTATGTGCTTCATTAGAACTAGAAATCTGATTTCCAGATTTAAGTGGGACTAGTTGTGCTTGAATGTTATATCCTCCAATTAGACGAGAGATAAGACTTTAATTCTAATTGTGTTGTGCTTGGATGAATGGATTGGTATTGAACTATTACAAGTGGATCCTTGATGCTTTAGTTCTTCTTATTTTCAGATTTTCCTATTTTATGTGAAAAACTATTTTCTTAAACTTCTTATATTCTAGTTATTAGAGTACTTGGAATTGTTTACCTCTTTCCTTGTGAATCAACCTCGGTCTTACCGAGATTTATTACTACATCGCAGCCTTACACTTGAGGCGAGCGAACAAGTTTTTGGCGCCGTTGCCGGGGAAAAGGTTGAACGGTTCTAATTGTTCTAGTAGCTATAGAGTAGTTTTAGTTAGGTTGGATTTTCAGTTTTTATAGAAGTAGATTTTCTGATTTTTTTTCTAGATTACTAACAATTTTTTGTTTGATTTTGTAGGACATTGTTGTTGACATAGATCTCACTCTATTGGGTAACATCTCCCCATCTCCCTTCTTTTTGTTCTTTTTTCTAGATTAGGGTAGTTTCCAATTCCTTAAAATTTCATCATGTATGATTGGACAAATGGTGCGTACAAGTTGGAGGATGAGACGTCGGATTGGGGGACCCTAACTCATTGTGATCGGGATCCCTCCAAGCATGAATATTTTTATGAGATTCAAAGAACCTCCAATATCCCCCCACGTAAGACGATACGTGATTACATTAATGAAAGCAATACACATGTTGAGACACGACGTAAGACGATGGGGGAATACCAGAACGAAGCAAAATTGAATAATGATCATCTGGGAAAACATTACGTGATTACCGGATTGAAAATAACATGAGTGTTCCACCAGTTATGGTAGGAGGTGTGCAACAACAGAAGGAACGGGTGAATAGTAGCCAACCGGTTATGACAATGCGTGATCACTTGTATGGATATGCCTATCAACCATCATATAACTCTTCATCCTACAATGCGTACGGTCTTAATTGGGAAAACCACCATTCTCCTTGTTCAAGGGAAGAACCAACCGTGGTTATTAACAATCACCCTAAAACGTCTTCCTCTTGTGATGACATATATACACAAATACTTGAGGAAATATGGAAAGAGTATGTCGATGAACAATCAAATCAAGCATACTCGCCATCTTGTGAAGACGTTGAGCCCGAAATTGGGGGCATCAAATCAATCCCCTTTAATGAGGAGGATGGGGCTACCCAAGTCCCACATTCTTCAGATTTAATGAATAAACTTTTAGATGAGATTGATCTCAATGATCCCAATGTCATCATCAATTATGGTGAGTCCACTATCTTTTTTGGATGCTTTAAACTTAATGATGAAGAGATTTCAATGACAATTGACGAACCCGAGGAATCCATAAAATTTGAAAGCGGTAGTGGGGTTGCCTACAATGAGGGTTTGGTGAATGCTTATGAACCTATGGTTTCTTTTTCCAAGGGACATAATGATTATGAGTCTCTAGAGGATATGCATGCTAGAGAGATGGCCAAAGTCGATCTTTTTTAGTCCTTCCACCAACAACACATGCCAAATTCTATTGTGGTAGACCTCCCTTTGATTGAAAATTCTTTTCCTTTAGATGATGAGGTGGCACAATCTGAAATTTTAAAAGATCAACTAATGTTAGATGATGTGCTTACCACTAAATCTGAAAATTTTTCCTTGGAAGACCTCCTCTTTATAGAGGAGGAATTCCTTACCATTGAAACAGAATTTCTTTAATCATTAAGGGAGGACGAGGACCCTTCATCTAACTATCTCAATTTCCTAGAGGAATGCTTGGCCCACTCTTATGATCTTGATGATAAGATGATTAAGGAATTAGATATTTTGTTAAACACGATGTCGGTGCCTGAAGAACACCTTTCCATTGATTTACACTCTTTACCATTGTTGTGGAAGCACCGTACAATTCTGAATTTGTGGAGGAGACATCTTTAACCAATGAATGTCTCTCCACCATCATGGGTCCTTCAACCTATTGAAAATTCTGATTGGGAGGACCCATTTTTAATCAATCATAACCCATATCAGAATTTGAGGAGATATCTTTTTGTTGCTCTTATCTCCTCCTTTTATGAATGTGGTGTACAATATGATTGGACTTCAATGATGACAAGCACACATGTTTATTGTCGAGCAGGACTTTGGATGGTCCTCATGAGAAATTTATTGAAATTCATGAAGATCCTGCTCAAAGTTGATCATGTAGTCGATCAGACTAATCAAAGGTAGGGAGGTAGGTTAGGATTTATTTTTCTGCAATTAGGATTGAATAAGTATCATTGAGACAATGGAAGATGCTAGAATTGATCAACTTGCTATCCCAGGTACTCTCGTTCTCACTCTCTTCTGTTTTATTTCATTGCTCTCATGTCATGCTTATTGCATATCTTATTACATTGAGGACAATGTAAGATTTTGGTTGGGGGGTTGTTGAGCTCTTAATTGTGCATATTCTAACCCCAATTCGTCACTCATTATGCATGGTTTTCATGATTTAAAGACTAATCTAATGCATGGATTTGTGATTGTAGGAATAAGAGGGAGACTTCACTAATTCATAGTTAAAAGAGTCACTTTGTATGCATTGAAGATAAATAGAACAAGTGCCAAAAAGTGGAAGAAAGAAGGAAGAAAGAAAGAGAAGAGATAAGGAAGAAAATCTGAAATTTTGTTCTTAGACCTGTCTATAGACCGGTCGCCAGACAGGTCGACAGACAAGTCTACAGTGTATTTTTGGACTGTTTTTCTCCTCTTAGACCGGTCGCTAGACCGGTCGCCAGACAGGTCCAGATGAGTCCAGAAACACAAAACTCACTTGACTGTCTTTGAGGTTTTGAGACCGGTAGTGCAACCGGTCGTCCAGGAGCTTAGACCGGTCGTGCGACCGGTCGTCAGCGTAACAGAGCTTGTGCGTGAAGCTCCGATTTTCTCTGCACAATTTCGTAATTCCTTGGGCAATCTGGAATCTTCTGCGCCAATCTATAAAAGGGACTTCTCCTCTTCATACCAGGGCATGCTAGGATGTGGGGATCATCAAGGAAGCTTAGGAGATGGATTCTACTTCAAGTTTTCTTAGTTTTTCTTCCAGTTTTAGTAGTTTTTATGTTTTTTTATGCTTTTAGTTCAAGGACGTTAGAGATGAACTAAAACCTCTTAGCTAGGGCTAAGATGTGAAGCTTTTGATTTATTTTTAATGGATTGATGCAACCTAGGTTTCCTTTTTATGTTTTAATTGAAGAATTTAGTTCAATATGAGTTTAAATCAAGTACTAGTTTGGTTTTGCTTTGATCTCTTGATGACTCCGGGCTCATGTGATTCTTAGTGATTCTAAACTTAGTAGCTTATCTTCTGAGCATTGGTTATGCTTGTGTAGTTCATTGATCTATCATCGACTCCGCGCATGATAGACCCTTTGATTGCCTTGTGTACAATGGCTTGATCTTCATGTGGGAACTCATTCAACTAAAGTTCTTCTCTTTTGTTATAATCTGAATTAGTTGTTTGCTGATTGATTTTGATTTAATTAGAGTTCTAATCATTGATTATAATCAAGTCTAGTGACAGGATTTGATGAAAGCTATGGTTGTGAATCTTAACTAGATTGGAAAGAGGCTTGGCCTACACAATTGAGTGTGCCCAAGGCCTGAGCATTGTTGTGGAAATCGAATCAATGAATGAGCAACTGTTTTAGATAATTGTTGATTGAACCGCTCTATATTTCGATCGGATAGAGATATGAATTCGATTCCGATTGAGTTATGTGAGATCTAGTTGTGTTGATGCATTGAAACTTATCAAAAGTGGATCATTGGTGCTCTAGTGCCTTTTTAGATTGATATTACCTTACACATTCACTGTTTAAACCCAAATCATTATTTTTCAGCTTTAGTTCTTAATAGAATCTTAATTATTAGTTATTTTAGACAAATTCTGAGAATACCCATATATCAATCTCTGTGGGAATGATACTCGATCTTTCGAATTATTACTACTTCGCAACCCTACACTTGGGGAGTGAACAAGTTTTTGGTGCCGTTGCCGGGGATTTTTATACGGTATTTTAGAATTTTTTGAGATAGCTTTTAGTTGAGATTGTGTTAAGATAGGTTTAGGATTTGTTTTGCTTTCTAGGGTAGGTCTTCTTCTAAAATCATAATACTAACTTTGTTTTAATTTTGCAAGATTCTAACATAGATCTACAATTTAGGGATTTTTAGGAAGTTGACGAAGTAGACATCTTAAGTTCTCAAATCAGGTTTTATCCTTCTAACCTTACTCGTCTTCTTCTCCTATTCATTCATATCATATTCATCTCTTGTAGAGTGGGTGGAGACTCCTTTTGGATCTCTGATAGGTTGGCCTTGTGCCGCCTTAATTCCTATTGGTCGGCACTGCCGTCTTGGATCACCTTGTATTCAGAGATTTCTCTTCTCAATCCTATTCCTCTTCCTTCTTTTTCTGCACTTTTCTCAAAAGACTCAAAGAGTGGGTGGGGAGTTCTCTGAACCTCTATTGACCAGGAGAAATCGGTCTCTATCCTTGCTTATGGCTCAGCCATTGCAAGACACCTTGTGCTTTGGTCTTAGAGAGGAGTAAAGGAAGGAAGGAAGAATTCTTTTTTGTTTCATTCTTTTAGGATTTGTATGCCACATTGGGCTCGGGATTCTAATAACCGGCTCATTCGTGACAGAGTAATTGTTGAAGGGGTTGATAGAGAGCCTCATGCTAGAAAACGTCAAAATCTTGCCTGAAATTACTAGAGAGATGGCTGAAAATTAACCGAATCAAGGGGTTAATCAACATCAAAATCAAGCCCAAAACCTTACTGAATTGAACCAGCTAGGACGAGTACTCTCGCTTGCATAATTTTCCCTCACAATGTGGGAAATATTGATTTTAAACCGGGGTTGATCCAATTTCTTCCTAGATTCCATGAACTCGACTCTGAAAGCGCTTATCTACACATTAAGAGGTTCGAAGAGGTTATCGCCACAATAAACCATAACAATATAACCAAGGATACTATAAAACTCAAATTATTCCCTTTTTCCTTGAAAGAGAAGGCCAAATCGTGGCTACATTCCTTAAGGCCAAGGTTTATTGGGACATGGGCTGAGATGACTAGGGACTTTCTAAAAAAATTCTTCCCTACTCATCGAACCAATGCACTAAGAAGGGCCATAATGAACTTCGCCCAAAAAGAAGATGAAACCTTTTTCCAATGTTGGGAAAGGTATAATGAGCTATTAAACGTATGCCCACATCATGGCTATGAACAGCGGAGGTTGATTAGTTTCTTCTATGATGGATTAAACTTAACCATGCGCTAATTTGTGGAGATGATGTGCAATGGGGAGTTCATGAACAAGGAAATAGAGGAAGCTTGGGACTATTTTGACATGTTGGCTAAAAACACATAATCATGGGATACATCTAAGCCGACAAGTTCAAAACAACCCCAAGCCAAAGAAAAGGGAGAAATTTATGTTTTAAATGAGAAAGATGATCTAGGTTCTAGAGTGGCTAATCTCACACAAAAGGTCAAGGAGATGGAATTAAGGAAAGTGGACACAACCCAACAAAAGGGGACTGTTGAAACTATTTGTTAAATTTGTGCTTCCAATGTGCATCAAACGCCAGATTGTCCAACAATTTATGCGTTTTGAGAACTTTTATATGAACAATCAAATGCGTTGAATAGTTATCAACGACCTTTTAGTACTCCAAATCCAAACACAAACAATTCTAGTTAGAGAAACAACCCTAACTTCAATTGGGAAAATGGAACCAACCAAAGTAATCTTCAAAAGGGGCCCCCAATGTAATTTCCTATGGCCCCACCTCAAATGCGTATAGAGGATACATTGAAAGCATTCATGGAAGGTCAAGCTCAAATAAATCAATCAAACCATACAATAATGCTTGAGCTTAAAAATTCGGTGGAGGAAATCAAGGCTCGCTTAAACGCAAGGAAAGGATTCTTCCGGCCCAACCCCTACCAAATCCGAAATCACAATGCGAAATAAGCATGCCTAGTTCCTCTAACATGGAACATGTTAAGGCCATCACCACTCTTAGAAATGGAAAAACTATTGACAAATCTGACCCGGTGAAGGCCTCAAAGCCTAATGATCCGGTATCTTCCAAAGAGGATGATGGACTTAGCACCGCCATGAATGAAAAAGAGTCATTGAAAGAATATAGACCCGTTGCTCCATTTCCTCAACGCTTGATTTCAACCAAACCTCAAGATAAATATTAAGAATTTTTGGAGGTTTTTAAGTAAGTCAAAATCAACATCCCATTGTTGGATGCCATTAAACAAATACTGTCATATTCTAAATTTTTAAAAGACCTTTGCACGGTAAAAAGAAAAATACATGTGCAAAAGAAGGCATTTTTTACAGAGAATGTAAGTGCCATTATAAATCACGGGATGCCCATGAAATACAAATATCCCGGTAGTCTGACAATATCATGTGTAATTGGAGACTACCGGGTGAAACATGCTTTACTCGATCTAGGGGCAAGTGTGAACTTAATTCCCTTTTCGGTCTATGAACAATTGGGTTTAGGTGAATTAAAACCCACCAAAACCACGTTACAACTCGCTGACCGATCGATTCGTATTCCGAGAGGGGTGATTGAGGACGTTCTTGTCCAAGTTGACAAGGTTTACTACCCGATGGACTTTATCGTCTTGAACACACGACCCATGGTTAATATTGACCCTCAAATTCCTGTCATACTTGGCCGCCCATTCCTAGCTACATCAAACGCTATCATCAATTGTAGGAGTGGGGTCATACAAATGTCTTTTGGCAATATGATGATTGAGTTAAATGCTTTCAATATTGACAACCAACAAGAGGATGAAGATGAGGAGGTCCACGAAATAAACATGATCAATTCTATTGTGGAAGATGAGTCCCTCTCACCTTTCTACTCCGGTCACTTAGACAAAGACGTGACTTACTCGCTTGATAAGAACGATGATGTGATAGGGGATATGGTCACACCTTTAGAATTGGTATCGGCATATAATGTTAGCCAAGAGAGGGATGTGGAAACAACACTTTGTTGTGCTGAGAAATCAATTCATATTTCCACACCTCTATGGTTCATGCATACCGAACTCTACCCACCCTGGGAAGATCCATACTTGCAATATCAATGCCCAGGAAAATCTGAATGGAGACATATTTTTTCTGACAAATATGATAATGTCTCCTCGTATACATGTGGTGAAAACATTAAAGAACATGCTGAAATTCCTTTTTGGGATTTTCAGTGGCTTATCTGGATCACTCACACACATGTATATTGTAAAGCAGGATATTGGATGACTTTATTACAAAACCTTTTGATCCATCTAATGAATCTGCTTGACTTTATGCTTTTAGACGAGTTGTTGGGATTAACCTCCTAGTCTGACGAAGGATGATTTTAAATAGTTTTCCTAGAATGATATCCCATTAGGATTTGCTTTGATCAGTCAATTTAGTTGTGAAGTAATCCATCTCCAAAAGCTAATCTTGCCATGAAATATATTCCTCAGGTGATATCTCTCTTTCTCACTCCCTTTATTTTGTCATTGCTCTCATGTGTTGCATTCATTGTATATTTTCTTACATTGAGGATAATGTAAAGTTTTGGTTGGGGGGTGAGAGATTCTTTAGATGAATCTACTAGCTTTTGTGACATTTCGAGCAATGATGTAGAAATTTTTTGATTTTTCTAAAATTCAAAACTCTTTTGGAAAACTTTAATTCTATGCATTCGAGATGATAAGAGTATAAGAAAAGGAGATACGAAGTGAGTGATGTTGCAAGCTTTGAACTTCTCTTAATATAATGGTTTTATATGTGAATTATCCTATTTATGTGAGTGATAGAAAATTTGAACACTTTTACACCTAGTTCACATTACACGATTTTCATGGGTTGAAAGGATTATGTGATTTGTGAATTAGCTAGACTTTGATTTAAGGTGTTGAGAAACCAAGCCGGGGTACTTTGTCCATCCTTGTCCATGGAAAAATAACGACAGATACGGATTTCTAAAAATCCTATCTAATGAAAAAGAAAAAGGAAAAGGAAGGATGAAAATTGGGAATGATGGAAAACATGGTGGAAAATTCTGAAAAGGGCTACCTATTACCAACCGGGGGATGGTCTATCAGTAACCAAAGCCGGAAATGGGAAGTAGTGTGAAAGCCGTCGGAAGGACGGTAAGACAAATTCCTGTCATAAGCTTGTTGTTGCTCTATGCAGCTTGAAATCCATAGTTTAGTTGATCTATGAAGAAGGTAAGCCCAGAAACTCATGAGATGAACTTTCACTATGCACACTAGGTTGAATTTGTTCGAGTTCTTCCATTCATCAATCAATCAACGAGAATTTCATATGGACACTTATTATGTTTTGAAAGTTTAAGGTTTTAACTTCTATTACCTAATTTTTCTGGATTTTACACTTGTATGTCTCGGAATGGATAGAAGCATAGTTTCTAAAGGAGAGTTGGGTTTTAGAGAATGAAACTTGTTTCACGCATGTTTTGCTAGGGACTAGCAAAATGCTGGTTGGGGGGGGGGTGTGTTGAGCTCTTAATTGTGCATATTCTAACCCCAATTCGTCACTCATTATGCATGGTCTTCATGATTTAAAGACTAATCTAATGCATGGATTTGTGATTGTAGGAATGAGAGGGAGACTTCACTAATTCATAGTTAAAAGAGTCACTTTTTATGCATTGAAGATAAATAGAATAAGTGCCAAAAGGTGGAAGAAAGAAGTAAGAAAGAAAGAGAAGAGATAAGGAAGAAAATCTGAAATTTTGTTCTTAGACCTGTCTGTAGACCGGTCGCCAGACAGGTCGACAGACAGGTCTACAGTGTACTTTTGGACTGTTTTTCTCCTCTTAGACCGGACGCCAGACCGGTCGAGATGAGTCCAGAAACACAAAACTCACTGGACTATTTTTTAGGTTTTGAGACCGGTCGTGCGACCGGTCGTCAGCGTAACAGAGCTTGTACGTGAAGCTCCAATTTTCTCTGCGCAATTGCGTAATTCTTTACGCAATCTGGAATCTTCTGAGCCAATCTATAAAAGGGACTTCTCCTCTTCATACTAGGGCATGCTAAGACGTGGGGATCATCAAGGAAGCTTAGGAGACGGATTCTACTTCAAGTTTTCCTAGTTTTTCTTCCAGTTTTAGTAGTTTTTATGTTTTTTGAGGCTTTTAGTTCAAGGATGTTAGAGATGAACTAAAACCTCTTAGCTAGGGCTAAGAGGTGAAGCTTTTGATTTGTTTTTAATGGATTGATGCAACCTAGGTTTCCTTTTTATGTTTTAATTGAAGAATTTAGTTCAATATGAGTTTGAATCAAGTACTAGTCTGGTTTTGCTTTGATCTCTTGATGAATCCGGGCTCATGTGATTCTTAGTGATTCTAAACTTAGTAGCTTATCTTCTAAGCATTGGTTATGCTTGTGTAGTTCATTGATCTATCATCGACTCCGGGCATGGTAGACCCTTTGATTGCCTTGTGTACAATGGCTTGATCTTCATGTGGGAACTCATTCCACTAAAGTTCTTAGCTTTTGTTATAATCTGAATTAGTTGTTTGCTGGTTGATTTTGATTTAATTAGAGTTCTAATAATTGATTATAATCAAGTCTAGTGACAGGATTTGATGAAAGCTATGGTTGTGAATCTCAACTAGATTGGAAAGAGGCTTAGCCTACACAATTGAGTGTGCCCAAGGCCTGAGCATTGTTGTGGGAATCGAATCAATGAATGAGCAACTGTTTTAGATAATTGTTGATTGAACTCCTCTATATTCCGATCAGATAGAGATATGAATTCGATTTCGATTGAGTTATGTGAGATCTAGTTGTGTTGATGCATTGAAACTTATCAAAAGTGGATCCTTGGCGCTCTAGTGCCTTTTTAGATTGATATTACCTTACACATTCACTGTTTAAACCCAAATCATTATTTTCCAGCTTTAGTTCTTAATAGGAGCTTAATTATTAGTTATTTTAGACAAATTCTGAGAATACCCATATATCAATCTCTGTGGGAACGATACTCGGTCTTTCCGAATTATTACTACTTCGTAACCCTACACTTGGGGAGTGAACAGGGGTGAGATTCCTTAGATGAATTTACTAGCTTTTGTGACATTTCAAGCAATTATGTAGAAAATTTTCAATTTTTCTAAAATTCAAAACTCTTTTGGAAAACTTTGTTTCTATGCATTCGGGATTATATGAGTATAAGAAAAGGAGATACGAAGTGAGTGATGTTGCAAATCTTGTACTACTCTTAATATAATGGTTTTATATGTGAATTCCCCTATTTATATGATTGATAGAAAATTTGAACACTTTTACACCTAGTTCACATTACACGATTTTCATGGTTTGAAAGGATTATGTGATTTGTAGATTGGCTAGACTTAGATTTGAGGTGTTGAGGAACCAAGCCGGGGTACTTTGTCCATCCTTGTCCATGGGAAAATAACGAAAGATAGGGATTTCTAAAATTCCTATCTAATATAAAAGAAAAAGGAAAAAGAAGGATGAAAATTGGGAATGATGAAAAAAACGGTGGAAAACTCCGAAAAGGGCTACCTATTACCAACCGGGGGATGGTCTACCCGTAACCAAAACCAGAAATGGGACGTAGTGTGAAAGCCATCGGAAGGACGATTTTTGGGGCTCAAATTTGCACCCATTGTAAAACAACATCCCGTGGTCTATTGACAATAATTTGGATCAGTTTTGAGGTCGGGAAAGCCCTGCAAACGCCAGCACAACCCTGATCAGTTGGTAGCGACCAAAATTCGTAAACAGCATTTCGGAGCGGAACTAAACATGCATTTCACCGCCAAATGATCCGAAATGTCCTAAAACCCCTAATTTGTAAGTTTTGAAGTCATCCGGTGCATATTTTTACCCGCGCACCTCGAAATGCGTTCCGTCCCTGCTCGGAACTGACCAGAAAGGGTCCATAAGCCTACAGCTACCATTTCAGAGTGGAACTGGACATGCACTTCACCGCCAAATGATTCGGAGCACCCCAAAACGCTTAAATAGCAAGTTTGAAGTCATTACAATGCGTCTTTCCATGCGCGCACTCCCCGGAACAACGTTCCTATACGACAAGCCGACCCGAAGGCTCCAAATTAGGAAGGAAGTACCAAAATTGGCAACATATGGACTTCCACACCCCATCCCGTTCATTCATGAGGTCAATCATAGCCTAGAAGTGGCTTGGCGACAGTGAGTGCATGTCTACAAAAGGTAGCTGTCCTTTGGAGGTCCCCCGTCGGAGTTGAAATCCTGAAATTTTCTAAGTGCTGGAATCCTGAAAATCTGGCTAAGTAGTGGGAAAGCGCCGGCAAAGGACATGCGCCTGGCCTCCAACCACATGCGCTTGCACCCTATAAGTGAAAGGGAGTGAATTAAACACTTTTTCGAAAAGCGCCGGGAAATGCGCCGGTAAAGGACATGCGCCTGGATCCTCCACATGCGCTTGGCTTTGCTTCTGGCACATGCGCCGGGAAATACCCGCCGGACCGGACCCGAACCCGATTACCCTCCTATAAATAGTGAAGTCACTTCATTTCATCAGCACGAGATCATCCCCTACCGACCTCAGAGTGATGTAAGCACCACATGCGCTTGCTTTCTTTCCCCTCGCTGGATGACTTGGTCGGAGTGGTCTCCTCCTCTTATGCTCATATCAACTTGAATGCATAGAACCGGTGTTTTCCAAAAGAGTTTCGAATTTTTGAAAAATCGAAAAATTTCCACATAATTGCTTGAAATGTTGCAAAACGCTGGATTCATCCAAGTGATCCTACACCCCCCAACCAAATCTTGCATTGTCCTCAATGTAAAAGATGTGCAATGAGCAAAACATGAGAGGAATTTGAAAATAAAAGGGAGTGAGGAATGATAGTACCTGAGAGAGTGAAAAGTGGAAATCTTCCTCCTTCTAACAAACCTATGAAAAAGAAAACAAAAGCAGCAAAATACTAATCCTAACTACTCTATACCTCCATCAGACTAGGAGATCAATCATCCTGATTCACAGGATCATTCAAAGGTATGGACATACCTTCTGAAGGGAATTTCTCAAAGAACGGCTTTAATCGCTGCCCATTTGCTTTAAAAATGTTGCCGTTCCTAGGATTCAACAGCTCGACAGTCCCATATGGATAGACAGTTTGCACAATGTAAGGACCAGTCCATCGAGATCTCAATTTTCCCGGAAATAGATGTAAGCGAGAATTATACATGAGGACTTTTTGATTGATCGTGAATGTCTTGTGAAGAATATTCTTATCATGGAATATCTTCATTTTGTCCTTGTAAATTCTCGCATTCTCATAAGCTTCATTCCGGATTTCTGCAAGTTCATTCAATTGTAGTTTGCGTAACGAGCTTGCCTTGTCAGAATTGAAATTCATCTTCTTAATAGCTTAATATGCCCTATGTTCCAACTCCACGGGCAAGTGACAAGCCTTCCCATAGACAAGTCTATAGGGAGACATTCCAATAGGAGTTTTAAAAGCTGTTCGGTAAGCCCAAAGCGCATCGGTAAGCCGAAGCGACCAATCCTTGCGATCGGGATTCACCGTTTTCTCTAAAATGTGTTTAATCTCCCTATTGGATATCTCAGCTTGTCCACTAGTTTGTGGGTGATAGGGAGTGCTCACTTTGTGTGTTACGCCATATTTCTTCATTAAGGATTCAAAAGGGCGATTACAAAAGTGAGACCCTCCATCACTTATGATGACTCGAGGCGTTCCAAACCGGGAAAGAATATTTTCTTTTAAAAATAGAATGACCGTTTTATGGTCATTATTCCGGCAAGGGATAGCCTCGACCCATTTGGAAACATAGTCGACGGCAAGCAAGATGTATAGGTTTCCAAAAGAAGATGGGAATGGGCCCATGAAATCGATGCCCCAACGATCAAAAATTTCGATTATTAAAATGGGATTGAGTGGCATCATATTTCTACGGGAGATTCCCCCTAATTTCTGCAAGGTTCACATGCTTTGCAAAACTCATGTGTGTCTTTGAACATAGTGGGCCAATAAAACCCACATTGCAGAATTTTCGTTGTGGTCTTTTTAGCCGAAAAGTGGCCACCACATGCTTGAGAATGACAGAAGGAGATGATACTTTATTGCTCATTATCTGGGACACATCTCCTTATGATTTGATCGGGACAATACTTGAATAAGTATGGGTCGTCCCATAGGAATTTCCACACCTCCGAGAAGAATCTATCCTTATCTTGCTTTTTCCAATATGTAGGAATTGTACCTGTAGCAAGATAGTTAGCAATGTCCGCATACCATGGCAATTGGGAAACAACAAAAAGTTGTTCATCAGGGAACATGTCATTGATTGCAGTCGTTTCAGGGGAATCAGTGAGGACAAGTCGAGAGAGGTGGTCAGCTACTACATTCTCTACTCCTTTCTTATCACGTATTTCTATGTCGAATTCCTGGAGTAGAAGGATCCATCTTAACAACCGTGGTTTAGCATCCTTCTTAGAAAGAAGATACTTAAGTGCGGCATGGTCAGTGAATATAATGATCTTGGATCCAATCAAGTAGGACCTAAACTTGTCCAAGGCAAAAACTACGGCTAAAAGTTCCTTTTCAGTAGTGGTGTAGTTTGCTTAGGCTGAGTTTAGGGTTCTACTTGCGTAGTAGATGAGACATGGCTTTTTATCTTTTCTTTGGCCTAACACGGCCCCAATAGCATAGTCGCTAGCATCGCACATAATCTCAAAAGGAAGGCTCCAATCAGGTGGTTGCATTATTGGAGCGCATGTCAACATACCTTTAAGGGTGGTAAAGGCCTTTTGACATTCTTCATTCCACTCGAATGAATTTTCCTTTTGAAGTAGGTTACATAAAGGGCGAGAGAGTGAACTGAAGTCCTTTATGAACCTTCTGTAAAATCCTGCGTGTCCCAAAAAGGACCGGATATCTCGTATGCTTTTGGGTGGTGGAAGGTTAGAGATAAGATCAATTTTCGCTTTGTCCACCTCAATTCCATTTTGTGAAACGATGTGACCAAGTACAATTCCCTTTTTAACCATGAAGTGGCACTTCTCCCAATTGAGCACAAGGTTCTTCTCTTCACATCTTTTCAGCACAGACTTCAAGTGCTCAAGGCACTCATCAAAGCTACAACCAAATACGGAAAAATCATCCATGAAGACTTCGAGAATGGTCCCCACCATGTCAGAAAAGATGCTCATCATACAACGCTGAAAGGTGGCGGGGGCATTACATAGTCCAAACGGCATCCGTAGATAGGCGAAAGTGCCGAATGGACATGTGAATGTAGTCTTTTCTTGGTCTTCACGGGCAATTTCTATTTGGTTGTACCCTGAATAGCCATCAAGGAAGCAAAAGTGGGAATGACCCGCCAACCGTTCTAAAATCTGATCAACAAACAGTAAGGGGAAGTGGTCTTTCCTCGTGACAGTATTTAGCTTCCTATAGTCAATGCACATTCTCCAACCGGTAGTGACTCTAGTTGGTACGAGTTCGTTATTGGCATTGGCTACGATGGTTATTCCAGATTTCTTAGGCCCCACTTGAGTTGGGCTCACCCATTGGCTATCGGATATTGGGTAAATGATACCTACATCCAATAGTTTCACCACTTCGGCCTTAACCACATCCTTCATGTTTGGATTTAGTCGTCTTTGTAGTTGCCGGGATGTCTTTGCATTTTCCTCAAGGTGTATGTGGTGAGTACAAATCAGTGGATCTATTCCTTTGAGATCCACAATTGACCATCCAATGGCACTCTTGTGCTCTAATAGAGTGGCTATTAGCCTACTCTCTTGTTCCTCATCCAAGTGGGAAGAAATCACCACTGGATATGTCTCATCTCGACCTAAATAAACATATTTTAGCTCACTTGGCAATGGTTTTAGGTCGAGTTTTGGTGCCTTGATGTTGGATGGGAGGGCCTTGTTCTCATTTACAGGCAAAGGTTCAATTGGGGCCCTCCATCTTTTATTCTCAACCACCGGCATCACATCTAGAATGGCATCCATCTCTTTTGTTATGTCATCATTTATCTCATGAGAATGGGCCACACATGCCTCCAAAGGGTCGAAAGATAGTGACAAGTGGATTGTATCCTCCACGAATGATTCAATCATGTTTAATTCGTGGACATCATCATCAACCTCCCGTGGTTGTTTGCATAAATCAAATATGTTGAGCTCAAGGGTCATATTTCCAAATGACATTTGTACAAGTCCGTTTCTACAATTGATAATGGCATTTGAGGTAGCTAGAAATGGTCGTCCAAGTATGACGGGAATTTGAGCACCGGTGCCTATCACGGGATGTGTGTCCAAGACAATAAAATCTACTGGGTAGTAGAATTTATCAACTTGGACTAGAACATCCTCTATCATTCCTCTCGGTATCCGGATGGATCTATCAGCAAGTTGGAGTGTGGTTTTGGTGGGTTTCAATTCACCTAACCCAAGTTGTTTGTAGACCGAATATGGAATGAGATTCACACTTGCCCCCAAGTCGAGTAGGGCTTGTTTGATCCGGTAGTCTCCTATGATGCATGAGATGGTTGGACTACCCAGATCCTTGTATTTTTGGGGCACCTCTTATTTGATGATGGCGCTCAAATTCTCAGTCAAAAGAACTTTGTTGTGAACGTTGTGTTTCCTTTTGACTGTACACAATTCCTTTAGAAATTTGGCATAAGATGGTATTTGTTTTATTGCATCCAACAGCGGAATGTTGATCTTCACCTGCTTGAAAACTTCCAGAATCTCCAGATTTTTATCTAAAGGTTTAGGTGAAATCAACCTTTGTGGAAATGGGGCAACCGGCTTGTATTGTCTTTCCGGTTCTTTCTCTTTTGGGCTATCATCCTCTTTGGGAATTTCCGGATCCTTAGGCTTTGGGGCCTTCACCGGATTAGATTTGTCAATTTCTTTCCCACTTCTCAAAGTGGTGATAGCTTGGACATGTTCCGTATGGTGGGAGGATGAGCTTGCATCTTGTATCTCATACTGGGTCCTTGGGTTAGGAAGAGGTTGAGCAGGAAGTGTGCCCTTCTCTCTAACACTAAGGTGAGCTTCAACTCTAGCCAGAGATGTTTTCAATTCATTGATGGCTTGGTTTGAATTTTGATTGAATTTCAATTGCTCTTGCATGAACCCATCTATTTTTAGAGAATTTGTCTTGTTATACTCATTCTGGACCGATACGAATGCACACAGCATCTCTTCTAGTGATACTTTTGGAGTGTTGTTTGCATTTGCAGTGGGTCCATTCCTCCAACTGAAGTTGGGATGGTTCTTCCAATTAGGATTAAACGTGTTTGAGTTTGGAGAACCATATTGCTGTTGATAACTGTTTATGGCATTTGTTTGTTCTTGTAAGATGCCTTGGACTGCTGAAATTGTGGGACAATCTTGTGTAGTATGTTGAGTTCTAGCACAAATTCCACAAACAGTTTCAACATCAGTGGAGTTGATTGTTTCTCCTTTCCTTAATTCCATGGCTTCGACCTTTCTTGTGAGGCTAGCCAACCGTGCACTTATACTATCTTCTTCTGATAAGACATACATTCCTCCCTTTTCCTTTTGTTGGCCAGTCTTGGAATTTGTTGGTTTAGATGTGTCCCAAGACTGTGCACTCTCAGCCAATTCTTCCAAATAATCCCATGCTTCATCAGCTTCCTTATTCATGAACTCCCCATTACACATCATCTCTACAAATTGGCACATGGGTGAAGTCAGTCCTTCATAGAAAAAGCTTATAACCCGCCAAATTTCATAGCCATGATGTGGGCATGCGTTTAATAGGTCCTTAAACCTCTCCCAACATTGGAAAAAGGTTTCATCTTCCTTTTGGGCAAAGTTCATGATAAGGCGCTTCAACATATTCGTTTTGTAAGTAGGGAGGAATTTCTTTATGAATTCTCTGTGCATATCAGTCCATGCACCAATTGATCTTGGCCTCAATGCATAAAGCCAACCCTTAGCTTTATCTTTAAGAGTGAAAGGGAAGAATTTAAGTCTCACCACATCTTCCGTTACGTTTGCAAAGTGCATGGTGGTGATTACCTCGTCAAACTCTTTAAGGTGTTGATAAGCACTTTCACTATCTAATCCATGAAATTTAGGGAGAAGTTGAATCACTCCCGGTTTCAAATCTACGTTCCCTGCATTTGGTGGAAATACAATGCACGAGGGAGTGCTTGTTCTTGCAGGTTGCAAGAAATCACGTAAAGTCCTTGGTCGGGGAACATTCTCAACCACATTCTCCCCTGTTTCAGTTTGATTTTGGACCGGGTTAGGTTGATTTGCAGCCATATTTTCCAATAAAATTGGAGAGTCTAGATGTCTCCTAGCACGTGGCTCTCTATCAATTCCTTCTACTATCCCCCCTTCACTTATGAGTCGGTTATTGGAATCCCAAGCCCAATGTGGCATGCAAAACCAAAAATAAGAAACGGAAAGAAAGAAGAATTCTTCCTCCCTTTTCTTTACTTTTCTCTAAGACCGAAGCACAAGGTGTCTTACAATGGCTAGGCCAGAAGCAAGGATAGAGACCGATTTCTCCTGGTCAATAGGGGTTCAGAGAACTCCCCACCCACTCTTTGAATCTTTTGAGAAAAAGTGCAGAAAAAGGAGAAAGAGGAGTAGAGATGAGAAAAGAAATCTTTGAGCACAAGGTGATCCAAGACGGCAGAGCCGACCAATAGGAATCCAGGTGGCAAAAAGGCCGACCTTTTAGAGATCCAAAAGGAGTCTCCACCCACTCTACAAGAGATGAATAAGATAGGAATGAATAGGAGAAGGAGAAGAGTAAGGTTTAGAAAGATAGAACCTGATTCGTACTTGAAATCCTTGTATCTTCTTCAGCTTCCTAGAAATCCCTGAAAAGAAAAATCAAATAAACAAACTAAGTTAGTCCTAAAATCCTAAAAATCCTAAATAGATATTAATTTCAGAAATTTGTGAAAACCATCAAAATCCCCGGCAGCGGCGCCAAAAACTTGTTCGCTCCCCCAAGTGTAGGGTTGCGATGTAGTAATAAACTCGGTAAGACCGAGGTCGATCCTCAGGGACTTATGTAGGATTTCACAAACTCATCCACAAGTGTCTATCTACTAATCAGATTTTTGTATGAAATTGATATGAGTAACAGAAGTTGAATTAAATCGAAAGTAACTAATTATAAGAAGGCACTAGGGGTTCAAGGATCCACTTGTAGCAATCCTTGATGTTCAATCCGCTGTGGTTTCTCATTCTCTCAACTAGAATCGACATTAAGGTCTATCTAGTCGGATGATAGAGCTGTTAAACCAAACAGTCTGTAATATGTAAGTTCTATGCATAAGATTCACTCAATGCAGGCTGATCTGAGCATGCTCAATTGCATAGGTCATTCCCCTTTCCAAAAGGTCTAGTTCACAATCATAACCATCCTCAAGTCCTGTCACAAGACAAGGCTAGATCAGGATTTGAACTGGATTCAAATCACATGCACAGTCCATACATATTCCAGAAAAACAGAAAAATAGAACTTTGGTAGGAAGTTCCTTTATGAAGATCATAGTACTAGAGCGCACTCCGATTCCTCGGATCATACAGGTCTAGACCGTCACAAACCAATTAAGCAATTAAGTAATTCTCCCAAACATCCATGAGTCATCATAAGACTAAGAAAAACTACTCAAAAGCTTGTATAAACTTCAAACCTTAGTTCATAATCATGAATTCCACACTTAAAACCACTTAACTACGAATTAAAACATCTTGGATCCACTACAAGCTTCACCTCTTAGCCCTAGCTAAGAGGTTTAGCTGCTCATGATCCAAGGAAACATGAAACAACTACTAAAAGCATGAAAACAGCAAAGCAAACCAAAAGGAGTTGTGAAACTCCAATCTCCACTTCCACAGCCTCCAACCTCGCTTGAACCCTTCCAGGATGCCCTAGGAACGATTCCTAGGTGTCCTTTTATAGTCTGGAGGCTCCACAACTTCGGAAGAATCGAGAAATTGCGTAAGAGTTACGCAGCGCAGAGAAAATCGGGCTGAAATTGGAAGTTTCTAACTTCTTACGCACAGCCGACCGGTCATGACCGGTCGGCCTCAATAGATGGTCATTCCAGCAAGCATGGCCGACCGGTCATGACCGGTCGGCCTTGTTCAACATCAGTCCAGCAATCATGTCCGACCGGTCATGACCGGTCGGACGTCTTCATCCATGTTCCAGCAGCCATGGCCGACCGGTCAAGACCGGTCGGTCATCTTCATTATAGCTTCAGTGTGTATGGCTGACCGGTCTAGACCGGTCAAGCTTCCTTGGCCGACCGGTCACGACCGGTCAGCCTCTTTTCTTTTTGTTTTCTTTCTTTCTTTCTTCTGCTTTCTTCCTTCTTTACTTCCTTCTTTGCTTCGGTCCTCCTTTGGGTCTTCATCTAAGGGCCTAACATGCTCTTTTCATCTTCAAATGGGTGGAGTTCACTCTCAATCTTGTAGTCACAAAACATGCATTAGATTCTGTTAGTGCACTTTTCTGTGGCATACTAGTGCACCTTGTTTGTCAATTACTTAGGTCAGTAGGTCTAGTGTCGGTTGAGCTTAATGAAGACGAAGACTGAAGACTCAAGTGGCCCGGCTGCATCAAGAAAGAAGAAACAGGTAAATGTGATGCCTTGGTGTGCCTTGCCTTGACCAAAACCTAACCCATAACCTCTTAGATGACTTGGACCAACTAGGTATACCCTTAGTCATCATCATTAGTCTTAGAACTCCATGAAAAACATGATAAAATAGACTAATTTAAGAGGTGGAAGCTGCTGCAATAAAAAAGGCTCAAACAGCAGTTTCCGATAGGTGTTCCGATAGGACTCCGATCAATCGGACAGTGGCTCCGATAGGACTCCGATCAATCGGACAGAAGCTCTGATCAATCGGACAGAATCTCCGATCAATCGGAAATTTTTCCAGCAACCTTGAAAATCCACTGGACATATTTCCGATCAATCGGACAGTCTTCCAATCCATCTGAAGGGGTCCGTCCGATCAATCGGACAGTGTTCCGATCAATCGGAATATCTTCCAGAGACTTCACTGGATAGATTTTCGATCAATCGGACTTGTCTCCGATCAATCGGACAGGTCTCCGATCAATCGGAACTTCTTCCGATCAATCGGAGATGCGCGAATCTGCCCGTTTTTTGACCGTTGGAAGAAAATCTATTTAAAAGGGGGATTCGTTTTTTGAGCCAAGAGAGGGGATTTTGAGGAGATAAAAGCCACCATTGCTAGAGATCATTAGAGGCTCTATCCCAAACTTAAAGCAAGTCATTCTCCTTGTGTTTTCATCACAAGCTTGAGCCATTCAATGGCATCTTGAGAATGAACTTGTTCCCTCTTGACTCCTAGGGTGTAGACACCTTGATGATAGTTAAATCCTTTGTCTAAACACTACCTAGGAGTCCATTTAGGTGCATTCCTCTAGGAAACCCATTTCCTACCATTTGTAGAGGTTTCACCATTCCCTAGCACCTTGGGCATCTCCAATGGAGCATCACATGCAAGGTAGCTGATCTTGGAGATGAAGCCTTGGCAAAGCAACGGCGTCAAAGATCGGGGGAGCACAAGGGGAGCTGATTCAAGCACGGGAGAGCGAGAAGAAGCAACCCGAAGCGGCGCTGAACAAGGGGCTCAATCCGACAAGTAGGTTGTCTTGTTAAGAGTCCATCCACTCAATTCCCTGTGGGAGTTGAGTGTAGAGTTTGTTTGACAAACTCGCCCCGGGGTCGTTAGCCAATCCTTGGCCTATTAGTTGGGCCTAAAATCTAGGGACGTCAGTCGTTCCTTGGCACGTTAGTCGGGCCTAAAACAAAGTCTCCAAGGGGGAGCCACCAACACGGGTGCAAACGTGTAGGTTGGGAGGAACCTGTAAACTCCCCGGTTGGGTGGATCCGAGTTAAAACACCTTGGTTGGGAGGAACCAGATTTAAACTCCCCAGTGAATGCCGGTGTGCTCAAAGGGGTTGAGTACTTGAACCGGGAGTGGAGTAGACAAGTAGTCGAACCACTATACATCGTTGTGTTTGTGATTGTTCTTGAGCACATTTCTCTTTATGCATTATGTTTAATTGATTAATTATGAATGCTTAGTTAGGAATGTATGCTAGGCACTTGATAGGCACATCCACACTCACAAGATGTACATTCACTACCTCATGTTGACTTGAGCATTTCTTGATCCATCCTCTCTAGTCCACATGAGTTGATTAGACTAGGTTGTTAATTGCTTTATCTTTTGCTAGTCTATTAATTGGACCCACTTAGGCTTGGAAGCCAAAGTGTTTATCGCTTACGTAGTTTAATTTGTTAAATCTGATAAGTAGGTGAAAAAGATTTTGAAAAGGTCCTAATCACCCCCCTCCTATAGGTTTAGCCATAATTCTAGTTGCTCCTCAAGCTTCCGCACGCGTATGCGTAGGGTGTCGTGTTAGGCTACCCGACGCAATTTCAGATTCATCTATAAATCATGCAAACCTCGCACAATGAGTGATGAATTGGGGTTAGAATATGCACAATTAGGAGCTCAACACCTACACAATTGAGTGTGCCCAAGGCCTGAGCATTGATGTGGGAATTGAATCAATGAATAAGCAACTGTTTTGGATGATTGTTGATTTAACCGCTCTATATTCCGATTGGATAGAGATATGAATTCGATGCCGATTGTGTTGTGAGAGACCTAGTTGTGTTGATGCATTGAAACTTATCAAAAGTGGATCCTTGGCGCTCTAGTGCCTTTTTAGATTGATATTACCTTACACATTCACTGTTTAAACCCAAATCACTATTTTCTAGCTTTAGTTCTTAATAGGATCTTAATTACTAGTTGTTTTAGACAAAATCTAAGAATACCCATTCATAAATCTCTATGGGAACGATACTCGGTCTTTCCTGAATTATTACTACTTCGCAACCCTACACTTGGGGAGTGAACAATTTCAGTTACCGCCGGCGACTCCGCCATACCCTCAACACTGGAAGCACCAGGGGCCATAGACACAATCGTGTCATTCCCTAGCATAGTGGACCCTTACAGATTATCCTCTCCAATGGGCCAAGCCTGCTCTCTCACGCCAGTATGGTCTGATATTTCATTCACCGGCCCAGTCATCGTCGGGTCATCTTCACAAATTAACTGACCGACATCCTTATCACCTTCAACCACCAGGATACCTGTGAACCCGGCTTCTTGAGACCATTTCCCTAAAGGTATTCCAAAAGCATGCCAGCCATCCAACGTAGTATCCTCCTTACGATGGTCAATTGACACACTCAGGGAGATCTTATGCCTAATGCTCGACGATAAATACGCTTCAACCTGCTCTCTATAATAACCCAATCCGTCAGCGAGGACCTCTGTCAGCCTCGGAGGAGGAATGTAGAGTGGATCATTAATAGAGCTATGGTTCCGAACCAGAGCATACTGATGCACCCACCATCTCAGGCAGCTATAAGGACCGCCGGTCTTCCGATAGAGGCCGAGAAGCATGAACCTCACGCCCGTTCGCGTCATCAAAAGTTGATGCCATATCCACTCCCACTGAGTAGGACCCGTGCCATATGCCCGCTCTACTTTGGTTACATCCGGTAGCGTTATCGGAACACCCTGATCGTACCCGAATTGCCTGGCAAACCAGTTAGGGTAATAAGGTTCTCGCCAAAACTCTATTCCTTCGCGCAGCGGAAGTGAGGCAGTACGAATAGACACCAGAAATTCCCTATCAATGGTATTCACAGAATGTTCATCGTCAACGAATTCTCGATCTTCTCCGACATCAGAAACAGAAAAGTGGTAGAAATAAATCTCCGCCCAACTGCCAATTTTGGAAGCTATCCAATCAGACGACTGTGTTATCATGTTAAGTTTCCTGTAGCGATAAAGAGGTGCGTGATCGGCATGAAAATACTGGAAGAGATCCACTCTGTATGTTCACTGGGAAATATATGCCCAACCATAAGCAGAAGAAATGCCATGGGCAATAAACTGCGTTCATCCCTACTTAGGGTTGGTCTTTGTTACTCGCAATATTGCCAAAAGCCCTATATAAACTGCATAGCACCGACGGTGCTAGAGAAAATCGACGACCATTTGCAAGAGCTCCCGCCACGGCGAACCAAGAAACCCTGACACCATCAGCACTCTTGGAGCTAGGCATCATAACCGCCGACAGCCAGTATGCTAAGAAGCCTGCCAGTTCACAAGATGGCGTAAGCTCATTCAGATTGTGAAACTTTTGTTCGAAACATTCCCTCATTAAGGCCTGGTCTTCAGGTAAGATCTCATACTTTTCGTAATCAATGCTACAAGGAGAAAGAAATGCCCATGTCAGAAGCAAAGCAACAAAAGCGTGAAAAATGCAAAGTACAAAAGAAGGCATCGGAAGAAATATTACTTCATCCTCTGGCTGAAGTAGATCAACCAGTCGTCATAGTGAATCTTTGTAATATTGTCGAACTGCGACAACTCAGCAAACGGCTCCAGACAAGCCATCTCGGGAGAAATGCTCAGAGGTCGCATCGATGGCCTGATACAGGCCAACTTGTTTTAGAATTCTCTCGTGGCGGATCAAAATCTCTTTTGCCCATAGTTCATAACCAACTCGCTTGTTCAGATGGCCTCGCGTACGGAAGCTCCTCATTACCCACATCGTCGCCTTGTCCATATGTCGAAACCTTTGCTGCACTATCTCAAAATAATGGACTGGAGAAGGAGAGTGAGGATCACAAGTAGGCGTAAGGAAAACCATTTCTCTCAGGAGACCTACCCGCTGCTCTCTCCCATCATCGACCAATAATGTAGTTAACAACTGCTTAGGAACAGATGTCCACCTCTCGACTCCGTAGAACTGAAAAGGGCCTTGAACGTTGGATGGTTCGATGCTCGGGAAGGGCCTGTGCCTCATAAGAGATTTTTCATGCAAGATGACTCAGTCGGTATAACGGTTGATGATGGAGAAACCGCATGTCGTAATGATCTTGTTTCTATTCCAACCGATCTTCATCTGCTCATTCTTCGGATCAACGAGCTATGGTGATTGCTCCGCTTGGCCGACTCCCTCAGTCGGCTTCTTACCTCGATTTTGTCTCTTCCTCTTCTGACCTTCCTAATCATCCTCGAAATGTTGGCCGCGCACACTAGGACCTGTCTCGACGGCATCCAGAGTACTAGTAAGCTGACAATACCAGGTGGACCATTCCTGCTCGGCCCCTTACGAAGGAGGCTCAGGCATGGTCTTATCTACATAAATATGCAATAATATTTCGTGAGGGAGCTACTTAATACGGTCAGAGAAATTCTTCACTTCGGATTCAATTGTCCCAAGGGAATTCGAACGACATTCTGCCGAGGATGGATCAACAGTATCTTCAGCCGTCCTCTTCTTCCCTCATTGCGCAGAGGAAGAACCAGAAAATTACGATCCAGAAGCTTCACAAGAAGATCTGCTACTGTCGCCATGATTGACTGCAACGCGTAAACAAAAGAGCATCAAACAGAAGACCAGCGCATGCAACAGGCAACACAATAAGGTAAGCATCGCATCATTCAATCATGGATTTCACACACAAAACATGTTAGTAAATACATGCATAAGTCATGACCCACAAGAATACGGAAATAGTGGAATTCGAGCGCACATCCGACAAACAAGTGCACGCATGTCGTTGCATGATCAAATACAACAACAACCCTGCATGTACACTCGAAGTGCGTACGAATTCGCACTAACCCTAAATGATGAATGCACCTGCTCAAAAGTGTACATCATAGAGTCATTGAAAAGAACAGTTGCAAGCCGTAAAAGACCAATATAAGCAGCATATATTATGGACCTCGAGCACTAAGCCCTAATCATGTTTGAACATTAAGCAATCTGGCCGCAAACGGCATTAAATTTGGCTGAGAATGGAACCTGATGCATCAGTTTTTCACCAAGGGCAGAAATGGGGCCGAAATTCCAAAAATTCACAAGTAGTAGGGCCACATGCGCCCAAGGTGGAGCCCCAGGCGCATGTGGCCCCTCACATGCGCCCAATCCACAAAGAGGAGAAGTGTGAAGTTTAATTAGCATGGCCCTAGGCACATGTAATTCCCTACATGCGCCCGACTCAGAAGGAAAGAAAATGCAAGTTTGAAGGGGAGTCCTCCAGGCGCATGTGCCTTAGCCCATGCACCCACCAACCACATAGCATGTGCCCAACTTAAATGAGGACATGCGTCTGGTGCCTGAATCACATGTGCCTGGGAGAGTGGACATGCGCCCACCACCATCATTTGGGATACATGCGCCTGGGGGCAATGCACATACGCCCATGGAGAGGCAACATGCTCCCACTCCCTCATGAGAAGCTCCCTCACCTCTTAAATTTTTGTTTTTCTTGATTTAGAAATGCGAAAATGACTCAGTGAGTCCTCTACTTATACTTGAGCCTGGGGATCGGTGCACCGCACTGGCCTGATGTAAGCATCCATCGCAGCGCACCGGGGGGCACTTGTTGGGGCTCAAATTCGCACCCACTATAAAACAGTATTCAGCGGTCCATCTATGATGATTCATACTAATTTCGATATCCAAAATACTCAGAAAATGCCAGTGCAACCTTAACGTGCGCAATCATGACCAAGACCTACAAATGCTATTCCGGAGCAGAATCAAACATGTGGATCACCGCCAAATGATCTGAAACACCCTAAAACCATTAACCTGCAAGTTTCGAATTGTGCGGTGCTCATCTTTACCTGCGCGCACCAAAACGTGTTTTACCCCTGTTCGGAGCTGACCGAAAGGGCCGAAAGCCTACAGGTACCATTTTGGAGTGGAATCGGACATGCGGATGGCCGCCAAATAATCCTGAATGCTCGAAAAACCTTAACTAGTAAGTTTGAAGTCCTTGCAGTGCATATTTCCATATGTGCGCTTTCCGGAACAATATTCCTATGCAAAGAGTCGATCGGGAGGGTCCAAATTGGGAAAGAACTACTAAAATTCATAGCAGATGACCATTGGTACCCCACCCTGTTCCTTCAGGAGATCTATCATGGCCTAAAAGTGGCTTGGCGTCAGTGACTTCGGTCTCTGAAAAGGTAGCCCCCCTCTGGAGGTCGCCCGTCGGAGCCTAAAACTTGAAATATCCTAAGTGATGGAATATGCGTATGCCACTCTCTCCACATGCGGATGCCATGAGGAGACATGCATCTGCCCTTTCACCACATACGCATGAGGGACATTCTCCCCCTCTTTTGATTTGCGAAAATCATAAAAATGATAAAAAAATCGAAATGATGCTAAGTGGGGCAACATGCGCCCACCACACATGGCATGCGCCCACCTCCCTGAGACATGCGCATGACCTCTCTTCACAATCACATGCGCTTAGTGAAATCTGATTTTTGGTGGACTTGATTAGCTACCTGATAAAACTTCTATAAATACCCCTCCACTCGATGAGACATGGATGAGATCACTTTTCGAGAGACTACCGAAGCTCTTCTAGAGGTAAAAATACTCTGTCGGAATCCTAGCCGGAAAGGGACATGCGCCTATCCCCTCACCGGATGCCATCATCGGAAAGGGACTTCTCCCACAGGAGCTGCAATGGAGAGGGAGATAGGAAAAATCCACATGCGCCCATCCTTTTGTTGGAAAATTTCCCAAGTCCTTACAAGAAATGTGCCCGTGAGGAAGTGCCAGGCGCATGTAACATCCCACATACGCCCAAAGGAGAGGATTTTCACCTTTCTCTCTCACCTTTCTCTCTTCACATGTGCTTGGGGTGGGGAATATGCATCCACCCAGGACATGCGCCCATGCCTACTATCACATGCGCCCAACCCAACCTCCCATGTGCCTGGACACTGATGGGGAGGTGGGGCCTTCCGTGATGCGGCCCGCCTTTCGATCAAGATAACGCTCCTAGACACACATCAATGCCCCTCTATCCGTCCTCCGGACCGGATTCGCCAACGGTCAATATTAAGTGGGCCAAATCAGTAATTTGATAAAAAAGGCCAACACTTAGACAATTTTGCGAACCTCGGAAATCCCTCCAAAAGAGCCGGAAATGACCGAAATCGAGAGGAACTGGGCGAAATTTGACCAACCCTGAGAGAAAGATATAACGACCCGAGATTTTCGACTCTCGTGTATAACACGACGGCCGAATTCCCAAGTAATTTATGGAATAACTAATTTGTCAAATAATAAAATATAGCATTCAAGCACAATGGTGGAAACAATTATCATCTTATTCTATCAAACTTACTACGTCATATCAATGTTTAAATAAGGGAACCAATCAATATCCATACTAATTAATTAAAATACAAAATCATGTCTTCTCTTAAAGACTTATTACAATTCCATAAATGTATCAACTACTCAAAAGAAATATTTAATAAATGATAACATCAATTAAGTTTCTCTAACATCGTCATCCGCCATGTGATCATACGAACCATCGAACTCTTTTCCTTAAAAATCGGGTTCAATACCTGGATCTTCACCTGCACCATCTAAATTGTGTTTGGGATAGCGTTAAACGCTATCATAGTGGGGAATATTTCCTCCAAGATAATCAAGAATAATAATAACAGTACAGAGTAAATGCAAGCAGTATATTATCATTTAATCAAATCAAAACAACCAACTAAAAATCTTTGTTAATGCGATGCATGGAATGCATGCTCTGGCTAAGGCACCCTGGCTAGAATCACAATCCATGAAGTGTGAGACTCCCTGTTATGACTTCATGCGAGCCACTAGTCACCAGAGGTTCCTGGGACGTATAAGCCCATAGTTTTGCCCGACCACGTGAGAAACGGGACGCTCATAGCCCAAATCTACACGTGACTGTGTACGAGAGAAGTAAGACGCTCTAGCCTATTCTCAATTCCGTACACCCACATGGAGCCAAGTGAATGCATGACTTTAGTTTCACCTTTATTTAAGTGTTTTTGCATACAACCGATTGAAATATAACTCAATGGTCACTATGGGAGGTCACAAGTGACCCAGCATAGGCCAACAGCTCGGGCTTAGTGTCCATGGCACCAACCCTGGCTCATGAGAATTTGTATACCATTAATGTTCACTCATTGTCCCGTTTTATGATGTCATCATATCCCAAAAAGCCAATGTTGTACATCATGACCAAATTCATTAAAATACTTGTGTAATGTAAATGGATCCAATCAAGCATCATGTACATGTAAGGATCCATTGACAAACAATCACTTCATTCTCTCAGTTAAATCAAGAGATATTCTTCCATCATGGACACCTCTCACGGGTTCCATCTCTTTACATCGAATAATTTTACCAACTTAGGGACAAAGAGTATACAATAATGGGATGTCCATATGATGATCTTATACACATATTTCATATTACAATATGAAAACCAATGTTACTTGTAACACATAGACTAAGAAAATAAGGGCATAGATTTCACAAAGATAAATAACACAAATACATATGCTTCTTAGTAAAAAATCTAAACAAGGAATCACATCATTATATAATGATATTCATTACAAATCCTACATTAAACTTCATGTTATATGGATCAGCAATTCAAAACAAAATAACTTCACATGTCAGAAAAGAAACTTATGGTAATCGTGATATTATTAATGAAAGGCTTGAAGGAAAATCCTCACCTTAGGATGGATTTAGAAGAAGAAGGTTGTAGAAGATCCTAGCCGCTGGAAAAATATGAGAAAGAACTCTCTTCTCTTCTCTCTCTCTCTCTCTCTCTCTCTCTCTCTCTCTCTTTCTCTAGGGCATGGAGGCTAGGGTTAGGAGAAGGATTTGGAGGTACGTAGTAGAAATATGGAGAGGGATGTGCACGCGAGGTCTTGTGTAACAACCTCTTGAGGCGGGTTTCTCAAATCTCAATATTCGGATGATCTATGATCAATTCCAATCCATTCATCTTATCAAGCTCGAAGAGTAGAGTCAGAATACGTAATTTCTTGATTATCCACATTCTAGATTGGCTGATCCTTGAAAATGGCCTGACTGGTGGTAAAATGGGCTAGATCTCAATTAACGGTCTACGCTTGATGATCAGGGCCCAAATTTTGAGAAAATATGTAGTCATGATAGGCAAACAATTGTACAAATTTTAGTGGTTGATTGATGGTGAGAAATGCCTAGATTTGTAATTTCAACTTTTGGCGGAAAAGGAAGAGGCTGGCTTTGTGGTTCAACGGTGTAGGATTATAGATCGGGGTCCAAACTTTGTGTAAACTCGTAGTCATATAAGTATAATAAGTGGTCCAAATTTGAGAAGCGATTGATGGTGAGAAGTGGGTAAATTGAAAGGTTCAGATTTAAAAAGAGTTGGTAACTCATTAATTTCATAAGAAAGATGCTTATCAAGGTGGGGCACTCAAATCACATTATTGGTCCATGATAAAGACGATCCAAGTCACTCATATGAAGAGAAATATTCGACTATGACTAACCATCTACTTTTCTCACTCGATGGACATGAAAATCAAGGGTTAAGGGGCTAATTTGACAATTGGACCACTTCTACTATGATTTAAGGGCTAAAATTTGACATGTATGGTTAATATGTGGCAAAAAGCTTAAATCCAGGGTTTTGCGTGAATGTGATCGTCAGAAACTATAATACTTAAAAATGGCATCTTAACTTAAGTTTTACTAATGGCATTTTCGTAATTATCTAAAAAATGCGTGATTTTTAAAATCTAATCTTTCTACGATGTTTATGGGATCATTCTAATCAGCTTTTGTAAAGGGTCCCCTATCAGATCTTCTACGGATGTCCCGCTATTCGCAAATCAACGGTAAATGTACGATAATTAATAAAAAATAAATTAAAAATGAATTTTCAAAAATTTTCAAATAAATCTCGAAAATCTGGGGCGTTACAAACCACCCCCCTTAAAAACAAACTTCGTCCCTGAAGTTTCCTAAGCGTCGTTGATAAAAGATTGAGGACAATCTCACTTCATGACTCATCGTCTAACTTTCTGAACTATTTCGGGTCAGACGCGATTACAATCCACCCCCTTAAAAATAAATCCGTACTCGACATCGATTTTTACAAGCTCCCCTAAATTTCTTTCCTATCATGCTTCCACTGCGCACTCTGATTCCTAAATGGTTCTGAATATATTGATTGGTCTCTCAAATCATTCAATCATCTAGCGCCCTAATATTTCTCAGGTTTGGGTAAGTGCTCTTATAGTCAAGGATCTAAGACGATTAGAGTTAGATGATTACTTAGGATGTTTGATCGATAATGTGATGACTGATCGAGAGTTTAGAGGATAGATCTGAGTTTGATTAGGTTGGCATGATCGAATGGTCACGTGAATGAGTAAATAAACAAGCAGATAACAAAGTGAATGAGATATCATCGACGGTTCTTTAATAGCTAAAGGTGCGACAGAAAGATGACGTTAAGGATACCGTACTCTAGCTCTTTACAGGGTCTAAGTGGTTAAGCTTCTACGTCCTAGGGTCGTCTATACATCTATCTTATTTTAGTCATCCAAAGAAAACAATCACACACATTCCAAGAGAATGCACAAAAGTCGTCCAGTTAGAACAAGGATGTGATTTGTATTGTGTCGACATCACGGGTGAACAGTTCAAGTAGATTCGGATCCGATACTTAGATCTTCTACTCGCATTTGAGCATTGAGTTCATTAGTATCCATTCAAAATTCCGAGTGTCGACCCTCGGAATTTGAACGAGGATTCAATCCATTACACAATATATTAGGTACGGTTCTGCCCTCCCGTGCGGTCGATTTAGTCTAACATTGTGGGGACTTTCATGTATTCTCAAACAAAAAAAAAAATCAACGAAGATCACGTAAATTAAAATCCAACAATACAAAACAGTAAAACTTTACGAGATCCTATTTACTTTCATTGTTAGACATGGTCAAAGATCTATGTGAGGGATTGGTAAATGGCATTTTATGGTTACGATAATCTACTTTAAGTATGAGGGTTGGGCCTAAAATTCATAAGGATGTATGAGAATATGCTAGGAAGTACTTCTAAGGGTGCCATATTACAATAACTAAGCCTAAATAAGGGGTTTAGAGGTTTTCAAAGCTAAGGAACTAGGATAGTGTCGAATCTGGAACACAGGACTTATAAGCGCTCTTAGAATTTTATCTCTCAAACCGAACGTACTTTTTGCCTGAAATTTAGAGGGTAATCTGAAGGTTAGGTGAAGAATCACCCAAATTTTTCTCAGAATGAAATTCCTATGGTAAGATGTGATTCTAACCTCTAAAAGTCTGAAAAATGTAACAGTCCAGTAGTTTCCAGCAATCAAGATTTTTTCTACTAAAAGAATTTTCACGATTTATCTAAATGTCGGATTGATCTGAAATTTTATGAAAGTGTTGGGTAATGAGTTAGAAATATGTATAAAACTTTTCAAAAATTTATCAATTCTGAAAATATAATTATTAGTGGTGACATTGCCAAAGGGTCAGGAAATTTGTCCTAACAAAAATAATTTAAAATAAAATAGTTATCATTAAAATTTGAGGCAGATAAATCCCATGACTTAGCGTAACACTGATCTAAATATGAGAAAATGATGAGAGCTCCAAAACTTCTAAAAAAAGTGAGAACCCACTTCCCAAAAATCCTAAAATTTCATATTTTTACGTTCATCGGCTATCCTAATGATTTTAAGGGGCCTATGTTTGAGTCTCTAGATTCATAACATCTCATGCATCCAATGGGGGATGAACCTAGGTGTTTTTGTTTCTATTTCATGGGAACCTAAGCCCTAAGGGATATTTATTATGAAAATGGTTGGGAATCTCACCCAGAGGTCTCGATTGTGCTTTGATACCAACTGTAACGACCCGAGATTTTTGACTCTCGTGTATAACACGACGGCCGAATTCCCAAGTAATTTATGGAATAACTAATTTGTCAAACAATAAAATATAGCATTCAAGCACAATGGCGGAAACAATTATCATCTTATTCTATCAAACTTACTACGTCATCATCAATGTTTAAATAAGGGAACCAATCAATATCCATACTGATTAATTAAAATACAAAATCATGTCTTCTCCTAAAGACTTATTACAATTCCATAAATGTATCAACTATTCAAAAGAAATATTTAATAAATGATAACATCAATTAAGTTTCTCTAACATCGTCATCCGCCATGTGATCGTACGAACCATCGAACTCTTTTCCTTAAAAATCGGGTTCAATACCTGGATCTTCACCTGCACCATCTAAATTGTGTTTGGGATAGTGTTAAACTATATCATAGTGGGGAATATTTCCTCCAAGATAATCAAGAATAATAATAACAGTACAGAGTAAATGCAAGCAGTATATTATCATTTAATCAAATCAAAACAACCAACTAAAAATCTTTGTTAATGCGATGCATGGAATGCATGCTCTGGCTAAGGCACCCTGGCTAGAATCACAATCCATGAAGTGGGAGACTCCCTGTTATGACTTCATACTAGCCACTAGTCACCAAAGGTTCCTGGGACGTACAAGCCCATAGTTTTGCCCGACCACGTGAGAAACGGGACGCTCATAGCCCAAATCTACACGTGACTGTGTACGAGAGAAGTAAGACGCTTTAGCCTATTCTCAATTTCGTACACCCACATGGAGCCAAGTGAATGCATGACTTTAGTTTCACCTTTATTTAAGTGTTTTTGCATACACCGATTTAAATATAACTCAATGGTCACTATGGGAAGTCACAAGTGACCCAGCATAAGCCGACAGCTCGGGCTTAGTGTTCATGGCACCAACCCTGGCTCATGAGAATTTGTATACCATTAATGTTCACTCATTGTCCCGTTTTATGATGTCATCATATCCCAAAAAGCCAATGTTGTACATCATGACCAAATTCATTAAAATACTCGTGTAATGTAAATGGATCCAATCAAGCATCATGTACATGTAAGGATCCATTGACAAACAATCACTTCATTCTCTCAGTTAAATCAAGAGATATTCTTCCATCATGGACACCTCTCACGGGTTCCATCTCTTTACATCGAATAATTTTACCAACTTAGGGACAAAGAGTATACAATAATGGGATGTCCATATGATGATCTTATACACATATTTCATATTACAATATGAAAACCAATGTTACTTGTAACACATAGACTAAGAAAATAAGGGCATGGATTTTACAAAGATAAATAACACAAATACACATGCTTCTTAGTCAAAAATCTAAACAAGGAATCACATCATTATATAATGATATTCATTACAAATCCTACATTAAACTTCATGTTATATGGATCAGCAATTCAAAACAAAATAACTTCACATGTCAGAAAAGAAGCTTATGATAATCGTGATATAATTAATGAAAGGCTTGAAGGAAAATCCTCACCTTAGGATGGATTTAGAAGAAGAGGGTTGTAGAAGATCCTAGCCGCTGAAAAAATATGAGAAAGAACTCTCTTCTCTTCTCTCTCTCTCTCTCTCTCTCTCTCTCTCTCTCTCTCTCTCTCTTCTCTCTCTTTCTTTAGGGCATGAAGGCTAGGGTTAGGAGAAGGATTTAGAGGTACGTAGTAGAAATATGGAGAGGGATGTGCACGCGAGGTCTTGTGTAACAACCTCTTGAGGTGGGTTTCTCAAATCTCAATATTCGGATGATCTATGATCAATTCCAATCCATTCATCTTATCAAGCTCGAAGGGTAGAGTCAGAATACGTAATTTCTTGATGATCCACATTCTAGATTGGCCAATCCTTGAAAATGGCCTGATTGGTGGTAAAATGGGCTAGATCTCAATTAAGGGTCTACGCTTGATGATCAGGGCCCAAATTTTGAGAAAATATGTAGTCATGATAGGCAAACAATTGTACAAAGTTTAGTGGTTGATTGATGGTGAGAAATGCCTAGATCTGTAATTTCAACTTTTGGCGGAAAAAGAAGGGGCTGGCTTTGTAGTTCATCGGTGTAGGATTATAGATCGGGTTCCAAACTTTGTGTAAACTCGTAGTCATATAAGTATAATAAGTGGTCCAAATTTGAGAAGTGATTGATGGTGAGAAGTGGGTAAATTGAAAGGTTCAGATTTAAAAAGAGTTGGTAACTCATTAATTTCTAAAACGGGATAACTTCGCGCATAAGAAAGTTGCTTATCAAGGTGGGGTACTCAAATCACATTATTGGTCCATGATAAAGACGATCCAAGTCACTCATATGAAGAGAAATATTCTACTATGACTAACCATCTACTTTCCTCACTCGATGGACATGAAAATCAAAGGTTAAGGGGCTAATTTGACAATTGGACCACTTCTACTATGATTTAAGGGCTAAAATTTGACATGTATGGTTAATATGTGGCAAAAAGCTTAAATCTAGGGTTTTGCATGAAAGCGATCATCAGAAACTATAATACTTAAAAATGGCATCTTAACTTAAGTTTTACTAATGGCATTTTCGTAATTATCTAAAAAATGCGTGATTTTTAAAATCTGATCTTTCTACGATGTTTATGGGATCATTCTAATCAACTTTTGTAAAGGGTCCCCTATCAGATCTCCTATGGATGTCCCGCTATTCGCAAATCAACGGTAAATGTATGATAATTAATAAAAAAATAAATTAAAAATGAATTTTCAAAAATTTTCAAATAAATCTCGAAAATCTGGGGCGTTACAAAAGACTTCTCTCCACCATAACATGATACATCATAATCATGTATTGCAACGAGATTACCTGATCTCAGGATCTCTAAGAACCCTAATTCAGCAGTAAACAAGCCCATCACTTCGTCGTTTTCAGCCCTGTGAAATGCCCTGTTGGCTCAGAAATCGACTTAAACTAAACGAAACGAAATGCAATCGCACTGACACCAAGATGGATCCAACATCATGATCTATCACTATCCAAAGACGATCATGATCGGTATTCACCGGATCCTCTGGTCAGATCATAAACAGGACCTGGGAAGTGCCCTATTGGCCCGAAAATCTATTAATGCCAAGTGAAATCAACCGCGATTTCAAAGACGCAAAGGCAAAAATATTAATGACGTAGAGATATATGCGAAGCAGGACAATCAAATCAAATACATAATTTGTCTAATACATTGAACATCTAGAATAAACATAATCCTCTCTCGAGCATGCATAAAGCATATTTACTTCGTACCGTACTCATTTGCATCCATTGCATGAATTTATTTCATCCTGGATCGAAGTATGAAACTAAATCAAAGGGGACTATGGTTATCATTGAAAACCGTAATCAAAGAGTTCTAAAACATCTGAAATACTTCTTCAATAAGACCAGTTGATGTGCGTCCTGTCCAAAGCGGGATCCATTAGTTGAGTGGCTAAGGCAATGGGGTGTCCTCCACTAAGTCACCCATCCAATCGGAGACGGTCACTGGCACTGGATACACTAAGAAACCATGGGGTGTACTCCAGCAAGTCACCCATCCAAACGGAGATGGTCACTGGCACTGGATGCACTAAGAAACCATGGTGTGTCCTCTACCAAGTCACCCGTCCAAACGGAGACGGTCACTGGCACTGGATGCACTAAGAAACCATGGGGTGTCCTCCAGCAAGTCACCCATCCAAATGGAGACGGTCACTAGCACTAGATGCACTAAGAAACTATGGGGTGTCCTCCACTAAGTCACTGCTACAATCCAAAGATTGCACACCCAAGTGCAGGTAGCGAAGTAGTAAAATACTCGGTAAGACCGAGGTCGATCCACAGGGATTGGGGTTAAGAACACTTAGAGGAATTAGTTTAGGTGAGTGAGATGAAACTTGATTTATCCACGTGAGTGGAGCAAGTTGTGTGTGGTGAAAAAAACAAAAATAGAAAAGGGGCTAAGGCATCAGGGATCCACCTTTGATTCATTGGCAAGATTTGATCCATTGGTCCAACTATAACTCAACTGGAATTGAATAAAGATTCATTCCAACCGGAAGATAAAACAGTTAAACCATTTGCATATTTCATAAAAGATGGTGATCTGAACCGATTGATTTGACCATGAAGCACTCGTTAGTTGATCGCATGGAATTCCAAGCATCCACTGTGCCCGGAGTCGACAATGGATCAAGGAATTGTACAGATCAACAACTTTGCCAACAAGTCAACCGATAAGATCACAATTCATATGATCAAATGCATACTTACAAGATAGGAGGCTTTGATTGACCGATCCAACCGTTAAGATCTCATCTATCGATCGCAGGGAATCCAAAGCATCCAATGTGCCCGGAGTCTACAATGGATCAAGGAATTTTACAGATCGATGACTTTACCTGCACTAGCTCGATGACCGTAGGAAATCCGAAGCATCCAACATGCCCGGAGTCGACGATGGATCAAGGGACTTTATCGATCATGAACTAGCTAATTGGTGTGCAAGGGATCCCAAGCATCCAACGTGCCTGGAGTCGACGATGAATCAAGGGGCTTGCACAACAATAGCGTCCGCCGAGGTGGATAACCGAACCAATCAACCAAAGATAACTCCAACATTCACACACCAATGTTGAACCAAAAGAACCATAGCTTGCAAATTTCTTCAAAGGCTTCACCCCTAGCCTTAGTTAGAGGTTTAGCCAACCATGCTACAATGGATGACTAAATTCTCTACAAAGGAAAAAACTACTCTACACTACAAAAGAAAGAAAGAAAACTAAAGAAGAGAAGAGAACTCTTGGATGGGATTTGAGGGATTGAGGGATGATCAAATGAGGAGGAGAGGCCTCCTTTTATAGCCTTATGAGGAGCTTCCAAGCCTCCTCCCAATCCTAGGTGGCACACCAAAAGTTTCTTTAGGTTTGGGAATGGAGTTAGGCTTGGAGTGCCCAAAGCAAACTTTGCTTTTAGGTTTGGGCTTGGAGTTAGGCTTGGAGTGACATGTGGCAAGAAAAGTACTCCAATCCTAGGTGTCACTCCAAGCCTAAAGCAACTTTTCTTTTAGGTTTGGGCTTGGAGTGAGGCTTGGATGATGAGGTGGCATTCCATGCCTTACACATGTGTGGAGAGAGAGAGAGAGAGAGAGAGAGAGAGAGAGAGAGCTCCTCTCTTGCAGCCATGGTGGAGATGATGAGAAGGATCAAGGGGTCCACTGGATGGTGGAGAGCTGGCCGCTGGTGTGGTCCACCTTGGATTAAAGGGACGGCTGTGCTGATGAACAGCTGGTTGGACGGTGGAGAGATTGATGGTGGGGTTGCACATGACTCTAGCTTGATGGACGGTCCAGATGATGTGGACGATTAGGTGATGAAGCAGCTTTGCATCTGCAGCTTTGATGGACCGTTGCAGCTGCTGGATGGACGTTGTTGGTGGGCTACTTGATGGACAGTTGCTGTCTTGGCAGCTGCTGCTGTTGAGATCTGGATGAACGGCTGGTGAAGTAGCTTCATCTGCTGGACGTGATGGAGCTGTCTGATAGGTGGCCCACCTTCCAGCTAGACATGGGTGAAGGTTGGGTGGATGGATGCACGAGCAGAGCTGGAGAGGAGGACGTTGTTGGCCTTGTAGCAGCTGGACGGTCCATGATCAGCATGTGTGCTGAGCTGATGGTGAGGGTGGACGGTGTTGCATGGACATTGATGAGGAAATGGGGTCCATCTTGCTGACGTGTGATGTCCATCCTTGCTGGACGATCAGAGTTAGTTAGACGCTGATGGGTTCACCTTTTGATGAGGATGGACGGCTGGAGATGATGCCGCATCAAGGACGTTGGAGCTGGAAATGGTGGGGTCCACTAGAGCATGGGATGGACGGTGGAGATCACTGCTGGACCTATGATGATGCTGAAGAGTTGCAGCTGTGCAGGGATGTTGCTGACGATGGACGTGCAGACGCTGGATGATTGGAGGATGGACGGCTGGTGCTGGAGTGCAATGTGCAGATGGACGACTGATTGATGCTGTGGTCCACTGATTGAATGGAGATTGAGTGTTGATGGACGGACGTCCACTGCTGGACGTTGGACGGTCTGCTGATTGCTGCTGCACATGTGGGATTGCTGGATCTGGTGGACGTTGGATAAAGGTTGGACATGGACGGCTTGATGATTGAAAGTTGGTGGAGCCCACTTTGATGGCTGGATGCACGGCTGGATATATGTCCTCTGCCGGATGTTGGAAATGAGGTGAACGGCTGGGATCTGAGCTGGGCCAGCACGTGTCAGATGCTGGTGGGGTCATCTTTGGACGCTGGAGGTCAGATGGACGGCTGATGATCAGGCTGCATGTTGATGAAGATAGAGGAGATTGCTGAGCTTGGACGGCTGAGGAGCTGGAGTGGACTGCACGTTGGAGATGTGTTGCTGGGATCAGCCATTGATGAATGGACGGTGGATGTGTGGAATTCCATGGCCAAGCATGCTGGCCATTTGATGCAGATGGACGGTGGCCGATGAAGATGCAGACGTGTTAGACACTCAGCCCTCCATCATCTACAGGTCCAAGTGTTGGATGGTGATGATGGAGAGTCAGCGATGAAGATCAGCCGTCCATTGCTGATGATGAATGGACGGTCAGGATGTGCGGGGATGCAGGGTGGATGGTTGAGATTTCAGCCTGCCTTGGACGCTGATGTTGTTGCTAGATGATCGTGCATGTGATGGCCCACCTTACTGAATTGGATGGTGATGATGTGATCCACCATATCTGGACTTGAAATGGACAGTTGAGATAAAAGATGTCCAGCTATGGCATGGATGGACTGCTCTTGATCGCACTTGATGGACGGTGAGAGATGGTCCATTTGCTAGTCATGATGCAACTGGCCGAGTTTCACCATGATAGGAACTGGACATGTGGCTGGTCTCACATGCATACCTCCATACTTGCATGAATGTGCAATCCTGACCATCACCTAGATCTCCAAATTACATTATCCTGACGTGGTCTTCTTAAACTTCAGATCTACTATAGAGTATGGTCTAGTCTCTGATCTCCATAGTCTGATTTCCTTCGTGCTTGATCTTGATTGCTTTTGGACCTTTAAACGCCCTGATTGGCTTAGATCTTGCCTAACTTCTCCTGATCACCTGAACATTGAAAAATCGCCTAATGAGGGATAATTAACCGGAAAAACAATGATAATGCCCTTAACAACCAGGGTTAATTATACAATATTAGGTACTCATCAGTCACCCATCCAAATGGAGACGGTCACTGGCACTGGATGCACTAAGAAACTATGGGGTGTCCTCCACTAAGTCACCCGTCCAAACGGAGACGGTCACTGGCTCTGGATGCACTAAGAAACCATGGGGTGTCCTCCAGCAAGTCACCCGTCCAAACGGAGACGGTCATTGGCACTGGATGCACTAAGAAACTATAGGGTTTCATCCACTAAGTCACCCGTCCAAACGGAGACGATCACTGGCACTAGATGCACTAAGAAATCATGGGGTGTCCTCTAGCAAGTCACCCATCCAAACGGAGATGGTCATTGGCACTAGATGCATTAAATGAAAACTGTGGAGTGTATTCCTGAAAGTCATTTCGTCCACAGAGACGCGCGATGACACTGAGATACACAACTCGGTTACAATCCTGGTTGCTACTCAACTAGGAACACCCGAAAGAGTATGGGACCAACATCTAACTGGTCTTAGTAATGGCTTGGTCCATAAGAAATCATAAACTTGGTCTCTGCGACCATGAACTCGAGATTATAATCCCTGACAATTTAAATTACTTCCTCGATCTATCCGGGCTTCATCCCATTAAGATTCCATCTATTGTATAACTGTAATTCATAGTGGAATCTTGTCGCTTTGTACCGTGGTTTTCTCCCGTAAGGGTTTCCACGTAAAAAATCTATGTGTTGTCTATGTTGTGCTTTATTTACATTTATGCTCTTTTAATGCTTTATTTAATCCGTTTATGATACATGCATGCATTTACTTTTGCCTTTTAATCAAGGGTGATCATCCATTGACGTAATTAAGGGTTCGTGACCAGTTCACAGCCTGGAGTGTAAAAGATCTCGGAATCTTTGGAATAAAATTCACCTCGCAGTGCTTTCTCGTGTATACTTTGTGGTTGCTTATGATTGTCTATGAATGTCTCTATACTAAGAATTCCCTCAGAATAATGAAACATAGGAAAAACTGCTGATGAGCACGATTTTTCTAGTTTTAACAACATTAAAGATCAATATCCTGCGAGTGTTTGATTCAACTATTATATAGCGTGAGAGCATTAACCTTGCCTTTGCGTCTTTGAGATCGCAATTGATTTCATTTGTCATTAGTCAATTTTTGGGCCATCAGGGCACTTCCTAGGACTGAAAATGACTAAGTAGTGGACCTGTTTGCGGTCTGATTGGGGCATTCAATGGATACCGTCGATAATCGTCTTTGAACAGGGATGGATCATGTCCACGAAGGTCCCAATGCGATCGCATTTTGATTTTCTTAGCGCAAGTTGGTTTCCGAGCCGACATGGCACTTCGCAGGGCTGAAAATGACTAAGTAGTAGGCCTACTAACCGCTTAATTAGGGTTCTCGAAGATCTTGAGATCAGGTAATCTCATTGTAATGCATCATTATGGTGTATCATGTTATTGCGGAGAGAAGTCTCCCTCTCGGGGTCGAGCAAATTCCGCCCGATTCCTCTCAATTTCGGTCATTTTCGGCTTTCCGGAGGGGTTTCTGAGGTTTGTAATTTTAACTGTGTTGGTCCATTCAATTAAATATATGATTTGACTCATTTAACATCGACCATTGGCAAATCCGATCTGGGGGATGGATAGAGGACATCAATGTGTGTCTAGGAGCGCTGACGCAATCGGAAGGTGCGTCAGATCGAAGGCGAGCCACACCTTGGACAGTCCCACCTCCCAATGTCTGTCCAGACGCATCTCCCATAGGGTATGGGCACATGTGGCCCTGAGGTGGGCGCATGTAGCCCCACCCTAGGCGCATGTTCCCTTTGGATTAAAAGAGAGAGAGAGAGAGAGAGAGAGAGAGAGAGAGAGAGAGAGAGAGAGAGATTAGCTCCCGGGCGCATTTGATATTGCACATGCGCCTGGCTCAATTTGGTATGCACATGTGGCTTTACCACTTAGAGAATTTTTTAATATTTTCCAATTATGAAGATGGTGGGCGCATGTCACTTATGACTTAGCATTTTTTAAGTTATCTTCAAGCCAAAAGTGGCTTTGGGCGCATGTACATGCAAAGTAAGAAAGAGAGAGGAAGGGAGAGTGATATGGGCACATGTTGCAAAGCACATGCACCTGCCTCCTCCTCATGGGCGCATGTCCTACGGACTTAGAGAATTTGGGATTTTCTCCCCTCTCTCCTTGCATTTTGCTCCGGTGGGAGGAAATCCCTTTTCGGCGAGGGGTTCCGACGAGGGAACCCTTTCCGATGAGGGGTTCCGGTGAGGATTCCTATGAGGATTTCGGTGAGAATTCTACCTCTTCCAGAGTGCTCTAGCAGCTGAAGGTGATCTCTCTCAGTGAATGCATGGGGTATTTATAGCAAGTTTTATCGAGTATCTGGTCCCGGGCGCTTGTGCATGTAGGCGCATGTGAGGGGAAGCAGGTGCATGAGGAAGGAGATGGGCGCATGTTCCTCATGCAGTGGGCGCATGTGCCCTTGTGGTGGGCACATGTGCTCTCTGTAGCGGGCGCATGTGCTCACACTTAGCATGTTTTTTATTTTTATTATTTTTATGATTTTCTCAAATAAAAAAGGGGGAGAATGTCTCCCATGGGCATGTGGTGTAGGTGTGAGCGCATGTCCCCATGCCATGTGTATGTCTCCCATGTAGTGTGTGCATGCATTCTCCATACTTAGAATATTTTTAAGTTTTAAGCTCCGACGGGCGACCTCTAGTGGAGGGTTACCTTTTCGGAGACTAAAGTCACTGACGCCAAGCCACTTTTAGGTTGGGATCAATCTCCTGAATGAATGGGATGGGGTGTGGAGGTCCAGATGTTGCAAATTTTGCTACTTCCTTCCTAATTTGGAGCCTCTAGGTCGGCTCTTTGTATAAGAACGTTGCTTCGGAAAGCTCGCACATAAAAGTATGTGCCACAAGGGCTTAAAATTGCTAATTAAGTTTTTTTGGGCATTCTAAATCATTTGGCGATATTACGGATGTCCAATTCCGCTCCGAAATGGTACCTGTAAGCTTTCAGGCCCTTTCGGTCAGCTCCAGATAGAGGTAAAACACATTTTGATGTGCACAGGTAAAGATGAGCACCACGCGATTTTGAAACTTCCAGGTTAAGGATTTTAGGACGTTCCGAATCTTTTGGCGGTGATCTGCATGTTTGATTCCACTCCGAAATTGCATTCATAGATCTTGGTCGGGGCTACGCATGTTAGGGTTGCACTAGCATTTTCGGGGTATTTCGGATCACGAAATTGGTCCAAATCATTGTAGATGAACTACTGGATGCTGTTTTGTCATGGGTGCAAATTTGATCCCCAACACCCCTGAGCACATCCCCTATGATTTCTTGAATTTCGTCAACATCTTCATCATCGTCATCCGGCACAATTGGGTCAATAAGGACTTCAGTGGCCTCAACTCTTTGTCTAAACTCTTCACCATGATGGATCCACTAAGTGTAACCTTGGTCAATCCCAACTATGAACAAATCATCTTCTACTTCGTATAAAGTCTTGTGAACCATGTTCTTGCATTTTCGACGCGGACACCTAATCCTATTACTTGAATCTGCCCGACATCGCGCAAATTCCATGAACTCTTTAACCCTTTGTTTATACTCTAGGCCAAATTTGTTCTTACCTCGCATCCAACTCTTATCCATCTCTACAATGCAAAGATTAGTGTCAGTTCATGTAATCTAGTTTTAGGTTTAGGTTTAGGTTTAGGTATTGTTCGCTCGCCTCAAGTGTAAGGCTGCGATGTAGTAATAAAACTTGGTAAGAGCGAGGTCGATCCACAGGGAATTGGAAAATAGATTCCAAACTATTACAGCAACTCAATTTTGCAAGAAATAGGAGATTCAATTGAATAGTTATGCTAAAATAGTTACTTAAGGTAAATCAGTAGTTTAAGGTACTAAGGCATTCAAGGATCCACTTGTAGCAATCCCATGTCAATCCAATCAATCCAAACAAGATACACAACTAGATTTGAAGTCCTATCTCTCATCTAGTTGGAAAATAAAGCATTAAACACATTCAATCCCATTCAAGTTGAACTTCCAAGTTCTAGTCCCATTCAATCAATGTAGAATTCAAAATCATAGCCTTCGAAGTAACAACCACGCCTATGGACTATGGCTTGCTCAAGGACTGCTATAATTCGAATCTACACAAGCACCATATGCTAATCTCAGATAATTGCAAGGAATCCATGTCCGAAGCACATGAAACATCTCAAATTATCAACTTGAAGAACTAAAATAGATAAAAATCCAAACTTGAATTGAAAGTACTTGAATTAACTGAATCAAATCATGAAATTAACTACAAGCTTCACCTCTCAGCCTTAGCTGAGAGATTCTAACCGAGCATTGTCATACTACAACTAGAACTCCAATAAGAAAGCATAAAAACTAGAAGAACCGGAGTTTGGAGGGTTGCAGACGCTCCACGACGGCTTCCTCTCTCTAGCACCACGTCCCTTAGCTTCTATGATACCATAGGAAGAGCCCCTAGGTGTCCTTTTATAATGAGGATGCTCGGTTGCGTCGGAATCTTCGAGAAACCGCGTTGTTAGAACTAGAAAAATCGTACTGCTCGTCAGCAGTCTTTTTCCTATGTTTCATTATTCTGGGGGAATTCTGACTATAGAGACATTCATAGACAATCATAAGCAATCACAAAGTATACACGAGAAAGCACCGCGAGGTGAATTTTATTCCAGAGATTCCGAGATCTTTTACATTCCGGGCTGTGAACTGGCCACGAACCCTCGATTACATCAATGGATGATCACCCTTGATTAGAAGGCAAAAGTAAATGCATGTGCATTAAAAGAGCATAAATATAAATAAAGCACAGCATAGACAACACAGAGATTTTTACGTGGAAACCCTTACGGGAGAAAACCATGGCACAAAGCGACAAGATTCCACTATGAATTGCAGTTATACAATAGATGGAATATTAAAGGAATGAAGCTCGGATAGATCGAGCAAGTAGTTTAAATCGTCAGGGATTATAGTCTCGAGTCCATGGTCGCAGAGACCAAGTCTAGGATTTATTATGGACTAAGCCATTGTTAAGACCAGTTAGATGTCGGTCCCATACTCCTCGAGCGTTCTACGCAACCAGGGATTTTAACCGAGTCATATATCTCAGTGTCATGACGCGTCTCTATGGACGATATGACTTTCAGAAATACACTCCGCAGTTTCCGTTTAGTGCAACCAGGGCCAGTGACCGTCTCCGCTAGGACGGGTGACTTACTGGAAGGCACTCCATGGGGTCTTTGTGCAAACAGGGTTTCGACAGAGTCGTATATCTCAGTGTTATGACGCGTCTCTATGGACGATATGACTTTCAGAGATACACTCCAGGGCGTCCACTTACTGCAACCAGGGCCAGTGACGGTCTCCGATGGGACGAGTGACTTGCTGGGAGGCACTCCATGGGGTCTTTGTGTAACAGGGTTTCGACCGAGTCGTATATCTCAGTGTCATGACGCGTCTCTATGGATGATATGACTTTCAGAGATACACTCCAGGGCGTCCACTTACTGCAACCAGGGCCAGTGACCGTCTCCGATGGGACGGGTGACTTGCTGGAAGGCACTCCATGAGGTCTTTGTGCAAACAGGGTTTCGACCGAGTCGTATATCTCAGTATCATGACGCGTCTCTATGGACGATATGACTTTAAGAGATACACTCCAGGGCGTCCACTTACTGCAACCAGGGCCAGTGACCGTCTCCGATGGGACGGGTGACTTGCTGGAAGGCACTCCATGGGGTCTTTGTGCAAATAGGGTTTCGACCGAGTCGTATATCTCAGTGTCATGACGCGTCTCTATGGACGATACGACTTTCAGAGATACACTCCAGGATGTCCACTTACTGCAACCAGGGCCAGTGACCATCTCCAATGGGACGGGTGACTTGCTGGAAGGCACTCAATGAGGTCTTTGTACAAACAGAGTTTCGACTGAGTCGTATATCGCAGTGTCATGACGCGTCTCTATGGACGATATGACTTTCACAGATACACTCCAGGGCATCCACTTACTGCAACCAAGGCCAGTGACCGTCTCCGATGGGACGAGTGACTTGCTGGAACTCCATGGGATCTTTGTGCAAACAGGGTTTCGACCGAGTCGTATATCTCAGTGTCATGACGCGTCTCTATGGACGATATGACTTTCAGAGATACACTCCAGGGCATCCACTTACTGCAACCAGGGCCAGTGACCGTCTCCGATGGGACGGGTGACTTGCTGGAAGGCACTCCATGGGGTCTTTGTGCAAACAGGGTTTCGACCGAGTCGTATATCTCAGTGTCATGACGCGTCTCTATGGACGATATGACTTTCAAAGATACACTCCAGGGTGTCCACTTACTGCAATAAGGGCCAGTGACCGTCTCCAATGGGACGGGTGACTTGCTGGAAGGCACTCAATGAGGTCTTTGTACAAACAGAGTTTCGACCGAGTCGTATATCGCAGTGTCATGACGCGTCTCTATGGACGATATGACTTTCACAGATACACTCCAGGGCGTCCACTTACGGCAACTAAGGCCAGTGACCGTCTCCGATGGGACGAGTGACTTGCTGGAAGGCACTCCATGAGATCTTTGTGCAAACAGGGTTTCGACCGAGTCGTATATCTCAGTGTCATGACGCGTCTCTATGGACGATATGACTTTCACAGATACACTCCAGGGCGTCCACTTACTGCAACCAGGGCCAGTGACCGTCTCCGATGGGACGAGTGACTTGCTGGAAGGCACTCCATGGGGTCTTTGTGCAAACAGGGTTTCGACCGAGTCGTATATCTCAGTGTCATGACGCGTCTCTATGGACGATATGACTTTCAGAGATACACTCCAGGGTGTCCACTTACTGCAACCAGGGCCAGTGACCGTCTCCAATGGGACGGGTGACTTGCTGGAAGGCACTCCATGAGGTCTTTGTATAAACAGAGTTTCGACCGAGTCGTATATCGCAGTGTCATGACGTGTCTCTATGGACGATATGACTTTCACAGATACACTCCAGGGCGTCCACTTACTGCAACCAAGGCCAGTGACCGTCTCCGATGGGACGAGTGACATGCTGGAAGGCACTGCATGGGATCTTTGTGCAAACAGGGTTTCGACCAAGTCATATATCTCAGTGTCATGACGAGTCTCTATGGACAGTATAAATTTCAGAGATACACTCCAGGGCGTCCACTTACTACAACCAGGGCCAGTGACCGTCTCCGATGGGATGGGTGACTTGCTGGAAGGCACTCCATGGGGTCTTTGTGCAAACAGGGTTTCGACTGAGTCGTATATGTTAGTGTCATGACGCGTCTCTATGGACGATATGACTTTCAGGGATACACTCCAAGGCTTCCACTTACTGCAACCAGGGCCAGTGACAGTCTCCGATGGGACGTGTGACTTGCTGAAAGGTGCTCATTCCCTTAGCCACTCAACTGACGGATCCCGCCTTGGACAGGCTTCACATCAACTGGTCTTAACGATAAAGTATTTCAGACGTTTAGAACTCTTTCATTACAGTTTTCGATGATAACCATAGTCCCCTTTGGTTTAGTTTTGTATCTCGATCCGAGATGAAATAAATTCATGCAATGGATGCAAATGAGTACAGTACAAAGTAACTATGCTTTATGCATGCTCAAGAGAAGATCGTATTTATGCTAGATGTTCAGTGTATCGGACAAATTATGCATTTAATTTGATCAATCTGCTTCGTGTATATCTTTGTGTCATCGATTTTTTGCCCTCGCGTCTTTGCGATCGTGATTGATTTCACTTGGCATTAGTAGATATTTGGGCCATCAGGGCACTTCCCAAGGCTGTTTACGATCCGATCGGAGGATTTGGTGAATACCTGTCACGATCGTCTTTGGATAAGGGTGGATTATGTCCACAAGGATCACAGTGCGATCGCATTTCGATTTGTTTAGCATGGGTCAATTTCCGAGCTGACAGGGCACTTCCCAGGGCTAAAAATGACTAAGTAGTGGGCCTGCTGACCACTTAATTAGGGTATTCGGGGCTCCTGGGTTTGGATAACCTTGTTGCGGTGCATGATTATGATATATCATGTTATGGCGGAGAGAATTCTGCCTCTCGGGTTCGGTCAAATTCCGCCCGATTCCTCTCGATTTCGGCCGTTTTCGGCTCCTTCGGAAGGGTTTCAGAGGTTTGCAATATTGGCTAAGTGTTGGCCTTTTATCAAATTACCGATTTGGCCCACCTAACATTGACCATTGGTGAATCTGATCCGGGGGATGGATAGACATTGGCGATGTGTGTCTAGGATCGTCGGCGTGATCAAGAGGCGAGCTACATCGAAGACGGGCCACACCATAAAAGATTCCAAGTCCCATCAGCATCTGGGCAGATGTGGATTGCATGGTGGGCGCATGTGATCCCTCCTCAAGCGCATGTGGGAGAAAAGTGAGGAGAGAGAGGGAATTAAAGGGAGATGGGCGCATGTCCCTCTCCTTAGGTGCACTTGGGCGCACTTGTGCGTATGTGGCCTCTCCCTTGGGCGCACTTGAGCGCATGTGGCATGAGGGAATGAAGAGAAAGATGGGAGAGAAAGAGCAAAAGTCCCCCAGGCGCATGTGCCATGGGAATTGGAGGATTTTGCTCCGGTGGGAGAAATCCCTTTCCGACGAGGGCATCCGGTGAAGGGATGGGCGCATGTCCCTATCCTGGTGAGGATTCTGGTGAGGAATTTTTACCTCTGCAAGAAGAGTGCTTTGGGAGTGATGATCTCATCGTTGTCTCATCGAGTAGAGGGGTATTTATAGTATGTTAATCGGGTATCGAAGAAAAAATGAAGTGAATTGGAATTGTAATCAGATACATCTCGAGTTTTTGAGAACCACTTAAATCAAGTAGTAATTTAAATGGTTCTCAAAAACCTGGCGTATGTTGTCTGAAAAGGGAGGGCATGCGCATGCATTTGGAGAGAGGAGTCATGCACATGTGATGGGGATCATGCACATGTCACCATGCATCAGGCGCATGTGGCTTGGTGTGGGCGCATGTGGCCTTTGTGTTGGCCGCATGTGGCCCTACTTAGAATATTTTCATGATTTTTGTATTTTTTCATTTTATTTAAAATATTGAAAAGGGAGAGAGAGAGCTCTCATGCGCATGTGGTGAGAGGGAAAATGCATGTCTCCTCACGGCATCCGCATGTGGAGAGAGAGTGGACGAATGCATGTTTTATCACTTAGAATATTTCAGGTTTTGGGCTCCGACGGGCGACCTTCAAAGGGGGGCTACCTTTTCAGAGACTGAGGTCATTGACGCTAAGCCGCTTTTAGGCCATGATTGACCTCCTGAATGAACGGGGTGGGGTACCGATGGTCATCTACTGTGAATTTTGGTAGTTCCTTACCAATTTGGACCCTCCGATCGACTATTTATACAATAATATTATTCCGGGAAGCGTGCACGTAGAAATATACATCGCAAGGACTTCAAACTTGATACTTAAGGTTTTTCGGGCATTCCGAATCATTTGGCGGCCATCCACATGTCTAATTCCAGTCCGAAATGGTACTGTAGGCTTTCAGGCCCTTTGGGTCAGCTCCAGACGGGCAAAACGCATTTCGGTGCGCGCAGGTAAGGATATGCATCGCGCGACTTTGAAACTTACAGGTTAAGGGTTTTAGGGCGTTTCGGATCATTTGGCAGTAATCCGCATGTCCAATTTTGCCCCAAAATAACATTTGTAGGTTTCGGTCACAATCGAGCATGTTAGGGTTGCACTGGCATTTTCTGAGTATTTTGGACCTCGAAATCAGTCCAAATCATCGTAGATGGATCGCCGAATACTATTTTACAATGGGTGAGAATTTGAGCCCCAACACGCGTAAGGTTACGCAGTGCGCAGTATTTTTCGGAGCCCAAAATAGCAATTGCCTGTTTATGTATGTAGCCGACCGGTCGGACTGGCCTGGCCGACCGGTCACGACCGGTCGGACCCACCTTGTAATCAGTCCAGCAAGCCTTTCAAGGAGGACGACCTATTGGCCGATCGGTCAAGACCGGTCGGACCTGCTTATGGTCTTGTTCCAGTGAGCACACAGGGGGCATCGACCGGTTTGCCGACCGGTCGAGACCGGTCGGACCAACTGGTCCTTCTTCCAGTGATTTCCAAAGATGTGGCCGACCGGTTGGACCTGCTATTCTTCTTCTTTTTCTTCTTTTCTTTATTCACTTTTCTCCCTCTTTCTTCTTCCTTCTTTGGTCCACCTTGGACCTTCATTCACAGGTTCTAAATAGCTCCTTTTTAGTCTCCAAATGGGTGAAGTCCACTCTCAATCCTACAGTCACAAAACATGCATTAGATGGGCCTTTTAATCATGAAAACCATGCATATAATGTGATGTAGTGGGCTATGCAATGTATAAATTGGAGGTTCAACACACCCCCCAACCAGCTTTTTGCTAGTCCCGAGCAAAACATGCGTGAATAAGTTCAAACCTCCAAACCCAACTCTCCTTCAGAAACCATGTTTCTAGCCATTCCAAGACATACAAGTATAAAATTTGGAGAAACTAGGTGATAGAACTTGCAAACTTAAACTCTCAAAGCATAATAAGTGTCTACATGAAATTCCCGCTGATTGATTGATAAATAGAAGAACTCGAACAACTTCAGCCCAGTGTGCATGGTGAAAGTTCATCTCATGAGTTTCTGGGATTATATTCTCCATAGATCAACTAAATTAAGGATCTCAAGGTGTACAGAGCAACAACAAGCCAATGACAGGAATTTGCCTTACCGTCCTTCCGACGACTTTCACACTATGTTCCATTTCCGGCTTTGGTTAGGGTAGACCATCCCCCGGTTGGTAATAGGTAGCCCTCTTCGGAATTTTCCACCATTTTTCCATCATTCCTAATTCCATCCTTCCTTTTCCTTTTTTCTTTTAAATTAGATAGGATTTTTAGAAATCCATATCTTTCGTTATTTTCCCATGGACAAGGATGGACAAAGTACCCCGGCTTGGTTTCTCAACACCTTTAAATCAAAGTCTAGCTAATCCACAAATCGCATAATCCTTTCAACCCATTAGAATCGTGTAATATGAACTAGGTGTAAGGTGTTCAAATGTTCTATCAATCACAACAATAGGGGAATTCACATATAAAATCATTATGTTCGGAGAAATTCAAGACTTACAACATCACACACTTCGTATCTCCTCTTCTCATACTCATATCACCTCGAATGCATAGAAATAAAGTTTTCTAAAAGAGTTTTGAAATTTTAGAAAATTTGAAAAAATTTGCGCATATGAGGCTCGAAATGTTGCAACATGCTAGATGAAGAATCTCATCTCACCCCCCAACCAAATCTTGCATTGTCCTCAATGTGAAAAGATATGTAATGAGCATGAACATGAAAGCAATGGTAAAATATAAGAGAGTGAGAACAATAGTACCTGAGAGAGTCGATCATGGAAGTCTGCAACTCCAACAACTAAATCCTACTAAAACAGTAAAACTAAACAAAACTAAACCTAATATATGGAAAGCAATAAAGATACCTAACCCGTCCTTGTAAAAAGAGGATCTCCATTAGACTAGGAGATCAATTATCAGTATAACATCCAAAAGGACAAAGTTGAGCAGGATCATCAAGTGGTGTAACAAATTTTTCAGTAGAACTATCCACCATCCTGCTTTGGAAAGTACATTAATGACATTGATCATTTTATCCCATGGAAAATCCGGCTGACAAATTTCAGCGGGTTCTTCAACAAAATTGTCACATGTACTAGGAAAGGAGAGTTGCATTGTTTGGAAATCATTAAGTATGGATCTCCTTTCCTTCCTCTCTGGGTAAAAAGTATTCAAGTATGGGTCATCCCAGAAGTGTTCTTTAGTTTGATCAAACCAAAGAGATGTGGGGACTTGTATTTCTTCTTCACAAGTCGATATGATCTCCACAAAATCAGAATTCACCGGTGCTTCCACAATTGACTTTTCAGTTTGGCACTTTGTGGAAGGAAGCTTTTTAGGCACCGGGGGGGTCTCTCTCAAAGCTTGTACAATGTCCTGAATCATGGGATCATCCCAATCCTTAAAGTACGTTAAGCACTCCTCGAGTGTATAAGAGACCTCATTGAAGGAAATTTTCAGATTTGGACCCTTTATGTCTTTCTCCTTCTCAGAATTTTGTGTAGGTTGGAGTGGGTCCTCAACCTCTACACTTTCAGAAATTGGCCTCTCTGTAGGCAAGTCAAGCACCAATTCTTCCAAATCCTGCACAATAAATTTGTGTAAATCAGAAATTGGTGACTTGTCAAATGAATTTTCAGAAATTGACACTTCCAAGGTCTTAATAAAATGAGAATTAGATTCATCCTTAGAATGTGTCAACCATGTCCCCAAACTTTCAAGTAGATCATGTTGGAAAAACCCCCCATCATCCATGGATTCAATCATGTTTACCTCATGGGGGCCATCATTGTCGTCACAATCCTCAAAGGGATCAAAGCTAACAACATATAGATGATCAAAATTCTTCCTTAAAGCGAACTCCTCTTCCACGATTGAATCAATCATATCAACCTCATGGACATCATCATCATCCCTATGCCTTTTGCCCAAGTGGAACACATTCACCTCCAACGTCATGTTTCCAAAGGACATTTGCATCACTCCATTCCGGCAATTTATGATTGCGTTTGATGTAGCGAGGAATGGGCGGCCTAGAATCACTGGTATTTGGGTGCTAGCATCCATGACCGGTTGTGTGTCCAAGACAATGAAATCTACCGGGTAGTAGAATTTATCAACTTGGACTAGCACATCCTCAACTATTCCTCTCAGTACACGGATGGATCTATCAGCGAGTTGCAATGTGGTTTTGGTGGGTTTTAATTCACCAAGACCCAATTGATCGTATATCGAGTATGGGATCAAATTCATGCTTGCCCCCAAGTCTAGTAATGCACGCTCAATCCGGTAGTCACCAATGATACATGAAATTATGGGACTACCGGGATCTTTGAATTTTGGGGGGGTCTTTTGAGTGAGAATGGCACTCACTTGCTCATTTAAGAAGGCCTTTTGCTGCACATTATATTTACATTTGGTTGTGCATAGGTCCTTTAGAAACTTGGCATAGGAAGGGACTTGTTTGATGGCATCAAGCAAGGGAATGTTGATCATGACTTGCCTAAAAATCTCTAGAATATCATGAGAGTTTGGGAGAGATTTTGGGGCAACCAATCTCGAAGGGAATGGTGCTACGGGCTTGTAGATGTGTTCTGTTTCTTGTGGGGCTAAGTTAGATCCATCCTCATCCTCAGAATTTACCGGATCATTAGGCTTGTTGGCCTTCACCGGAATAGATTTATCAATTTGTTTACCACTTCTAAGAGTGGTGATGGATTTGGCTTACTCCATGTGTTGGTTGGAAGGATTAGGAATGCTCACTTCATGTACTTGCTTTGGATTGGGCTGAGGTTGGGCCGGAAAGGTCCCTTCCATAGCATTCAAGTGTCCCTTAATCTCATCAACCGAGACTTTAAGCTCTTGGAACATTTGCTGACTTGTTTGATTGATTTGCGTTTGTCCTTGTATAAACGCTTTCAAGGTATCCTCCATTGAGAATTGAGGTGGGGCCATATTTTTCATGGGTGGCCCTCCTTGAGAGTTGGTAGGATTGCCCGTGGGAGCATTCTTCCAACTAAAATTTGGGTGGTTCTTCCAACTAGTATTGTACGTATTACCCACCGGTCCATTGAAAGGCCGTTAATACCCATATGTGGCATTTGCATGTTCATGTAATACCTCTTGAAATGCAGGAATTGTGGGGCAATCTTGCGTAGCGTGTAAATCGGTGTGACAAATCCCACATATGGTCTCAATAGCTTCATTGGACTTTGGAACTCCACTTTTACTAAATTCCATGGCCTCGACCTTCCTTGTGAGGTTGGCTATCCTTGCATTCACGTCGTCTTCCTCCTTGAGGATATAAATCCCTCCTTTCTCTTTCTCTTGAATAGGCTTGGGGTTATTGGGTTTATCCAAGGTATCCCAAGATTGGGCATTTTCAGCCAACATGTCCAAATAACTCCAAGCCACATCAGGATTTTTGCTCATAAACTCGCCATTGCACATCATCTCTACAAATTGGCGCATATTGGAACTTAATCCATCATTGAAAAAATTTATAATTCGCCAACTCTCATAGCCATGATGTGGGCAAGCAAGTAGGAGGTCCTTAAATCTCTCCCAACATTGGAAGAAAGATTCACCCTCTTTAGCCGAGAAATTCATTATGGCTCTTCGAAGGGTGTTCATTTTATGAGCCGGGAAGAACTTTTTCAAGAATTCCCGGGTCATCTCATTCCATGACCCAATCGAATGTGGTCTAAGAGAGTGAAGCCAATCTTTGGCTCTTTCTTTCAATGAAAAGGGAAAGAGTTTAAGCTTAATGGTATCTTCAGAAACATTGGTGTATTGCAAGGTAGCCACCACTTCTTCGAATTCTTTCAAGTGCAGATATGGCCTGTAAGAGTCTAGCCCATGGAACTTTGGTATAAGTTGAATTACACCCGGCTTTATGTCAATGTTTCCGCCGTTTGGTGGTAGAACCACGCAAGAGGGTGTAATTGCACGGGCTGGTTGTAGGTAATCCCGCAGTGATCTCATTGGAGGAACGTTATGTACCTCATTCTCTCCTACTCCCTCTTGATTTGCGTTTGTAGTTGGAGTAGGGGGGGAGGATTCCTTAAAGGTGTTTAATCTATACTCCCCAAATTTTCACAACGTTCTTGGTAATTCCGGACTCGTCTATGGACTGACAATGGTCCAATTAAACCACCTTTGGATTGGAGATGATTGGAGTGGTTACGTTCCCAATGGGACATAAACCACTCAACCAAAAACTGACTAAACCTAAATCCTAGAAATCTGAAATTAATCTGAAAATAGAAAGTCTGGAAAAAGCTAAGTTAGAAAGGTATTACCCGATGCTTGAACTAGAGAAGAAATCCTACAAAGCAAAACAATTTGTTAGTTCTAAAAATATCAGAAAACCTATCTACTTCTACTTCTACAACCACCAAAAAATTTGAAAACCATTATCTAAATTCCCCGGCAGCGGCGCCAAAAACTTGTTTACTCGCCTCAAGTGTAAGGCTGCGATGTAGTAATAAAACTCGGTAAGACCGAGGTCGATCCACAGGGAATTGGAAAACAGATTCCAAACTATTACAGCAACTCAATTTTGCAAGAAATAGGAGATTCAATTGAATAGTTATGTTAAAATAGTAACTTAAGGGAAATCAGTAGTTTAAGGTACTAAGGCATTCAAGGATCCACTTGTAGCAATCCCAAGTCAATCCAATCAATCCAAGCAAGATACACAACTAGATTTGAAGTCCTATCTCTCATCTAGTTGGAAAATAAAGCATTAAAAACATTCAATCCCATTCAAGTTGAACTTCCAAGTTCTAGTCTCATTCAATCAATGTAGAATTTAAAATCATAGCCTTCGGAGTAACAACCATGCCTATGGCCTATGGCTTGCTCAAGGACTACTATAATTCGAATCTACACAAGCACCATATGATAATCTCAGAGAATTGCAAGGAATCCATGTCCGGAGCACATGAACTCTCATAAAACATCTCAAATTATTAATTTGAAGAACTAAAATAGATAAAAATCCAAACTTGAATTGAAAGTACTTGAATTAACTGAATCAAATCATGAAATTAGCTACAAGCTTCACCTCTCAGCCTTAGCTGAGAGATTCTAACCGAGCATTGTCATACTACAACTAGAACTCCAATAAGAAAGCATAAAAACTAGAAGAACCGGAGTTTGGAGGGTTGCAGACGATCCACGACGGCTTCCTCTCTCTAGCACCACGTCCCTTAGCTTCTATGATACCATAGGAAGAGCCCCTAGGTGTCCTTTTATAATGAGGACGCTCAGTTGCGTCGGAATATTCCAGAAACCGCGTAAGGTTACGCAGTGCGCAGTATTTTTCGGAGCCCAAAATAGCAATTGCCTGTTTTTGTATGTGGCCGACCGGTCGGATGATCGGTCGGATTGGCCTGGTTGACCGGTCACGACCGGTCGGACCCACCTTGCAATTAGTCCAGCAGGCCTTTCAAGGAGGATGACCGGACCCGCTTATGGTCTTGTTCCAGCGAGCACACAGGGGGCACCGACCGGTCGGACCAACTGGTCCTTCTTCCAGTGATTTCCAAAGATGTGGCCGACCGGTCGGATGACCGATCGGACCTGCTATTCTTCTTCTTTTTCTTCTTTTCTTTATTCTCTTTTCTCCTTCTCTCTTCTTCCTTCTTTGGTCCACCTTGGACCTTCATTCACAGGTTCTAAATAGCTCCTTTTTAGTCTCCAAACGAGTGAAGTCCACTCTCAATCCTACAGTCACAAAACATGCATTAGATGGGCCTTTTAATCATGAAAACCATGCATATAATGTGATGTAGTGGGCTATGCAATGTATAAATTGGAGGTTCAACAGGTATAGGTGTAGGTTTAGGGAAATGGGTTTAGGTTTAAGTTAGGGTAATAGGTTTAGGATTAGATGTAAGTATATGTTTAGGATTGGGTAATAGGTTTAGGTTTAGATGTAGGTGCAGGTTGTTCACTTCCCCAAGTGTAGGGTTGCGATGTAGTAATAATTTTGGTAAGACCAAGGTCGATCCATAGGGACTTGTGTAGGAACTCACAAAACACTTCCAACGATTTCTAAATGAGAATTAACTAAAAAGGATTTTGGAATTGGGTGTAGATAGATATTTTGAACTAAAATTGAATGTCATCAATAATAAAAGAGCACTAGGGGTTCAAGGATCCACTTGTAGAAATCCTTGATGCTTAATTCGTTGTGGTTTCTCACTTACTCAACTAGAATCGAAATCAAATCCTATCTAGCCGAATGATAGAGCAATTAAAACAAACAATCTGTCATATGTGTGATTCAAGTACATGATTCCCTCAATTCAAGTTATGACTTGAGCACACTCAATTGCATAGGTCAATCCTAGTTCCAATAGATTAAGATCACAATCATAATCATCATTAAACTCTGTCACAAAGCATAACTAGATCATGATTTGAACTTCATTCAAATCACATATACAATCACACATAAGCAAAAATCCCAGAAAAATAGAACTCTTGGCATGAAGTTCCCACATGAGAATCCAAGTCTAGAGCGTATTGAATCCGATTCCTCAGAGAATATAGGTCTAGAACCATTAAAAATAATTAAGAACTTAAGCAATTCTTCTAAACATCCATGAGCCATCATAAGATTAAGAAAAACTATTTAGAACTTTATTCAAACTTCAAACCATTGTTCTTCACTAAAAATACAACTTGAAACCAAAACAAACGAACTAAAGCATCTTAGATTCACTACAAGCTTCACCTCTTAGCCTTAGCTAAGAGGTTTAGCTGTTCATGATCCAAGGAAACATGAAAGCTAACTAAGAAAAACATAAAATTAGAAGAGCAAATTAGGAGTTGTAGAACTCCGGATCCGACTTCCACATCCTCCCATCATGGTGATTCTCTTCTAGGATGCCTTAGGAACGAGCTAGATGAGTCCTTTTATAGGCTTGAGGCCCTAGATGCGAAGAAACTTCAAGAAAAGCTGCAAAGATAGCGCTTTGCACAGCAAATTTCAGAGCTTGTAGAAGAAGGTCTGTTACACAGGCGACCGGTCGGATGACCGATCTAAGCTCACGGACGACCGATCTCACGACCGGTCTCAAAAGGCTAAAGATGATCCAGTGAGTTTTCTGAAAATTCGAACCAAAAAATTTAATTCAACGACAGGTCAGATGACCGATCTGAGTAGTGGACGACCGGTCGAACGACCGATTGTGATTGGTCCAGCAATGTTTGGCAGCAGGGTCCTCCTGTTGAGTGTTTGGACCGATCGCACAATCGGTCTTCAGTGCATTTTTTTGCCCTCTTTCTTCTCTCCTTTGCTTTCTTTCTTCCACCTTTTGGTGGTCTTTTGATCTTCAATGCTTGTAAACAGCGTCTTTAAGCCTTCAATTGATGAATTCTCTCTCTCATTCCTACAACCACAAAACCATCCATTAGTTGGGTCTTTAACCATGTATTTCAAGCATAGTTAGTGATAAAATGGGGTTAGAATATACACATTTAAGAACTTAACACAGGTTTAAGGAAATAGATTTATGTTTAAGTTTGAGTATTAGGTTTAGGTTTAGGTTTAGGGAAATAGGTTTAGTTTAGGTTTAGGTTTAAGGAAATAGGTTTAAGTTTAGGTCTAGGTGTAGGTGTAGGTTTAGGAAAATAGGTTTAGGTTTAAGTTAGGGTAACAGGTTTAGGTTTAGGTGTAGGTGTAGGTTTAGGGAAATAGATTTAGGTTTAGGATTGGATAATAGTTTTAGGTTTAGATGTAATTGTAAGTTTAGGAAAATAAGTTTAGGTTTAGGTTTGAGTAATAGGTTAGGTTTAGGTGTAGGTGTAGGTTTAGGGAAATAGGTTTAGGTTTAGGATTGGGTAATAGGTTTAGGTTTAGATGTAGGTTTAGGTTTAGGGAAATAGGTTTAGGTTTAAGTTTAGATAATAGGTTTAGGTTTAGGTTTAGGGAATAGGTTTAGGTTTAGGTAAATAGGTTTATGGATAGGTTTAGGCTTAGGTGTAGGCGTAGGTTTAGGGAAATAAGTTTAGGTTTAAGTTAGGGTAATAGGTTTAGGTGTAGGTGTAAGTTTAGGAAAATAGGTTTAGGTTTAGGATTGGGTAATAGGTTTAGGTTTAGATGTAGGTGTAGGTTTAGAAAAATAGGTTTATGTTTAGGTTTGAGTGATAGGTTTAGGTTTAGGTGTAGGTGTAAGTTTATGTTTAGGTTTAGGAAAATAGGTTTAGGTTTAGGTGTAGGTTTAGGTTTAAGTTTAGGTTTAGGGGTTCAGGTTCGGGTTTAGGTTTAGGAAAATAGGAAATAGGTTTAAGTTTAGGATTGGGTAATAGGTTTAGGTTTAGATGTAGGTTTAGGCTTACGAAAGTAGGTTTAGGTTTAGGGAAATAGGTTTATGTTTAGGTTTGAGTTTAGGTGTAGGTGTAGGTGTAGGTTTAGGAAAATAGGTTTAGGTTTAGGTTTGAGCAATAGATTTAGGTTTAGGTGTAGGTGTAGGTGTAGGTTTAGAAAAATAGGTTTAGGTTTAGGTTTAGGTTTAAGTAATAGGTGTAGGTTAAGGGAAATAGGTTTAGGTTTATGATTGAGTAATAGGTCTAGGTTTAGAATAAGGTTTAGGGAAATAGGTTAAGGTTTAGGATTGGGTTTATGTTTAGGTTTAGGGAAACAGTTTTAGGTTTAGGTTTGAGTTTAGGTGTAGGTGTTCGGGTTCGGGTTGGGTGGGGTTTAAGTTTGGGTTCGAGTTCAGGTTCGCGTGTAGGTTTAGGTTTATGTTAATAGGTTTAGGTTTAGGGAAATAGGTTTAGGTTTATGTTTGAGTTTAGATGTAGGTTTAGGTGTAGGTTTAGGTTTAGGGGTTCGGGTTTGGGTTAGGTGGGGTTTGGGTTCGAGTTCGGGTTCGGGTTCGGGTTTGGGTTTAGGTTTAGGTTTGAGTTTAGGTGTAGGTTTAGGTTTAGGGGTTCAGGTTCGGGTTCGGGTTCGGGTTTGGGTTGGGTGGGGTTTAGGTTCGAGTTTGGGTTCAGGTTCGGGTTTAAGTTTAGGTTTTAGTTTTGGTTTAGGTTTAGGTTTAGGTTTAGGTTTAGGTTTGAGTTTAGGTGTAGGTTTAGGTTTAGGGGTTCGGGTTCGGGTTCGGGTTGGGTGGGGTTTAAGTTCGAGTTCGGGTTCGGGTTTGGGTTGGGTGGGGTTTAGGTTCGGGTTCGGGTTCGGGTTTAGGTTTAGGTTAGGTTTATGATTAGGTAATAGGTTTAGGTTTAGGTATAGGTTTAGGTTTAGGGTTTTGGGTTCGAGTTCGGGTGTAGGTTTAAGGAAATAGGAAATAGGTTTAGGTCTAGGTTTAGGATTGGGTAATAGGTTTAGATTTAGATTTAGGTATAGGGTATATGTTTTTAGGTTGAGGTTTAGGATGGACGGTGTGGATACACATACATCATAGTGGGCCCCAACTGTGGGACCACTGTGATGTATGTGCCTTATACCTTCACCTTCCATGCATTTTGGAAGCTCATTTTAGGGCATCAACCCAAAATTGAAGCCGATCCAACCTGTTGACAAGGCCACAAAGACCTGGATGAAGAGACCACACTAATATCAGCTTGATCCAAAACTCTTGTAGCCCATGTGATTTTTAAAATAGTTGAGTACCATTGTTTACTGTATTATGGTGCACCTGAGATTTGGATCTCACCATGATGTATATGTTGTATCCAACTGCCCATCCATTTGGAGAGATCATTTTAGGGCATGAGCTGAAGAATGAGGCAAATCTAAAGCTCAAGTGGACCTCACCAAAGAAAATAGTGGGGACTGATCTCTTACCATTAAAAACTAATTGGGGCCACAAAAGTTTTCGATCAAGATGATATTTTGTTTTCCCTTCTTTCATATCTGTGTGAACTTACGAACATGTTGGATCTCAAATAAGCATCATGGTGGGTCCCAGGAAGGCATCAATGATCAGGGGCATGTCCTCACAACAATGTTTAGTTTTAGGGTCTAGTTTTAGGTTTAGGGTTTAAGATTAGGGTTTAGGGTTTAGGTCTTGGAGGCTCAACCAACTCACGGATAGCTCGGACGCACATCTGAGCCTGCTCCATCAATTCCAAGCTAATACACAAACATGGGCCTGTCTAAATGGCCAGGCCACCCATATTGTTGTCCATAGGAAATGGACAACTTCATCATGGTCATAATAGCGGTTCCCACCTTCCAGGGACCCCCACTCAACATCCGAATAGCTCTGACGCACATTCTGGTCTACTCCATCAATTCCGAGCTAATACACAAACACAGGCCTGTCCAAATGGCCAGGCCACCCATATTGTTGTCCATAGGAAATGGAGAGCTTCATCATGGTCATAACAGCGGTTCCCACCTTCCAGGGACCCCCACTCAACATTCGGATAGCTTTGACGCACATCTGGGTCTGCTCCATCGATTCTGACACAAACACGGGCCTGTCCAAATGGCCAAGCCATCCATATTGTTGTCCATAGAAAATGGACAACTACATCATGGTCATAACAGCGGTTCTCACCTTCTAAAAACCCCCGCTCAACATCCGTTTGGATCAAATATTCTTAATCACAAGTATCATGTTCACCATCTAATTTACCACTAAATGATAATATAATACAATCGGTCGCCCATCCAAGGATGGATAGATTGAAATGCTTTCACTATTTCCATTTAAATGTCTAAGCCTAAATTTCGGCAGCATCTCCCCTAATCTCTCCAGATATATTTATCTTACATTTAATTTCCACATCACGTATCCACACATAATGTGAATTATTGACAATGAAAATAAACATAAGAAACATATCCAGAGAGAATAGGGGAGATGGCGCACGAAACTAATGACAGAGCATATAAATAAAAAATAACAAAAACATTCCAATCTATCCAACCTTGGACTGTCCAACAAGACAATTTGGCAAATTTCTATATCTCCAAAGCACACTTTATCTATGCTCGGCAACATAGAAATAACCAAATGGGCTAACTGATTGTATTATACTACCATTCATGGACAAAATAACTATTAATAATAATCCACATACATCCACACATACATTCCTAGACATCCACACAAATCAACCATAGATAGCTCCGACGCACATCCGGGTCTGCTCCATCAATTTTGAGCTAATACACAAACACGGGCCTATCCAAATTTCTAAGCCACCCATATTACTATCTATAGGAAATGGACAACTTCATCATGGTCGAATAGTGGTTCCCACCTTCCAAGGACCCCCGCATCAATTTAACTTTCATCCGCATATTACATAAGAGCATGTTTGATTTCCATTTACATTATGTAAATGCAAGCAATGACAATTTGAAAATGATATGTAATTCATGTACTTTTGACAATGGCAATTTTTTTATGCACTAAAATCGAGAAAAGTATAAATTTTTTGTAGGGCCCACTATGATACACTTGGCTTATCCACACCATCCATCCATTTTGTAGGTTTGATAATAAATAAAATTATGAAAACATTGCATTGGTCCCTAGGAAGTTTGTAATCACATGGCTTTCAATCACCGCTGCTTCCTATAGTATGGTCAACCTCAAATTTGGATATTGTAATTTTTTTTCTTTTTTGTCTCATGCCCTAAAATGATATGTAAAAACAGTTGGACGACCTAGATACGAAATACATACATCAATGTGGGCCCCACGGTATAAGGGTGCACCGACTTGGGTGAGGCTGGGGCACTCCTAATCCACTGCCTTGCTGCAAATTGCAATGGCATCAGCCTTTGGACTGTACTCAAATTCAGTAGTGAACCCTTCGGTATAGAGCTCCCTGCTGGTTAGTATTGAAAAGCTCTATGGAGTACCGTACTATGATATGTGTTTTATTTATGCCGTTGATTCATTTTGCAAGCTCATTTTAGGTATGAGATAAAAAAATGAGTTAGGCCCAAAGTTCAAGTGGACCACACCACAGAAAGAAGTGGGCATAGTGACACCCACCATTGAAACCTTCCTAAGGCCCACCGTAATGTTTATTTTCCATGCAACCTATTCATAAAGTCATATAAACCTGGGTGACGGTAAAAAACAAAAATCAGCTTGATCCAAAACTTTCGTGGCTCATGATAAATTTTCAACGGTGTGCATTCTATCCCCATATTTCCTATGTTGTGGTCCACTTGAGCTTTGGATCAGTGTCAATTTTAAGATATGACGTATACATCATGGTGGGCTGTTCACTTTCCCAAGTGTAGGGTTACGATGTAGTAATAATCTCGGTAAGACCGAGGTCGATTCACAGGGACTTATGTAGGAATTCACAAACACATCCAATAGTTTCTATTGAGAAGCTAGCAACCAGATTTGTAAGAGATTGATGTGAGTAACAACTTTGAACTTAAACTGAATAATCAATTAATAAAAAGCACTAGGGGTTCAAGGATTCACTTGTAGCAATCCTTGATGCTCAATTCGTTGTGGTTTCTCACTTTCTCAACTAGAATCGAAATTAAGATCTATCTAGTCGGATGATAGAACAGTTAAACCAAACAACCTACCATATGTATGAACAATGTATATGATTCACTCAATGCAAGCTAGGGTGAGCATGCTCAATTGCATAGGTCAGTCCCAATTCCAATAGACTCAGTCCTCAATCATAACCATCATTAAGTCCTGTCACACGACAAAGCTAGATCATGACTTGAACTTGATTCAAATCACATACACAGTCCCATACATACTACAGAAATCCAGAAAAGTAGAACTTTGGTAGGAAGTTCCCTCATGAAGATTATAGTACTAGAGCGAACTCCAATTCCTCGGATCATACAGGTCTAGAGTAGCACACGGCAATTAAGAACTCAAGCAATTCTTCCAAACATCCACGAGTCATCATATGACTAAGAAAAACTACTTAGAACTTGTATTAACTTCAAACCATTGTTCTTAAACATGAAATCCAACTTCAAAACCAACTTAAACGAATTGAAACATCTTAGATTCACTACAAGCTTCACCTCTTAGTCCTAGCTAAGAGGTTTAGCCATTCATGATCCAAGAAACATGAAACAACTAAGGAAAAACATAAAAACAGTAAACAAACTAGGTGGAGTTGTGGAACTCCGAAATTCACTTCTGTCGCCTCCCTCCTTGCTCGAACTCTTCTAAGATACCCTAGGAACGATTCCTAGGTGTCCTTTTATAGTGGGGAGGCTCCGCAACATCAGAAACTTCCAGAATTTACGTAAAGCTACGCACTACGCAGAGAAAATTGGCGCCAAAAATGGAAATTTTTGTTTTAAATACATGGCCGACCGGTCTGGACCGGTCGAACCTCTCTTGGAATCAGTCCAGCGGCTTCTGGAGGTGGAAAAATGCTCTGGCCGACTGGTCAAGACCGGTTAGCCCTGTTATATTTTTAGTCCAGCGACTTCCCAAAGGGTGCCGACCTGTTGGCCGACCGGTCTGGACCGATCGGACCAACTGGTCCCTTGTTCTGTATGCTTCACAGGATAGCCGGCAGGTCGGCCGACCGACCCTTGAACAATTTCTTCTTTTTCTTCTTTTCTTTCTTTTCTTTTCTCCCTTTTTCTTCTTTGGTCCTTGGTCCAGCTTAGGCCTTCCTTCAAAGGCTCTTAAAGAGGTCTTTTTAGTCTTCAATTGGGCAGAGTCCCTCTCATTCCTACAATCATGAAATCATGCATTAGATTAGTCTTTAAATCATGAAAATCGTGCATTATGAGTGATGAATTGGGATTAGAATATGTACAATTAAGAGCTCAACATGGGCCTCATAGTTTTTCTGGTAAAAAAGTTTCCCATTCTGTTTTTAATGGTGGGGATTCAATCATGACTGTTTCCTGTGGTATGGTCCATCTAAGATTTGGATCTGCTTCATTTTTAGGTCCCTGCCCTAAAAATGAGCTGTCAAAATGGATGGACGGTGTGGATGTATATGAAATTGCGGTTTTACAACTTAGTGAGATAAGCTTGAAGGTATGCTTATGTCCTAGAGGGGGGGTGAATAGGACTTTTTAATTTTTCTTGCAAATTCAAAAACTCAATTGCATTTATACTATAATATACCAATTAAGCACATGTAAATGATAACAATTGATCACCCAAGATCCAACTCAATTTGACTACTCTTCTAAGAGAAGCATTTAGTCAAACAGTTCATATGCATGCTTGTGTCAATCATTCAAAGATGGCATATGAGCATTTTGTTAAACATAAGATGGGCATACACTTAAGCACCTATAAGATTGATCAACAAGGAACAAAATAGACAAAATGCATTCACCACATTGAACACGATGTATAGTGGTTCGGTTTCCCTACTCCACTCCCGGTTCACGATCTCAACCTATGAGACCACCGGATTTCACTATAGTCGTGGTTTTAAATCAGGTTAACCATCAACCTTAACATCCTTTGATCTAGGACCGCGTTTACCATCCGCCGATAGCCCAATCCAGGGACTTGACGAGTTTGGATCTTAAACTCTCACCAATCCTAATCCAAGGACGGTCACGTACACTCTCACCGGAGTTTCCCAATCCAGGGAATAGTGATTCAATAAATGGACTCTCAAATACTAGACATACCTAGGACGATTGAGCCCCGATTCAGCACCGTTGATGAGTAGCTTCAGCTTCCACGAATGCCTTAGCTCCTCTCCAAGCTCCCACGATCAGCTACTAATGCATATGATGTTCCTAGACTAGTGCTGGGTAGGTGGGAGAACGTATTGATGTTCCATATGCCTATTACAATGCGATGGATAATGAACGAACCATCAATTGGATCATTCAATGGCTATAAATGACTTCAAGATGAAGATTGAATGATAGGGACAGCCATGAATGCCATGCTTGAGTTCATTGTTCAAACCGAGCTTTGAATACTCAATGTAGTGCCATTAATGGCTAGGTTTGAAGGATGAACTCAAGACTATGATGAGCAAAAGAGATTAGATGAAAGCCTTAATAGCCTCTCTTAATGCTCTAAATGGGTGTGCAAGTTCTGTCCTCAAAGCCCTCGAAATATGCCTTTATAGGCTCCAAGAATCGGGCTCCAACGGATAGAAAACGGTCACGTGCAACCTGTTTAAACAGCCCAACGACCGGTCTTGATTGTGCCTCCGACCGGTCTGACGACCCTCCTATGAAATGTTTCCCCCAGGTCTCTGGACGTTTTTTGGTCCATTTGCGACCGATTGTACGATCGGTCGTGGGAGGTCAGCGACCGGTCTCCCTATTTAACCAATTTTCTCCAAATGTTACTGGACATGTTTCGTCCATATGTGACCGGTCCTACGAGACCAGCGACCGGTCCTCAAACCGGTCCTCAGCCAGACAAATAAGATAATTTTCCTTATAAAAGCTCTGTCTGAATCCTGCTACAGCCGACCGGTCGTCAGGCTCAATTCCTGGCCTGAATTGGGGAGAACTCCCTTATCTTTAATGGTGCACATAGAGATGATTTTCCTATGTTTTTCAACTGATTTGCACCTAGATAATGGAGGTCCAAGACTGATCATCTTAACCTTAAGTCCGTGGATCAATTGGCAAACATAAAATGTGATTCGAATGCCATGGACTTGGATGTTTTGGGATCCTATAGGCTGTCTATATGCAACTTACCTTCCGAGCTTGATTTGGCTTGAACTTGAGTGCGGTGAGCTGCTTTGGTCTTCAAGTCTTGAGTCTTCAATCTTCATCAGGGCTCACGAGACTTGACTGACTCAACGATCATGCAATTGACAATACAATGCACAAATCAGTGCACTAACAATCTCCCCCTTTGTCAATTACGTGACAAAACCTAACCTACCAAAACAAAATACATGTTCAAGATATTGCATTGATGAAGCATTAAATACAGAACTCTTGACATGCCTAGTCTAAGCTGCTCCTCTTCAGTTTGCTCCCCATAACCTGCCAATCCCTGCATCACAAAACATAGCAAACTAGTTTTGGTGGGACTTGATCTTTCTCCCCCTTTTTTGTTAGCAATTGACAAACTATTCTCTCCCCCTTAATGATATATCAATAAGGCTAAGGTAAGAGAAGATAGTATGTCGCAGTTATAACTATAAGCTTATGCTAACAAGGAGAGTATAGGGTGCATGACTCATAAAACCATGGAGCATGCTAAGGTACATGATTAACAAGAAAATGTAACTATCTAGACAAGGTTAATCATGCAAAATTGGTCAAGGATATACATTTGCAATGAAGGCACAAAGGGCTTATAGCCCAATCAACCATCCTCCCCTAATGGTATATCAAGACCAAAACTAAACAAAGATTAGCATTCAATGAAGCATATAACTCAAGATGATTAGCTAATCTAAGCCGGATGATAGCTAGCAAGCAAATATACAAGTTTAAGCAAGGCTAAACTACCGAATTTGGACTAATGAGGCTTGAATCCTCTGATTTGCCCATAAGAACAAACATGAGGCTAAAAACCTCAGATTTTCCTATTGTTCCATTGAGGCTAAATTCCTCAAGTTCATCAATTTGCTCAAAATGAGGCTTGATCCTCAGATATGTATTTGAGCTCAATATGGTCTCCTAAGGTCACCTAACCTAGATCACAACCCCCTTGGGTATGATAAATAGGATCCAACATGCTTGTTGGGAGGGAATTCATTTATTCTAGATTTTTCTCCCTTAGGTTCATTCCAAGTAGGAGAGCAATGTTTGGTAGGGGATGTGACAATAGTTCTTACCCTAGTTATTGTTGACCTCAACTAATCATTTTACTTATAGTTCAACATGAGGCAACAAGGATTCCCCTTTTTATTCCGTATCATGAACATCCCAAAACAGAAAAAACACTTACACCCAATTACATGTCAGAACATAATTTATAATAAAAACTTTACAGAGTGACATGTACTGACACGAAACATCTTCAATTTCTCCCCCTCAACATCTGCACCTTAGAAGGCCTACAAAACAAATTGGCTTCTTGGTGGGATATAGTTCTCCCCCTTTTTGTCAGTCATTGACAAGGGTTAGCTTAAAAAAAAAATTTCCTATAAGAGATGCGAAGCTAAACCATGAATTAGGAGAGATAGATTATGAAACATATGGGAGAATAGAAACAATACATAGAAACCTGATATACAATAATCATTACGCACAAGAGGGCCTTTCACCCAATCAATCAACCACCCCAACTGGCATGTATATCAAGAGCAATGAAACACATTTAAGCTATATTAAACAGAACCGTGAGCCATAAGGGCTTAATGCCCAAACCATCCAACCTCCCCTTATCAATATACCATAGAAACAATACATAGAAACCTGATATACAATAATCATTACGCACAAGAGGGCCTTTCACCCAATCAATCAACCACCCCAACTGGCATGTATATCAAGAGCAATGAAACACATTTAAGCTATATTAAACAGAACCGTGAGCCATAAGGGCTTAATGCCCAAACCATCCAACCTCCCCTTATCAATATACCAAGAAGAAGCAGTAAACTCATAAATATAGCACTACAAAGCATAGAGAATACTACTATCTTCAAAAGATGAATCAATAAAGCTAAAAAAAAAAAAGATCCAAACAAGTGATGACATCAATAGATATAACTATAAAGCGCAATCATCCAAGGGTCTAACAGTCATCTAAAATGTATAAATACAAAACATGACGAGCGACAAGTGTCTTGGTCACCCAAAAAGATACTCCTGACCAAGACACATGATACAATGATGCTAAAAATCAGTCATGTCGCCTAGATCTGGTGGCGGTGCATCGCCACGAGTAGCTCGCTCCCAAGCCTCCAAACGCCTATCAATCTGGTCAAGGCGAGCCATAATAGCCTCATGCTGCACGAGTAGAGTGGCCTATCCCTAAAACAGCTGAGACTCGGTCCAATCCATCCTCTGCTCAATCCATGTAAGATGGTCCTGAAGCTGGCGTAGCTCAACAGTATAAGCTGAAGAGTCCGCTGCAGGGGAGCTACGTCGGGAGAACGCCAGTGGGGGCGTACTGAAGCGTCCAGGAGCGAAACGAGGATCGATGGAGGGATCGGATGATGTCACTGCTGCTCCAGGCTGTGATGGCTCAGAGGAACCTGGAGGGGCCTCACGCTGCAGCTGAGCCACCTGAAGTCGACGCTGGAGATCCTCTTGTGTCTTGCGCATTTTGGTTATAATAGAGCAATTTAGAATGGGAGGTTTTACGATCACATCTGAGGGATCAACAAGTCCTACTGCTTTGGCCAACCTACAGATGAGATACCCAAAAGGAAGACCCGCCGACAGACCATCAGACACCAAGATGGCGGACCGAATGACTTTCATAATACGCGAGGGAAGACACATTCTACGGCCCTGACTGACATTATAAAGAACAATGACCATGTCTTCGGGAAGGTCGGCCTTGTTGCTCTTCCTCGGGAATACATTCATGAAGAATATGTTGTGAATAAGACGATAATCCCAAGGCATTGACGAGGCACGAAGAGCATTGTTGTTAACCCATCTAGGGCACGCTCCATTGCATAAAGCTCTAGTCATGGTGTCTCGAGAGGCGGGTTCGGTCTCCTCATCATCAGAAAGCTCATCCTCATCAACAATAGACACTCTAGTAGCCTCAGCTATGGCAGGAAGACCGAATGTCCAAATCCCGTCAGCGAAAGGGACTTCGAAAGAAGAAGAGTCATCGGGAATGATGCGACAACAGGAATAGAATTTTCTGACTACTTCTTTCTGAACAGGACCCCCCATATGGAGTGCAGGCTCCCAACCTATTGCATCTAAAAGCTGGACCACCCGATAGGGTTCCAAGTCCACAAGTTTGGCGGATTTTTCACAAAGCCCATCACGATTTTTGAAATTGTGCCAATTGGCAAGGTGTGATGTGTCTGATGCAGTAGGAAGGGGTTTGGAAGGAGATTTAGACGATGAAGCAACCCCTTTTCCGTTGGAAACCGTCTTCTTAGAGGTGGGTTGTGGGGGCCCCTCATCATGTTGGATTTTCAAGCGGCGCTCACGTCGAGGAGGGGATGCATCTTTCCTCCCACGAGAAGACATAGTGGAGCCGAACAATCCACACAAATATGCCCTAGGAATCAAAAGAGATGGATACAAGAAGGAAGAACAAGACTAAAACCCTTACCAATGAAGAAGATGATGATTGGAAGATAATGTACCACGTAGGAGGGCTTTAATCTTCGATTGGAGACCTAGGGAAGCTTGAGGAGGGCAGGTGAGACCTCTAGGATGAAAGAGGAGGAAAAAAATGGGAATATAAGTGATTTGGGGCAGCCCGATTTCTTTTAAACACCTCCAACCCGCGCCCGCTGTCCGGTCCACGACCGATCCCAAGACCGGTCGCTCGACCGGTCGTAGGCCCTAAACTGCAAAAACTGTGTATTTTTTTTTGAAAATTTGCACAGCTAGATTTACTTTTAATTCTTAAAAACGGGTTTGTTTGTTATGAAATTATGCAATTTAGGATGACAAACGGTCCATCATCAGATCATATCAAAAGCATAGGTTTGGCCATATAATTTTACGAAATTTTGATGCAAAAAATGAACAAATTTTAAGGAAACTGTGGTGATGGATCTTATATCCAGATATACCTATTTATGCTCATAAATGATGCGGCTAAGAACCACAGATTTACTATGACAAACCACATTTATCTGAAAGCTAATTACCTGCAAAACAGATAATTCGTTAGCCAATCTCCAATGCACAGCCACCAATGAATTTTCATGATATTACAGATTGATCAAGTTCATGGGGCTGGCATAGGGCTATGAGATTACTTGCCATTCATGACCCTCTTGGAAATAATCTCTGTCTTCATAATTGGAGTATGTTTCTTTAAAACTCAAGGTGTTATGGTCAAGAGCTTTCTCCCAAATGTATAGATGTAGGGAGAGAAGGGTGTTGGAGATTGTCAAGGTTTGCATGATATCTCGCTCTTTATCACCATGGGATTTAGAATCTAGTTATCCCATTTTTCTACCAGATTACTCCCAATATGTTATAATAAAGCATGAGGAGGAAGCATGACCATAACCATCTAAATGTGGCAAAGATGTTTAATTGAAGAATTTTCATATAATTACACATGCCACAATAAATTCATCAAACCACATCATCTCAGACATAAAGATAAACAAATAATTGCATATGAGATGGCTAACTAAAAAACTCAAGATTAGTTATGCTAATTATGCATACAAGGATAAGTTCGATAGATAGAAAATGTTTAAAGAGGCTAGATTTCCTCAAGTTTACTTATAAAGCACAATTAACAGAATTTTCTCGGCAAGATTAAACAATTAAGCTTTAATGATATTCAATCAATTCAAGATACACAAACTTAGCCGAGAATGTCACATACTACACATGAAGCATGCAACATATATATGGTCACAAGTGAATTTTAACTATTGAGCAAAATTGACCACAATAGGGATTAGCAAAGCACACAATCAATCCAAGCTAATCCAAAAGCAATTAGTTCAACTCAAAATGATCTGAGCATGATACACAGGAGTTAGACTAATCAAAAGAGAATGAGGCTTAGTCCTCAAATTTACCAATATGCACATATAGCTAACTACCTGACTAGCACACAAGGCTACCCATGGATTTCCTAAAATCCAAGGGTCTAAAGATGTCAACTAGCTGTCTCATCTTGGTTGGCTCATAATATTGGTTTTAGGTATATGAATTGCCAATATGATTCCCAAAAACCCATTGTTGTTTGCCCTTAACCATATTCTGAATTTTCTGGTTCAAATGGGCAACCTGCTTTAGTATCTCCCCCACATAATCATATCTTTTAGAAGGGGATGAAACTTTCCTTTTCTTGCCAACCTTGTGAGATTTTTCCTTATTCTCAACTTTGGTTGAGTTCTTCACACTTTTTGGAGCCTTCCCATGTTGGCTCTTCTTTTCTTGTGTCACTCTTTCAGTCACAATTGATTTAACTATTTGAGGTCGGACTGAGGTGCATGGCGGTCGTTTTGTAATTGGGCATTCAAATTTAAAGTGTCCCGCCTCTCCACAAAAGTGGCATGAGAGAGCCGACTTGGGTTTGCTCTCAAGTGAAGAAGACTCAACCTCCACAAATACCAGAGAAGGGGTTTTCTTGACATATTTGTAACCCCATTTTCTCCCAAATCTTTATTCATAATACAAGATTTACTTATTTGCGCATTTTGGGTCTCTTGGTCCTTGTTCTCATTGGTGTAGGTCTTAAGTTGGTTGACCTCAAGTTTTAGAGCTTGATTTTCATATTTAATTGTTTTAAGTTCAAGCTCAAGCTCTTCAATTCTTTTTACTGCCTCTCTCAATTCATTTTGAACATTTTCCTTTTCTTTGGTTAGAGAGACATGGTCAATTTCCAACTTTTGCTTTTCAATCTTTTCTTTATTGAGCTCTTTCATAACTTTTAAATTTTCACAATAGAGCTCATTATAGACATCTTGTAATTCATTATCCTCATCATTATCTTCCTCTTCACTACTAGAGGATGTCTCATCATTGCTCATATTCTCACTTAAATTAATACTTACAACTCTTTCAGCAGAAGGGATGGGCATGGATGAATCAGTTGTGCAAGAATGTTCATAAATAGATTCCAACTTCTCCCAAGCTTGCTTAGCGGATTCGCAAGTAGATATTCTATTTTATTCCTCTTGGGAGAGGGCACAACGGATTACATCAAGGGCGTTAATATTGCTCATAGAATTGGCCCTTTCTTCTTTACTCCATTTTGATTCATCTTTTGGAGTGGAAGTGGTCGTACCCTTACTTTTAGTTTGAACAATAGGGACCGACCAACCTTTCTCAATTATGTCACATATAGTTGGATCTAGTGACATTAAAAATATGCTCATTCTAGCCTTCCAATATGTATAATCGGATCCATCAAAGTGTGGAGGACTAGAAATCAAAATTGCCTCGGAGTTGGACATACATACAAGCTCACTTAGGATCTACCTCTAGGCAATTAAGCCCTTAAAGAGGAACCCGCTCTGATACCAAATGAAATTGCGGTTTTACCGCTTAGTGAGATAAGCTTGAAGGTATGCTTATGTCCTAGAGGGGGGGTGAATATGACTTTTTAATTTTTCTTGCAAATTCAAAAACTCAATTGCATTTATACTATAATATACCAATTAAGCACATGTAAATGATAGCAATTGATCACCCAAGATCCAACTCAATTTGACTACTCTTCTAAGAGAAGCATTTAGTCAAACAGTTCATATGCATGCTTGTGTCAATCATTCAAAGATGGTATATGAGCATTTTGTCAAACATAAGATGGGCATACAGTTAAGCACTTATAAGATTGATCAACAGGGAACAAAATAGACAAAATGCATTCACCACATTGCACAGATGTATAGTGGTTCGGTTTCCCTACTCCACTCCCGGTTCACGATCTCAACCTATGAGACCACCGAATTTCACTATTGTCGTGGTTTTAAATCAGGTTAACCATCAACCTTAACATCCTTTGATCTAGGACCGCGTTTACCATCCGCCGATAGCCCAATCCAGGGACTTGACGAGTTTGGATCTCAAACTCTCACCAATCCTAATCCAAGGACAGTCATGTACACTCCCGCCGGAGTTTTCCAATCCAGGGAATAGTGATTCAATAAATGGACTCTCAAATACTAGACATACCTAGACGATTGAGCCCCGATTCAATGCCGTTGATGAGTAGCTTCAGCTTCCACGAATGCCTTAGCTCCTCTCCAAGCTCCCACGATCAGCTACCAATGCATATGATGTTCCTAGACTAATGCCGGGTAGGTGGGAGAAGGTATTGATGTTTCATATGCCTATTACAATGCGATGGATAATGAACGAACCATCAATTGGATCATTCAATGGCTATAAATGACTTCAAGATGAAGATTGAATGATAGGGACAGCCATGAATGCCATGCTTGAGTTCATTGTTCAAACCGAGCTTTGAATACTCAATGTAGTGCCATTAATGGCTAGGTTTGAAGGATGAACTCAAGACTATGATAAGCAAAAGAGATTAGATGAAATCCTTAATAGCCTCTCTTAATGCTCTAAATGGGTGTGCAAGTTCTGTCCTCAAAGCCCTCGAAATATGCCTTTATAGGCTCCAAGAATCGGGCTCCAACGGATAGAAAACGGTCACGTGCGACCTGTCTAAACAGCCCAATGACCGGTCTTGACTGTGCCTCCAACCGGTCTGACGACCGATCGTACGACCGGTCTTGAGATCGGTCTCTCCTATGAAATGTTTCCCCCAGGTCTCTAGACGTTTTTTGGTCCATTTGCGACCAGTTGTACGACCGGTCGTGGGAGGTCAGTGACCGGTCTTGGGAGGTCACGACCGGTCTCCCTATTTAACCAATTTTCTCCAAATGTTGCTGGACATATTTCGTCCATATGTGACTGGTCCTGCGACCGGTCCTACGAGACCAGCGACCGGTCCTCAAACCGGTCCTCATCCAGACAAATAAGATAATTTTCCTTATAAAAGCTCTGTCTGAATCCTTCTACAGCCGACCGGTCATCAGGCTCAATTCCTAGCCTGAATTGGGGAGAACTCCCTTATCTTTAATGGTGCACATAGAGATGATTTTCCTATGTTTTTCAACTGATTTGCACCTACATAATGGATGTCCAAGACTGATCATCTTGACCTTAAGTCCGTGGATCAATTGGTAAACATAAAATGTGATTCGAATGCCATGGACTTGGATGTTTTGGGATCCTATAGGTTGTCTATATGCAACTTACCTTCCGAGCTTGATTTGGCTTGAACTTGAGTGCGGTAAGCTGCTTTGGTCTTCAAGTCTTGAGTCTTCAATCTTCATCGGGGCTCGCGAGACTTGACTGACTCAACGATCACGCAATTGACAATATAATGCACAAATCAGTGCACTAACAGTATATACCTCTAATTAGGGATTTATAATTTCGAAATCCCTAATTAGGGATTTATTTTGGACATCACAAATTGGGTGGGCCCCACAAAAGTGGACAACGTGAATTGGGTGGGCGCCACAAGCAGTGGAACTTGGTGTGCCCCACAAAAAGTGGAAAGGCTCGATCGGGGGGGCCACAGGCAGTGGAGCAAGGTGGGCCCCATGAAAGAATGGTGAGAAGAGAGAGATAAGGAGAAAGAGAGAGGGCATAGAGGGAGAAGGAAGAGAGAGGGTTACTGGTGGTGGCAGCGGCGTGCGGAGCCCGGTGATGGAGAAGAGAGACGGTCGCTGGAGGTGGGGTGCTGCGTGCGCGCTCGCGAGAGAGAGAGAGAGAGAGAGAGAGAGAGAGAGAGAGAGAGAGAAATGAGGACGCTGTGGAGTCGAGTGCGACTTAAAGCATAAGACTTTTACTGACGAAAATTTTCGTCGGTAATAGTGTTTTTAAAAATATTCATCGACGACAAAAATTCGTTGGTGAAGTCAATTTCACCAAAAGGAGGGAAGTTGGCTGGCTTTTACTGACGACACAACTTCGTTAGCAATTGTCTATTAAAATATATTTCCCGATGAAACTAATTCGTCGGTGAAATGAATTTCACCGATTTCACCGAAATGAGGAAGGATTTTAACGACGAATTTATTCGACTGTAATAGTGTAATGACCCAAGATTTCGAGTGCGTGTAGATACGCAAGTGAGTACACACACTACATTAGTTCAAGTATATGCATATATAAATTCATCAACCCGTTGATTCCAAGATGAACTATAAATTATACTTGTTCATCAAAACCAGCCATTCAATTAATTATTCATCACTAGGTAAAAGTATCTGACCGTCCACTTCAAATTTGGACAAGCCGATCATAGTAAACTAAACCCTTGATCCCCATAGCTGCTCATACACAAATCAATTTAACATTCTGATCCGTTCATCTTGTTTATCATACATTGACATGCTTAACCTACCGTCAAAACTGTGATCTGATGAAATTTCATGAGTAGACAAGTCATTAAAGTCTAACGGTGTATATGTCTCACCAATAGGCCACCCAAAGATCATTTTAGGAATATCAGTTTAAGAAACTAACTGTACAATAACTCATACTTGTGTGTAAGAACATAAACATCTAATCAGAAAAAAAAATTAGCCTTTCATATAACCATCCATTGAATTCGTATCCGCTAATTGGGCCACCCAAATAACAAACCGAACAGATCATTTCGAAGATCATAGGATATATACTAAGACTACCGGTTAAATTTTCTATTAGATATGTATAAATGTCACTTTGGATCACCGAGTGTGATGGATCACTAAAAAGGCATCTTGGTCATCTGTAAGAGATCAAGGCCCAAACTTAACCCGTATAGAGAGCGCGAAAAATGACAGGCCTTGGTGAAGTTTCACCGAAAACTGATGGTAAGCGGGATCGTTACAGGTGGTTGAAGTAAAAAACAAAGAAATGGGTAAATTTGGAATTAACTCAAATATATATCTCGTTGAATGGTTACGTTGGGTTTAACGTGATGTCTACTTACCATCTCTTGCATGAAGCGGCCCACCTAGACATCGAATCTGCCTCATTTTTGGTGTCACACCCTAAAACTCCCTGGCCTAACTAATGAGCGGAGTAGATTTGTCACATACATCACGATGGAACCCACGTGCACAACGTGCACTTCATCCTCTCGGTCAACGTGCGTTGACCCCGTATTCAAGAAGACCGAGCGTCTTCTTCGCTGGACGCTGCAACAGCGAACGGACGCTGTCCGTCCGCACCATCCACTCCGTCCGTGTGTGGGCCCCACATCTAAGATCTGAACCGCCCATTCTTTTCCTTTAACCCACGCATGGGGTTCCCTTGAGTTTCTTTCACAACGGTCGCCAATCTAGTCTTTTCCAAACCACCGTCCAAACTAAAAGATCCCAAGATCCGGTCCGTTGCTCTGCATGGGCGGACCAAACTTCTTCAGGGGGTTCGTGTGGACCCCACCTAGGTTTCCAACGTCTCACTTGGGGTTTTGTCTACAAGAAACGAAAACGGAAGCCTTCTCCAACTCAAACTCTACCACCTTCGGTCCGTTTGTAGTAACGCGAACTCAGGCCATTCAAGCCCATCTTAGACCGTCCAATCTCATCTAGGGTGGTGTATAAGACCCCCCTAGGTGCCGTTTCCTAGAAGAGAAACGTAGAGAGAGAGAGAAGAGCGGGTAGAGAGAGAAAGAGAAAGAGAAAGAGAGAGAGAGAGAGTGAGTACGAGTAGAGAGAGAGGGAGGCTTTGTAGCGAGAGAGAGAGAGAGATTTCTGGGGCAATATCCCAGCAGCAAGGAGAGAAGAAGAAGAAAGAAAAAGAAGAACAAGAAGAAAGAAGAAGGAAAGAAGAAAGAAAGATTGAAACGGTGAGTTCTTCTCCTATTTTTTTCATGTTTGTATTCGATTTATTTTGAAAATAATGGTTCGTAGTTTTGATCAATATGATTCAAGTATTTGTCGTTTTTATTGGAAAATATTAGATATTATACCTCGGGTTGAACTCGTTCTTTTTATGGTTATGTTTTGTATTAATTCCAATAATTTATATGGTGGATTTCAATTTAATTACGCTGTATATGTGTGAGTTGATTTTGAGTTTCTTGGAAAAGGTTTGAAGTATTGATTTGATTCATGAATGGCACAATTTGTGAACTCCAGTGATTACCATGGGGTGAGCACCCTGGTGTGTGTAATAGGCCCATTAATGATTGTTTGGGTGAGCGCCCAAGTGTGTGCAACAGTCCCTGGTTGAGCGCCCTGTGTGTGCAATATACCCTTCTGATAGTCCATCGATTGTGGACGGGTTGGTTGAGCTCCCCGGTGTGTGCAAGATACCATACTAGCGTACCCGGTGGATATCAGATGATTTTGGCAGGTTGGGTGAGTTCCCTGGTGTGTACAAGAGACCAACTCTGCAATTATGAGACAGTGTAGGCCCGACTATAAACCGGCCCTGGATGTTCTACTAATAACCGTACTGAGATTGTTGAAGCATACTTGCATACCACGCATTATGTGCATGTTTAAGAGATTTTGATTTGATGAAAGTACTATTGAAATTGTAGTGTTGTACTTTAATGGTCAAGTGGGTTTTCTACATCGAATTACATGTGTTAAACTATATGAGAATGCTCACCGGCTTTTATAGCTGACGTAGTGTTATGCGATTAACCATAGTGACAGGTGATGACTTAGAGGACTTTGAGGAAGCGGTTACAGATGAGGGAATACCCTAGAAGATTTTTGAGAATAAATTTATTTTGATTTTTGAATTTTAATTTGAAAGTACTCATGTAATAAGGCCCATTAGATGGCCATTAGTTTAAACAGTTTGGAACAATTTCGTAGATTCATTGATTTATAGTTTAATTTTCAAAGTTGGTTTATTTTTATTCCATATATTTAGTACCTTGTGAATGGAAAGGATAAAAGTTTCAGTTGTGATTGTGAAGGATTCATTCATAACACCCTTAATTTCGAGATTTGAGTTATATACTCGAGTGTCGAATTTTGGGGGCGTTACAAATAGTGTTTTAAAAATATATTTTTCGATGAAAAAAAATCGTCGGTTGACCGAATGGGTTTTGTCTTCTATCGACGAATGTATTCGTCGGGGATAAATGTTTTACCAACAATAAATAATATCGTCTCTAAAAGTATACTTTTTATCGTTATAAACGGTGGCAGGAACATATATGGTGGTGGTGGGAATGGCTTATATCTTTTACCGACGAAATATGTATTTTCGGTAAAAATAATGTTTACCGACGAAACTTATTTCGTTGGAAATAATGTCGTCAGTAAAAATGCAATTTCTTGTAGTGTCTTCTTGCTTCTTCACTCCACCTCTTGGCTCATCTTCCTTTGTTCTTCAATGTATGTAAAAGGGGTCTTTAAGAATAGATTCACAAAGTCACTCTCTCATTCCTACAATCACAAAGCATGCATTAGATGAGTCCTTAAACATAAAAATCATGCATAATGTGTGATGAAAAGGGGTTAGAATATGTATAATCCAGGGCTCAACACTAGGCACATTTATGGGGGCCGATGCCGGGTGTCCCTCCATTGCCTTGGTGAGGCGGAGCATATGGTCCGCCAAATCATTGACTCGTTCATCGATCACGGAAAGCCGTCCCTTCCGATTACGAGACCGTTGCTATCGAGAGGCATGCAAATGTTGCTGTGAGTACGATTGTTCATGCTGGGAGTCGCCCTATTGGGCCAGGCCTTCACCAGCGGCGTGCTGGGAGGGTTCAGGCCCAACAGGCACTTTACCCTTCTTCTTCCCAATCCAATCGGGGGCTAATCGTCACTGCCCAGGGGTGAGAACACGGTTAGCGCGATTCCTACAGACGGTGCCAATATGTTATCGCCCAAAATTGGTCGGCCACAAGGGGAAATACCGATGTTGAAGCCCGCGGGGATCTTGGTAGCCAATCATCTCTCTTAGGGGCTTGCAAGATCACAAGGACAGCAAAGGGGGTGCCATTGAGAGGCGGAGGACCCTCCAATGCCTAAGTTAGCTCGACTCATGGATCGGTAAACGGATAAGGATACGAAGCGGCTATGTCCTTTTTTTTTCTGCCTACCTGGTTTTGGAGCCTTAAGGGTTATTTATAGGTTGTAGCTGACACCCAAGTTCGGGGCAAACCCCCTTGAACATGCCAGCTTGCAACTTTTAATCATAGGAGCGTGGGGCGGCCTGCTGTTGTTCACTTCCCCAAGTGTAGGGTTGCGATGTAGTAATAAACTCGGTAAGACCGAGGTCGATCCACAAGGACTTATGTAGGATTTCACAAACACATCCAAAAGTATCTATTGAAAGCTAATAATCAGATTTTGAATAAGGTTGATGTGAGTAACAATTTTAAACTAATTTGAATGTAAACAATTATAAAAAGGCACTAGGGGTTCAAGGATCCACTTGTAGTAATCCTTGATGTTCAATCCGCTGTGGTTTCTCATTCTCTCAACTAGAATCGATATTAAGATCTATCTAGTCGGATGATAGAGCTGTTAAACCAAACAATTCGTTATATGTAAGTCCAATGCATATGATTCACTCAATGTAAGCTAGGCTGAGCATGCTCAATTGCATATAGGTCAGTCCTCATTCCAAAAGGCTCAGTTCACAATCATAACCATCCTCAAGTCCTGTCACAAAACAAGGCTAGATCATGATTTGAACTTGATTCAAATCACATGCACAGTCCATACACATTACAGAAATTCAGAAAAGTAGAACTTTGGTAGGAAGTCCCCACATGAAGATCATAGTACTAGAGCGCACTCCAATTCCTCGGATCATACAGGTCTAGACTAATGCAAACCAATTAAGAAATTAAGTAATTCCCCCAAACATCCATGAGTCATCATAAGACTAAGGAAAACAACTTAAAACTTGTATAAACTTCAAACCATAGTTCATAAACATGAATTCCAACTTAAAACCAACTAAGAACGAATTGAAACATCTTAGATTCACTACAAGCTTCACCTCTTAGCCCTAGCTAAGAGGTTTAGCCGTTTATGATCTAAGGAAACATGAAACAACTTAAAAAGACATAAAACAGTAAAACAAACTAGAAGGAGTTGTGGAACTCCGAAATCCACTTCCGCCGCCTCCAAGCTTGCTTAAACCCTTCTAAGATACCCTAGGAACGATACCTAGGTGTCCTTTTATAGTAGGGAGGCTCCACAACTTCAGAAGAATCGAGAATCTGTGTAAGAGTTACGCAGTGCGCAGAGATTTTGGACTGAAAATAGAAATTTCCGTTTTAAATCACATGGCCGACCAGTCTGGACCGGTCGGACTGGGCTGGCCGACCGGTCACGACCGGTCGTGCCTGTGTTTGGCTGAAGTCCAGCAAGCTCAGTATGAGTAGGAAGCTAGCCGACCGGTCTGGACCGGTCGTGGCCCTCCTGGCCGACCGGTCACGACCGGTCTTGGCCTGTTTCTGGTTCATTTTCTTCTTTCTTTCTTCTTTTCTTCTTTCCTTGCTTCCTTCTTTCTTTGGTCCTTCTTCGATCTTCATCCAAATAGTTCTGAATGAGGTCCTTTTCTCCTTCAATTAAGCAGAGTTCACTCTCATTCCTGTAATTACAAAATATGCATTTAATTAGCCTTTGAATCATGAAAACCTCACACAATGAGTGATGAATTGGGGTTAGAATATGCACAATTAAGAGCTCAACACACCCCCCAACCAGCATTTTGCTAGTCCCGAGCAAAACATGCGTGAAACTAATTCCATTCTTCAAAACTCAACTCTCTTTCAGAAACCATTCTTCTTTACATCCCAAGACATACAAGTGTAAGATTCAGAAATAATTTGTGACAGAACTTGAAACCGTAAACCCTCAAGACATGATAAGCATTCATATAAAATTCCCGCTGATTGATTGATAAATAGAAGAACTTGAACAAATTCAATCTAGTGTGGATAGTGAAAATTCATCTCATGAGTTTCCATGATTATCTTCTTCATAGATCAACCGGACTATAGAACTCAAGGTACATAGAGCCACATCAAGCCAATGACAGGAATTTGCCTTACCGTCCTTCCGACGACTTTCACACTACGTCCCATTTCCGGCTTTGGTTACGAGTAGACCATCCCCCGGCTGGTAGTAGGTAGCCCTAATCGAAATTTTCCACCATTTTTCCATCATTCCCAATTTCATCCTTCCTTTTCCTTTTTCTTTTAATTTAGATAGGATTTTTAGAAATCCATATCTTGCATTGTTTTCCCATGGACAAGGATGGACAAGGCACCCCAGCTTGATTTCTCAACACCTTAATTCAAAGTCTAGCTAATCCATAAATCACATAATCCTTTCAACCCATGAAAATTGTGTAATGTGGACTAGGTGTAAAAATGTTCGGATTTTCTATCGATCACAGAATGAGGGGAATTCTCATATAAAACCATTATGCCAAGAGAAGATCAAGATTTACTACCTCATACACTTCATATCTCCTCTTCTTATGCTCATATCATCTTGAGTGCATAGAACCAAAATTTTTCAAAAGAGTTTTGAATTTTTGAAAAAAATCGAAAAATTTCCACATAATTGCTTGAAATGTTACAAAACGCTGGATTCATCCAAGTGATCCTACACCCCCAACCAAATCTTGCATTGTCCTCAATGTAAAAGATGTGCAATAAACACAACACGAGAGCAATTGGAACATAAAAGGGAGGGAGGAATGAGAGTACCTGAAAAAGTGAAAAGTGAAATTCTTCCTCCTTTTAACAAACCTAAGTAAAAGTAAACAAAAGCAACAAAATCCTAATCCTAACTACTCTATACCTCCGTCAGACTAGGAGATCAATCATCCTGATACACAGGATCATTCAGAGGTATGGACATACCTTCTGAAGGAAATTTCTCAAAGAACAGCTTTAATCGCTGCCCATTTGCCTTAAAAATGTTGCCGTTCCTTAGATTTAACAACTCGACAGTCCCATATGGATAGACAGTTTTCACAATGTAGGGACCGGTCCATCGAGATCTCAACTTTCCTGGAAATAGATGTAGGCGAGAATTATACATGAGGACTTTTTTATTGATCGTGAATGTCTTACGAAGAATATTCTTATCATGGAATATCTTCGTCTTGTCCTTGTAAATTCGCGCATTCTCATATGCTTCGTTTCGGATTTCTGCAAGTTCATTCAATTGTAGTTTGCGCAACGAGCTTGCCTTGTCAGAATCAAAATTCATCTTCTTAATAGCCCAATATGCCCTATGTTCCAACTCCACAGGCAAGTGACATGCCTTCTCATAGACAAGTCTATAGGGAGACATTCCAATAGGGGTTTTGAAAGCAGTACGGTAGGCCCAAAGCACATCGGTAAGCCGAAGTGACCAATCCTTGCGATCGGGGTTTACCGTTTTCTCTAAAATATGTTTAATCTCCCTATTGGATATCTCAGCTTGTCCACTAGTTTGTGGGTGATAGGGAGTGCTCACTTTGTGTGTTACGCCATATTTCTTCAGTAAGGTTTCAAAAGGGCGATTGCAAAAGTGAGACCCTCCATCACTTACGATGACTCGAGGTGTTCCAAACCGGGAAAGAATATTCTCTTTTAAGAAGCGAATGACCGTTTTATGGTCATTATTCCGGCAAGAGATGGCCTCGACCCATTTGGAAACATAATCAACGGCAAGCAGGATGTATGTGTTTCCAAAAGAAGATGGGAATGGACCCATGAAATCGATGCCCCAACAATAAAAAATTTCGATTATTAAGATGGGATTGAGTGGCATCATATTTCTACGGGAGATTCCTCCTAATTTCTGACAAGGTTCACATGCTTTACAAAACTCATGTGTGTCTTTGAACATGGTGGGCCAATAAAACCCACATTGCAGAATTTTCGCTGTAGTCTTTTTAGCCGAAAAGTGGCCACCACATGCCTGAGAATGACAGAAGGAGATGATACTTTGTTGTTCCTCATCTGGCACACATCTCCTTATGATTTGATCGGGACAGTACTTGAATAAGTATGGGTCATCCCATAGGAATTTTCGCACCTCCGTGAAGAATTTATCCTTATCTTGCTTTTTCCAATGTGTAGGAATTGTACCTGTAGCAAGATAGTTAGCAATGTCCGCATACCATGGCAATTGGGAAACAGCAAAAACTTGTTCATCAGGGAACATGTCATTGATCGCAGTCGTTTCAGGGGAATCAGTGAGAACAAGTCGAGAGAGATGGTCAGCTACAACGTTTTCTACTTCTTTCTTATCTCGTATTTCTATATCAAATTCCTGGAGTAGAAGGATCCATCTTAACAATCGTGGTTTAGCATCCTTCTTAGAGAGAAGGTACTTAAGCGCGGCATGGTCGGTGAATATGATGATCTTGGATCCAATCAAGTAGGACCTAAACTTGTCCAAGGCAAAAACTACGGCTAAAAGTTCTTTTTCAGTAGTGGTGTAGTTTGCTTGGGCTAAGTTTAGGGTTCTACTTGCATAGTAGATGACACATGGCTTTTACTCTTTTCTTTGGCCTAGCACGGCCCCAATAGCATAGTCACTAGCATCGCACATAATTTCAAAAGGAAGGCTCCAATCAGGTGGTTGCATTATGGGAGCACATGTCAACATACCTTTAAGGGTGGTAAAGGCCTTTTGACATTCTTCATTCCACTCGAATGAATTTTCCTTTTGAAGTAGGTTACATAAAGGATGCGAGAGTGAACTGAAGTCCTTTATGAACCGTCTGTAAAATCCTGCGTGTCCTAAAAAGGACCGTACATCTCGTATGCTCTTGGGTGGTGGAAGGTTAGAGATAAGATCAATTTTCGCTTTGTCCACCTCGATTCCATTTTGTGAAACGATGTGACCAGGTACAATTCCCTTTTGAACCATGAAGTTGCACTTCTCCCAATTCAGCACAAGGTTCTTCTCTTCACATCTTTTCAGCACAGATTTCAAGTGCTCAAGGCACTCATCAAAGCTACAACCAAATACGGAAAAATCATCCATGAAGACTTCGAGAATTGTCCCCACCATGTCAGAAAAGATACTCATCATGCAACGCTGAAAGGTGGCGGGGGCATTACATAATCCAAACGGCATCCGTCTATAGGCGAAAGTACCGAATGGACATGTGAATGTAGTCTTTTCTTGGTCTTCACGGGCAATCTCTATTTAGTTGTACCCTGAATAGCCATTAAGGAAGCAAAAGTGGGAATGACCCGCCAACCGTTCTAAAATTTGATCAACAAACGGTAGGGGGAAGTGGTCTTTCCTCGTGACAGTGTTTAGCTTCCTGTAGTCAATGCACATTCTCCAACCGGTAGTGACTCTAGTTGGCATGAGTTCATTATTGGCATTGGCTACGATGGTTATTCCGGATTTCTTAGGCACCACTTGAGTTGGGCTCACCCATTGATTATCGGATATTGGATAAATAATACCCACATCTAATAGTTTCACCACTTCGGCCTTAACCACATCCTTCATATTTGGATTTAGTCGTCTTTGTGGTTGCCGGGATGTCTTCGCATTCTCCTCAAGGTGTATGCGATGAGTACAAATCAGTGGGTCTATGCCTTTGAGATCCGTAATTGACCATCCAATGGCACTCTTGTGCTCTAATAGAGTGGCCATTAGCCTACTCTCTTGTTCCTCATCCAAGTGGGAAGAAATCACCACTGGGTATGTCTCATCTCGACCTAAATAAATATATTTCAGCTCACTTGGTAATGGTTTTAGGTCGAGTGTTGGTGCCTTGATGTTGGATGGGAGAGCTTTGTTCTCGTTTACAGGCAAAGGCTCAAATAGGGCCCTCCATCTTTTATTATCATGCACCGGCATCACATCTAGAATGGCATCCATCTCTTGTGTTGTGTCATCATTTATCTCATGAGAATGGGCCACACATGCCTCCAAAGGGTCGGAAGGTAGTGACGAGGGGAATGTATCTTCCATGAATGATTCAATCATGTTTAGTTCGTGGATATCATCATCAACCTCCCGTGGTTGTTTGCATAAATCAAATATGTTAAGCTCAAGGGTCATATTTCCAAAGGACATTTGTACAAGTCCGTTTCTACAATTGATAATTGCATTTGAAGTAGCTAGAAACGGTCGTCCAAGTATGACGGGAATTTGAGCACCGGTGCCTATCACGGGATGTGTATCCAAGACAATAAAGTCGACTGGGTAGTAGAATTTATCAACTTGGACTAGAACATCCTCAATCATTCCTCTCGGTATACGGATGGATCTATCAGCAAGTTGGAGTGTGGTTTTGGTCGGTTTCAATTCACCTAACCCAAGTTGCTCATAGACCGAGTATGGAATGAGATTCACACTTGCCCCCAAATCAAGTAAGGCTTGTTTAATCCGGTAATCTCCTATGATGCATGAGATTATTGGACTACCCGAATCCTTATATTTTTGGGGCACCTCTTGTTTGATGATGGCGCTCAAATTCTCAGTCAAAAGTACTTTGTTTTGAACATTGTGTTTTCTTTTGACTGTACACAATTCCTTTAGGAATTTGGCATAAGATGGTATTTGTTTTATTGCATCCAACAACGGGATGTTGATCTTCACCTGCTTGAAAACTTCTAAAATTTCCAGATTTTTATCTAAAGGTTTAGGTGAAATCAACCTTTGTGGAAACGGAGCAACCGGCTTATATTGCCTTTCCGGTTCTTTTTCTTGTGGAGTGTTGTTTGAGCTATCATCCTCTTTGGAAATTTCCGGATCCTTAGGCTTTGGGGCTTTCACCGGATTAGATTTGTCAATTTCTTTCCCACTTCTCAAAGTGGTGATAGCTTGAACATGTTCCGTGTGGTGGGAGGATGAGCTTGCATCTTGTATCTCAAACTGGGTTCTTGGGTTAGGAAGAGGTTGGGCAGGAAGTGTGCCCTTCTCTCTAACACTAAGATGAGATTCAACTCTAGCCATTGATGTTTTCAATTCATTGATGGCTTGAGTTGAATTTTGATTGAATTTCAATTGCTCTTGCATGAACCCATCTATTTTTAGAGAATTTGTCTTGTTATACTCAGCTTGAACCGATATGAATGCACCCAACATCTCCTCTAGCGTCACTTTTGGAGTAATGACTAGAGATGGACCTAGTATAGGTTGAGCTTGAGGGATAGGAGTTGCATTCGCAAGTGGGTCCATTCCTCCAACTGAAGTTGGGATGGTTCTTCCAACTAGCATTAAACGTGTTTGAGGTTGGAGCACCAAATTGTCGTTGATAACTGTTTATGGCATTTGATTGTTCTTGTAAGATGTCCTGAACTGCTGAAATTGTGGGACACTCTTGTGTTGCATGTTGGTTTCCGGCACAAATTCCACAAACAGTTTCAACGTCATTGGAGTTAATCGTCTCTCCTTTCCTCAATTCCATGGCTTCGACCTTTCTTGTGAGGCTAGCCACCTGTGCACTTATGCTATCCTCTTCTGATAAGACATACATTCCTCCTTTTTCCTTTTGTTGGCCAGTCTTAGAATTTGTTGGTTTTGATGTATCCCAAGACTGTGCATTCTCAGCCAATTCTTCCAAATAATCCCATGCTTCATCAGCCTCCTTATTCATGAACTCCCCATTACACATCATCTCTACGAATTGGCGCATGGGTGAAGTCAGTCCTTCATAGAAAAAGCTTATAACCCGCCAAATTTCATAGCCATGATGTGGACATGCGTTTAATAGGTCCTTAAACCTCTCCCAACATTAGAAGAAGGTTTCATCTTCCTTTTGGGCAAAGTTCATGATAAGGCGCTTCAACATGTTTGTTTTGTGAGTAGGGAAGAATTTTTTTATGAATTCCCTATGCATATCAGTCCATGCACCAATTGATCTTGGCCTTAATGCATGAAGCCAACCTTTTGCTTTATCTTTAAGAGTAAAAGGAAAGAATTTTAGTCTCACCACATCGTCAGTCACATTAGGAAAGTGCATGGTGGTTATTACCTCATCAAACTCCTTAAGGTGTTGATAGGCACTTTCACTGTCTAATCCATGGAATTTAGGGAGAAGTTGGATCACTCCCGGTTTCAAATCCACATTCCCTGCATTTGGTGGAAATACTATGTATGAGGGAGTGCTTGCTTTTGCTGGTTGCAAGAAGTCACGTAAAGTTCTAGGTCGAGGAACATCCTCAACCACATTCTCCCCCGTTTCAGTTTGGTTTTGGCCCTGATTAGGATTGGCCATTGGATTAGGTTGATTCACTGCTATATTTTCAGACAAAATTGGAGAGTCTAGATGTCTCCTAGCACGTGGCTCTCTGTCAATTCCTTCTACTATCCCCCCTTCACTTATGAGTCGGTTATTGGAATCCCGAGCCCAATGTGGCATGCAAAACCAAAAATATGAAACAAAGAGAAAGAAGAATTCTTCCTCCCTTTCTTCACTCTTCTCTAAGACCGAAGCACAAGGTGTCCTGCAATGGCTAAGCCAGAAGCAAGGATAGAGACCGATTTCTCCTGGTCAATAGGGGTTCAGAGAACTCCCCACCCACTCTTTGAATCTTTTGAGAAAAAGTGCAGAAAAAGGAGAAAGAGGAGTAAGGGTGAGAAAAGAAATCTCTGAGCACAAGGTGATCCAAGACGGCAGAGCCGACCAATAGGAATCCAGGTGGCACAAGGCCGACCTTTTAGAGATCCAAAAGGAGTCTCCACCCACTCTACAAGAGATGAATATGATAGGAATGAATAGGAGAAGGAGAAGAGTAAGGTTTAGAAGGATAGAACCTGATTCGGCACTTGAAATCCTTGTATCTTCTTCAGCTTCCTAAAAATCCCTGAAAAGAAAAATCAAATAAACAAGCTAAGTTAGTCCTAAAATCCTAAAAGTCCTAAACAGATACTAATTTCATAAATTTGTGAAAAACCGTCAAAGTCCCCGGCAACGGCGCCAAAAATTTGTTCGCTTCCCCAAGTGTAGGGTTGCGATGTAGTAATAAACTCGGTAAGATCGAGGTCGATCCACAGGGACTTATGTAGGATTTCACAAACACATCCAAAAGTATCTATTGAAAGCTAATAATCAGATTTTGAATAAGGTTGATGTGAGTAACAATTTTAAACTAATTTGAATGTAAACAATTATAAAAAGGCACAAGGGGTTCAAGGATCCACTTGTAGTAATCCTTGATGTTCAATCCGCTGTGGTTTCTCATTCTCTCAACTAGAATCGATATTAAGATCTATCTAGTCAGATGATAGAGCTGTTAAACCAAACAATCCGTTATATGTAAGTCCAATGCATATGATTCACTTAATGTAAGCTAGGCTGAGCATGCTCAATTGCATAGGTCAGTCCTCATTCCAAAAGGCTCAGTTCACAATCATAACCATCCTCAAGTCCTGTCACAAAACAAGGTTAGATCATGATTTGAACTTGATTCAAATCACATGCACAGTCGATACACATTACAGAAATTCAGAAAAGTAGAACTTTGGTAGGAAGTCCCCACATGAAGATCATAGTACCAGAGCGCACTCCAATTCCTCGGATCATACAGGTCTAGACTAATGCAAACCAATTAAGAAATTAAGTAATTCTCCCAAACATCCATGAGTCATCATAAGACTAAGGAAAACAACTTAAAACTTGTATAAACTTCAAACCATAGTTCATAAACATGAATTCCAACTTAAAACCAACTAAGAACGAATTGAAACATCTTAGATTCACTGCAAGCTTCACCTCTTAGCCCTAGCTAAGAGGTTTAGCCGTTCATGATCTAAGGAAACATGAAACAACTTAAAAAGACATAAAACAGTAAAACAAACTAGAAGGAGTTGTGGAACTCTGAAATCCACTTCCGCCGCCTCCAAGCTTGCTTAAACCCTTCTAAGATACCCTAGGAACGATCCCTAGGTGTCCTTTTGTAGTAGGGAGGCTCCGCAACTTCAGAAGAATCGAGAATCTGCGTAAGAGTTACACAGTGCGCAGAGATTTTCGGACTGAAAATAGATATTTCTGTTTTAAATCACATGGCCGACCGGTCTGGACCGGTCGGATTGGGCTGGCCGACCGGTCACGACCGGTCGTGCCTGTGTTTGGCTGAAGTCCAGCAAGCTCAGTATGAGTAGGAAGCTGGCCGACCGGTCTGGACCAGTCGTGGCCCTCCTGGTCAGCTGGTCACGACCGGTCTTGGCCTGTTTCTGGTTCATTTGCTTCTTTCTTTCTTCTTTTCTTCCTTCCTTGCTTCCTTCTTTCTTTGGTCCTTCTTCGTTCTTCATCTAAATAGTTCTGAATGAGGTCCTTTTCTCCTTCAATTAAGCAGAGTTCACTCTCATTCCTGTAATTACAAAATATGCATTTAATTAGCCTTTGAATCATGAAAACCTCACACAATGAGTGATGAATTGGGGTTAGAATATGCACAATTAAGAGCTCAACAGCTGTCAAGCATAGCTTGTCATCGTAGGTCTGCGTTAATCATTAGGCATGGAGTCAGGCTCTGTGCTTGGTTATTTCCATGTGTCGTGTGCGAAGGCCTGGGCTGGACAAACGCTAACTCCCTGCATCCCATGCAGGGGTGGCTGTTAGTACACCTTTTGTTGTCAATTAGCGTGTTGGTTGGTCGCGTCTTGTCGTGTGAGCCCCGGTCGAAGAATTGAAGATCAAGACTTGAAGATTATGCTTCTTCCATTGCTCAAGCTCATGCTGAAACAAGATCTCAGGTAAGTTGCATATAGATCGACCATAAGAAACCCAAAACATCAAAGAATGGCGTAATGACTCACATATCATATCCCATTCTCTCTCGACCCTTGCACAAGTTGATCAAACTTGTGGTCCATGGCTGGAGCAAAACGTAATTGAAGATATGTCCATACATTGGACCCCATGCACCAAATCACTTCATGCCTCATCATTGAAGTGATCCGCTGTTGCGTTGCGTTGAAAGACTTGGTCCAGCAAACCCATTGTGACAAGTTCATCTAGACATCGGCCAGGAATAGCAAATTGGACAGAGGCTTGCTGTGATGAATGGAGCTGGGCAGCCGACCGGTCGGCCAGGCATTTCAAGGATAATAGAAACCTTGCTGGAAGATTTTCAAATGGACAGCCGACCGGTCTTGACCGGTCGGCCAGCAATATACAATCTGTCCAGCAGCTTTGCTGCATTATTTAGATAGGAAGCCGACCGGTCTTGACCGGTCGGCCTTCACATTTCAAGTCTATACAGCAAGCATTGCCGACCGGTCGGACTGCAAACTGCAGTTTGTCCAGTAAGCAAAGCAAGCAAAAATCGCATTTGCTATTGATCGGCTGGCCGAGCGATCAATCGATCAGCCTGGGTGATCAATCGACCGGGACGGGTGATCAATCGACCGGGACGGGTGATCAATCGATCAGCCTGGGCGATCAATCGATCAAGGCCAATTCTGTTCAGCAAGCATATTTTCTGGAAAATTACTTCTTGCGATCAATCGGTGCTTTGATAGATCAATCGACAACTAGCCGTTTTATATCCGTTGAAGCCCAATTGTTGGAGTCTATAAAGGCATATCTTGAGGGCTTTAATGGTATTCTTTGCACACCCATTGAGAGCATTGAAGGGGGCAATTAAGAACATCATCTATCCTTCTTTTGCTCATTATTGCTTAGAGTTCATCATTCAATCCAAGTGATTCATGGCACTTCAATGAGCATTCAAAGCTCGGTTTGAAGAATGAACTCAAGGCAAGGTATTCATGGCTGACCTAACCCATCTTGTTGAATCTCTTGGTCATCAATAGCCATTGAATACTCAAGTTTGGTAGTTCCCTCATTACCATTGCATTGAATAGGCAAGAGGAACTAGACCAACTCTCTCCCAACTACCCGGCATCAACATAACCTCATCATTTGCATCGGTAGCTGATCTTGGGAGCACAAAGAGAAGCTAAGCACGTGGAGCTGAAGCTACTCATCAAAGGCATCGAATCGGGGCTCAATCGTCTAGGTATGTCTAGTATTTGAGAGTCCATTTATTGAATCTCTATTCCCTGGACTGGGAAACTCCGGCGGGAGTGTACGTGACCATCCTTGGATTAGGATTGGTGAGAGTTTGAGATCCAAACTTGTCAAGTCCCTGGTTTGGGCCATCGGTGGATGGTAAACGCGGTCCTAGATCAAAGGATGTTAAGGTTGATGGTTAACCTGATTTAAAACCACGACTATAGTGAAATCCGGTGGTCTCATAGGTTGAGATCGTGAACCGGGAGTGGAGTAGGGAAACCGAACCACTATACATCGTGTGCAATGTGGTGAATGCATTTTGTCTATTTTGTTCCTTGTTGATCAATCTTATAAGTGCTTAACTGTATGCCCATCTTATGTTTGACAAAATGCTCATATGCCATCCTTGAATGATTAATACAAGAATGCATATAAACTGTTTGATGAAATACTTCTCTTAGTAAAGTTATCAATCGAGTTGGATCTTGGGTGATCAATTGCTATCATTTACATGTGCTTAATTGGTATATTATAGTATAAATGCAATTGATCTTTTGAATTTGCAAGAAAAATTACAAAGTCCTATTCCCCCCCCCCCCCCCCCCCCCCCCCTCCCCCCTCCTCTAGGGCATAAGCATAACTTCAAGCTTATCTCACTAGCGGTAAAACCGCAATTTCAATTGGTATCAGAGAGGGTTCCTCTTTAAGGGCTTAATTGCCGAGAGGTAGATCCTAAGTAAGCTTGTAAATATGTCCAATTCCGAGGCAAGTTTGATTTCTAGTCCTCCACACTTTGATGGATCCAATTATACATATTGGAAGACTAGAATGAGCATATTTTTAATGTCACTAGATCCAGCTATATGTGACATAATTGAGAAAGGTTGGTCGGTCCCTATTGTTCAAACGAAAAGCAAGGGTAAGACCACTTCCACTCCAAAAGATGAATCAAAATGGAGTAAAGAAGAAAGGGCCAATTCTATGAGCAATGTTGAAGCCCTTGATGTAATTCGTTGTGCCCTCTCCCAAGAGGAACAAAATAGAATATCTACTTGCGAATCCGCTAAGCAAGCTTGGGAGAAGTTGGAATCTATTTATGAACATTCTTGCACAAATAATTCATCCATGCCCATCCCTTCTACTGAAAGAGTTGTAAGTATCAATTTAAGGGAGAATATGAGCAATGATGAGACATCCTCTAGTAGTGAAGAGGAAGATACTGATGAGGATGACCAATTACAAGATGTCTATAATGAGCTCTATTGTGAAATTTAAAAGTTATGAAAGAGCTCAAAAGCAAAAAGTTGGAAATTGACCATGTCTCTCTAACTAAAGAAAAGGAAAATGTTCAAAACGAATTGAGAGAGGCAGTAAAAAGAATTGAAGAGCTTGAGCTTGAACTTAAAACAGTGAAATATGAAAATCAAGCTCTAAAACTTGAGGTCAACCAACTTAAGACCTACACCAATGAGAACAAAGACCAAGAGACCCAAAATGCGCAAATAAGTAAATCTTGTATTGTAGGTAAAGATTTGGGAGAAAAATGGGGTTACAAATATGTCAAGAAAACCCCTTCTCTGGTATTTGTGGAGGTTGAGTCTTCTTCACTTGAGAGCAAACCCAAGTCGGCTCTCTCATGCCACTTTTGTGGAGAGGCGGGACACTTTAAATTTGAATGCCCAATTGCAAAACGACCGCCATGCACCTCAGTCCGACCTCAAATAGTTAAATCAATTGTGACTGAAAGAGTGACTCAAGAAAAGAAGAGCCAACATGGGAAGGCCCTAAAAATTGTGAAGAACTCAACCAAAGTTGAGAATGAAGAAAAATCTCATAAGGTTGGCAAGAAAAGGAAAGTTTCATCCCCTTCTAAAAGATATGATTATGTGGGGGAGATGCTAAAGCAGGTTGCCCATTTGAACCAGAAAATTCAGAATATGGCTAAGGGCAAACAACAAAGGGTTTTTGGGAATCATATTGGCAATTCATATACCCAAAACCAATATTATGAGCCAACCAAGATGAGACAGCTAGTTGACATCTTTAGACCTTTGGATTTTAGGAAATCCATGGGTAGCCTTGTGTGCTAGTCAGGTAGTTAGCTATCTGTGCATATTGGTAAATTTGAGGACTAAGCCTCATTCTCTTTTGATTAGTCTAACTCCTGTGTATCTTGCTCAGATCATTTTGAGTTGAACTAATTGCTTTTGGATTAGCTTGGATTGATTGTGTGCTTTGCTAATCCCTATTGTGGTCAATTTTGCTCAATAGTTAAAATTCATTTGTGACCATATATATGTTGCATGCTTCATGTGTAGTATGTGACATTCTCGGCTAAGTTTGTGTATCTTGAATTGATTGAATATCATTAAAGCTTAATTGTTTAATCTTGCTGAAAATTCCGTTAATTGTGCTTTATAAGTAAACTTGAGAAAATCTAGCCTCTTTAAACATTTTCTATCTATCGAACTTATCCTTGTATGCATAATTAGCATAACTAATCTTGAGTTCTTTAGTTAGCCATCTCATATGCAATTATTTGTTTATCTTTATGTCTGAGATGATGTGGTTTGATGAATCTTTTGTGGCATGTGTAATTATATGAAAATTCTTCAATTAAACATCTTTGCCACATTTAGATGATTATGGTCATGCTTCCTCCTCATGCTTTATTATAACATATTGGGAGTGATCTGGTAGAAAAATGGGACAACTAGATTCTAAATCCCGTGGTGATAAAGAGCGAGAAATCATGCAAACCTTGACAATCTTCATCACCGTTCTCTCCCCACATCTATATATTTGGGAGAAAGCATTTGACCATAACACCTTGAGTTTTAAAGAAACATACTCCAATTATAAAAACAGAGATTTTTGCCAAGAGGGTCATGAATGGCAAGTAATCTCATAGCCCTATGCCAGCCCCATGAACTTGATCAATCTATAATATCATGAAAATTCATTGGTGGCTGAGCATTGGGGATTGGCTAACAAATTATCTGTTTTGCAGGTGGTTAGTCTTTAGATAAATGTGGTTTATCATTTTATAGTAAAATCTGAGGTTCTTGGCCTCATCATTTATGAGCATAAATAGGTATATCTGGATATAAGATCCATCATCTCAGTTTGCTTAAAATTTGTTCATTTTTGGCATCAATATTTCGTAAAATCATTTGGCCAAACCAATATTTTCATCTGCTAGGGAAACTGAGTCAGGGTGGCTCACTGTTGCCTATATAGGCAAAATATTTTGGCTCTTTACATTTTATCTAAGAAAAATTTACTGTAATTAGTCATTCTAATCTGATTTGTAGCGAGGATGGGTCATGAATGCCAAAAACTATTATAGCCCATGAGGTCCTTATGTCATTGCAAGAATCTGGGCTTAACCTGAGGTTGAACTATGCAGAAATAGGCACCACCGATCAATCGCCCAGCCTGGGCGATCAATCTGCAATGCGCAAAATGGTCCAGAGACTGATCTACCCAACAAGGAGCTCTACCGATCAATTGCTCGTTCTGAACGATCAATCGCCCATCCTGAACGATCAATCGGTAAAATGTAGCAAGAACATATCACCATCAATTGGGGGTACAATCAAATCAGAGATTGATCTATGCAAAAATTGTCACAAGCGATCATTCGCCCGGACTGGGCGATCAATCGCCAGTGCGTAAAATGGGCCAGTGACTGAATATGCCCAAAAGAAGGACCATCCGATCAATCGCAAGGGGCTGAGCGATCAATCGGAGGTGCGCATAAATGTCCAGCAGCTTTATATTAGCCGCACGATGTGTCTATTTGCTGCAATCGGTTTTCCACTCTCCTTCTTTCTTATCAATTGCCCGTTCCTCCAGCTCTCCTACACGCATCAAAGCCCCATTTTCTCTCTTCCAATCTTCAATCGGTGAGTTCAAAGGCATCTCCATTACATTCCATTCTTCAGATTGGTAGATTTCTTCAGGTATGTGCTCATTGTTTATCTTGGCATTGGTCTAGAGTTTCTTAGAATTGATTTTCACTCTCTTGAGCATCTTGAGCCTCATTATTGGTGATCACATTGCACTCTCTCAGACTCTAATGCCTCTTAGAAATGTTTCCTCCTAAAGGGGAAAGAAAGGCAAAGCCCCCATGGACGAAGGACCATCCCGGCCTTCTCGCTCCAAGAGGACGATAGTGAGTGGGGGGTGCTCCCAAGCTCAATATCGTGCCCCTCCCTCTCTAGACGACATATCCTTAGCCTCTGAGTCCTCGGGATCTCCATTAGAACCTGAAGTAGTAACCAGGGCTCAAAATGTGGTGAGATTTGCTGGCCAGTCTGTGATATGTGAAAGAAACGTGGATGTTCACAGCCTCCGAGACTATGGCATTTCTGAAATGTTGACCAATATTGGCTGGAAAAAGGTGCTGGAACTTGCTGGGCCTGTCCATGAGGAATTGGTGCAATCATTCTTTGCTCATTGTTCAGATCCAGTGGAATATCCGCCAAGCTTCTATGTGACTTACAGTGATAGGCGGATTCGCATCACAGCTGCAGTGATTGCTCTTGTTCCTGGTATAGAAATGTCAGACTACCGAATTCCCGAGAAAGATAAAACTCCTGAAGAAGAGAAAGTCATCTGGACTGAGGCTCTATGCCATGGTCATAATGTTGAGTGGTATAAGGAGAACGCACTTCAAACTAAATACATGGCACATGCCTATCGAGTGCTTCATCAGATCTTTGTGACCAACCTTTATCCTAGGAAGAGCAATCATTATGATCTAAAGGCTCAAATGGTTGAAATCATATATCATGTCAGTCAAGGTCACAAGCTGTGTTTGCCTACTCTGATCACACGACAACTTGCTATAGCAGTTGGGAGCGGAAGAATGAAGGCTCTTCTATTTGGGCATCTTGTCTGTCGTCTCGCTTCACGATGTAGTTTTCCACCCTCACACTCTGCTCCTGTGATGCCTGGGATCATAAACCTCACCACCATTAAAAAGATGAGACTACTGCAACAGGCTCCACCTCCAGCTCGTGCTCCTGCTTCTGCTCCTACTTCAGGACCTTCTATTGCTCCAGGTTCATCTACAGCCCCTGGTCCTTCTCAACGGACAGAGCCTGAGATAGATCCGGGATACCATCCACGTCGATTTCAGACTACGATTCGAGCATTTTCTCGTCACAGGTGTTTACGTCGAATTTTGTAACTGGATCCACCGGATGTTCACCTTCCCTTCAAGATTTTGGATTTCCTCTTCGGACCTGGAAAGGGACAGAAAGCAACTAAGGGTGGCCGGTATCCAGCCGTTAGCCCTCCGATGCTTAAGTCAGATAGGGTGAAGAAATAGAACAGTCAATCATCGGAGGTAAAGATTGAATATTGTGTACCTGTATCTTTAATGGAGTCATCTTTATATAGATCTGAAGTGGTTCAGTCTGTTACATAAGATACCAAGATCCTGCTGATTTCGTGGGATAAGGTTCTTATCCTGCTTATCCTTAGATAGAGGAGTGATCTAATCCAATTACTCATCTGATCAGTTACATTCCTTGATAGCAATCCCTTGGGACTCGAAACCATAGAAGAAGATAAGCCCAAAATCGGCCTATACGGGCTGTTGGTACTGAAGGCTAAGGGATGTCATCGCTGATTTATCAGGAAGCTATTCGCATGCAGGAAGATGCTCACGAGACCAAGTGCTCATGTATTGAGATACGACACCTTTCAACGAGTTGTGATAAGGACTGCTCGCAGGTCAAAAACAACTTCTCTCGTCTTCCAATATTCGACTATCGACCACAAGGGCTCGAAGACTTGGTAACCGTGCGCCGTTTTTCCTAATATACGAGAAATGAACAGGCGTTCTCGATAGTCGAATAAAGGTGCTCGCGGGATCGGAGCATCATCAGAATAAACGAGTCGCGAACAGGCGTTCTCGATAGTCGAATAAAGGTGCTCGCGGGACCTGGACATCATGAAGATAATAAGAAGCCTCGAGCAGATGATCTCCGCTATTTTTTACTATAACAGATGCCCCCCAAGTCCTTACCGCCAAGAATTCTAAGGGAAGGACTTATTCACTATCACACGTAACCGCCCGCTGCCTTCATCGAGAATGAAACCATACATGATTGGGCTAGAATTAATGAGCGCCAGCCTCTCGCAGCCTTTCCGCAGACAGGAAATGAAGAGACGCTCGCCACGTGTCCGGGGAGTTAATGGGCGTGCCTGCTCGACTGCCGTGCCAAAGGAGAGGCTGTCAAGTGTCGTGGAATGATTGCCTATAAATATACGGAGTCCGCCATATCTCTGGTTTCCTACAGAAGCTTTTCGAAAGAAGAAAGAATTTCTCCCATCATTTTCCTTTCCAACTTCTTCCTTCGGTGTTCCCTCTTCTTCCTTCGGTGTTCCTTCTTCTTCCTTTCTTTCGTACTAGGGTACATTCCTTTTTTCTCTTTTTCTTCTTTAACCTTCTCATGGCTGGAAACTCTGACGAGACTACCGTCCCCCTGGGTGATGCTACACCGGAATCCTCTGCCTCTAGTAATGCGAGGGTTTCGGCAGGCAGATACACGGCATCCGGATATCCTTCTATTTTATCGGAGGACCGACTGGTTGAGTTACGGGAGAGATATCTGATCCCCGACTCAATCATTGTCCGGTTGCCCGGAGATGGAGAGACACTAGACTCTCCTCCCCCAGGATGCGTGGCTTTTTATGAGTATCAGCTCATCCTGGGGGTACGCCTTCCTCTCCATCCCTTCATACGTGACGTTCTCCGACAACTCATCGTGAACGGATGGAGGGTAGTTCTAAGCTCCTTTGCCCTCTAGGCTCAGGCCGGCAACGGGGAGCTCATAGCTGAAGAGTTCCTCCGTATGTTCCGTCTGAAGAAGGCGCCCTCCAGCGAAGGCTGGTACTACCTGTGCTACTGGCACCGGGATAACTTCATGCTGGGGAAACCCTCCTCGAACTATCCCGGCTGGAGGAAACGGTGGTTCTATGCTTCCGGTAACTGGGAGTCTGCTTCCTCCAGGGGTCCAGGGGTGACCCAGTTTTTTCTGTGAAGGTAGGCACAGTCCCACATTGTGCTGTTTCTCCAGTTAAGATTTTAGGGTTTAATTCATTTTTTGACCTCTGTTTGTGCTCGCAGGTATCCCGGCCTTGAACAAACCAAATTTGAAGGGAGGGATTCACGAGAAGATAGTAAGAGTATACAAGTTGCCTGTTGGTGATAGGCACATCGAGGCCTGCTTGTCCTCCTCGCGACTCGCAGCAGCGGGATTAATATCCGGCGAAGAAGTCGTGATGACAAAGGCTGGAGAAAAGAGAGGTTTGTTGCCTCGACTCAAAGGCACAAGCTCGAAAAGGCAGAAGAAGTCTGCCGGGCCTTCTCAACCATCCACCCGCAAGGGTGGCGACCAACCTACCCTGCTCACGAGCGCGGTGGGGGCACCAGCAGCGCCCATTGTTCCCCCACTAGTGGTTGCAGCTGGACCGCCAGTGATTAACATTACCGACAATTCCCCTGATGGGGCGGGGCCCAACTGTCCCCCAGCTGAAGCGGCTCGCTAGCACGTAGAACCTCGGGAGATGGCTCCTGCTCGCGAGTTGGCTCCTGCTGGCGAGCTAGGTCCTGTTCGCGAGTCGATGGCCCCACCTGTCGCGAGCACGGCTGGGTTGGTCGTTGCCCAGCCATCTGGAGGTGGAACATTCTCTATTCCTCACCACCTCCATCCTATATGTAAATTTTTGTTTGACAATATCTCCCCCCAAACTTTTGGAACTCTCCCCGAACCGAGCCCTGAAAACCTCTTTCTTGAGGCGGGAGTGAGGATGGTTCAGGTAAGATCTCGCAGATTTGTTTAACCTGCTAATTTTGTATTTCCAAGTATTTTATCTCACGTTCTCTCATCCAATTTGCAGGGCTTGGATCTCATCCTTCGGACGAAGCGTGATATCGCCGCCGCCCGCCGCGTGATCGATGAGGCGGAGGGGAAGAGGATCACCTTGGAGAAGGCGGTTCAGGGAAGGGATCAACTCCTCAAGTCCCGCGAGGCAGTGATCTCGAAGAGAGATGAGGAGAAGAAGATCCTCATCGAAAAAATCCAAGTCCTGACCGATAGGTATCAGGCTCTGGACTCTAACTTCGCGAAGCTCGCGGAGTTGAAGGAGAAAGCGGAGAGAGATAGGGAGATCTTCCGTCAAGACAAGATCTCGTTGGAGGAGCGGCTCACAGAGGCCAAGTCGCAGCTCAAAGAAGTCAGCGAAAGCTTGGAGAAAGAGCGCTCCACTCTCGCACAGCTCAAGGATGACTCGATCCACTAGGATGAGGAGAAAGTCGCCTTGGTAAAAATGCTCTCTGAGGAAGGGCCTCGGGCAATTTCTGAGTTCCGAAACTCGCAGCTATATGACGATGAGAGGTGTTGAACCTCCAATTTATACATTGCATTGCCCATTTCACGACAACGTTGCATGATTTTCATGGTTTAAAGGCCCACCTAACATATGTTTTTGTGATTATAGGGATGAGAGTGGATTTCATCAAATTGGAGCCAAAAGAATGTATTTGAAGCTATTGCATGAAGTCTTAGGATGGACCAAAGAAAGAAGAAGAAAGAGAGAGAAAAGAGGATGAAGAAAAGAAGAAAAAGCTGAAGAATAACAAGGCTGACCGGTCGTCCGACCGGTCAGACACATCAGAAAGGAGCAATGGAAGAAGGCCGACCGGTCAAGACCGGTCGGCCATGAAGGCAGAAGACATTGAGGAAGGCCCGACCGGTCATGACCGGTCGGCTATAGGCTCTGGACGAGGAGGAAACAAAGCCCGACCGGTCATGACCGGTCGGGCATGCACGCTGGATGAGTGGGAGGTCAGTCCGACCGGTCTTGACCGGTCGGCTACACCCACTGGATGTTTTAAAAAGCTGGTCCGACCGGTCACGACCGGTCGGCTCTGCGTAATACGAAAGTCCTTTCTAATTCGGGACTTCGAAAATTATTGCGCAATGCGTAGGATTTCGCAGAATTCGACGCAAGGGAGGATTGTTGCTATAAAAGGCCACCTAGGGGATCTCCCTAAGGTATCAGAGAAGAGAAGGAACGTGAGTTTGGAGGCTGAAGGCGACTGTGGAGAGTCTGCAACATCTATCTTCGGGTTTTTCTAGTTTTATGCTTTATTTCTGAGTTTTAGTTGTAGCATGACTATGCTCGGCTAAAACCTCTCAGCTAAGGCTGAGAGGTGAAGCTTGTAGCCAATTCTATGTTAATTTCAGTTTGATTCAAGTATTATTCAATTCAAAGTTAGAATTTTCTTATGTTCAGTTCAAAAGAAGGTAGTTTGAGATGTCTTATCTGAGTTCATGTGCTCCGGACATGAATTCCTTTTAATTCTCTGAGATTATCACAGGTTGCTTGTTTAGATTCGAATTATAGTAATCCTTGAGCAGGCCATAGTCCATAGGCATGGCTGTTACTCCGCAGGCTATGGATTTGAATTCTACATTGATTGAATGGACTTGAACTTGGAAGTTCAACTTGAATTGGATGAATGTGTGAATGCTTTATTTTCCAGTTAGATGAGAGATAGGACTTCAAATCTAATTGTGTTCCCTACTTGGATTGACTGAATTGACATAGGATTGCTACAAGTGGATCCTTGAAAGCCTTAGTACATTACATCTCTGATTTTTCATAAATTTCTTGTTTTAAGTAAACACCATTGAATCTAAATTTCCTTTATTAAACTGAGTTGCTGGAGTGATTTGAGAGCAGTTACTAGTTTCCCTGTGGATCGACCTCGGTCTTACCGAGTTTTATTACTACATCGCAGCCTTACACTTGAGGCGAGCGAACAAGTTTTTGGCGCCGTTGCCGGGGAAAGTAGATAATAGTTTTCAAATAGTTTCAGTGGCTGTAGAAGTAGAAGTAGATAGGTTTTTCTGATTTTTCTTAGAACTAACATAGTTTTCTGTTTTGTAGGAATTCTTCTTTCAGTTAAAGCGCATCAGGTGATACCTTTCTAACATAGCTTTTTCAGAATTTTTAGTTCAGATTTTAGTTCTCTAGAATAGGATTAGTCTTGATTGAGTGGTTTATGTCCCGTTGGGAACGTAACCATTCAAATCGTCTCCAATCTGAAGGTGGTTTAGTTGGACCATTGTCAGTCCATAGACGAGTCCGGAATTATCAAGAGCATTGTGAAAGTTTGGGGAGTACGGAGCAAACACCCTTAAGGAATCCTCCACCCCCTACTCCAACCACAAACGCAAATCAGGAAGGAGTAGGAGAGAATGAGGTACATAATGTTCCTCCAATGAGATCACTACAGGATTACCTACAACCTGCTCGTACAATTACACCTTCTTGCATAGTTCTACCAGCTAACGGTGGGACCCTTGACATAAAACCGGGAGTAATCCAACTTTTACCTAAATTCCATGGGCTAGACTCTGACCGCCCATACTTACACTTGCAAGAATTCGAAGAAGTGTTGGCCACCTTGCATTATCCCAATGTTTCTGGGGATACAATCAGACTTAAACTTTTTCCCTTCACTTTGAAAGAAAGAGCCAAAGATTGGCTTCACTCTCTTAGACCATATTCGATTGGGTCATGGGTTGAGATGAACCGGGAATTCTTGAAAAAGTTCTTCCCGGCTCATAAAACAAACACTCTTCGAAGGGCCATAATGAATTTTTCAGCTAAAGAGGGTGAATCATTCTTTCAATGTTGGGAAAGATTTAAGGAACTCCTGCTTGCTTGCCCACATCATGGCTATGAGAGTTGGCGAGTTATAAATTTCTTCAATGATGGATTAAATTCCAATATGCGCCAATTTGTGGAAATGATGTGCAATGGCGAGTTTATGAGTAAAAATCCAGATGATGCTTGGAGTTACTTGGACATGTTGGCTGAAAACGCCCAATCTTGGGATACCTCGGATAAACCCAAGAACCCCAAGCCTACTCAAGAGAAAGGAGGGATATATGTCCTTAAAGAGGAAGACGACGTGAATGCAAGGATAGCCAACCTCACAAGGAAGGTTGAGGCCATGGAACTTAGCAAAAATGGAGTTTCCAAGTCCAAGGAAGCTGTTGAAACCACATGTGGGATTTGTCTCACCGACTTACACGCTACGCAAGATTGTCCCACAATTCCTGCATTTAAGGAAGTGCTGCAAGAGACAGCCAATGCCACATATGGTTATCAACGGCCCTTCAATGGACCGGTAGGTAATACGTACAATGAGAGTTGGAAGAACCACCCGAATTTCAGTTGGAAGAATGCCCCAACGGGCAATCCTACCAACTCCCAAAGAGGGCCACCCATGCAAAATATGGCCCCACCTCAATTCTCATTGGAGGATACCTTGAGAGCATTTATGCAAGGGCAAGCGCAAATAAATGAATCAAATCAGCAAATGTTCCAAGAGCTGAAAGTCTCGGTTGATGAGATTAAGGGACGCTTGAATGCTAGGGAAGGGACCTTTCCGGCCCAACCTCAGCCCAATCCAAAGCAAGTACATGAAGTGAGCATCCCTAATCCTCCCAACCAAAACATGGAGCAAGCTAAATCCATTACCACCCTTAGAAGTGGTAAACAAATTGACAAAACTATTCCGGTGAAGGCCGATGAGCCTAATGATCCGGTAAATTCTGAGGATGAAAATGGATCTAACTTAGCCCCACAACAACCGGAACGCATTTACAAGCCCATAGCACCTTTCCCATCGAGATTGGTTGCCCCAAAATCTCTCCCAAATTCTCAAGATATTTTAGAGATTTTCAGATAAGTCAAGATCAATATCCCTTTGCTTGATGCCATCAAACAAATCCCCTCTTATGCCAAGTTTCTAAAAGACCTAGGCACAACAAAACGCAAGTATAATGTGCAGCAAAAGGCCTTCCTAACTGAGCAAGTTAGTGCCATCCTCACTCAAAAGACTCCCCCAAAATTCAAAGATCCCGGTAGTCCCACCGTCTCATGTATCATTGGAGACTACCGGATTGAACGTGCCTTGTTAGACTTGGGGGCAAGTGTGAACTTGATCCCATACTCGGTATATGAACAATTGGGTCTTGGTGAATTAAAACCCACCAAAACCACATTGCAACTCGCTGATAGATCTATCCGTGTACCGAGGGGGATAGTTGAGGATGTTCTAGTCCAAGTTGACAAATTCTACTACCCGGTAGATTTTATAGTCTTGGACACACAACCGGTTTTGGATGCTAGCACCCAAATACCGGTGATATTAGGCCGCCCATTCCTTGCCACATCAAACACAATCATCAATTGCCGGAATGGGGTGATGCAATTATCTTTTGGAAACATGACACTAGAGGTGAATGTATTTCACCTGGGCAAAAGACATAGGGATGTCGATGATGATGAGTTCTTCGATGTAAACATGCTTGAAACCTTTGAAGAAGAAGAACTCCTCCAACTTGAACCACTAGAAAGTTTGGAGACATGCTTAGCACACTTCATGGATTCTAAAGACCCCATCATTAGTGAGATTGTGCATGCATTAAATATAGAAAGACCGGTAGTTGATACTAGCCGGTGGAGGCCCCATTTTGAAAAATTGCCACCAACCACATCAAGGCCTCTACCGTCTAGCATCAAACCACCGAAGCTTGACCTCAAACCATTGCCATCCGAGCTTAAATATGTCTATTTGGGTCAAGAGGAAACTTTCCCAGTTGTCATTGCCTCCCACCTAGAAAAAGACCAAGAGCTCAAGTTGATTGAGTTACTCAAAAAACACCGGGAAGCCATAGGTTGAACAATAGCGGATCTCAAAGGGATAGATCCTTCGGTTTGCACTCACCGTATACACCTTGAAGAAAACGCAAAAATGACTAGACAACCTCAAAGACGGTTAAATCCAAACATGATGGAGGTTGTCAAAGCCGAGGTGTTAAAGCTATTAGATGTGGGTATCATCTACCCCATCTCAGATAGCCAATGGGTGAGTCCTACCCAAGTTGTCCCCAAGAAATCCGGTATTACCATCATTGAAAACACCAACAACGAGCTTATACCGACTAGGGTGACCACCGGTTGGCGTATGTGCATTGATTATAGGAAGCTCAATACGGTCACTAGGAAAGACCACTTCCCTCTCCCATTTATGGATCAAATTTTGGAGAGGTTGGCAGGCCATCCCTACTATTGCTTCCTAGATGGCTATTCCGGATACAACCAAATTGAGATAGCTCCGGAAGACCAAGAGAAAACCACATTTACATGCCCGTTTGGTACCTTCGCCTACCGAAGGATGCCATTCGGGTTATGCAATGCACCCGCCACATTCCAACGATGCATGTTGAGTATTTTCTCGGACATGGTGGGTGAGTTTCTTGAGGTGTTCATGGATGACTTTTCTGTTTTTGGTTGTACATTTGATGAGTGCCTCGAGCACTTGAAGTTGGTCTTGATAAGGTGTGAGGAAAAGCAACTTGTATTAAACTGGGAAAAGTGCCATTTCATGGTACAAAGAGGAATAGTCTTGGACACATCATCTCGTCCAATGGAATAGAGGTAGACCGGGCGAAAATTGACATAATTTCCAATCTACCACCACCCAAAAGCATACGCGATGTGCGGTCCTTCCTTGGACACGCCGGTTTCTATCGAAGGTTTATAAAGGACTTTAGTCACATCTCAAGGCCTTTATGCAACCTTCTACAAAAGGAGAACCAATTTGAGTGGAGTGCCTAATGTCAATTAGCTTTTTTAAAGCTAAAAGACATGTTGACAACCGCTCCTATCATGCAACCACCAGATTGGTCCATGCCTTTTGAGTTGATGTGTGATGCGAGCGATTTTGCTATTGGGGCGGTGTTAGGCCAAAAGAAAGATAAAAAGCCCCATGTCATCTACTACGCGAGTAGGACCTTGAATCCTGCCCAAGTTAATTATTCAACTACGGAGAAAGAGCTCCTAGCTGTCATCTTTGCCTTGGACAAATTCAGGCCATACTTAATAGGATCCAAAGTTGTTGTTTATACGGATCATGCGGCACTGAAATACCTTCTTTCTAAGAAGGATGCTAAGCCCCGTTTGCTAAGATGGATCCTACTCCTTCAAGAATTCGATTTGGAGATCAAAGATAAGAAGGGGGTAGAAAATGTGGTGGCGGATCATCTATCCCGCCTAGTCCTACCAAATTCCATTGATGAGTCACCTATTGAGGACTCATTCCCTGATGAGCAACTCTTTGTTGCTATGCATCCACCATGGTACGCTGATATAGCCAATTATCTTTCCACAGGTGCGATGCTGACTCATTGGACTGCGCAAGACAAACGTAAATTTCTAAGGGAAGTACGCAGATTCTTCTGGGATGAACCTCTATTGTTTAAATATTGCCCAGACCAAATTATAAGGAGATGCATCCCCGATGATGAACACAATTCAGTCATCTCCTTTTGTCATGATCAAGCATGTGGGGGTCATTTTTCAGCCAAGAAAACAACTGCAAAAATTCTGCAGTGTGGTTTTTATTGGCCCACGCTATTTAAGGACACCCACGAGTTTTGCAAAGCGTGCGAGCGCTGCCAGAAGTTAGGAGGATTATCCCGTCGAAATATGATGCCTCTCACACCAATTCAACATCTTGAAGTCTTTGACTGTTGGGGCATCGATTTCATGGGACCATTCCCCTCATCTTTTGGACATGTCTATATTATGTTGGCCGTAGACTATGTGTCTAAATGGATAGAGGCTATCCCATGTAGAACCAATGATCATCGTACGGTTCTCAAGTTTCTCAAAGAAAACATACTTTCTAGATTTGGGACGCCTCGAGCCATTATTAGTGATGGTGGTGCTCACTTTTGCAATAGACCTTTTGAAACTTTGATGAAGAAATATGGTATTAGGCACAAAGTGAGTACCCCATACCACCCACAAACAAGTGGGCAAGCTGAAATCTCCAATAGGGAAATCAAACAGATTTTAGAAAAGACGGTGAGACCGGATCGCAAGGATTGGTCCCTACGATTAGATGATGCACTTTGGGCTCACCGTACTGCCTACAAGACACCCATTGGAATGTCCCCTTATAGACTTGTCTATGGGAAAGCTTGCCACTTGCCTGTGGAGATAGAACACAAAGCCTATTGGGCAATTCGGGCTCTAAATTTTGACATTGACAAGGCTAGCTCGCTTCGCAAACTTCAATTAAATGAGCTTGATGAGATACGGAACGATGCATATGAGAATTCGAGGATTTACAAGAGCAAGATGAAGGCCTTTCATGACAAACACATCTTAAGGAAATCCTTCCATGAAGGACAGAAAGTGCTCTTGTATAATGCCCGACTTCATCTTTTTCCGGGAAAATTACGATATCGATGGACCGGCCCATATATTGTTAAAGAAGTTTTTCCCCATGGGGCTGTTGAGATTGAGAATGCAGCGAATGGTGACTGTTTCAAAGTTAATGGACAACGCCTTAAACCATTTGTTGAGAAATTTGATTCAGAGGACATGTCCATCTCCCTGAATGATCCTGTCTATCAGGATGATGGATCTCCTAGTCTGATGGAGGTATAGCATAGGTAGGTTTAGTTTGTTTTACTGTTTTAGTAGGATTTAGTTGTTGGAATTGCAGACCTCCATGATCGCTCTCTCAGGTACTATTGATTCTTACTCTCTCATATCTTACCATTGTTCTCATGTTCATGCTAACTAACTATCTTTTTACATTGAGGACAATGCAAGATTTGGTTGGGGGGTGAGATGAGATCCCTCATCTAGCATATTGCAACATTTCGAGCTTCATATGCACAAAATTTTTTCGAATTTTCTAACATCTCAAAACTCTTTTAGAAAATTTTGTTTCTATACATTTGAGAGGCTATGAGTAGAAGAGGAGGAGAAACGAAGTGTGTGATGTTGTAGTCTTGAATTTCTTCCAACATAATGGCTTTATATGTTAATTCCCCTATTGTTGTGATTGATAGAAAATTTGAACACCTTTACACCAAGTTCACATTACACGATTTTCATGAGTAACAGGTTTATGTGATTTGTGGATTAGCTAGACTTTGGTTTAGAGGTGTTGAGAAGCCAAGCCGGGGTATTTTGTCCATCCTTGTCCATGGGAAAATAAGGAAAGATATGGATTTTTAAAAACCCTATCTAAGTTAAAAGAAAAAGGAAAGAAAGGATGAAATCGGGAAGGAAAGAAAAAAATGGTGGAAAATTCCGAAAAGGACTACCTATTACCAACCGGGGGATGGTCGAACCGTAACCAAAGCCGAAAATGGGACGTAGTGTGAAAGCCGTCGGAAGGACGGTAAGGCAAATTCCTGTCATAGGCTTGCTGTTGCTCTATGCACCTTGAAATCCCTGGTCTACTTAATCTATAAAGAAGATGGTTCCAGGAACTCATGAGATGAACTTTCACTATGCACACTAGGTTGAATTTGTTCGAATTCTTCTATTTATCAATCAGTCAGCGGGGATTTCATGTAAACACTTCTTATTTTTTGAGAGTCCAAGGTTCAGCTTCTAACAAGAGATATGAGTCATATGATGCTGGTCGCGACTTCGCGTTACGAGTAGTGCAACGGATGTCCCCATCTTTTGATATGGGGGAATTCGGACGAGTCGCGACCATCATAGCTGCAGAGGAGCAAGCTGCTGCTGAGAATGAGGTGACCGAAGCCACTCAGGCTGGAGGGGCTCCAGAAATGGGCCCTGAAGTCAAGAGCGCGGCTCCTCCTTCGAAAGATTGATTTTTCCTTTTTGTTCTCTCTTGTACTTGCGAGCAGACTTTTTGTAAACAATTGATTCATTAATGAAAAGATACCTTTGAGAATGTTCTTATGTACTTCTTGTTTACCTTCTCTTTTTCCCTTCATGCAATGAATGCCTTCTCGTTTCAAATAGTAGTGAGTTATGCTCAACCCAGGGGGTCGTAGTGACCATGCCCTCGTGGAGATAGACCGATCTATCGATTGAGAAATGAATTATGCTCAATCCAGGGGGTCGTGGTGACCATGCCCTCGTGGAAATAGACTGATCTATCGATTGAGAAATGAATTATGCTCAATCCGGGGGGTCGTGGTGACCATGCCCTAGTGGAGATAGACTGATCTATCGATTGAGAAATTCTTAGTTCTACCAAGAGTAGATTTGGCCAAGAGAATGTGTGTTCTCTTCAGGGCTGTGTAGGTCCAAGTGAATGGATTAGCGACCAGAAAAGTTGAGCGTTATCCCTACCAAGGGTAGGCAATTGGCCAAGAGAATGTATGTATTCTCTTCGGGGCTATTCGAGTCCAAGTGAATGGATCAGCGGCCAAAAGACGTCTTTAGTTTTTATTCATCCGAGATTTGTTATAAGAATTACATCGAATCAAGGGAAATATTGTAGCAAATGTTCCACATGCCAAGGGCGATGTACGGGTCTTCCTTGCATATCTTCAAGATAATAGGTACCGGGTCGCACAATTTTGATAATCCGATACGGGCCTTCCCAATTTGGGTCCAACGAACGAGCGGGAACTCCGAGATTCTGCCTAAGGACCAAATCACCGAGTTGGAAAGCTCTAGGTCGGACTTTAGCGTTTCGATAGCGAGCGATGCGTTGTTGATATGCAGTTGCTCGCATCTGGGAGGCATTTCTTCGCTCTTCCAAGAGATCAAGATGAAGTCGCAGACCTTCCTGATTATCTGCGGGGTCATACTGCTCGATCCGATACGAGGGCAATTGGATTTTCACTGGTACTACTGCGTCGACACCAAATGCTAAGGAGAAAGGGGTTTCGCCTGTTGATGTACGAGTCGTGGTTCTATATGCCCATAGTACTTCTGGCAAAAGTTCCGGCCACATACCTTTACATTCACCTAGATTGGTTTTTAAGTGGTGCTTGATGATTTTATTCACTGCCTCAACTTGCCCATTTGCCTGGGGATGATATGAAGAGGTGCGGACGTTACGTATCTTCCACTTTGCACAAAATTCATCGAAAGCAGCATTGTCGAACTGCGCTCCGTTGTCGGTAATTATAGTGTGGGGGAGTCCATAACGGCATATGATATTTCTCCATATGAACTTAGTAGTTTGTTTCTCAGTGATTTTGGCTAATGGTTCTGCCTCGGCCCACTTGGTGAAATAATCGACCCCTACTATTGCGAATCTATTTTGTCCTTTTCCGATAGGCAAGGGCCTGATAATATCGACCCCCCATTGAGCGAAAGGCCAAGGGCTATCGACTGAAGTCATTTGTTCGGACGGTACATGAGGTATAAGAGAGTATCACTGGCACTTGTCACATTTTTTTGAGTATTCAATTGCATCTGCTTTCATAGTGGGCCAAAAATATCCTTGCCTCATCGCCTTATATGCTAGGGATCGCCCCCTTGGGTGGTTACCACATGCCCCCTGGTGTATTTCATCGAGAACACGACGTGCGTCTTCTGGATGAAGACACCTTAAATAAGGCAAGGAAAAACTCCTACGCAACAATATTCCATCCTGTAAGGTATACTTGGCGGCTCGATGACGAATTTGTCGTGCGACTTTCTTATCGTCTGGAAGGTAACCATCTCAGAGGTAAAGGAGTATGGGATCCATCCAACACAGAGATAGTTGTACCAAAGTTACCTGTTCGAGAGTTGCCTGATCGATACTCAGATTCTGAAGATGCTCGATGGGGATTAAATGTGATAACTCATATTCTGGTGCAGAGGCGAGCTTTGCCAGGGAATCTGCGAGTTGGTTCTTCTCGCGAGGAATATGAATTATTTCATAAGTCTTCAGTTTTGCGAGCAGGATGAGGACACGAGATTTGTATAAGGCCATCCTTTCTTCTTTGGCCTCGAATTCACCGAGAACTTGGTTGACAATAAGCTGGGAGTCGCTGTGAATGAGCAGATTTTGTATTAAAAGGATAATTGCTAGTTCGAGGCCAACGATCAGGGCCTCATATTCTGCTTCATTATTTGAGATGCGAATATCAAAACATAAAGTGTATCGGAAATGAGACCCGTCTGGAGCGACTAGAATTAGGCCCGCTCCGCTACCGGTGGCCCACGACGACCCGTCCACGAAGAGTGACCAGGAAGGTTGGTCGCTGGTCGCGGAGTTGTCATCGGAAGAGGAGTATGTGAATTCGGCGATAAAGTCAGCCACGGCCTAGCCCTTGATTGCAGGCCTGGGGCAGAACGAGATATCGTGCTCGATAATCTCGACCGCCCATTTAGTTAATCATCCGGAAGCCTCAGGTTTTTGAAGGACTTGTCGCAACGGATGATTTGTTGGTACTAGAATAGCGTGGGCTTGAAAGTATGGTCGCAGTTTTCAAGCTGCCGTGACTAAAGCCAGGGCCAACTTCTCCATATCAGAATAACGAGTTTCAGCATCCACCATTGCCCGACTGATATAATAAACGGGCCTTTGTATCTCGGAATCTTCTCTTATTAAAGCGGCGCTAACGTCCGTGGAAGACACAAATAAATAAAGGATGAGTTGCTCGTGCGCTACAGGTTTAGATAAAACAGGGGGTGTGCTCATATATCGCTTCAGTTGTTGAAAAGCTTCTTCGCACTGTGATGTCCATTCCCAATCAGATTTTGCTGTAGCACGGATGAGCTTAAAGAAGGGTAAGCATTTGTCAGACGCTCGCGAGATGAACCTGTTCAACGATGCGATGCGACCAGCCAAACGCTGGACGTCCTTAAGAGTGGTCGGGGATTTCATCTTTATCAATGCTTTTATTTTTTCGGGATTTACCTCAATCCCTCGCTGGCCGACCATGAATCCGAGAAACTTTCCAGAAGATACTCCGAATGCGCACTTTTCTGGATTCAACTTCATCTGATATTTCCTCATCAGATTGAAGGCTTCTTGAAGATCAGAAAGATGATCATCTTCTACGATGCTTTTCACGAGCATGTCATCGACGTAAACTTTCATATTTCTGCTGATTTGGGTAGCGAATATTTTGTTGACGAGGCGCTGATAGGTGGCCCCTGCATTTTTAAGACCAAACGGCATTACCTGGTAGCAATATAATCCCCGATCTGTGATGAAGGCGGTATGCTCGCTATCAGGTGGATGCATCATGATCTGGTTGTAACCAGAATATGCGTCCATAAAACTAAGCAGAGCATGTCCAGCAGTTGAATCGACCAGCTGGTCGATTGGCGGCGTCGGGAAGCTATCTTTGGGACACGCTTTGTTCAAATCTGAATAATTGATACACATTCTCCACTTGCCATTAGCTTTTCGGACGAGAACTACGTTCGCGACCCATTCTGGGTAGTCAACTTCTTTTATGAAATTGACTGTTAGCAGCTTCTCGACTTCAGTTTTTATTGCCATTTGCCTTTCTGCAGTGAAGGCACGTCGACGCTGGTGTACGGGTTTATGCTTCGGGTCGATATTTAGACGATGTGCGATGACGTTGGGGTCGATGCCTGGCATATCTTTGTGAGACTAAGCGAACACGTCTTCGTATTCGGTGAGGAAACGGACCAGATCTTCACGATAGACACCGGTTAAAGAGGATCCAATGTATACGACTTTGGACGGGTCGTCTTTAGTCAAGTGAATCGCCACTGTTTCTTCCCCAGGAGTTCCTGATTGGAGGACGTTCTCTCTCGGATCTAACGAGGTATCTGTCGAGGAGTTGGGTGAATCTTGTGCTATCACCATAACGGGCGTCGCTTGCGCTTTCTTTCGATCTTGTAGGGCTATCTCATAACAAGATCGGGCCTCTTTTTTATTTCTTCGTACAACCCCAACACCATTTGGGGTAGGGAACTTGACGCACAAATATAAAGGATGTAGAGCTGCCCCAACCTTATTAAGAGATGGCCGGCCCAAAATGGCGTTGTATGCTGATCTTCGGTCCACCACAAGGAAATTTATGAAGACAGTTGTCTTTGCTGGACTCTCCCCAAAGGTAACGAGAAGGTCAATGCTTCCTTCAGGCGTCACCACTTCGCCCCCGAAGCCAACGAGGGGAGTTGAGACTGGCTTGAGTAGACTTCTGGCGAGTGCCATTTTGTTGAAAGCTTCCAGGTACAGAATATCAGCGGAGCTACCTGTATCCACCATAATACGATGGGTTAAATAGTTTGATACCTTTAGAGCGACCACGATAGAATCTTCGTGAGGGAAGTGAATTCCCTCTGCATCTTCGAGAGAGAAGGAAATCGGAGGATGACTGGTTTTCGATGCGTTGGGTGTATGTTCCAGCTAGTAGATGTGCTAGGGCTTCTTGGACGCTTTACGAGTGTATGGTTTTCTTGAAGCTTGAGAATCGCCACCGCATGCTGGTCCCCTGATGATGGTGCGGATTTCGCCGGTAGGTTCAGCGTCTTCTTGTGCAGTATGATGGTGAGGCGACTTCTTCTGGCGGGGTGAGGCTTTTGCCCTTTCTGGTGATCGACCTTGTCGAGCAACATAATCTTGGAGATGGCCCTTTCGAATGAGAGCTTCGATATGATCTCGCAGAGTTATGCAGTCTTGGGTTCTATGCCCATGATCTTTGTGGAAGTAACAAAACTTGCCCTTATCTCTCTTTTCAGGATCAGATTTGATCTTGCCCGGCCATTTTACGTATGGTTTATGTTTGATCTCCATTAACACCTTTTCATGGGATTGGTTGAGAGGAGTGTAGTTATGATATTTACCAGAATAAGGCTTCTTGGGAGAACGGTCTCGTCGATCACGCCGATATTTCTTATCTAAGGATGAGATTTCCTCCGGTCTGTGCTTCTTACTTGGTATACCATGACGTGATAGAGCAACTTCTTCTACATTGATATACTTCTGAGCCTTTGCTTGGAACTCTGCCATGGTTTTTGGAGGGCTTTTATCTAAGGCGAATCTGAACTTCTCGCTTGTAATTCCGGCTATGAGGGCGGTGAGGCCCTTTTCTTCTGTGTAGCTTTCCGTTTGGACGGCCTCAGCGGTAAATCGTACCATGAACTCTTTGATTGTCTCCCCCGGTTGCTGTTTCAACTCCATTAAATGGGACGCTGGCTTCTTGGTGCGGATGCTTCCCATAAATTGAGAAAGGAAAAGCTCCGACAGTTGTGAAAAGGAGGCGATAGATCGAGGCCTCAAACCCCGGAACCACGTACGAGCTGCTTCTTTTAAAGTTAGGGAAAAAGTCCTACACATGATTTCTGACCCATGTCCCTCTAGTTCCATGAGAGACCTATAAGTTTCCAAATGTTCGAGCGGATCGCCAATACCTGTATATGGAGTGATGACAGGTGTACGATATTTTCTAGGTAGAGGTGCTCCCATGACCTCACTGGTGAAAGGAGATTCAGATTGATGTATCGAGGCTACCACAGCTGATGGTCGATTTGCCTGATATCGCTGCTCCATGACATCAAAACGATCATGGATTCTCTTGAGATCTCCTTCCCATGGTAAAGTATAACCTGACGTTTCAACTGTGGACCCATGGGATTGATGTAGACGAGAAGCACTAGAATGCACGGAATGTGGAGGTTGCACAGGGGGTTGGTTGTCCAGTGGCGCTCGATTTGATGGAGGATGATTTAACTGAACCTGTGGCTCGTCCACAGAATGCCTAGAGGCCACCGATATGGGTTGTGGTGGTAAACCTTCAGAAGATCGTCTCCGCGGCTCTGGGAAATGATGATCGAGCCGATTAGAGAGGGATTCAACCCTGGCATTGAAGGCCAAGAGGGTATTTGCGAGGGAACGCATGACGTCGTCTTGACTTCCTGGAGCCTCAAATAACGGGTTCGCCGATGGCACGTTCGGAACTCCTTGAAGGTTATTTGTTGATGTGGTTTGAGGGACAGGTACAGATTCCGTCTCATCGGGTGGAGGTGGTGCCTGCCTTGAAGTGGAAGGATGAACCGTCTTCTTAGGAGGCATAGTAGAAGGATTTTGATCAGTGGAAAGAACGATTGACTTTAACGATCAAGTCGTTCCCACAGACGGGGCCAAACTGTTTACGTCGAATTTTGTAAATGGATCCACCGGATGTTCACCTTCCCTTCAAGCTTTTGGATTTCCTCTTCGGACCTGGAAAGGGACAGAAAGCAACTAAGGGTGGCCGGTATCCAGCCGTTAGCCCTCCGATGCTTAAGTCAGATAGGGTGAAGAAATAGAACAGTCAATCATCGGAGGTAAAGATTGAATATTGTGTACCTGTATCTTTAATGGAGTCATCTTTATATAGATCTGAAGTGGTTCAGTCTGTTACGTAAGATACCAAGATCCTGCTGATTTCGTGGGATAAGGTTCTTATCCTGCTTATCCTTAGATAGAGGAGTGATCTAATCCAATTACTCATCTGATCAGTTACATTCCTTGATAGCAATCCCTTGGGACTCGGAACCATAGAAGAAGATAAGCCCAAAATCGGCCTATACGGGCTGCTGGTACTGAAGGCTAAGGGATGTCATCGCTGATTTATCAGGAAGCTATTCGCATGCAGGAAGATGCTCACGAGACCAAGTGCTCATGTATTGAGATACGACACCTTTCAATGAGTTGTGATAAGGACTGCTCGCAGGTCAAAAACAACTTCTCTCGTCTTCCAATATTCGACTATCGACCACAAGGGCTCGAAGACTTGGTAACCGTGCGCCGTTTTTCCTAATATACGAGAAATGAACAGGCGTTCTCGATGGTCGAATAAAGGTGCTCGCGGGATCGGAGCATCATCAGAATATACGAGTTACGAACAGGCGTTCTCGATAGTCGAATAAAGGTGCTCGAGGGATCGGAGCATCATCAGAATATACGAGTCGCGAACAGGCGTTCTCGATAGTCGAATAAAGGTGCTCGCGGGACTTGGACATCATGAAGATAATAAGAAGCCTCGAGCAGATGATCTCCGCTATTTTTTACTATAACAGCAGGTCTATGACTCCGTCAGATCACCCGAGCGGATCCCAGACTCCCAGTCTACCGCAGACAGACTTGTTACATCAGATTCTTGAGCAGCAGTCTCGGCTTGCTGCTGGCCAGGCCCAGATTATGGGACGTCAGTCTGTGTTAGAGCAGATGTTCAGCTCTCTTCAGCGTACCGTTCATGATATTGCATCTCGCCTATCATGCTAGAGCGACGACACCGCCAGACCAGCTCGTTCATGGAGCTAGAGCGTTTTGACTTTGGAGTCTATGATGGCCACCTCGGTTAGAGAGCTTCTTTTTGAGTGACCGAGTGTTGATCTTTTGACTATCCCCTGCTTTATTTTGGCATATCATTCAGGATGATTCGATGCTACTGTTGCCTAGTGTCGATTCAGTGCTTACTTGATGGGCTAGTCGCCCCTACCTTTTTTGTTTTTAGACATGTCTGGGCTACATGCCCCATTTTGGATATCCATTAACCTGCAGTTTCATATATATATATATGGTTGCTTCTATTGCTTTATGGTTGTTTGTCATATTAGTTAATTGTTATATGATCTGCATTTTCTCCTAAGCATTCTTGGCATATAATTTAGGTCATATTAACATAGGCTTTCCATTACTTAAACTATTGTATGTTGGCTCAACCCTATGAAACATAGCTATCCTTGTTAATGATCCTTGAATCAATAAGCTGATTCAGTCATTGGGTTGCTTGCCCATTTTGGTATATGTATGGATGCTATAATTATATCTTTTTATATGAGCTTTTGATCTTTTATTGAATATCTATGAGAGGTTGGATGGTTTGGGCACATTTGCCCTTTTTTAGCTCATGCTTTGTGTTCTGTGTTTGTTTAGATATACATCTAGAGGGGTGGTTGGTTGATTGGGCTATAAGCCCTCTATGCTTTCATGATTACTTGTATATCTGACATGATTTGTTCTTTAAATCCCCTCAGGCCTTAAATTTCTATATCTCTTCCCTGTCTTATGTGATTGACATATTTTCGGCGCTAGCCTTGCAGCTTTATTAGGCATATCTTTTCGCTGGCTAACCCTTGTCAATTACTAACAAAAAGGGGGAGAATCATCTCACCTAGAAGGTCCGATTATATCTTTTTGCAGGACTTTGTAGGTGCAAGCATTGAGGGGGAGATTTTGAAGAAAATCGAGTCTGTACATGTCCTTTTGTAAAGATTATTTTGTATATCTGTATAGACATGTAAGTGGGTGTATATTTCTTTCTGGTTAAGGGTCATCATGATAAGGAGTCATGATTTGTCTAGGTTAGATGTTTTGTCACGCAATTGACAAAGGGGGAGATTGTTAGTACACCTTTTGTTGTCAATTAGCGTGTTGGTTGGTCACGTCTTGTCGTGTGAGCCCCGATCGAAGAATTGAAGATCAAGACTTGAAGATTATGCTTCTTCCATTGCTCAAGCTCATGCTGAAACAAGATCTCAGATAAGTTGCATATAGATCGACCATAGGAAACCCAAAACATCAAAGAATGGCGTAATGACTCACATATCTTATCCCATTCTCTCTCGACCCTTGCACAAGTTGATCAGACTTGTGGTCCATGGCTGGTGCAAAACGTTATTGAAGATATGTCCATACATTGGACCCCATGCACCAAATCACTTCATGCCTCATCATTGAAGTGATCCGCTGTTGCGTTGCGTTGAAAGACTTGGTCCAGCAAACCCGCTGTGACAAGTTCATCTAGACATCGGTCAGGAATAGCAAATTGGACAGAGGCTTGCTGTGATGAATGGAGCTAGGCAGCTGGCCGGTCTTGATCGGTCGGCCAAGCATTTCAAGGATAACAGAAACCTTGCTGGAAGATTTTCAAATGGACAGCCGACCGGTCTTGACCGGTCAACCAGCAATATACAATCTGTCCAGCAGCTTTGCTGCATTATTCAGATAGGCAGCCGACCGGTCTTGACGGGTCGGCCTTCACATTTCAAGTCTATACAGCAAGCATTGCCGACCGGTCTTGACCGGTCGGACTGCAAACTGCAGTTTGTCCAACAAGCAAAGCAAGCAAAAATCGCATTTGCGATTGATCGGCTGGCCGGGCGATCAATCGATCAGCCTGGGCGATCAATCGACCGGGACGGGCAATCAATAGATCAGCCTGCGCGATCAATCGATCAAGGCCAATTCTGTTCAGCAAGCATATTTTCTGGAAAATTACTTCTTGCGATCAATCTGTGCTTTGATAGATCAATCGACAACTAGCCGTTTTATATCCGTTGAAGCCCGATTCTTGGAGTCTATAAAGGCATATCTTGAGGGCTTTAATGGTATTCTTTGCACACCCATTGGGAGCATTGAAGGGGGCAATTAAGAACATCATCTATCCTTCTTTTGCTCATTATTTCTTAGAGTTCATCATTCAATCCAAGTGATTCATGGCACTTCAATGAGCATTCAAAGCTCAGTTTGAAGAATGAACTCAAGCAAGGTATTCATGGCTGACCTAACCCATCTTGTTGAATTTCTTGGTCATCAATAGCCATTGAATACTCAAGTTTGGTAGTTCCCTCATTACCATTACATTGAATAGGCAAGAGGAACTAGACTAACTCTCTCCCAACTACCCGGCATCAACATAACCTCATCATTTGCATCGGTAGTTGATCTTGGGAGCACAAAGAGAAGCTGAAGCACGTAAAGCTGAAGCTACTCATCAAAGGCATCGAATCGGGGCTCAATCGTCTAGGTATGTCTAGTATTTGAGAGTCCATTTATTGAATCTCTATTCCCTGGATTGGGAAACTCCGACGGGAGTGTACGTGACCATCCTTGGATTAGGATTGGTGAGAGTTTGAGATCTAAACTCGTCAAGTCCCTGGTTTGGGCCATCGGCGGATGCTAAACGCGGTCCTAGATCAAAGGATGTTAAGGTTGATGGTTAACTTGATTTAAATCCACGACTATAGTGAAATCCGGTGGTCTCATAGGTTGAGATCGTGAACCGGGAGTGGAGTAGGGAAACCGAACCACTATACATCGTGTGCAATGTGGTGAATGCATTTTGTCTATTTTGTTCCTTGTTGATCAATCTTATAAGTGCTTAACTGTATGCCCATCTTATGTTTGACAAAATGCTCATATGCCATCCTTGAATGATTAATACCCCATGGAGTGCCCTCCAGTAAGTCACCCGTCCTAGCAGAGACGGTCAATGGCCCTGGTTGCACTAAACGGAAACCGTAAAGTGTATCCCTGAAAGTCATATTGTCCATAGAGACGCGTCATGACATTGAGATATACGACTCGGTCGAAACCCTGTCTGCACAAAGACCCCATGGAGTGCCCTCCAGTAAGTCACCCGTCCAGCTGAGACGGTCACTGGCCCTGGTTGCAGTAAGTGGACGTCATGGAGTGTATTTCTGAAAGTTATATCGTCCATAGAGACGCGTCATGACACTGAGATATACGACTCGGTCGAAACCCTATTTGCACAAAGACCCATGGAGTGCCCTCCAGTAAGTCACCCATCCAGCAGAGACGGTCACTGGCCCTGGTTGCAGTAAGTGGACGCCGTGGAGTGTATTTCTGAAAGTCATATCGTCCATAGAGACGCGTCATGACATTGAGATATACGACTCGGTCGAAACCCTGTTTGCACAAAGACCCCATGGAGTGCCCTCCAGTAAGTCACCCGTCCCAGCAGAGACGGTCACTGGCCCTGGTTGCACTAAACGGAAACCGTAAAGTGTATCCTTGAAAGTCATATCGTCCATAGAGACGCGTCATGACACTGAGATATACGATTCAGTTAAAATCCTGGTTGCTACTCAACTAGGAACACCCGAGGAGTATGGGACCAACATCTAACTGATCTTAACGGTGAAGTATTCCATAATAAATCCTAGACTTGGTCTCGGCGACCATGAACTCGAGACTATAATCCCTGATGATTTAAATTACTTGCTCGATCTATCCGAGCCTTATCCCTTTGATATTTCATCTATTGTATAACTGAAATTCATAGTGGAATCTTGTCCCTTTGTGCCATGGTTTTCTCCCGTATGGGTTTCCACGTAAAAATCTATGTGTTGTCTATGCTGTGCTTTATTTATATTTATGCTCCTTTAATGCTTTATTTAATTCATTTATGATACATGCATGCATTTACTTTTGCCTTTTAATCAAGGGTGATCATCCATTGATGTAATTAAGGGTTCGTGACCAGTTCACAGCCCGGAATGTAAAAGATCTCGGAATCTCTGGAATAAAATTCACCTCGCGATGCTTTCTCGTGTATACTTTGTGATTGCTTATGATTGTCTATGAATGTCTCTACACTCAGAATTCCCCCAGAATAAAAGAAACATGAAAAAAAGGAAGAAGGACTGTTGACGAGTAGATCTTTATCTTCCCTCTTTTTCTAAGTTCTAACAGTGGGCACATGTTGCCCCTCCCCCAGGTGCATGTTGGTGAGAGAATGAGGAGAGAGAGGTGGGTGCATGTGGTAAAGCACATGCGCCTGCCCTCCTCCCCCAGGCGCATGTCACTTGGTGACTTAGAGAAATCCTGTAATATACAGAATAAATTTTAGGTGTATAAAAATTTTTTTTAGAAAATTAAGATAAAATCTGACCATTGAGTGGATCATATGACACTTGAACATAAATATAGATCAATTTGTTTTATGAAATACCGATCTAAACCATGGATCGTACATCTATGTCATATAAAACGTAAACCTACAGTCGGATTATCAATTCGAGTGCTATAAATGGTCCGATCGATGGACGGATGACTTAAATCCTCTAAATTGACTATCTTAGAGAATGATCCATCCAATGTGTGCTGATCATCTTGTAAATCGTATTATAACGTTCAAAATGGTATAAGTATGATAATTTTTCCTAAATTGAACTTGAGATGTGAGGTCGGATATATGAATGGCCATAATTTATCGAAGATATTAACCAATATAGTAATCTGATTTGTATAAAATTACTTTCATATGATTCATCTTAAGTAGACCCATCATGCTATCTGATTTGATCATATCATATATATACTTAGATCTTTCTAATCATGTGCATGTGTATATTGCATCATCATCACCACCCATTACTTCATCTATCATACATAGTTGAACATTGCCACTATTTTTCCATGTACATGTATATCATGGTCTATGATTCTGTGTGGTTAGAATTTAATATTTCATAACCATATGTAACATACAAGGTTGGTACACACACAAACATGTATATACTCCCACCCATGATATTGAGAGAGTACCTTTGATAGGTGTGCCCTCATGGCTATGGACGGTAATACATCATATCTCGTTATCCCAGTATCTTTTGAGAGTGAAACAAATTTTAATAGGATGTGCTCACTTTTAAGGAGCAGATAAATGTTTTAGATGATGACCACCACCTATGTGGGACCCGCTTTAAGAGTGGCACGTGTACGTACTCTGAGCTATACTCTTAAATAAGAATTTTTCTTAAAATCCCTCTCGTAACCTTTTTTCTTAAATCTCTTCCCATTACTTCAAGAGAGTGCATGCATTTACATGTGTTTAACATGTTTTTCTCATGCATGTGTTTAATGTAAGAAGACTTTGTTTCATCTATATAAAGCAATGCCAAGTCTCTTCTCGTAAACACTTACACTTTAAACAGAGAGAGAGAGAGAGAGAGAGAGAGAGAGAGAGGGAGAGAGAGTTCTGTGAGCTTATCTTCTGATCCAAACCATTTATCAAGTGAGTACTCTAAGACTATATCTCTTAGATATTTTTTATCAAATCCAAGTAGTCCCCACAAAGTATAAAACTAAGATGAACCATGAGTTGACCATTAGTCAGCATGAGTGGGCCCCACATGGTACCCCACACGCTGCCTCACGTGGGCAAACGCATGGGCCCCTTATGTGGACATAATGAATGGCAAGAATGGACCCTACTCTTTTATAAGGTTTTGTACATGTGGGTTTTTCTATTTACTCCGCTTCTCCTCGATAGCAGGATCGGGCTCGACGCGCTCAGCAGCCACTACGTTTGCGAGGGAGCTTTCGAATGCAGAGATGTGATTGACAACCACGAGCGCATCAGACCCAACTACTCCGACACAAGCTTCCAGCGCTTTCATGCCAGCGCCTAGCATATGCCATTCTTGTGGATCGGCCAACGCCTTCGCAAGGCTAGACAGCAGGCCCTTCAGCATGCTCTGACCAAAACAATCTAAATGTTCAAATGCAGGAATGTCCGGCATCATAGCAATGGCGACGCCAGAATCGACGGCAGCTGCAAGAAAGAATGCAAGACCAACAAATGATGCGTTAGCAAAAATGGAAGCAGAAACTACAAGTCATAATCTAATGTAAAGTGCGGAGGAATCGTACCAGGAATGGCAGGAAGATCAATAGCAGGCTCCGAAGGTCCCACAATGCACGTCCCGGAATCAACAACTGTTTCCAAAGCTTCGCCCGGCAGTTCAATAGTCACAACCGGAGACGACGCGACGGAAGTAGCAAAGGCAGGTATTGACTCAGTAAGATCTATAGAAATAAAATAATAATAACAAAATATGGTTAGTATGATTATGCAGGAATCGAAGAAGAAAAGTACAAAGCAGAACCACAATCGCATTTCTCACCTTGTGTTCGTGGAATGTCGGGTCTGACTTTGACCGCAGCAGAGCGTGACGTATCCACGACTTCCAACTCAACGGGACAGTCTACTTGCAATGGACGGCCTGATGGAAGAACCGAAGAAGGATCGACGTTCCCCTCACGTATCTCAAGCCCAGGAACGGATTCCTCGGCGTTATTAGCATGAACGGGCAAACAAGGAGGAGCATCCATCGACAACCCCGTAGTCGGTGCCGCAACAGCCTGAGAAACGAAGACTAAAGGCTCGGAAGAAGGTTGGACCCTGACGTTGTCGTAGAGTTGTGCTTCGATCGCTGCCATGGCAGCATCGTCAAGATCACCTACACCCCCGACTCCGGCATCGTTATCATAATAATTCACGAGGGAATCATCGTTGCTGTGATCGTTGGCATGGTCCACTCCCCAGTCATCACCAGAATAATCTACAGGTTCGTCTTCAAGCTGTGACCCCGAACCATCGAGGCACGCCGCTCCCTGACCATCACCAGCTTCAGAACCATCTTCAGCATTGTCCCCCTCGACATTTGCCAGCTCGGACTCACCTCCGTCATGATTATCGATAATTATATCTTCTTCGTCTGCAATCTCCTCTCTAGCACCAGATCGAGGCTCACCTTCTTCGCGTCTATTGGCAACAGTCGCACCTACCACTATCTCTGGAGTAGTGATCTGCAACGACGGATCCAAACTCCCCCACTTCTTGATATGTAACATTTCTGCCTTTCTTAAGTTTTTCTCAGGTTCTGACGGGCGAACTCTTAGTGTGAGTCTTATCTTGACTCTCAACTGATCTCTCACGTGGCCCGGTGGAAGATCGTCAACGAAATCATCAGAAGGTCTAACTCCTGCCATGCCTTCCGTAGGCTCACCCTCTTTGACAGACGGAGGAGCAGTCTCTGCCGGAGGACGCGAAGATCCGACCCCTTGCTGACGTCTCTGTATAGGGACCCCGAAGCAATACCATCCGTCTAACGCTCCATCTTCTTTCCTACGAGTGATCGGCACGTTCAAGGAAGTCAGATGGCTGGTACCAGGAACTCCGACGGCCTCACGCTGCTCACAAAGATAACCAAGACCGTCCTCGGGAACGTCATTCAACCTTGGAGGAGAGAGATAGAGAGGGAAATCAACAGGTTTGGCATTCGGGATGCGCGCGTACTGATGCACCCACCATCTCATCCAAACATAAGAAGTCGCGGGACGTCGACTACCGCCAGGCAACACGAACCTCGCGCCAGTTCGCGTCAGCAAAAGTTGGTCCCACATCCACTCCCAATGGACAGGACCCGTGCCATATGCTCGTTCTATCCTCGTCACGCTCGGAAGAGTCGACGGAACACCCTGATCATAGCCGAACTGTCTGGCGAACCTGCTCGGGTAGTAAGGCTCGCGCCAGAACTCCATGCCTTCGCGGAACGGGAGAGAGGCGGTCCGAATTGATATTAGGAATTCTCTGTCAGAAGAGTCAACCGAATCCTCATCATCGACGACTTCGATATCTTCATCAGCAATGGAAGCAGGAAAATGGTAAAAGTCAACTTCATTCTCATTGCAGATCCTTGAAGACACCCATTCTGGCGTCTTAAGCACCATCTTGGCCTTCATGAACCTGATAAGAGGCGCTCGGTCTGGAAAGAAGTAGGCGTGAGGCTTCATGCCATATACCCATGGGAAATAAATGCCTAACCAGCCGCAGAAATAATGCCACGGGCAATGGGCAGCGTCCATTCCATCAGCAGGTTTGTCCGGATTACTGGCAACATAACCAAACGCTCTATATATGCTGCAGAGTACAGGTGGCGCTATAGCAAGACGTTGACCACTGGCAAGGGCACCCGCCATAACAAAGCAAGAAACCCTGACGCCATCAGCACTCTTCGAGCTGGGAAGTGCGACTGCGGACAACCAGTAAGCGAGGAAGCCTGCTAGCTCGCAAGTGGGAGACAATACGTTCGGGCAAGGAAATTTGCATTCGAACCTTTGTCGTAAAGCCCTTATTCTTTTAACATCAACTTTATATTTTCCATAGTCGATCCTGAAAGAGAGAAAGGAGAGAGAATTTCACATAAGAAGCTATGCAGGAGAAAAGAGCATACATCATGAGAAGAAAGAAAGAAAGAAGACGTCCCGGGAAGACTTACTTCAAGCCGTGGCTGAAGTAGACTGACCAATCTTCATAGTGTATCTTTGTAATGCATTCAAATTGTTGCAGTTCATTGAACAACTCCAAACACGCCTTGGAATGATAGGCCTTCCGATCACCTTCGCGCTTGAAGCCAGACAATTCTTCATCAGAGGGGATATATTCGTGATAATACCCGCCGCGTATGGGCAAGCCCGCCATCATCTTAAGATCCCAGAGGGTTATGCTTATCTCTCCTTGAGGAAGATGGAAAGAGTTGGTAACGGAACTCCAGTAATTTAAGAAGCCCCTGAGAATCGTCGGATCTCGCGGAAAGAAGCCGGCAGTCGCCTATATGGCATAGTAGAGCCCGACCTCCCTCAGCACAGCCTCGTGCCGGATCAGAATCTCCTTCGCCCAGGGGATGTAGCTGTCACGACGATTCAGATGCCCTCGGGTACGGAAGCTCGAAGTCTCCCACATTGCGGACGTGCTCATAGGAAGGAATCTTTGACGCACCGTCTCAAAGAAATGAGTCGGATAAGGTGCATGCGGATCACATGTAGGCATGAGGAAAGTCATTTCCTTAATCTCACCAACCTTTTGTTGCTTCCCGTTGCTTCCCAGGGTGGCAGTGAGTAATCTCTCAGGAACTGAAGACCATCTCTCCACTCCATAGAACTGGCTAGGTCTACGAACATCAGATGGCTCTATGCTCGAAAAAGGTTTACACCTCATAAGAGACTTCTGGTGCAAGATGACTTCGCCATTGTAGGGGTTCGTGATGCAGATGCCACGCTCAGCAGTGATCTTGTTGCTCTCCCATCCAATCTTCATCCTTTCATATTTCAAGTCGAGGAGCTGTGTCAATCGCTCCGCTTGACTGAGCGCCTTGATCGGTTTTTTTCCTCATCCTCCTTTCTTCTTACCTTTCTGACCCGTCAGATTCTCTTCTACATTTTGAACAGGTATATCTTGAGGACCTGCCTCGATGGCACTCGCCACACCAGCAAGTTGGGCATACCAATAGACCCGCTCTTGTCTGTTCCCCGCTTTGGAGGTTCAGGCGCTGTCTTGTTGACGAAGATGCGCACCAGCACTTCATGAGGAAGCTGCCCAATACGCTCCGTGAAATCTTTTATCTCAGGTTCGACCGTAGGAAAGAAGCGAGAGTTACATCTTAGAGGAGGGTTAGAAGGACCTTCAGCTATTCTTTTTCGACCGCGCTTCATCGGCGTCGGACCAGAAGCATGCGACCTAGAGGTTTGACCAGAAGATCCCATTGTCGTTACTGCAATTCACTGCAACGCATAAACAAAACAACATTAGAGAACAACTCGATACACACGGGCAAATAGCCTAACGAAATCATATCACAAACACAAGCACAACATGAAGAGCATGAAAGCAACAAAATCAAGAGCATAGCATATCAATCATCATACGCATTTCATAACAAAGCAACTGCCATCATACATGCACGCATACATAGGATCGATGCACACACAAAATCATAGATTGAGCCCACAATACATCCATGCATTTAGTCTAGAAGTAGCCTTGACAAATCTAGGTGCTTATAAGTAGGTACTGGACAGAGTCAGGAAATAGTTTCAGCATCATACACACGTAACTATTCACACACAGCAACTTTACAGGCAATCGGAACACTATAAGCGCACTCTGGTAGACATACTCCGAGCCTGCCTAAAATAGATAGTCACGAGCTATGACAGGACAAAGTAGGCAGCCAACTGCAGGCCCAAAGCACTAAGCTCCAATCGTGCTTGAATTTTAAATGATCTAGCATCAAACAGCACTGAATTTGACTGAGAAACGGAGCCGGAAATGCCATTTCTTCACAAGTGCAAAGCAGGGGCTAAAAATGGAAATTTTGGCTAAGTATTGGGCTCACATGAGCCCAAGGTGAAGCCCCAAGCGCATGTGGCCCCTCACATGCGCCCAATCTCTAAGATTTGAAAGTGAATCCTCATTCCATAAAGTCTCAGGCGCATGTCCAATCTCACATGCGCCCGGCTTAGAAGAAATTGAGGAGATGAGTCTAGAATTCAAGCCCCAGGCGCATGTGGCCCCTCACATGCGCCCAATCTCTAAAATTTAAAAGTGAAACTTCATTCCATAAGGCATCAGGCGCATGTCCAATCTGACATGCGCCCGGCTCAGAAGAAATGAAGGAAATGAGTTTGAAGTTCAAGCCCCAGGCGCATGTGTCAGCCCCACATGCGCCCATCTCTAATGTTTTGGAAAAGACACAAGTCCGAGCAATGCCCTGGGCGCATGCCCAGAACCACATGCGCCTGGGACATGCGCCCATTCCCATATGGCATTTCACATGCACTTGAAGGGAAGATTCCTCTGTCGAACAATGAATGGTGGCAGGCCACATGCGCCCACAAGGGGACCACATGCGCCTGTACCCCGAGGGTGAGCTCTCTCACCTTGGGAAAGTTAGATTTTCTGACTCGAGGAATTGAGGAATGACTCAGTGAGTCAACTATTTATACTTGAGCCTAAGGGACCGGTGCACTGTACTGGCATGACGTAAGCATCCAGCGCAGCACACCGGGGGGCACTTGTTGGGGCTCAAATTTGCACCCATTGTAAAATAACATCCCGTGGTCTATTAACAATGATTTGGATAAGTTTCGAGGCCGGGAGAGCCCCGAAAATGCCTGCACAACCCTGATCGCTTGGTAGCGATCAAAATTCATAAACAGCATTTCGGAGCAGAACTGGACATGCGCTTCACCGCCAAATGATCTGAAATGTCCTAAAACCCTTAACCTGCAAGTTTCGATGTCATCCGGTGTATATTTTTACCTGCGCACCTCGAAATGCGTTTCATCCCTGCCCGGAACTGACCAAAAAGAGTCCGTAAGCCTACAGCTACCATTTCAGAGCCAAACTGGACATGCGCTTTGCCACCAAATGATCCAAAATGTCCTAAAACCCTTAACCTGCAAGTTTCAAAGTCATCCGACGCATATTTTTGCCCGCGCACCTCAAAATGCGTTTCGTCCCTGCCCGGAACTGACAAAAAGGGGTCCGTAAGCCTACAGCTACCATTTCAGAGAGGAACTGGACATGCGCTTCACCGCCAAATGATCCGAAATGTCCTAAAACCCTTAACTTGTAAGTTTCAAAGTCATCCAGTGTATATTTTTGCCCGCGCACCTCGAAATGCGTTTCATCCCCGTTTGGAGCTGACCAAAAAGGGTCCGTATGCCTACAGCTACCATTTCATAGTGGAACTGGACATGTGCTTCACCGCCAAATGATCCGGAGCACCCCAAAATCTTTAAATAGCAAGTTTGAAGTCATTACGATGCGTATTTCCATGCGTGCACTCCCCGGAACAACGTTCCTATACGACAAGCCGACCTAGAGGCTCCAAATTAGTAAGGAAGTACCAAAATTAGCAACATTTGGACTTCCACACCCCACCCCGTTCATTCAGGAGGTCAATCCTAGCCTAAAAGTGGCTTGGCGATAGTGAGTGCATGTCTAGAAAAGGTAGCTGTCCTTTGGAGGTCCCTCGTCGGAGCTGAAATGCTGAAATTTTCTAAGTGCTGGAATCCTGAAAATCTGGCTAAGTAGTGGGAAAGCGCTGGCAAAGCACATGCGCCTGGCCTCCAACCACGTGCGCCTGGCCTCCAAACACATGCGCTTGCACTCTAGTGAATTAAACATTTTTCCAAAAAGCGCCGGGAAATGCGCCGGTAAAGCACATGCGCCCGGATCCACCACATGCGCTTGGCTGCTTTCTGCCACATGCGCTTGGTTCTGTTTTCTACCACATGCGCCGGAAAATACCCGCCGGACCGGACCCGAACCCGATTATCCCCTATAAATAGTGAAGTCATTTCATTCATCAGCACGAGATCATCCCCCGCCGACCTCAGAGTGATGTAAGCACCACATGCCCTTACTTTCTCTCCCCTCGCCGGATGCCTTGGCCGGAGTGGATTCCCTCGCCGGAAACCCTCACCGGAAACCCTCGCCGGAAAGGGATTTCCTCACCGGAATCCCAAGTTCAGGAAGAAAATCCTGAAATTTTCTAAGTGCTGGGCACATGCGCCGGCATATCCCCCACATGCGCCGGCTTTCTCCCCAACATGCGCCGGCTTTTCTGGCCGGAAAATCTTGAAAGTCCGCTAAGTCTGGGAGGGACATGCGCCCACTCCTTAGGTCCAGGCGCATGTGCACTGCCACATGCGCCCGGAACACCTCTACTTCATCTGTTTTTTGTGCAAAATGGGCACATGCGCCCGGATGATGACCACATGCGCCCGGATGATGACCACATGCGCTTGACAGATGATGCAACACCACATGCGCTTGTAAAATGGTCACATGCACTTGAAAAATGGCCACATGCACCTGTACCACACCCCCCATGCGCCTGGACGCTGATGGGAGGGGTGGACCTTCCGTCGCACGGCCCGCCTTCGTCCGAGATCGGATTTTGATGAAACCGCCTCTCCTGGATGCGTCTCGATGAGATCTATCCATCCACCGGATCAGATTCTCCAACGGTCAATGATAAATGGCCCAAATCAGTGTTTTGGTCCAAAATAACCAACACTTAGCCAATTTGGCAGCCCCGGAAATCCTTCCGAAAGAGCCGAAAACAGCCTAAAACAAGAAGAATCGAGCGGAATTGGACCAAGCCCGAGAGGGAAACTTTTCTTCTACATGACATGATACACCATAATCATGCACCGCGATGAGGTTATCCGATCTCAGGACCCTTGAATACCCTAATCGAGCAGTCGGCAGGTCCACTACTTAGTCATTTCTAGCCCTGGGAAATGCCCTGTTGGCCCGGAAATTGACTTCTGCTAAGCAAATTGAAATGCGATCGCACAGCGATCTTCGTGGACATAATCCACCCCTGTTCAAAGACGCTCATCGATAATATTCACCGATTTCTTTAATCAGACCGCAAACAGGTCCACTACTTAGTCATTTCTAGCCCTGGGAAGTGCCCTGTTGGCCCGGAAATTGACTTCTGCTAAGCAAATTGAAATGCGATCGCACAGCGATCTTCACGGACGTAATCCACCCCTGTTCAAAGATAGTTATTGATAATACTCACCGATTCCTCTAATCAGACCGCAAACAGGTCCACTACTCAGTCATTTTCAGTCCTCGGAAGTGCCCTGTTGGCTTGAGAATTGACCAGTGCCAGTTGAAATCAACCGCGATCTCAAAGACGCCTAGGCAAAGCTGAAGTACTCAGGCTATCCAACAGCCGAGTCAAGCATTCACGGGGCACCGATCCCCATTATTCATAAGAAATTGGCATATGTGGGTACCCATCGGACCCTATACTTAGCCACTTACAAGCATTGGAGATAGCCGATCCAGCCCATTGAATTTGGATTCTCAAAAGATCTTGGCTCGAAAAAGCCTATCTGATCCCAAATAGATCACTGAAAATACTCAGAAGAAAGAGTGTTCTTGAAGACGAGTCGCCCGACTCCAGAAGAAATACATTTACTTTACTGTAAAAAGCTCTATTCATCCCGGATAAAGGTCCGAGGCTAAACTTAAGGGGTTATGGTTACAACGAGAAACCACAAACAAAGAGTTCTAACTAAGCTTGAAACATCTTGCTATGGACTAACACTATGAAAAGGACCGTCGATGCCCTACCCATCGACAACGGGTCCGTCGGTTGAGCTGATGAGGTAGTTGCGGATTGCTTTCCTAAGGTCACCCGTCATAAAAATACGGGCGCGGGCTTTAGGTTATGCCGACCAACATTTCGAGGTTCGTGTATTCCAGCGATCACCTATTCACAGTAACAGGCGCGGGCCCCGAGTTGCACCACTCGATTAAAACCCTCGTTCGGGAACGTTGCGGAGTGCTTTCCTAAGGTCACCCGTCATAAAAGTACGGGCGCGGGCCTTGGGTCATTCCGACCAACATTCGAGGATCGTGTATTCCAGCGGTCACCTGTTCATAGTAACAGGCTCGGGCCCCGAGTTGCACCACTCGAGTCCTGACAGTCTCTCAACCCGGACAGTCCGAAAGAAAATGGGACATAGACATCCGGCGTGTCTAACAAATGTGGCTCAGTCCATAACAAGAAAACAAAGGTCTACACGACCATGAACTCAAGACCATAATCCCCGGCGGATTAGTCTTTTGCCTTCCAATCAAGGGTGATCAACCGTTGATGTAATTAAAGGCTCGTGACCAGTATCACAGCCTGGAATGTAAAAGACCTCAGAATCTCTGGAATAAAATTCGCCTTGCGATATATCTCTCTTGTGTACACTTTGTGATTGCTTATGATTGTCTATGAATGTCTTTATACTCAGAATTCCCCCAGAATAAAAGAAACATGAAAAAAAGAAAGAAGGACTGATGACGAGTAGTTCCGATCTTTTCCTTCTTTTTCTAAGTTCTAACAATCAGTACCGACAATGTCAAACTCATTAGCTAATGTGCATATTAGATGCCCAAAAGGTAGACTGGTGGAGTTTCCATCGTCTCGCAGGATAACCTGGTGAATGATGTTCATGATCCGGGTTGGAAGGCAAAGCGGATGACCCTTACCTACACGATAGAGCAACCGAAACATGGTTTCGGTGACATCCGCCTTGTTACTCATCCGCGGGTATACATTGCGGAAGAAAAGGTTGTGCAGAATGCAGAAATCCCATGTCATAGAGGACACTCGAAGCGCAACTCCTACCCATTTGGGTGTCCCATCACCACATAGGAATTGAGCAATAACAAGGTTAGGTTTGGGACCCAAGGAGGCAAAATCGAAAGTAGACTCCTGAACAATAGGAACGCCAACAAATTTCGATATGGATTTCAAAGTAAAAAGGCAATTCCGATCACCAACCTCGACGTTAAAAGAGGGGGGAGAGGCAATAACATGGACACAAGATGCATAAAATTTTCGAACAACGTCAAACTAGACCGGGCCCCCCATGTGGAGTACGGGGCCCCAATTTATGGCATTCAAAATAGAAAGAACATTATAGTCGGCCAAGTCAACCAATTTGACTGATTTTTCACAAACTACCTCCTTGTCCTTGAAATCATCCCAATGGGTGGAATGGGATGAAACATTTTTCCCCAAGGATTTAGATTGAACAGGGGGAACAGAAGATGAGGCAGCCCTTTCCCTTTTGAAGCTGTTTTCTTGGTCTTTAAAGGGCGAGGAGGAGGAGGCTTAGGTTTTGCCTTGGGTCGATCACTCCGCCTCAAGGGGAGCTCATCTTCACTCTCATAGGAAGACATGGAAGAGGCAAGAAGATACTCTAAATCACTCTTAGAGATGAAGGAAAGGGATGAAACAAAGAAGAGTGAGAGTGAAGAGAAGGAATCCCTTACCAAATGAATGAGAGTGAAGATGAGTAAAGTAAAGGAGGTTAGAACCTCGAATCTTATAACGAATCACCTCGAAATCACCTTGGAGAGAAAGAGGGGGAGCTGGAGCAGCAAGTGGAGGTGAGAAAATGTGAAGTGGGTGACCTAAAATGAGCTCCAACTGTTTTTAAAGACCCCCCCTTTCGGACGGCTGACGCACGGGCTGGCTGGACTGGTGACACAAGACCGGTCATGACCGGTCGTGGGAAGAGAAATGGGAGTCCAGCAGCATTTTCTTCACAGCCCGACCGGTCTTGACCGGTCGGATGGCATAAGTGAGTTGAGGCCAGACAGGTCTTGGAGACGCCCGACCGGTCTTGACCGGTCTGCTGGCCGGTCGGCAGGCAAATTTTCACAATTTTGACAGGAATCCTGTACTGGATTAGCTGGATAGAGAGTCTGTCCTTTGGACAGACCATTATCATTTAAAACCAAGTACCCTTACCAAGGATACAACATCCATGGTCATGGTGTACCAAGGTACAACTTAACACAAAATGAGGGACCCTTAAGGTCCAAATTTATCGATAGAGGACAAGAATTGGGACTATGATCCCAGATTTTCGTAAAAAGCAATGAAAAGAGGCAAGGATCCTCAGATATACCTATAAAGATCAGAAAGAGAGGTTTAATCCTCAGATTTTTCCTGCAAAACATACACTTGTTAAATAAACTAGATACATCCAACACCAATGGACTTCTAGAGGTTCGCAAACCGAATCGAGTCCAAGGGTTTCGTTAGGATGTCAACTAGCTGATTCTCGGTAGGCACATGTTCGAGAGATATTATGTGATCTTCAACCAATTCTCGAATAAAGTGGTGCCTAATATCTATGTGCTTAGTGCGCGAGTGCTGAACTGGATTTTTCGATATATTTATGGCACTAGTATTGTCGCAAAATAGAGTCATTGTGCCTTGGTTAATCCCATAATCGGTCAAGGTTTGTTTCATCCATAATAATTGGGCACAACAACTACCAGCAGCAATGTATTCTGCTTCAGCTGTGGATAAAGAGATGGAGTTTTGTTTCTTACTATGCCACGCCACAAGGCAATTTCCAATATAAAAACACCCACCGCTGGTTGATTTACGATCATCCATGTTACCAGCCCAGTTGGCATCTGAATACCCTGTAATATTTGTAGATGAATCAAAGGGGTACCAAAGACCATATTCGGTGGTGCATCCAACAAACCGGATGATCCGTTTAACAGCGGTAAGGTGAGATTCTTTGGGATCAGCCTGAAACTGAGCATAAGCACCTACACTAAAAGCAATATCTGGTCTACTAGCATTGAGATAAAGAAGACTACCAATCATGCTTCTTTAAAGATGTTGATCTACACTTTTCCCTGCAAGGTCTTTTGATAGTTTAACAGTGGTGCTCATAGGTGTAGTGTAGGAACGACCAGAGTCTAAGACAAATCTCTTAACAAGGTCTTTAACATATTTGGCTTGAGTAATGAATATACCTGATGCAAGTTGTTTTACTTGAAGCCCTAGAAACATGTTAAGTTCTACTACCATACTCATCTCAAATTCAGATGTCATTAATTTAGCAAAGGAGATGGACATTTTCTCACATGTGGATCCAAAAACTATGTCATCCACATGAATCTGGGCAATCAACACAGAATTCTCGGCTTCTCTAATAAATAGAGTTTTGTCAACGCTCCCCCTACCAAAATCATGGTCTACAAGAAAATGAGTTAAGCATTCATACCATGCACGGGATGCTTGCTTGAGTCCGTAAAGCGCCTTTTTCAACCGGTACACTTTGTGAGGATACTTAGGATCAATGAATCCTTTTGGTTGTTCAACATACACTTCCTCATCAAGAATACCATTCAACAAGGCGCTCTTTACATCCATTTGAAATAGTTTGAACTTTAACGCACAAACAACAGCCATAAGAATTCTAATAGACTCGAGTCTAGCTACATGGGCAAATGTTTCATCAAAATCAATACCTTCAATTTGTGAATATCCCTGAGCAACTAACCGAGCCTTATTAAGGATTACATTCCCAGATTCATCCGATTTATTCTTGAAAATCCATTTGGTTCCAATAACATTTTTCCTTTCCGGCCTGTCGACCAGATACCACACTTCATTTCTAATGAATTGTTGAAGCTCTTCCTGCATTGCAAGGATCTAGAATTCATCATTTAGAGCTTCATCAGCATTTTTTGGTTCTACTTTTTATGTGAAACACAGGTGACTGTTGACTGCCTCCAACTGTCTCCTAGTTTTGACACCAATACTAGGATCCCCAATGATTTGATTGAGGGGGTGATCCTTGACAATTTGTACATCACCAGGAGCAATGGGGGCATTTGGAGATGAGGGTTGTTTATCAGATTTTCCTATCTCGCATATACCCTCATCTTCTTCTTCATTACCTGGAGACACAGATTTATCCAAGCTATCATCCACAGTCACATTAATTGACTCTTGAACTAATGAGGTTCGAAGGTTGTAGACACGAAAGGCTCTACTATTTAATGAGTATCCTAAGAAGATACCCTCATCACTTTTCGAGTCAAACTTTCCTAAATTTTCTCGGTCTCTCAGAATATAGCATGTACTACCGAAGACCTTAAAGTATTTTACATTCGGTGTCTTTCCACACCACAGTTCATAAGCTGTTTTGTTTAGACCTGCCCTTAAATAAACTCGATTAATAATATAGCAGGCAGTGTTAACAGCTTCGGCCCACAGATTTTGAGCAAGATTTTTATTATTAAGCATAGTTGTAGCCATATCTAACAACACTCTATTTTTTCTTTCAGCAACCCCATTTTGTTGAGGTGTTTTGGGTGCTGAGAACTCATGACGAATACCCAATTCATCACATAATGCCTTCAAACGATGATCTTCAAATTCACCGCCGTGATGACTCCTGATTCTTGCTACCATGTATCCTTTCTCATTGTGAAGTCGCTTCACTAGTTTTTGGAATTCTCCAAAAGTGTCAGATTTTTCTCTTAGGAAGGCGACCCATGTGAATCTAGAGTAATCATCAACGACTACAAAGAAGTATCGTTTTCCACCTTGGCTGAGTACCCTGGTAGGACCAACTAGGTCCATGTGTAGCATTTCAAATGGTTTTGATGTGACCAGGATAGAGGTTCTCTTGTGTGCAACCTTGATTTGTTTACCTTTTTGGCATGTGATGCACACAGCATTTGGTCTTTGACCCATCTTGGGTAGACCTCTCACTAAATTTTTCTGACTCAGTTTAAACAGATTTCTATAATGTACATGACCGAGTCGATGGTGCCATAGTTCTATTTCATCCTGAACGGCCACGTGACACATGGTGGAGGAGCTTGAATTGTTGTGATTTTCAATGACATAGCAGTTGTCTCCTGTGCGTAGACCTTTCATGACTAATTTTCCTGTGGAGTTCAGGATCTTGCACATATCTTTGGAGAAGCTTACTGAGTGCTCTTCATCACAAATCTGTGAGATACTCAATAAGTTGTGTTTAAGGCCATCAACATACAACACATTTTCAATTTTGGGCAAACCTAGCCCTGTGATGGTTCCTTTACTAATAATTTTAGCTATGCTCCCATCACCAAATGTGACAGACCCACCATCAAATTCGTCATATGCACAAAATTGAGATCTATCACTTGTCATGTGTCTAGAGCAACCACTATCCAAGTACCATCTAGGGGTGTTCCCAGCTTTTAGGGTAGTATGAATGACCAAGCACTTGTTCTTAACAAGCCATTTAGTTGTTGTCCTTTTATGAGGGGTGTTCTTATGGTGAGATTCTCTAGTTTTCTTGGGAGAATCAGATTTTTCTTTTTCATGCAAGAGAAGAGCAGTTTTCAAATTCAGCATTTTAACTTGCTCCAACAGTTCATCCATCCTCTTGTCCTTCCTAGGAAGAGCAGGATAATTCTTTCGAATGTTTCCCCTCTTTGGTGAAGAATGCATGGGAGGATTCCAATTAGCTTGCACATTTTTTCCGGTTGGTACAAATTTACCTTTTAAGTTTCTGACCGAATTTTTGAACACCATCCACTCAAATTTTAAGTGGCCAATGTCTCCACAAGCATGGCAGACAGGAGATGCTCTAGTTTTACTCCCTGATGCACCATGATCTTTTCTTACAATCGGATGGACTGAGGTAGTTTTTGAAGTGTGACTGTCATAGCCCAAACCTATTCTGTCCCTTGGTGATCTTACAACACCTAGGAGTTTTTCAAGGTTTTCTTCTCCTTGGGCGAACCGTCTTCTAGAGTCAACGACTTGACACTTAAGACAATCAATTTCAGTGTTCACCTCTTTGAGTTCTTTCTCAAGTCTAGCATGCTTGTCTAGAGATTCACCACTTATGAGCTTTTTCTTTTCTTGTTCAAGCTCATCATTCTTCCTTTTCAATTCTTCTAGATCTTGACCCATCTTTTGATTCTCAATTTTCAATCCGTCAAGATTTTTTATCAATTTGTCATTTTCAGCCTTCATTTGGCCCAACTTTTTAATGGTATTTATATTTTCAATGTATAGTTGGTTATATACCTCCTAAAGGCCTTCCTCCTCATTCTCATCATCACTCAAGGAATCATTTTCAGTGTTAAAGGATTCATGATCATCAATGTCTCCGGTGATCTTTGCAATGGGCTCAATTTAAGACACAATATCAGTAATGGAGGCCATTAAAATTCTGATTGAACCTTGCTCCTCCTCACTTTGGTATATGACTGATTCTGATTCAGATTCTTCAGTTTCATCCCATGTAGCTGCCATTGCTTTTTTCTTGGCCTTTTTATCAGTGCACTCAGATGCAATGTGATCAAATCCTCTACACTTGTAACATTGAGGATCTTTTGACTTAAAAAATTTTCCTTTGTTGTTCTTGGAGTCAAAAGGTTTACCCTTCTGGTAGGGTTTCCTTCTAGAAGTATTTCCCCTAGTGTTGAAGAATTTTTGAAATTTCTTAGCCATAAGTGCCATTTCTTCTAAGTCTAGATCTTCCTCACTTCCACATTCAGACTCTTGTTTCTTGTGAGAAGATTTCAGGGCTGTACTTTTAGATTTGGAGGGAGTTTTGAAACCTAGCTCATAGGTTTGAAGGGACCCTAGTAATTCTTCAACTTTCATGGTATTTAGGTCCCTACATTCTTCTATGGTAGTAACTTTGGAAGAGAACCGTTCCGGTAGGGATCTCAGAATTTTCCTACATAGTCTATGCTCCGGAACAGGATCCCCTAAGCCCCACATTTCATTTGTGATCTTGTTCAATTTGGTATAGAAATTAGTAAATGTTTCGTGCTCCTCCATAGTAATGTTTTCAAATTGTGTAGAGAGGCGTTGAAGTTTTGAGTTTTTAACAATGCTTGTTCCTTCATGAGTAACTTCAAGAATGTCCCATGCCTGCTTACTTGTTGTGCAATTTTAAATCCGGCCAAATTCATCTTTAGATACTGAACAAAAAATGGCATTCAGGCCTTTGGCATTATGAACACGTTGAGCTTTATCATAATCGGTCCACATCGCCTTATCTCTTGGCTTGAGGACATCCGGTTCACCTTCCTTACATATAGTGTCAACTGGGGGTTTATATCCAATATCAATCATGTCCCTAACATCCGAATCAATAGATTCCAAGAAGATGCGCATTCGGGCTTTCCAGTATGGATAGTTTGACCCATCAAAGAAGGGAGGCTTAGTAACGGATGAAGAGTCCTCTCTAGACATATTTTCAAGTTCTCTTAGGATCTCACTACGGGTTTTTAAACCTGAGCGAAGGAACCCGCTCTGATACCAATTGAAATTGCGGTTTTACCGCTTATAGAGATACTTGGAGATATGCCTAATATCCTAGAGGGGGGTGAATAGGACTTTTTAAATTCCAATTACAATTAAAAACTGATCAAGTCAATCTTATCAACTAAGATTATCACAATAACATTCAAGGCATTTATATGAGCAATTTGTAAGCAAGCACTATCATAGGCATTACATCAAACAGTTAGCATTCATGATTGACTAAACCATTCAACACATAGCAATCATTCAATCTCACAATGCACAACGATTTATAGTGGTTCGGTTTCCCTACTCCACTCCCGGTTCCCGATCTCAACCTATGAGACCACCGGATTTCACTATAGTCTTGGTTTTAAATTAGGTTAACCATCAACCTTGACATCATTTGATCTAGGACCGCGTTTACCATCCGCCGATGGCCCAAACCAGGGACTTGACGAGTTTGGATCTCAAACTCTCACCAATCTTAATCCAAGGATGGTCACGTACACTCCCGCCGGAGTTTCCCAATCCAGGGAATAGAGATTCAATAAATGGACTCTCAAATACTAGACATACCTAGACGATTGAGCCCCGATTTGATGCCTTTGATGAGTAGCTTCAGCTCCTCGTGCTTCAGCTTCTCTTTGTGCTCCCAAGATCAGCTACCGATGCAAATGATGAGGTTATGTTGATGCCGGGTAGTTGGGAGAGAGTTGGTCTAGTTCCTCTTGCCTATTCAATGCAATGGTAATGAGGGAACTACCAAACTTCAAACATTCAATGGCTATAAACGACCTCATAAATATATTCCGAAGGTAGGTCAGCCATGAATGAAGGTCTTGAGTTCATACTTCAAACCGAGCTTTGAATACTCATTGATAAGCCATTAATGGCTAGGTTTGAATGATGAACTCAAGGGGGACAAGAGCAAAGAGGGTAGGAGGATGTGAGTAAAAGCTCTCTCTTAGCTCTTGAAGGGTGTTGAATGCATGCCATGAAAGACCACAAGTCATGGCTATATAAAGCCCCAAATGATGGCCCCAACGGATAAAAAACGGTCACGACCGACTTGTCAAAGAGGGGTCTCAACCGGTCGGACGGACCGGTCGGAATTCAAATCACAAGGCCATATTTGAGTCTACCCGACCGGTTAAGACCGGTCGGATCCCCTTGCTGGAAGCACTCAAAATATAGGCCGACCGGTCAAGACCGGTCGGCTCACCTTGCTGGATCAATTGGAGAAAACAGGCCAACCGGTCAAGACCGGTCGGCTGAGCTTGCTGGACAACTTGCTGAAAGTAGGCCGACCGGTTAAGACTGGTCGGCTATGCTTGCTGGACAGATTGTATATTGCTGGCCGACCGGTCAAGACCGGACGGCTGTCAATCTGAACGTATTACAATAATTTTGCTATCTTGATAATGTTCCTGGCCGACCGGTCAAAACCGGTCGGCTGTCCAGCTGAATACATCACAGCAAGCCTCTGTTGTTAACTTGAAATGCCTGGCCGACCGGTCAAGATCGGTCGGCTGCCCAACTAAAAATACCACAGCAAGGTCCCTGACCTTTCTTATGCTCCTGGCCGACCGGTCAAGACTGGTCGACTGCCCATCCGCATTCTTCATAGCAAGGTGCTGCTAGAGTTGAAGAGTCTGGCCGACCGGTCAAGCCCGGTCGGCTGTCTAGACATTGATATTACAGCAGGTTTGCTGTTCTTTTCTTACAGTTCTGACCGACCGGTCAAGACCGGTCGGCTGTCTAGATGGTCTTGTCACAGCGGGTTTGCTGGACCAAGTCTTTCAACACAACAGCGGATCACTTAAAATGATGAGGCATGAAGTGATTTGGTGCATGGGGTCCAATGTATGGACATATCTTCATTACGTTTAGCACCAGCCATGGACCACAAGTCTGATCAACTTGTGCAAGGGTCGAGAGGGAATGGTATAAGATATGTGAGTCATTACGCCATTCTTTGATGTTTTGGGTTTCCTATGGTCGATCTATATGCAACTTACCTGAGATCTTGTTTCAACATGAGCTTGAGCAATGGAAGAAGCATAGTCTTCAAGTCTTGATCTTCAATTCTTCGACCGGGGCTCACACGACAAGACGCGACCAACCAACACGCTAATTGACAACAAAAGGTGTACTAACAACCCGTCCCATCGGAGACGGTCACTGGCCCTGGTTGCAGTAAGTGGACGCCCTGGAGTGTATTTCTGAAAGTCATATCGTCCATAGAGATGTGTCATGACACTGAGATATACGACTCGGTCGAAACCCTGTTTACACAAAGACCCCATGGAGTGCCCTTCAGTAAATCACCCGTCCCATCGGAGACGGTCACTGGCCCTGGTTGCAGTAAGTGGACGCCCTGGAGTGTATCTTTGAAAGTCATATCGTCTATAGAGACGCGTCATGACACTGAGATATACGACTCGGTCGAAACCCTGTTTGCACAAAGACCCCATGGAGTGCCCTCCAGTAAGTCACCCGTCCCAACGGAGACGGTCACTGGCCCTGGTTGCAGTAAGTGGACGCCCTGGAGTGTATCTTTGAAAGTCATATCGTCTATAGAGACGCGTCATGACACTGAGATATTCGACTCAGTCGAAACCCTGTTTGCACAAAGACCCCATGGAGTGCCTTCCAGCAAGTCACCCGTCCCAGCGGAGACGGTCACTGGCCCTGGTTGCACTAAACGGAAACCGTGAAGTGTATCCCTAAAAGTCATATCGTCCATAGAGATGCGTCATGACACTGAGATATACGACTCGGTTAAAATCCTGGTTGCTACTTAACTAGAAACGCCCAAGGAGTATGGGACCGACATCTAACTAGTCTTAACAATGGCTTAGTCCATAATAATCCTAGACTTGGTCTCGGCGACCATGAACTCGAGACTATAATCCCTGACGATTTAAACTACTTGCTCAATCTATCCGAGCTTCATTCCTTTAATATTCCATCTATTGTATAACTGCAATTCATAGTGGAATCTTGTCGCTTTGTGCCGTGGTTTTCTCCCGTAAGGGTTTCCACGTAAAAATCTCTGTGTTGTCTATGCTGTGCTTTATTTATATTTATGCTCGTTTAATGCTTTATTTAATTCATTTATGATACATGCATGCATTTACTTTTGCCTTCTAATCAAGGGTGATCATCCGTTGATGTAATCGAGGGTTCGTGACCAGTTCACAGCCCGGAATGTAAAAGATCTCGGAATCTCTGGAATAATATTCACCTCACGGTGCTTTCTCGTGTATACTTTGTGATTGCTTATGATTGTCTATGAATGTCTCTATACTCAGAATTCCCCCAGAATAATGAAACACAGGAAAAAGACTGCCGACGAGCGGTTCGATTTTTCTAAGCTCTAACAATGACGCTTTCTTTTATTTTCGAGCAGGGTTTGGACCTTACACTGCGAACGAGACGCAACATCGTTGCTACTCATCGTATCATAGATGAAGGAGAAGAGAAGAGACAGGCCATGGAGAATGAGATCTAAGGGAGTGATCGAGTAATAAAGTCTCGCGAGACTCTGATTGCCAAACTGAATGAGGAGAAGAAGATCCTTATTGGTAAGATCTAGGCTTTAACCGAAAGGTATCAGTCGTTGGATATCAACTTCACGAGGCTTGCGGAGATAAAGGAGAAGGCTGAGAAGGAGAAAGAGATCTTCTGTCAGGATAATATCTCTCTCGAGGAGCAGCTCGCAGAGTGCAAATCGCACCTTAAGGAGGCCATGGAAAGCTTGGAGAAGGAGATAAAGGCCCTTGCTCAATTGAATGATGACTCCATTCACTAAGATGAGGAGAGGATGGCATATGTCAAAATGGTGTCTGAAGAAGGCCCTCGTGTAGTTCTGGAGTTTCAGACTTCACAACTTTACGAAGACGAGCAGTATGAAGCCTACGTCGCTGGTTGCGAATTTACGATCAGGGTTATGCAACGAATTTCTCCAGCGTTCAACATGGAGGAATTTGACAAAGTTTTTGCCATCGTCGCTGCTGAGGAAAGAGCAGCGGCTGAAAATGAAGTCACGGAGGCTACTGAAGCTGCAGGAGTTCTTGAGACAAGACCTGAAGCAGAAAGTCGATACGATGAATCAGCGACAATGAGCTGATCCTCTTTTCCTTTCTCCCCTTTTTTTATTAAAATAGATGTATCTTCTTCTTCTTCTCATTTTTTATAATCCGAATGATATTTAATTGAATGAAATGATATTTTACTATCTCTTTCTGTATTCATGGGAATGAATTCGTGCTCGAATGTTTTACTCAACTCATGAAAATGAATTGGGCTCAATTAGGGATGTCTTGGCGACCATGTCCACTTGATAAGCTGACCTATCAATTAAGTCTTTGGCTCTGCTAGGAGCAGAAGACTTAGTCAAGAGAATGTTTATATTCTCTTCAGGGCTATTCAGGTCCAACAAGTGGAGTAGCGACGAAGTTATGGATTTTATAGCTGACCAGCTAGAATGAAAAAAGAATGTCTTTATTTAAATATAATCTAATATTCACATTATAAACGGTTTACGAGAAATACCGAAGTAAATGTTCCACGTGCCAAGGGCGACGTAGGGGTCTTCCTCACATGTCTTCAAGATAGTAAGTTCCTGGTCGAACAACCTTGATGACTCGATACGGGCCTTCCCAGTTAGGATCCAACGACCGAGTGGTCGTTCCGATGTTTTGCCTGAGCACCAAGTCCCCGAGCTGAAAAGCTCTGGTTTTAACCTTTGAATTGTGATAGTGGGCTATTCGTTGTTGATAAGTCGCTGCTCGAAGACAAGATATATCCCTTTTCTCTTCTAGGAGAACAAGGTGAAGTTTTAAACTTTCCTCATTACGCGCTGCCTCATAGTTTCCTACTCGATAAGTAGGTATCTCAACTTCTACTGGGACGACTGTTTTGGTACCGAATGCTAGTGAGAAGGGTGTTTCTCTCATTGAATTGCGAGTTGTCGTCCTATAAGCCCATAAAACTTCTGATAGGAGTTCTAGCAACATACCTTTACATTCATCAAGCTTAGTCTTCAAATGGTGCTTGATAATTTTGTTAACCGCTTCTACTTGTCCGTTAGCCTGAGGATAATATGGGGAGGTTCGAATATTACGTATCTTCCATTTCTCGCAAAACTCGGAGAATGCGGCATTATCGAACTATCTTCCGTTGTCGAAAATTATGGTATGGGGGAGCCCATCACGACATATAATGTTCCTCCATATGAATTTAGTAGTTTGCTTTTCAGTGATGGTAACCAAAGGTTCTGCCTCGACCTATTTAGTGAAATAATCGACTGCCACAATTGTGAACCTGTTTTGGCCTTTTCTGGTGGGTAGTGGTCCGATTATATCGAATCCCCATTGGGTAAAGGGCCAAGGGCCGTCCATCGGTGTCATTTGATCAGATAGTACATGAGGGACTGGAGAGTATCGCTAACATTTATCACATTTCTTGGAGAACTCGATAGCATCAGCCTTCATAGTGGGCCAATAGTACCCTTGCCTCATTGCTTTATATGCTAAAGATCATCCTTTAGGATGATTACCACATGCCCCTTAGTGTATTTCATGTAGAACACGATGTGCTGCTTCTGGATGGAGACACCTTAAATATGGTAAAGTAAAACTTTTACGCAATAATTTTCCATTTTGGAGGATGTACCTGGCAGCATGGTAGCGAATTTGTCACGCAGATTTCTTATCATCTGGAAGTTGTCCGCTTTGGAGGTAAAGGATGATGGGATCCATCCAACACGGAGATAAATGTAATGTAGCAACTGGCTTTAGAGCGACTTGATCAATACTTGGAGTAGAGAGATGCTCGATAGGAAGAGCTTGCGTTAGATCGGACTCTAGTGCAGAAGCTAACTTTGCTAGAGAATCTGTGAGCGTGTTTTCCTCGCGAGGAATATGAGTTATCTCATAATTGCTCAATTTAGCAAGCAAGATGAGCACTCGAGATTTGTATGAAGCCATTCGCTCTTCTTTCACCTCGAATTCGTCAAGCACTTGATTGACGACGAGTTGAGAGTCACTATGAATAAACAGGTTCTTTATCGCAAGTACATTTGCTAATTCAAGACCAACAATTAAGGCCTTATATTCTGCTTCGTTATTAGAGGGATGAAAATCAAAGCACAAAGCATATTGGAATTGTGACCCATCAGGCACGATTAGGATCAAGTTGGCTCTGCTACCAATGGAGCATGATGATCCATCTACGTAGAGTGACCATGGTGCCTGCTCTCTCGCTGTCGGGTCATTACTGGAGGTAGGAGTAGTGGGGGTTGAATATGTAAACTCGGTGATGAAATCGGCCACGGCTTGGGCCTTCACGGCAGTTCATGAGCAGAAAGCAATGTCGTGTTCGCCAAGCTCAATCGCCTATTTAGTTAACCATCCAGATACTTTGGGCTTTTGAAGGACTTTCCTTAAAGGATGATTCGTAAGTATCATTATAGGATGTGCTTAAAAATAAGACTGAAGTTTCCGAGCTGCTGTCACTAGGGCTAGAGCGAGTTTTTCATATCGGAGTATCGAGTTTCACCATCTACCATTACTCGACTGACATTACAAACGGGCCTTTGTACCCCGGAGTCTTATCTTATTAAGGCGGCGCTAACAACCGTGGAAGATACAGATAAGTAAAGAAAGAGCTGCTCGTGTGGAACAGGTTTGGATAAGATGGGAGGCGTGCTCATATATTGTTTCAGTTGCTGAAATGCCTCCTCACATTGTTGGCTCCACACTATTAGAGCTTAGAGAAATCGAAACTGCTCGTCAGCAGTCTTTTTCCTGTGTTTCATTATTCTGGGGGAATTCTGAGTATAGAGAAATTCATAGACAATCATAAGCAATCACAAAGTATACACGAGAAAGCACCGCGAGGTGAATTTTATTCCAGAGATTCCGAGATCTTTTACATTCCGGGCTGTGAACTGGTCACGAACCCTTAATTACATCAACGGACGATCACCCTTGATTAGAAGGCAAAAGTAAATGCATGCATGTATCATAAATGAATTAAATAAAGCATTAAAAGAGCATAAATATAAATAAAGCACAGCATAGACAACACAAAGATTTTTACGTGGAAACCCTTACGGGAGAAAACCATGGCACAAAGCGACAAGATTCCACTATGAATTGCAGTTATACAATAGATGGAATATTAAAGGAATGAAGCTCGGATAGATCGAGCAAGTAGTTTAAATCGTCAGGGATTATAGTCTTGAGTTCATGGTCGCCGAGACCAAGTCTAGGATTTATTATGGACTAAGCCATTGTTAAGACCAGTTAGATGTCGGTCCCATACTCCTCGGGCATTCCTAGTCGAGTAGCAACCAAGATTTTAACTGAGTTGTATATCTCAGTGTCATGACGCGTCTCTGTGGACGATATGACTTTTAGGGATACATTTCACGGTGTCCGTTTAGTGCAACCAGGGCCAGTGACCATCTCCGATGGGACGGGTGACTTACTGGAAGGCACTCCATGGGGTCTTTGTGCAAACAGGGTTTCGACCAAGTCGTATATCTCAGTGTCATGACGCGTCTCTATGGACGATATGACTTCCAAAGATACACTCCAGGGCATCCACTTACTGCAACCAGGGCTAGTGACCGTCTCCGATGGGACGGGTGACTTACTGGAAGGCACTCCATGGGGTCTTTGTGCAAATAGGGTTTCGACCGAGTCGTATATCTCAGTGTCATGACGCGTCTCTATGGATGATATGACTTTCAAAGATACACTCCAGGGCGTCCACTTACTGCAACCAGGGCCAGTGACCGTCACCGATGGGACGGGTAACTTGCTGGAAGGCACTCCATGGGGTCTTTGTGCAAACAGGGTTTTGACCGAGTCGTATATCTCAGTGTCATGACGCGTCTCTGTGGACGATATGACTTTCAGAGATACACTTCACGGTGTCCACTTACTGCAACCAGGGCCAGTGACCATCTCCGATGGGACAGGTGACTTACTGGAAGGCACTCATTACCTTAGCCACTCAACTGACGATCTCGCCTTGGACAGGAAGCACATCAACTAGTCTTAACGATGAAGTATTTCAGATGTTTAAAACTCTTTCATTATGGTTTTCGATGATAACCATAGTCCCCTTTGATTTAGTTTCGTATCTCGATCCGAGATGACATAAATTCACACAATGGATGCAAATGAGTACAGTACAAAGTAACTATGCTTTATGCATGCTCGAGAGAGGATTGCATTTATGCTAGATGTTCAGTGTATCAGACAAATTATGCATTTGATTTGATCAATCTGCTTTGTGTATATCTTTGTGTCATTGATATTTTGCCCTCGCGTCTTTGCGATCGTGATTGATTTCACTTGGCATTTGTAGATATTTGGGCCATCAGGGCACTTCCCAGGGCCTGTTTACGATCTGATCGGAGGATTTGGTGAACACCTGTCACGATCGTCTTTGGATAGGGGTGGATTATGTTCACGAGGGTCGCACTGCGATCGCATTTCGATTTGTTTAGCATGGGTCTATTTCCGAGCCGACTGGGCATTTCCCAGGGCCGAAAATGACTAAGTAGTCGGCCTGCTGGCCACTTAATTAGGGTATTCGGGGCTCCTGGGTTTAGATAAACTCGTTGTGGTGCATGATTATGATATATCATGTTATGGCGGAGAGAAGTCTCCCTCTCGGGTTCGGTCAAATTCCGCTCGATGCCTCTCGATTTCGGTCATTTCGGGCTCTTTCGGAAGGGTTTCCAAGGTTCTCAATATTGGATAAGTGTTGGTACTTTTTGATCAAATTGCTGATTTGGCCCACTTAACATCGACTGTTGGCGAATCCGGTCCGGGGGATGGATAAAGGACATTGATGTGTGTCTAGGAGTGCTGACACGATCGGAAGGCGGGCCACATCGAAGGCGGGCCACATCATAGAAGGCCCCACCTCCCCATCAGCGTCCAGGCGCATGGGAGGTTGGGTTGGGCGCATGTGGCTGAGGTGGGCGCATGTGCCCTCTCCCTTAAGCGCATGTGAGAGAAAAGTGAGGAGAGAGAGAGAGGGAAGGGAAGGCAGGTAAGCGCATGTGCCTGCCCCTTGGGCGCACTTGTGCGCATGTGGCTTCTCCCTTGGGTGCATGTCCTCCAAGGACTTGAGAAATTTCCCATTTGCTTCCAATAAAAGTATGAGCGCATGTCCCATGGGACTTGGAGGATTTTGCTCCGGTGGGAGAAATCCCTTTCCGGCAAGGGCATCCGGCGAAGGGATGGGCGCATGTCCCTATCCCGGTGAGGATTCTGGTGAGGAATTTTTACCTTTACAAGAAGAGTGCTCTGGGAGTGATGATCCCATCCCTGTCTCATCAAGTAGAGGGGTATTTATAGTATGTTAATCGGGTATCGGGTACCTGGCGCATGTTGTTTGCAAAAGGGAGAGCATGCGCATGCATTTGGAGAGAGGAGTCATGTGCATGTGATGGGAATCATGCGCATGTCACCATGCATCAGGCGCATGTGGCTTGGTGTGGGCGCATGTGCCCTTGGTATGGGCGCATGTGGCCTCTGTGTTTGCTGCATGTGGCCCCACTTAGAATATTTTCATGATTTTTTATATTTTTATTTTATTTAGAATATTGAAAGGGGAGAGAGAGAGCTCTCATGCGCATGCGTTGAGAGGGCAAATGCATGTCTCCTCATGTCATCCTCATGTGGAGAGAGAGTGAACGATGCATGTGGAGAGAGAAATGAATGCATGTGGAGAGAGAAATGAATGCATGTGGAGAGAGAGTGAACGAATGCATGTGGAGAGAGAGTGAACGAATGCATGTTCCATCCCTTAGAATATTTCAGGTTTTGAGCTCCGACGGGCGACCTTCAAAGGGGGGCTACCTTTTCAGATACAAAAGTCACTGACGCCAGGCCGCTTTTAGGCCATAATTGACCTCCTAAATGAACGGGGTGGGGTACCGATGGTCATCTGCTGTAAATTTTGGTAGTTCTTTCCCACTTTGGACCCTCCCGATCAGCTCTTTGCATAGGAATATTGTTCCGGGAAGCGCGCACATGGAAATATGCACCGCAAGGACTTCAAACTTGCTACTTAAGGTTTTTCGGGCATTTCGGATCATTTGGCAGCCATCCGTATGTCTGATTCCACTCCAAAATGGTACCTGTAGGCTTTCAGGCCCTTTGGGTCAGCTCTAGACGGGCAAAACGCATTTCGGTGCGCGCAGGTAAGGATATGCATCGCGCGACTTTGAAACTTGCAGGTTAAGGGTTTTATGGCGTTTCAGATCATTTGGCGGTAATTCGCATGTCTGATTCCACCTTTTAATAGCATTTGTAGGTTTCGGTCACGATCAAGCATGTTTGGGTTGCACTGGCATTTTCTGAGTATTTCGGGTCTCGAAATCAGTCCAAATCATCGTAGATGGATCGCTGAATACTGTTTTACAATAGGTGCGAATTTGAGCCCCAACAAGTGCCCCCCCGGTGCGCTGCGATGGATGCTTACTGCAGGCCAGTGCGGTGCACCGGTCCCCAGGCTCAAGTATAAATACCAGACTCATTGAGTCATTTGGTCATTTCTGAATCAAGAAAACCAAAATTTAAGAGGTGAGGGTGCTCTTCATGAGGGAGTGGGCGCATGTGGCCTTCTCATGGGCGCATGTGCCCCTCCAACTGATAATGGGCATATGGGATCTTGCTCCAGGCGCATGCCCTTTGCTCCAGGCGCATGTGGAGATAACTGAGGCGCACGTTTCTTGCCCCAGGCGCATGTAGTAGTGAACTTTTCATAAGGGGAAGGAAATCCACAAAATAGGCGCATGTGAGAGGTGATCAGGCGCATGTGAGAGGCCACATGCGCTTGGGGCATCTCCTTGGGCGCATGTGGTTCCACTACTTACTGAAATAATGGAATTTTGGCCCCAGCACTTGCCTTCGGTGAAAAAGTGGCATATCTGGCTCGATTCTTAGCCAAATTCGATGCCGCTTGTGGCTATCTCACTCAACGCTCGAATACGATTGGGCTTAGTGCTTGGGCCCAAATTCGATGCCGCTTGCAACTGCTCCCTTAAGCGGTTCTATGATGTGCACTTCCGAGCGGGTGCTCATGCATCATTTGGGGTTAGTGCAAATTTGCACACACTCCGAGTGTACATGTAGAGCTGCTACTGTATTTGTTGCGCTATGATATGTGCGCGTTTATTTGTCGGATGTGCGCTCGAATTCCACTATTTCCATATTGTTGTGGGTCATGACTTTATGCATGTGTTTACTGACGTATTTTGTGTGTGAAATCCGTGATTGAATGATGCGGTGCTTACCTTATTGCGTTGCCTGTTGCATGCGCTAGTCTTCTGTTTGATGCACTTTTGTTTACGTATTGTAGTGAGTCATGGAGACAGCAGCAGGATCTTCCGGCGAAGCTTCCAAATCGCAAGTTTCCGGCTCTTCGTCTGTACGACGTGGGAAGAAGAGGGTAACTGGAGATACTGCTAACCCGTCTTCGGTAGAGTGTCGTTCGCAATCTTTTGAGATAATCGAATCCGAAGTGAAGGATTTCTCTGATCGAATTAAGAAGCTCTCCCATGAAGTATTACTGCGTATCTATGTGGATAAAACCACATCTGAGCCTCCGATGCAAGGGACTGAAGAGGACTGGTCTGCCTGGTATTGTCAGTTCACTGATGCTGCTAATGTTGTTGAGGCAAGTCCTTCTAGCATGCATGGCCGACATTCCGAGGATGATCAGGAAGATCGGAAGAAGAAGAGACGAAATCGAGGTAAGAAGCCGGCTAAGGAAGTTGACCAGGCGGCGTAATCACCACAGCTCGTTGATCCGAAGAATGAGCGGATGAAGATTAGCTGGAATAAAAACAAGATCATTACGACATGCGGTTTTTCCATCGTCAACCCTTATACCGACCGAGTCATCTTGCATGAAAAATCTCTTACGAGGCACAAGCCCTTCCCAAGCATCGAACCATCCAACGTTCAAGGCCCTTTTCAGTTCTATGGAGTCGAAAGGTGGACATCTGCCCCCGAGCAGTTGTTCACTACCATATTGGTCGACGATGGGAGAGAACAGCGGGTAGGTTCCTCGAGAGAAATGGTTTTCCTTATGCCTACTTGTGATCCTCACACTCCTTCTCCAGTCCATTATTTTGAGACAGTGCAGCAAAGGTTTCGACACATGGACAAGGCGGCAATGTGGGCGACGAAGAGCTTTCGTACGCGAGGTCATTTGAACGAGCGAGTTGGTTATGAGCCATGGGCAAAAGAGATTTTGATCCGACATGAGAGGATTTTAAACCAAGTCGGCCTGTATCAGGCTATCGATGCGACTTCTGAACATTTCTCCCGAGATCCAACAATTCTTCGAAGCTTCTTGAACTACTCGGCTTCCGTTACCAATTCGTTCCACTTTCCATATGGAGAGATGAGCATAACTTTATGGGATCTCCGGATGATGGCTGGGTTGTCTGTAATAGGAGAGTATTATCAGGAATACATTCCAACTGATGAAGAACTGACTTCGTTTCGGCTCAAAAGTCCTCGAGATGCTTATCATTCAAAGGCTTGTCTTGAGCTGTTTGCTGAGTTGTCGCAGTTCAACAATATTACGAAGATTCACTATGACGACTGGTTGATCTACTTCAGCCAGAGGATGAAGTAATACTTCTTTCGATGCCTTCTTTTGTACTTCGTGCTCTACATACTTTAATTTCTTTGTTTCTGACATGGGCACTTCTTTTCTTCTTGCAGCATTGATTACGAAGAGTATGGGACCTTACCCGAAGACCGGGCTTTAATGAAGGAATGTTTTGAACAAAAGTTTCGCAATCCGAATGAGCTTACACCGTCTTGCGAACTGGCAGGATTCTTAGCATACTGGTTGTCAGCGGTTATGTTGCCTAGCTCCAAGAGTGTTGATGGTGTCAAGGTTTCTTGCTTCGTCGTGGTGGGAGCTCTTGCAAATGGTCGCCAATTTTCTCTAGCACCGCCGGTGCTATGTAGTTTATATAGGGCTTTTGACAATATTGCGAGTCACAAAGACCAACCCTGGCGAGGGATGAACGCGGCTTATTGCCCATGGCATTTCTTCTACGGATGGTTGGGCATATATTTCCCGTGGACATATGGAGTAGATCTCTTCTAGTATCTCCACGCCGATCACGCACCTCTTTATCGCTATAGAAAACTTAACATGATAACGCAGTCGTCTGATTGGATAGCTTCCAAAATTGGCAGTTGGGCAGAGATTTGCTTCTACCACTTTCCTGTTTCTGATGCCGGAGAAGATCGAGAAGTCGTTGATGATAAACATTCTGTGGATGCCACTGATAGGGAATTTCTGGTGTCTATTCGTACTGCCTCACTTCCGCTGCGCGAAGGAATAGAGTTCTGGCGAGAACCTTATTACCCTAGTCGGTTTGCCAGGCAATTTGGGTACGATCATGGTGTTCCGATGACGTTACCAGATGTAACTAAAGTAGAGCGGGCGTACGGCACAGGTCCTGCTCATTGGGAGTGGATATGGTATCAACTTTTGATGACGCGAACAGGCGCGAGGTTCATGCTTCCCGGCCTCTATCGGAAGACTAGCGGTCCTTATAGTTGGCTGAGATGGTGGGTGCATCAGTATGCTCTGGTCCGGAACAACAGCTCTGTTGATAATCCACTCTACATTCCTCCTCCAGGGTTGACAGAGGTCCTCGCTGACGGATTGGGTTATTACAGAGAGCAGGCTGAAGTGTATTTATCATCGAGCATTAAGCATACGATCTCCCTGAGTGTGTCAATTGACCATCGTAAAGAGGATACTGCGTTGGATGGCTGGCATACTTTCGGAATACCTTTAGCGAAATGGTATCAAAAAGCCGGGTTCACACGTCTTCTGGTGGTTGAAGGTGATAAGAGTGCCAGTCGATTAATTAGTGAAGATGACCCAACGACGATTGGGCCGGCGAATGAAATATCAGACCATGCTGGCGTGAGAGAGCAGGCTGGGCCGATTGGAGAGGATAATCTGCAAGGGTCCACTATGCCATGGAATGACACGACTGTATCTATGATCCCTGGTGCTTCCAGTGTTGAGGGTATGTCAGAGTCGCCGGCGGTAACTGAAATGATCGATACTGATAGCGATACTACTGAACTTCTGGATGTGACCTCAACACCACTGACCGAGACTATTGAGTCGTTCACTGATGCGACGACATATACTATAGATTTCTCGAAACCCGTTGTTGACTCATCTACCGGTACGGTTCTTTCATAGCTCCTTAATGTATTCTTTTTCCATACTTATCATTTCATTGAATACTTGCTTTGCTCCTTTCGTTATAGTTACTGTCAGTTCTGAGGCGGTTGCCCACGGAGCATTCGACGTTCCTTTTTTCGATCATTTAGACTGTTTCGGACAGAGCGTACTGAGGGGTCTACTATCCAACATTTCAAAGGCGTTGGCTGAGCCAAGCGAGTGGCATACACTAGGAGCAGGGGTGAAGGCATTGGAAGCTTGCGCAGGAGTAATCGGGCCTGATGTATCCAAAATAGTTTGTCGTATTTCTTCTTTTGAGGATTCTGTTGCGCAGGTTATTATAACTGAACGGATTGAACCTGACCCTACGGCTGAAGAGAAACGGAAAGTGTTGTCTTCTTTGCGGCCTGTCATAGAGCAGCGAGAACATTCAACGGTTAATGCTAGAACAACCTTAGAAGATAGTGAGACTCAACGTCGCGAGTGTATTAATCATCTTGCTGATGTCAGATCTGAGATCGCGCGGCTGCAAGCGGAAGAAACGGCCATAAATCTTGAGGTTGCCCGTCTTGATCTTGTCGTTAATCAGAACCGTGTTGAGATCGCACAACTCGAGAGTGAAAGAGAAGCGGCACGCAAGCAAATGGCAGACTTGGAAATCGAACTTCGTGAGATTCTGAATCCTGCGCTGACGCTAACGGAAGCAAAGGCCACCATGGAGGCAACGCGGAAAGATGTGATGAAGTTCATAACAGGGTGTCTGGAGAAGCTGTAATTCTGTTCTTTTGCTTTTTACGGTCATTTTCAGACAAAAATAGTATTAGACAGCTGTCCTGAATACCTAACTGTCACTTGTATCCGATGTAATCGACATCAGAACTTGTTAACCGCATGCTTCATGATCTAAAGTAAATGACAATGATTCTTTTCCTAAACCACTACTTGGTGTTGTGTGTTTGAGACTAGTATGCATAAAATGATGTATTATGTGTGAATTTAATGTAAACTGAGTATATCAAAGCATAAAAATGGAAGAACCCATAGGAATAATACTTCCCTTTTTACTTAACCTGCATACCCTTGGGTCATCGCTTTCGAGAGACGTTCGTGTCATAAGCTTGAAACTTTCTTTTAGCTCCGTGTTTTTTGGGTTTATCTGTCATCCTTCCTGGCCTGCCCCCAGTCATTTCTTTCTGCAGACTTGAGATTTGAATAATATATTAGGGCTTGCCCCCAGTGCTTCTTCTTCTTATAAACTTGAATTTCATATAACATATTGGGGCTTGCCCCCAGCGCTTCTGGCAATTCACTTTGTAAGACCACTTCATTCTAGTGAGACAAATCTTGTGCTTTAGGGATCCGTGCCGAATACCCATCTGATCATAATCTTTAATTGCATATTCTTATCACAGAGTTCTTCATAAGAGGAAGTTGTCGATATGTTCAAGGTGAAGTGATACATAATAGAATGCCCTAATCGTCTTCATATAAGGCCGTATGTATACATATGTATGCAGGAGATTCCCAACCGTGACTTATCTTCATATACAGTAGAAGAATAAGGCGATAATGATGGGAGATCCATGACATAATACGAAAGCTGGATATAGATAGCGATGTTCCAATTATCTTCATATAAAACATTGTGCAAAAGTATAAGAGATTGATAATAATAGAGTATCCCGGCCGTCTTCATGTAAAACCACATATACATATATATGAGAATCCATCAATTCTGAAGTATTTTCCTATTAAGCAGAGGAATGCCAGAATACCAGGATACTTAATATGAGAACCTGTGACAAAGATACCATAATATGGGGATGTTGTGATTCGCGTAGACTTTCTATAAGATATTCTCTCCTAATTCGACCGGTCTGATGAGGAATAATAAGTCGGTTGATGATTCGTGGAGTCGATTCTTTAATATTCTCCGACTATGGTACCTGTCATTAAGAAGAGATCTACGAACATTTTATATTCATATGCACAACAGTATGATGTGAGTGAACATGTAAACAAGCATGAAACACAGCATATAGATGAAGTAGATGCGTGAGTGAATGTAAGTATATTCCTATCTACTTTATAAACTGCCAGAACTATTTGTAAACGTTCACGATTATTGCAGTTTAGGAAATGGAGTTCTTCCTAAGTGATATCTATTGGAACCGTACTGGCCGGGGTTCCATCGGACCCTTCCATTTTCAAATTGACGACGCCTTGGTTTATCATCTTTTGTATCTTTCCTTTCAGAATGAAGCATTGCTTGGTTTTATGGCCTATGCATCTGTGATATTCGCAATAGCTGGGATCATCCACGCGTCCTACTTCTGCTGGTTGAACAGACTTTGGGAGTCGCAGTTTTCTTTCTTCGATTAGTCACTCCATAATTGGGACAAGGTCTTTGATGTCAAATGTATACGGTCCGTTCTTTTCATCTCGCTCACTGATTGTCATGTGCCGTGACTTCTGAGGTTCTTTGCCCTTGTCTTGTGTCCTCATTACACTGGTCTCTGCCTCATGCCCTGGATTTGGTCGTTTTCGGTTTCTAGGATCCTTTCTTACGTCTACCCGTGTCCTCTTTCTCATTTTGTGTCTTGACTTTTCCGCTTGAGATCGTGTTTCCAAAACGGATTGCTCTATCATGCGAACTTCTGCAGCCAGGTTACGTAGGGTGAAAGAGATGTTGCCTAGCAGTTCGTATGGGATCATGGAGTCTGAACCCGACATACGCGCGTTTATTTGTTCGGTGTGGCTTTGTTGTCTTACTTCAACAACATTACGGGCTGCCCCCGGTGCTTCTTCTTCCAACTGTTGGACAGGCAGAGCAATACTAGGGGTCGCTTTCTTTGAGACCAAGATGACTAAAGCCTCCTGAACTTCTCCCATCTGTTTGGATAGCTCCCTATGGGCCTGGACCAATTTACTGACTTGTTCTCGGATTGCCAACAATTCAACGTCGTGTCTTGCCGATTCCCTTTCTTCGACAGCTTGTACCATTGTTGTTTGTACCAGTCTTTCGTCATGAACTGGTGTTATCATAGGTGCTATTGTCACCACAGCTGACGTAGCCTGTCATTAGTTTAATAGTACCTTGGTTGATCAGTCTCTGTACTTTCCCTTTCAAGACGAGGCATTCTCCCATCTCATGTCCTAGGCTTCGATGATACTTACAATAATTGGGGGCATCCGTTTGTCCTGCTTCCTCTGGTCGAATCAGTTCTGGCAATTGTAGCTCCCCTTCTTCGACTAGGGTGTTCCATTATTGGGATAAGGTCTTCCGGGTCAAACGAGTAACGTCCTTCTACCCTGCCCAGTCCGACAATCGTCATCCTTTTCGGTTTTCGTGGCCCTTCGGCTCTGAACTGAGTTTCTGCTGGCTTGCCTTCAATCTCGTGTTCTGGATGTGGCCATTTTCGATCTTTCGAAGCTTTGCTTTTGTCGACGTAACTTGATGTGACCGTCTTCCCGATCTCACGCTTCGGTCTCTCCGCTTTGAATTGTGTTCTTAGCGCGGCTTCCTTATGGGCCTTTGTCGCTAGGTCCCTGAACGTTGAGAAATTGTGCCCGAATAAACCAAACGAGATTATTGGATCCATGGCTTGGGTGCACATCTTGACTTGCTCAGGCTCGCTAGGCAACTCTCGGCATTGCACCGCTATGGCTCCCCATCTGTCAATAAACGCCTCGACTGACTCTCCTTGCCTCTGATGGAGTAAGGCTAAATCCGTCAGCGAGACTTCTCGCTCAGTGGAGAAAAATTTGGAAATGAACAAATCTTGCATCTGATCCCAGATCTTGATAGACCCTGCGGGTAATGACATATACCATTGAAATGCCTTTCCAGTCAGCGTCGACCCAAACAATCGGAGGCAATATTGAGGTACTACGGACAAATTCCCTAGCACCGTCATGAATTGGGTCATATGTTCCTCTGGTGACCCTTTCCCGTCGAATTGTGGGAAGTCAGGATGCTTAAATTCGTCAGGGAACGGGATTTCGTTAACTTCGGACGGATACAGTACCCGATATATGTATTTTCCTATCTTCTCCTTTTCTCTTTCCTGACGCATCAGGTTCGCGACTGTCTGGGACAACTCTTCTTTCGTGGCATGAGATGATTGCGGCGGTGCACGCTCGAATGCAACATTCCTTGGGTGAATTTGTGGTTCTACGGCTACTGGTTCTCCTGTTGTATCCTATGACTCTTCCAGTGGTTGTCCAAAGGGAACGGTTGGGCTTCTGACTGCCCCCTGGGCGACTAGAGCCACTAATGCTTCTTTTATTTCTCTGATCTCTCTGGCTGTGTCTTCTTGGACCTGAATGATTTCATCTATTTGCTCTTGGATCGGAGGCAGCTCTCCATCTTGCTCGCTCTCCTCTCTTTCTACGACTTGCACCACTGCAACCTGCACTCGCTGTGGTCTAGCACTGGTCATATTGGTTTCAGTAGAGCATGCCTTCATCGCAGTCTCGATCAATCCCCGGATAGTGAATTGATTCTGTGTTTTGAATGGTAGTGTTGTTCCCGTCATTACCGGGAAATCGGCAGCGACGAAGGAGAATTCTGGCCTGGGTGACACAGTAGCTCTGATAGCATTGCGGGTTTCATTCCTGCCGACCGGCTTCCACTGTTTCCTCACACTGCTCGGTGTCTTCGCTGTTTCTGCTCTAACTGAAGTCACTTGTCTGCTTTCGGCTTTCTTTGGTGATCAGCGTCTCTGGACGAGTTGCCAATCGGCTTCAGGAATCACTGTTTCTGCTATCACGAGGTGAGGGAAGTAAAATCCCCCAGAAGCTAGGAAGAACATAGTGGCTGTCATTTGTATAGTTTTGATGGTTGATTCTTTTCTGTCTTTCTGCACAGTCACACGCACATTAGAACACCCCACACCTTTGAAAGGAGAGAAGACACGTCCTTACCAATCGCGATATGGCTCAATGACTGACAAAATCATATAAGTGCAAATCATATACATGCCATGCAAGATTTTGAAATTCTTTTGGAAAACTTTTGCTTTAAAGATGAAGGGAAGAACGTTCCCGTTGAGAGTCGCCAGTTTGGCGCCCGTAAAGGCGCCAAACATTTCTCCCAGCGGAGCTTTCTCACGTATACCTCTGTGTTTGTGAATGATTTATCATAGAATGTCTATTCACTCAGAAATAACCAGAGATTCTGGTATTGTTCGATTCCCCAGTGGAGTCGCCAGTTTGTTAGAGCTTAGAGAAATCGAAACTGCTCGTCAGCAGTCTTTTTCCTGTATTTCATTATTCTGGGGGAATTCTGAGTATAGAGACATTCATAGACAATCATAAGCAATCACAAAGTATACACGAGAAAGCACCGTGAGGTGAATTTTATTCCAGAGATTCCGAGATCTTTTACATTTCGGGCTGTGAACTGGTCACGAACCCTTAATTACATCAACGGATGATCACCCTTGATTAGAAGGCAAAAGTAAATGCATGCATGTATCATAAATGAATTAAATAAAGCATTAAAAGAGCATAAATATAAATAAAGCACAGCATAGACAACACAAAGATTTTTACGTGGAAACCCTTACGGGAGAAAACCACGGCACAAAGCGACAAGATTCCACTATGAATTGTAGTTATACAATAGATGGAATATTAAAGGAATGAAGCTCGGATAGATCGAGCAAGTAGTTTAAATCGTCAGGGATTATAGTCTTGAGTTCATGGTCGCCGAGACCAAGTCTAGGATTTATTATGGACTAAGCCATTGTTAAGACCAGTTAGATGTCGGTCCCATACTCCTCGGGCGTTCCTAGTCGAGTAGCAACCAGGATTTTAACCGAGTCGTATATGTCAGTCTCATGACACGTCTCTATGGACGATATGACTTTCAGGGATACATTTCACGGTGTCCGTTTAGTGCAACCAGGGCCAGTGACCGTCTCCGATGGGACGGGTGACTTACTGTAAGGCACTCCGTGGGGTCTTTGTGCAAACAGGGTTTCGACCAAGTCGTATATCTCAGTGTCATGACGCGTCTCTATGGACGATATGACTTTCAAAGATACACTCCAGGGCATCCACTAACTGCAACCAAGGCCTGACCGTCTCCGATGGGACGGGTGACTTGCTGGAAGGCACTCCATGGGGTCTTTGTGCAAACAGGGTTTCGACCGAGTCGTATATCTCAGTGTCATGACGCGTCTCTGTGGACGATATGACTTTCAGAGATACACTTCACGGTGTCCACTTACTGCAACCAGGGCCAGTGACCGTCTCCGATGGGACGGGTGACTTACTGGAAGGCACTCATTACCTTAGCCACTCAACTGACGGATCCCGCCTTGGACAGGATGCACATCAACTAGTCTTAACGATGAAGTATTTCAGACGTTTAGAACTCTTTCATTATGGTTTTCGATGATAACCATAGTCCCCTTTCATTTAGTTTTGTATCTCGATCCGAGATGACATAAATTCACATAATGGATGCAAATGAGTACAGTACAAAGTAACTATGCTTTATGCATGCTCGAGAGAGGATTGCATTTATGCTAGATGTTCAGTGTATCAGACAAATTATGCATTTGATTTGATCAATCTGCTTTGTGTATATCTTTGTGTCATTGATATTTTGCCCTCGCGTCTTTGCGATCGTGATTGATTTCACTTGGCATTTGTAGATATTTGGGCCATTAGGGCACTTCCCAGGGCCTGTTTACGATCTGATCGGAGGATTTGGTGAACACCTGTCACGATCGTCTTTGGATAGGGGTGGATTATGTCTACGAGGGTCGCAGTGCGATCGCATTTCGATTTGTTTAGCATGGGTCTATTTCCGAGCCGACTGGGCACTTTCCAGGGCCGAAAATGACTAAGTAGTCGGCCGGCTGGCCACTTAATTAGGGTATTCGGGGCTCCTGGGTTTAGATAAACTCGTTGTGGTGCATGATTATGATATATCATGTTATGGCGGAGAGAAGTCTCCCTCTCGGGTTCGGTCAAATTCCGCTCGATTCCTCTCGATTCTGGTCATTTCCGGCTCTTTTGGAAGGGTTTCCAAGGTTTGCAATATTGGATAAGTGTTGGCACTTTTTGATCAAATTGCTGATTTGGCCCACTTAACATCGACCGTTGGCGAATCCGATCCGGGGGATGGATAGAGGACATTGATGTGTGTCTAGGAGTGCTGACACGATCGGAAGGCGGGCCACATCATAGAAGGCCCCACCTCCCCATCAGCGTCCAGGCGCATGGGAGGTTGGGTTGGGCGCATGTGGCTGAGGTGGGCGCATGTGCCCTCTCCCTTAAGCGCATGTGAGAGAAAAGTGAGGAGAGAGAGGGAAGGGAAGGGAGGTAAGCGCATGTGCCTGCCCCTTGGGCGCACTTGTGCGCATGTGGCTTCTCCCTTGGGCGCATGTCCTCCAAGGACTTGAGAAATTTCCCATTTGCTTCCAATAAAAGTATGAGCGCATGTCCCATGGGACTTGGAGGATTTTGCTCCGGTGGGAGAAATCCCTTTCCAGCGAGGGCATCCAGCGAAGGGATGGGCGCATGTCCCTATCCTGGTGAGGATTCCGGTGAGGAATTTTTACCTCTGCATGAAGAGTACTCTGGGAGTGATGATCCCGTCCCTGTCTCATCAAGTAGAGGGGTATTTATAGTATGTTAATCGGGTATCGGGTACCTGGCGCATGTTGTTTGCAAAAGGGAGAGCATGCGCATGCATTTGGAGAGAGGAGTCATGCGCATGTGATGGGAATCATGCGCATGTCACCATGCATCAGGCGCATGTGGCTTGGTGTGGGCGCATGTGCCCTTGGTATGGGCGCATGTGGCCTCTGTGTTTGCCGCAAGTGCCCCACTTAGAATATTTTCATGATTTTTTCTATTTTTATTTTATTTAGAATATTGAAAGGGGAGAGAGAGAGCTCTCATGCGCATGCGTTGAGAGGGCAAATGCATGTCTCCTCATGTCATCCTCATGTGGAGAGAGAGTGAACGATGCATGTGGAGAGAGAAATGAATGCATGTGGAGGGAGAGTGAATGAATGCATGTGGAGAGAGAGTGAACGAATGCATGTGGAGAGAGAGTGAACGAATGCATGTTCCATCCCTTAGAATATTTCAGGTTTTGGGCTCCGACGGGCGACCTTCAAAGGGGGGCTACCTTTTCAGATACCAAAGTCACTGACGCCAAGCCGCTTTTAGGCCATAATCGACCTCCTAAATGAATGGGGTGGGGTACCGATGGTCATCTGCTGTAAATTTTGGTAGTTCTTTCCCAATTTGGACCCTCCCGATCAGCTCTTTGCATAGGAATATTGTTCTGGAAAGCGCGCACATGGAAATATACACCGCAAGGACTTTAAACTTGCTACTTAAGGTTTTTCGGGCATTTCGGATCATTTGGTGGCCATCCGCATGTCTGATTCCACTCTAAAATGGTACCTGTAGGCTTTCAGGGCCCTTTGGGTCAGCTCCAGACGGGCAAAACTCATTTCGGTGCGCACAGGTAAGGATATGCATCGCGCGACTTTGAAACTTGCAGGTTAAGGGTTTTATGGTGTTTCAGATCATTTAGCGGTAATCCGCATGTCTGATTCCACCTTTTAATAGCATTTGTAGGTTTCGGTCACGATCGCGCATGTTTGGGTTGCACTGGCATTTTCTGAGTATTTCGGGTGTTGAAATCAGTCCAAATCATCGTAGATGGATCGCTGAATACTGTTTTACAATGGGTGCGAATTTGAGCCCCAACACACACCCAGTTGGATTTTGCAGTTGTACGTAGGAGCTTGAAAAAGGGAAGGCATTTATCGGAGGTACGCGAAATAAACCTATTTAATGATGCAATGCGACCAGCCAGTCGTTGAACTTCTTTGAGAGTGGATGAAGATTGTATTTCAATCAAGGCTTTAATCTTTTCAGGGTTTTCTTCAATCCCTCGTTAACTAACCATAAACCTGAGAAATTTTCCAGCAGAGACCCCAAAAGCATATTTTTCTAGGTTCAATTTCATCTGATACTTCCTCATCAGATCGAAGGCTTCTCGGAGATCTACGAGATGATCATCAGCTGCAACACTTTTTACAAGCATGTCGTCGACGTAAACCTCTATATTCCTACTAATCTGTGCAGCAAATATTTTGTTGACTAGACGCTGATAGGTGGCCCCCACATTCTTGAGACCGAAAGGCATCAATTTATAGCAGTATAGACCTCGATCAGTGATAAAAGCAGTATTGTGATGATCTGGTGGATGCATCATGATCTGGTTGTAACCAAAATAAGCATTCATAAAGCTAAGCAGGGCATGTCCTGCTGTTGAATCGACCAATTAGTCGATGCGGGGAGTCGGGAAGCTATCTTTTGGGCATGCCTTATTCAAATTGGAGTAATCTACGCACATCCTCCACTTACCATTTTCCTTGTGTACGAGAACGACGTTCGCAACCCACTCCGGGTAATCTACCTCTTCAATAAAGTCGATGGCCAATAATTTTTTGACCTTAGTTTTTATGACCATCTGGCGTTCAGCTGTGAACGTTTGTCGACGCTGATAGATAGGTTTAAATTTCGGATCAACATTTAAGCGGTGAACTGTGACTTTGGGGTCATTACTTGGCATATCTTCATGAGACCAGGCGAATACATCTTGATATTCGACCAAGAAGTCGGTCAGGCGAATCCGAAAGGAGTCATCCAGAGACGATCTGACATGGAATTTTCTGGAAAAGTCATCCTTAGATAGTTGAATTTCGACCGTTTCTTCTCCTGGAGTTCCCGCTTGACACATATCCTCCCTTGGGTCTAGGTTTGTTGCTATCGGAGAACTTGCTGAATCTCCTAAAATCGTCATTATAGGAGCTTCCTGGACATTCTTTCGGTCTTGTATCAAAATTTCATAACACGCTCGAGCCTCCTTTTGGTTCCCTCTGTTGAGCTCTTAATTGTGCATATTCTAACCCCAATTCATCACTCATTATGCATGGTTTTCATGATTTAAAGACTAATCTAATGCATGGATTTGTGATTGTAGGAATGAGAGTTAGGCTTCACCATTCGGATGCTTAAAGGCCCGTCTTACATGCTTTGAAGACCAAAGAATAAAGGATAAAAGTCAGAGTAAAGCGACAATGAAGATAGAGGATGAAAAGATGAAAAATCTACAATTTTCATGCCTAACCGGCCGGCCGGCCAAACTGCCCAGAAACAGCAATTTTGTTGTCCAATATTTGTGAAGGCCGACCCTCGGTCTGGCCGGTCGGCCAACCGGTTGGCTAGTGGGTCGGCCAGTATAGTTAAATGTCCAGAGAGTTGGGCTTCTTTTCGCTCAAGCTCTGGCCGGCCGGCCAGGGGGGTCCGACCGGCCGGCCAATGTGCTGATTGCAGTAGGATGTTTCCAAATCTAGATTTCGCTGAGCAAGAGCGGTACTTCCCCGTAAATTCTTGAATTTCTTTTATAAAAGGCCACCTCCACTCACTTCCTAAGGCATCTAGCAACGTGGGGAGCAAATGATTCAAGACCTCGGAGGCTTCCTAGCCTCCTACAGCTAGTTTTCTTCTTCTTCTAGTTCTAGTTCTAGTTTGTTTTTATGCTTTTCGTTAGCCAACCTCTTAGCTAGAGCTAAGAGGTGAAGCTTATAGCTTGCTTAGATGTTTTAATTCGTTTTATTGATTTTAAGATTGGATTTAATGAAGAATAATGGTTTTTGAAAGTTTGAATAAAGTTCTAAGTAGTTTTTCTTAATCTTATGATGGCTCATGTATATCTGGAAGAATGGTTTTAGTTCTTAATTATTTTGCATGGATCTAAACCTGCACGCTCCGAGGAATCAGATTCAATACGCTCTAGACTTAGATCATCATATGAGAACTTCAAACCAAAGTTCTATCTTTTCTAGAAATTCTGAAATATGTGTTGGGAGTTTATGTGATTTGAATCAAGTTCAAACCATGGTATTAATTAAGCTTTATGACAAGGTTTGATGATTATTATGGTTATGATCTTAATGTATTGTGTTGACACCAAAAATTGGCTAACAGATGTTGGTCAGAGACCAACTTTGATCCTTCGTTGTCTGACCTCCAATCGGTGAGCTCTCCTCCAAAACTGAAAGCCAAAGAAGAAAACTAAGGGTCGCCGGCGCTTAGCCATTGGCCCTCCGATGGCAAAGTCAGTACGGGTACTGTGATAGTAAGATGAAGTGTGAAATGTAGGCTTAGAGATTGTGTACCTTTATCATCTGTGAGGTCATCTATTTATACAGATCCGGGTGATCCAGCCTGTTACGCAAGCTGTTAAGATTAGTACTGATTTCATGGGATAAGAAGCTTATCTTGTTAATCCTTGAATAAGGAAGTAGTCAAAACATTCTAGACGTCTAGTTGATTACGTCTCTTGATGGAGATCTCCCATGGTTCGGAGCTACAAATAGAAACAAGCAAAAATCGACTTATATAGGCTGCTGGTACTATGAGCTGAAGGACATCCTCGCCAGAGACCAGAGACAGAGAGTAGAGAGTAGAGACCAGAGAGCAAAGACCAGAGACAGAGAGCAGAGACCAGAGCTGCTCACATGACGAAAGCTGCTCATATCAAGAGTGCTCGCATGTGAAGATGCGACCCCTTCGTCGAGCACGAGCCGGGCTGGTCGCATTTTGGAGATACGACCCCTTTCTTCGAGCACGAGCCGGGCTGGCCGCATTTTGGAGATGCGACCCCTTTCTTCGAGCACGAGCCGGGCTGGCCGCATTTTGGAGATGCGACCGCGATTCCTCACTTATCTTTAAAGCCAAATTTGTCTACAACAAGTGCCCCCCAAACCGTTGATGTTGAGGAACTATGCTAAGGGTTTTGCTTGTATGCGTAGCTGACTGCTGGAAGAGAATCGCACATGATTCATTGAACATGATTCTTCATTTATGATGGCCAGCTTTTACGTAGCTTTTCCTGCCGCAAGAAATGAGGCGTTGGTTGCCACGTGTCTCCGTATTTAATGCTTGTGCCCGTTCGTCTATCGTGCCGGATGAGAGGCTGCCGCGTGTTAACCAAATCAAAGAAATGATTGTGTATAAATATCATACCCTGCAGAATTTTCTTCATTTTCAAATTTTTGGCTGCAGGGTATAAATAACAGAAGAATGGCTCTCTAGCCTTCATTCAGAATGGCTGTAAGGTATAAATAACAACAGAATGGCTTTGCTTTTGGCACCGGAATAACTTCATTCTGGGGAACCCCTCCTCCAATTGCCATGGATGGAGGAAAAAATGGTTTTACGTCTCCGGCAACTGGGAGTCCGAAGCAGGCTCCGACCCCAAAGGCCATAACGTTAGTCGCATGTTCGGGAGCTGCTCACATGTCAGGAGTGCTCATGACAAGAGTGGTCATACGTCGGGAGTGCTCATGACGAGAGTGGTCATATGTCCGGAGTGCTCATGACAAGAGTGGTCATACGTCGGGAGTGCTCATGACGAGAGTGGTCATATGTCCGGAGTGCTCACGAGCCGAGCTGGTCGCATGTTGATCGGATGGCATTGCTCGGGGATCTGAGATGAACTATAAACGGAGGAGGCTTACTATCGAACAATCTGATAATGACTTTCCTTAGTGTTGAGGAGCTACGCGAAGGACTTATATGTATATGTAACTGCCTATTCTCGGAGGAGAAGCCGTACATGATTGAGCATGCATTTATAAGTGCCAGCTTTCTGCATAGAGATAGGCTGGCCTATCAATTGAGTCTTTGGCCCTGCGGTGAGCAGATGACTTAGTCACTTCATGCTATAATGTTTTACTCAACTCATGAAAATGAGTTGGGCTCAATCCGGGAGGTCTTGGCGACCATATCGGCATAGAGATAGACTGATCTATCGATTGAGGCTTTGATTCTATCAAGGGCAGAAGATTGGCCAAGAGAATGTATGTATTCCCTTCGGGGCTATTCGGGTCCAAAAAATGGAGTAGCGACCAAGTTATAGATTCCATAGCTGAACAGCTGGAATGAGAGAGATCGTCTTTATTTAAGAATGGTCCAATATTCACATGCTTTATGAAAAATATCAGAGTAAATGTTCCATGTGCCAAGGGTGACGTAGGGGTCTTCCTCGCATGTCTTCTAGATAATATGTACCTGGTCGAGCAATCTCAATGACTCGATACGGGCCTTCCCAGTTAAGATGCAATGACCGAGTGGCTATTCCGATGTTTTGCCTGAGCACCAAGTTGTCGAGCTAAAAAATCCTGATTTTGACCTTTGAATTATGACAACGGGCTATACGTTGTTGATAAGCCACTACTCGAAGACAAGATATGTTCATTTTCTCTTCTAGGAGATCGAGGTGAAGTAATCAACTGCCACGTCCTTTTTCCATAGGTAGTGGTCTGATTATATCGATTCTCCATTGAGCGAAAGGCCAAGGACCGTCCATCGGCGTCATTTACTCAGACGGTAAATGAGGGAATGGAGAATATCGCTGATATTTGTTACATTTCTTTGAGAATTCGATAGCATCCGCCTTCATAGTGGGCCAATAGTATCATTGTCTCATTGCTTTGTATGCTAGAGACCGTCCTTTGGGATGATTACCGCATGCCCCCTGGTGTATTTCATCTAGAACACGGTGTGCTTCTTCTGGATGGAGGCACTTTAAATACAGTAAAGTAAAACTTTTACGTAACAATTTTTCATTTTGTAAGATATACCTGGCAGCACGATAGCGAATTGTCGGGTTGATTTTTATCATCTGGGAGTCATCCGCTTTGGAGTAAAGGATGATGGGGTCCATCCAACAGGAAGATAAAAGTAATGTTCGAGTTGCTCTGGAGCAACTTGATCGACACTTGGGGTAGATAGATGCTCAATAAGAACAGCTTGCGTCAGATCGGACTCAGGTGCAGAAGATAATTTTGCCAAAGAACCTGCGAGCTTGTTCTCCTCTCGAGGAATATGACTTATTTTATATTTGTTCAATTTGAGCGAGCAAGATGAGTACCTGAGATTTGTACGAAGCCATCCGCTCCTCCTTTGCCTCGAATTCGTTGAGCACTTGATATACAACGAGCTGAGAGTCGTTGTGAATGAGTAGGTTCCTTATTGCGTGTATATTTGCTAATTTGAGGTCGACAATTAAGGCTTCATATTCCGTTTCGTTGAGGCATGAGAGCTTTAATGCTACAACGATGGAATCCTTATGAGGAAAATGGATTCCTTTAACATCTTCGTGAGAGAGAGAGATTGGATGATGGCTTCAAACTTAACGTGCTGGATGATTCCTCCACCTAATAAATAAGCTAAGGCTTCTGGCATGCCTTTCGAGTATATGCTTTTCCTGAGGCTTGGGAATCTCCTCCACAAGCCGAACCATTTGCAATGGATGGAGTGGATGACCGCTAGCTGGATGATGAAGATCAGCTGGGCGGCGTTGATGGTTGCTGGCCCCATATGTGATGATGAATGGTGATCCATTACGAGGTAAGATGAGGAAATCCAAGTCATTGATTAGTTTTGCGAGATTCAGATGATCTGTGAACTCAAATACGAAGCAGGTCTCGAACTCTGGCGGGTTGCATAACAGGAAATAATGAAAAAGCTTTGGACGATCAAAGTTTTCCAAGAGCTTGGATCAAATGGACGGTTTGGATCAGGAACATGGGTTCCATCACTATAGAAGGTTTGGATGTCGCTGGTGGTGTGTGTGCTGGTTCATGAATGAAGGAGGCGTCCTAGCTGCTGGAGTGGATAGTTAAAGAGGATGGATTATCCATGCTGGATGTTAGATGATGCAAGCTCCATTATTGGTTGACGGTGTCCTTAGCATGGAGTTGGAGGTGTGGTTGACCGCATGGGATGGATGAGCGGTTGCTGGTGTTGGGGCTCAAATTTGCACCCATTATAAAATGACATCCCATGGTCTAGTGGCAATGATTTGGATAAGTTTCGAGGCCGGGAGAGCCCCGAAAACGCCAGCACAACCCTAATCGCTTGGTAGCGACCAAAATTCATAACACCATTTCAGAGCGGAACTGGACATGCGCTTCGCCACCAAATGATTCGAAATGTCCTAAAACCCTTAACCTACAAGTTTCAAAGTCATCCGATGCATATTTTTGCCCGCGCACCTCGAAATGCGTTTCGTCCCTGCCTGAAACTGACCAAAAAGGGTCTGTAAGCCTACAGCTACCATTTTAGAGTGGAAATGGACATGCGCTTCGCCGCCAAATGATCCGAAATGTCCTAAAACCCTTAACCTGCAAGTTTCAAAGTCATCCGGTGCATATTTTTACTTGCGCACCTCGAAATGCATTTCATCCCCGTTTGGAGCTGACCAAAAAGGGTCCGTAAGCCTACAGCTATGTTCACTCCCCAAGTGTAGGGTTGCGAAGTAGTAATAATTCGGAAAGACCGAGTATCGTTCCCACAGAGATTTATGTATGGGTATCTTCAGAATTTGTCTAAAACAACTAGAAATTAAGATCCTATTAAGAACTAAAGCTGTGAAATAGCAATTTGGGTTTAAACAGTGAATGGTTAAGGTAATTTCAATCTAAAAAGGCACTAGAGTGCCAAGGATCCACTTTTGATAGGTTTCAATGCATCAACACAACTAGGTCTCTCATAACTCAATCGGAATCGAATTCCTATCTCTATCCGATCGGAATATAGAGCGGTTAAACCAACAATCATCTGAACAAGTGCTTATTCATTGATTTGATTCCCACAACCATGCTCAGGCCTTGGGCACACTCAATTATATAGGCCAAGCCTCTTTCCAATCTAGTTGAGATTTATAACCATAGCTTTCACCAAGTCCTGTCACTAGACCTGATTACAACTCATGATTTGAACTCTAATTAAATCAAAATCAATTAATAAACAATTATTCCAGATCATACAACAAAAGATAAGAACTTTAGTTGAATGAGTTCTCACATAAAATCAGGCCATTGCATACAAGGTAATCAAAGCGTCTACCATGCCCGGAGTCGATGGTAGATCAATGCACTACACAAGCATAAACAATGCTCAAAAGCTAAGATACTAAGTTAGAATCACTAAGAATCACATGAGCCCGGAGTCATCAAGAGATCAAAGTGAAAACCAACACTAGTACTTGATTCAAACTCAAATTGAACTAAAACTCTTCAATTAAAACATAAAAGGAAACCTAGGTTGCATTAATCCGTCAAAAACGAATCAAAAGCTTCACCTCTTAGCCCTAGCTAAGAGGTTTTAGTTCATCTCTAACATCCTTGAACTAGAAGCCTCTAAAAACATAGAAAATAACTAAAACAGGAAGAAAACTAGAAATCCAAAGTCGAATCCGTCTCCCGAGCAATCCCAACGTCGTAGCCCCCTTTGGTATGAAGGGAAGTCATCCTTTTACAGCTTGGAGGAGTCCAATACGCAAGAGAACTCCAGATTTCGCGTAAAACTACGCAATTGCGTAGAAAATTCCGGAGTCTCGAAATAGAAAGTGGCCTGTTTCGCATGGCCGACCGGTCATGACCGGTCGGGCCTCATTCCTGTTCAATCCAGCAACTATGGCCGACCGGTCTTAACCGGTCGGCCTGGGCAGTCCATCAGTCCAGCAGCTATGCCCGACCGGTCATGACCGGTCGGGCTGGTAGTCAGTGAATGCATGTGTGTGGCTGACCGGTCAGGCTTCCTTGGCCGACCGGTCAGCCGATCGGTCTGGCCCTTTTTCTCCTTTATTCTTTCTTTCTTTCTTCTTTTCTCTTCCCTCCTTGCTTTCTTCCCTTTGATCTTCCTTCAATACTTCATCCTATGGTCTTCAATGCTTGTAAGGAGCTACATTTAGCCTTCAATTGGTGACATCTCCATCTTATTCCTGCAATCACAATTTATGCATTAGATTAGTCCTCTAAACATGTATATCATGCATAATGAGTGATGAATTAGGGTTAGAATATGCACAATTATGAGCTCAACACACCCCCCAACCAGCCTTTTGCTAGTCCCGAGCAAAACATGCGTGAAACAAGTTTCATTCTTCAAAACCCAACTCTCTTTCAGAAGCTATTCTTCTATACATTCCAAGACACACAAACTTAAAAATCAGAGAAATTAGGTGATAGAGGTTGAAACCTTAAACTCTCAGAACATAATAAGTGTTTATATGAAATTCCCGCTGATTGATTGATAAATAGAGGAACTTGAACAAATTCAACCTAGTGTGCATAGTGAAGGTTCATCTCATGAGTTTCCGGGATTATCTTCTTCATAAATCAACTAAACTACCGATCTCAAGGTGTATAGAGTAACAACAAGCCTATCATAGGAATTTGCCTTACCGTCCTTCCGACGACTTTCACACTACGTCCCATTTTCGGCTTTGGTTACGGGTAGACCATCCCCCGGTTGGTAGTAGGTAGCCCTAATCGGAATTTCCACCATTTTTCCATTATTCCCAATTTCATCCTTCCTTTTCCTTTTTCTTTTACATTAGATAGGATTTTTAGAAATCCATATCTTTCCTTATTTTCCCATGGACAAGGATGGACAAAGTACCCCGGCTTGGTTTCTCAATACCTCAAATCAGAGTCTAGCTAATCCATAAATCACATAATCCTTTTAAATCATGAAAATCGTGTAATGTGAACTAGGTGCAAAAGGTGTTCAAATTTTCTATCAATCATAACAATAGGTGAATTCACATATAAAACCATTATAATAAGAGAAGTTCAAAGTTTGCAACATCCCTCACTTCGTATCTCCTCTTTTTATACTTATGCCATCTCGAATGTATAGAATCAAAGTTTTCCAAAAGAGTTTCGAATTTTAGAAAAATCGAAAAAATTTTACATCTTTGCTCGACATGTCACAAAAGCTAGCAGATTCTTCATCAAGGAATCTCTCACCCCCAAACCAAAACTTTACATTGTCCCCAATGTAATAGAATATGCAATATGCATGACATGAGAGCAATGACATAAAACAAAGGAGAGTGAGAAAGAGAGATATCACCTGAAGCATATATTTCATGGCAAGATTAGCTTTTGGAGCTGGATTACTTCACAACTATCAAAGCAAATCCTAATGGGAAAGCATTCTAGCAAATTATCCTCCGGCAGACTAGGAGGTTAATCCCAACAACTCATCCAAAAGCATAAAGTCAAGCAGAATCATTAGATGGATCAAAAGGTTTCGCAGTAATGTCATCTAATATCCTGCTTTGCAATAAACATGTGTATGATTAATGGAGATAAGCCACTCAAAATCCCAAAAAGGAATTTCAGCGGGTTCCTTAATATTTTCACCACATGTATAAGAGGAGACATCAACATTTTTATCAGAAAAAATATGTCTCCATTCAGATTTTCCTGGGCATTGATATTGCAAGTAAGGATCATCCCAGGGTTGGTGGATTTCAGTATGCATGATCCACAAGGGTGTGGAAATATGAATTGATTTCTCAGCACCACAAGATATTGTTTCCACATCCTTCTCTCGGCTAACGTCATATGCCGATACCAACTCAAAAAGTGTGACTATATCCTTTATTATATCATCGTTCTCATCAAGGGAGTGAGTCACTTCTTCGTCTAAGGGACCGGAGTAAAAAGGTGAGTGGGACTCATTTTCCACAATAGAATTGATCATATTTATTTCGTGGACCTCCTCATTCTCATCCTCTTGTTGGTTGTCAATATTGAAAGCATTCAACTCAATCGTCATATTGCCAAAAGACATTTGTATGCCCCCACTCCTACAATTTATGATAGCGTTTGATGTAGCTAGGAATGGGCGGCCAAGTATGACAGGAATTTGAGGGCCAATATTAACTATGGGTCGTGTGTCCAAGACAATAAAGTCCACCGGGTAGTAGACTTTGTCAACTTGGACAAGGACGTCCTCAATCACCCCTCTAGGAATACGAATCGATCGATCAACAAGTTGTAATGTGGTTTTGGTGGGTTTTAATTCACCTAAACCCAATTGTTCATAGACCGAAAAGGGAATTAAATTTACACTTGCCCCTAGATCAAGTAAAGCATGTTTCACCCGGTAGTCTCCAATCACACATGATATTGTCGGACAACCGGGATCTTTGTATTTCTTGGGCATCCCGTGGTTGATAATGGCACTCACATTCTCTGTCAAAAATGCCTTCTTTTGCACATGTATTTTTCTTTCAACCGTGCAAAGGACTTTTAAAATTTTTGCATATGACTGTATTTGTTTAATGGCATCCAACAATGGGATGTTGATTTTGACTTGCTTGAAAACCTCCAAAAATTCCTGATATTTATCTTGAGGTTTGGCTGGAATCAAGCATTGGGGGAATGGAGCAACGGGCCTATATTCTTTTAATGGCTCTTTTTCATTCATGGTGATGCTAGGTCCATCATCCTCTTTGGAAGATACCGGATCATTAGGCGTTGAAACCTTCACCGGATCAGATTTTTCAATGATTTTACCACTTCTAAGGGTGGTGATGGCCTTGGCATGTTCCATATGTTGGTTAGAAGAACTGGGCACGCTTATTTCGCATTGTTGCTTTGGATTTGGTATGGGTTGGGCTGGAAGCATCCCTTCCCTTGCGTTTAAGCGAGCCTTGATTTCCTCCACCGAATTTTTAAGCTCAAGCATTATCGTATGGTTGGATTGATTAATTTGAGCTTGTCCTTCCATGAATGCTTTCAAAGTATCCTCTATAGGCATTTGAGGTGGGGCCATTTGCATTGGGGGCCCCCTTTGAGGATTACTTTGATTAGCCGTGTTTCCATTCGCCCAATTGAAGTTTGGGTTGTTTCTCCAACTAGAATTGTTCGTGTTTGAATTTGGAGTACTAAAAGGTCGTTGATAACTATTCAAGGTATTTGATTGTTCAAATAAAAGTTCTCCAAACGCATAGATTGTTGGACAATCCGGCGTTTGATGCACATTGGAAGCACAAATACCACAAATAGTTTCAACAGCCCCCTTTTGTTGGGTTGTATCCACTTTCTTTAGTTCCATCTCCTCGACCTTCCGTGTGAGTTTAGCCACTCTAGAACCTAGATCATCTTACCCATCTAAAACATAAATTTCTCCCTTTTCCTTGGTTTGGGGTTGTTTTGAACTTGTTGGCTTAGATGTATCCCATGATTGTGTATTTTCAGCCAACATGTCAAAATAATCCCAAGCTTCCTCCGTTTCCTTGTTCATGAACTCCCCATTGCACATCATCTCCACAAATTGGCGCATGGTTGAATTTAATCCATCATAGAAGAAACTAATCAACCTCCACCGTTCATAGCCATGATGTGGGCATGCGTTTAATAGCTCATTATACCTTTCCCAACATTGGAAAAAGGTTTCTTCTTTTTAGGCGAAGTTCATTATGGCCCTTCTTAGTGCATTGGTTCGATGAGTAGGGAAGAATTTTTTAAGAAACTCCCTAGTCATCTCAGCCCATGTCCCAATAGACCTCGGCCTTAAGGAATGTAGCCATGATTTGGCCTTCTCTTTCAAGGAAAAAGGGAACAATTTAAGTTTTATTGTATCCTTGGTCACATTGTCATAGTTTATTGTGGTAATAACTTCTTCAAATTCCTTAATATGTAGATATGCACTCTCAGAGTCGAGTCCATGGAATCTAGGAAGAAGTTGGATCAACCCCGATTTAAAATCAATATTTCCCACATTGTGAGGGAAAATTATGCAAGAGGGAGTACTCGTCCTAGCTGGTTGTAAATAGTCACGTAAAGTTCTAGGTTGAGGTACATCCCTCACTTCATTCTCATCCAATTCAGTAAGGTTTGGGGCTGGATTTTGATTAACCCCTTGATTTGGTTGATTTTCAGCCATCTCTCTAGTAATTTCAGGAAAATTTTGACGTTTCCTAGTACGAGGCTCTTTATCAATCCCTTCAACAATTACTCCGTCACGATTGAGTCGGTTATTAGATCCCCGAGCCCAATTTGGCATGTAAAACCGAAAAGAATGAACAAAACGGAAAAAGAATTCTTCCTTCCTTCCTTTACTCCTCTCTAGGACTTAAGCACAAGATGTCTTGCAATGGCTAAGCCAGAAACAAGGATAGAGACCGATTTCTCCTGGTCAATAGGGGTTCAAAGAACTCCCCACCCACTCTTTGAGTCTTTTGAGAAAAAGTATAGGAAAAGAAGAAAGAGGAATAGGTTGTGAAGAGAAATCTCTGAGCACAAGGTGATCCAAGGCGGCAGAGCCGACCAATAGGAATCCAGGTGGCACAAGGCCTACCTTTCAGAGATCCAAAAGGAGTCTCCACCCACTCTACAAGAGATGAATATGATAGGAATGAGTAGGAGAAGAAGAAGAGTAAGGTTAGAACAATAAAATCTAATTTGTAACTTAAGATGCCTTCTTCTTCTTCAACTTCCTAAAAATCCCTGGATTAGACCTATGTTAGAATCCTGTAAAAATCAAAACAAAGTAAGTTAGTAATTAGAAGAAAACCTATTCTAGAAAACAAAACAAATCCTAAACCTATCTTAACACAATCTCAACTAAAAGTTATTTCAGAAAATTCTAAAAATACCGAATAGAAATCCCCGGCAACGGCGCCAAAAACTTGTTCACTCCCCAAGTGTAGGGTTGCGAAGTAGTAATAATTCGGAAAGACCGAGTATCGTTCCCACAGAGATTTATGTATGGGTATCTTCAGAATTTATCTAAAACAACTAGAAATTAAGATCCTATTAAGAACTAAAGCTGTGAAATAGCAATTTGGGTTTAGACAGTGAATGGTTAAGGTAATTTCAATCTAAAAAGGCACTAGAGCGCCAAGGATCCACTTTTGATAGGTTTCAATGCATCAACACAACTAGGTCTCTCATAACTCAATCGGAATCGAATTCCTATCTCTATCCGATCGGAATATAGAGCGGTTAAACCAACAATCCTCTGAACAAGTGCTTATTCATTGATTTGATTCCCATAACCATGCTCAGGCCTTGGGCACACTCAATTATATAGGCCAAGCCTCTTTCCAATCTAGTTGAGATTCATAACCATAGCTTTCACCAAGTCCTGTCACTAGACCTGATTACAACTCATGATTTGAACTCTAATTAAATCAAAATCAATTAATAAACAATTATTCCAGATCATACAACAAAAGATAAGAACTTTAGTTGAATGAGTTCTCACATAAAATCAGGCCATTGCATACAAGGTAATCAAAGCGTCTACCATGCCCGGAGTCGATGGTAGATCAATGCACTACACAAGCATAAACAATGCTCAAAAGCTAAGATACTAAGTTAGAATCACTAAGAATCACATGAGCCCGGAGTCATCAAGAGATCAAAGTGAAAACCAACACTAGTACTTGATTCAAACTCAAATTGAACTAAAACTCTTCAATTAAAACATAAAAGGAAACCTAGGTTGCATTAATCCGTCAAAAACGAATCAAAAGCTTCACCTCTTAGCCCTAGCTAAGAGGTTTTAGTTCATCTCTAACATCCTTGAACTAGAAGCCTCTAAAAACATAGAAAATAACTAAAACAGGAAGAAAACTAGAAATCCGAAGTCGAATCCGTCTCCCGAGCAATCCCAATGTCGTAGCCCCCTTTAGTATGAAGGGAAGTCATCCTTTTATAGCTTGGAGGAGTCCAATACGCAAGAGAACTCCAGATTTCGCGTAAAACTACGCAATTGCGCAGAAAATTTCGGAGTCTCGAAATAGAAAGTGGCCTGTTTCGCATGGCCGACCGGTCATGACCGGTCGGACTGGGCTGGCCGACCGGTCATGACCGGTCGGGCCTCATTCCTGTTCAATCCAGCAACTATGGCCGACCGGTCTTGACCGGTCGGCCTGGGCAGTCCATCAGTCCAGCAGCTATGCCCGACCGGTCATGACCGGTCGGGCTGGTAGTCAGTGAATGCATGTGTGTGGCTGACCGGTCTTGACCGGTCAGGCTTCCTTGGCCGACCGGTCTGGCCCTTTTTCTCCTTTATTCTTTCTTTCTTTCTTCTTTTCTCTTCCCTCCTTGCTTTCTTCCCTTTGATCTTCCTTCAATACTTCATCCTATGGTCTTTAATGCTAGTAAGGAGCTACATTTAGCCTTCAATTGGTGACATCTCCATCTTGTTCCTGCAATCACAATTTATGCATTAGATTAGTCCTCTAAACATGTATATCATGCATAATGAGTGATGAATTGGGGTTAGAATATGCACAATTATGAGCTCAACAAGCTACCATTTCAGAGTGGAACTGGACATGTGCTTTGCCACCAAATGATCCGGAGCACCCCAAAACCCTTAAATAGCAAGTTTGAAGTCATTACGATGCGTATTTCCATACGCGCGCTCCCCGGAACAACGTTCCTATACGACAAGCCGACCCGGAGGTCCAAATTAGGAAGGAAGTACCAAAATTAGCAACATCTGAACTTCCACACCCCACCCCGTTCATTCAGGAGGTCAATCCTAGCCTAGAAGTGGCTTGGCGACAGTGAGTGCATGTCTAGAAAAGGTAGCTGTCCTTTGGAGGTCCCTCGTCGGAGCTGAAATGCTGAAATTTTCTAAGTGCTGGAATCCTGAAAATCTGGCTAAGTAGTGGGAAAGCGCCGGCAAAGCACATGCGCCTGGCCTCCAACCACATGCGCCTGGCCTCCAACCACATGCGCTTGCACTCTAGTGAATTAAACATTTTTTCGAAAAGCGCCGGGAAATGCACCGGTAAAAGACATGCGCCCGGATCCACCACATGTGCTCTACCACATGAGCAGGGAAATACCCGCCGGATCGGACCCGAACCCGATTATCCCCTATAAATAGTGAAGTCATTTCATTCATCAGCACGAGATCATCCCCCTCCGACCTCAGAGTGATGTAAGCACCACATGCACTTGCACTCTATCAGTGAAAGGAAGTGAATGAAGCACTTTTCCGAAAAGCGTCGGGAAATGCGCCGGTAAAGGACATGCGCTCGGATCCTCCACATGCGCCTGGTGCATTTTTCTCACATGCGCTTGGCTTTGTTTCTGGCACATGCGCCGGGAAATACCCGCCGGACCGGACCAGAACCCGATTATCCCCTATAAATAGTGAAGTCACTTCACTCATCAGCACGAGATCATCCCTCGCCGACCTCAGAGTGATGTAAGCACCACATGCGCTTGCTTTCTCTCCCCTCACCGGATGCCTTGGCCGGAGTGGATTCCCTTGCCGGAAACCCTCGCCGGAAAGGGATTTCCTCGCCAGGAATCCCAAGTTCAGGAAGAAAATCCTGAAATTTTCTAAGTGCTGGGAACATGCCCGGCTTTTCTCCAACATGCGCCGACTTATTCCACCACATGCGTCGGCTTTTCTGGCCAGAAAAATATGAAAATCCGCTAAGTTTGGGAGAGACATGCGCCCACTCTTAGGTCTAGGCGCATGTGCACCACCACATGCGCCGGGATTGCCTCCCGAACTCCCATTTTTCATGAAAAACGGGGCCACATGCGCCCGGGAGATGCCACATGCGCCCGGCTCCCTACCACATGCGCTTGAAAGCTCCACCATCACCACATGCACTTACATCAGCATGGCATGCACCTGTACCACACCCCCCATGTGCCTGGACGCTGATGGGAGGGGTGGACCTTCCGTCGCGTGGCCCGCCTTCGTCCGAGATCGGATTTTGATGAAACCGCCTCTCCTAGATGCGTCTCGATGAGTTCTATCCATCCACCGGATCAGATTCTCCAACGGTCAATGATAAGTGGCCCAAATCAGTGTTTCGGTCCAAAATGACCAACACTTAGCCAATTTGGCGGCTCCGAAAATCCCTCCGAAAGAGCCGAAAACGGCCTAAAACGAGAAGAATCGAGCGAAATTGGATCGAGCCCGAGAGGGAAACTTTTCTTCTACATGACATGATACACCATAATCATGCACTGCGACGAGGTTATCCGATCTCAGGACCCTCAAATACCCTAATCAAGCGGTCAGCAGGCCCGCTACTTAGGCATTTTCAGCCTTGGGAAGTGCCCTGTTGGCCCGAAAATTGGCTTCTGCTAAACAAATTGAAACGCGATCGCACAGCGATCTTCGTGGACATAATCCACCCCTGTTCCAAGTCGGTCATCGATAAAATTCACTGATTTCCCTGATTAGACCGCAAACAGGTCCACTACTTAGTCATTTTCAGCCCTGGGAAGTGCCTTGTTGGCCCGGAAATCGACTTCTGCTAAGCAAATCGAAACGCGATCGCACTGCGATCTTCGTGGACATAATCCACCCCTGTTTAAAGACGGTCATCGATAATATTCACCGATTTCCCTAATCAGACCGTAAGCAGGTCCACTACTTAGTCATTTTCAGCCCTGGGAAGTGCCCTATTGGCTTGAGAATTGACTAGTGCCAGTTGAAATCAACCGCGATCTCAAAGACGCCGAGGCAAAGCTGAAGTACTCAGGCTATCCAACAGCCGAGTCAAGCATTCGCGGGGCACCTATCCCCATTATTCATAAGAAATTGGCACATGTGGGTACCCATCGGACCCTATACTTAGCCACTTACGGGCATCGGAGATATCCGATCCAACCGATTGAGTTTGGATCCTCAAGAGATATTGGCTCGACAAAGCCTACCTGATCCCAAATAGATCACTGAAAATACTCAGAAGAAAGAGTGTTCTCGAAGACGAGTCACCCGACTCCAGAAGAAATACATTTACTTTACTGTACAAAGCTCTATTCATCCCGGATAAAGGTCCGAGGCTAAACCTAAGGGGTTATGGTTACCACGAGAAACCACAAACAAAGAGTTCTAACTAAATTTGAAACATCTTGCTATGGACCGCCACTATGAAAAAGACCGTCGATGCCCTACCCATCGACAACGGGTTCGTCGGTTGAGCTGATGAGGTAATTGCGGATTGCTTTCCTAAGGTCACCCGTCATAAAAATACGGGCGCGGGCTTTAGGTTATGCCGACCAACATTTCGAGGTTCGTGTATTCCAGCGGTCACCTGTTCACAGTAACAGGCAGCGGGCCCAGAGTTGCACCACTCGATTAAAACCCTCGTTCGAGAACGTTGCGGAGTGCTTTCCTAAGGTCACTCGTCATAAAAGTACGGGCGCGGGCCTTGGGTCATGCCGACCAACATTCAAGGATCGTGTATTCCAGCGGTCACCTATTCACAGTAACAGGCGCGGCCCCGAGTTGCACCACTCGAATCCTGACAGTCTCTCAACCCGGACAGTCCGAAAGAAAATGGGACATAGACATCCGGCGTGTCTAACAAATGTGGCTCAGTCCATAACAAGAAAACAAAGGTCTAAACGACCATGAACTCAAGACCATAATCCTCGGCGGATTAGTCTTTTGCCTTCCAATCAAGGGTGATCAACTGTTGATGTAATTAAAGGCTCGTGACCAGTATCACAGCTTGGAATGTAAAAGATCTCAGAATCTCTGGAATAAAATTCGCCTTGCGATATCTCTCTCTTGTGTACACTTTGTGATTGCTTACGATTGTCTATGAATGTATCTATACTCAGAATTCCCCCAGAATAAAAGAAACACGAAAAAAAGAAAGAAGGACTGTTGACGAGTAGTTTTGATCTTCTCTCTTTTTCTAAGTTCTAACAGCTGGGAAGAGCTTCATGTGCTACAACGGCTGGGTTTTTATTTGCTGGAGAGGTTGTAGCTTGCTGGCTCTGATGGACGGTTGGATGGTGAAGTTGGTCCGTGAGATCCGGATATGCTTAAGAATGATTGAATTGGAGGGGTTCTGCACGAACTACCAGCGGGAGATGTGTGCGACATTGCCGTTGGTGAGGAGCGAGTCCCGCTATGACAAATACTCTCGAAACAGATGCAGGAGCTCGATTTTGCTATGGACGTTAGGTGTGATCCACCGAGGAGTCTTATGAGAAATCCAAGTCGTGTTTCAATTTTGGTAGATCAGAGTCTGTGACAAGGTTCTGGATGAGGCAACTTTGTGGCTGAGGTTTCTCATGCTGATGAACGGGGCAGATCTATGAGGTATGATCAACGGCTGGGCTTTGAGGGGGTTGCACGTTCCAGACAGCTGCGGAATGTCGGAGCTGAGAAGATGTGATGGTTGCATGACATGTGAATGCAGATCCTGCTGGACAGAGAGGATGGACTCCCATCTGCATCGTTGGTTGATCAGGTGCTGATGATTGAAGATGGCCCACTTGTTGGGCGTTGATGATGTCCACCATTAGGTTGGATGTTTACACTTATGAAGGCTAGGTGACGTGGATCAGGAACGTTTGATGAGGGGTTGTACACTTATGATGCCCTGGTCTCTGGAAGACGGGATGTACATGTAAGATGAAGGCCATCGATGATGGGTACGACGTCCTCAACTGATGGACGACTGAGCGGCTTGGTGGAGATGTGAGCCCCTCCTGACGTTGGAGTGCTGGAGAGGAAGATGAGACTGGTGGGGCCCCTCCTGACATTGGAGTGCTGGAGAGGAAGATGAGACTGGTGGAGATGCACGTGTGAAATGATCCACCAACTCTTGGTTGAGCATGTGTGGTAGATGATGCTAACCATTGATTAGGTAAAAGGGAGAAGATGACTGAACGACGAAGGAAGAAATAGGCGAGAACAATTTAGTCGTTCCCACAGACGGCGCCAATCTGTTGACGCCAAAAATTGGCTAACAGATGTTGGTCAAAGACCAACTTTGATTCTTCATCGTCTGACCTCCAATCGGTGAGCTCTCCTCCAAACCTGAAAGCCAAAGAAGAAAACTAAGGGTGGCCGGCGCTTGGCCGTTGGCCCTCCGATGGCAAAGTCAGTACGGGTACTGTGATAGTAAGATGAAGTGTGAAATGTAGGCTTAGAGATTGTATACCTTTATCATCTGTGAGGTCATCTATTTATGCAGATCTGGGTGATCCAGCCTGTTACGCAAGCTGTTAAGATTAGTACTGATTTCATGGGATAAGAAGCTTATCTTATTAATCCTTGGATAAGGAAGTAGTCAAAACATTCTAGACGTCTAGCTGATTACGTCTCTTGATGGAGAACTCCCATGGTTCGGAGCTACAAATAGAAACAAGCCAAAATCGGCCTATATAGGCTACTGGTACTATGAGCTGAAGGACATCCTCGCTAGAGACCAGAGACAGAGAGCAGAGACTAGAAACCAGAGAGCAGAGACCAGAGACAGAGAGCAGAGACCAGAGCTGCTCACATGACGGAAGCTGCTCATACCAAGAGTGCTCGCATGTGAAGATGCGACCCCTTCGTCGAGCACGAGCCGGGCTGGTCGCATTTTGGAGATGCGACCCCTTTCTTCGAGCACGAGCTGGGCTGGTCGCATTTTGGAGATGCGACCCCTTTCTTCGAGCACGAGCCGTGCTGGCCGCATTTTGGAGATGCGACCCCTTTCTTCGAGCACGAGCTGGGCTAGTCGCATTTTGGAGATGCGACCCCTTTCTTCGAGCACGAGCCGGGCTGGTCGCATTTTGGAGATGCGACCGCGATTCCTCACTTCTCTTTAAAGCCAAATTTGTCTACAACATATTGGAACTAGGATTGACCTATGTAATTGAGTATGCTCAAGTCCTAACTTGAATTGAGGGAATCATGTTGATGAACCAAACATGTGTTGGATTGTTTTAATAATATAACCGCTCTATCGTCTGGCTAGATAGGATTTGATTTCGATTCTAGTTGACTAAGTGAGAAACCACAGCGAATTATGCATCTAAGGAGAGCTATAAGTGGATCCTTGATGCTCTAATTATCTTTTCATTATCAGATTTTTCTGTTTCATGTTCAAAATCGATTTCACAAACCTCTTAAGATTCTAGTTGTTAGAGTAGTTAGAATAGTTTACCTCCTTCCCTGTGGATCGACCTCGGTCTTACCGAGAATTATTACTACATCGCAACCCTAAACTTGGGGAAGTGAACAAGTTTTTGGCGCCGTTGCCGGGGAAGAGGTTAAACGGTTCTAATTGTTCTAGTAGCTATAGAGTAGTCTATGTTAGGTAGGATTTTCAGTTTTTCTAGAAGTAGTTTTCTGATTTTTTCTAAATTTCTAATAATTTTCTATTTTTAGATTTTGTAGGAACTTAGTTGCTGACATAGTTCTCACCTTCACGGGTAACATCTCCCCATCTCCATTTCCTTTTTTTTTATTCTTCTTCCTAGATTAGGGTAGTTTCAACTTTTTATAATTTCATTATGAATGATTGGATGGGTGGATTGTCTAAATACCTTTTAAAAGATGAGAGGTCGGACCATGGAATCAAAACTCATTATGATTGGAACTATTACAAGCACGAATATTTTCATAAGACTCAATCTACTTCTAATACTCCCCTAAGTAAGACATTGTGAGATTACCGGAATAAGAACAATGTGCATAACTTTTCACCGGGTAAGATAATGGGAGAGTATCGAAAAGAGATGAATAATGTACCACCGGTTAGGACAATGTATGATCACTTGTTTGGCTACACATATCAACAACCATCTAATAGCCCAACATATGACATGTATAATCCTAGTAAGTGGGAGCATCAAAATTTCAATTTAGGAGACAAGCCAACCATGGATGCCAACAATTATCCTCAAGAGTTTCTTTCTCATGAGCCACAACCGACACGAACTCTTGAGAATACGCTGTGAGAGTTTATGGAAATAACTGAGCAATGCATACAAAACCTCTCGCCATCTTAAAATCCTGAACCCGACATTGGGAACACTGAATCATTCCCCAACAATGAGGAGGATAAGGTTATCCAAGCCCAACCCTCTTCCGATTTGATGACTAAACTTTTAGGGGATGTAGATCTCAGTGATCCCAACATTACCATCAATTATGGTAAATCAACTATCTCTTTTAGCTATTCTGATTTGAATGATGAAGAGATTTCAAGGACGGTTGACGAACCCGAGGAATCTACAAAATCTGAAAATGATAGTTTGATTGCCTATAATGAAGGTTTGAAGGATGATTGTGAGTCCATGATTTCTTCTTCCAAAGAGCCAAATGCTTATGAGTCGCTGGAAGATATTCTTGCTAGAGAGATGGCCGAAGTCGATATTTTTTAGTCCTTCCACCAATAACGCATGCCAAATTCTATTGTGGAAAAAATCCCTTGGGTTGAAAATTCTATTTCTTTGGATGACGGGGTGGCACAATCTGAAATTTCAAAAGATCAACCAATGCTGGATGATGTGCTTACCACTGAATCTGAAAAAATTTCTTTGGAAGACCTCTCCTCTATAGAGGAGGAATTCCTTACCCTTAAAACAGAATTTCCTCAATCAGTTAGGGAGAACGAGGACCCTTCATCCGACTCTCTCGATTTCCTAGAGGAATGCATGGCCCAACCTTATGATCTTGATGATGAGATGATTAAGGAGTTGGATAGTTTGTTAGACACGGTGTCGGTGCCTAAAGAACACCATTCCACTGATTTACACTCTTTACCATTGCTTATGGAAGCGCCGTGCAATTCTGAAATTGTGGATGAGACAAACCGAACTGAAGAATACTTGATGAACGTCTCTCCTGTGTTGAACCTCCAATTTATACATTGCATTGCCCAGTACATCACATTATATGCACGGTTTTCATGCTTAAAAGGCCTATCTAATGCATGTTTTGGTGACTTCAGGAATGAGAGCGGAATTCACCCAATTGGAGACTAAAAAGAGCTATTTGAAGCCATTGGATGAAGAAGGAAGAAGGACCAAAGAAAGTAGAAAGAGAGAAGAAGAAAGGAAGAAAGAAGCAAAAGGAGAAAGCAGGAAACAGAGGCCAAGACCGGTCGTGCGACCGGTCGTCCATCGCCAGGACCGGTGTAAGGTAATTTCAATCTAAAAACGCACTAGAGCGCCAAGGATCCACTTTTGATAAGCTTCAACGCATCAACACAACTAGGTCTCTCATAACTCAATCGGAATCGAATTCATATCTCTATCCGACCGGAATATAGAGCGGTTCAATCAACAATTATCCAAAACAAGTGCTTATTCATTGATTTGATTCCCACAATAATACTCAGGCCTTGGGCACACTCAAATGTGTAGGCCAAGCCTCTTGCCAATCTAGTTGAGATTCACAACCATAGCTTTCATCAAATCCTGTCACTAGACTTGATTACAACTAATGATTAGAACTCTAATTAAATCAAAATCAATGAACAAACAACTATTTCAGATCATAGCAGAAAAATAAGAACTTTAGTTGAATGAGTTCCCACATGAAAATCAGGTCATTGTACACAAGGCAATCAAAGCGTCTACCATGCCCGGAGTCGATGATAGATCAATGAACTACACAAGCATAAACAATGCTCATAAAGTAAGCTACCAGGCTTAGAATCACTAAGAATCACATGAGCCCGGAGTCATCAAGAGATCAAAGTAAAGCCAAACTAGTACTTGATTCAAACTCATATTGAACTAAAATTCATCAATTAAAACATAAAAGGAAACCTAAGTTGCATCAATCCATAAAAAAACGAATCAAAAGCTTCCCCTCTTAGCCCTAGCTAAGAGGTTTTAGTTCATCTCTAACATCCTTGAACTAGAAGCCTCTAAAAACATAAAAAAAACTACTAAAACAGGAAGAAAACTAGAAACTCGAAGTAGAATCTGTCTCCTAAGCAATCCTCACGTCCTAGCATGCTTTGGTATGAAGGGAAGAAGTCCTTTTATAGCTTGGAGGTGTCCATTACGGAAGAAACTTCCAGATTGCGCGTAAACTTATGCACTTGCGCAGAGAATTTCGGAGCCCGATTTAGAAACTGTTGTTTACGCATGGACGACCGGTCGCAAGACCGGTCTGAGCTTGTGGACGACCGGTCGCACGACCGGTCGTAAAATGGCCAAAATCGTCCAGTGAGTTTTAAGAATTTTTCATCCTGCGATTTAATTCAATGACCGGTCGCACGATCGGTCTAAGATGTGGACGACCGGTCGTACGACCGGTCGCAGATGGTCCAGTGACTTTGCGCACACAGGCTTCTTCTGTTGAGTAGCCAGACCGGTCGGGCGACCGGTCCTAAGCTTTGGACGACCGGTCGCACAACCAGTCGTGGATGGCTTTTCTCTGTCTTCGTTTCTTCTCTCCTTTGCTTCTTTCTTCTACCCTTTCATGCTTGATCTTGTGGTCTTCAATGCTTGTATAGTAGCTCTATTTAGCCTTAAATCAGTGAAATCTCCATCTTGTCCCTACAATCACAAATCATGCATTAAAGTAGTCCTTTAAACATGTAAACCGTGCATAATGAGTGATGAATTGGGGTTAGAATATGCACAATTAAGAGCTCAACACACCCCCCAACCAGCATTTTGCTAGTCCCGAGCAAAACATGCGTGAAACAAGTTTCATTCTCCAAAACCCAACTCTCCTCTAGAAACTATTCTTCTATACATTCCAAGACACATAAGCATAAAATCAGAGAAATTAGGTGATAAAGGTTGAAAGCTTAAACTCTCAGAACATAATAAGTGTTTATATGAAATTCCCGCTGATTGATTGATAAATAGAAGAATTTGAACAAATTTAACCTAGTGTACATAGTGAAAGTTCATCTCATGAGTTTCCGGGATTATCTTCTTCATAGATCAACTAAACTATAGATCTCAAGGTGTATAGAGGAACAACAAGCCTATGACAGGAATTTGCCTTATCGTCCTTTCGACGACTTTCACACTACGTCTCATTTTCGGCTTTGGTTACGGGTAGACCATCCCCCGGTTGGTAGTAGGTAGCCCTAATCGGAATTTTCCACCATTTTTCTATCATTCCCAATTTCAGCCTTCCTTTCCTTTTTCTTTTAGATAGGATTTTTAGAAATCCATATCTTTCGTTATTTTCCCATGGACAAGGATGGACAAAGTACCCCGGCTTGGTTTCTCAATACCTTAAATCAAGGTCTAGTTAATCCACAAATCACATAATCCTTTCAAATCCTTTCAAATCGTGTAATGTGAACTAGGTGCAAAAGGTGTTCAAATTTTCTATCAATCATAAAAATAGGTGAATTCACATATAAAACCATTATATTAAGAGAAATTCAAAGCTTGCAACATCCCTCACTTCATATCTCCTCTTCTTATACTTATGCCATCTCGAATGCATAGAATCAAAGTTTTCCAAAAGAGTTTTGAATTTAAGAAAAATCAAAAAATTTCTACATCATTGCTTGAAATGTCACAAAAGCTAGCAGATTCATCATCTAAGGAATCTCTCACCCCCCAACCAAAACTTTACATTGTCCTCAATGTAAGAATGTATACAATGAATGCAACACATGAGAGCAATGCCAAAAGAAAAAGAGAGTGAGAAAGAGAGATATCACCTGAAGCATATATTTCATGGCAAGATTAGCTTTTGGAGATGAATTACTTCACAAATAAATCAACTAATCAAAGCAAATCCTAATGGGAAAGCATTCTAGAAAACTATTTAAAATCATCCTCCGTCAAGCTAGGAGATTAGTCCCAACAACTCATCCAAAAGCATAAAGTCAAGCAGAATCATTAGATGGATCAAAAGGTTTCGCAGTAAAGTCATCCAATATCCTGCTTTACAATATACATGTGTGTAATTGATCCAGATAACCCAATGAAAATCCCAAAAAGGAATTTCAGCGGGTTCCTTAATATTTTCATCACATGTATAAGAGGAGACATCATCATATTTATCAGAAAAAATATGTCTCCATTCAGATTTTCCTGGGCTTTGGTATTGCAAATATGGATCATCCCAGGGTTGGTGGAGTTCAGTGTGCATGATCCACAAAGGTGTGGAAATATGAATTGATTTCTCAGCACAAAAAGGTATTGTTTCCACATCCTTCTCTCGGCTAACGTCATATGCCGATACCGACTCAAAAAGTGTGACCATATCCCTTATCATATCATCGTTCTCATCAAGGGAGTAAGTCATATCTTCATCTAAGTGACCGGAGTAAAAAGGTGAGAGGGACTCGTCTTCCACGATAGAATTGATCATGTTTATTTCGTGGACCTCCTCTTCTTCATCCTCTTGTTGGTTGTCAATATTGAAATCATTCAACTCAGTCGTCATATTGCCAAAAGACATTTGTATGACCCCACTCCTGCAATTTATGATAGCATTTGATGTAGCTAGGAATGGGCGGCCAAGTATGACAGGAATTTGGGGGCCAATATTAACCATGGGTCTCATGTCCAAGACAATAAAGTCCACCGGGTAGTAAACTTTGTCAACTTGGACAAGAACGTCCTCAATTACCCCTCTCGGAATACAAATTGATCGGTCAGCAAGTTGTAATGTGGTTTTGGTGGGTTTTAATTCACCTAAACCCAATTGTTCATAGACCGAAAAGGGAATTAAGTTTACACTTGCCCCTAGATCAAGTAGAGCATGTTTTACCCGGTGATCTCCAATTACGCATGATATTGTCGGACAACCGGGATCTTTGTATTTCTTGGGCATCCCGTGGTTGATAATGGCACTTACATTCTCTGTCAAAAATGCCTTCTTTTGCACATGTATTTTTCTTTTCACTGTGCAGAGGTCTTTTAAAAATTTAGCATATGACGGTATCTGTTTAATGGCATCCAACAATGGGATGTTGATTTTGACTTGCTTGAAAACCTCCAAAAATTCCTGATATTTATCTTGAGGTTTGGCTGAAATCAAGCGTTGGGGGAATGGAGCAACAGGCCTATATTCTTTCAATGGCTCTTTTTCATTCATGGCAGTGCTAGGTCCATCATCCTCTTTGGAAGATACCGGATCATTAGGCGTTGAAACCTTCACCGGATCAGATTTTTCAATAATTTTACCACTTCTAAGAGTGGTGATGGCCTTAGCATGTTCCATATGTTGGTTAGAAGAACTAGGCACGCTTATTTCGCATTGTGGTTTTGTATTTGGTATGGGTTGGGCTGGAAGAATCCCTTCCTTTGCGTTTGAGCGAGCTTTGATTTCCTCCACCGAATTTTAAGCTCAAGCATTATCGTATGGTTGAATTGATTTATTTGAGCTTGTCCTTCCATGAATGCTTTCAAAGTATCATCTATAGGCATTTGAGGTGGGGCCATAGGAATTTGCATTGGGGGCCCCCTTTGAGGATTATTTTGATTAGCCATGTTTCCATTTGCCCAATTGAAGTTTGGGTTGTTTCTCCAACTAAAATTGTTCGTGTTTGAATTTGGAGTACTAAAAGGTCGTTGATAACTATTCAAAGCATTTAATTGTTCAAATAAAAGTTCTCGAAACGCATAGATTGTTGGACAATTCGGCGTTTGATGCACATTGGAAGCACAAATACCACAAATAGTTTCAACAGCCCCCCTTTGTTGGGTTGTGTCCACTTTCTTTAGTTCCATCTCCTTGACCTTTCGTGTGAGTTTAGCCACTCTAGAACCTAGATCATCTTGCTCATCTAAAACATAAATTTCTCCCTTTTCCTTGGCTTGGGGTTGTTTTGAACTTGTTGGCTTAGATGTATCCCATGCTTGTGTATTTTCAGCCAACATGTCAAAATAATCCCAAGCTTCCTCCGTTTCCTTATTCATGAACTCCCCATTGCACATCATCTCCACAAATTGGCGCATGGTTGAGTTTAATCCATCATAGAAGAAACTAATCAACCTCCACCGTTCATAGCCATGATGTGGGCATGCGTTTAATAACTCATTATACCTTTCCCAACATTGGAAAAAGTTTTCTTCTTCTTTTTGGGCAAAGTTCATTATGGCCCTTCTTAGTGCATTGGTTCGATGAGTAGGGAAGAATTTTTTAAGAAACTCCCTAGTCATCTCAGCCCATGTCCCAATAGACCTCGGCCTTAAGGAATGTAGCCATGATTTGGCCTTCTCTTTCAAGAAAAAAGGGAATAATTTGAGTTTTATTGTATCCTTGGTCACATTGTCATAGTTTATTGTGGCAATAACCTCTCCAAATTCCTTAATATGTAGATACGCACTCTCAGAGTCGAGTCCATGGAATCTAGGAAGAAGTTGGATCAACCCTGGTTTAAAATCAATATTTCCCACATTGTGAGGGAAAATTATGCAAGAGGGAGTACTCGTCCTAGCTGGTTGTAAATAGTCACGTAAAGTTCTAGGTTGAGGTACATCCCCCACTTCATTCTCATCCAATTCAGTAAGGTTTGGGGCTGGATTTTGATGTTGATTAGCCCCTTGATTTGGTTGATTTTCGGCCATCTCTCTAGTAATTTCAGGAAAATTTTGACTTTTTCTAGCACGAGGCTCTCTATCAATCCCTTCAACAATTACTCCGTCACGATTGAGTCGGTTATTAGAATCCCGAGCCCAATGTGGCATGCGAATCCAAAAAGAATGAAACAAAAAGGAAAAAGAATTCTTCCTTCCTTCCTTTACTCCTCTCTAAGACTTAAGCACAAGGTGTCTTGCAATGGCTGAGCCAGAAGCAAGGATAGAGACCGATTAATTCTCCTGGTCAATAGGGGTTCAGAGAACTCCCCACCCACTCTTTGAGTCTTTTGAGAAAAGTGCAGAAAAAGAAGAAAGAGGAATAAGATTGAGAAGAGAAATCTCTGAGCACAAGGTGATCCAAGACGGCAGAGCCGACCAATAGAAATCCAGGCGGCACAAGGCCAACCTATCAGAGATCTAAAAGGAGTCTCCACTCACTCTACAAGAGATGAATATGGTAGGAATGAGTAGGAGAAGAAGAAGAGTAAGGTTAGAATGATAAAACCTGATTTGTGACTTAAGATGCCTACTTCTTCTTCAACTTCCTAAAAATCCCTGAATTAGACCTATGTTAGAATCCTGCAAAAATCAAAACAAAGTAAGTTAGTATTTAGAAGAAAACCTACCCTAGAAAGCAAAACAAATCCTAAACCTATCTTAACACAATCTCAACTAAAAGTTATTTCAGAAAATTCTAAAAATACCGCATAGAAATCTCCGGCAGCGGCGCCAAAAACTTGTTCACTCCCCAAGTGTAGGGTTGCGAAGTAGTAATAATTCGGAAAGACCGAGTATCGTTCCCACAGAGATTTATGAATGGGTATTCTCAGATTTTGTCTAAAACAACTAGTAATTAAGATCCTTTTAAGAACTAAAGCTGGAAAATAGCAATTTGAGTTTAAACAGTGAATGTGTAAGGTAGTTTCAATCTGAAAAGGCACTAGAGCGCCAAGGATCCACTTTTGATAAGCTTCAATGCATCAACACAACTAGGTCTCTCATAACTCAATCGGAATCGAATTCATATCTCTATCCAACCGGAATATAGAGCGGTTCAATCAACAATTATCCAAAACAAGTGCTTATTCATTGATTTAATTCCCACAATAATACTCAGGCCTTGGGCACACTCAATTGTGTAGGCCAAGCCTCTTTCCAATCTAGTTGAGATTCACAACCATAGCTTTCATCAAATCCTGTCACTAGACTTGATTACAACTAATGATTAGAACTCTAATTAAATCAAAATCAATGAACAAACAACTATTTCAGATCATAGCAGAAAAATAAGAACTTTAGTTGAATGAGTTCCCACATGAAAATCAGGTCATTGTACACAAGGCAATCAAAGCGTCTACCATGCCCGGAGTCGATGATAGATCAATGAACTACACAAGCATAAACAATGCTCATAAAGTAAGCTACCAAGCTTAGAATCACTAAGAATCACATGAGCCCGGAGTCATCAAGAGATCAAAGTAAAGCCAAACTAGTACTTGATTCAAACTCATATTGAACTAACATTCATCAATTAAAACATAAAAGGAAACCTAGGTTGCATCAATCCATAAAAAACGAATCAAAAGCTTCCCCTCTTAGCCCTAGCTAAGAGGTTTTAGTTCATCTCTAACATCCTTGAACTAGAAGCCTCTAAAAACATAAAAAAAATACTAAAACAGGAAGAAAACTAGAAACTCGAAGTAGAATCCGTCTCCTAAGCAATCCTCACGTCCTAGCATGCTTTGGTATGAAGGGAAGAAGTCCTTTTATAGCTTGGAGGTGTCCATTACGCAAGAAACTTCCAGATTGCGCGTAAACTTACGCACTTGCGCAGAGAATTTCAGAGCCCGATTTAGAAACTGCTGTTTACGCATGGACGACCGGTCGCACGACCAGTCTGAGCTTGTGGACGACCGGTCGCACGACCGGTCGTAAAACGGCCAAAATCGTCCAGCGAGTTTTAAGAATTTTTCATCCTGCGATTTTAATTCAATGACCGGTCGCACGACCGGTCTGAGATGTGGATGACCGGTCGTACGACCGGTCGCAGATGGTCCAGTGACTTTGCGCACACAGGCTTCTTCTGTTAAGTAGCCAGACCAGTCGGGCGACCGGTCCTAAGCTTTGGACGACCGGTCGCACGACCGGTCGTGGATGGCTTTTCTCTGTCTTCTTTTCTTCTCTCCTTTGCTTCTTTCTTCTACCCTTTCATGCTTGATCTTGTGGTCTTCAATGCTTGTAAAGTAGCTCTATTTAGCCTTGAATCAGTGAAATCTCCATCTTGTCCCCACAATCACAAATCATGCATTAAAGTAGTCCTTTAAACATATAAACCGTGCATAATGAGTGATGAATTGGGGTTAGAATATGCACAATTAAGAGCTCAACAACCGGTCGTTCGACCGGTCCGATTGTTTGCAGAAGAAGAAGTTTTTCACAGAGGCCACTGGACCATTCACGACCAGTCGTGCGACCGGTCCTTGAATTAAAATTTTAAATCAGAATTTTGGCAAAACTCTCTGGACTAAAAAGTGACATTTTGCGACCAGTCGTGCAACCGGTCGTCAGGGAGCTCAGACCGGTCGTGCGACCTGTCGTCTGCGTAATAAAGCTTCTCAGTGAAGCTCCGAAATTTTCTGCGCAGTGCGTAACCTTACGCAATTTCTGGATGTTTCCGACGCAAGGGGCTTCCACACTATAAAAGGACACCTAGGGGCTCTTCCTAGGTCATCATAGAAGCTAAGGAAGGTCTTGGGAGAGGACAGAAGTCGTCGTGGAGCGTCAGCAACCCTCCAATTTCTGATTTTTATAGTTTTTATGCTTTTTATTATGAGTTCTAGTTGTAGTATGACAATGCTTGGCTAGAATCTCTCAGCTAAGGCTGAGAGGTGAAGCATGTAGCTAATTTCATGTTTGATCCAGTTTAATTCAAGTAATTTCAATTCAAGTTTGGATTGTTATTTATTTTAGTCCCTTGAATTGGTAGTTTGAGATGTTTTATGAGAGTTCATGTGCTCCGGACATGGATTCCTTGCAATTCTCTGAGATTATCATATTGTGTTTGCTTAGGTTCGAATTATGGTAACCCTTGAGCAAGCCATAGTCCATAGGCATGGCTGTTACTCCGAAGGCTATGATTTCGAATCCTACATGTGTTGAATGGGACTAGAACTTGGAAGTTTAGCTTGAATAGAATTGAATGTGTTTGAATGCTTTATTTTCCAACTAGATGAGAGATAGGACTTCAAATCTAGTTGTGTTCTATACTTGGATTGATTGGATTGACATGGGATTGCTACAAGTGGATCCTTGAATGCCTTAGTCCTTTAAATTACTGATTTTCCATTAAGTTACTGTTTTAGTTTAATTACTTAATTGAGTCCTATTTCTTGCAAAATTGAGCTGCTGGAATAGTTTGAAAGTTGTTTCCAATTCCCTGTGGATCGACCTCGGTCTTACCGAGTTTTATTATTACATCGCGGCCTTACACTTGAGGCGAGCGAACATCCACTATCATGGGTTCTTCAGCGCATTGAAAATTCTGATTGGGAGGACCCATTTTTAATCAAGTACAACCCAATTCAGAACTTGAGGAGAAATCTTTTTGCTGCTCTTATCTCCTCCTTACATGCGTGTGGTGCACACTATGATTGGACCTTAATGAAGAAATGCACCCATGTGTACATTCGAGCAGGACTTTGGATGGTCCTCATGAGAAACCTATTGAAATTCATGAAGATCTTGCTCAAATTTGATCATGTAGTCAATCGGACTAATCAAAGGTAGGTAGGTAGGTTAGGATTTCTTTTCTACATTTAAGATTGAATAAGTCTCATCGAGACAATGGAAGATGCTAGGATTGATCAACTTGCTACCTCATGTACTCTCATTCACTCTCCTTTGTTTTATGTCATTGCTCTCATGTCATGCATATTGCATATCTTATTACATTGAGGACAATGTAAGATTTTGGTTGGGGGGTGAGTTCCTTAGGTGAATCTACTAGCTTTTATGACATTTCGAGCAATTATGTAGAAATTTTTCGATTTTTCTGAAAATTCAAAACTCCTTTATAAAACCACGTTTATATGCACTTGAGATGTCATAAGTATGAAAGGAAGAAAGATGTAGTGAAATGAGTTTGAAACTCTTAAAGAACTTGTAACATGATGGTTTTCTAATTGGATTCCCCTATTGATTTGATTAATAGAAAAATTGAAACACTTTTATACCTAGTTCACTTTACATGATTCTCATGTTTTGAAAGGATTATGTAGATTTGTAAATTAGCTAGGTTTATATTTGAGGTGTTGAGAAACCAAGCCTGGGTACTTTGTCCATCCTTGTCCATGGGAAAATAACGAAAGATATGGATTTCTAAAAATCCTGTCTAATGTGTATGAAAAGGAAATGAAGGATGAAAATATGGGAATAATTAAAAATATGGTGGAAAATTCTGAAAAGGGCTACCTATTACCAATCGGGGGATGGTCTACCCGTAACCAAAGCCGGAAATGGGACGTAGTGTGAAAGTCATTGAAAGGACGGTAAGGCAAATTCCTGTCATATGCTTGTTGTTGATTTGTACACCTTAGATCCTTAATTTAGTCGATCTATGAAGAAGATAACCCCGAAAATTCATGAGATGAACATTCACTATGCACATTAGGTTAAATTTGTTTGGATTCTTCTATTTATCAATCAATCAGCGGGAATTCCATATGAACACTTGTTATATTTTTTGGAAGTTTAAGGTCTCAACTTCTATCACTTAGTTTTGTTGATTTTTGTACTTGCATGTCTAGGAGTGTATATAAACATAGTTTCCAAAGAAGTGTTGGGTTTGGAGAATGAAACTTGTTTCACGCATGTTTTGCTTGGGACTAGCAAAATGCTGGTTGAGGGGGTGTGTTGAGCTCTTAATTGTGCATATTCTAACCCCAATTCATCACTCATTATGCATGGTTTTCATGATTTAAAAAGACAAATCTAATGCATGAATTTGTGATTGTAGGAATGAGAGTTAGGCTTCACCATTCGGATACTTAAAGGCCCGTCTTACATGCTTTGAAGACCAAAGAATAAAGGATAAAAGGCGGAGCAAAGCGGCAATGAAGATGGAGGATGAAAAGATGAAAAATCTATAATTTTCATGCCTGACCGGCTGGCCGGCCAAACAGCCCAGAAACAACAATTTTGCTGTCCAATGTTTATGAAGGCCAATCGGTCAGCTGGTGGGTTGGCCAGTGTAGTAAAATGTCCAGAGAGTTGGGCTTCTTTTCGCTCAAGCTCCGGCCGGCCGGCCAGGGGGGTCCGACCGGTCGACCAGTGTCCTGATTGCACTAGGATGTTTCCAAATCTGGATTTCGTTGCGCAAGAGCGGTACTTCTCCACAAATTCTCAGATTTCTTCTATAAAAGGCTACCTCCACTCTCTTCCTAAAGCATCTAGCAACGTGGGGAGCAAATGATGCAAGACCTAGGAGGCTTCCTAGCTTCCTACAACTAGTTTTCTTCTTCTTCTAGTTCTAGTTCTAGTTTGTTTTTATGCTTTTCGTTAGCTAACCTCTTAGCTAGAACTAAGAGGTGAAGCTTATAGCTTGCTTAGATGTTTTAATTTATTTTATTGGTTTCAAGTTTGGATTTAATTAGGAATAATGGTTTTTGGTAAATAACCCCTTCTTTACCTACGAAATTTGAATTTCGTTGACATTTGTCACTTTTATCAAGGAAATTTTTCCTTGGTAAAAGCGAAGTAGTTTTTAGCAACAAAATTTGCATTTGGTCTGGAAAAGTGTGTTATTATTGAGAAAATTCATTTCCTCAGTAAAATTTTCATTCGGTATAGATCATTTTTCTTGTAGTGTCTTATCCTATAATGATCTAAAAAAAATAGATGGATGTTGTGGATATAAGAAATGCATCATTGTGGGCCCACGCAAATTTCGACTTGGCACATTCCCAGGACATAAGAAAACCAGAAGTGTTGACGAGTCAAACTTCCATGGTCCCATATTGTTATCTATATCAGGTCCACATTGTCCATCCATTTTTCCATATCATTTTAGGGCATGAGACTAAATAGAGGCAGATCCGTGTCTCAAGTGGACCACACTACAGGAAAGAGTGGGAATTAGACACATTGTTAACGTCAGATTTTGTAACTGGATCCTCCGGACGTTCACCTTCTCTCCACCAGAGATTTCCCCCCGCCAAACCTGAAAGAAGACAGACAGCAACTAAGGGTGGCTGGGGTCCAGCCGTTAGCCCTCCGATGCTTAAGTCAGACCAAAGCAAGAAGAAGAGTAGCCAGACAAAACGGGACAGAGATCGAATATTGTGTGTACCTTTCCCCTAATGGAGTCATCCCTTTATATAGATCTGAAATGGTTCAATCTGTTACGCAAGATATCGAGATCCCGCTGATCTCGTGTACGATACTGAGATCTTGCTGATTTCGTGGGATAAAATCCTCATCTTTAGAGACGAGATCCAACCCAATGACTTATTTCGGCAATCACGTTCCTTGATGGCAATCCCTTGAGATCAGGAACCACCAGAGAAGATAAGCCTAAAAACCGACCTATACGGGCTGCCGGTAGGCGTAGTAATAGCGATGATTTCTCATGTAGAGCTGGAAACCGTAGTTGGAGTCATAGCCAGTGAAAAAGGAAGGAGATGCCGACAAGACGGAAACCACCGAACTGGGTGTAACCCTACCTGGCCTCGCAGAGGGATTTGACAAGCTGCTCGACGGGAATCGGGTGCGGGTACTGAAGGATAAGAGATGTAGCCGCAGAAAAGCTGTTCGCATTGTTGGAACATGGTCGCGAGTCCAAGTGCTCACTCATTTTGACGTAACACCTTTCAACGACTTGTGAGAAGGTTTGCTCGCTGTTCACGAAGGGAACCTTTGTTTTATCTGACCATCGGCTATAGGAGCTCGAAACCTTGCGAATAGGTGCTCCGTATTTATCCATCCTACGACTCTCGAGCATATGATTTCGAGAGTCGGATGAACATCCCGCGCTTACCCAATCTGCGGCTTGTGATCAGATGATCTCGAGAGTCGGATGGGCCTCCTACACTTACCCGATCTACGACTCTCGATCAGATGATCTCGAGGGTCCAATGGGTACTTCCGTATTTCCCCGATCTGCGACTCTCGCTCAGATGTTCTCGAGAGTCGAATGGGCGTCCGTGTACGATGTTAATAGCTGAGTTGATCTCCCTTATTTTGCCTATAACAGATGCCTCCCAAGTCCTTGCCGCCAAGAATTTTGAAGGGAAGGACTTAGCTCATTACCACACGTAACCGCCCGCTGCCTTTATCGAGAACGGAACCTCACATGATGGGCTGGAATTAATGAGCGCCAGCTTTCCGCTGTCTTTCCGCAGACAGAAAATGAAGGGGCGCTCGCCACGTGTTTGAGGAGTTAATGGGCGTGCCTGCTCGAGTGCTGCGCCGAAGGAGGGACTGCCACGTGCCATCAGATACGGTGGAATGATTGCCTATAAAGATACGGAGTCCGCCATTTCTTTGATTTTCTACAGAAGCTTTTCGAAAGGAACTTGCAGTCTTCTCTTTCCATTCTTCTTCCTCCGGTGCTCCTTTTCTTTCTTTCTGTTTTTTGGTATACTTCCTTTTTTCTTTTCCTTCTTTTGTTTTTATCTTCTCATGGCTGGGAACTCTGACGAGACCACTGTCCCTCTCGGTGATGCCACTCCGGAATCCTCTGCCTCCAGCAGTGCGAGGGTTCCGGCAGGGAGATATACAGCAGCCGGATACCCTTCCGTTTTATCGGAGGACCGGCTGGCTGAGTTACGGGAGAGATACCTGATCCCCGACTCAGTCACTCTCCGCTTGCCCAGAGATGGAGAGACACCAGACTCCCCCCCCCCCCCCCCCCCCCCCCCCCCCCCCCCAGGATGCGTAGCTTTTTATGAGTACCAGCTTATCCTGGGGGTACGCCTCCCCCTCCATCCCTTCATCCGCGATGTTCTCCGGTGTTACAAGATTGCCCCCGGGCAACTCATCGTGAACGGGTGGAGGGTAGTTCTGGGCTCCTTTGCCCTCTGGGCTCAGGCCGGCAACGGGGAACTCACGGCGGAGGAGTTCCTCCGTATGTTCCGTCTGAAGAAAGCTCCCTCCAGCGAAGGCTGGTATTATTTGTGTTATTGGCACCGGGATAACTTCGTGTTGGGGAAGCCCTCCTCGAACTATCCCGGCTGGAGGAAGCGGTGGTTCTATGCTTCCGGGAACTGGGAGTCTCCCTCCAGGGGTCCAGGAGTGACCCGATTTTTCTGTGAAGGTAGGCACAATCCCGCATTGTGCAGTTTCTCCAGTTAGGTTTTTAGAATTTTTGCTTCATTTGACCCCTGTTTGTGCTCGTAGGTATCCCGGCCTTGAGAAAACCAAATTTGAAGGGAGGGATCAACGAGAAAATTGTAAAGGTGTACAAGGTGCCTGTTGGTGACAGGCATATCGAGGCTTGCCTGTCTCCCTCGCGACTTGATGCAGCGGGCTTAATTTCCAGAAGAGAGGTTGAGATGACGAAGGCTGGAGAGAAGAGGGGTCTGTTGCCCCGACTGAAGGGCACAGGCTCCAAGAGGCAGAAGAGAACACCTGCCGAACCATCTCAATCATCCATCCGCACGGGTAGCGATCAGCCTGCCCTTCCCGCGAGCATGGCGAGGGCGCCGGCTGGGCCCACTATTCCCTCACTGGTGGTCGCACCTGGACCGCCAGTGATTAACATTGCTGACAATTCCCCGGATGGGGTGGGGTCCGGCTGCCCCCCGGCTGAAGAGGCTTGAGAGCAGATAGAGCCTTAAGAGCCGACTCCTGCTCGCGAACTGATCCCTGCTGCCGAGCAGGGACCTGCTCGCAAGTCAATGCCTCCACCTCGCGAGCAGGCCGGGTTGGTCGTTGCCCAACCGTCACGGAGCGGGACGTATTCTATTCCCCGCCACCTCCATCCAGTATGTAAATTTTTATTTGAGAACGTCCCTCCTCATGCCTTCGGCTCTCTTCCCGAGCCAAGCCCTGAGAACCTTTTCCTCGAAGCGGGGGTGAGGATGGTTCAGGTAAGACCTTGTCAAGACCTGCTTTAATCTGTTATTACATTCCAGAATTCTTTCTCACATTTTTCATCACTTTTGCAGGGCTTAGATCTTATCCTGCGAACGAGGCGTGATATCGTTGCCGCCCGTCGCACGATAGATGAAGCTGAGGGGAAGAGGACTGCCTTAGAGAAGGCAGTTCAAGGAAGAGATCAGCTGCTCAAGTCCCGTGAGGCGGTGATCGCGAAGAGAGATGAGGAAAAGAAGATCCTCATCGAGAAAATCCAAGTCCTGACCGACAGGTATCAGGCCTTGGACTCAGACTTCGTGAAGCTCACGGGTTTGAAGGAGAAGGCTGGAGAGAGAGGGAGATCTTCCGCCAAGATAAGATCTCGTTGGAGGAGCAGTTCGCGGAGGCCAGGTCGCAGCTCAAGGAGGCCTACGACAACCTGACCAAGGAGCGCACCGCTCTTGCACAGCTCAAGGACGACTCGATCCACTGGGACGAGGAGAAAGTCGCCCTTGTAAAAATGCTCTCGGAGGAAGGTCCTCGGGCGATTTCCGAGTTCCGGACTTTGCAGCTATATGACGACGAAAGGTACGAGTCATATGATGCTGGTCGCGACTTTGCGCTAAGAGTAGTGCAACGAATGATCCCATCCTTCGATATGGGGGAGTTTGGTCGAGTCGCGACTATCATAGCTGCCGAAGAGCAAGCTGCTACTGAGAACGAGGTGACTGAAGCCACGCAGGCTGAAGGGGCTCTAGAAATGGGCCCTGAAGTCGAGAGCACAGCTCCTCCTCCAAGAGATTGATTTTCTTTGTTTTCCTCTCTTGTATTCGCAAGCAGATATTGTAAACATTTATCATCAATGAAAAAATATTTTTGGAAGTGTTGTCCTCGTTTACTCTTTCCCTTTCACGCAATGAATGCCTTCTCGTTTTTGTTTACTTTCTTTTCATGCACTGAATGCCTTGTTGCAATGAGTTATGCTCAACCCGGGGGGTCGTAGCGACCATGCCCTCGTGGAGATAGACTGATCTATCGATTGAGAGAATGTGCTCAATCCGGGGGGTCGTAGCGACCATGCCCTCGTGGAGATAGACTGATCTATCGATTGAGAGAACGTGCTCAATCCGGGGGGTCGTAGCGACCATGCCCTCGTGGAGATAGACTGATCTATCGATTGAGAGAACGTGCTCAATCCGGGGGTCGTAGCGACCATGCCCTCGTGGAGATAGACTGATCTATCGATTGAGAGAACGTGCTCAATCCGGGGGGTCGTAGCGACCAAACCCTCGTGTAGATAGACTGATCTATCGATTGAGACTCCAAGTTTGCCTCCAGGTTTACCAAGGGTGTGAAGGTCATCCATAAAATAGAAATGCGACCATCCTGGGTGAATTTAACCCTACCAAAGGCAGGCGATTGGCCAAGGGATTGTATGCATCCTCTTCAGGGCTATTCAGATCCAAGTTAATGGAGTAGCGACCAAAAGATATCTTTCGCTTTATTCATAAAAAGTTGTTTATGAACTACACCAAATCTAGGGGTAGTACCGTAGCAAATGCTCCACGTGCTAAGGGCGACGTACGGGCTTCCCTTGCATGTCTTCAAGATAATAAGTACCGGGTCACACAATCCTGACAACCCGATATGGGCCTTCCCAATTTGGATCCAACGAACGAGCGGGAACTCCGAGTTTTTGCCTTAGGACCAAATCTCCGGGCTGGAAGGATCTAGGCCGAACCCTAGCATTTCGATAACGAGCAATACGTTGTTGATATGCTGCCACTCGTACTTGGGAAGCATTTCTTCGTTCTTCCAAGAGATCGAGATGAAGTCGGAGGTTTTCCTGATTACTCGGGGAGTCATACTGCTCGATCCGATACGAGGGCACTTGAATTTCCACTGGTACCACTGCGTCGACGCCAAAAGCTAAGGAGAAAGGGGTTTCTCCTGTTGATGTACAAGCCGTGGTTCTATACGCCCATAATACTTCTGGCAGAAGTTCTGGCCACATCCCTTTACATTCCCCTAGCTTGGTCTTTAAATGGTGCTTGATGATCTTATTCACTGCCTCGACCTGCCCATTTGCCTGAGGATGATATGGAGAAGTACGGAGATTACGTATCTTCCATTTTTCACAAAATTCATCAAAAGCTACGTTGTCGAACTGCGTTCCATTATCGGTAATTATGGTATGAGGGAGTCCGAAGCGGCATATGATATTTCTCCATATGAACTTGGTAGTTTGTTTCTCAGTAATCTTGGCCAATGGTTCTGCCTCGGCCCATTTGGTGAAGTAATCAACCGCTACGATCGCGAACTTATTTTGTCCCTTGCCCATGGGCAAGGGTCCAATGATATCGACCCCCCACTGAGCGAAAGGCCAAGGGCTGTCAACTGGAGTCATCCGTTCGGAAGGTACATGGGGTATAGGTGAATATCACTGGCACTTGTCACATTTTTTAGAAAATTCAATTGCATCTGCTTTCATAGTGGGCCAATAATATCCTTGCCTCATCGCTTTATATGCTAGGGATCGTCCCCTGGGATGGTTACCACATGCCCCCTGGTGTACTTCATCTAGAACACGAAGTGCTTCTTCTGGATGAAGACACCTTAAATAAGGCAAGGAAAAGCTTTTGCGCAACAATATTCGGTCCTGTAAAGTATACCTGGCAGCCCGGAGACGAATTTGCCTTGCAGCTTTCTTGTCTTCTGGTAGATGTCCATCTCTGAGATAAAGGATGATAGGATCCATCCAGCATGGAGATGATTGTACAGATATTACATGCTCGAGAGTCGCTTGGTCGATACTCAGGTTCTGACGATGCTCGATGGGGATCGAATGTGATAACTCAGATTCTGGTGCAGAAGCGAGCTTTGCCAAGGAATCAGCAAGTTGGTTCTTCTCGCGAGAAATATGAATTATTTCATAGGTCTTCAGTTTTGCGAGTAGGATGAGGACACGAGACTTGTAGAAGGCCATCCTTTCTTCTTTGGTCTCGAATTCACCAAGGACTTGGTTAACAATGAGCTGGGAGTCGCTATGAATTAACAGATTCTGAACTGCAAGGACAATGTCCAGTTCAAGGCCAACGATCAGGGCCTCATATTCTGCTTCATTATTTGAGACGCGAGATTCGAAACGCAGAGCATATTGAAAATGTGACCCGTCGGGAGCCACTAAAATCAGGCCCGCTCCGCTACCAGTGGCCCGTGTCGACCCGTCCACGAAGAGTGACCAAGGAGGCTGGTCGCTGGTCATGGTATTATCTTTGGAGGAGTATGTGAATTCGATGATGAAGTCAGCCACGGCCTGGCCCTTTACTGCGGTCCTAGGACAATGAGATATCGTGCTCACTGATCTCGACCGCCCATTTAGTTAACCGTCCGGAAGCCTCAGGTTTTTGAAGGACTTGTCGTAGCGGGTGATTCGTCGGTACTAAAATAGCGTGGGCTTGAAAATATGGTCGCAGTTTTCGAGCTGCCGTGACTAAGGCTAGGGCCAGTTTCTCCATATCAGAATACCTAGTTTCTGCATCAACCATTGCTCGACTGACATAATAAACGGGCCTCTGCACCCCGGAATCTTCTCTTATTAAAGCGGCGCTAACGGCCGTAGTGGACACAGAGAGATAAAGAATGAGTTGCTCATGTGCTACAGGTTTAGATAAAATGGGGGGTGTGCTCATGTATAGCTTCAATTGTTGAAAGGCTTCCTCACATTGTGGCGTCCATTTCCAATCAGACTTGGCCGTTGCACGAAGGAGTTTGAATAATGGTAAACACTTGTCTGATGCTGGCGAGGTGAACCTTTTTAACGATGCGATGTGACCAGCCAGACGCTGGACGTCCTTCAGAGTGGTGGGAGATTTCATCTCTATCAATGCTTTTATCTTCTCAGGATTTGCCTCAATTCCGCGTTGGCCAACCATGAACCCGAGAAATTTCCCTACAGACACACCGAACGCACATTTTTCTGGGTTCAATTTCATTTGATACCTCCTCATTAGGTCGAAGGCTTCTCGAAGATCAGAAATATGATCATCTTCTATAGTGCTTTTCACGAGCATGTCATCAACATAGACTTCCATATTCCTACCAATTTGAGCAGCGAATATTTTGTTGACGAGACGTTGATAAGTGGCCCCTGCATTTTTAAGACCAAATGGCATTACCTGGTAACAATATAATCCCCGGTCTGTGATGAAAGCGGTGTGCTGGCTATCAGGTGGGTGCATCATGATCTGGTTGTAACCAGAATAAGCATCCATAAAACTAAGCAGTGCATGTCCAGCTGTTGAGTCGACCAACTGGTCGATCCGCGGTGTCGGGAAGCTATCTTTGGGACATGCTTTGTTCAAGTCTGAATAGTCGACGCACATTCTCCATTTGCCATTAGCTTTCCGGACGAGAACTACGTTCGCGACCCACTCTGGATAGTCAACTTCTTTTATGAAATTGACCGTGAGTAGCTTTTCAACTTCAGCTTTGATCGCCATTTGCCTTTCTGCAGTGAAGGCTCGTCGACGCTGGTGTACGGGTTTATGCTTTGGATCGATATTGAGACGATGTACGATGACGTTGGGGTCGATGCCTGGCATATCTTTATGAGACCAAGCAAACACGTCCTGATATTCAGTGAGGAAACGGACCAAATCTCCACGGTGGACACTGGTTAAAGAGGATCCAATGTACACGATTTTAGACAGGTCGTCTTTGATCAAATGAATCGCCACTGTTTCCTCCCCAGGAGTTCCTGATTGGAGAGCATTCTCTCTCGGATCCAACGAAGTGTTGGTGGAGAAGGTGGGTGAACCTTGTTTTATCTCCATAACGGGTGTTGCTTGAGCCTTCTTCCGGTCCTGTAGGGCTATCTGATAGCAAGACCGTGCCTCCTGTTGACTTCCTCGCACGACCCCGATACCGTTTGGGGTAGGGAATTTGACACACAGATATGAAAGGTACAAGGCTGCCCCGACCTTAGTAAGAGACGGCCGCCCTAAAATGGTGTTATACGCTGATTTTCGGTCCACCACGAGGAAATTTATGAAGATGGTGGTCTTCGCTGGACTTTCTCCGAAAGTAACTGGGAGATCAATGCTTCCTTCAGGTGTTACTACCTCACCTCCGAAGCCGACGAGGGGGGTCGAAACTGGTTTGAGCAGGCTTCTGGCAAGTGCCATTTTGTTGAAAGCCTCCAAGTATAGAATATCGGCTGAGCTGCCTGTATCCACCATAATTCGATGTGTCAGATAGTTTGATACCTTCAATGTGACTACGATGGAGTCTTCGTGAGGGAAATGAATTCCCTTTGCATCTTCGAGAGTGAAGGAAATTGGAGGATGGCTGGTGTTCGACGAGCTAGACGTCTGTTCCAGCCAATAGATTTGCTGGGGTTCTTTGGACGCCTTTCGAGCGTATGCTTTTCTGGAAGCTTGAGAATCGCCCCCGCAAGCTGGTCCTCCGATGATGGTGCGAATTTCCCCCGTAGGCTCAGCGTCCTCTTGGTCAGTTTGATGATGAGGTTGTTCCTTTTGGCGAGACGAGGTGTTCGCCCTTTCTGGTGATCGATTTTTACGAGCAACATAATCCTGGAGATGGCCTTTTCGAATAAGAGCTTCGATATGGTCCCGTAGAGAGATGCAGTCCTGGGTTCTATGCCCATGATCTTTGTGGAAGTAACAGAACTTGCTCTTGTCTCTCTTCTCGGGATCGGATTTGATCTTTGCAGGCCACTTCACATATGGCTTGTGTTTAATCTCCATTAGAACCTTTTCATGAGACCGATTAAGAGGAGTGTAGTTATGATATTTACCGGAATAAGGCTTCTTGGGAGAACGTTCGCGTTGATCACGACGATATTTTTTATCTGTAGGAGAGGCTCCTTCTGGCTTGCGTTTCTTACCCTGTGCTCCATGGCGTGTCAATGCGACTTCTTCTGTGTTGATGTCAGATTTTGTAACGAGATCCTCCGGCTTTCCTCCTTCACTCCAACCGGGTTTTTCACCACCAAACCTGAAACAAGATAACAAATAAGGGTGGCTGGGGATCAGCCGTTAGCCCTCCGATGCTTAAGTTAGGCCACGGGAAGAAGAGAAGCCAGGCAAAACAGGACCAAGAATGAATGATGTGTGCGTACCTGCTCTTAATGGAGCCACCCCTTTATATAGATCTGAAGCAATCCAATCTGTTACGGGAGATGTCGAAATCCCGTTGATGTCGCCTACGATACTGAGAATTTGCTGATTTCATGGGATAAGATCCTATCTTTTGAGTCAGATCCAACCCAATGACTCATTTCAACAATCACGCCCCTTGATGGTAATCCCTTGAAATCCGGCTGGAAGCCGTAGTTGGAATCATAGCCTCCGAAAAGGAAGGAGACGCCCGATTAGTTGGGGACCACCGAACTGGAAGCGGCCCTACTTGGTGTCGCGGAGGGATTGAACAAACCACTCGACGGAACCAGGTGCTGGAAGAAGAAGACCAAAAAGTGAAGACTCAAGACTATTCTGATGTCGGGAGCTGCTCGTGTCAGGGATGATCGCTTTCGTGATGTGCGACCCCTCTTGACGAGCCCGAGCAGAGCTGCTCGCATCCGGGAGATGCGACCCCTTCTGCAGAGCACGAGCCGAGCTGCTCGCATCCGGGATACGCGACCCCTTCTGAAGAGCACGAGCCGAGCTGCTCGCATCCGGGATACGCGACCCCTTCCGAAGAGCACGAGCCGAGCTGCTCGCATCCGGGATACGCGACCCCTTATCGCGAGCACGACCTGGACTCCTCGCATTCATATGGTCGCGACCCTTCACTTCTTGTCAGACTATATTTGCCTACAACATTCTGCATTGATATATTTCTGAGCTTTGGCTTGGAACTCTGCCATAGTTTTTGGAGGGCTCTTGTCTAAAGCAAACCTAAATTTCTCGCTCGTTATTCCGGCTATGAGGGCTGCAAGGCCTTTTTCTTCGGTATAACCTTCAGTTTGAACGGCTTCAGCTGTGAACCGTACTGTGAACTCTTTTATCGTTTCCCCATGCTGCTGTTTTAGATTCATTAGATGGGAGGCTGGCTTCTTGATGCGGATGCTTCCCATGAATTGAGAAAGGAATATCTCCGATAACTGAGAAAAGGAGCTGATGGAACGAGGCTTTAATCCTCGGAACCACGTACGAGCTGCCTCCTTTAATGTCAGGGAAAAAGCCCTACACATGATTTCTGAACCATGTCCCTCCAACTCCATGAGGGACCTGTATGTTTTCAGATGTTCAAGAGGGTCGCCAATACCTGTGTACGGGGTGATAACAGGCGTTCGATACTTTCTGGGTAACGGTGCTTCCATAACCTCGCTGGTGAAGGGGGACTCGGATTGATGTATGCAGATGGCCGATTTGCCTGGTATCGTTGTTCCATGATATCAAAACGATCATGGATTCTTTTGAGATCTCTTTCCCATGGTAGGGTATAGCTAGATGTTTCGGCGGTGGAGCCCTGCGGTTGAGGCTGTCGAGACGAACTAGAATGTATAGAATGTGGAGACGGCACAGGGAGATGGCTGCCAAGTGGTGGGACCTGTGGTTCGTCCATAGAATGTCTAGATGCCACTGGTATGGGCTGCGGTGGTAACCCTTCAGAGGCTTGTCTCTGCGGTTCAGGGAAATGCTGATCAAGCCGATTTGACAGCACCTGAACTCCGGCGTTTAGAGTCAGGAGGGTATTTCCGAGGAACCGCAAGACATCGTCTTGATTTTCAGAAGCCTTCAATAATGGATTTGTTGATGGCATATTCGGGGCTCCTTGAGGGATGTTCGTCGAGGCAGGTGGAAGGGTAGGTACGGATTCCGTCTCATCGGGCGGCGATGGTGCCTACCTTGAAGTCGAAGGATGAACAGCCTTTTTAGGAGGCATCGCGGAAGGATTTTGATCGGTAGAACGATTGATTCCAATGATCAAGTCGTTCCCACAGACGGCGCCAAACTGTTAACGTCAGATTTTGTAACTGGATCCTCCGGACGTTCACCTTCTCTCCACCAGAGATTTCCCCCCGCCAAACCTGAAAGAAGATAGACAGTAACTAAGGGTGGCTGGGGTCCAGCCGTTAGCCCTCCGATGCTTAAGTCAGACCAAAGCAAGAAGAAGAGTAGCCAGACAAAACGGGACAGAGATCGAATATTGTGTGTACCTTTCCCCTAATGGAGTCATCCCTTTATATAGATCTGAAATGGTTCAATCTGTTACGCAAGATATCGAGATCCCGCTGATCTCGTGTACGATACTGAGATCTTGCTGATTTCGTGGGATAAAATCCTCATCTTTAGAGACGAGATCTAACCCAATGACTTATTTCGGCAATCACGTTCCTTAATGGCAATCCCTTGAGATCAGGAACCACCAGAGAAGATAAGTCTAAAAACCGACCTATACGGGCTGCCGGTAGGCGTAGTAATAGCGCTGATTTCTCATGTAGAGCTGGAAACCGTAGTTGGAGTCATAGCCAGCGAAAAAGGAAGGAGACGCCGACAAGGCGGAAACCACCGAACTGGGTGTAGCCCTGCCTGGCCTCGCAGAGGGATTTGACAAGCTGCTCGACGGGAATCGGGTGCGGGTACTGAAGGATAAGAGATGTAGCCGCAGAAAAGCTGTTCGCATTGTTGGAACATGGTCGCGAGTCCAAGTGCTCACTCATTTTGACGTAACACCTTTCAACGACTTGTGAGAAGGTCTGCTCGCTGTTCATGAAGGGAACCTTTGTTTTATCTGACCATCGGTTATAGGAGCTCGAAGCCTTGCGAATAGGTGCTCCGTATTTATCCATCCTACGACTCTCGAGCATATGATCTCGAGAGTCGGATGAACATCCCACGCTTACCCAATCTGCGGCTTATGATCAGATGATCTCGAGAGTCGGATGGGCCTCCTACACTTACCCGATCTACGACTCTCGATCAGATGATCTCGAGGGTCCAATGGGTACTTCCGTATTTCCCCGATCTGCGACTCTCGCTCAGATGTTCTCTAGAGTCGAATGGGCGTCCGTGTACGATCTTAATAGCTGAGTTGATCTCCCTTATTTTGCCTATAACACACATACCATTAAAAACTTCTTGGAGTGCCATAAGGCTCTTATAAAGATGATATTTGTGACTTCCCTTCATCTGTGTGACAGGTTAGATGCAAATAAACCTCACGATAGACTCTAAGAAGGTTTCCACAGTAGTCATCCAATCCCTACTTCTTTCAGAGGTGTGGTATGCTTGAGCTTTAGATGTGTCTTATTTTAGGGCTCATGCTTTAGAATGATCTGAAAAAATTGATAGACGATGTGGCTCTAACAAAAAAATCATGGTGGGATGGTGTAGATCTAACACATGAAATCATGGTAGGGCTAGAGAAGCTCCACACGTTAAATGTTTCGTTGTGTAATACACAATGTATTGTGTGATAAGTAATGTATTCAGGAGGGAAAATCGGTATACTTTGTGAACTGCTAGCAGCAGCAATGACAGGGACCAATGAGAAGCAAAGGCACAAATTTTCCATGTGCCTTCAATACAGACAATCCATACTCATTTTATTAATTCTCATCATAGATATTTTCTACATTGTAGATTAAGGATTATCTTTGAGGAAGAAGACAGTGAGCTTAGCACCCTTACTAGGGGTTTCAATGGGCCTGGTTAGGGCTTGGCCAAGCTTTCTCCAACTCTAGCCCGCCTCTCTCAACATATGCCCAAACTCGGCCTGGGCCTGTGACAGGCCATAATAGTCTAGCTCGAGCCCGGCCCGAGATAGATAGAAATGCAAGGTCTGGCTTGAACCCAACCCAACCTGAGCCTGACCTTTCACATAGAGAGAGAAATTATCCTTTGCTCCCACACTTTTCTATATATGAAAAGAAATCAGCAACACTATAAAGAATAAAAGGAGCTTTAGGAAAAATATGTGTAAAATTGAAATTTTGAAAGGACAAAAAATATTTAAATTTAAAAAAAATATATTCGGGTCGGGCCGGGCTGACGGGTTTTGAACAGTCTAGTCCAAGTCCGGCCCATTTGAAAAACGGACTTATATTTTGGGCTCGAACCTGACCCGCGGGCCTAATACTCTAGTCCAAACCCGGCCCAAGGCGGGGCCAGTCTGGTCCATTGACCCTAAACCCTTACCCTCCCACCCCCACCCCCACCCCCACCCGCAACAATTACATCCATAAAAAGACTCATTTAGAAAGATTTCAACTGATCACCATAATTTTTGAGCCATGTATCATCCACATTGTTTGACCCTAGATGGGCCATGCGAATCACCTGATAATGGACACTCCTAGAACCATCCATGAAAAAATGCAAGAGGGGCCGCACATGGAATGAAAAAACAAACTTCGTATAAATCGATGGCCCATGTCATCGAGTTTTATTCATATCAATGCATGGATTACAAAATACGTATTGCCCCGTAATTATCTAATTACGAAGACGTTATTTCTCAAACAAATATGATATTTCAGATAGTCTATAAAACCTTTTATATGGATATTGAGCTCATGGGCAGAAGGTGAGGATGTAGTCAGCGCCGGTGCAAGTAAAAGTACTGGAACCATCATTGTAGGCGTAGCTATAAGCCAACGGACATGCATTCTTGAAAATCATGGAATAGTTCGTGGGCTTGCATGTATCTGGTGAATTAAACGCACCCCTGCAACAATATTCGTCAGTGTTGAACGCTTCACAAGCACTCTTGCATGCAATCGTCCTGCCACCCGCCGTGACCTGAAGCTCCGGTGGGCAGAGCGCGTTCACGTCCGCTGGGCAATTGCTAAGTTTACAATCCCCCGTTCCACCTTGTGGGGCAATGCCAAAAGGCACGTTGAAGCCGTCAACTAGGCTTGTGTCATAGAAATCCTTACCACCGTCACCCTGGAATGTGACCTCGATTAAGGTGGCCGGCGGTGCAGCGCCCATGTTGTTGCATGCAACTACACCACTGCCACAGTCCGCTGTGTCGCATCTGAACCTTCCATTAGGGTCCGTGGAGCAACCAGTTCGGCCCCAGAACCGGCCTTGCCATCCTACAGGTGCATCTAGTGATTCTGATGCACCCTGTGCGAGTTCGAACCCTGTTTTGGACAACGGGGGCTTGCCGAAGTTGTTCAACGTGCCGGGCCATACTGTGTATGGACACCTATTTGTGAAGGTCAACTTTGTTGATTTAACCCCTGAAATAAATAAAAAATAAGACAGTTATAGTTACATCTTTTATCTCGACGTTATCCAACAGGACCAACACATTTTAATACATTTGTAGTTTAGTTTTATCAATCCGATTGCTTCTTTATGCAGAAACGGATTTCATTCCGTCCGGGAAGGGGCTCTGTCGGCCCATAATGATTTACGGGTTTTATCCACATCCGTCTACCCCTTTTTCCAGATAATTTTATGATATGAGCTCAAAATTGAAATAGATCCAAAAATCAAGTGGACTACACTACAGTAAGCATCAGTAATAATGACACCCACTGTTGAAACCTTCCGTGATGTTTATTTGCCACCCACTGTTTTCCCTTCATAAGGTCATATAGACCTAGATGAAGGGAAAACACAAATACCAGCTTGCTCCAAACCTTCTGCAGCTCCTAGTAACTTTTTTTGAAAGTGAGCGTTCAATCTTTGATCTGCCCATTTTTGGGCTCATACCTTAAAAATGATTTGGAAATGTGGATGAATGACGTATATAAAACCCATACATCACCGTTGGTAAAAAAGAGCCCTACCTGGCCGGATTATTGCCCAAGCAGCCGCTTCCCATAAAGAAGCATGCGCATGAAGTTTGGAATGTGTGGGAAATATCCTATCCATCCACCAGGTAGGCCGCATCATGTGGATTTATTGGTCAAAATATGAAATGGCCGAACACGTGGGATGGACCATTGTATGAAACAAATGGATGGCTAAAAATGGCTTTTAGCCGTTAATTTATTGTACCCTCTGCTCTACACGATGAGTCACCGGGATGGGTTTTGGACCAGGGAATGTAAACAGTCGCTGACTGCCCAATGGATAGCTGGGATTTATCTGACCTAATTGTGTAAATCAGCTTGCATAAAAGACACGATTTCCGGCCTCCCCTGTCAAAGGAAATTTCTGCAGTCGAAAGCTGTGTGGAGCCTACATAGATGCGCTTGTTGCAAAGCCACTCTGTATATCAGTTTTTCAACAACAAAATAGGAATAGGAATGGAATATAAAATTCAGACAGAACCAAAACTATGTGGCCCATACCACATGAAACCGTGGGAATTGAATGCCTAACATTGGAAACGTTGCGGGGGTCACAGAAGTTTCATATGAGGTTGATATTTATATCTACAGTTTATCCGAATGGTTGTAATCTTATGAACGATTTGGATGGCATATAAAAATCATGGTCAGCTCCAGGAAAGTTTCAACGGTGAACATCCGTTCCCACTGTTTGGTTTCATGTGGCCCACATGAGTTTTGGATCTGTCTAATTTTTAGATTCCCATCTTACTGTACTCTTGGAAAACTGATGGACGGAATGGATTTGGCACCGGAGTCTCTGTGGGCCCCATGCAGCTTCCGCACATGCAATCTGCGCCCTAAATAAAATGCTTATTCTTCTGACGCTCTACAGTGATTGGAATCGTTGATTTAGTGAAACTTCGCATCCATGGTATGATCAAACCTTCGAAAGGAAGTCATTTTGTGTCCCTTGAACATGGGCAATGAACTATTTACCATATGGGCACCCATCAAAGATGGTCATATGGCTACATTTTGGATGGCCCATCCAAGAGGTGGACGACTAGATCAACTTACATTCACCAAACACATTTGCCAGAAGTAACACGAAAATGCTAAGGCATAACCGCTTACCTACGACGAGGAGAGCCAAAACAAGGGAGATGAATATTCGCTTCTCCATATTAATTAGCAGGGATTGGTGAGATGGTGAGGGGGCGTTGCATGGATTTATAGGTGAACCAAGGACACGTTGCGCGTAACCATTGCTCAACAGGTTCCTTGCAGGGGTTTACACGCAACACGTGTCCTTTGGACCCAAGCGCAGGGTCGAGGGCGAGATCATGCACAGCCCAGCCACCACTCTGTTTAGACCCGTAACTAATTCTACAATACCTGTTTTAGAAAACCAATAAAGCACGCAAACTCCTCGACATATATGTGAAATCCACACCGTCCATCAGGCAACAACTCAACAACAAAGCATCATCATGAGAAAAAGCTCAAATGGGCCACATTAACACGAACAACGTAAAATTTTGCTTGAAAAGGTCATGCATTGTACCCTCCTTACATACCAAATTTCTGTATATTACCTTCATCTCGGTGATTTGTACCTGACGAACGGCTTTGGTGAAAGATACACACCATGGTGGCCCCACACACAAACCTATGGTTGGAGTCCATCAGTTATTCCAACTCATTATATGTAATGGTCCCAAAACTGAAGCAGATCCAAAGCTTACGTGGACCACACCAAGGAAAAAAATGGTGATTAAATTTCCACCATTAAAAACTTATTGGCCGCCACAAAAGTTTCAGATGAAACTGATATTCTTTCAGGTCCGTGACCTTATGAACATGTTGGATGGCAAATAAACAAAACAGTGAGCCTTAAAAACATTTCGACCGTGAGTGCTATTATCCCACTCTTTCCTGTGGTGTGGTCCACTTAAGATTTGGACCTACTTCATTTTTGGGATCATTCCCTAAATGAGCTTGGAAAAACTGATGGACGGCATGGATATACAACACAACATTAAGGTGGACGAAACGCCCACTAACCTGTTACCCGTTAACACCTAATCCGCTCCGTCGTGTCACATATTTTCGGGTAAAAAATATCCCGAAAATAGTAATAGAAGAAGCTACGCGAACGTGTTTCTCCCGAGAAACTACAAATCCTTAAAAAGGACAGTTTCCAATAAAATGTTGAAATTTCAGGTACAACAAGAAGTGCGTGAGAAAAAGTCCTCCGGTTCAGTGGATTCGGCCAGGTCGGGTTAAGACCAAGATCGGTCAGGCCGTGACCGTGGGCCCTCCTTGATGTATGTGTTGGACATCCACCGCCGTTCGTCCATTTTACCATCTCATTGTGAGGCATGAGCCCAAAACTGAGATCTGAGGGGGACACCACAGGAAAAATGGTGATTGGCCATTAAAAACCTATTATGGGCTACAAAAGTTTTGAATAATATGATATTTGTGTTTTCCCATCATTCAGGCATTTGTGGTCGTATCAACTGTTTGTATCATATTTCTGGCTGGCCTTGCAAGAGCTAATAAGAAAAAGAGATGGTTGTACAATCCTAAGAAATGGACGAATGAACTGATAAGCGAAGATGTAGCAAGATTTGTGTTTGTGGTGAAACAGCTGGCATTTATTAAGTGATGCCACAGCACCAATAAACGAGCGATTATGGATGAGTCAGCGAGACGGTTACAAGAACAAGTGACGAATGAAGAAAGATCTGGAAGATCAATTGTGCCAACTGAAGCATGAAGAGTTTTGGAACGTGCGCACGATAAAGGCTATAAATACAGATGGAAAGCGATAGAGCAAATGGTCCAGCACCAACCAAATTAAATCAAATCTCTCAATTATCTTTCAATTATCATGCTCCTTTGCGTTTTGCTATTTACATTCCTTAATGTAATCACTACCAGAAAATCGACTTTCCCTGATGGTCCACCTTTTCTCCTTGACGGGTTATAGCCATCGGCGAATCTCAATTTGTCATAAAAAAAAAAACTCTTTCTATGGGTGTACTGGGAAGCGGATTTCCTGCAAAAAGAACCATTTTGTGAACCTAAGTGGGGCCCACTATGATGTTTGTGAAAAATCCATCATGTCCATCTGTTTTGTGAGCTCATTTTAGCACTTAAAACAAAAAAAAGGGCTACATCCAAGAATCTAAGTGGACCGAAAATGTGAGGATTAAACGTCCATAATTGAATATTCGTGGGGCCACAAAAGTTTTGAATCAGGCTAATATTTGTGTTTTAACTTCATCCCAATAGGAATGACGCTATGAATAGTAGTGATGGCATATAAAGATCATTGAGGACCCAAGGAGGTTTCAACGGTAGGGATTTCCCTACCTATCTTTTCCTTTAGTGAGGCCCACTTAAGTGTTGGATTTGCCTCACTTTTTTGGATAATGTCCTAGAATGATCTGTCAAAATGGATGGACAAAGTAGATAAACCAAATACATCATGGTGGGCCCCACGAGCCCCTATCTGGACCGTTCGTCTCTAGCTGCAGTGGGGGCACCACGGACATGGATTGGTGGGTGACGTGAACACCACCCAGCAAGCTTATGTCAAAGCTCTGTGGGTCCCATCATGACGTATTTGTTTTATCCACTCCGTCCATCCATTTGTAAATATCATTTTAAGGCATAGAACCAAAACTGAGGCAGGTGAAAAGCTCAAGTGGACCACACCATAGGAAATACTTGGGCTTAAACATTCACCGTAGGAAACTTTTTAGGGGCCACAAAACTTTTGGATCAAGCTGATATTTGTGTTTTCCATTCATCCCTCTCTTTGTGATCTTATGAACCGGTTGGATGAAAAAAAGACATCACTATGGGCCCTAGGAAGTTTTAACAGTGGACATCATTCTCCTCAATGTTTACTGTGGTGCAGTCCACTTGAGATTTTTATCTGCCATATTTTTGGCATTATACCTTAAAATGATTTGTACGAATTGATAGACAGTGTGGAAAAAAATATATCATGGTGGGCCCACAGATCACGTGGAAGAATAACCCTGTGATGTGTCAAACTCACATGTATTTGAAAATAATTAAATTTTATTTAATAAACCAATATCTCTCCCTCTCTCACACACGCTCTCCCTCTCCCTCTCTCCCTCTCTCAAGCATGCTCTCTCCCCGCTCTCTCTCTCTCTCTCTCTCTCTCTCTCTCTCTCTCTCTCATTGTTCACAACCCAAGTGTAGGGTCGCGATGTAGTAATAATCATGATAAGACCGAGGTAGATCCACAGGAAAGAAAATTAGGTTCAAACACTCAAAGGCTATCTAGGATCTACAACTAACTAATTAAACTAAATTGATATTAGATTAAGGATATTTAAATTCATATTTAAAGGAAAACTAATGAAAAATAAACACTAGAGCATCAATGATCCACTTATAGCTATTTTCAATAAATTAATTCAACTAGGTTCCATCTATCTTAACTAGAATTAGAGTTCAATTCTATTTAGCCGGAATATGGAGCGGTTAAATCACAATCAATATGAAATAATTAAAATATTCATCAATGATAGTTCCTTCTTTCTAAGCTTAGGTATTGGACGTAGGGAATTCAATTCCTTAAACTATATAAGTCAATACTTCTTCCAAAACATGTAAAATCATATCACAACCTACTTCTAATCCTGTCATTAAACTAGAAGTAGAATCATAGTTTAATTTTAATCAAACTACAATTGATAAACAATTTCCTTCATCTCATAATTCTCAAAAATATAAAGTGATGTTTGAAATAGTTCTCACATTAATATCCATGTTATAGAGCATAGGACATTTAAAGCATCTACCATGTCCGTAGTTTATGGTAGATCAATGAACTTTATAGGTTTAAACAATGGAAAATAATTAAAAAACTAGTTTTAGAACTTGTAAGCATCAAAAGAGCCAGGAGTCATTTAAAGATTAAAAAAAAAACTGAAACTAGAACTTCATTCAAACTAAAATCAAATCATATTCATCATTAAAGCATAAAAAGAAACCTAGATGGAATCAACTCATCAAAAACAAGTTACAAATTTCACATCTTAGCTCTAGCTAAGAAGTTTTAGTTCATCTCTAACATAATTAAGCTAAAATCCTTGAGAAAAAATATAAAAAAAGAATTAGAACTAGAAAAAAACTTTTAAAACTTAAATTAGAACTCCTCTTCCAAGTCCTTTTTCATGTCCTTGATACCCTAGAAGAGAAGAGAGCTCTCATATTTATAATGCATACAGACAAGATGATTGTAACATAGCAGATCTTGTTTCGCTTGGCACGGGTTAACTGACGGTCGGATTGCCTTGAAATTTGATTTATGGCTTCCATGATATATAAACTTCCTTATGGATGGTTTAGATTCCAAAATTATCTTTTGAGTATGCCCACCAATCAGATCAGTGACCGCTTCTTCAATTCGCGCAATTCAGATACCTACAGAGCCAGTCATCTTACAATCGATGGTACAGAATGTACAAAGGTTGGATTGTTCTCAAATTTGGAAATTTGGTTAAACACTTCCTTCTATACATGATAGATGGTCTAGATTATCAAAAAATATTCCAAAATATGGTCTAAAAACTAGAACACTTAGAGATTTTTATAAAATCTGCGTAGTTGGAATCTTTCAGGATGTCCATTTTCCTTCAAATGGTATGATCAAACCACACATCCATTTGACATGAAACTTTATGGTTTGGAAAATATTGATGTGCTCTAGAAGATGGTTGGCTTAGATTCTTCTTATCATGAGTGATGAGCCACCTGGATCATCCCAGAGCTGAGTCGGTGGAAATCAGAAATGTTCTGGACAGTTCTTATTGTTTTGGCCGCCACGGTCAATCCGTAGCTCGAATTGACACAAAACCACTTAGGTTGTTTCTTCATCGTGCATCTCTTCGAGATGAATGGACTAGATTTGCAAAAATAATAAAGATAGACCCCGCAAATTGAGCCAGAAGGTGAAAAAGGGATTGAGCTTTCTGTTTCCTATTCTGGTTGAAACCCAAAATGGAAACAAGCTTGTTTCCTATTTTATTTGAAAGTCAAAACTCCAACCTTGTTTCTAATTTTATTTTCTTTCTTATTTCAAACTTTAGAGGCATGCAACACTTTTGTTTCTCTTTTTTATTTCTTTCCTTTTTGTTTTAACAGGTAGTCATGCCTCAAATCCAGACCGTTCATGTGGTGGTCCATTGCTTACTGACCATTGTTCGCTTCCCCAAGTGTAGGGTTGCGATGTAGTAATAATCTCGGTAAGACCGAGGTCGATCCACAAGGACTTATGTAGGAATCCACAAAACACTTCCAATAGTTCTACTGAAAAGCTAACAAACAGATTTGTGAAAGATGTTGAATTAAACTGAAGGTAATCAATTAATAAGAAGTCACTAGGGGTTCAAGGATCCACTTGTAGCAGTCCTTGATGCTCAATTCGCTGTGGTTTTTCACTTTCTCAACTAGAATCGAAATTAAGATCTATCTAGTCGGATGATAGAGCAGTTAAACCAAACAATCTGTCATATGTAACATCAATGTATATGATTCATTCAATGCAAGTTAGGATGAGCATACTCAATTGCATAGGTCAGTCCCAATTCCAATAGGTTAAGATCACAATCATAACCATCATTAAATCCTGTCACATGACAAAACTAGATCATGATTTGAACTTGATTCAAATCACACACACAGTCTTACATAATCCAGAATTTTCAGAAAAGTAGACTTTTGGTAAGAATTCCCACATGAAGATTATAAATCTAGAGCGTATTCCAATTCCTCAGATCATACAGGTCTAGACTAGTTCACAACAATTAAGAACTCAAGCAATTCTTCCAAACATCCATGAGTCATCATAAGACTAAGAAAAACTACTTAGTACTTGAATTAAACTTCAAACCATTGTTCTTAAACATGAAATCTAGCTTAAAACCAAATCAAACGAATTGAAACATCTTAAATTCACTACAAGCTTCACCTCTTAGCCCTAGCTAAGAGGTTTATCCATTCATGATCCAAGGAAACATGAAACAACTAAAAAAAACTAGAAAGCAAACTAGGAAGAGTTGTAGAACTCCAAATCCGACTTCCGCCGTCTCCCATCGTGCTCAATCTTTTTTTTTTGGTTAGTCATGCAACGCACCCACCTAGTTAATCGTGGTACACACCCACCTGGTCAGTCATACGTTGCACCCACTAGTGCGGTTAGCAGCTGGAGTTTCACCCTATGGGTTTCGATACCTAGACCTCTTGTTGAAACTCCTCAGAGTCTTCCAACGAGGTAAAGGCTCCGAACCCCACCGTGCTCAAACTAGTAAAGTCTTCCAACGAGTCTTCCAGCGGGAGTTTCACCGTGCTCAATCCCTTCTATGATACCCTAGGAACGATCCCTAGGTGTCCTTTTATAGTGGGGAAGCTCCGCAGCGTTGAAATGATCCAGAAGATGCGTAAGAATACGCAATGCACATAGAAATTCGGAGCTTGTAGAACACGCCTAGTTACGCAGATAACCGGTCGCACGACCGGTCTGAGCTCTTAGACGACTGGTCGCACGACCAGTCTCAAAATCGCAAAAAATGTCCAGCGAGTTTTCAAAAAATTCAGACCCAGAGATTTAATTCAAGGACTGGTTGCAAGACTGGTCTGAGCAGTGGACGACCGGTCGTACGACAGGTCTTGGACAGTCCAGTGAGTTGTGGCCGCAGGGCCCCTTCTGTTGAGTGTTCGGACCGGTCGTGGGCTATGGACGACCGGTCTTGGGCACCTTCTTCTGCTTTCTTTCTTCTTCTCTCTGATTTCTTTCTTCCATATTTTGACGCTTAGTTCTTCGATCTTCTATGCTTGTAAATGGCGGCTTTAAGTCTCCAATTGATGAATCTTCTCTGTCATCCCTACAATCACAAATCCATGCATTAGATTTGTCTATAAATCATGAAAACCTTGCATAATGAGTGATGAATTGGGGTTAGAATATGCACAATTAAGAGCTCAACACACCCCCCAACCAGTATTTTGCTAGTCTCGAGCAAAACATGCGTGAAACAAGGTTCATTCTCCAAACCCAACTCTCCTTTAGAAACCATTCTTCTATACATTCTAAGACACAGAAGTGTAAGATTTAGAAAAAATAGGTGGCAGAGGTTGAAACCGTAAACTCTTAAAACATAATAAGTGTCCATATGAAATTCCCGCTGATTGTTTGATAAATAGAAGAACTCGAACAAATTCAACCTAGTGTGCATAGTGAAAATTCATCTCATGAGTTTCTGGGATTATCTTCTTCATAAATCAACTAAACTATAGATCTCAAGGTGTATAGAGCAACAACAAGCCAATGACAGGAATTTGCCTTACTGTCCTTCCAACAGCTTTCATACTACGTCCCATTTCCTGCTTTGGTTACGGGTAGACCATCCCTCGGTTGGTAATAGGTAGCCCTAATCGGAATTTTCCACCATTTTTTCCATCATTCCTGATTTCCTCTTTCCTTTTCCTTTTTCTTTTAAATTAGATAGGATTTTTAGAAATCCTTATCTTTCGTTATTTTCCTATGGACAAGGATGGACAAAGTACCCCGGCTTGGTTTCTCAACACCTTAAATCAAAGTCTAGCTAATCTACAAATCACATAATCCTTTCAACCCCTGAAAATCATGTAATGTGAACTAGGTGTAAGAGTGTTCAAATTTTCTATCAATCACATCAATAGGGGAATTCACATATAAAACCATTATGCTAAGAGAAGTTCAAGACTTACAACTTTATACACTTCGTATCTCCTCTTCTTATACTCATATCATCTCGAATGCATAGAAACAAAGTTTTCCAAAAGAGTTTTGAATTTTAAAGAAATAAAAAATTTTCTACATAATTGCTTGAAATGTTACAAAACGCTGGATTCATCCAAGTGATCCTACACCCCCCAACCAAATGTTGCATTGTCCTCAATGTAAAAGATGTTCAATGAGCAAAACATGAGAGTAATTCTAAAATAAAAGGGAGTGAGGAATGATAGTACCTGAGAGAACAAAAAGTGAAATTCTTCCTCCTTCTAACAAACCTATGAAAAAGGAAACAAAATCAACAAAATCCTAATCCTAACTACTCTATACCTCCATCAGACTAGGAGATCAATCATCCTGATACACAGGATCAGTCAGAGGTATGGACATACCTTCTGAAGAAAACTTCTCAAAGAACGGCTTTAATCGCTGACCATTCGCTTTAAAGACATTGCCGTTCCTTGGATTTAACAACTCGACGGTCCCATATGGGTAGATAGTTTTCACAATGTAGGGACCGGTCCATCGAGATCTCAATTTCTTCGGAAATAAATGTAGGCGAGAATTATACAGAAGGACTTTTTGATTAATCGTGAATGTCTTACGAAGAATGTTTTTATCATGGAACATTTTCGTCTTGTCCTTGTAAATTCTCACATTTTTATAAGCTTCGTTCCAAAGTTCCGCAAGTTTATTCAATTGTAGTTTGCGCAACGAGCTCGCCTTGTCAGAAATAAAATCCATCTTCTTTATTGCCCAATATGCCCTATGTTCCAACTCCACAGGCAAGTGACAAGCCTTCCCATAGATAAGTCTATAGGGAGACATTCCAATAGGGGTTTTAAAAGCGGTACGGTAAGCCCATAACGCATCGGTAAGTCGAAGTGACCAATCCTTGCGATCGGGGTTCACCGTTTTCTCCAAAATATGTTTAATCTCCCTATTGGATATCTCAGCTTGTCCACTAGTTTGTGGGTGATAGGAAGTGCTCACTTTGTGTGTTATACCATATTTCTTCATTAAGGTTTCAAATGGGCGATTACAAAAGTGAGACCCTCCATCACTTATGATGACTCGAGGTGTTCTAAACAGGGAAATAATATTCTCTTTTAAGAAACGAATGACTTATGGTCATTATTCCAGCATGAGATCGCCTTGACCCATTTGGACACATACTCAGTGGCAAGCAAGATATATACGTTTCCAAAAGAAGATGGGAATGGACCCATGAAATCAATGCCCTAAAAAATTTTGATTATTAAGATGGGATTGAGTGGCATCATATTTCTACAGGAGATTCCTCCCAATTTTTGACAAGGCTCACATGTTTTGCAAAAATCATGTGTGTCCTTGAAAATAGTGGGCTAATAAAACCCACATTGCAGAATTTTGGCTGTGGTCTTCTTAGCCGAAAAGTGGCCACCACATGCCTGAGAATGATAGAAGCAGATGATACTTTGTTGTTCATCATCTGGCACACATCTCCTTATGATTTGATCGAGACAATACTGGAATAAGTATGGGTCGTCCCATAGGAATTTTCGCACCTCAGTGAAGAACCTATCCTTATTTGGCTTTTTTCAATGTGTAAGGATTATACATGTAGCAAGATAGTTAGCAATGTCCTCATACCATGGCAATTGGGAGACTTTAAAAAGTTGTTCATCAGGGAACATGTCATTGATCGCGGTCATTTCAGGGGAATCGTTGAGAACAAGTCGAGAGAGATGGTCAGCCACTACATTTTCTACTCCTTTCTTATCACGTATCTCTATGTCAAATTCCTGGAGTAGAAGGATCCATCTTAACAACCGTGGTTTAACATCCTTCTTAGAGAGAAGGTACTTAAGCGCGGCGTGGTCAATGAATATGATGATCTTGGATCCAATCAAATAGGACCTAAACTTGTCCAAGGCAAAAACTACGGCTAAAAGTTCTTTTTCTGTAGTAGTGTAGTTTGCTTGGGCTAGTTTAAGGTTCTACTTGCATAGTAGATAACACATGGCTTCTTCTCTTTTCTTTGGCCTAGCACGGCCCCAATAGCATAGTCGCTTGCATCAAACATAATTTCAAAAGGAAGGCTCCAATCAGGTGGTTGCATTATGGGAGTACATGTCAACATACCTTTAAGTGTGGTAAAGGCATTTTGACAATCTTCATTCCACTCGAATGAATTCTCCTTTGGAAGTAGGTTACATAAAGGACAAGAGAGTGAACTGATGTCCTTTATGAACCTTCTATAAAATCCTGCGTGTCCCAAAAAGGACCACACATCTCGTATGCTCTTGGGTGGTGGAAGGTTAGAGATAAGATCGATTTTCGCTTTGTCCACCTCTATTCCGTTTTGTGAAACGATGTGACCAAGTACAATTCCCTTTTGAACCATGAAGTGGCATTTCTCCTAATTCAACACAAGGTTCTTCTCTTCACATCTTTTCAACACAAATTTCAAGTGCTCAAGGCACTCATCAAAGCTACAACCAAATACTGAAAAATCATCCATGAAGACTTCGAAAATTGTCCCCACCATATCAGAAAAGATACTCATCATACAACGCTGAAAGGTGGCAGGGGCATTGCATAGTCCAAACGACATCCGTTGATAGGCGAAAGTGCCGAATGGACATGTGAATGTAGTCTTTTCTTGGTCTTCAAGGGCGATCTCTATTTGGTTGTATCTTGAATAGCCATCAAGGAAGCAAAAATGGGAATGCCCCGCCAACCTTTTTAAAATTTAATCAACAGACGGTAGGGGGAAGTGGTCTTTCCTCGTGACGGTGTTTAGCTTCCTGTAGTCAATGCACATTCTCCAACCGGTAGTGACTCTGGTTGGTACGAGTTCATTGTTGGCATTGGTTACGATTTTTATTCCTAATTTCTTAGGCACCACTTGAGTTGGGCTCACCCATTGACTATTGGATATTGGGTAAATAATACCCACATCCAATAGTTTCATCGCTTCGGCCTTAACTACATCCTTCATGTTTGGATTGAGTCGTCTTTGTGGTTGCCTAGATGTTTTCGCATTCTCCTCAAAGTGTATACGATGAGTACAAATTAGTGGGTCTATGCCTTTGAGATCTGCAATCGACCACCCAATGGCACTCTTGTGCTCTATTAGAGTGGCAATTAGCCTACTCTCTTGTTCCTCATTCAAGTGGGAAGAAATCACCACCGGATATGTCTCATCTCGACAATAGACATATTTCAACTCACTTGGCAATGATTTTAGGTGAGTGTTGGTGCCTTGATATAGGATGGGAGGGCTTGTTCTCGTTTACGGGTAAAGGCTCAAATAAGGCCCTCCATCTTTTGTTATCAAGCACCGGCATTACATCTAAAATGGCATCCATCTCTCGTATTGTGTCATCATTTATCTCATGAGAGTGGGCCACACATGCCTCCAAAGGGTCAGAATATAATGTCAGGGGGAATGTATTCTCCACGAATGATTCAATCACATTTATCTCGTGGATCTCATCATCAACTTCTCGTGGTTGTTTGCATAAATCAAATATATTCAGCTCAAGTGTCATGTTTCCAAAGAACATTTGTACAAGCCCGTTTCTACAATTGATAATTGCATTTGAAGTAGCTAGAAAAGGGCAGCCAAGTATGACGAGAATTTGAGCACCGGTACCTATCACAGGATGTGTATCCAAGACAATAAAGTCTACTGGGTAGTAGAATTTATCAACTTGGACTAAAACATCCTCAATCACTCCTCTCAGTATACGAATGGATCTATCAGCAAGTTGGAGTGTGGTTTTGGTGGGTTTCAATTCACCTAACCTAAGTTGTTCATAAACCGAGTATGGAATGAGGTTTACGCTTGCCCCTAAATCAAGTAAGGCTTGTTTAATCCGGTGTCTCCTACGATGCATGAGATGGTTGGACTACCCGGATCCTTATATTTTTGGAACACCTCTTGTTTGATAATAGCGCTCAAATTCTTAGTCAAAAGTACTTTGTTGTGAACATTGTGTTTCCTTTTGACTGTGCACAATTCCTTTAGAAATTTGGCATAGGATGGTATTTGCTTTATGGCATCTAACAACAAAATGTTAATCTTCACTTGCTTGAAAACCTATAAAATTTTCAGGTTTTTGTCTAAAGGTTTGGGTGAAATCAACCTTTGAGGAAACGGGACAACCGGCTTGTATTGCCTTTCTAGTTCTTTCTCTTGTAGAGTGTTATTTGAGCTATCATCCTCTTTGGAATTTTTCGGATCCTTAGGCTTTGGGGCCTTCACCGGATTCGTTTATCAATTATTTTCCCACTTCTCAAAGTGGTGATAGCTTGAACATGCTCCGTATGTTGGGAGGATGAGCTTGCGTCTTGTATCTCAAATTGAGTTCTTGGGTTAGGAAGAGGTTGGGCAGGAAGTGTGCCTTTCTCCCTAACACTGAGGTAAGATTCAACTCTAGCCATTGAAGTTTTTAAGTCATTGATGGCTTGAGTTGAACTTTGATTGAATTTCAATTGCTCTTACATGAACCCATCTATTTTCAGAGAATTAGTCTTGTTATATTCAGCTTGAACCGATACGAATGCACCCAACATCTCCTCTGGCGTAGCTCTTAGTGTAATCACTAGGGATGGACCTAGTAAAGGTTGAGCTTGAGGGATATTGTTTGCATTCGCAGTAGGTCCATTCCTCCAACTGAAGTTGGGATGGTTCTTCCAACTAGAATTAAACGTGTTTGAGTTTGGAGCACCAAATTGCCGTTGATAATTGTTTATGGCATTCGATTGTTCTTGTAAGATGTCTTGAACCGCTGAAATTGTGGGACAATCTTGTGTTATATGTTGATTTTTGACACAAATTCCACAAACAGTTTCAATGTTATTAGAGTTGATCGTCTCTCCTTTCTTTAATTCCATGGCCTCCACTTTTCTTGTGAGGCTAGCCACACGTGCACTTATGCTATCCTTTTCTGATAGGACATAAATTCCTCCTTTTTTCCTTTTTTTTGGCTAGACTTGGAATTTGTTGGTTTAGATGTATCCCAAGACTATGCATTCTCAGCCAATTCCTCCAAATAGTCCCATGCTTCCTCGGCTTCCTTGTTCATGAACTCCCCATTACACATCATCTCTACAAATTGGAGCATGAGTGAAGTCAGTCTTTCATAGAAAAAGCTTATAACCCACCAAATTTCATAGCCATGATGTGGGCATGCATTTAATAAGTCCTTGAACCTCTCCCAACATTGGAAGAAGGTCTGATCTTCCTTTTGGGCAAAGTTCATAATAAGGCGCCTCAACATGTTCGTTTTGTGAGTAGGGAAGAATTTTTTAATGAACTCCCTATGCATATCAGTCCATGCATCAACTGATCTTGGCCTTAATGCATGAAGCCAACCTTTAGCTTTATTTTTAAGAGTAAAAGGAAATAATTTAAGCCTCACCACATCATCAGTTACGTTTGCAAAGTGCATGGTGGTTATTACCTCATCAAATTCCTTAAGGTGTTGATAGGCACTTTCACTGTCTAAGCCATGGAATCTCGGGAGGAATTGGATTACTCCTGGTTTCAAATCTACATTCCCTGCATTTTGTGGAAAAACTATGCATGAGGGAGTGCTCGCTCTTGCTGGTTGTAAGTAATCACGTAATGTTCTTGGTCGAGGAACATTCTCAACCACATTATCTCTCGTTTCGGTTTGATTTTGGCCCAGATTTTGATTGGCCATAGGATTGGGTTGATTTACAGCCATACTTTCAGATAAAATTGGAGAATTTAGATGTCTCCTGGCACGTGGTTCTCTGTCAATTCCTTCAACTATTCCCCCTTCACTTATGAGTCGGTTATTGGAATCCCGAGCCCAATGTGGCATGCAAATCCTAAAAGAATGAAACAAGAAAAGAAAGAAGAATTCTTCCTTCCTTTCTTTACTCTTCTCTAGGACCGAAGCACAATGTGCCTTGCAATGGCTAGGCCAGAAGCAAGGATAGAGACCGATTTCTCCTGGTCAATAGGGGTTCAGAGAACTCCCCACCCACTCGTTGAATCTTTTGAGAAAAGTGCAAAAAAAAGAAAAAAGAGGAGTAGAGGTGAGAAGAGAAATCTCTGAGCACAAGGTGATCAAAGACGGCAGTGCCGACCAATAGGAATCAAGGCAGCACAAGGCCAACCTATCAGAGATCCAAAAAGGAGCCTCCACCCACTCTACAAGAGATGAATATGATAGAAATAAATAGGAGAAGAAGAAGAGTAAGGTTAGAAAGATAGAACCTGATTTGAGACTAACTTCTTCTTCAACTTCCTAGAAATCCCTGCAAGAGAGAAAAAATCAAAATAAAACAAACTAAGTTAGTACTAAAATCCTAAGAATCCTAAATAGATACTATTTTCAGAAATTTTATGAAAAATCATCAAAGTCCCTGGCAACGGCGCCAAAAACTTGTTTGCTTCCCCAAGTGTAGGGTTGCGATGTAGTAATAATCTCGGTAAGACCGAGGTCGATCCACATGGACTTATGTAGGAATCCACAAAACACTTCCAATAGTTCTACTGAAAAGCTAATAAACGGATTTGTGGAAGATTGTAATGTTGAATTAAACTGAAGGTAATCAATTAATAAAAAGGCACTATGGGTTCAAGGATCCACTTGTAGCAATCCTTAATGCTCAATTCGCTGTGGTTTTTCATTTTCTTAACTAGAATCGAAATTAAGATCTATCTAGTTGGATAATAGAGCAGTCAAACCAAACAATCTGTCATATGTAAGATCAATGTATATGATTCACTTAATGCAAGCTAGGACGAGCATACTCAATTGCATAGGTCAGTCCCAATTCCAATAGGCTAAAATCACAATCATAACCATCATTAAATCCTTTCATAAGACAAAACTAGATCATGATTTGAACTTGATTCAAATCACACACACAGTCTTACATAATCCAGAATTTCCAGAAAAGTAGACTTTTGGTAAGAATTCCCACATGAAGATTATAAATCTAGAGCGTATTCCAATTCCTCAGATCATACAGGTCTATACTAGTTCACAACAATTAAGAACTCAAGCAATTCTTCCAAACATCCATGAGTCATCATAAGACTAAGAAAAACTACTTATTACTTGAATTAAACTTCAAACCATTGTTCTTAAACATGAAATCCAACTTAAAACCAAATCAAACGAATTTAAACATCTTAGATTCACTACAAGCTTCACCTTTTAGCCCTAGCTAAGAGGTTTAGCCGTTCATGATCCAAGGAAACATGAAACAACTAAAAAAAATTATAAAAACTAGAAAGCAAACTAGCAAGAGTTGTAGAACTCCAAATCTAACTTCCGTCGTCTCCCACCGTGCTCAATCCCTTCTAAGATACCCTAGGAATGATCCCTAGGTATCCTTTTATAGTGGGGAAGCTCCGCAGCGTCGAAATCATCCAGAAGATGCGTAAGAATACGCAGTGCGCAGAGAAATCCAGAGCTTATAGAACACACCCAGTTACGCAGACGACCGGTCGCACGACCAGTCTGAGCTCCTGGACGACCGGTCTCAAAATCGCAAAAAACGTCCAGCAAGTTTTGAAAAAATTCAGACCCAGAGATTTAATTCAAGGACCGGTTGCAAGACCGGTCTGAGTAGTGGACGACCGGTCGTACGACCGGTCTTGGACAGTCCAGTGAGTTGTGGCCGTAGGGCCCCTTCTGTTGATTGTTCGGACCGGTCGGACAACCGGTCCTGGGCTATGGACGACCGGTCTTGGGCACCTTCTTCTGCTTTCTTTCTTCTTCTCTCTGATTTCTTTCTTCCATATTTTGACGCTTAGTTCTTCGATCTTCTATGCTTGTAAATGGCGGCTTTAAGTCTCCAATTGATGAATCTTCTCTCTCATCCCTACAATCACAAATCCATGCATTAGATTAGTCTATAATGAAAATGCGGTATAAGTATGGTTACCGCTTTTGTAGAAGCAAGAAACAAGTTACCTTGTTTCTAGAGGGGGGGGGGGGGGGGGGGGGGGGGGGGGGGGGGGGGGGGGTGAATAGGACACTTTTTAAATTTTCCAATCACACACTTGTAATCATGCAATGTATTCTCAGAGCACTTTCATCAAACACAAGATATGCAGAATATAAATCAATAAAAGTACATGTGAAAGAAGTAAATCAGGTCATCCATTCATCACACAACAAGAGATTTTTATAGTGGTTCGATTATGTACCTACTCCACTCCCGGCTGATCCACTCACTCCTTGAGTGGCCGGATTTCACTATCACTATGGTTTTAAATGAGGTTAACCATAAACCTTAACAGCCTACAAAAGGACTTACGACTCAACACATGGATTCATCCTTCCATAGGACTAATCCATGACCACTTAGTCCTACACAAGGGCTTGTCCTACTCAAGGACTTGTCCTACGCAAGGACTCTTACGAGTTTGGGTCTTCAAACTCTGAAACCAAAATCTCAACTTGAGGAGGTTTCTTGGACTCGAAAGATTAAATATACTTAGCTGATTGAGTCCCTTGATGATGCCTTTGTTGAAGAAGCTTCGGCTTGTACGGAAGATGCCTTCTTCAGCTCCCTCGATCAGCAACCTTGCTCCGGATGACTCATTGTAGATTCCAAGGTGAGGGATTAGGGTTAGGTTGAGGCTATATGGGGATATGGCTTTTATGTGAGGAAAGCTTTTACCTAATCCACCATTAATGGCATTGATGACAAGAGAATATCTATGAGAGGTAGGTCAAGATGCCATTAAAGAGGGGTTGAGTTCATGATTCAATCCAAGCTTTGAATGCTTCATCAATGTTGGTCAGATCAACATGGATTGAAGTATGAACTCAACAAATCTTAGGGTTTGGGAGAAGGGGATCTCAAGAAGAAGGCACACACAAATCCTAAATGATGCTCAAGGTGTCTTGGGCAAGATCCAACCGAGTTCTATAAATAGACATGACATTCAACGGTCAGAAAACGGTCAGCTCGATAGGATCCGATCGATCGGACATAAGTTTTAGCTAGATTTGAATTTTACTGAAAAACAGGTTCTCCGATTGATCGGAAGACCTTGTCCGATTGATCGGACAGATGGTCCGATTGATCGGAATTCCTTCCATAGAGTTAATGTAATTTTTCTGGAATTTCCTCCGATGGATCGTATATATGTCCGATGGATCGGAGCACCCTGTCCGATGGATCGGACAGACCTCCGAGTGATCGGAAAAGTGTCCAGAGAGATTTTCAATGTTTGCTGGACAATTCTACGATTGACGGACACACCGTCCGATTGATCGGAAGACCCTGTCCGATGGATCGGACAGTCCTCCGATTGATCGGAAAAGTGTCCAGAGAAGTTTTCAATGTTACTGGACAATTCTCCGATTGATCGGACATATTGTCCGATTGATCGGACACCTATCGGACTAATCTCCGATGGATCGGGTATGTATCGGAGAGAGCAGACATATTGTTTTTCAATTTTTAAGCAACTTCTGCTAACATGAACCCTTCCAAAGCTGATCTAAATGGAAGGTGGACTATAGATGGTGCTAAGGGTGTACCTAGGAAGGATTTGGACCATCTATAAAAGGGTTTTGGGATCAAAGGTTTGGATGGAGAGGCTTGAAGCTGACTGAATGAGCGATCTTCTTTGAGTAGCTTCTGTCTTCAGCCGCAAGGAGACTCGACGACACACTGACCATGGTAATTGATAAATCTTTGCATTAACAATCTCCCCCTTTGTCAATTACCAGACAAAACCAAACCTATAAAAGTCTTGGTCCATACCACAGACTTTTTCCTAGACACCAAAACTAAAATACATACATTGATCATGTCGAGGAAAATAAATAAAAGCTTTATACATAGACATGACTCATTACATACAAAATGTACAGACTCAATGTACAGACTAGGCTTCACTTGAACTCCCCCTTAGTCCCTGCACACAAAAGATCAACAAAAAAAAATAACCTGGACCTTTTGGTGGGATAAATTCTCCCCCTTTTTGTCAGTCATTGACAAAGGTTAGTGAAATGAGAATGCAGCGCATATGTCATAGACTAAAGGAGGAAATAGACATTAACGTGCCGAGAGAGGAAGCCAACACACACATGGTCATGCAAGGATATACAAGTATATGACAGTAAGCACAGTGGGCTTATAGCCCAAGCAACCAACCTCCCCTCCAGAAATGTATATCATGACCAACTGTTCGCTCGCCTCAAGTGTAAGGCTGCGATGTAGTAATAAATCTCGGTAAGACCGAGGTTGATCCACAGGGAAAGAGTAACAGCTTCCTAATTACTCCAGCAACTCAGTTTAATAGAGTAAATTCAGATTCAATGGGATGTTTAATTAAAACAGTAACTTAATGAAAAATCAGAGATTTAATGTACTAAGGCTTTCAAGGATCCACTTGTAGCAATCCTATGTCAATTCAGTCAATCCAAGTAGAGAACACAACTAGATTTGAAGTCCTATCTCTCATCTAGTTGGAAAGTAAAGCATTCACACACATTCATCCAATTCAAGTTGAACTTCCAAGTTCAAGTCCATTCAATCAATGTAGAATTCAAATTCATAGCCTGCGGAGTAACAGCCATGCCTATGAACTATGGCCTGCTCAAGGATTACTATAATTCGAATCTAAACAAGCAACCTGTGATAATCTCAGAGAATTAAAAGGAATTCATGTCCGGAGCACATAAACTCAGATAAGACATCTCAAACTACCACCTATTGGACTGAAACATAAGGAAAATCAAACTTTGAATTAAAAAAATACTTGAATCAAACTGAAATTAACATAGAACTGGCTACAAGCTTCACCTCTCAGCCTTAGCTGAGAGGTTTTAGCCGAGCATAGTCATGCTACAACTAAAAAAACTCTGAAATAAAGCATAAACAATGGAAAAACCCGAAGATAGGAGTTGCAGACGCTCCACAGTCGCTTCCTCCCTCCAAACTCACGTTCCTTCCCCTCTCTGATACCTTAGGGAGAGCCCCTAGGTGGCCTTTTATAGCAACAATCCTCCCTTGCGTCGGATTCTGCGAAATCCTACGCATTGCGCAGTGAAATTCGGAGTCCCAATTTAGAAAGGAGTCTTCTTACGCAGGGCCGACCGGTCATGACCGGTCGGACTAGTTTTTCAAACCATCCAGGGAATCCAGCGTGCCTACCCGACCGGTCATGACCGGTCGGGCATTGTTTCTGCTTTGGCCAGCGTACACAGCCGACCGGTCATGACCGGTCGGCCCCAATGCAATGTGGCCAACCTTCATTCAGTGTTCATGGCCGACCGGTCATGACCGGTCGGCCTCTCTTCTACTTGATTCCTTTGATGTGGCTGACCGGTCAGACAACCGGTCAGCCTTGTATTTCTTCATCTTTTTCTTCTTTTCTTCATTCTCTTTCTTCTTCTTTCCTTGGCCCATCTTAGGACTTCCTCCAATGTCTTCAAATATCCCTTGTTATGCTCCAATTGGACGAAGTCCGCTCTCATCCCTAAAATCACAAAAACACGTGTTAGTTGGGCCTTTAACCCATAAAAATCATGCAAACTATGTAGTGTAATGGGCAATGCAATGTATAAATTGGAGGTTCAACACACCCCCCAACCAGCTTTTTGCTAGTCCCGAGCAAAACATGCGTGAAACAGTTTCAAACCTCCAAATCCAACCCTCTTCCAGAAACCATGTTTCTATCCATTCTAAGATGTATAAGTGTAAAATTTGGAAAAATTAGGTGTTAGAAGCTGAACCTTGGACTCTCAAAACATAAGAAGTGTTTACATGAAATCCCCGCTGACTGATTGATAAATAGAAGAATTCGAACAAATTCAACCTAGTGTGCATAGTGAAAGTTCATCTCATGAGTTCTTGGAACCATCTTCTTCATAGATTAAGTAGACCAGGGATTTCAAGGTGCACAGAGCAACAGCAAGCCTATGACAGGAATTTGCCTTACCGTCCTTCCGACGGCTTTCACACTAAGTCCCATTTCCGGCTTTGGTTACGGTTCGACCATCCCCCGGTTGGTAATAGGTAGCCCTTTTCGGAATTTTCCACCATTTTTCTTTCCTTCCCGATTTCATCCTTTCTTTCCTTTTTCTTTTAACTTAGATAGGATTTTTAGAAATCCATATCTTTCATTATTTTCCCATGGACAAGGATGGACAAAATACCCCGGCTTGGCTGCTCAACACCTCTAAACCAAAGTCTAGCTAATCCACAAATCACATAAACCTGTCACTCATGAAAATCGTGTAATGTGAACTTGGTGTAAAGGTGTTCAAATTTTCTATCAATCACAACAATAGGGGAATTAACATATAAAGCCATTATGTTAAAAGAAATTCAAGACTACAACATCACACACTTCGTTTCTCCTCCTCTTCTACTCATAGCCTCTCAAATGTATAGAAACACAATTTTCTAAAAGAGTTTTGAGATGTTAGAAAATTCGAAAAAAAAATTGTGCATATGAAGCTCGAAATGTTGCAATATGCTAGATGAGGGATCTCATCTCACCCCCCAACCAAATCTTGCATTGTCCTCAATGTAAAAAGATAGTTAGTTAGCATGAACATGAGAACAATGGTAAAATATGAGAGAGTGAGAATCAATAGTACCTGAGAGAGCGATCATGGAGGTCTGCAATTCCAACAACTAAATCCTACTAAAACAGTAAAACAAAACTAAACCTACCTATGCTATACCTCCATCAGACTAGGAGATCAATCATCCTGATAGACAGGATCATTCAGGGAGATGGACATGTCCTCTGAATCAAATTTCTCAACAAATGGTTTAAGGCGTTGTCCATTAACTTTGAAACAGTCACCATTCGCTGCATTCTCAATCTCAACAGCCCCATGAGGAAAAACTTCTTTAACAATATATGGGCCGGTCCATCGAGATCGTAATTTTCCCGGAAAAAGATGAAGTCGGGCATTATACAAGAGCACTTTCAGTCCTTCATGGAAGGATTTCCTTAAGATATGCTTGTCATGAAAGGCCTTCATCTTGCTCTTGTAAATTCTCGAATTCTCATATGCATCGTTCCGGATCTCATCAAGCTCATTTAATTGAAGTTTGCGAAGCGAGCTAGCCTTGTCAATGTCAAAATTTAGAGCCCGAATTGCCCAATAGGCTTTGTGTTCTATCTCCACAGGCAAGTGGCAAGCTTTCCCATAGACAAGTCTATAAGGAGACATTCCAATGGGTGTCTTGTAGGCCGTACGGTGAGCCCAAAGTGCATCATCTAATCTTAGGGACCAATCCTTGCGATCCGGTCTCACCGTCTTTTCTAAAATCTGCTTGATTTCCCTATTGGAGATTTCAGCTTGCCCACTTGTTTGTGGGTGGTATGGGGTACTCACTTTGTGCCTAATACCATATTTCTTCATCAAAGTTTCAAAAGATCTATTGCAAAAGTGAGAACCACCATCACTAATAATGGCTCGAGGCGTCCCAAATCTAAAAAGTATGTTTTCTTTGAGGAACTTGAGAACCGTACGATGATCGTTGGTTCTACATGGGATAGCCTCTATCCATTTAGACACATAGTCTACGGCAAGAAGAATATAGACATGCCCAAAAGATGAGGGGAATGGTCCCATAAAATCGATGCCCCAACAGTCAAAGACCTCAATATGTTGGATTGGGGTGAGAGGCATCATATTTCGACGGGATAATCCTCCTAGCTTCTGGCAGCGCTCGCACGCTTTGCACAACTCGTGGGTGTCCTTAAATAACGTGAGCCAATAAAAACCACACTGCAAAATTTTTGCAGTTGTTTTCTTGGCTGAAAAATGACCCCCACATGCTTGATCATGACAAAAGGAGATGACTGAATTGTGTTCATCATCGGGGACGCATCTCCTTATAATTTGGTCTGGGCAATATTTAAACAATAGAGGTTCATCCCAGAAAAATCTGCGCACTTCCCTTAGAAATTTACGTTTGTCTTGCGCAGTCCAATGAGTCGGCATTGCACCTGTGGAAAGATAATTGGCTATATCAGCGTACCATGGTGGATGCATAGCAACAAAGAGTTGCTCATCAGGGAATGAGTCCTCAATAGGTGACTCGTCAATGGAATTTGGTCGGACTAGGCGGGATAGATGATCCGCCACCACATTTTCTACCCCCTTCTTATCTTTGATCTCCAAGTCGAATTCTTGAAGGAGTAGGATCCATCTTAGCAAACGGGGCTTAGCATCCTTCTTAGAAAGAAGGTATTTCAGCGCCGCATGATCCGTATAAACAATAACTTTTGATCCTATTAAGTATGGCCTGAATTTGTCCAAGGCAAAGATGACAGCTAGGAGCTCTTTCTCCGTAGTGGAATAATTAACTTGGGCAGGATTCAAGGTCCTACTCGCGTAATAGATGACATGGGGCTTTTTATCTTTCTTTTGGCCTAACACCGCCCCAATAGCAAAATCGCTCGCATCGCACATCAACTCAAAAGGCATGGACCAATCTGGTGGTTGCATGATAGGAGCGGTTGTCAACATGTCTTTTAGCTTTGAAAAAGCTAATTGACATTCGGCACTCCACTCAAATTGGTTCTCCTTTTGTAGAAGGTTACATAAAGGCCTTGAGATGTGACTAAAGTCCTTTATAAACCTTCGATAGAAACCGGCGTGTCCAAGGAAGGACCGCACATCGCGTATGCTTTTGGGTGGTGGTAGATTGGAAATTATGTCAATTTTCGCCCGGTCTACCTCTATTCCATTGGACGAGATGATGTGTCCAAGGACTATTCCTCTTTGTACCATGAAATGGCACTTTTCCCAGTTTAATACAAGTTGCTTTTCCTCACACCTCATCAAGACCAACTTCAAGTGCTCGAGGCACTCCTCAAATGTACAACCAAAAACAGAAAAGTCATCCATGAACACCTCAAGAAACTCACCCACCATGTCCGAGAAAATACTCAACATGCATCGTTGGAATGTGGCGGGTGCATTGCATAACCCGAATGGCATCCTTCGGTAGGCGAAGGTACCAAACGGGCATGTAAATGTGGTTTTCTCTTGGTCTTCCGGAGCTATCTCAATTTGGTTGTATCCGGAATAGCCATCTAGGAAGCAATAGTAGGGATGGCCTGCCAACCTTTCCAAAATTTGGTCCATAAATGGGAGAGGGAAGTGGTCTTTCCTAGTGACCGTATTGAGCTTCCTATAATCAATGCACATACGCCAATCGGTGGTCACCCTAGTCGGTATAAGCTCGTTGTTGGTATTTTCAATGATGGTAATACCGGATTTCTTGGGGACAACTTGGGTAGGACTCACCCATTGGCTATCTGAGATGGGGTAGATGATACCCACATCCAATAGCTTTAACACCTCGGCTTTGACAACCTCCATCATGTTTGGATTTAACCGTCTTTGAGGTTGTCTAGTCGTTTTTGCGTTTTCTTCAAGGTGTATACGGTGAGTGCAAACCGAAGGATCTATCCCTTTGAGATCCGCTATTGTCCAACCTATGGCTTCCCGGTGTTTTTTGAGTAACTCAATCAACTTGAGCTCTTGGTCTTTTTCTAGGTGGGAGGCAATGACAACTGGGAAAGTTTCCTCTTGACCCAAATATACATATTTAAGCTCGGATGGCAATGGTTTGAGTTCAAGCTTCGGTGGTTTGATGCTAGACGGTAGAGGCCTTGATGTGGTTGGTGGAATTTTTCAAAATGGGGCCTCCACCGGCTAGTATCAACTACCGGTCTTTCTATATTTAATGCATGCACAATCTCACTGATGATGGGGTCTTTAGAATCCATGAAGTGTGCTAAGCATGTCTCCAAACTTTCTAGTGGTTCAAGTTGGAGGAGTTCTTCTTCTTCAAAGGTTTCAAGCATGTTTACATCGAAGAACTCATCATCATCGACATCCCTATGTCTTTTGCCCAAGTGAAATACATTCACCTCTAGTGTCATGTTTCCAAAAGATAATTGCATCACCCCATTCCGGCAATTGATGATTGCGTTTGATGTGGCAAGGAATGGGCGGCCTAATATTACCGATATTTGGGTGCTAGCATCCAAAACCGGTTGTGTGTCCAAGACGATAAAATCTACTGGATAGTAGAATTTGTCAACTTGGACTAGAACATCCTCAACTATCCCCCTCGGTACACGGATAGATCTATCAGCGAGTTGCAACGTGGTTTTGGTGGGTTTTAATTCACCAAGACCCAATTGCTCATATACCGAGTATGGGATCAAGTTCACACTCGCCCCCAAGTCTAACAAGGCATGTTCAATCCGGTATTCTCCAATGATACATGAGACTGTGGGACTACCGGGATCTTTGAATTTTGGGGGGGTCTTTTGAGTGAGGATGGCACTAACTTGCTCAGTTAAGAAGGCCTTTTGCTGCACATTATATTTGCGTTTTGTCGTGCATAAATCTTTTAGAAACTTGGCATAAGAGGGAATTTGTTTGATGGCATCAAGCAAAGGGATGTTGATCTTGACTTGTCTGAAAATCTCTAGAATATCTTGAGAATTTGGGAGAGATTTTGGGGCACCCAATCTTGAAGGGAATGGTGCTATGGGCTTGTAAATGCGTTCCGGTTGTTGTGGGGCTAAGTTAGATCCATTTTCATCCTCAGAATTTACCGGATCATTAGGCTCATCGGCCTTCACCGGAATAGTTTTGTCAATTTGTTTACCACTTCTAAGGGTGGTAATGGATTCAGCTTGCTCCATGTTTTGGTTGGAAGGATTAGGGATGCTCACTTCATGTACTTGCTTTGGATTGGGCTGAGGTTGGGCCGGAAAGGTCCCTTCCCTATCATTCAAGCGTCCCTTAATCTCATCAACCGAGACTTTCAGCTCTTGGAACATTTGTTGATTTGATTCATTTATTTGCGCTTGCCCTTGCATAAATGCTCTCAAGGTATCCTCCAATGAGAATTGAGGTGGGGCCATATTTTGCATGGGTGGCCCTCTTTGGGAGTTGGTAGGATTGCCCGTTGGGGCATTCTTCCAACTGAAATTCGGGTGGTTCTTCCAACTCTCATTGTACGTATTACCTACCGGTCCATTGAAGGGCCGTTGATAACCATATGTGGCATTGGCTTGTCTCTTGCAGCACTTCCTTAAATGCAGGAATTGTGGGACAATCTTGCGTAGCGTGTAAGTCGGTGAGACAAATCCCACATGTGGTTTCAACAGCTTCCTTGGACTTGGAAACTCCATTTTTGCTAAGTTCCATGGCCTCAACCTTCCTTGTGAGGTTGGCTATCCTTGCATTTACGTCGTCTTCCTCTTTAAGGACATATATCCCTCCTTTCTCTTGAGTAGGCTTGGGGTTCTTGGGTTTATCCGAGGTGTCCCAAGATTGGGCGTTTTCAGCCAACATGTCCAAGTAACTCCAAGCATCATCTGGATTTTTACTCATAAACTCACCATTGCACATCATTTCCACAAATTGGCGCATATTAGAACTTAATCCATCATTGAAAAAATTTATAATTCGCCAACTCTCATAGCCATGATGTGGGCAAGCAAGCAGGAGTTCCTTAAATCTTTCCCAACATTGAAAGAATGATTCACCCTCTTTAGCTGAGAAATTCATTATGGCCCTTCGAAGAGTGTTTGTTTTATGAGCTGGGAAGAACTTTTTCAAGAATTCCCGGTTCATCTCAACCCATGACCCAATCGAATATGGTCTAAGAGAGTGAAGCCAATCTTTGGCTCTTTCTTTCAAGGTGAAGGGGAAAAGTTTAAGTCTGATTGTATCCCCAGAAACATTGGGATAATGCAAGGTGGCCAACACTTCTTCGAATTCTTGCAAGTGTAAGTATGGGCGGTCAGAGTCTAGCCCACGGAATTTAGGTAAAAGTTGGATTACTCCCAGTTTTATGTCAAGGGTCCCACCGTTAACTGGTAGAACTATGCAAGAAGGTGTAATTGTACGAGCAGGTTGTAGGTAATCCCGTAGTGATCTCATTGGAGGAACATTATGTACCTCATTCTCTCCTACTCCTTCCTGATTTGCGTTTGTGGTTGGAGTAGGGGGGGAGGATTCCTTAAGGGTGTTTGATCCATACTCCCCAAACTTTCACAATGCTCTTGATAATTCCGGACTCGTCTATGGACTGACAAAGGTCCAACTAAACCACCTTCAGATTGGAGACGATTTGAATGGTTACGTTCCCAACGGGACATAAACCACTCAACCAGAAACTGAAACTAATCCTATTCTAGAAAACTAAAATCTGAACTAAAAATTCTGAAAAAGCTAAGTTAAAAAGGTATCACCTGATGCGCTTTAACTGAAAGAAGAATTCCTACAAAACAGAAAACTATGTTAGTTCTAAGAGAAATCAGAAAAACCTATCTACTTCTACTTCTACAGCCACTGAAACTATTTGAAAACTATTATCTAATTTCCCCGGCAACGGCGCCAAAAACTTGTTCGCTCGCCTCAAGTGTAAGGCTGCGATGTAGTAATAAATCTCGGTAAGACCGAGGTCGATCCACAGGGAAAGAGTAACAGCTTCCTAATTACTCCAGCAACTCAGTTTAATAGAGTAAATTCAGATTCAATGGGATGTTTAATTAAAACAGTAACTTAATGAAAAATCAGAGATTTAATGTACTAAGGCTTTCAAGGATCCACTTGTAGCAATCCTATGTCAATTCAGTCAATCCAAGTAGAGAACACAACTAGATTTGAAGTCCTATCTCTCATCTAGTTGGAAAGTAAAGCATTCACACACATTCATCCAATTCAAGTTGAACTTCCAAGTTCAAGTCCATTCAATCAATGTAGAATTCAAATTCATAGCCTGCGGAGTAACAGCCATGCCTATGGACTATGGCCTGCTTAAGGATTACTATAATTCGAATCTAAACAAGCAACCTGTGATAATCTCAGAGAATTAAAAGGAATTCATGTCCGGAGCACATAAACTCAGATAAGACATCTCAAACTACCACCTATTGGACTGAAACATAAGGAAAATCAAACTTTGAATTAAAAAAATACTTGAATCAAACTGAAATTAACATAGAACTGGCTACAAGCTTCACCTCTCAGCCTTAGCTGAGAGGTTTTAGCCGAGCATAGTCATGCTACAACTAAAAAAACTCTGAAATAAAGCATAAACAATGGAAAAACCCGAAGATAGGAGTTGCAGACGCTCCACAGTCGCTTCCTCCCTCCAAACTCACGTTCCTTCCCCTCTCTGATACCTTAGGGAGAGCCCCTAGGTGGCCTTTTATAGCAACAATCCTCCCTTGCGTCGGATTCTGCGAAATCCTACGCATTGCGCAGTGAAATTCGGAGTCCCAATTTAGAAAGGAGTCTTCTTACGCAGGGCCGACCGGTCGTGACCGGTCGGACTAGTTTTTCAAACCATCCAGGGAGTCCAGCGTGCCTACCCGACCGGTCATGACCGGTCGGGCATTGTTTCTGCTTTGGCCAGCGTACACAGCCGACCGGTCATGACCGGTCGGCCCCAATGCAATGTGGCCAACCTTCATTCAGTGTTCATGGCCGACCGGTCATGACCGGTCGGCCTCTCTTCTACTTGATTCCTTTGATGTGGCTGACCGGTCAGACGACCGGTCAGCCTTGTATTTCTTCATCTTTTTCTTCTTTTCTTCATTCTCTTTCTTCTTCTTTCCTTGGTCCATCTTAGGACTTCCTCCAATGTCTTCAAATATCCCTTGTTACGCTCCAATTGGACGAAGTCCGCTCTCATCCCTAAAATCACAAAAACACGTGTTAGTTGGGCCTTTAACCCATAAAAATCATGCAAACTATGTAGTGTAATGGGCAATGCAATGTATAAATTGGAGGTTCAACACCAACATACCATATATACAAAATCCAAAAGAGGGCAAGAAGCCCAATAAGGATAAAACAATTTCGCACAAGTATATGTTTATATGCACAAGATAGCCAAAGAAAATGATCATCAGACTATTCAACATAAGATCATAGCAAAATATCATAACAAAGAAAAACATAATGATCATCAGAATATCCAGATCCAACACAAATCATAGCAAAATATCCAAAAAGAATGACCATCAAACTATCCAAAATGTGTCAAAGAAAAGATGTATCAATCAATACAACTAACAACGTCGCTCCAAAAAGAGATCCGCGACGACTCATATACTACGGACCCTGATTAAAAAGATAGGCAGCTATGGAGCAAGGCCAGCGACGTCATCTCGACGACATGAGAGAGCTGATGTGAGGCGCTGAACAGCATCATGAATGGTCTGCATCAGGCCCTCAAGACGCGACAGCCGCTCACCATGCTGTGCAAGGGCACCCTCCACACGATCTAGTTGAGCAGTGATCTGCTCCGTGCTGGGAGGAGGAGGTGCCGAAGAGGCGTCGGACTGAAGTCGCCGCTTGACTGAGCGACGAACTGGGGCCGGCGTCGGGGATGGAGCTGAAGACCTGCTATGAGTGCCATACGACACCTGTGTGGGAGTATGAGAGAAATCTCGATCTTCTACGTTATCCTCTTTTGGTAGGGACATCTTCTTGATATTGAGGTCCCTGAAGGTGCGGCGAGGAATAGGATGGACCACAATATTTGTGAACCCGCAATCGTGCCCCAATCTGGTAATGATCCAGCCGAACGGAATGGTGTTGCGGTTGTGTGGCAGCGCATCCAGAATATGATGCAAAATGATGGATGGGAGACACAGGCGCGTCCCATGACCAACGTGATAGAGCAGATTGACCATATTTGCGGTGAGATCGGATTTGTTACTACTGCGTGGGTAGACATTTGTACTGAAGATTTGGTGGAGCACTCGAAATCGATTGGACATTTCAGACGCCCGAAGTGCACTACCGTCTATCCACTTGGGATTGGGACCCCGACACAAGTATCGAGTCCAATCAGCCCGAAGAGTAGAGTCAAGAAGATTGTCATTTGGTTGAGGGGATGTGGACATGGGAATCCCAATCAAGTCGGCTATGGTTTGGGCTGTGATCTTGACTACCCGTCCTCCGACAATGACCTCACACGATGGAGGGTTTCCAACGGGGTTGATGATTTTAGATAAAAATGTATACACAACCTCAGGATGTGCTACGCCTCCAAATCGTAGCACACCATCCCACCCGATCTGTGCAAGTAGAGCGGGAATGCCAAAGGGCTCCACACATGACAAAGTGACCTCCCGCTCATATATAATGGTGCGGGATTGGAATCGGGAGATTGAAACTGGACTCTCAGGCTGGGCAGGAGGAGCAGCAGGAGGTGGAGAACCCTGAGAAGGTCGAGAAGTTTGGAGCTTCTTGGACCTGGCGGTGGTGGATGGCCCCGCAGCCATCTTGGACTTGCCTTTAGGATCTTTAGGCATGGTGTATCAAGATTGGAGGAATGATTTGAACAATGCAGACACCAAGATGGACAGGAAGAACTTCAAATCCCTACAAATGATAAGCTAATAGAGGAAAGGGATAGAAGAAACCGATCGGACAGCAAGAAACCGAACTGACAGCTTGTGAGACCTTACCTAGGAGACACGAGGAGCCATTTTTGCTGCAAATGAGGACCGATGGAAAGCCAGCTGAGCTACAGTCCGATCGCACAAGGATGCCCTACCAGAAGAGGCTGAGAGAAAATAGAAACATAGGGCAGAAATGAACAGGGCTCGCGTATATAACTATCGGACTCCCGATATTTCCGATTGATCGGAGAAGTGTCCGATCAATCGGAAATGCCTCCAGTGACATTTAAGCAGTTAAACCCTTCCTCCCTTCAGCAAATGATTCCCCAGCTTATTTTGTAAGAGTGTAAGCTTGAGAATATCAATGATCACTCAATTATATGAGGCTAATTCCTCAGATATACCTATATGCACATGATTTTCCAATTTGCTAGAGTGAGCATACCCCGATAGACTTCTGAAGGTGTTCAAACCTTGTGGAATCTAACGGCTTAGTAAGGATGTCGGCCAATTGTCGCTCGGTTTGGATGTATTCAAGATTGATCAGTTTTTCTTCAACTAGTTCTCTTATAAAATGGTGCCGGATGTCGATATGCTTGGTTCGAGAATGTTGAACCGGATTTTTTGAGATATTAATGGCGCTTGTGTTGTCACAAAAAAGCGTCATTTCGTCCTGATTAAGACCATAATCCTTCAACATCTGCTTCATCCAAAGTAGTTGAGCACAGCAACTACCGGCAGCAATATATTCAGCTTCAGCAGTGGACAATGAGATGGAGTTTTGCTTTTTGCTATGCCAAGCAACTAAGCAGTTTCCGACGTAAAAACAGCCACCGCTTGGGAATTTTCTATCATCCATATTTCCGGCCCAATCGGCATCGGAGTACCCCGCAATGATGGTTGAGGTGTCAAAGGGGTACCACAAGCCATATTCAGTTGTGTAGGCCACATATCTAATCACTCCTTTTACAGCAATAAGGTGTGATTCCTTAGGATCGGCTTGAAATCTAGCACATGCCCCTACACTAAAGGCAATATCGGGTCTACTAGCTGTGAGGTAGAGAAGACTCCCAATCATACTTCTATATAAATGTTGATCAACACTTTTGCCAGATAAGTCTGTAGAAAGTTTAATGGTGGTGGCCATAGGCGTGGTGTGTGATCGAACCGAGTCTAGCCCAAATCTCTTGACTAAATCTTTTGCATACTTAGTTTGGTTGATAAAGATTCCATTTTTCAGTTGTTTAACTTGCAATCCTAGGAAAAAAATCAGTTCGCCAACCAAACTCATCTCAAATTCAGATTTCATTAGTTCAGCAAATATGCCAGAAAATTCTTCACAGTTTGACCTAAATACAATATCATCCACATAAATCTGAGCAATGGGAAAGGAATCAGCCGTCCTCTTAACAAATAGGGTTTTATCAACACTCCCCCTAACAAACTTGTGAGCAATTAGAAATTGAGTAAGCCGTTCATACCATGCTCGGGGGGCTTGTTTTAACCCATAAAGAGCCTTTTTCAATCGGTAGACTCTTTGAGGATAACTGGGGTCCACAAACCCTTTTGGTTGTTCAACATAAACCTCCTCATCAAGTATACCATTTAGAAAGGCACTCTTCACGTCCATTTGAAATAATTTGAATTTGAGAGCACATGTTATGGACATGAGAATTCGAATGGATTCGAGTCTAGCTACCGGGGCAAAAGTTTCATCAAAATCAATTCCCTCAATTTGGGAGTACCCTTGAGCTACAAGACGTGCTTTGTTTCGAATCACATTGCCAGATTCATCTGTTTTGTTTTTTAAGATCCATTTAGTTCCAATGACATTCTTCTCATATGGTCTTTCAACCAGAAACCAAACATCATTTCTGGTAAACTGTTGAAGTTCCTCTTGCATTGCAAGTATCCAAAACTCATCATTGAGAGCCTCATTTATATTTTTTGGTTCAATTTTTGAAGTGAAGCACACATGACTGTTGATGGCCTCAAGTTGTCTTCTAGTCTTGACTCCAACATCTGGATTTCCAATGATTTGATTGAGGGGATGATCCTTGATATGTGGAGCATTTCCCGAAGCTATTGAGGCATTGGGAGTGGGAGATTTTTCATCAGGTTTACCTATGTGGCATGGTTCTCCCACTTCATCATCATCAAGTCTTGTATCTTCTTTGGATTGGTCATCAATGATAACATTTATGGATTCTTGAGTTGTTTTAGTCCTTGTGTTGTACACTCTATATGCACGGCTATCAGAAGCATATCCTAGAAATATTCCCTCATCGCTCTTAGAGTCAAATTTTCCTAGATTTTCTCTATCTCGAAGGATGTGACATTTGCTACCAAAGACCCTAAAGTACTTGATGTTAGGAACTTTTCCATTCCACAGCTCATATGGGGTCTTATCTAGGCCGGCTCTCAAATAAACTCGATTAATGATGTGACAAGCTGTATTCACTGCTTCGGCCCACAGATTTTGAGCTATATTTTTGCTGTTCATCATAACTGTGGCCATATCGAGTAGCACTCTGTTTTTCCTCTCTGCTACTCCATTTTGTTGTGGAGTTTTTGGGGCTGGGAATTCATGTTTGATGCCTAAATTTTCACAAAATAGTTCAAAGCGCCCGTCCTCAAATTCCCCCCCATGATCACTCCTAATACGTTTCACTGTACATTCCTTCTCATTGTGGAGTCATTTCATGAGTTTCTCAAATTCCTCAAATGTATCAGACTTTTCTTTCAAAAATACAACCCAAGTATATCGAGAATAGTCATCAACAATAACAAAGAAGTACCTCTTACCACCTTGACTCATTACTCTTGTAGGTCCTACAAGATCCATGTGGAGTAGATCAAGGGGTTTTGATGTAGCAATGATGGATGTCTTCTTATGTGCAACTTTAATTTGTTTACCTTTCAAGCATTCAGCACATACTTCTTTTGGTTTCTTTCCAATCTTTGGTAATCCTCTTACCAATTTCTTTCTACTCAACCTAGCAAGGTTCATGTAATGGACATGACCAAGCCGTTGATGCCATAATTCAGTCTCATCATTAATAGCCATGTGGCATACAGCAGATGGTCCCTCATCACCCTTGTTTTCAATCACATAGCAGTTATCTCCAGTGCGAAACCCTTTTAATATTAATTTTCCAGTTTGGTCCATAATTTCGCACATTTCTTTGGAGAATTTCACGGAATGCTGTTCATCACATATTTGAGAGATGCTTAATAGATTATGTTTCAAACCGTCAACACATAGTACATCCTCAATTTTGAGCAATCCTGGCCCGGTGATGGTTCCCTTTCCAACAATCTTGGCAACACTCCCATCTCCAAAGGTAACAGACCCACCATCAAATTCAGCATAATCACAAAACTAAGTCTTGTCACCTGTCATGTGTCGGGAGCATCCACTATCAAGGTACCACCTAGTGTTTCTTCCGGCTCTAAGGGCTGTATGGATAACTAAGCATTTATTCTTTACTACCCATTTAGAGACTACCCTTTTTGGAGAACTAGGTTTCTTGGTTGATTCTAGGGATGTCATCGTTTGAGCATAAGGTGTTGAGGTTTTCTCTTTACTTGATTTCTCTTTCATCAGCTCCATGGTTCTTTTGTTCAACTGTTTTACCATTTCAAGGAGCTCTTCCATTCTTTTATCTTTCTTCGGTGGAGTGGGATAATTTTTCCTCATGTTTGGTGTTTGTTTAGGAGGACTCCACATCTGATTCATCCTTTTTTCGGTAGGTACAAATTTACCTTTCAAGTTCCGAACCGGATTCTTAAGGATCAAGCATTCAAATTTCAAATGTCCAACATCTCCGCATGCATGGCATATAGGTGAATTTCTCTTAGTGCTTCCTGATGCATTCCTAATCTTTTTAGGTTCTGGGTTACTAACCTTAGTTTGCTCACCATAGCCTAGCCCTCTTGTATTCCTACAAGGCTTACCTGATTTAAGGATATCATCTAGCTTTTCTCTACTCTGGGCAAATCTTTCATTAAGTTGACTTTCTTGATTAAGCTGCAAGGTTAGACATTGATTTGCAGATTTTGCCTTTTTCAGCTCATCTTCTAGGGTATTAATTTTGTCTTGAGCTGCTTTGTTTTTCTTTTCCAATTCACAGATTTGATGGTAAAATCCGTTGTTTTCTCTCTTCACTTCTTGCATTTCATCAGCCAATTTATTGTTGTCAATATTTGCTTGGCTCAACTTCTTGGTAAGAAGGATGCTTTGACGAAATAGCTCATCATAGGCAACTTGCAAACCTTCATTATCATCCTCGTCATCATTGGAGGATGTCACATTGTTTTCTGATAGCTCATGATCATCCTTGTCTCTTTCGCCTTGTATGTCTGGGACAATCTCCGAGATAGAGGCCATCAGAATTTTAACTGATCCTCTCTCATCACTTTGATATTCTTCTGTTTCTGAATCTGTACTCTCGAGGTTGTCCCATGTGGCTGCCATTGCTTTCTTTTAAAAATTTTCTTTGGCAGGAGCTTGGCAATCAGAGGCAATATGACCATAGCGTCCACAATTGTAGCACTTAGGATCTTTTGTCTTATTGTAAGATTTTCCTGTATAGCGCTTTTTGTCAAAAGATTTGCTATTTTTGTCAACCCTCTTTCCTTTGTTTTTGAAGAATTTTCTAAACTTCTTGGCCATAAGAGCCATTTCATTCATATCCATTTCTTCATCACTATCAACTACAGATTCTTGTGTAGTGTGTGAGGTTTTCAGCACTGTGTTTCTACTTTTTGGGGATTTCTTGAAATGGAGTTCATGAGTCTGTAGAGATCCTAGTAAGTCTTCTATTTTCATAGTATCAATATCTCTACATTCCTCAATAGTTATGACCTTGGAGGAGAATCGTTGGGGTAAGGATCTTAGAATTTTCCTACAAATGCGCGGATCCGAAATTCTCTCCCCCAATCCCCACATAGCATTGGTGACATCGCTCAGCCTGGTGTAAAAGTCCATGAAGTTCTCATGTTCTTCCATTTTCATATTCTCAAATTGAGTTGTCAAGAGTTGAAGTTTTGACCTCTTGACTATACTAGTCCCTTCATGAGTAGTTTCAAAGATGTCCCAATCTTCCTTGGATGTTGTGCAATTACAAATTCTTTTGAACTCATCAGCTGAAACGGCACAAAAAATAGCATTGAGTGCCTTTGCATTGCTAATGTATCTTAGTTTTTCAAGATCAGTCCATAAGTCATCAGGTTTGACTGTGGTGGTGGTGACCCCATCTGTGGTTGTGCTCAAAAGGGGTATTTCATATTTGATTTCCACAGACCTCCATGTTGCATGATCCAATGATTGCAAGAAGACTCTCATTCTTGCTTTCCAATATGCATAGTTTGATCCATCAAAATATGGAGGTTTGGAAACCATACTAGAATCCCCTTTTGACATGATTTCAAGCTTCTAGAGACGGATCACATTCCGGGCGGTTACGCCTTTGAGGAGGAACCCTCTCTGATACCAATTGAAAATGCGGTATAAGTATGGTTACCGCTTTTGTAGAAGCAAGAAACAAGTTACCTTGTTTCTAGAGGGGGGGGGGGGGGGGGGGGGGGGGGGGGGGGGGGGGGGGGGGTGAATAGGACACTTTTTAAATTTTTCAATCACACACTTGTAATCATGCAATGTATTCTCAGAGCACTTTCATCAAACACAAGATATGCAGAATATAAATCAATAAAAGCACATGTGAAAGAAGTAAATCAGGTCATCCATTCATCACACAACAAGAGATTTTTATAGTGGTTCGGTTATGTACCTACTCCACTCCCGGCTGATCCACTCACTCCTTGAGTGGCCGGATTTCACTATCACTATGGTTTTAAATGAGGTTAACCATAAACCTTAACAGCCTACAAAAGGACTTACGACTCAACACATGGATTCATCCTTCCATAGGACTAATCCATGACCACTTAGTCCTACACAAGGGCTTGTCCTACTCAAGGACTTGTCCTACGCAAGGACTCTTACGAGTTTGGGTCTTCAAACTCTAAAACCCAAATCTCAACTTGAGGAGGTTTCTTGGACTCGAAAGACTAAATATACTTAGCTGATTGAGTCCCTTGACGATGCCTTTGTTGAAGAAGCTTCGGCTTGTACGGAAGATGCCTTCTTCAGCTCCCTCGATCAGCAACCTTGCTCCGGATGACTCATTGTAGATTCCAAGGTGAGGGATTAGGGTTAGGTTGAGGCTATATGGGGATATGGCTTTTATGTGAGGAAAGCTTCTACCTAATCCACCATTAATGGCATTGATGACAAGAGAATATCTATGAGAGGTAGGTCAAGCTGCCATTAAAGAGGGGTTGAGTTCATGATTCAATCCAAGCTTTGAATGCTTCATCAATGTTGGTCAGATCAACATGGATTGAAGTATGAACTCAACAAATCTTAGGGTTTGGGAGAAGGGGATCTCAAGAAGAAGGCACACACAAACCCTAAATGATGCTCAAGGTGTCTTGGGCAAGATCCAACCGAGTTCTATAAATAGACATGACATTCAACGGTCAGAAAATGGTCAGCTCGATAGGATCCGATCGATCGGACATAAGTTTTAGCTAGATTTGAATTTTGCTGAAAAACAGGTTCTCCGATTGATCGGAAGACCTTGTCCGATTGATCGGACAGATGGTCCGATTGATAGGAATTCCTTCCAGAGAGTTAATGTAATTTTTCTGGAATTTCCTCCGATGGATCGTATATATGTCCGATGGATCGGAACACCCTGTCCGATGGATCGGACAGACCTCCGAGTGATCGGAAAAGTGTCCAGAGAGATTTTCAATGTTTGCTGGACAATTCTACGATTGATCGGACATACCGTTCGATTGATCGGAAGACCCTGTCCGATGGATCGGACATCCTCCGATTGATCGGAAAAGTGTCCAGAGAAGTTTTCAATGTTACTGGACAATTCTCCGATTGATCGGACATATTGTCCGATTGATCGAACACCTATCGGACTAATCTCCGATGGATCGGGTATGTATCGGAGAGAGCAGACATATTGTTTTTCAATTTTTAAGCAACTTCTGCTAACATGAACCCTTCCAAAGCTGATCTAAATGGAAGGTGGACTATAGATGGTGCTAAGGGTGTACCTAGGAAGGATTTGGACCATCTATAAAAGGGTTTTGGGATCAAAGGTTTGGATGGAGAGGCTTGAAGCTGACTGAATGAGCGATCTTCTTTAAGTAGCTTCTGTCTTCAGCCGCAAAGAGACTGTCTTCAGCCGCAAGGAGACTCGACGACACACTGACCATGGTAATTGACAAATCTTTGCATTAACATATAAATAATGAAAACCTTGCATAATGAGTGATGAATTGGAGTTAGAATATGCACAATTAAGAGCTCAACAACCATCGGTTCCCTATTGAGCTCCTTCCACTCACATCTCTCTTTTGCTCCTATAATCACAAAAATCTATCAAAGTCAGTTTATAAACGTATTTATTTTATGTAATTAAACTATGGAATTGGTAATAAATATACACAATTCAAGGCTTAACACTCGTCTTCTAGCAAGCTATGCCTATCTCTCTTCCAATTATCACCTCTTGCAATTTAGCTGAATTTCATCGGATCCACTTCGAATCTAGCAATCCTTAACAAGGTCTCTCTCTCTCTCTCTCTCTCTCTCTCTCTCTCTCTCTCTCTCTCTCTCTCTCTCTCTCTCCCCATGAGATTAGGGTTTAGGGTTTGTTCTTCTGCATGGTGTTCGAGTAGATTTGGTTTAGATTGTCCAAACATATAGATAGACGGTCTAGATTATCCAAACATATTCCAAAATATGGTCTAAAAATTAAAACACTTGGAGTTTTTTATAAAATCTGTACAGTTGGAATCTTTCAGGACAATCCATTTTCCTTCAAATGGTACGACCAAACCATACATCTATTCGACATGAAACTTTATGGTTTGGCAAATATTTATATTCTCTAGAAGATGGTCGGCGTAGATTCTTCTTATCATGAGTGGTGGGCTACCTGGACTATCTAAGAGTTGAGTTGGCGAAAATCAGAAAAGTTTTAGACAGTTCGTATTGTTTTCGCCACTACGGTCAATCCGTAGCTCGAATTAACATAAACCACTTAGGTTTTTTCATTGTCGAGCTTCTCTTCAACATGGATTGACTGGATTTGCAAAAATCATCAAGATGGGCCCCAAAAATGTGCCAGAAGGTGAAAAATGGGATTGGGCTTTCTGCTTCCTATTCTGGTTGAAACCCAAAATGGAAACAAGCTTGTTTCCTATTTTCTTTGAAACTCAAAACACTAACCTTGTTTCAAATTTTATTTTCTTTCTGTTGAGCCATGAATATTGCATATTCTAACCCCTTTTCATCATCCATTATGCATGGTTTTCATGTTTAAAGACTAATCTAATACATGTTTTTATGAATGTAGGAATGAGAGGGAGACTTCACCAATTCATGGTTAAAAGAGTCACTTTGTATGCCTTGAAGATCAAAGAAATAAAGGACAAGAGATGGAGGAAAGATGCAATGCAATGAAGGAAGAAAGGTATGAAAAAGTCATAATTTAGAGCGTGACCGGCCGGCCGGCCACAGCCACCGGCTGACCGGCCAAACCCTCTAGAAATATAAATATCCCTTAACCAATTTTATGTAGGCCGACCTATGGTCCGACTGGCCGGCCATGCAATATCTAAATCAGATTTCAAATACAGGCAGCCTCATTTTTTTATTTTTTTGACCAATTTGTGAGGCCCATCTTGATGATATTTGGAAATTCATGCTGTCCATGTTGAAGAGGATCTCGACATCGAAATAATCTAAGTGGTTTCGTGTTGATCGGAGCTACGGATTGACCGTGGCGGCCAAAACAATACGAACTGTCCAAAAAGTTTCCTGATTTCATTGCTCAACACTGGAATGGTCCAGGTGGCCCACCATTGATGATATGAAAAATCTAATTTGACCATCTTTTAGACCACATCTATGTATGAATAACCACAAACTTTCAGGTCAAAAGGATGTGTGGTTTGATCGTCCTGGTTGAAGAAAGATGGACCATCCAGAAAGATTCCAACTGCGTAGATTTTATAAAAGGACTAAGTGTTCTAATTTTTACACCCAATTTTGGAATTGATTTGGACAATCTAACTCATTTATCATCTAGAGGAGGAAGATTTCTACTAATCTTCCAAATTTGAGATCAATCCGACCTCTGTACACTCCATAGTGTTGAAAGCAAGATGACTGGCTTTGGAGATACCCGAATTGCGTGATTTTGAGAGGCGGTCATTGATCTAATTGATGAGCCCATTCAAAAGATAATCTTAAAAATCTAAACCATCTATGAGGAAGATCAAGTTCTAGGAAAGCTACAAATCAAATTTGAAGGCAATCCAATCATTGGTTAAGCCGTACGAAGTGAAACAAAATCTGTTATGTTGTTGTACTCTTGCTGTATTATAAAAGGTGGTGTTCTCTTCTATTCCAAGGCAGTCAAGGACGTGGGAAGCAAGGAGTTCAAGTCCTAGGAGGCTACCTAGCCTCCTACAGCTAGTTTTTCTTCATTTTCTTAGTTCTAGTTCTAGCTTTAATATGTTTTTTCTTAGTTAACCTCTTAGCTAAAGCTAAGAGGTGAAGTTTGTACTTTGTTTCAATACTTTAATTCTTTTATTTCAAGTACTCTTCTCTTATTTATGGATTTTGAACTTCTAGTTTAAATAAAACTTGAATTTTTAGATGAATTATGAGAGTTTGTGTACTCCGGACATGAGTTCCTTACAATTCTCTGAGATTGCCATGATTGAGTTGTTTGAATTTGAATTGTAGTAACCCCAGAGCATGCCATAGTCTCTTAGCATGTATGTTACTTCGAAGTCTACAAATTCAAGTTCTATGTGCTTCATTAGAACAAGAAATCTGATTTCCAGATTTAAGTGGGACTATTTGTGCTTGAATGTTATATCCTCTAATTAGATGAGAGATAGAACTTCGATTCTAATTGTGTTGTGCTTGGATGAATGAATTAGTATTGAACTATTACAAGTGGATCCTTGATGCTACAGTTCTTTCCAAATCTCAAATTTTCCTGTTTTATGTTAAAAACTGTTTTCTTAAACTTCTTAGATTCTAGTTATTGGAGTAGTTGGAATTGTTTACCTCTTTCCTTGTGGATCGACCTCGGTCTTACTGAGAATTATTACTACATCGCAGCCTTGCACTTGAGGTGAGCGAACAAGTTTTTGGCACCGTTGCTGGGGAAAAAGGTTAAATGGTTCTAATTGTTCTAGTATCTATAGAGTAGTCTTAGTGAGGTCAGATTTTCAGTTTTTATAGAAGTAAATTTTCTGATTTTTTCTAGATTATTAACAATTTTTTTTTTGTAGGACATTGTTACTGACATAGTTCTCACCTTTACAGGTAATATCTCCCCATCTCCCTTTTTATTTTTATTTTTCCTAAATTAGGGTAGTTTCTAATTCCTTAAAATTTCATCATAAATGATTAGACGAATGGTGCATACAAGTACCTTTTGGAGGATGAGATGTCGTATTGGGGGACCCAAACTCAATGTGATCGGGATCCCTCTAAGCATGAGTGTTTTTTTTAGATTCAAACAACCACCACTACCCACCCACGTAAGACGATGCGTGAGTACATTAATAAAAGCAATACACATGTTGAGACACGGTGTAAGACGATGGGGGAGTACTGGAACGAAGAAAAATTAAATAATCATCCAGGGAAAACATTACGTGATTACCGGATTGAAAATAACATGAGTGTTCTACTGAGTATGGTAGGAGGTGTGCAACATCAAAATGAATGGTTGCATAGTGGCTAACCACTTAAAACAATGCGTGATCACTTGTATGGATATGCCTATTAACCATCACATAACTCTTCATCTTACAATGCGTATGGTTCTAATTTGGGAAAACCACCATTCTCTTTATTCAAGGGAAAAACCAACCATGGTTATTAACAATCACCCCCAAACGTCTTCCTCTTGTGATGACATGTATACACAAATACTTGAGGAATTATGGAAAGAGTATGAAGATGAACAATCAACTCAAGCCTAATCGTCATCTTGTGAAGACGTTGAGCTCGAATTTGGGGGCATCGAATCAACCCCCTCTAATGAAGAGGATGGGGCTATCCAAGTCCCACCTTCTTTGGATATAATGAATAAACTTTTAGAGGAGATCGATCTTGATGATCCCAATATCATCATCAATTATGGTGAGTCCACTATCTCTTTTGAATGCTTTGCACTCAATGATGAAGAGATTTCAATGACAGTTGACAAACCCAAGGAATCCATAAAATTTGAAAGTGATAGTGGGGTTACCTATAATAAGGGTTTGGTGGATTCTTATGAACCTATGGTTTCTTTTTCCCAAGGGCATACTGATTATGAGTCTCTAGAGGATTGCATGCTAGAGAGATGACCGAAGTTGAGATTTTTGAGCCCTTCCACCAACAACACATGTTAAATTTTATTGTGGAGGACTTCCCTTTGAGTGAAAATTTAGATTCTTTGGATAAATGCTTGGCTGACTTTGAAAATTTAAAAAACCCAATTATTCAAGAGATTGTTAAAGCCTTACACATTTCCGACTTGGTGCCCTATACTAGTTATGAGGAACCTAGTTTGGAAGAATTCTACTCCATGGAGTGCGAATCCCTCACCATAGAAACTGAATTTTGCAATCCCTTAGAGAAGACGAAGAGCCTTCATCCGACTATCTCGATTTCCTAGAGGAATGCTTGGCCCACTCTTATGATCTTGATAATGAGATGATTAAGGAGTTGAATATTTTGTTAGACACGGTGTCGGTGCCTGAAGAACACCATTCCACTTATTTACACTATTTACCATTGTTTGTGGAAGCACCGTACAATTCTGAAATTATGGAGGAGACAACTTTAACTAATGAAAACTTAATGAATATTTCTCCACCATCATGGGTCCTTCAGCCCATTGAAAATTCTGATTGGGAGGATCCATTTTTAATCAGTCATAACCCAGATCAGAATTTGAGGAGATGTCTTTTTGCTGCTCTTATCGCCTCCTATCATGCATGTGGTGCATATAAATATTGGACTTCAATGAAGAAAAGCATTCATGTTTATTATCGAGCAGGACTTTGAATGGTCCTCATGAGAAATTTATTGAAATTCATGAAGATCCTGCTCAAATTTAATCATGAAGTCAATCGGACTAATCAAAGGTAGGTAGGTAGGTTAGGATTTATTTTTCTGCAATTATGATTGAACAAGTCTCATCGAGACAATGGAAGATGCTAGAATTGATCAACTTGCTACCCCAAGTACTCTCGTTCTCACTCTCCTTTATTTTATGTCATTACTTTCATGTCATGTTTATTGTATATCTTATTACATTGAGGACAATGTAAGATTTTGGTTGGGAGGTGAGATTTCTTAGATGAATCTACTAGCTTTTGTGACATTTCGAGCAATTCTGTAGAAAAATTTTGAATTTTCTGAAAATTCAAAACTCTTTTTAGAAAACTTTGTTTCTATGCATTTAGGATGATATGAGTATAAGAAAAGGAGATACAAAGTGAGTGATGTCGCAAGTCTTGAACTACCTTTAATATAATGGTTTTATATGTGAATTCCCCTACTTATATGGTTGATAGAAAATTTGAACACTTTTACACCTAGTTCACATTACACGATTTTCATGGTTTGAAAGGATTATGTAGCTTTGTGGATTGGCTAGACTTAGATTTAAGGTGTTAAGGAACCAAGTCGAAGTACTTTGTCCATCCTTGTCTATGGAAAAATAACGAAAGATATGGATTTCTAAAAATCTTATCTAATATGTATGAAAAGGAAAAAAAGAAAGAAAATATGGGTATGATTGAGAATATGGTGGAAAATTTTGAAAATGGCTACCTATTACCAACCGAGGGATGGTCTACCCGTAACCAAAGTCGGAAATGGGACGTAGTGTAAAAGCCGTTGGAAGGACGGTAAGGCAAATTCCTGTCATAGGCTTATTATTGATCTGTACACTTTTAGACCCATAGTTTAGTTGATCTATGAAGAAAATAATTCTGAAAACTCATGAGATGAACATTTACTAAGCACACTAGGTTGAATTTGTTCAAGTTCTTCTATTTATCAATCGATCAACGAGAATTCTATATGAACACTTATTATGTTTTGAGAAGTTTACGGTTTTAGCTTCTATCACCCAGTGTCTCTGATTTTTGCACTTGTATGTTTTGGAATGTCTAGAAGCATAGTTTCTAAAGGAGAGTTTGGTTTTGGAGATTTGAACTTGTTTCATGCATGTTTTGCTCGAGACTAGCAAAATGCTGGTTAGGGGGTATGTTGAGCCATGAATATTACATATTCTAACCCCTTTTCATCATCACATTATGTATGCTTTTCATTTTTAAAAACTAATCTAATACATGTTTTTGTGATTGTATGAATGAGAGGGAGACTTCACAAATTCATGGTTAAAAGAGTCACTTTGTATGCCTTGAAGATCAAACAAATAAAGGTATGAAAAGTATGAAAAATTCGTAATTTACAGCCTGACCGGATGGCCGGTCAAACCCTCCAAAAATACAAATATCTCTTGACTAATTTTATGTAGGCCGACCTGTGGTCCGACCGGCCGGATGGACTGGTTGACCGGCCATGCACTTTCTAAATCAGATTTCAAATATAGGTAGCCCTATTTTTTTATTTTTCAGCCCAGTTTGCGGGGCCCATCTTGATGATATTTGGAAATCCAACCTATCCATGTCGAAGAGGATCTCGACATCGAAATAACCTAAGTAGTTTCGTGTCGATCGGAGCTACGGATTGACCGTGACAGCCAAAATAATACGAACTGTCCAAAAAGTTTCCTGATTTCGCTGCTCAACACTGGAATGGTCTAGGTGGCCCATCATTGATGATATGAAAAATGTAATTTGACCAGCTTTTATAAAAAATATATATATGAATAACCACACACTACCAAAAAAATGGGCTAAGGCTACGAATTAGGTGTTTCTTTTGCTAGGGATATAATCCTTAGCTATATTGCTAGGGATTTAATCCGCAGTAAAAAGCTATCACCCACTTAAGCTTCCACGTTTCTTAAGGGACTCTATGGGGCCCACCGAAAGGTGTTTGTATGATCTTAATCCATTCATCCATTTTAAAACCGAATTTGAGAGTATTATAAAAAAAAAGGAGGCAGATTGAGCCCTCAAGTGGACCACACCGTAGGAAACAGTGATATAAACTTCCTACCGTTGATCGTTGGTATGGTCCACGAGAATTGGATTTGCCTCAATTTTGGTATCTGGCCCTAAAATGAGCTGTCAAAATGGATGGAGGGAGTGGATACGCCATATACATCACGGTGGGCCCCACGAGCACAGTCATCAGCCCGCGCCCCTCGCCCGCCTTAAAAAGAAATTCTGGGAAACCTCCCGCCCACGCCCTCGCCCCTTTTTGGGGAAAACACTCCTCTCTCTCTCTCCCCTCTCGCCCGCGCCTAAAGACACTCCTCTCTCTCTCTCTCTCTCTCTCTCTCTCTCTCTCTCTTTCGCCCTCTCTCTCAATCGCGCTGCCCCACGAGCCAGATTTGAGTTTCTTCCTCTCTAACGGCAGCTAATCTTGGTAACGGCACCCTTTCCGGCGAGGTTCATACCATCTGACCGGCTCTTTCTCTACGACGGCAAGCTTCCTCTTGCACAAGTATGTCTTGTTCTTTTCTTTTTTTTCTTCAGCCCCTGCAGACGGTAGTGGTCGGTGCTGTAAAAGTTCTGTGGGCCCCATCATAATTTATGTGTGTTATCCCTTTTGCCCGGCCATTTTAGGGCATGAGCCCAAAAATGAGGGAGATCCAAATCTTTGGTGGACCACACCACAGGAAACAATGGTGATTGAACGCCTGCCATTTAAAACTTCCTAGGGCCCACTGTAATGTTTATTTGTCATCCAACCTGTTGATTAGGTTACACAGACCTGGATGAAGGGAAAACACAAATATCGGCTTGATCCAACACTTTTGTGGCCCCCATGAAGTTTTTAATGGTGGGCGTTCAAACAGCCTGTTTCCTGTGGTGTGGTCCACCCAAGATTTGGATCTGCCTGATTTTTGGGTTCATGCCCTAAAATGATCTGGACAAATGGATGGGGCGACGTGGATAAAATCCATACATCATGGTGGGTCCCATGGCCCCAAAAATATTATAGATTTTTTTCATTTTATTTCTTTCGATAAAATCCATACATCATGGTGGGCCCACATCCTGATTTGACCTTTTTTGGGGCCTACAATTTGATTGGACCAGATTTTATATTTTTTGGGCCCACATCCTGATCAGATCAGCATTTTTTGGGGCCCACATCTTGATTGGAACTTTTTTTTGGGGCCCCACATATTGATTGGACCAGAATATATTTTTGGGGTCCACGTCCTTAAAAGAATGTTGTGTTTTTTTTTGTTTTGGTCCTTGTCTTTTATCTTTTTTAAATTGTTAATGGATGATGAGATTGAAAATGATTTTAGTGGTTAAGAGTGATAATGTGATGATAACAGGGCTGACCTATTGTTTTTAGCTATGCTTTAATAGAAGTGGCCCACTTATGGTCATGCTGGACCTCTGCAATGGAAGGGGAAGGAGATACATAAGAAATTGGATTGCGCATGGCCCCATTGTCTTGGATTGATGTACATCATTGTGGGCCATGTTGGATGGGTTAGATTCGATGTACATCATGGTGGCCTAGTTGGCCTTGGATGAGTACCAAATGTGAGTAACATGAGTCACCACTACTTGGTGGGACTCTAGCCTATGACAAAAGCCACATAGTAAAAGATTGGGGAGTTGTATGATACTTAGGGAGTGTATGACGCTTGATACACACATTTTAGAATTGTATGCGTGACATGCACTATATTGAAACATTTTAATTTTAAATTTTGTCTCAATATACCTTTGAGCTTACTAGTAAAATGATATGTTTGGAACATGGGTCAGGTGCAAGTTGAAAATGGACCCATTAGTTAATCGAGAGTGGATGACATTAAGTTTCCCGGACCCATATTTTATTTCTGGCATAAGAAGCTTTTTTAAGTTTGCTCAAGAACACCTTCCTGGTAGAGAAACCATTCTTTGTCCATGCATCAGTTGTAGATGTGCACGTTTACCAATGTGTTACGATGATTTGGAAATACATCTAATGAAAAATGGATTCGACCCAACATATAGGGTTTGGAACGTGCATGGTGAGCATGCATCACCTAAGTATACTGAGCGTGCATCCAGTTCCCAACAATACCACAATGTCCCAAACTTAAATGAGGTTCACAATGCGGTCATTGAAGAACTCGGTGGTAATAACTTGGATGAAGTTATCCAAGATGAACCGAATGTGACCACTGAAACAAAAGGCGTCTCTAGAGATGATGAAACCAATGAGTTTGAAGCAAATCTATGGCACGCAATGACTGAGTTGTACCCTAGTTGCGAGGATTTCACCGTGCTAACTTTCATTATACAACTTTTCAAGTTAAAGGTGAACCATGGATGGAGCGAAAAAAGCTTTACAGAGCTCCTTCAACTACTCCAGAAGGTGTTAGCCTCCGGTAACAAGGCCCCAACTAATACCTACCAAGCGAAAAAAAATCATTACAAAGTTGGGTCTTGATTATGTGAAGATTCATGCTTGTCCAAATGACTGTATCTTGTATTGGAGAGAGCATGAGAAGAAGACCAGTTGTCCAAACTGTAAAACTTCTAGGTACAAGACAGAAATCGACAATGAGAGAAAACGATGTGAAGTACCTGCTAAGGTATTAAGATATTTTCCATTGACACCAAGGCTACAAAGAATGTTCAGTGTGCCATGATTGGTGAAAGAGATGTCCTGGCACTCAACCAGGAAAAAGCAGCATGGAAAGATGGAGCATCCGGCTGACTCTATTGCATGGAGGATTCTCGATAATAAGTATATGGATTTTTCAGCTGAGCCTCGCAATGTTCGATTGGGTCTAGCCACGGATGGGTTTAACCCCTTTAGCACTTTAAGTACGTCATATAGTTCATGGCCTGTTATGTGTGTGACGTACAACCTTCCACCAAAGCTTTGTATGAAACCTCAATTTACTATACTGACTTTGCTCATTGAGGGACCGCAACAACCAGGGAAGGATATTGACGTTTATTTACAGCCATTGATTGATAAACTGCAAGACTTGTGGCGGAAAGGGGCCACGACGTTCGATGCATATCATGGAAATATATTCAACATGCGTACCATTCTACTCTGGACAATCCATGACTTTCCAGCATATGGTAATGTTTCTGGTTGTAGGACCAAGGGTAAGTATGGTTGTCCTATATGTGGTCCCAATACAGATTCCTTACGACTCCAGTACGGAAAGAAACATGTTTATATGGGTCATAGACGGTGGTTGCCACTATCAGACCCGGCTAGGGGTGACACAAGTGCTGGAACGTTCAATAAGGTAAAGGATACAAGAGGACAACCAATGCGTCTGACGGGGATTGAGGTCGAAAAACAGACTGCGAACCTAGTTGTGAAGAGGGGGAAGACTGGGAAGATGAATGTAAGGGGTCTAGGAGGACAAGAGCAAGCGGATGATGTTGAATCACCATGGTTCTTCAAGCGGTCCATATTATTTGGTTTGGAGTATTGGAAGGATATTCTGGTACGCCACAACCTTGATGTCATGCATGTTGAGAAAAATGTATGTGAAATCCTTCTCGCATTGATGTTGAACACACCGGGCAAAACCAAGGATGATGCTAATGCACGTAGGGACCTGAAATGGTTGGGAATTAAGAAGCGTCTATGGCTGAAAAAGACAAATGGCAAGGTAATCCAAAAACGAAGTCCAATCTGCCTTCGAAAAGAAGAGAAAAAGCTTTTCATCCAAACTTTGCGCGAACTGCGTGTTCCGATTGGGTTTAGTGGGAATTGGAAGACCATCGTAACGCAAGATTGCATGGATTTAAAGGGAATGAAGTCTCATGCTTACCATGTGTTGATCCAACATCTGTTTCCAGTTCTCATCCAACATGCATTCAAGGATAGGAAGGTCATTCGTTCTGTAATTACAAGCTTTTGTACCTTCTTCAATGCCTTGTGCTCGACAACCATAGACCTTCAAACGCTCCACACTCTCGAGAGGGGTATGGCTAGAACGTTATGTCAACTTGAGATGATATGCCCTCCATCAATATTTGTCGTGATGATGCATTTGCCGATCCACTTGGCTTACGAAGCTCGCATATGTGGTCCTGTCTACTACCAATGGATGTATCCATTCGAAAGGTATGGTATGAGTTTAGTATGAATAAATTGGTGAAACATCTAGAATTGCATTTATACATAATGTGTCATTATTTTTGTTAGGTTCATGAAGACATTTAAGGCCTATGTCAGCAACAAGACGCGACCCGAGGGTTGCATTGCAGAACAGTACATCCAGGAGGAGATAATTATATACTGTAACCAATATAGAGGAAAACAGAGAACAATCCTATTGGAAAAATTGGAAAAATGGTTTGATGGAGTCATTCCAAGACAACAGAAGTTGAAAGATATTGTTGATGATGGCTCTAACAGTGATGATGTTGGTCCAGTAGGTTTGAGTCAAAGTGTCATCCTAGCGGGTATCGAATATGAACAGGCTCGCATCTGGGTATTAAAGAGTCATCCTAGCTACGATGTGTGGGAAGGGTATGTACAGTTAGCTCATATGTATATCTTCTTTACTTTACGCAAATTTTGATTTAGTAATAGTATCGAATAATGCACAGGAAGCACAAAGATTTCTTGCAACGACGATATAGGAGGACTAATAGGGTGCTTAGCAAGGATGAATTCATACCTTGGTTGAAGAGGCAGCCAGAGTTCAACGAATCAAATGACAAAGACTTTAAAGATATAGTGAGAGGATCTCTGGCTTTTGCTATGGACTACAATAAGTATTGTGTTAATGGTTTCCTCTTTGTCACTAAGGACTATGAGGAGAATAAAATGACCCAAAATAGTGGGGTTATGACAGAGGGTATGACCACCTTCCGAGCTAGTGCTAAGGACAGGAACACAGTGGATGAAAATCAACCTTATTACGGAGTCCTCCATAGAATTATCCAACTAGAGTACCGATCAGGATATAAGCCCGTCCTATTTAAGTGTGATTGGGTGAAGGTGACGCATCATGGTGTTTCTTTTGATGTCGATGCAAATATGAGATTAGTAAACCTGTCTAGTCTTTACAGTTCAGACAAAGTGGGAGACAAGCCGTTCATTCTTGCGGAGCATGCCGTGCAAGTTTTTTACTCAAGAGATCTAAAAAATCCTGACTGGCACGTGGTCTTGGAGGTTCCAAAAAAGATTTTTGTCGAGGATGAGTTTTGCCTTCTATCGGAACGATTGAAGGCTGTAACTAATGCCGATGCAGGACCTAATCTCACCTCATTAGCAATTGTTGATGAGTTGATATTCAATGAAATTGAAGACATAGATGTTGTTGTTGAAAAAACAAAGAAAAGAAAGCGAACGAGGAGAATGTAACAAAGAAATAAATGATATTTGTAGTTTACATGTTTGTACTTTACAAAGAAATAAAGGAAATCTAAATAAGGTATGGAGAATATAGTGAATTGTTTGTACTTTACATGTTATGTAAATTGTTTCTTAACCATAATGTTTTTTCTATTGGCCATGAAATAGGCACATGGATTCACAACTAGAGGCATTGGGTACGCACTTGCTCAGTATACGGATGCGAACAGTGCCACAGGTAATAAATTTGTTCTCTTTAATTAGCTATGTATGTTGATTTCATCTTTCTTATATATTGGTGGTAATCAAAGATATGTGTATATACCTATTATTCTTTTTATGCAGTTGTGCCATCTTCTTCTTCATCCAGAAAGAGAGGCCCTACAAGGGGTGCTTCTCTAGATGTGCAACAAGATAGAAAAAAAGTTCTAAAGACAAACGAATTCGGGCAACCGAATGAGTTCTCTCCCAATCATAGAGACTTTGTAAGACAAATCGGTGTCCTCACCCGTGCTCATATCCCGATCATATACCAGGACTTTCGCCAAGTGCCTCGTACAGATATTCAGACAGTCACAGATGCATTGTCACGACTTTATGAGTTTGAGGGTCAAAGTTGGGATGCGAGTCTTATATACGTAACACGCCGCATCAATGAAACATGGAGAAATTGTAAAAAAAGGTTGACTGCAAAATATATTAAAAACAATGATCTTGCGGTTGTGAGAGACAGTCCAGCCCCCCCCCCCCCCCCCCCCCCCCCCCCCCCCCCGGTGTCCCTATGGAGGATTGGAGGGTCTTTGTGGATCAACACAACACTGAGCAATTCAAGAATGCAAGCGCAAGGAATAAAGTCAATCGGGCCAAGCTAAAAGGACCTGCGTGTCTTGGGCGGTGCAGCATGGCTGTTACTTGCCATCAAATGGTTAGAATAAGTATCCCAATTTAAAATTAAATTTTATTTTGAATTATTAGTCATCTAACTCTATGAATGATGTGTGTTTGAACAACATGTAATGTGGCAAAGGCAATGGAGAGGAATCTTACATCTGATGCAGAGGTAGGTAGAGGTGATGTCTACTTAAGAGCCCATACGAGGAAGGACAAAGTTGTCCATTTTCCTGATCTCGTTGTAAGTTCACCCCTCATATTACTTATCATTGCCCTTCTGAAATGTCAATCTATAACTTTGAGTTGCTAAGCACCATTTGTTTTTTGTCACAGGAAAAAGTAAGCAAGCTTTATAGTAGCAATCCTACTTCTAGGACGAGCGGCATTGATGATGCCCTCACACAGGTACTAACACAGTTAAAAAATTACTTGAGTTTCATACTAATTATGCATTTCCTAATAGCCTAATTTGTAATGTTTTATAGTTGGTTGGTCCTGACATTAGAGGGCGAATGAGGGGTCTAGGTTGCTCCGTAAGCAAGACTGGATTGAAGAAGTCAGCCCCTATCCGTTCAAAAGTGGAGACGGTGACAAAAGAAAAAGAGAGTCTATCGCAGGAGATAGTAGAGATAAAGAAAACATTGGCTGAATTTAAGGCATGGATGACTCTGCAGCAAGATAAGCAACAAGAGGCTCAGTTTGATAAAAACCCTTCAACACCACCAACCGTTGGATCCGCTCAGGCATCACCGGTATGAAAGTTTAAATTTGATACTGTATTGAGCTTGCAATTGTATTATAAACACTAATAATAACTATGTCATTTTATATGTGTACATGTAGCCGGATTTGATATATATCGATAAGAGATGCGACTTGCTTGGTTGGGGAAAATGTGGTGTAGTTGCTCGTGGTCAAGTACACGAAGTTGATCCGAATGCAGTTGTCCATAACTATAAGTTGGAGGAAGGATCTTTTGTTGTTATCCTGATTGAGATTATACAACCTAATGCTCCTTTGTGGATCGAAGATGGGTTCGCAACTACACTTGGAGAGGCCGGTCCAGGATCATTTGTGCAATGGGGGAAGGACTCTTTGATATTTCAGTAATTTGAATTAATTTTGTGCTCTAACAATTTAAGTTACTTTTGAACTAATTTGGTACTCTATAGTTGAAGATGTTTTTCGTATGCATGTTTTTTTCTATGTTTATTTTTTTCTAATTTTGAACTAATTTGGTACTTTATAGTTTTAGGCTCCATTTGATTTAAACCAAATGGAGCTTAAGCCCTTTTTTAACTCCGCCAATGCAAATCTCCTTGCATTGCCGGTCCCAAGCCCGGATAAAGGAGGAGGGAGAAGGAGCTATGTATGGGTATGGTTTCTATTCCTATGTTACTTTTTTATAGATTGCATGTAAGATAATATTTCTTCTTACATGTATGGCCATCTGATTTTGTTGGTGATTTGTGGAAGAATTCCCAAATAGCAGACGTTCGACACTATCTATTGTCTTAGTTTCTTTGTCATATTGATTCCACAGGACAAACATAAGCTAATGGAAGTTATTCAAATGTGTCCCCAACTGAAGGCACGCCAACTTTGTCACAAATTTGGTCCATGCATTTTGCACATCATCCTTCATGTCCTAATGTTGATGAGTGCAAGGAGGTTCAAGCATCTTGAGTCAATTTACTGATATCCCCTACTCATCTCTGTTGCATTTGTTGCTCTGTTCTCATTTACTTGCTCTAATTGAGGATTTTACATGGGATGGTGACTTGATTGAATACAAGCCAATATACAGTTATGTTTAAATCTGTGTTTATATTTCTCAGTTTTAGGTATGCAACTTGAGAAAATTGCATAGACATATGTGTTAGGTGTTACATATTGACAGCAGTTTGGGGCCACAAATCTGTCCAAAAGGATAGTGCATTTGTACCATAAAATCTATCAAAATATAGACAGCATTATGGACGACGGATCTGTCCAGTTTGGACAAAGCTGCGTTGGTCACCGGAATTTGGATCACAAAAATCTGCCTTGTGGACATAATGCTAGGACTCAAAATGGTCCCAAATCTGTCTAGTGTTTGGGGCCAGACCTGTCCATGAATTGGACAACGTTTGGGGTCAAAACGATCCCCTTTTTGGGAACCCAAAGCTGTCAGAAAATGGACAGTGTGTGGGAACACAAAAATGTGCAATATGTGGGTCTAATTCTGTCCAAATTTTGGACAGTGTGTGGGACTTAATTATGGCCACCGGTTGGGCCATCTTTGACCCTCAAATCAGCGTAGCTAGACCATGTTTTGGGCCCACAAAAATGTCTAAGTTGGGCCACGTTTTGAGCACACCAATCTGCCTGATTTGGACAACGAATTGCACTCAATTTTACTCATTTTGAACAGTGAGATTTGGTCTTAAAACTGTCTATAGTGGTCACCCTTTTGTGGGTCTTAAATCTGGTCAAGTGTTGGTATTTTAATATATAGATGTTAGAAGAACCATATGGTATCATTCATGCATGCTGGAAGGTGATTAAATGGCAATGGAAACTGGTTTCCCCTATTGTAACAGCCCGGCATGTTTGAATTTTGTGGAATCCTTTAGAACAAGTGAGAGATTTCCATGCCATTTCCAAAAGCACTTGTGACAGGTTTGTATCATTTCAAAACATCCATACACAAACATTTGCAGCAGTGCTGGTTATAGCAGTGCTGGTCCTAGTGTTATGGAATGAATGGAGTGTTCAAATTGAGGATTGGCTGTCCCACAGACTGATTCGCAGTAGGTTTGTAAATGATGGAACTATACAACAAACTGGTGGTCATGGCAACAGACCTGATTTGGGTCAGCCGGAATGCTTTTGGTTTTCTTAATTCAACAGATGCTTATGGTCATGGATGTGCAATTCGGCCATAAATGCTAATCCATTTGCAATTTCAGGGCGTCCTTTTTCTTTTGTTCTTGATGAGATGGCTTCGATGGTTGATTTCCATTTGTACAATTGCTCTCTATTTTTCATTCTAATTATCAAAATGAGAAATGTTTGTCATATATTGACACACACACACACACACACACACACACACACACACACACACACACACATCTGAAATTTCTGTTAGGTATGAGTTTGACATTTCTGAAATCTTGTGTGCTTTTTAGTTGTTCTGAAATACGAGCCTTAATTCTGAATTTTGTAGCTTAAAGGTTTCCTTTAAAAATGAAAAGAGTGAAATTCGAGATTTTCAGGTACCAAGCGACCTCATTTTTATAAATCCTAGAGTTTAAGAACCTCATTTTCATCCGAAGAACTTTCCTTTGACTTTTTTTTTCTTCTTCTTTTCTTTCAGGTGATTGCCTATTTTGCCTTTACAAGGCCTTCAAAGAAGCCATGAAGGAGAGCCTTCAAGCTTTTTCCTAATGGTACTTAATTACTCCAACAATCTTCTTTTCATTTTCTTTCTTTATTCCTTTAAAGTGATTCTTTATCACTTTTGTTAGGCAATGGTAATCATCCCATCTGGTCTGACAACAATAAACCATTTGATCAATGGCATTTACTATGGATGGTTATGATCACTTCCACAACAATAGTCCGATAATCATCTCATCTGCCACCTCATTAGCAGGTTTGGGTGTACACAAATGCAACCTATTGACACCCATAAGGAAAAAGCAATCAAATTTCAGGATAAACCAAGATATAACGGATGTTTAGTATAGGACACAGATTGTTAGGTTTTTATTGAAACTTAACTAGATGTTGTGAAACAGTGGTTAGTGATGCTCTTATAATTATGTTGGATCACTTCTCTTTGGAGGTTTGTCTTTCATGTATTGAATTCATGGATTACATTTAGTAATCACATGAGTGTTTTTTTCTCTTCCATTACCTTAAAAGCCCGACACTATAATTTTGCATACAAATTTTCCAAATCTGAAGTTCATATTATATTGATGCTAGAACTCCACAATCCGAACTTGGTTCACTTGTGCAGATTTGAAGTTTTGGTTTCTACATTTGCTCATGTGCAGCAACTGCACAATCTGATTTTTGTGCAATCCAATTTCTGTGCAATCTGAATTCTGTACAATCTGATTTTTGTGCATTTCCTGCTTAAGAGAGTCTTCTTGCATCAAAAATCCATGTGACCCATTCTCAACCAGTTGGACCTGCGATGGACTGTGAAAAAATCAGGCCATCCACTCTTGTGGTAGCCCACACATGCAGCTGGCAATCTTATTAAATTTTGGAGTCGAGTTACGCTTGAAATCTTTTTTTTTCCTATCATGCTGCTTGAATTCTAATTAGATTTTCCTGGAATGTACACAGAGCATTGGTGTATGTATGAGTTTTCTGACATGGAATATTTCACTGTATATGGAGCAGCATGATCGGTGGGACTCTCATCCAAACATTGATATTAGCCATCATCACAGTCTAGTGCAATTTGGATATGGAGGTAATTTTATTTATTCTAATTAGATTGTAATATTATCACAATCTAATATGCTACATTCAAATCGGATATGTGGCATAATGGTCTACGATCCAAACCATTCATCAAGTTGGATCCATATTAATTGACTGTCATCCATAAAAAAAAAAAAAAAACATGGATCATGTTGTTATCCCATCGCAGACCTTTTCATTTTCAATGCTGGATCATCTCTTCCCAGCCACCCATTTGTAGGTCACTGGTAGGGTGGTTAAGGTGGTCTGATCAATAGCATTTTTCTCTTATGACTGATCTATGGTGGGACTTCCCATTGGTCCAGACAAACAACTATCATCCACGAGTCCAATGGTTGAGATGTCCACTTCTCTAATAGCTTTCCGATAGGAATTTAAACAGCTGACATTTTGTTTTGCGGGCTGAAAAGGGTAGGATTCGCCTTGATAAATATGGGGGCCACAATGTGTTGGAAGCATTGGGCGCCAATAAAGACTCCACAATGCCTTCGAGCCTCAATTAGTCTAGATATTTGAATTTTAATCCGTGTATGAAATACTGATCGTATTTTTCAAAATAAATCTCATTTCTTTGGTTCCCATTTTTTTTTCTTTTCATTTGCTTGTCTAACAAATTGCATTAGGATAATAAAAATGGAAAGGAAGCGGGCCCATTCTTTTGCATTAGGATAATAATTCTCATTCTTTTAGTTGCTGATTGATTGACATGCTTCTTATACTTGAATTTTATTTGAATTGATTTAACTAATCTTATTTGCTTCCAGTTAAAGCATTTAAAAGCTGCCTTTCTTTGCTTCTTTGGTCTATATCTATTACTAAATAAGCTGAAAATCATGAATCTCAATTCCTAACTACCCAAAATCCATTCCTCCAAATGACACATGTTATTAGTATAGTACTTCAATGACTATGATGATTTGATGACTTGCGATAATGGAAATTCATGCTACTTTTTGTTTCAATTCTCTTTCACTTTCCTCCTTGTCTTAGCATTCATTTATTCATTGTTCTCAAGCAAGATATGATTTGGCTAACAGGGTTTAATTCTAGGTGTCGAGGTAGATATTCACAAATGAGAGGATGCATTCTAGGTGTGTTTTAATGTTTAGTTGGAATTGTATCAATTCAGTATGAAATGGAACAAGTCAACCGACCGAAAATGGGATTGAAACCAACCAAAACTTACTGATGCTGGCCTATATATGTAGGGCGAGTCGGTATGGTCCCTTGGTGAGTTACAATCCAGACTATTGTTTAAATCCATAACAGAGAATAAACCAAATTTCACTAGGCTCCCGAGGGGCTTGTTTGGACACAAATTTACGCATTGGTTTATTCTCAAATGATCTCATTTATGAACTGAGGTGGTGGTGGTGTTTCACTGGGAAGGAAAACATGATTTAATTGGTTTCTTTTCATTTTTGCCTTTGCGAAGGATATGGTTTTAGAGCATCTCATTCTAGAATTGTGTGGATGCAAAATTCACAAATGCCAGTAAAACCTTTAGCGACGCCCCTTTTTTCCGGTGGGTGTGTTTCCGCCGGAAAAAGTTACGCCGGCGGTTTTTGAGCTATATTCCGGCGTTTTTTACTGCTGGCAAAGGTCTGTTTTGTTGTAGTGTAGGCATACACCTGCTTAAATATGGTAGACAATTCTAATTGGAATCAATTGAAATTAAATCCAGAAAAATCATGTAAATTATGTTAAAAGGTTTTGAATTAGATGCTAGAGACAGATTTTTGAACCTGTAGCTTGTGGCTGATTGGTAGACGGAGCATATTTTGACATTGATGTTTCAATTTTGAGCCCACCTTGTCAACTTGTAACCTTATGACGGACATTGCGGTTGCAGAAGAAGAAATTACAAGATGGAAATTGGCAACAAAGACGAAGACCTGCAGCAGGCAAAGCTGTTGAACATGAGTTTATGGCTCAGGTATGCACATGTTATAAGCCAATAAAAGTCGTATGTTGTAGGTCAATCAGTTCCAATTTCAGTTTCCACACAAACAAAGTTAAATTCTCATGAGTTTCTTTTTCTTTGTTTGATTTTTCTTTCTTTTTCTTCTTGCCATTTGCATGTGCATGTGTGTTTGCATGTTTTCTTCTTTTCTCTAGGTTAGTGAGGTAGTATTGGGCTTTTTGGAGGAAAATCCATCTCGAAGTCCGAGAAAATGCATAATAACGTTGAAGTAGCATGTAAGCTTGGAGTAGCATGCTACCCTTGGAGTAGGATGCTCAATTCACAAGAGGTGGAAAATAGGCATATATGCATATGAACTTGTATATGCATATGAGCTTGTTGTTTTCCTATCTAGCAATATGTAAAACCACCAAAAGATACTTGCTTTCTCAAAGATGTTATTAAATTGTCTTGAGAGCATATGCTGTATGATATGGAAGTTGCACCTCTACTGATGGCCATCTGCTAGGTGTGGAAGATGAAAGCTGTCTATCATTAATTCCTCTTTTCAATTGTGCTTTAATTGTTTGAGATTTTTGTGTAGGTTTGTTGCACTTGACGAAGTTGGTATTGGGATTTTGATATACTCAATCAAGGGAGGCTTGGGTAAGAATCAAGCCTTGGATTCTTTTGTCTTCTTTCATTTCCCCTTCTTATGTGGTTTCTCTCCATTGAAAATATCCTCTGTTTCAACACTCATTTACTATGCAGTTTGAAAATTGAACTTGTTAATCACTATTCTAATTGTCAATGAAGTACAAGTGTGATTTACTTCGCTTTCTATTTCGCTTTTTATTTATTTAATAAAGGAGAGTTGCATTGTCTGCATTTTCAACGTTCTTTTCATGCTATTCGGAGAATAAGATTTATCCATTTGGATTCAACAGGTGAGACTCGAACACATACTTGTGATGACAGCCTATTAGGGTATAAGCCATGAAGTCTTTCTTTGTTTTAGCTTGAGATGGGTTAAATTATTAGGGCATGTACCAGAAACGGCTAAATATGCCGTTGATATTTAAAAAAAAGATTAAAAACACTAGCTACAGATATAGTCCGTAGCCCAAAATAGTAGTCCGTAGCACTATGTAGACAAAATGCTACGGATCGGATTTCTATAGCTACGGTTATTATCCGTAGCCGAACCTATCTAGCTACGGACTATATTCGTAGCTATAGCATAAAAGGCTATGGCTACAACACCAATAGCTACGGATCGGATACGGGCATTCTACAAATTATATTTGTAGCTATAGAAGTATAGTTACGAATATAATCCGTAGCCTTTGCCCCATTTTTTTGTAATGACAAAGTTTCAGGTCAAAAGGATGTGTGATTTGATCGTACCGGTTGAAGAAAGACGAACCATCTAGAAAGATTCCAACTGCACAGATTTTATAAAAGGACTAAGTGTTCTAATTTTCACACCAAATTCTGGAATTGATTTGGACAATCTAATACATCTATCATTTAGAGGAGGAAGGTTTCTACTAATGTTCCAAATTTGATATCAATCCGACCTCTATACACTCCATAGTGTTGAAAGGAAGATGATTAGCTCCGGAGGTACCTGTATTGCGCGATTTTGAGAGGCGGTCACTGATTTGATTGATGGGCCCATTCAGAAAATAATCTTAGAAATCTAAACCATCTATGAGGAAGATCAAGTTCCAAAAAAGCTACAAATCAAATTTGAAGGCAATCCAATCATTGGTTAAGCTGTACGAAGTGAAACAAAATCTGTTATGTTATTGTACTCTTGTTGTATTATAAAAGGATGTGCTCTCTTCTATTCCAAGGCAGTCAAGGACGTGGGAAGTAAGGAGTTCAAGTCCTAAGCCTCCTAGCCTCCTACAGTTAGTTTTTCTTCATTTTCTTAGTTCTAATTTTAGTTTTAACATGTTTTTTCTTAGTTAACCTCTTAGCTAGAGCTTAAAGGTGAAGTTTGTAGTTTGTTTCAATCCTTTAATTCTTTTATTTCAAGTACCCTTTCCTTATTTATGGATTTTGAACTTCTAGTTTGAATAAAACGTGAATTTTTAGATGAATTATGAGAGCTTGTGTACTTCGGACATAGTCTATTGGCATGGCTGTTACTTCGAAGGCTACAAATTCAAGTTCTATGTGCTTCATTAGAACTAGAAATCTGATTTCCAGGTTTAAGTGGGACTATTTGTACTTGAATGTTATATCCTCTAATTAGATAAGAGATAGAACTTTAATTCTAATTGTGTTGTGCTTGGATGAATGGATTAGTATTGAACTACTATGAGTGGATCCTTGATGCTCTAGTTCTTTCCAAATCTCAGATTTTCTTGTTTTATGTTAAAAACCGTTTTTCTAAACTTCTTAGATTCTAGTTATTGGAGTAGTTAGAATTGTTTACCTCTTTCCCTGTGGATCGACCTCGGTCTTACTGAGAATTATTACTACATCGTAGCCTGGAACTTGAGGCGAGCGAACACTTTCTTATTTCAAACTCTAGAGACATGCAACACCTTTGTTTCCTTTTTTTTATTTCTTTCATTTTTGTTTTGACAGCTAGCCATGCCTCAAATCCAGACCGTTCATGTGGTGGTCCATTGCTTATTATCCATCTATTCCCTATTGAGCTCTTTCTACTCACTACTCCTATAATCATAAAAACTCATCAAAGTTAGTCTATAAACGCATTATTTTATGTAATTAAAGCATGAAATTGAGGATAAATATACACAATTCAAGGCTTAACACTCTTCCTTTTCAATGAATTTGGAAGCCTTGGCAAAAAAAAAAAGGCATAACACTTGTCTTCTTGCAAGCTACGCCTATCTCTCCTTCTCTCTTCCGATTACCACCTCTTGCGATTTCGCCAGATTTCGTCACATCCACCTCGAATCCAGCAATCCTTAACAAGGTCCCTCTCTCTCTCTCTCTCTCTCTCTCTCTCTATCTCTCTCTCTCTCTCCCATATTTGGGTTCCACCTTGATGGATGTATTGTATACCATGCCACCCGTCTTGATCGACGCGTGGGGCCCGATTTGAATGGGCTTCACTTAGGAAATTGTGGTGATTGAATACCTACCACTTATACTTCCTAAACCGATGATGTATATTTGCTATTAGACCAGTGGGCGGGGCCCGCCATGGTCCTTCCTTTGATATATATGTTTTATCCATGCCGCACACCTATTTTGTCAGCCTATTTTGTATGTGCAGGCCCAAGTATGGGGCCGATGTGGTCTCAAGTGGACTATGCCACGAAGACCTTTACATTTCCAATGGGGCCCATAGTCTGGGTCCCACTCTCTGTATATTTATTGGGCCATTTAAGGGCCAACATTACATGATATGTTTGGTAACATGCTAGTATACTTAGCTTAATACTTCACACTGATAATATGCTTAGTATAATGAATACCATGCTCATTCATATGCCCATACGCATCATTTGTATGCCTGTTATGGATCACGATTAATCATAGCATATGCTAGTTGGCTTGTTATACTTAGGGGACCTGTGCGAGACAGGGTCGCCCCACATGATTGCGCAGTATGCTTAAGTTTGGTGCATGACTTGGATTGCGTGACTCATGCATTTCTCATTATGTACGTGTTCACTCCCCAAGTGTAGGGTTGCGAAGTAGTAATAATTCGGAAAGACCAAGTATCGTTCCCACAGAGATTTATGAATGGGTATTCTCAGAATTTGTCTAAAATAACTAATAATTAAGATCCTATTAAGAACTAAAGCTGAAAAATAATAATTTGGGTTTAAACAGTGAATGTATAAAGTAATATCAATCTAAAAAGGCACTAGAGCGCCAAGGATCCACTTTTGACAAGTTTTAATGCATCAACACAAATGGATCTCACATAACTCAATCGGAATCGAATTCATATCTCTATCCGATCGGAATATAGAGATATCTAAAACAATTATCTAAAACAGTTGCTCATTCATTAATTCGATTCCCACAATAATACTCAGGCCTTGGGCACACTCAATTGTGTAGGCCAAGCCTCTTTCCAATCTAGTTAAGATTCACAACCATAGCTTTCATCAAATCCTGTCACTAGACTTGATTACAACTAATGATTAGAACTCTAATTAAATCAAAATCAATAAGCAAACAGCTATTTCAGATTATAATAAAAAGATAAGAACTTTAGTTGAATAAGTTCCCACATGAAAATCGGGCCATTGTACACAAGGCAATCAAATGGTCTACCATGCCCGGAGTCGATGATAGATCAATGAACTACACAAGCATAAACAATGCTCAGAAGGTAAGCTACCAAGCTTAGAATCACTAAGAATCACATGAGCCCGAAGTCATCAAGAGATCAAAGTAAAATCAAACTAGTACTTAATTCAACTCATATTGAACTAAAATACTTCAATTAAAACATAAAAGGAACTTAGGTTGCATCAATCCATCAAAAACAAATTAAAAGCTTCACCTCTTAGCCCTAGCTAAGAGATTTTAGTTCATCTCTTAACATCCTTGAACTAGAAGCCTCAAAAGCATAAAAAATACTAAAACAGGAAGAAAACTAAGAAAGCTCGAAGTAGAATCCGTCTCCCAAGCAATCCCCACGTCCTAGCATGCCTTGGTATGAAGAGGAGAAGTCCCTTTTATAGATTGGGGCGGAAGATTCCAAATTTAGCAAGGAATTACGCAATTGCGCAGAGAAAATCGGAGCTTTACGTACAATCTGTTACGCTGACGACCGGTCGCACGACCGGTCTAAGCTCATGAACGACCGGTCGTACGACCGGTCTTAAAACCTCAAAAATAGTCCAGTGAGTTTGGTGTTTCTAGACACCTCTCGACCTGTCTGGCGACCGGTCTAGCTGTGAGACCTGTCTGGCGACCGGTCTTGGGACAGGTCTTAGGACAGGTCTTAAGACAGGTCTTGGGACAGGTCTTCCATATTTTCTTCTCTTTCTTTCTTCTTCTTTCCTCCACCTTTTGTCACTTGTTATGTTAATCTTCAATGCATACAAAGTGACTCTTTTGACTATGAATTAGTGAAGTCTCCCTCTCATTCCTACAATCACAAATCCATGCATTAAATTAGTCTTTAAATATGTAAACTGTGCATAATGAGTGATGAATTGGGGTTAGAATATGCACAATTAAGAGCTCAACAGTATGTCACGATCGCTTTCACACCCTAGCAGCATCGGGGTGGTGGCCACCATAGTCACATTGTGGTTGGCAGTAATGGACATCGGAAACTTGTTCTAGCACGTGGGCGTTATGGATGTCCTTGTGTGAAAGTCCCTAAACCCTGTGGTACCAGTAGGATGCTCCAACGTCGAGACCGATTGGATAACATGAGCGCTCGAGTGCCGAATACCAGTAGGCCGCGTCTCCCACTGTGTCGAGGTTGGTTGGAAAGGGGTGTGACCTTATCCGCCCGAGTGTAGTGGGCTATAAGCTAGGTCAAGTCTGACCAGCTCATGGAATGGGTCCGCTATCGACGAGCCGAGTGGGCATTGGCATACCACTGACGAGGCGGATAGTGAGGTCTTTTCTACTCGCTTAGTTACGCACGCGATGTGCGGCGGCCAGTATCAGTGTATTAGACCCCGGTGATGTCCCAGATGAGAACCATTTTTATATGTGGATTAGTTGAGGATTGACGTGTTTACATTGCATCTCGAGCATGTAACACTCGGCCATGTAGGCCCTTGCATCGCATAGCCTTGGGATGGCTGATAGCATTCATGAGCTTGGTAACTTAGCCCTTTATCACTTTCGCTTACTCTGATATCTGTATACTTGTCATATGCATAACACGCACTCTACTGAGCTTCTTAGGAAGCTTATGGGCATTTGTTTACGCTGCAGGTACTAGAGCACATCAGCAGCGTTGAACGCGGTTCATGTACCTGCTATTTTGGGCATTTGCTACATTTCGTATTTCCTTTTCCAGCACTGTACTCAACAACTTATTAGTAGATATCTGATGATGTTTTATGGTTTTGATTATGCTCCTTTATATATAAAAAAAAATTTACCCTGAAAATCTTCCTGGTAGGATCCCATGTAACGCCTCAGATTTTCAAGATTTATTTGAAAATTTTTGAAATTTCATTTTTAATTTATTTTTTATTAATTATCGTACATTTACCGTTGATTTGCGAATAGTGGGACATCCGTAGGAGATCCGATAGGGGACCCTTTACAAAAGTTGCTTCGAATGATCCCATAAACATCGTAGAAAGATCGGATTTCAAAAATCACACACTTTTCAGATAATTACGAAAATGCCATTAGTTAAACTTAAGTTAAGATGCCATTTTTAAGTATTATAGTTTCTGACGATCACTTCCACGCAAAACCTTGGATTTAAGCTTTTGGGCACATATTAACTATACACATCAAATTTCAGCCCTTAAATCATAGTAGAAGTGGTCCGATTGTCAAATCAGCCCTTAACCCTTGATTTTCATGTCCATCGAGTGAGGAAAGTAGATGGTTAGTCGTTGTTAGAGCTTAGAAAAATTGAAATTTCTCATCAGCAGTCTTTTTCTTGTGTTTCATTATTCTGCGAAACCAGAGATTTTGGGTTCGATCCCCAGCAGAGTCGCCAGTTTGTTAGAGCTTAGAAAAATCGAAACTGCTCATCAGTAGTCTTTTTCCTGTGTTTCATTATTCTGGGGGAATTCTGAGTATAGAGACATTTCTATGTCTAATACCTTGGTGCTTCAAGTGGGAACTATATCAATGGATGCTCTATCTAATTTGGATTATTGAATTATGAATTAATTGAATTTATCTTTTGGTTGGATGGAGATACTACTTCAATTCCAGTTGTGTTATCCAATTGATTCAAGTGAATTAGACATTATTAGTGACTAGAAGTGGATTCTTGATGCTTTAGTGTTTAGTTTATTTGTTCTCTTTTAAATCTGAATTATCCATCTTCTAAATCAATTTCAATTTAAATTAGTTAGTTTAGCTCTTAATTCTAGTTACCTTTGAGTGTTTAAACCTATATTCATTTTTTCGTGCATCAACCTCAGTCTTACCGAGATTATTACTATATCATGACCTTACACTTGGAGTTGTGAATAGTATTAATCTCAATGGGCACTTCCTCTGCTTTTAGACCTAATCCTTTATCATCCATGATCATGAGTGAAGTGACTGATTGAGCAATGTCAGGAACTTCCTCACTAGTCATCTACTAATTGAAAGATAGTATATTAAATTAGCACTATAAGTTTATAATGCCTAAAAGGTATATACTAAACCCTAAATTAGTCACCCATCCAAGGTTGGATAGATTGTAATACTTTCATATTTCCATTTAAACGCCCATGCCGAAATTCCTGCAGCATCTCTCCATATCTCTCTAGATAAGTTGATCTTCCATTTCATTCCTATGCCAAATATCTAAGCAATTTGAAGGTGTTTGACATGAGAAATAAAAAGGAAGAAACATATCCAGAGAGAAATGGAGAGACGGAGTGCGGAACTAGCATAAGCATTTAAATAGGTTATATGAAAGCATATAATTATCTAACCTCGAACTGTAAAAAAAAAATGGGACAATTTGAGTAATTTCTATGCCACCAAAAACACACTATATTTATGCCTGGTCACATAAAAATCTTCAAATGAGAAATTAATTGTCTAATTTACAAAAACAAACCAATGTAATCCATAATCTGATAACAAAATGTGTTTAAAAAAAAAATTGAAAATCTGCACAAGTATAATTCAAATAACTAACCTAGTATTATTTACTACATACTAGTAACATATAATCAATATTGTGGCACCATACCAAGAATAACATATCTCCCTAAAAAATAAATCCTCCGTAGATAACACACACACACACACACACACACACACACACACACACACACACACACACACACACACACACACACACATATTTTATAAGTTGTGTATTTCCAAGCATCAATCGCAAGTACCATTAATTGTCATTCATAATCAAACTAACTATCCACAGCGCATTTATAAAAGTAGAAGTATCCAACCAACTCTATATAACAAGTTACAATTTAACCTGTTGTGAATCGTCATGCACCATAGTCTTGTGGCAGAGTGGGTTCTAAGGAATTATAACTTACAAGTTGGATATTGAGAAAAGAATATAAATGATTCAAGTCAGAAATAATATAAATGATTCAACTTATAAATGATTCAAAAATAATATAAATGATTAAAGTAAAAAATAATATAAATGATTCAAAAATAATATAAATGATTAAAGTAAAAAATAATATAAATGATTCAACTTACACATGATTCAAAAAAAATATAAATGATTCAACTTACAAGAAATAGGACACCAAAGGGCTAAATTTGGACAGTCAAATTGACCACAGAATAAGTAAGATTTGTGGACAATTTGACTGTCCAAATATGGCCCTTTGTTGGCAATTTAAACTATCCAAAAATCTACCCTACTTGATTCAGTTCAGCCCTCCCTACTCGATTCAGTTCAGCCCTCCCTTATCCTGCCTACCTGATTTAGAACCCTACTCGAATCCAATTTCAAAAAACCCCCAATTAGATAAAACTCCCAAATAGATGAAAATAAAAAATACACGATCACAATTACACAAATCAACAAAAATGAAGCTTAAGCAAAACAAACCCTAACCTGTTTCAGGTCCGGGCTGGGAATCGGGTGGTTGTGCGTGACCGGGACGGGAGTCGGCTGCCTGTGTGGGACTAAGATGAGAGTCGGGTGGCCGTGCAGGACCGGGACAGGAGTTGGTTACCTGCGCTGGACCCGGACGGTGGTGGACTGGTTGGCCGTCCTCGAGCGAGACGGGTTTTCAGCCTTTCGAGTGCCTACTGGGTGTGGGGATGTCGGGCATGGGTGACATCGTGTGAGGCAGCGAGAGAGAGGAGGAACGAGGAGGAGGTGGTGGGTGGTGGCTCACTGCCGCTGGTGGCTCGGGTCGAGAGAGGGAGAGAGGGGAGGCGAGCTGGATGGGGTTAGGGGGTGCTCGGGTCCGGCAGGTAGAAATGAAAAGATTAGGGTTTTTTTTACGAGTTGGATTAGGTCTGAGTCAAGTCGAACCACTGGCTAACTCGAACTCGACTCGGATCCGGTTCGGATTCTGCCAACTGGACTCGGTCAGGATCGATTTAACCATTCGGTTCAGATTGAGTCAAGTCTGAACTAAGTTGGACGAGTCGAGTAGGCGGTGCCCAGCACTACCTACCTCCAATCCCCCACCTTGCGCAGGAGTTTTCAAGTTGGACAAATGGGTGCAGAGTACGGTAATACAGACCATTAGTTGTGTTTTGGACCCAAAACCTTCCTGTTGTGAGAAGAATACGAGCTGACCTCGACACCGTCACGAAGAGAATACGAGCTGACCTGAGGTCGGATCCGGTTCAGCTCGCTCAGCTCGAAGCCGATCTGATGACAGACGGAATAACTCAAATACAGGTCGTCAGATCTGACCGACCCGATCTAAAGAAGGAAGGTAGTCCTCGAGAACGACCTCGCCAGGTCGACCTCTTTACGACCTGATTCTGTTTCCGTAATTCTCTAAGTTTGTGCGCAATAAGGGGAAGGAGATCCGGGAGATCTCTAACCAACCCGCCGAAAGATCCTCAAAGATCACAGGACAGCTCCGGAAATCCCAGAGATCCGAGAATCCCTCCCCTGAAATCACGGCTTCAAAAGGGAATACAACTCTGCAACCTAAGTCTATAAATTGACGCGTCTTCTTCATTATCAAGGTACGATACAAATACTGATCAAAAGGTATAGATTCGATCCTTCAAGATCTCATTTAGGCATCGGAGGGCTAACGGCTGGACCCCAGCCACCCCTCTTTGCTTTCCTTTGTCTTCTACAGGGTCCAGCTTTCTTTCAAGGAAGGAGATCAACGTCATTCATCCATCAATACGAAGGAATCTTCATCTTCATCTGTTGACGAATTTCCAGCATCAACAGATTGGCGCCGTCTGTGGGAAAATCGCCTTCTTCTTTTAAGAAGTCCGTGTTCTCACCCAGTTGTCTAAGACAATCTCTGCACCTTCCTTCTCTTCTGCAATGGCTGGAAAGAGAAAATACAAAGGGAAAGCTCCTGCGATCGCTGGACCTTCAGACGATCAAATCTATGAGAATGAAGGTTCGTTTTCCGACACCCCTGCCATCCAGTCCGATGAGAATCCTCCTATTCCTGCTCAGCAGGGGAGACAACAGAGATCTCGCAACCAAGGAGTCAGGTTGTCCCTTCTCGAAGAACAGGTGGGAGGTGTCAACCACAAACTAGGGGGAGTCGATGGACGACTGCACTATGTGGACCAGAGACTAGATGAAACTAAAGATCTGTTAACCGGTCTGGCCCATCCGACTATGGCGAATAGCAGAGATCGTGAGGGGCCTCAGCATACCCACTCTCAGCCTCAACAATCCCAACACTCTCACCAGACTCGGCCGTCACAACGCTCTCAGCAGCCCATTCCGGTCGAAGAAAGCGACACCGCCAGCAAATCTACCGAGGCTAGGTCTCGACCAACGACAGACTTGCCCGCCAACGATCTGCGACATCGACTCGAAAGACGAAGAACAGCTCGTCTCGCGCATGAACGAGCTGATCATGAAGTCAGCAACGGGGCAGACTACAACTTAGGCCCACTGGAGGCCGAGCTGAGGGAACTGCAGGAACAAATGGGCGACATTCAGAGAGCACAGCGAGGTCGAGCTCCAATCGCAGTGGACGCGCTGGTCGACTCATCTGAGTCACCGTTCACCGACGAGATTCGTGAAGAACCCCTTCCCAAAGGGTTCAAGGTTCCCCAGTTGAAGCAGTACTCTGGCATAGGAGATCCGACGGAACACTTAGAAAACTTCAAAGTCCGCATGGATCTCCTCGGGGCCAACGGACACATCATGTGCAAGGCCTTTCCGTTGTCCTTGACAAGCTCGGCATGGACTTGGTTTCGTAACCTAAAGCCCCGCACAATCAGCTCATTCTCTCAGCTGAGCCGAGCCTTCGTCACTCAGTTCATCGGGAGCACCGACCCGAGAAAGCATTCGACACACCTTGCAGCAATCAAGCAAAAGGAAGATGAGTCCCTAAAAGATTATTTCGCGCGCTTCAATTCCAAAGCAGTGCAAATTGAAAATCTTTCACAAGATGTGTTATTACACACCATGATCGGAGGGCTACGAGACCGAAGGTTTCTTTGGTCTGTTGGGGAGGAGCCACCCCAGTCAGTGGCCGAGTTGTTGGATCGAGCTGCTAAACACATCAACGCCGAAGAGCTCGTAAATGCTCACCGACCAACAACCAGGAATAAAGATCGTCAGGATAACAGCGGGTCGAAGAAACGCAGGTCGGAGCGGAAGTCGGAGAGGAGGTCACTGGCTCGGGGCGGAACTGGCCACGGAGCGAAACCACCTGCTCCGCGGTTCGAAAAGTATACGCCACTCAATAAAACCATCGAGCAAGTGTATTTAGCAGAAAAAGGAAGATACAATTTTGAACGACCTGCGAAGATAAAAACCGACCCTAATAGAAGGTCGAAATCAAAGTACTGTTTATATCACAAAGACCACGGTCACAACACCGTGGATTGCTTTGACTTGAAGCGACAAATAGAAGCCCTCATCTAGCAAGGCTTCTTGAAAGACTACATCGCTCAGCGTTCGGACGGGCGAAGAGATGAAGGTCGGGTCACTGACCTAACAGAGGAACAAAGCAACAACCCTGTGGAAGAAATCCACATGATTTTCGGAGGGCCGACCACCGGAGACACCGGGAACTCCCGCAAAAACTACGTGCGACAAGGAAGGACACCCTTACCACCACCTTCTGTTAACATCACCAGCCGACCTGCAAAGGTCGCAAAGGTAACCTCACAAACGATAACTTTTACCGAAGAGGACGCTCGAGGGGTCGTACATCCGCATGACGACTCCCTTGTCGTTGCGATGGTCGTCGCCAATAAAAAACTCCATAGGATGATGGTCGACACGGGTAGTTCGGCAGATATCCTGTACGCTTCGGCGTTTGAAAAAATGAAGATCGACCGATCCCGACTGAGACCGGTCAAGACAGCGTTGACCGGGTTCACATGAGACAGCATCATGCTTGAAGGAGAGATAACTCTGCCAGTTACCGCCGGGGAAGAACCAAACCAGAGAATAATCATGGTTGACTTCCTTGTCGTAAACACCCCCTCTGCCTATAATGCCATTATCGGCCGCCCTATCCTGCGAGCTCTCAAAGCCACCATTTCCATCTATCATCTTGCAATGAAGTTCGAAACCGACGAAGGAATCGGCGTAGTCAGGGGAGATCAGCAGGAAGCCCGTCGTTGCTACGAACTTTCCCTGCGGGGGAAGAATAGGAGCACGGTATCAACCGTTTCGCATACGACCTCCCTCGACCCAAGGGAAGAAGAGAAAGAGCGCGGGTCGCCCGCCGACGAGCTAATCGACATTCCCTTAACAGATACCGACCCGACCAGAGTTATCAAGATCGGGTCATGTTTGGAGGGCAAGGTGCGAGGGAATCTAATCGCCTTCCTGAAAGAGCATATTGACGTTTTTGAGTGGTCCCATGAAGAGATGCCCGGAATCTGCCCAGAAGTGATGGTCCACCGGCTAAACGTTGATCCAACTATCAGACCGATCCGTCAAAAAAGGCGCTCTTTCAATACAGAAAGGTACATGATCATCGAAGAGGAAGTACAGAAATTGCGCAAGGCAGGATTCGTTCAAGAAATATGCTATCCAGAATGGCTTGCAAACGTTGTCCTCGTCAAAAAGAACAATGGGAAATGGAGGGTCTGTGTGGACTACACTGATCTGAACAAGGCCTGTCCTAAAGATAGCTTCCCTCTACCATGGATAGACCAGCTCGTTGATGCGACCGTCGGGCACGAGCTCCTCAGATTCATAGATGCTTATTCCGGATATAGTCAGATCCAAATGCATGCTCCCGACAGGCAAAAGACAGCATTCATTACAGATCGGGGGCTCTACTGTTATAAAGTCATGCCCTTCGGGCTAAAAAACGCCGGAGCAACCTACCAACGACTAGTAAACAAGATGTTCGCAGATCAGCTCGGTAGGACCATGGAAGTATACGTAGATGATATGCTCGTGAAAAGCAAACGATCAGAGGATCATGTCTGCGACCTCCGCACTGCATTCAAAATATTACGGAAGTATCAAATGAAGCTCAACCCCAGCAAATGTGCTTTCGGGGTAAGCTCGGGAAAGTTCCTTGGCTTCATAGTAAACCAGCGAGGAATCGAGGCCAACCCCGAAAAAATTCAGGCACTTCTCAACATGAACTCGCCTCTCACGGTAAAGGATATCCAGCGGCTCACAGGAAGGATTGCGGCACTCAACAGATTTGTCTCGAAAGCTACAGATCGATGCCTCCCCTTCTTCAAGCAGCTGCGTAAATGTAAGGAGATGATTTGGACCTCAGACTGTGAGCAAGCCTTCTGCGAATTAAAAGCGTACCTCGGCTCTCTGCCGCTGTTGTCTAAACCAGCGCATAAAGAAGAACTGCTCCTATACTTAGCAGTCTCACCTGCGGCGGTCAGCTCGGCACTAGTCCGGGACGACGAGGGGATCCAAAGGCCTGTTTACTACGTCAGCAAAGCCCTGCTCGATTCCGAAACCCGATATCCGACAATAGAGAAGCTAGCCTTGGCTCTAATCGCCTCAGCCCGGAAGTTGGGGCCATACTTCCAGGCACATCCGATAGCTGTGCTGATCGATCAACCATTGCGATAGGTGTTACAGAACCCTGAAACCTCAGGTCGTCTCGTTAAATGGGCCGTCGAGCTCGGTGAATTCGACATAAAGTATCGACCTCGAGCTGCGATCAAAGGCCAGGCTGTCGCTGATTTCATCGTCGAGTTGACCGAACCTCTCGAAATTGAAGATAACACCAAATTCGACCCGTCACCAGGAAATAACTATGGCACACCAACCTGGTTATTGCACGTTGATGGATCTTCCAATTCATAAGGCTGCGGAGCCGGTCTCTTCTTGACAGCGCCGGACGAGATCCAAGTTCAATACGCTCTCCGGTTCGGATTCCGAGCTTCGAACAACGAGGCTGAGTATGAAGCCCTTCTAGCCGGTCTCCGCCTCGCTTCTGAAATAGGGATCCGATCTATTAAGATACATAGTGACTCTCAATTGGTGGTCGGGCAAGTGACCGCAGAATACCAGGCGAAAGGAGGGAAAATGTCCGCGTATCTAATAAGAACTCAAGAGCTGCTGTCACGATTTGATCAATATGAAATTGTCCAGATCCCGAGGAGTAAAAATATGAATGCGGATTCTCTCGCAAAACTCGCCTCATCAGACAACGACGAGCTCGGTAGGATGGTTCCCATCGAGTTCCTCCCTCAACGAAGCATATCGACAAACGAGTCAACAGAGGTTTTTCCAGTGGCAGCTACCCCAGATTGGAGGGACCCTATCGTCCGGTTCTTACAGACAGGCGAATTACCCAACGACCAAAAAGAAGCTCGGCGCATTCGATATAGATCGACTCGGTATACTCCGATCGATGGGATCCTCTACAAGAGAGGGTTTTCTTTTCCATGTCTGCGTTGTTTGGGAACCGAGGAAGCTGATTATGTGCTGCGCGAAATCCATTTTGGCTGTTGCGGGAATCATTCTGGTGCCCGAGCACTAGCGCAAAAGGTGATCAGGCAAGGATATTATTGGCCTACCATCCAGCACGATGCCCGGGAAATTGTTAAAAGATGCGATGGATGCCAACGATTTGCCCCAATTCCTCACTTACCACCCGAAGAGCTCACTCCCATGTCTGGACCATGGTCATTTGCTCAATGGGGAGTCGACATCATTGGCCCCCTTCCGACGGGCAAGGGACAGGTGAAATACGCAATCGTCGCCGTCGATTACTTCACGAAGTGGGCAGAAGTAGAACCGCTAGCCACCATTACCGAGAAGAGAACAACAGACTTCATTTGGAAAACAATCGTGTGCCGATTTGGGATCCCGAATACAATTGTGACTGATAATGGGCGGCAGTTCGACAACGAAAGGTTTCGAAATTTCTGTAAAGGTCTGGGTATCAATAACGTGTATTCTTCTCCCTACCACCCGCAAGCCAATGGTCAGGTCGAGGCAGTTAACAAGATTATCAAAAATCACCTCAAAACAAAACTTGGGGAGAAGAAAGGCGCTTGGGCTGACGAACTTCCCGAAGTACTTTGGGCCTATCGGACCACGGCTCGGTCCACAACCGGGGAAACGCCTTTCTCCTTGGCTTTTGGAGCAGAAGCCGTTGTCCCGGTAGAGGTCGGGATGCCCACGAGCAGGACAAGCCAACACCGACCTGACAAAAACGAAGAACAACTACGGGCAAACTTGGACCTACTCGATGAAGTACGCGAAGCATCCCAAATACGATTAGCGGCCTATCAGCAGCGGGTTAGGCGATACTATAACTCCCGGGTAAAAAAGTGGCGGTTTCGAGCTGGCGACATGGTTCTCAAAAAGGTCAGTACTAAAGACAAAATCGCTGCCTTCAGTCCCAACTGGGAAGGGCCGTATAGGGTACTCAGCTCACGTCGTCCTGGTACTTATTGGCTCGAAGACATGGACGGCAGACCCCTTTCCCATCCATGGAAAGCTGACCATCTGAAGATTTACTATCCATGAGCAAGCGGGGTCTCGTATGAAATAGGTGTTTCAAGGTGATGATTCAATAAAATTGCTTCAAAATTTCCTAAGTGTTGTGAACAGCAGCTCGGCCTAGCGGTATTAACGTTCCGAGCTGACTTCCATACTACTACCGAAGCCCTACGATTAGGTCATCTACTCTAATATAATGGTCGAGCTTATGTTAATGTACTTCGCTGATTACAAGGAATTCCTTAGTCATTTCAAGACTCGTGTATGCGTAAAAGAGAAAAAATGTTGTGCACGCAGTTTGAATAAAGGTGCCTCTGAAGGGCTTGCATTGAAGTAAAAAGTTTTCTTTACATTGATACAAAAAAAAAATACATTCAGAGTATTTCAGCTTTCGGCAGCATTAGATGGCCCGGCCGCAGCCCCTTTTGAAGGTCCCTCCCTCACGACTTCGTCCTCATCTTCATCGTTGTCGACAGGAGTCAGGTCGAGATCGGGGAAGTGTTTGAGAACGAGCCGTCTGCAATCCTGGAAACCATGGTTGTACAGCTCCTCAGAAATTGTGTTCAGCCTCTCATACTTGGCTTCTGCATCTTTTGCATCGGCCAGAGCCTTCATCTGGACCTCCTTCAAGAGCCGAGCTAGGTCCACCTTCTCCTCCTCAGCTGTCTTGAGAGCGGCCTCGAGCGACTCGACCTTGTTACCCTCAGACTGGGCCTTAGCTGAGGTCTCCCTCATCGCCTCCTCCAGAGACTAGACTTGTACTTGAGACACTTCCAGCTCGGACTGCGCCACCTTCAGCTCGGACTGGGCTGTCTGCAGTTCAGCTTGGGCTGTCTGCAGCTCCGTCTGGGCCGTTGCCAGCTCAGATAGCTTCTTCTTCAACTCAGTCTTCATCGCCTCAGTCTTGTTCTTCCAAGAAGAGGCGGCAACCAGAGCTTTTTGCATCTGGTGAGTCCGTTCAGCCATCTTCTGGCGAATCATGATCAGCAAGGCCGAGTCCTACAAAAAACAAGTTACGACAATTAGTAATGTGACAGTGGCATGAATAAAGAAAAAGAAGAAGAGAAAGAGGCAGTCAGCTTACCCTGAGACTGCTCTCAATGGCGACTCCGACCATCTGGTCAGGATCTGACGACGCGAGCGAGTTCAGATCCTGAGGGATGCTCTGGTTAACGTCCATGTAGGCGTTAACCCCCTCTTTCCAGGTCGCAAACTGCTCCGTTACCGGAGGCATGTCAACCTGGTCCTCACGCTGCTCGGCCCCAGAAGCAGCCGCAGGGCGAGTGGCCCGGGGAGCCGAGGGGGGCGCGACGACCCGACCTCAGCAGGGGTGCGAGCGGGCCCCGCTGAAGTCGATGCTGTCGGAGTACCAGACGAGCTGGCACGAGTCGCGGGTCGGCCCGACGACGGCTCTCCCCGGGAATCCGAGGTGTCCGGAACGTTGACAACCGGAACCCTGGGAGCGGGGGACTGGGCAGCCAGAGGCTCACCCCCTGCGGGGGATGAACCCTGAGGCTGACCAAACCCGCATACGAAGGACTGAGGCAACCTCTGTTGCCTCTGAGCCTCCGTGGCCACCCTCTTGCTCGGAGGTTCCACCGAGCTCTCCCCGCGCTCAATGAGCCGAGCAGGGATTCTGCGGGATTTAGAAACCGCCTTCGGGGCCATGCCTGTCCAAAACACAAAGAAAGGTGTCAGGACACAATACTTGAAAAAAATTGACAAGTAAAATGTAAATATCTACATTACCGACCTGATTCGAGGACGGATTCTACGGTGATTAAGCTGCGGAAGTTCCTTTCTACAAGCGGGTACTCCCGTGCAGCTCGGATCTGCCTCTCTTGGATAGCAGATAGCGCTACTCTGATGGCCACCGAGGCTGCATAGACAAGGAAGTACGCGTCAGAATAAGAAAAAGGAGGGATAAATGAAAACCATTAGAAATTCAAAAAATTTTCTAAGTACAGCTCGACCTGGCAGAGCAAAATCAGCTCGGACCCTATGCTCCAGAGGGCGAAGCTCGTCCGACGAAGCCTCCCAATCCCCCAACGCGAAAAATCATTTCCTCTTCCAGATTCTTGTCGAGGAGGGTAGGCCGGTCACTATCGAGCCCCCATGGCCCGGGTGAGAAGAGAGGTAATAAAGACCATGACCTCCCAGAGATTGAGACTGTACATAGAGAACAGCTCGTTCGAGGTCAGGTCCTTATTTCCTACTCTCTGCCACAAAATGTAACATCCCACCATACACCTCCAGCCATTAGGTTGGAGCTGGCTCGGTGCGAGGCCTAGGGTGTTAAGGACCTCTCGCACAAAGGGGTGCAGGGGTAACCTAAGCCCGGCCTCTAGATGCATCAGGGAGATAACGGTTTCTCCCCGGCGAGGTTGGCTCGGTCTATCAGTCCGGTCCGGAATCCTAAGATCAACGGATTCTGGGATCCCGTACTTCCTCCTCGCATTATCCAGTTCCCTCTGGGTAATTTGCGAGACCACGCCGTCCAGCTCGAAGGAATCTCTCTGAGCCGTCCCATCCCCAACTTCTGGCTCAAGAACGCCAGATTCCTCTTCATTCACAGGATCGGCTGTCCTGGAATGGGATTCTCTGGGCTCCATCTCCTAATGCTCTGATAGAGGTGGGTCCGATTCAGAATCCCCAAACCTCACCATCAGAATGGCATCAGAGTAGGAGGTCTCCGACATTTTGAAAAATACAAAAAAGGAAGAAGGTCTTCTAAAAGGATGAGAAGAGCGTACCCTAAATGATTGGTACGCCGGCCGGATGAAAGATGACAGAGAATGGAGAAGGAGAACTCAAAGGGAAAAAGAGAGAGTAAAGCAGAATCGGAGAAGAGGAGAATTTCTCCGAAATCCGCTAACTCTTGAGTTTTATATCCGAAGGATTATTTGGCATTTAATGCGATGATCCCGCGTGGCGGCTCTCGGTTGAAGCGTACGAAAAGTAACGCACCACCCCAGGCACGTGGCACCACCCCGTTCGGTAATATTCTGTTGGGCGCTGATACGCCGTACAAGCGAATGATGACACCTCGATTTTTTGAACGACGCATTAAATGCCGCTTTCCCGCCCGTTGAGATGACGGCGCGACAGCTGTAAAACACTAAGGGTAGTCAGATCGACGTATCTTCTTCATCAAGCTACTCCCGAGACAGACGAGCTAGACTCAGGAGTGGGGGGACTTCTGTTGTGAGAAGAATACGAGCTGACCTCGACACCGTCACGAAGAGAATACGAGCTGACCTGAGGTCGGATCCGGTTCAGCTCGCTCAGCTCGAAGTCGATCTGATGACAGACAGAATAACTCAAATACAAGTCGTCAGATCTGACCGACCCGATCTAAAGAAGAAAGGTAGTCCTCGAGAACGACCTCGCCAGGTCGACCTCTTTGCGACCTGATTCTGTTTCCGTAATTCTCTAAGTTTGTGCGCAATAAGGGGAAGGAGATCCGGGAGATCTCTAACCAACCCGCCGAAAGATCTTCAAAGATCACGGGACAGCTCCGAAAATCCCAGAGATCCGAGAATCCCTTCCCTGAAATCACGGCTTCAAAAGGGAATACAACTCTGCAACCTAAGTCTATAAATTGACGCGTCTTCTTCATTATCAAGGTACGATACAAATACTGATCAAAAGGTATAGATTCGATCCTTCGAGATCTCATTTAGGCATCGGAGGGCTAACGGCTGGACCCCATCCACCCCTCTTTGCTTTCCTTTGTCTTCTACAGGGTCCAGCTTTCTTTCAAGGAAGGAGATCAACGTCATTCATCCATCAATACGAAGAAATCTTCATCTTCATCTGTTGACGAATTTCTAGCATCAACACTTCCCGTCTGGCCAAAACTGACCTTTCAAGTTTGTGGCCCACTAATAAAAAGTACATAATAGAAATATAAGAACGATCTAAAATCAAACTGAAAAAAAAGTCTGCGGCTATCATTTTCCAATCTCGAGGAGTTTGGGCATGTTACACGCATGGTAGAAGTGGGTAACAAGAAAGCGGTGTCCAAGCCGAAAATCCAAGTATGAAGTCCATATCATATCATAGAGGGTCCAGGACCCTATAATTCTTTGTTGTTGAAAACAATGTTCAGAAGATGATGAGTCAACTATCCACATTCAACGGAGATTCATGGAATTAAACACCGATCAAGTTGATCTTGCGAGCATGGCCCATCGGTGACGGACGATTTGGATCTTCCAAAAACGTAACCTTAGTCTCCATCTCTACACGCTTTGATCGGTTCATACAAGTAATGGGGGACCCGGGCCAACTCACAGATTTCCACTGATGCGGAAAAGATATTTGATGGTCCCTTTAGTTGGACCATTGAAACCGCTCATCAGATGGCACACAAACTCAATCGCTGTTATTTTTCAGGCCACAATCCATCAATCCGGCATCAGACGTACAGCTGCAATCACAAAACTGCTGGAAATGTTCAGATGCAACCCATCGGTAATAGCAATTAAGCCAGCCAGATTGATGCAGGCCTACAGTCTACTTACAGGCCCTTCATCAGGCCCAAAAACTCTAGTCCACGTTCAATCCACAGCCCTTGAATTCTTAATCATGAAAAAAAAAAAAGATCCCAAGACTGGTTGTGGTCCAATATTTTGGCACATGGTCCATCCACAATAGGCCAGCATTAACCAATGTTTGCATTACCAACCATGGGACTCACTTGTCCCAATTGAAAACCAACCATGGCCTGCAGAGACAAGACAGATCACATGGTATCTGGTAGTGGCCTGCCAAACACTTCTGGTTGCTTCAAATATCATGAAATTTTTGCTTAAATCAGACAGATTAATCTTGAAACTTCAAGATATTGGGCACCAGAAAGAAAAACCAACATTTGTCGAGGTACTGAAGAAAACCAACATATTCATTCAACTGATAGGGTAATAATCATAAACCCATAAACACCAAGTAAAGAAACACTACTACCACATTTATTAGAAGGGACCGGTGGTATGTGGTGGAGCATGCAGGCAGCAAATTACCTTGCAGCCTTTGGATGGTTGTGAGAAAGCATGGGTCCCATTTTCAGAGGCCAATTTAACAGTCACCTTCTTCCCACGGGGGATATAAACACGTATAAACTAGATTGTATCTATGTTTGGCACTTCTTCTGGACTCCGAGCCGCACCCTGAAGTCATGTTCCATTAGCGGGAGGCCCTCTCGCAAAGTGACCGTGGGCTCCCAACCTAGCAATTCCTTGGCTTTTGTGATGTCGGGCTTCCTCTGCCGTGGATCGTCCGGAGTGTTATCCACGACTTTGACTGGCACGGAGGGATCGATTAACTGCATTTACAGACTAGCTTATGAGTTACATATATCACCCATAAAAAAACATGTTTTTTATTTTCCCATAAATCAACTCAAAATTTAAAGTAATGCGAATGATGACAGATCCTTAACTTACCTTCCCGCTTTGTTCTATGGTAGCTTTTGCCCACATATTGGAAATACTTATCTACATAGATTATACTTGTTCAGGTTGTATTTTTATATTCTGGGATTTATCATTTATGTGATAGTTATTCTGGGTAATAGCTTTTATCCCCTTAAAAACCATTTGATGGAGGTGTAGAAGATCCTCTGGTGTGGTCCATTTATCTTTCTGATGGTGGAGATGGTTCACACGTCGTGTTGTAATGTACAGAACATTCACAGGTCAAGTTGTAATGTACAGAACATTCATAGGACAATTCATTGTGGTACGATGTACGATAGAGGAAGCATACAATAGGGTCCCTAGATAGTTTATCTAGATGGAGTGAGGAAAGAAAGGAGTTTCAATAGGATATATTGACATGATTAAGGATATGTATGAGGAGGCAGTAACAAATATAAGGACCACTAGTGTAGAGACAATTGAGTTCCCAATTACTGTGGGCTTACGGGGGTTGGCGTTGAGCCTATACTTCTTCACATTGGCTATGGATGAGTTAACGAGGCATTTGCAGGAAGAGATCACATGATGTATATTGTTTGCAGATGAAATAGATTTGGTTGACAAGATGAGAGAGGGCATAAGCCCAATGTTGGATGCATGGAGAGGTGCTTTATGGCCCGTTTGGCACCATGGATTCTAGGAGAAAGGAGGAGAAAGGAGGAGAAACTGGCTGCTTTATTCTGTTTGGCACCATGGATTTGATGAGAAGTGGATTTGGGAGGAATCCAGGAGAACTCAAAAAGGCACTTTTAGCCCTTTTTCAAATCCTCCAAAAAAGGTGAGATTTGAAGAGAAATCCTTCCCAACGTGGGACCCATCGTAATGTGTCCCTAACTATGGGACCCAACCTGATGTACATTTTCCATCCAACTTGTTGATAAGGTCACAAAGACCTGGATGAAGGGACCATACAAATTTCAGTTTAATCCATAACTTTTGTGCATCATAAAGGTTTCACTCTCCATTTTTTCTTGTTTTATGGTCCACTTTAGATGTGGATTTGCTTTATTTTTTGGATCTTGGCATAAAATGATTTGTAAAAATAGATGAATGGCATGGATTTAAAAATCGAGGCTAATACGGTGGGCATACGGTGGGATTAAAATTTACACCGTCCATTCCTTCATGTTTGATTTCTCTCCAAATCTTGACTGCCAAACAGAAAACCTGAAATTGGTAAGAACTGGAATTGATGAGAATTCATATCATGGAATCCAATTCTCCTCACTTCTCCTCAAATCCATGGTGCCAAACGGGCCATTAGAGAATCTAATGGAAGTAAAATTAGTCGGACTAAAACAAAGTATGTGGAGCACAATTTTAGTAACAATAGAAGTGGAAGCGAGGAATTAGTTAAGATTGCTGATAAAGAAGTTTCCCAAAATGACCACTTTCGATATCTTAGGTTGATAATTCATGAGAGTGAAAAGATTGAGAGGGATGTTTCCCACAAAATTCAAGCGGGGTGGAAGAAATGGAGATGTGCCTCTGGAGTTTCATGTGATTATCATGTACCACTCAAAACTAAAACAGAATTTTTATAGATAGTGGTAAGACTATCCATGCTTTCTGACACAGAATATTGAGCAATTGAGGAACAAGATGTTCATAGGATGAGTGTAGCTGAAATGAGGATGCTGAGATGGATGAATGGCAAGATGAGGAACGATTGAATTAGAAATGAATGCATTTTATGGAACTTAGAAGTATCACCAACGGCTGGTAAGATAGACTTAGATGGTTTGGTTATGAGCAATGGAGACCAAGAATTGTACCAGTTAGAAGTGAGTTGGTACAAGTTGAAGAGTCTGAAAGGGCAAGGAAAAGACCCAAGGACATGTGTAGTAAGAAAAGACATGATAACCTATGGTCTAACTGAAGTAACAGCCCTTGATAGAGTAGAATGGTGGAAAAGGATTCAAGTAGCCGAACCCAATTAATTGGGATTAGGCTTAGATGATGATGAACGCAAATTTGCAATGAGTATGGTTTTTTTTTTTTTTTTGCTTGCGGGAGTTGATTTTAAACACCATGTGGTAATGGAGTAAAGATCAATTATGAGGTACTTTTATGGTCATCATTCTGATGGTAGAGACGGTTTACAAACCACGTTCTGATTACAGTTCAGTTCAACATACCAAATATCATTTGTTTTAGAAAACCATCTATCAGAAAAAAGAAAAAGAAAAAAAAAATGGAAGTTATTCTAATGATCAGTGACACTAGGGTAGGGACCATGGTTCTATAAAATCTAGAATCCACAGACCATATGCATAAAAATGCAGATTCAGAAGTGCTGCTTCAGAACAAATAGATCTTCAGAATAAGAAAATATCAAATACCAACCTCCTGCACAGTATCAGCAAGTTCCATCATTGTGAATTCACCTACATAACACAATTGAAGTATCTTTTAGAACCTGTTTAAGTCCAAACATGAATGATCAAACCATAGCAGAACACACCTCCCGATAAGTTTTTTTTTTTTTATAATGAAGCCTGATGGGAACTAACCTGGGTTTCCAATGTTAATCGGCCCGGTGTGATCTCCTTCCATGAGTTGGACAAGGCCATCAACCTTATTAAAGAAAAGAAAAAGCTTACTTGACAAATGCAACTAATATAGTTCAAATACAAAGTTGATTTTGCATAATACTCAAAGTCTGAGAGCAAGAAAGCAACTACAACATACCATGTCAGAAACATAACAGAAACTTCGGGTTTGCGTTCCTGGAGCTTGAACCGTCAAGGGTTCACCCCTGCATAAAATTGCAGCAGAACAATAAACTTAGATGTGTGTCCAAATGAATACCAAATGACCACTGCATTCCAGATCGAGGATTATCAATAACATAAAAATGCAATAATATAATGGAAAGAAACAACAAAACAAGTTGAACTAGAGTACAGGCTCTTAGGAAAGGTTTAAGGATCTTCTCTAGAAATTAATTGGGGCCCGTGATTTTTGAAGAAGATTAGTGAACAATGGCAATCTGAGCCACCTCTCTTATTTTTTATGAACTCTAAGACACCTTTAAATCATATTTCCAAAACTTTCCAACTCGACTCAAAACTCGTCCAAGTTGATTCGACTCAGTGAAATTTCCAGCCAAGTCAATGGGAAACTTGGCAGTAGACCTGACTCGGCATGGACTCAAAGAGGCTCATTGAGTCAACTGGATGGCTCAGCATTGGAGTAATGTCCTTGAAAACCAATGTGAACCTTATCCACTGATAATGTGGCTGTGATATCGATGATCTTAGCCATAGATCATGATGACCATGGGTCCTAGATGGACAGATTGCTATACCATAGTTCATATGTGGAAGTGCCTTAAAACATAAATGACCAAGGGTTAAAGGATGGGGATTTCTCTAGTTGTCCTTGGAAACTTGAGAATAGACACAACGGTCACTAAGCAAGGGAGAGTTGTGGTTCATGGATCTCAAATCCCTATTATATCATGACCACCTAACAGATTGTAAGATAGACCTGTGGTTGTTGTCATCATTATGATGATGGATGTTGTCATCCTATGCGAGGGGACTAATGAGAAGTCAAGATAAAAGGTCTCCACCATTGGACATGACAATGAGTCAGGTGTGCCTTTGCCCTACCCCACATAGGAGTGTGAGTGTGCCTTGGGAATAGGTTCCTTGTGTTGGACTTGTTGGACACTTGCATTAGTGGATCAAGGTGAGGTCGATCATGCCTAGACTATAATCGACTTGAGGATGTACTGGATCTAATTAATCTTTAAGACTTGAAGACGTGTGAGTGTTTAAGGTCTTCATTATATGTGCTTTGGGTCGCTTTACAAAGTTGTAATGTGGCTCATTAAAGTGAGTGTAGTTGGGTGCATCCATCAAGATCCTTTAATACTCATAAGGGCTAACAAGGAATTAATTCGTTTCCTAAGAACTTACTTATGGCTTAGATTTACAAGATCAAATATTCATCAAGTGATTTTCCGCTAGGCCTAATACTCAAAAGGTTTTACAAATGTTTTCAATGGTTGAATTTTTGTTTTAACCATCAAAATGATTTTGATCACACTTGATGATAATCTTTGATGGTCCAGAAATAGGGGTCCGCCACTTAATCTGCATGGGCATTGGATCTTTAGTTGATGGCCATAATAGTGGAAAGATTGGATCAAATATAACTATATGGGACAAGGCAAGATCACAAAATTCTAATGTAGATGAGCATATGGAAAACTATATGGTGGCAGAGTACCATATTTGGTGTTTCCGTGAAACCTATGGGAGTCAGCTTCTATAGAGAAAGACAAGGCGAGAGAGAGAATCTCATCTCTCCCTTCCTCCTTCCTTTCCACACATGTGAGTCCACCTACATGGACGACATGCTTCTCCCTTAGTCCTACCCAAGGGCAAAACATGTTTGGCTCTCATCTCTCCTTCATCTGGGATAGATCTAGGAGAGTCTTCCTGGTTTGGAAGATTGGCAAAGGTAAAAAATAAAGTTCAGCAAGCTGTTTTTTTTTTTTTATTAGGGAAAGCCTATCCTTTGGATTTAGGCTTTCCTTTCAAAAAACTTGGGTATATCTAAATGGGTATCCAACTATCCATAAGGTTTAATCTAACAATAGGGGCTTTTGAAAAGTTTTATTTATTTATTTATTTTTTCTTTTTGCTACATTTCAAAAAACTTAACACTCGACGTGACTCGAACCAAGCCACTCAACTCCTAAGGAAAAGACTTTATTAAAAATAAAGAAGGTGGGAGCCCCCAACCTCAACCAAAGGAGGCAACACCCTTAACTAGTGAGGTAACTATGTTTTTGGTGGTTTGAGAGTCAAGGCAAATCTTTGAGTCAGCCTGACCCACTTGAAAATTGAGTCAAGTTGAGTTTTTGAGTTTTTGAACCATGCTTTAAATACCAGGGTGGAAAGAGAGGCAAATGGCTTGGTACATGCACTAGCAAAAGGAGGTGTTCATTAGTCTTTTCTGTGTTAGGAACTTATTTCCCTATTTCTTGATTTATCTCTTGCTTTTCTTTTCATCATATATATATATATATATATATATATATATATATATATATATAGGAATTACTCAGTTAAAGAAAAAGTTAGGAACTACCGGAGTGCTTGAGCTATGAAATTGCTAACCACTCTCCCATCATCAATATTCATGCGTGGCCCATAAGTATTGAAAATCCTAGCAATGCGGATTTCTGTCACGGGAAATATCCAAACATCAAGAGCATACATGAGGATTAACATCATGTTCTTCACATAACCATATATTTTTTTATTTAGAAACATCATTTTTGTAAGTCAACAGAGAAATATGGATCGATAAGCAACATAGCAAAAGTATCACTGTTTTTTTTTTTTTTTTTGGCGGAAATTCAAAGGGTGACGTCTTATACCTATGCCATGCTGCCTGTGATAATCAAACATCAGCGTCTCAGCTACGCGCTTTCCCTCATCATAGCAACTCCTAACTCCTGCAATACATGTAATGTCCTTCAATATGAAACCACTGTTACATATCTGAGTATAAACTCATGACTCCATTTAAGTGGAGTCCTCCAAACCAAGAACCATGGACAAAAATGATTGTCAGCATTGAATACACAAGCAACATTGCCATACACCTAGAAAAACTCAATAAGTAGCATAGCTAAAAGTCCATAGATGAGATGCTGCATTCATTACAGAAATACAAATGTATCTCAGTTGCTAATTGTTACACATGATGTAGGGCCCATGGCTCAACATCAGGGTTTTAGTTGTCAATTTGTGAGGAGGAACCCTACTAATGAGATGTTCTTTATGTTTTGGCATGGCGATGAAAAACAACCATTTCATTTGCTGAGCTCCACCTCAAAACAACTAAAAAAATGATGTAGAGCCCTGGGCCCCATGCTGTCAGGAAACTTTCAGTTGTTGAAATCCATTTAATTTCTGTTTGCAAACTGGTCCTAATGTAAATGCTTGGTTAGACCTGCTTGCATACAAGAAAACTATCCTGAATCTAATGATTAACCTTTACAGAATCAAGAAGGCAAGGCATCCACATAAAAGAATAACCAGAAAACTGTTTCCTGGGAGTGTAAAAATACCAATTGGGTTGACATTGCCCCAATACTCCTCCTTTTGGGGATGTTCGAGAGGATCTCCATAGACCTCTGAAGTAGACGTCAGCAAAATCCTGTTAAAATGAAAGTTCTGCTTAGGTTATATGCATACTTAAAAATCACAAACATAACTAAAAGGAACCCAATCAAAAAGTCCAACCTTGCTCCAACACGCTTAGCAAGACCCAACATATTCAGTGTGCCAATAACATTTGTCTTTATTGTCTGTTGAAAATCACATTTTCCAATCAGACAATCACTCAAGTTCAACAAGCATTGAAACAGAGTAACCATTAGAAAACAAGAGGGATGCATGTGAGGATAACATGAATAGAGTTTATAGTTCATCCAGATACACCATATGACCAGAAACTTCAGACAGGCAGTGAACAGAGTAAAATTCGTAGAGAATGGAAGAGTGCAGAAGAGATCCCAATATCCCACATTTGCCGCAGAGAGGAGAAAAATAAATAACTAAATAAAGGACTCGGTTGGAAAGCCAAGCTTGGACTCTGAGTCAAGCAGGAGTCCCAGTAAAGCTATTTTCCTCAAAGAGATCACGCTTCTTGTTCTCATTGCCATCTCGCTCGCTCTGTCATTTTACTCCCTTTTTCCAATACAATTATTTCTTGATGGAGGTCCTTCCACAATTTTGAATTTATTTCAGCATTGCGTGAGGCATAGATGGGGGCTAATAGTTCATGTGTTCAGATTGGATTTATCTTTGAATTGCAAAGTTACTATTTCAGTTGAGGCCCTGAAGCTACTCTGCAACTAAATGTGTCAATGGTGCAAATGCACATGGCTTCTTGCAGTATTTCATGGCTCCTTGATTTCTCTGGTGGTGTTTGAGAAAGGGTTCCACACATTCCTTGTTTGTACATGCAACCAGTTTAGGGCCTGTTTGATTTTCTCAATTACATTATAAATACCCGCAAATAGCCCCTCATTACTTCTTACTGTTGTTTGCTTGAGGGAGGAAATGCTGCCTTGAAAACTGTGTTTTATCTCTCCCTAAAACAGTAAATTCCACTTGTTTCGGTGATTAAAACTGTGGGGCCTACCATGATGTATATGTCATATATATGCCGTCCATCCATTCCACCAGCTCATTTTAGGACATGAGTCAAAAAATGAGGCAGATCCAAAGCTCAAGTGGACCACACCACATGAAACAGTGGTCCTAATGGACCTCAACTGTTGAAAGCTGTTCATAAGGTCATACAACCTGTGATGTTTATTTGTCATCCAACCTGTTCATAAGGTCATACAAACATGGATAAAGGTAAAACACAAATACTAGCTTGATCCAAAACTTCTGCAGCCCCCAAGAAGTCATCAACAGTAGGTGTTCAATTCCCACAGTTTACTGAGGTGTAGTTCACTAGAGCTTTGGATCTACCTCATTTTTCCGCTCATGCAGGGCCCCATAGTTTTTGCGTCCAAAACGTTTTCCCGCCTCTGTTTTGTGCCCAAACACGGTAGTTGTCAACGTCAGCTTTGGGGTTGATGCCATAATTACATGTGTAAGTAATAATGACTTAATTACACTGCATTTACAGTGTAAATTGAAAAAAGGCCCTCAGTTGATCTCAGTTGGGTTTCAGGAGTCAACTTCGCCACTTTGACATTTGTTAAGGCCGATGCTAACCGAAAATAAATCTGAGGGGAACTAAATTACTGAATCTCACCCATTGATAAGGAAAAGCAGGCACAAAAAAACATACCAGTGTTTTAGAATATGCAGGGATTCAACTATCTGTAAACGCACAACCAAAGCAGTAGAAATGCATCCTGGATTTGTACTGTGTTGGTCGTTATCATAAGCAACTATGCCTATTGTTCACTAGTGAAACACCAGTTGTCTGGCTTAACAAAGCTCGGTAAAATGAAAGCGAACGGAACTGCATCCATACCTTTGAATGTCAAGAGATGCTCTAATGACCAAACCATGGATTCTCTTGCAGTTACTGTTTCCTTAATAGCCAACAGAAACCAACTTGGTGGTTACCTATAGGTTCTACAATATACAGTTCCTAGAATTAAGTTCACAGAACAGGTGATACATGCTAAAGCAACTTCGGGAGCTGAACAGAGCAAGGTTTACCTGGATCATAGGTCACTCTGGTATTTGGATGGATATGGGAAAGGGTAACATGGTGGTATGCTACTTCCTACAATGTGGGGTATGCTAGGGGTAGGATCATGCAGGTTGCTCCATACATACATGATACACCAAGTATATATGGTCATGTTTCACATATGAATTGATACTGTAATTTATATATAAAATAATGATATTTATTATAAGTCCCTCATTCATAATAAGTATATATATGCATGCTATTGCACTAATCACAGTATAAATTTCTATGTTCTAAGTTTCTAATTATAGATTTACATAACAACTTAAATCTACACTAGGAATATAAGACCACAATTTCCGACCACCCAAAATAGCTATCAGGATTGCAAAAGACCCATAATCGGATTGCGTGATTCAGTATCAAAACATAGGGGAGTTGTAGATTTAGGTAACATTGGTTCAGAGTGCTAACAATATGAAAAGCAGCTCGAATATGCATAAATATACTAAGACAGATGCCATGCCTAAGTACTCCAAAGTACCAACATCATCACTTGGAAAGCTAAATTCACATATACAATGATGAAAGAAATTCATATATGAGATAACGGATTCACCTTTACAGGATTGTATTTGTAGAAAATCGGGGAAGCTGGGCAAGCTAAATGATAGATTTGATCAACCTCGATCAGCAGTGGTTCAGTTACATCTGCATGGAAGTGAATGTCATATGTTTAGAGATTCATACAAGTGAATACCAAATATGGAGTTCCAGAAATATTGATAGATCCAAAGAATGTAATACTAAAAACGTGAAGAAAAATCATGCTCGTTATTTAAAAAGTAATTCTCTTTTTCCACAGCTGATGAGAACACTAACTAATACTGAAATATGATTTTCCAGACGAATGCCAACCTTTTTCATTTATGCATTCTTCTCACAAAGACAATGGAAGCGATAATTAGGGACCTTGTCTAAGTTCTCATGTAGCTTCGAAGATTGACATGAGAGATTTTCTCTATCCATCTTTCTGAACATTTCCCTTAAAAGGAATTAAGAGAGCTTCTGGGTAATGACAGATTGTTTTCACTGCTATGACCAAATGCAATGGCAACTTAACTTGCTAAACAACATAACAGCCATAAAAACAGAGATGAAAGCATTTATAAGACATGATTCAACCAAATATTGGTAAATTGATCAATATGCGCAAAAGATGACATATTAATATTCATATATATAGAACTTCCTAGCTTGTGTGAATGATGAAAAGAATCCGAACTTTTAGAGTATGAAAATGTACCATTTAAAGCTCAAGTTCTTAATCAATATGCCAGATGTTTCAAATAATTACCTAGATAATGGATTGTTTTCATACACAAAAGTCTTTACTAGAATTCACATAGGTTCAAATGCATTAGTTTCATCAAGAAAAAGAAAAATCCAAAGGAAAATACCATGACGGATAAGCTCAAATCTTGGATGACCGATCCATTTTCTAATATTGTCCTTTGACCCAGTGAAGAAGTTATCAACAACAATCACCTGGGGACACAAAACATGTCAGCCAAACAGAGATACAGCTTTTTAACTAAAAAGGACAACTTATTTTTATACTCAAACTAGAAATTTTGGCTCATTCATTAGTAGGCATCAAGAAGACATCTGTAAGACAGGACCAGCAGTGATTTTACCTAGGGGTAACAAAAGGTCAGGCTAGCTCCTCAGGTCCCAGCCTTATATGGGTCAGGCTCAGAACTATAATAGAGGCCAGAAGTTCATGTTAGGGCCTGATTTTGATTCCTGATTACAGGACCATGCCTATGTTTTGGAAAATTTTCTATTGAGGCCCAATTGAGGAAACAGAACCATTTAAGATGTTGATGTGCAGGCTTGCACCTGAAATCAATGGGCACATTTATTTAACAGGCCCGGGTCAGGCCTGACTTGTAATCCTGATCAATCATCGGATCACGTACAGCTGTACGGCCCAGTTGGATGGTGGACATGGGCTTAGCCCTTCTTTTATCTCTTTATTAAAGTCAAATTAGAGTTTTAGATTGATTCATTATTTGTGTTTGATTAGAATTCTTGTTTAAGATATGGATGTGTTTGATTCTATTCTTGTTTAAGATATGGGTAGTGTTGAGAGAGAGAGAGAGAGAGAGAGAGAGAGAGAGAGAGAGAGAGATTACCTCATTTTTTTCATTTTCCATCAATTTGTCCACTAGGTGAGAACCAATGAATCCAGCTCCCCCAGAAATCAAAATCCGCATATTGGCCTATCAGAGGCAATAGAAAATGCAAATGCTTTAGATATATAACCGAAAGAAATAGCAAAGACACCAACCAACGTGTTCTATGTCAAAGAGCATTGTGAAATCCCATCTCTCCACCAAATGATTTTAAGAAACAAATTTCATCCTTTCACATATCAGCTAAGCAAGTTAGGAGCAAGAAAGAGTTGTATCATCTGTTAATGATTTGTGAGACTGATTACTGCATTCAGAGCATAATGATACATAATATCATGGGCAATGCACCAATGAAACAGCACAGGTTGTCAAAGAATTCCACCAACAAAGAACTCATTGGAATCCCCTACATTTTAGTTAAACAGCATTATCTCAATATCTTTCTATCCAACCATTTGCACAAAGAAAATGATCATATTGTAGGAACTTGACTATACAATAGCTTTCTAACAAATGATTATATGAAATTAAGCACTTTGCATATTAATTTACAAGGCAAAGGGCGCGCGCTCCAAATTTTCATTATTCTGGCAGTATTGGTAGAGAAAACACGACGAAACAACTAAAAGTTCTACTGTTCAAGCACATTCTCAACTTGATATCTCTAAGGAAAAAGAATGCCTACGTCTAGGGAGTACAAGTGCGGCATTCTACATAATAACTAACTTTGCAACAAAAAAAAAAAGAGCTAATTTAAGAGAATGCATTTGCCATACAGTTTTTAGGTCAGTCACCCCAATCTGCATAAAGAAATTGTCAAGTTGATCAGGCTTTTGTTATTCATCAGTGGCTGTGCTTCATTCATTGGAAAACTGTCGGCATCTTGATGGCAACATGGAGGAAGAAAAAAAGAAAGAAAAGAGGAAAGAAAAGAAGAACAGACTACACCTTTCTGTATTTATTTCTTATCGCATGTCTAAGTCCTTTCATTGAAAATTCCAAATACGGCATTCCTTCATTTGGATCCCAAACCTTGGAACATGGTGTAAACCACAGGCAGTAGATAAATGAAAAACACAAGCAGATTTTTTTCCAAATGAAGTACGCAACCCCTAAAACTAGCTGCAAGATCTCAATTTTATAAAATGTTAATTGAATGCAACTTTTCCCTTGTTTAAGCAGTCTTTTTCAATGATATGATGCCCACAATATTTTTCATACAGGCCAGGTTCTTAAAGGGAACCAATCACCTATAGGCGACAAACATGTTCCAAACCTAACTAGTACGCCAAAATCCCCAGGACTGATGGAATGTGTCAAGCTAGACCCTTAAACTAATAGGATTGTATCATTGTACAGCCGACATTGATGGCAGGACCACTCTGTGGCAGCACTCACTCCAGCCTTTATCAACGTAGCCTTCTCCACCCTGTGTTGGCTCTCACTCTAGCCTCCCAGGTAGCCCTTTAAACCTTGTGGTGGCTCTCACTATGGTCAAGTTGCCCTTTCCACAGGTCACCCATTCCATGACTCGAATGCACAACTTAGTGTTGGCTTTTTTATTTATTGTTAAGAACCTAACCCACAGACCGAGAGAGCCCGAGGACTAATAGAATGCATCAAGCTACACCCTTAAACCACTAGGAAGAGCAATTGCTATGATAAATAACAACGAAAATTTGAAAATATTGCGATATTTTCACGAGAAATCAGCTACGTGTTATTATCACGACAATAGTGTGAGCTTTTCAAAATATCAACAATTTTAAAATTTTCACGACTTTATCACAAATTATCCCAATTTGCATGCAAAAATGATTTAAATTTTCACTAATTCCTTGTATAAATAAAGATATATTTAAAAAATCTAAAATTATTTATTAATTTATAATAGTTATTTTTTACATTTTTATATTTTTAGCAAAATTTTCCTCATAATATCTAGGGAAAAAGCTCAAATTTTGAAAATCTCCAGGAAAATTCCTAAGAACGAGATTTCTCATGCTACTTGCGTAGGACATCCTTACCATGCAAACAGTAGGCACCATCATCAAGATTGCCTATTTTTACAGGACAACGCAGGACATCCATACCGAGCAAATGGTTCGACGCAACATACGGGTGTGGCCCATCTAATGAGTGGATCACCTTGATTTTCGATACAAGTAATCTTCAAGATGGAGACTGCCGTTTGAATGGCATGGATGTCCTACCGAAACGGAAGGTCGGCCTAAAGAGTCAAGATGTCATCGCCTATTTTGATGGCTAAGAAAGTGTCTTAAAGGATTCTGAAGAACACTGCCCGAAATCCTTGTTCTATTTTCATCCAACTCATGAACAAGAACAATTTCAAAATTCGAAAAAATACCAAAAGAAAAAAAAAAAAAAAAAAAAAGCAATGATAATCTCACCGTTGCAGATATAACAAGTTGTAATTGAATCAGAATCATCTACAGAGATTTTAGGAATTACCTGAAAGAATTTGGAAGTTCGTAAGGGAGACGGTGTCGGAGGCAGCTTCGGCGTTGAATGCTGCTTCCCGTTGCTGGCCATGATTCTTCTCCTGAAACTGTTTCCAAAACAAAAGCTTTCGAGATCTCAGATATTCAAAATCCAACGGTCATCTTCCCGACGCATCACTGCAGGATGCATAAATCAGGATGTAGCGTCGAGCTCGTTTTTGTCTCTGTCACGGCTCAGCCCAGCTGGGGCACACATGATGCTCCAATGATCGGAACCGTCCATGTTCGGAAAGAAAATCACACTGGTCGGATGTCTTTTACCGCCATTATCTGTATGTGAACTTAAAATGGATTTTCAATGGCTGACATTCCACTCCAAAAATCGACGGTCAGGATCATCATTGAGGAGTGATCCGAAGATGGATCTCAGCCTGAGGGCCCATTGAAGCAAATGTGACATAACTGGGAACCCTTGTGACAAATATCGCCGAGATTTGATATATTCGCGAATATTAATTTAATATCGCGATATTTACAGAATATCGCCAGTTTGAATTTATCGCAAATTATCGCTGTATTAATATAAACATATTTAGGAATTAAAATAATTATTTTTATCTAAATAGTAAAAATTCTAAAATGTCTATCAAGTATCAATTATAATGAATACTTTTTAACAGTTTTTTCAAAGAGATTTCCCCAGTGATATCTCGGGAAAGACGTAAAAATTGATAATCTCCCGAGAAATTTCCGAGAACGAGATTTGTTCCTGTTCTCGGGACAGAGGAAGCAAAAACGAAAACGCCTGCGTGACTTTCGTGGGGTGTGATTTTGGCTGACGTGAACGGAACGACTTCATACAGATGAGATCGACACCGTTCGTTAGGTGGGTCACTCTTCATTTGGACCGGGGCCCAAAAATCAAGCTGATTCATCACTCAGGTGGGCCACACCATGGGAAACAGTTGAGAAGGAAACATCCCACCATTACCGTACTCCAAATTACGTGGGTCCCCCATGGTGTGTATATGCCATCCAATCCAGAAAATCAGGACATTCCAAGAGTCATGCGGGCCACAACGCGGGAGAGAGAATGTAATCCACGGGACGACCACCATAACCAGTAGTCCGCAGCATGGACCGTCCGGCCAACATGTACTGAAGGACGGCCCAAGGATCACGGTTTCCTGTTGCCCTGCGGACTACATAACCGGTCCTTCTTACGTTACCTTCAAGGACGCGGAAGCGCTAGGCGAAAGATGTCAGATTTCCGACGGAATGGAGTCAGATTTCACGGCGTATGGAGTGGAGCCTACCAAACAGAGGAGTTTTGTTTTGAATAGAGAGAGAGCAGATGGTGATGCCTTTTATATCTTCCCATCTTGCCGCGATTACCCAACGAGCCACGTGTATTGTCGCTAGTCTGACGTGTACTGCCATTTTTTCTACGATCTGACGTGGAATTATTATCAAAATCTTAGGAAATGATGCCATAGATTCGCCTCTATGATAATACCGTAAACCTCCTCTCTTACATACTGCATAGAGAGGTAAAAATGGATAGAGACCTTAAATCTTGTGGAGCTTACAATGGATGGATCATGTCTGTAGATTTACTTGAAACGGTTGAAACTTCAGATCTGATTTGCGGACAATAATTGGACGGCAAGAATCGAAAGTTAATTGTGGACAGTCAAAGAGAAAAGTAGAGAAAAGTACGCGAATTACAAGCCGGAGAAAGGACGCGGATTAAAAGCTGGAGATCCGAGTTGCAGGGCGCGGCTTGGCTGGATCCCCGGATCCACCTAGGTGTGTTGATCCCTTACCGTGCCGTCCACCGTGTGATGCATATGTATTACATCCACGCTGTACATTCATTTTGAAATCTCATTTTATAGTATAATTTAAAAAATGAAATAGATCCAAATCTGAGGTGGACCATAATGCAGTAAACAAAGGTACTCAACCATTAAAATCTTCCAATGAGTCATTAGAGTTTTGGGTCAATCTATATTTGTTTGGTATCTTCGGTCAATCTATATTTGTTTGGTATCTTCATCCAGATATTTGTGACCTTTTCAACAGGTTGGATGTAAATAAACATTCCAGTGGCACCCATGAAGTTTTTATTGGTGTGGATTCAATGAATGCTATTTCATGTGGTATAGTCCACCTAAGATTTGGATCTACTTTATTTTTTGGATAATGCCCTAAAATGAGCTTTTAAAATACATTGAGGATGTAGATGTAAGGTACATACATCACAGTGGCCCCATAGTTGGGAATTCACCGGCCTCACTAGATCCAGGGATCCACCCAAACCACGCCTCGAGTTGCCAACTCCAACCCCGCCAATGGTGTGTTGATGTGTTGGGCTCGGGTGCTATGGGGGCCAACATCATGTATGTGTTTTATATCCATTGTCCATCCATTTTTCCATCTCATTTCAAGGAATGAACACCCAGGTCCATAGCTCAAGTGGCAGAATAAGTGAAGATAGCCTTGTCTCAACACTGAGGTCATGGTAAGAATTCCCATAGTGGGGGTGGCTAACTTTGTGATGTGACCAACTAGGGTGGGTGGGTGTACTAAAAATGGGCTGGGTTATGGGGATAACCCGAGCTGAACTGGTAATGAGAGATCGGCTTAGAGGTTTAGACTCGCCAGCTCGACTTCCTACTGAGCTTGTCTTCCAGGCATAAGAGTCATATCGAGCTGACCTTAGGCTAGACATCGGGACGAGTCAGAGAGCAGACCTGATCACCAGATCAGCCTTAACTCTATTCTTTAATGACTGCCGACCTGAATCACCGCCAACATAATTACAAGCAAAAGACCAGAGGTGCGCCCGGAAAGGATGGACACGTCACTATCCATTACAGGCACAACCCCCATCTTCGAGAATTATGTCATTCAACGGAAATCTCCCATAACCATAGCCACGATCATGCCATGCCAGGGCCCCACAATTACTCCTCTTATAGCTATAAAAGGGGATCATTACTTCATTGAGAGGTATGCCCTCTTATTGGACTGAAAGCATTCTTATTCTCCTTGTTCAGGATTCATCTGACTTAAGCATCGGAGAACTAACGGCTGGTCCTCGATCACCCTTTTAGCCTTCTCTTATCCTGTGCAGGATCCAGGGTTTCCAACCTAGTTAGACCAACAGCAGAGAGACACCTTCTAACTTCAACCCCCGATGGTTATTCTAACCACCTCGTCTGTGTCCAGAAATCTATAACAACACGGTGTGTGAACTAACCCATAAAAAAATAAAAAATAAAATAAAACAAAAAAAAAACAAAAAAAAAAAAAACAGAAATAAACCAGATTTGAAGCTCAAGTGGAACACAGTGGAGATAATGACACCCATCGTTGAAACTTTTCTAGGGTCCACAATAATGTTTATCTATCATCTAACCCGTTAATAAGGTCACTTAGACCTGGATGAAGGGAAGGGAAAATAAATAAATATCACTGGTCACTCAGACCTGGATGAAGGGAAGGGAAAATAAATAAATATGAGCCTGATCCAAAACTTTTGACCCCCTCAAGAAGCTTTTAATGGTGGGCATTCAATCATCACTGTTCCTATTGTGTGGTCCACTTGTCTTCGGATCTACTTCATTTTGTTGTTTATCCCATAAAATGATGGGGGGAAACGGATGGACGGCGTGGATATAAAACTCATACGTCATATTTGCCCATCGGCACCCGACCGGTGGGGGTGGTCTTACCTGATCCGCGCCAAGGGAGAAGGGAACGCGGACGCTAGTTTTCCTTGAGAGCTACGGAGTTCCTACAATCCAAGCTCTGTGTGGGTCCACTGTAGTGTCAATGTAAAATCCACACCTTTTATCGGTTTTGACCGCTCATATTTGGACCATGCTGATATTCGTGTTTTCTGTTCATTCCTGTTGGGATCATCTTATGAACGGATTGGATGGCATATAAACATCACTCTGGCCCATTTCCATCCCTGCTATTTCGCCACTTGAGTCTTGGATCTGGTTCTTTTATGAGCTTTCATCCTATCATTGATGGAGGGACGAAGGGAGTGGATTTTACATCGACGATGGCCCCATAGAGCATTGGATTACAGGTGCTCCCTACACCAGGGGTTGTACGAAACTTGTGGCCTGTTTATCTAGGACCAAAATAGGATTTTTTTTTTTGTTATTATTATTATTTTTTATCTGGGACTAAAACATACTCACCCGGTGGACGGTCCTGATCAGTCGTTTTTCTTCCCGGGAGCAAATTAGCTGTCACCCAGAAAAATCTTACTCGGTGTCACCCCAACCATGTGGGGCCCACCTGATGTATTTTTGGTATATCCACGCTGTCCATCTATTGTTTAATATCATTGTAGGATGTGATCCCAAACCTTAAGAAGATCCAAATCTCAAGTGGACCATACCACTAGAAACAATAATGAATGACCATTAAAAACTTTGTGGGCCACAAAAGTTTTGAATCAATCTGATCTTTTTATTTTTCCCTTCATCCAGGTCTTCTTGACATTATCAACAGATTGGATGGGAAATAAACATTACGAAAATCTTATGACGAGCCCTTTGGAATTTTTAATGGTGAGGTACTCAGCACTGCTTCCTGTGGTGTGGTCCACCTGATCTGCTTTTTTTTTTTTTGAACCACCTGCTAGAATGTGCTGAAGAAACGGATGGACGGCATGGACATACAACACATCATCAAGATGGGCCCCACGATAAGGTTAACACCCACTAAGGTGTTACCAGGGAACACCTCCTTCACGGGCAGGTTTTTTTACTGCATTAGCCCCGAGGTGTGGCTATTTTAACTAAAACTTCAATTTCTCATGCAAGGTTTCCAAATTGGCCTTTTCATGAGAAATCGAAAGTTTTGTGGTTGGTTTTGCCCCTCTGACCAGCTGCTCAACGTACGGAAGGCTACCCACGAACTGTGTTTTTAAGGGGATTATGGGGCCCACGAAATCAACGATTGTGGCCATCGATTTGACAATCTAATCCGTCCATATGAAAGGATTAATTTTCAAAATCACGGTAAGTGTTTTTACACTCTTTTTCCGGCTATGTGTGGTCCAGAAAAGTGTCAACGTTTCTCCTTCTTTTTAAATTATTTTTTAATGATGTAGTTCACCCGTACGAAGATTTGTCTTGATATTTTCTGACGATACTCTAAATTAAAACCCTTCTTCTATGAACGGATTTGATTTCTTATGCCACCATCCAATGGGCCCCACATACGATCAATTTTTGGTTTGTAAAGGGTGGGGCCGTTGGCTGTTAGCCATTTGTTTGGGAATTTGAAAAGGGAGGAGACCTCTACCGTCGTCATCGTAGGGGACCACCACCAGGTACGACCTCCATCAACGTAGGGGACCACTATCGTCAATTCATATCGCAAGAAATCAACCTCTAACTGGAGAAGGCGGTTAAGATTGTTGCTCCTTCGTCTGTGGGACCCACTCCGACACCTCAAATCTTCTCTCATTGCGACTGATATGGCGTCTAGAGGTAAGAATATGTATTATTTTAATTATTTTTCCTGTGTATTTTTTGAAACTCTTCTTGGATCCCCCCGAGCACTGTGGATTCCTCCTATGGAATCCCCCTGGCACTGTCGATTCCCTTTGAGCATTGTGGATTCCCACTGAGCACTATGAATTCCTCCTGTTGAATCCCCCTAGCACTATTGATTCCCCATGAACACTCTGGATTCTCCTTGAGCACTGTGGATTCCCACTGATCACTGTGGAATCCCCCAAGTACATTGGATTCCCACTGATCATTGTGGAATCCCCTAGGCACTGTAGATTCCCACTAAGTACTGTGGAATCCCCCATGGCACTGTGGATTCCCACTAAGCAGTATGGATTCTCACTAAGCACTGTGGAATCCCCCTAGCTTTGTGGATTCCCACTGAGCACTATGGAATCCCCCTGGCATTGTGGATTCACATTGAGCACTATGGAATCCCCAGGCATTGTGGATTCCTACTGAGCACTGTGGAATCCCCCTCGCACAGTGGATTCCCAATGAGCACTATGGAATTTGGCTTGCATTGTGGATTTCCCCTGAGTAGTATGTGTTACATCCATCAAGGTGGACCATTCGAAGGGCCCCAATAACCTTTGGTTGGATTAAAAAATAAACATTTCAATGGCGCCAATTACACTCGAATGTGTATTTATTATATGTTTATGGTAATATGTGTTTCAACTTATTATATGTTATTCATGGTACTAATTATTTCAATATATTCACAGGTGGCATGAATGAGAGAAAGCCAGGTCCTTGCCTAGGCTATTTTGCTAAGAAGGTGGCTTCAAAATGTTCAGTTGAATTTTTAAAGGCTGCATTTGGTAGGTGTAAAAAATGTAGAGATTTATTCCAATCTACGTGCTTTGGATATTTGCTAGACTTTAATGAAAGAGAATTCATCTTTCATTGACCAATTATCCATGCTTTGATGTAGAGGCATCTCAGTGTTCAACATCCATGATTCTATCATCTGTTTTGGTGAGATGAAATACACTCTAATTATGGGATTGAAGTGGGCACTGTACGAGCCAAAAGAAGTAAAGAACGACTTACGAGACCGCTACTTTAAAAATTACGAACATATTACAAAGAAAGACTTAATAGATATTTTTAAAAGTCTCGTAGGGCCAAAAAGACATTCGCATGCTGTGAAAATTGCCCTATTATTATGCGTGGAGAATTTAATTGTTAGATTGCCTAGAAAGAACAAATGTGTGGAGGATTATATTAGTTTAGCAAATAGTATTGATGATTTTAATAAGTATCCTTGGGGTCTAGTTGGCTATGAAGTTTTGAAGTACCATGCAAACACGGCAATAAAGGCTCACTATCCAGATACATACGCTTTTTGTGGAAACACATTTACCCTTTATGTACAATTAGTATTGTATTCTATTATTTTGTACATTCCAAATTTACGATATATTGCCTTATATTATTCTTTTCCTTTTGTATTCTTGACTCAACAGGTTTGGGCATACGAAGCCTTTTCATCTCTAACCAGCTCACATCATTGGGCTTCTAAAAGGACTGTTATACATATTCTGTGATTTATCAACTGGAAAATGAACATGATAGCGCGATCTGCGAGCATTTCTAAAGCCTTTGAAAAAAAATCGGTAATATGTATGGGATGTTGTTTGACAGTTTGTTTTGTAATTTTAACATAACATTTATGTTTTAATATTGCATTCATGTTCATCGTGCAGTTTGTAAGCAGCGAGGACCTCATCCCCACTACAGATGAGGAGGAACACGACGCTGTTATAGAAGTACGAAGAGTTGTTAGAAACACAACGATAGTAAGTGAAAAGAGGTAGAAGAGGAAGATGGATAGATGGCAGGAAAAGTATGAGAATAAAACTATAGGGCCAAATGAGAGAGTAATCAATACAAATGTAGAGGAGGGAGAGAGCACAAAGAGGGCCACAAAATCAAAAGAAAAGTCTAGATGGAAGAAAATGTACAAGTTTTTATTGAATAAGGCAACTAAATATGCGACTGAAGTGGCCGAAGTGAAGGAGGAAAATAAAAAATTAGGTGAAAAAGTATCTCATCTTGAAGCCGAATTGGAGGCGGTGAAGGTATTTTAAATTCTAATTGTGCTCCACTGGTACTATATAATGCGAGTTAAATACTAACCAAGTATATATCGTGCGTCTTCAGGGCAAATGCACGACGGAAGAATGGGATGGAGTGGAAGTAGAGCCTCATTCAATTCAGCGTACTCCGGATGCATACTGTGATCGTAATGTGGATAATGTAGAGGTTTGCACTACCCTTGTTGTGTATTCTAGGGATGTGTTAAAATTTGTGACACCCCCTCATTTTTACGTGCGGGGTAGTGGGAGTTGATAATCTGAAGCCCGTTCGCGACTGACAACCTTCGAGGTTCCAACACAACCCGTTCACAGAACCTCGCACCGAGCTGGAATTCAGTTTCACCTACATAACAGGATTTATGGACCCGTCGAGACACCTATCGCCTGATGAATACACTATTGTTAAAGCCGCTTATGATTCGGGTGACCATAATTGGTTGCATTATATATGGGATAACGTATGGGTTGATGATGGGGTAGGCCGCAGTTCAATGCAGGTTTCATTACGGACTGCATTCATTTATTGTATATGTTTACTGATAAATATTTCTTTATACAATGCATTAACGCCTATATGGATTTTCTGACGGATCGCAGAGCAAATTATCCTGCCACGTACCCCAAGATTGCTTATTTGTGTCACTTGATTTTGGGTAAATATTCCTAACAAGAATAGTTTGATGTCAGCATATATATTAAACAATAGTTTTGGAATTTATAGTTTTTTCTTATCTTACCTAAACAGGTATTATTCCAGACAGATGTCAATAGCATATGTAAATATGCTGCAGGTGACCACAATAATAGGAAGTTGATGCAGAATGAACTTAATCCAGCGGTTGTGGCCTTGGTTGCTCGGTCGAGAAAGGCTATGTGGTAGTACGACACGGTTTGTCTACGATTACATATGTACCTTTGATGGAATGTGTATGGTAGACATATGTGTTCATAATAGTTTTCATGTACTTTGTAGGTCTACTTTCTCATCCATGTGAATGAATCACACTGGTCTTTAATAGTAGTGTACCCAATCAAGAGAGAAGTATGGTTGATTGACAGTTTAACCACTATTTGGAAGAGAAATTTCAAATTGTATGCACGTGGATTCACACATAGGCTTCGATGGTTAATTCATATATGTGATGACGGAAATCCATTCTGGGAAGTTGATTGGCATTTTGATATTGTCGAAGGGACCCCTAAACAGACGAATAGTAATGGTTGTCGGGTATACGTCATGAAAGCTATGAACTTCCTATGCAGCGGGTTAGATGTACGGTTTACTCCGATAAGGTTTCATTGTCCGAATTTCAAATCATTATGTTGTTGATCCGCTATTTACTTATTACTTTGTATGTTAAACCACATGAAGAAGTCCCTAATTTCAGGCAAACGCTAGCCTTCGACTTACTTCAGTTTAAGTTTAAAGGAATTATAAGACCGATACAATTATCTTTGGATAAAGATATTGTACAAGTCATCGAAAGCAATCCGTTGTCAACGAAGAATAATATACCCGCAGCAAAAAAACACTTGAAGGAAGTCACGAACACAAATATGTTACTGTTGAACCTCCAATTTATACATTTGCCGACCCATTAGATCACATTATATGCATGGTTTTCATGTTTAAAAAGCCCATGTAATGCTTGTTTTGTGATTGTAGGAATGAGAGTGACTTCACCCAATTGGAGACCAAAAGGGGCACATTTAGGAGCTTTAGATGAAGGCCAAGGTGGATCAAAGAAAGGAGAAAGCAAGGAGAGGAGAGGGAAGAAGAAAGAAAAAAAGAAAATGTCAAAACAAGAAGGCTAGACCGGTCAAGACCGGTCGGCCAGCCCAGTCCGACCGGTCTAGACCGGTCGGCCATACAAGTTCACACTTCCAGATTCCAAACAGCAGGCTATTCCCGTGTCTGGTTTTTCAGACCAGTTTTCTGGGCCCATCTTGATGATTTTTGGAAATCCAACACATCCATGTCGAAGAGAAGCTCGACGCCGAAATAACCCAAGTGGTTTCGTGTCGATCGGAGCTACGGATTGACCATGGTGGCCAAAACAATACGAACTGTCGAGAAAGTTTCAGATTTCGCTGTTCAACTCTGGGCCGGTTCAGGTGACCCATCATTGATGATATGAAGAATCTACTTTGACCATCTTTTAGATTACATCCATATATGAATAACCACAAAAGTTTCAGATCAAAAGGATGTGTGGTTTGATCGTACCGGTTGAAGAAAGATGGACCATCCAGAAAGATCCAACTGCGCAGATTTTATAAAAGGCCTAAGTGTTCTAATTTTCGGACCACATTCTGAAATTTTTTTGGACAATCTAATCCGTTCATCATGTATATGAGGAAGTTTTCTACCAATGTGAAAAATTTGAGATCAATCTGACCTCTGTACACTCCGGGGCGTTGAAAGCAAGATGACTAGTTCTGAAGGTACCTGAATTGCGCGATTTTGAGAGGCGGTCGATGATCTGATTGGTGGGCCCATTCAGAAGATAATTTTAGAAATCTAAATCATCTATGTGGGAGATCACATTACAAGGAATCTACAAATCAAATTTGAAGGCAATCCGACCATTGGTTAAGCCGTACGAAGCGAAACAAAGTCTGTTTAATTTTTGAGTCACTCCACCAACTTGACATGCTTAATTTTAATGTGGAGAATGAGACTCCCATGAGTGAAAATTTAGATTCTTTGGATGAATGCTTGACTCACTTTGAAAATTCAAACGACCCCATTATTCAAGAGATTGTTAAAGCCTTGCATACTTCCGACTTGGTGCCTCATACTAGTTATGGAGAACCTAGTTTGGAAGAATTCCACTCTATGGAGGGCGAGTCCCTCACCATCGAAATTGAATTTTTGCACTCACTCAAGCAAGATCATGATCCTTTATCCGACCAAAAACTTGTTCGCTTGCCTCAAGTGTAAGGCTGCGATGTAGTAATAAATCTCGGTAAGACCAAGGTCGATCCACAGGGAAAGAGGTAAACAATTTCAAGTACTCTAATAACTAGAATCTAAGAAGTTTAAGGAAGTAGTTTTTCACATGAAATAAGAAAATCTGAAAATAAGAAGAACTAGAGCATCAAGGATCCACTTGTAATAGTCCAATGCCAATCCATTCATTCAAGTACAACACAATTAGAATCAAAGTCCAATCTCTCATCTAATTGGAAGATATAACATTCAAGCACAAACAGTCCCACTTAAATCTGGAAATCAGATTTCTAGTTCTAATGAAGCACATAGAACTTGAACTTGTAGCCTTCGGAGTAATAGCCATGCCTATGGACTATGGCATGCTCAAGAGTTACTACAATTCGAATTCAAACAACTCAATTATGGTAATCTTAGAGAATTGCAAGGAACTCATGTCCGGAGCACACAAACTCTCACAAAACTTCTAAAAAACCAAACTTTATTCAAACTAGAACTTCAAAATCCAAAATTAAGAAAAAGGGTACTTGAAATAAAAGAATTAAAGCATTGGAACCAACTACAAATTTCACCTCTAGCTCTAGCTAAGAGGTTAGCTAAGGAAAAGCATATTAAAACTAGAACTAGAACTAGAACTAAGAAAAGGAAGAAAAACTAGCTGTAGGAGGCTAGGTAGCCTCCTAGGACTTGAACTCCTTGCTTCCCACGTCCTTGCTTGATTTGGAATAGAAGAGAGCACCTCCTTTTATAATACAGCAAGAGTACTGCAACATAACAGATTTTGTTTCGCTTCGTACGGCTTTACCAATGGTCGGATTGCCTTCAAATTTGATTTGTAGCTTCCTTGTAATGTGATCTTCCTCATAGATGATTTAGATTTCCAAAATTATCTTCTGAATGGGCCCACCAATCAGATCATCGACCGCCTCTCAAAATCGCACAATTCGGATATCTTCAGAACCAGTCATCTTGCTTTCAACGCCCCGGAGTGTACAGAGGTCGGATTGGTCTCAAATTTTGAACATTGGTAGAAAACTTCCTCCTCTACATGAGGAATGGATTAGATTGTCCAAAATAATTCTAGAATGTGGTCCGAAAATTAGAACATTCAGGCCTTTTATAAAGTCTGCGCAGTTGGATCTTTCTGGATGGTCCATCTTTCTTCAACCAGTACGATCAAACCACATATCCTTTTGATCTGAAACTTTTGTGGTTATTCATATATGGATGTGATCTAAAAGATGGTCAAAGTAGATTCTTCATATCATCAATGATGGGTCACCTGGACCGGCCCAGAGTTGAACAGCGAAATCTGGAGCTTTCTGGACAGTTTGTATTGTTTTGGCCACCACGGTCAATCCGTAGCTCCGATCGACACGAAACCACTTGGGTTATTTCGGCGTCGAGCTCCTCTTCGACATGGATGTGTTGGATTTTCAAAAATCATCAATATGGGCCTAGAAAACTGGTCTGAAAAACCAGACATGGGAATAGCCTGCTGTTTGGAATTTGGAAGTGTGAACTTGCATGGCCAACCGGTCTAGACCGGTCGGACTGGGCTGGCCGACCGGTCTAGCCTTCTTGTTTTGACATTTTCTTTCTTTCTTTCTTCTTCCCTCTCCTCTACTTGCTTTCTCCTTTCTTTGATCCACCTTGGCCTTCATCTAAAGCTCCTAAATGTGCCCCTTTTGGTCTCCAATTGGGTGAAGTCACTCTCATTCCTACAATCACAAAACAAGCATTAGATGGGCTTTTTAAACATGAAAACCATGCATATAATGTGCTGTAATGGGTCGGCAAATGTATAAATTGGAGGTTCAACACACCCCCCAACCAGCTTTTTGCTAGTCCCGAGCAAAACATGCGTGAAACAAGTTCAAACCTCCAAAAACCAACTCTCCTTCAGAAACCATGTTTTTATCCATTCCAAGACATACAAGTATAAAATTTGGAGAAATTAGGTGATAGAAGTTGAAACCTTAAACTCTCAAAGCATAATAAGTGTCTACATGAAATTCCCGCTGATTGATTGATAAATAGAAGAACTCGAACAACTTCAACCTAGTGTGCATAGTGAAAGTTCATCTCATGAGTTTCTGGGATTATCTTTTCATAGATCAACTAAACTATAGATCTCAAGGTGTATAGAGCAACAACAAGCCTATGATAGGAATTTGCCTTACCGTCCTTCCGACGGCTTTCACACTACGTTCCATTTCCGGCTTTGGTTACGGGTAGACCATCCCCCGGTTGAGGTAGCCCTTTTTGGAATTTTCTACCATTTTCCCATCATTCCCAATTTCATCCTTCCTTTTCCTTTTTCTTTTAAATTAGATGGAATTTTTAGAAATCCATATCTTTGTTATTTTCTCATGGACAAGGATGGACAAATTACCCCGGCTTGGTTTCTTAACACCTTAAATCAAAGTCTAGCTAATCCACAAATCACATAATCCTTTCAACCCATGAAAATCGTGTAATGTGAACTAGGTGTAAAAGTGTTCAAATTTTCTATCAATCACATAAATAGGGGAATTCACATATAAAACCATTATATTAAGAGAAGTTCAAAACTTGCAACATCACTCACTTCGTATCTCCTCTTCTTATACTCGTATCATCCCAAATGCATAGAAACAAAGTCTTTCAAAAGAGTTTTGAATTTTTAGAAAATTCGAAAAAAATTGCACATATGATGCTCGAAATATTGCAAACTGCTAGATGAGGAATCTCATCTCACCCCCCAACCAAAATCTTACATTGTCCTCAATGTAACAAGATATACAATAAGCATGACATGAGAGCAATGAAATAAAACAAAGGAGAGTGAGAACGAGAATACCTGAGGTAGCAAGTTGATCAATGCTAGCATCTTCCATTGTCTCGATGAGACTTATTCAATCCTAATTTCAAAAAAATAAATCCTAACCTACCTACCTACCTTTGATTAGTCCGATCGACTACATGATCAAATTTAAGCAGGATCTTCATGAATTTCAATAAATTTCTCATGAGGACCATCCAAAGTCCTGCTCGACAGTAAACATGTGTGCTTCTTATCATTGAAGTCCAATCGTATTGTGCACCACATGCATAAAAGGAAGAGATAAGAGCAGCAAAAAGATATCTCCTCAAATTCTGATATGGGTTATGATCGATAAAAAACGGGTCCTCTCAATTAGAATTTTCAATGGGCTGAAGGACCCATGATGGTGGAGAGACATTCATCGTGTATTCTTCAACTAAAGTTGTCTCCTCCACAATTTCAGAATTATATGGTGCTTCCACAAACAATGGTAAAGAGTGTGAAACAGTGGAATGGTGTTCTTCAGGCACCGACACCGTGTCAAACAAAATGTCCAACTCCTTAATCATCTCATCATCAAGATCATAAGATTGGGCCAAGCATTCCTTTAGGAAATCGAGATAGTCGGATGAAGGGTCCTCATCCTCCCTTAATGATTAAAGAAATTCTGTTTCAATGGTAAAGAATTCCTCCTCTCTATAGAGGAGGTCTTCCAAGGAAAAAATTTCAGATTTAGGGGTAAGCACATCATCTAACATTAGTTGATCTTTTAAAATTTCAGATTGTGCCACCTCATCATCCAAAGGAAAAGAATTTTCAATCAAAGGGAGGTCTACCACAATAGAATTTGGCATGTGTTGTTGGTGGAAGGACTCAAAAAGATAGACTTCGGCCATCTCTTTAGCATGCATATCCTCTAGAGACTCATAATCATTATGCCCATTGGAAAAAGAAACCATAGGTTCATAAGTATTTACCAACCCCTCATTGTAGGCAACCCCACTACCGCTTCCAAATTTTATGGATTCCTCGGGTTCGTCAACCGTCATTGAAATCTCTTCATCATTAAGTTCAAAGCATCCAAAAGAGATAGTGGACTCACCATAATTGATGATGACATTGGGATCATCGAAATCAATCTCCTCTAAAAGTCTATTCATTAAATCCGAAGAAGGTAGGACTTGGATAGCCCCATCCTCCTCATTAAAGGGGATTGATTTGATGCCCCCAATTTCGGGCTCAACGTCTTCACAAGATGGCGAGTAAGCTTGATTTGATTGTTCATCTACATACTCATTCCATATTTCCTCAAGTATTTGTATATACTTATCATCAAAAGAGGAAGACGTTTTAGGGTGATTGTTAATAACCATGGTTGGTTCCTCCCTTGAACAAGGAAAATGGTGGTTTTTCCAATTAAGACCGTACGCATTGTAGGATGAAAAGTTATATGATGGTTAATAGGCATATCCATACAAGTAATCACGCATTGTCTTAACCGGTTGGCTACTATTCACCTGTTCCTTTTGTTGTTGCACACCTCCTACCATAACCGGTGGAACACTCATGTTATTTTCAATCCGGTAATCACGTAATGTTTTTCCCGGATGATTATCCAATTTTGCTTCGTTCCGGTATTCCCCCATCGTCTTACGTCGTGTCTTAATATGTGTACTGTTTTCATTAATGTAATCACGCATCGTCTTACGTGGGGGGGTAGTGAAGGTTCTTTGAATCTCAGAAAAATATTCATGCTTGGAGGGATCCCGATCACAATGAGTTTGGGTCCCCCAATCCGACATCACATCCTCCAAAAGGTACTTATACGCACCATTTGCCCAATCATACATGATGAAATTTTAAGGAATTGGAAACTACCCTAATCTAGAAAAAAAAAGAACAAAAAGAAGGGAGATGGGGAGATGTTACCGAATAGAGTGAAATCTATGTCAGCAACAATGTCCTACAAAATAAAAAAAAAATTGTTAGTAATCTAAAAAATATCAGAAAATCTACCTCTATAAAAACTGAAAATCCTACCTAACTAAGATTACTCTATAGCTACTAGAACAATTAGAACCGTTTAACCTTTTCCCCGGCAATGGCGCCAAAAACTTGTTCGCTCGCCTCAAGTGTAAGGCTGCTGATGTATTAATAAATCTCGGTAAGACCGAGGTCGATCCACAGGGAAAGAGGTAAACAATTCCAAGTACTCTAATAACTAGAATCTAAGAAGTTTAAGGAAGTAGTTTTCCACATGAAATAGGAAAATCTGAAAATAAGAAGAACTAGAGCATCAAGGATCCACATGTAGTAGTCCAATGCCAATCCATTCATTCAAGTACAACACAATTAGAATCAAAGTCCTATCTGTCATCTAATTGGAAGATATAACATTCAAACACAAACAGTCCCACTTAAATTTGGAAATCAGATTTCCAGTTCTAATGAAGCACATAGAACTTGAACTTGTAGCCTTCGGAGTAACAGCCATGCCTATGGACTATGGCATGCTCAAGGGTTACTACAATTCGAATTCAAACAACCCAATCATGGTAATCTCAGAGAATTGCAAGGAACTTATGTCCGGAGCACACAAACTCTCACAAAACTTCTAAAAAACCAAACTTTATTCAAAATAGAACTTCAAAATCCAAAATTAAGAAAAGGGTACTTGAAATAAAAGAATTAAAGCATTGGAACCAACTACAAATTTCACCTCTAGCTCTAGCTAAGAGGTTAGCTAAGGAAAAGCATATTAAAACTAGAACTAGAACTAGAACTAAGAAAAGGAAGAAAAACTAGCTGTAGGAGGCTAGGTAGCCTCCTAGGACTTGAACTCCTTGCTTCCCACGTCCTTGCTTGATTTGGAATAGAAGAGAGCACCTCCTTTTATAATACAGCAAGAGTACTGCAACATAACAGATTTTGTTTCGCTTCGTACGGCTTTACCAATGGTCGGATTGCCTTCAAATTTGATTTGTAGCTTCCTTGTAATGTGATCTTCCTCATAGATGATTTAGATTTCCAAAATTATCTTCTGAATGGGCCCACCAATCAGATCATCGACCGCCTCTCAAAATCGCACAATTCGGGTACCTTCAGAACCAGTCATCTTGCTTTCAACGCCCCGGAGTGTACAGAGGTCGGATTGGTCTCAAATTTTGAACATTGGTAGAAAACTTCCTCCTCTACATGAGGAATGGATTAGATTGTCCAAAACAATTCTAGAATGTGGTCCGAAAATTAGAACACTCAGGCCTTTTATAAAGTCTGCGCAGTTGGATCTTTCTGGATGGTCCATCTTTCTTCAACCGGTACGATCAAACCACACATCCTTTTGATCTGAAACTTTTATGGTTATTCATATATGGATGTGATCTAAAAGATGGTCAAAGTAGATTCTTCATATCATCAATGATGGGTCACCTGGACCGGCCCAGAGTTGAACAGCGAAATCTGAAACTTTCTGGATAGTTCGTATTGTTTTAGCCACCACGGTCAATCCATAGTTCCGATCGACACGAAACGGCTTGAGGTATTTCGGCATCGAGCTCCTCTTCGACATGGATGTGTTGGATTTCTAAAAATTATCAAGATGGGCCCAGAAAACTGGTCTAAAGAACTAGACACGGGAATAGACTGCTGTTTGGAATCTGGAAGTGTGAACTTGCATGGCCGACCGGTCTTGACCGGTCTAGCCTTCTTGTTTTGACATTTTCTTTCTTTCTTTCTTCTTCCCTCTCCTCTACTTGCTTTCTCCTTTCTTTGATCCACCTTGGCCTTCATCTAAAGCTCCTAAATGTGCCCCTTTTGGTCTCCAATTGGGTGAAGTCACTCTCATTCCTACAATCACAAAACAAGCATTAGATGGGCTTTTTAAACATGAAAACCATGCATATAATGTGATGTAATGGGTCAGCAAATGTATAAATTGGAGGTTCAACAGTTACCATAAGGAGAGCGTAGGAATCAATTTTGATCTAGTAGATCTGTAATTCACTTTGTACAGGCCAAATGTATTAAGGATAAGACTTCATTTTTTTGTTTTCAGGAGAAATATAATTCACTTTATACTTTGAATTAACACATACTGAGGACTAGATTACTTTGTGACCGTACATCATCCATTTTGGTTGGAAAATACAATTGTTAAAATAGAATCTGGTTGTTGAATAAGGTGTAATTGAAGGTCAGAGATTACCTTGTCATAATCCTGTACAATAGAATCTGGAATCCCCACTGACCACTATGGAATCCAACTGAGAACTGTGCAATCCCCCTGAGTACTTTGAAATCCTACTAGGAACTCTGAAATCCTCCTGAGCACTATGGAATCCTCCTGAGCGCTATGGAATCCCACTAAGCACTGTGGAATCCCACTAAGCACTATGAAATCCTACTGAGCACTGTGAAATCCTCCAGAGCACTATGGAATCCCACTAAGCACTGTGGAATCCCACTAAGCACTGTGAAATCCCCCTGAGTACTATGAAATCCTATTGAGCACTGTGAAATCCTCCAGAGCACTATGGTATCCCACTGAGCACTGTGGAATCCTCCAGAGCACTATGGAATCCCATTGAATACTATGGAATCCCACTGAACACTATGGAATCCCACTCAGCACTATGGAATCCCACTGAACACTATGGAATACCACTGAGCACTATGGAATACCACTGAGCACTATGAAATCCCACTGAGTATTATGGAATCCCCCTAGGCAATATGGAATCCCACTGACCACTGTGAAATCCCAAGATCACTATGAAATCCTACTGAGAACCATGGAATCCTCTCGAACACTATGGAATCTCACTTAGCATTAGGGAATCCCACTGTTCATTCTATGCTTAACCAAAGAAATCGGGGACGGCTAAATGTTGAGCTCTTAATTGTGCATATTCTAACCCCAATTCATCACTCATTATGCATGGTTTTCATGATTTAAAGACAATCTAATGCATGGATTTGTGATTGTAGGAATGAGAGGGAGACTTCACTAATTCATAGTTAAAAGAGTCACTTTGTATGTATTGAAGATCAATAGAACAAGTGCAGAAAGGTGGAAGAAAGAAGCAAGAAAGAAAGAGAAGAGATAAAGAAGAAAATCTGAATTTTTGTTCTTAGACCTGTCTGTAGACCGGTCGCCAGACAGGTCTACAGTGTATTTTTGGACTATTTTTTTCCTCTTAGACCGATCGCCAGACCGGTCGAGATGAGTCCAGAAACACAAAACTCACTGGACTATTTTTGAGGTTTTGAGACCGGTCGTGCGACCGGTCGTCCAGGAGCTCAGACCGGTCATGCGACCGGTCGTCAGCGTAACAGCGCTTGTGCGTGAAGTTCCGATTTTCTCTGCGCAATTGCGTAATTCCTTGCGCAATCTGGAATCTTCCTCGCCAATCTATAAAAGGGACTTCTCCTCTTCATACCAGGGCATGCTAGGACGCGGGGATCATCAAGGAGGCTTAGGAGACGGATTCTACTTCAAGTTTTCCTAGTTTTTCTTCCAATTTTAGTAGTTTTTTTTATGTTTTTAAGGCTTTTAGTTCAAGGATGTTAGAGATGAACTAAAACCTCTTAGCTAGGGCTAAGATGTGAAGCTTTTGATTTATTTTTAATGGATTGATACAACCTAGGTTTCCTTTTTATGTTTTAATTGAAGAATTTAGTTTAATATGAGTTTGAATCAAGTACTAGTTTGGTTTTGCTTTGATCTCTTGATGACACCGGGCTCTTGTGATTCTTAGTGATTCTAAACTTCGTAGCTTATCCTCTGAGCATTGGTTATGCTTGTGTAGTTCATTGATCTATCATCGACTCCGGGCATGATAGACCCTTTGATTGCCTTGTGTACAATGGCTTGATCTTCATGTGGGAACTCATTAAACTAAAGTTCTTATCTTTTGTTATAATCTGAATTAGTTGTTTGCTGATTGATTTTGATTTAATTAGAGTTCTAATAATTAATTATAATCAAGTCTAGTGACAGGATTTGATGAAAGCTATGGTTGTGAATCTCAACTAGATTGGAAAGAGGCTTGGCCTACACAATTGAGTGTGCCCAAGGCCTGAGCATTGTTGTGGGAATCGAATCAATGAATGAGCAACTGTTTTAGATAATTGTTGATTGAACCGCTCTATATTCCGATCGGATAGAGATATGAATCCGATTCCGATTGAGTTATGTGAGATCTAGTTGTGTTGATGCATTGAAACTTATCAAAAGTTGATCCTTGGCGCTCTAGTGCCTTTTTAGATTGATATTACCTTACACATTCACTGTTTAAATCCAAATTATTATTTTTCAGCTTTAGTTCTTAATAGGATCTTAATTATTAGTTATTTTAGACAAATTCTGAGAATACCCATTCATAAATCTCTATGGGAACGATACTCGGTCTTTCCGAATTATTACTACTTCGCAACCCTACACTTGGGGAGTGAACAAGTTTTTGGCGCCATTGCCGGGGATTTCTATGCGGTATTTTTAGAATTTTCTAAGATGGCTTTTAGTTGAAATTGTGTTAAGATAGGTTTAGGATTTGTTTCGCTTTCCAGGGTAGGTTTTCTTTTAATATCAGAATACTAACTTAGTTTGTTTTGATTTTGCAGGATTCTAACTTAGATCTACAATTCAGAGATTTTTAGGAAGTTAAAAAAGACACAAGGATCTTAAGTGCTCAAATCCGGTTTTATCTTTCTAAATCTTACTCTTCTTCTTCTCCTATTTCATTCCCACCCTATTCATCTCTTGTAGAGATGGTGGAGACTCCTTTTTGGATCTCTGATAGGTTGGCCTTGTGCTGCCTTGATTCCTATTGGTCGGCTCTGCCGTCTTAGATCACCTTGTGCTCGGAGATTTCTCTTCTCAACTCTATTCCTCTTTCTTCTTTTTTTTTTTGCATTTTTCTCGAAAGATTCAAAGAGTGGGTGGGGAGTTCTCTGAACCCCTATTAACCAGGAGAAATCGGTCTCTATCCTTGCTTCTGGCACAGCCATTGCAAGACACCCTGTGCTTCGGTCTTAGAGAGAAGTAAAGGAAGGAAGAAAGAATTCCTTTTTGTTTCATTCTTTTAGGATTTGCATGCCACATTGGGTTCGGGATTCTAATAACCGACTCATTAGTGACGGAGTAATTGTTGAAGGGATTGATAGAGAGCCTCGTGCTAGAAAACGTAAAATTTTTCCTGAATTTACTATAAAGATGGCTGAAAATCAACCAAATCAAGGGGCTAATCAGCCTCAAAATCAAGGCCAAAACTTTACTGAATTGGATGAGAATGAAGTGGGGGATGTACCTCAACCTAGAACTTTACGTGACTACTTACAACCAGCTAGGACGAGTACTCTCTCTTGCATAATTTTTCCTCATAATGTGGAAAATATTGATTTTAAACCGGGGTTGATCCAACTTCTTCCCAGATTCCATGGACTCGACTCTGAAAGCGCTTATCTATACATTAAGGAGTTCGAAGAGGTTTTGCCACAATAAACTATGACAATGTAACCAAGGATACTATAAAACTCAAATTATTCCCTTTTTCCTTGAAAGAGAAGGCCAAATCATGGCTACATTCCTTAAGGCCAAGGTTTATTGGGACATGGGCTGAGATGACTCGGGAGTTTCTTAAAAAATTCTTCCCTACTCATCGAACCAATGCACTAAGAAGGGCCATAATGAACTTTGCTAAAAAAGAAGATGAAACCTTTTTCCAATGTTGGGAAAGGTATAATGAGCTATTAAACGCATGCCCACATCATGGCTATGAACGGTGGAGGTTGATTAGTTTCTTCTATGATGGATTAAACTCAACCATGCGCCAATTTGTGGAGATGATGTGCAATGGGGAGTTCATGAACAAGGAAACGGAGCAAGCTTGGGACTATTTTGACATGTTGGCTGAAAACACACAATCATGGGATACATCTAAGCCGAAAAGTTCAAAACAACCCCAAGCCAAGGAAAAGGGAGAAATTTACGTTTTAAATGAGAAAGATGATCTAGGTTCTAGAGTGGCTAATCTCACACGAAAGTTCGAGGAGATGGAATTAAGGAAAGTGGATACAACCCAACAAAGGGGGACTGTTGAAACTATTTGTGGTATTTGTGCTTCCAATGTACATCAAACGCCGGATTGTCCAACAATTTATGCATTTCGAGAACTTTTATATGAACAATCGAATGCTTTGAATAGTTATCAACGACCTTTTAGTACTCCAAATACAAACATGAACAATTCTAGTTGGAGAAACAACCCTAACTTTAATTGGGCAAATGGAACCAACCAAAGTAATCCTCAAAAGGGGCCCCTAATGCAATTTCCTATGGCCCCACCTCAAATGCCTATAGAGGATACATTGAAAGCATTCATGGAAGGTCAAGCTCAAATAAATCAATCAAACCATACGATAATGCTTGAGCTTAAAAATTCGGTGGAAGAAATCAAGGCTCGCTTAAACGCAAGGGAAGGGATTCTTTTGGCCCAACCCCTACCAAATCCGAAATCACAATGCGAAATAGGCATGCCTAGTTCCTCTAACATGGAACATGTTAAGGCCATCACCACTCTTAGAAGTGGAAAAACTATTGACAAATCTGACCTGGTGAAGGCTTCAAAGCCTAATGATACGGTATCTTCCAAAGAGGATGATGGACCTAGCACCGCCATGAATGAAAAAGAGCCTTTGAAAGAATATAGGCCCGTTGCTCCATTTCCTCAACGCTTGATTTCAACCAAACCTCAAGATAAATATCAAGAATTTTTGGAGGTTTTTAAGCAAGTCAAAATCAACATCCCATTGTTGGATGCCATTAAACAAATACTGTCATATGCTAAATTTTTAAAAGACCTTTGCATGGTGAAAAGAAAAATGCATGTGCAAAAGAAGGCATTTTTGACAGAGAATGTAAGTGCCATTATAAATCACGGGATGCCCAAGAAATACAAAGATCCCGGTAGTCCGACAATATCATGTGTAATTGGAGACTACCGGGTGAAACACGCTTTACTCGATCTAGGGGCAAGTGTGAACTTAATTCCCTTTTCGGTCTATGAACAATTGGGTTTAAGTGAATTAAAATCCACCAAAACCACGTTACAACTCGCTGACCGATCGATTCGTATTCCGAGAGGGGTGATTAAGGACGTTCTTGTCCAAGTTGATAAGGTTTACTACCCGGTGGACTTTATTGTCTTGGACACACTACCCATGGTTAATATTGGCCCTCAAATTCCTGTCATACTTGGCCGCCCATTCCTAGCTACATCAAACGCTATCATCAATTGTAGGAGTGGGGTCATACAAATGTCTTTTGGCAATATGACGATTGAGTTAAATGCTTTCAATATTGACAACCAACAAGATGATGAAGATGAGGAGGTCCACGAAATAAACATGATCAATTCTATTGTGGAAGATGAGTCCCTCTCACCTTTCTACTCCGTTCACTTAGACGAAGATGTGACTTACTGTTGAACCTCCAATTCATACATTGCATTGCCCATTACACTGCATAATTTGCATGATTTTCATGGTTTAAAGGCCCACCTAACATGTGTTTTGTGATTGTAGAGATAAGAGTGGATTTCATCAAATTGGAGCCAAAAGATTATATTTGAAGACATTGGATGAAGTCCTAAGATGGACCAAGGAAAGAAGAAGAAAGAGAGAGGAAAGAGAATGAAGAAAAGAAGAAAAAGATGAAGAAATATAAGGCTGACCGGTCGTCCGACCGGTCAGCCACATCAAAGGAATCAAGTAGAAGAGAGGCCGACCGGTCGTGACCGTTCGGCCATGCACACTGTATGAAGGCTTCGCAAGTTGAAGATAGGCCGATCGGTCACGACCGGTCGGCCATGTATACTGGATCAAGGCAAAAAGAGCCCGACCGGTCATGACCGGTCGGGCATGCACGCTGGAATGAATGGAAAATCAGCCGACCGGTCACGACCGGTCGGCTCTGCGTAAGAAGGAGTCCTTTCTAATTCAGGACTCCGAAAATTGCTGCGCAAGGCGTAGGATTTTGCAGAATCCGACGCAAGGGAGGATTGTTGCTATAAAAGGCCACCTAGGGGCTCTCCCTAAGGTATCAGAGAAGAGAAGGAACGTGAGTTTGGAGGCTGAAGGCGACTGTGGAGCGTCTGCAACATCTATCTTCGGGTTTTTCTAGTTTTATGCTTTATTTTTGAGTTTTTAGTTGTAGCATGACTATGCTCGGCTAAAACCTCTCAGCTAAGGCTGAGACGTGAAGCTTGTAGCCAGTTCTATGTTAATTTCAGTTTGATTTAAGCATTTTTCAATTCAAAGTTGATTTTTCTTATGTTTCAGTCCAATAGGTGGTAGTTTGAGATGTCTTATCTGAGTTTATGTGCTCCGGACATGAATTCTTTTTAATTCTCTGAGATTATCACAGGTTGCTTATTTAGATTCGAATTATAGTAATCCTTGAGCAGGCCATAGTCCATAGGCATGGCTGTTACTCCGCAGGCTATGAATTTGAATTCTACATTGATTGAATGGACTTGAACTTGGAAGTTCAACTTGAATTGGATGAATGTGTGTGAATGCTTTATTTTCCAACTAGATAAGAGATAGGGCTTCAAATCTAGTTGTGTTCTCTACTTGGATTGACTGAATTGACATAGGATTGCTACAAGTGGATCCTTGAAAGCCTTAGTACATTATATCTCTGATTTTTCATTAAGTTATTGTTTTAATTAAACATCCCATTGAATTTGAAATTTACTCTATTAAACTGAGTTGCTGGAGTAATTAGGAAGCTGTTACTCTTTCCCTGTAGATCGACCTCAGTCTTATCGAGATTTATTACTACATCGCAGCCTTACACTTGAGGCGAGCGAACAAGTTTTTGGCACCGTTGCCGGGGAAATTAGATAACGGTTTTCAAATAATTTCAGTGGCTGTAGAAGTAGAAATAGTTAGGATTTTTGATTTTCTTAGAACTAACAAGTTTTTCTGTTTTGTAGGAGTTTTTCTCTAGTTCAAGCACATCAGGTGATACCCTTCTAACTTAGCTCCTGCAGAATTTTCTTTCAGTTTCAGATTTTAGTTTTCTAGAATAGGATTAGTTTCAGTTTCTGGTTGAGTGGTTTATGTCCCGTTGGGAACGTAACCATTCAAATCGTCTCCAATCTGAAGGTGGTTTAGTTGGACCTTTGTCAGTCCATAGACGAGTCCGGAATTATCAAGAGCATTGTAAAAATTTGGGGAGTATGGATCAAACACCCTTAAGGAATCCCCCCCCCCTACTCCAACCACAAACGCAAATCAGGAATGAGTAGGAGAGAATGAGGTACATAACGTTCCTCCAATGAGATCACTACGGGATTACCTACAACCTGCTCGTACAATTACACCTTCTTGCATAGTTCTACCAGCTAACGGTGGGACCCTTGACATAAAACCGGGAGTAATCCAACTTTTACCTAAATTCCATGGGCTAGACTCTGACCGCCCATACTTACACTTGCAAGAATTCGAAGAAGTGTTGGCCACCTTGCATTATCCCAATGTTTCTGGGGATACAATCAGACTTAAACTTTTTCCCTTCACTTTGAAAGAAAGAGCCAAAGATTGGCTTCACTCTCTTAGACCATATTCAATTGGGTCATGGGTTGAGATGAACCGGGAATTCTTGAAAAAGTTCTTCCCGGCTCATAAAACAAACACTCTTCGAAGGGCCATAATGAATTTCTCAGCTAAAGAGGGTGAATCATTCTTTCAATGTTGGGAAAGATTTAAGGAACTCCTGCTTGCTTGCCCACATCATGGCTATGAGAGTTGGCGAATTATAAATTTTTTCAATGATGGATTAAGTTCTAATATGCGCCAATTTGTGGAAATGATGTGCCATGGCGAGTTTATGAGTAAAAATCCAGATGATGCTTGGAGTTACTTGGACATGTTGGCTGAAAACGCCCAATCTTGGGATACCTCGGATAAACCCAAGAACCCCAAGCCTACTCAAGAAAAAGGAGGGATTTATGTCCTTAAAGAGGAAGACGACGTAAATGCAAGGATAGCCAACCTCACAAGGAAGGTTGAGGCCATGGAACTTAGCAAAAATGGAGTTTCCAAGCCCAAGGAAGCTGTTGAAACCACATGTGGGATTTGTCTCACCGACTTACACGCCACGCAAGATTGTCCCACAATTCCTGCATTTAAGGAAGTGCTGCAAGAGATAGCCAATGCCACATATGGTTATCAACGTCCCTTCAATGGACCGGTAGGTAATACGTACAATGAGAGTTGGAAGAACCACCCGAATTTCAGTTGGAAGAATGCCCCAACGGGCAATCCTACCAACTCCCAAAGAGGGCCACCCATGCAAAATATGGCCCCACCTCAATTCTCATTGGAGGATACCTTGAGAGCATTTATGCAAGGGCAAGCGCAAATAAATGAATCAAATCAGCAATTGTTCCAAGAGCTGAAAGTCTCGGTTGATGAGATTAAGGGACGCTTGAATGCTAGGGAAGGGACCTTTCCAGCCCAACCTCAGCCCAATCCTAAGCAAGTACATGAAGTAAGCATCCCTAATCCTTCCAACCAAAACATGGATCAAGCTAAATCCATTACCACCCTTAGAAGTGGTAAACAAATTGACAAAACTATTTCGGTGAAGGCCGATGAGCCTAATGATCCGGTAAGTTCTGAGGATGAAAATGGATCTAACTTAGCCCCACAACAATCGGAACGCATTTACCAGCCCATATCAACATTTCCATCGAGATTGGTTGCCCCAAAATCTCTCCCAAATTCTCAAGATATTCTAGAGATTTTCAGACAAGTCAAGATCAATATCCCTTTGCTTGATGCCATCAAACAAATTCCCTCTTATGCCAAGTTTCTAAAAGACCTATGCACAACAAAACGCAAATATAATGTGCAGCAAAAGGCCTTCTTAACTGAGCAAGTTAGTGCCATCCTCACTCAAAAGACTCCCCCAAAATTCAAAGATCCCGGTAGTCCCACAGTCTCATGTATCATTGGAGACTACCGAATTGAACGTGCCTTGTTAGACTTGGGGGCGAGTGTAAACTTGATCCCATACTCAGTATATGAGCAATTGGGCCTTGGTGAATTAAAACCCACCAAAACCACATTGCAACTCGCTGATAGATCTATCCGTGTACCAAGGGGGATAGTTGAGGATGTTCTAGTCCAAGTTGACAAATTCTACTACCCGGTAGATTTTATAGTCTTGGACACACAACCGGTTTTAGATGCTAGCACCCAAATACCGGTGATATTAGGCCGCCCATTCCTTGCCACATCAAATGCAATCATCAATTGCCGGAATGGGGTGATGCAAATATCTTTTGGAAACATGACACTAGAGGTAAATGTGTTTCATTTGGGCAAAAGACATAGGGATGTCGATGATGATGAGTTCTTCGATGTGAACATGCTCGAAACTTTTGAAGAAGAAGAACTCCTCCAACTTGAACCACTAGAAAGCTTGGAGACATACTTAGCACATATCATGGATTCCGAAGATCCCATCAGTAGCGAGATTGTGCAGGCATTAAATATAGAAAGACCGGTAGTTGATACTAGCCGGTGGAGGCACCACTTTGAAAAATTGCCACCAACCACATCAAGGCCTCTACCGTCTAGCATCAAACCACCGAAGCTTGACCTCAAACCATTGCCATCAGAGCTTAAATATGTATATTTGGGTCAAGACGAAACTTTCCCAGTTGTCATTGCCTCCCACCTAGAAAAAGACCAAGAGCTCAAGTTGATTGAGTTACTCAAAAAACACCGGGAAGCCATAGGTTGGACAATAGCGGATCTCAAAGGGATAGATCCTTCGGTTTGCACTCACCGTATACACCTTGAAGAAAACGCAAAAATGACTAGACAACCTCAAAGACGGTTAAATCCAAACATGATGGAGGTTGTCAAAGCCGAGGTGTTAAAGCTATTGGATGTGGGTATCATCTACCCCATCTCAGATAGCCAATGGGTGAGTCCTACCCAAGTTGTCCCCAAGAAATTCGGTATTACCATCATTGAAAACGCCAACAACGAGCTTATACCGACTAGGGTGACCACCGGTTGGTGTATGTGCATTGATTATAGGAAGCTCAATACGGTCACTAGGAAAGACCACTTCCCTCTCCCATTTATGGATCAAATCTTGGAGAGGTTGGCAGGCCATCCCTATTATTGCTTCCTAGATGGCTATTCCGGATACAACCAAATTGAGATAGCTCCGGAAGACCAAGAGAAAACCACATTTACATGCCCGTTTGGTACCTTCGCTTACCGAAGGATGCCATTCGGGTTATGCAATGCACCCGCCACATTCCAACAATGCATGTTGAGTATTTTCTCGGACATGGTGGGTGAGTTTCTTGAGGTGTTCATGGATGACTTTTCTGTTTTTTGTTGTACTTTTGATGAGTGTCTCGAACACTTGAAGTTGGTCTTGAGGAGGTGTGAGGAAAAACAACTTGTATTAAACTGGGAAAAATGCCATTTCATGGTACAAAGAGGAATAGTCCTTGGACACATCATCTCGTCCAATGGAATAGAAGTAGACCGGGCGAAAATTGATATAATTTCTAATCTACCACCACCCAAAAGCATACGCGATGTGCGGTCCTTCCTTGGACACGCCGGTTTCTATCGAAGGTTTATAAAGGACTTTAGTCACATCTCAAGGCCTTTATGCAACCTTCTACAAAAGGAAAACCAATTTGAGTGGAGTGCCGAATGTCAATTAGCTTTTTCAAAGCTAAAAGACATGTTAACAACCGCTCCTATCATGCAACCACCAGATTGGTCCACTCCTTTTGAGTTGATGTGCGATGCAAGCGATTTTGCTATTGGGGCGGTGTTAGGCCAAAAGAAGGATAAAAAGCCCCATGTCATCTACTACGCAAGTAGGACCTTGAATCCTGCCCAAGTTAACTATTCGACTACGGAGAAAGAGCTCCTAGCTGTCATTTTTGCCTTGGACAAATTCAGGCCATATTTAATAGGATCCAAAGTTATTGTTTATACAGATCATGCGGCGCTGAAATACCTTCTTTCCAAGAAGGATGCTAAGCCCCGTTTGCTAAGATGGATCCTACTCCTTCAAGAATTCGATTTGGAGATCAAAGATAAGAAGGGGGTAGAAAATGTGGTGGCGGATCATTTATCCCGTCTAGTCCTACCAAATTCCATTGACGAGTCACCTATTGAGGACTCATTCCCTGATGAGCAACTCTTTGTTGCTATGCATCCACCATGGTACGCTGATATAGCCAATTATCTTTCCACAGGTGCAATGCCGACTCATTGGACTGCGCAAGACAAACGTAAATTTCTAAGGGAAGTGCGCAGATTTTTCTGGGATGAACCTCTATTGTTTAAATATTGCCCAGACCAAATTATAAGGAGATGCGTCCCCGATGATGAACACAATTCAGTCATCTCCTTTTGTCATGATCAAGCATGTGGGGGTCATTTTTCAGCCAAGAAAACAACTGCAAAAATTCTGCAGTGTGGTTTTTATTGACCCACGTTATTTAAGGACACCCACGAATTTTGCAAAGCTTGCGAGCGCTGCCAGAAGTTAGGAGGATTATCCCGTCAAAATATGATGCCCCTCACCCCAATTCAACATCTTGAAGTCTTTGACTGTTGGGGCATCGATTTCATGGGACCATTCCCCTCATCTTTTGGACATGTCTATATTCTGCTTGCCGTAGACTATGTGTCTAAATGGATAGAGGCTATCCCATGTAGAACCAACGATCATCATACGGTTCTCAAGTTTCTTAAAGAAAATATACTTTCTAGATTTGGGACACCTCGAGCCATTATTAGTGATGGTGGTTCTCACTTTTGCAATAGACCTTTTGAAACTTTGATGAAGAAATATGGTATTAGGCACAAAGTGAGTACCCCATACCACCCACAAACAAGTGGACAAGCTGAAATCTCCAATAGGGAAATCAAGCAGATTTTAGAAAAGACGGTGAGACCGGATCGCAAGGATTGGTCCCTACGATTAGATGATGCACTTTGGGCTCACCGTACTGCCTACAAGACACCCATTGGAATGTCCCCTTATAGACTTGTCTATGGGAAAGCTTGCCACTTGCCTGTGGAGATAGAACACAAAGCCTATTGGGCAATTCGGGCCCTAAATTTCGACATAGACAAAGCTAGCTCGCTTCGCAAACTTCAATTAAATGAGCTTGATGAGATCCGGAACGATGCATTTGAGAATTCAAGAATTTACAAGAGCAAGATGAAGGCCTTTCATGACAAGCACATTTTAAGGAAATCTTTCCATGAAGGACAGAAAGTGCTCTTGTATAATGCCCGACTTCATCTTTTTCCGGGAAAATTACGATCTCGATGGACCGGCCCATATATTGTTAAAGAAGTTTTTCCTCATGGGGCTGTTGAGATTGAGAATGCAGCGAATGGTGACTGTTTCAAAGTTAATGGACAACGCCTTAAACCATTTGTTGAGAAATTTGATTCAGAGGACATGTCCATCTCCCTGAATGATCCTGTCTATCAGGATGATTGATCTCCTAGTCTGATGGAGGTATAGCATAGGTAGGTTTAGTTTTATTTTACTGTTTTAGTAGGATTTAGTTGTTGGAATTGCAGACCTCCATGATCGCTCTCTCAGGTACTATTGATTCTCACTCTCTCATATTTTACCATTGTTCTCATGTTCATGCTAACTAACTATCTTTTTACATTGAGGACAATGCAAGATTTGGTTGGGGGGGTGAGATGAGATCCCTCATCTAGCATATTGCAACATTTCGAGCTTCATATGCACAAAATTTTTTTGAATTTTCTAACATCTCAAAACTCTTTTAGAAAATTTTGTTTCTATACATTTGAGAGGCTATGAGTAGAAGAGGAGGAGAAACGAAGTGTGTGATGTTGTAGTCTTGAATTTCTTCCAACATAATGGTTTTATATGTTAATTCCCCTATTGTTGTGATTGATAGAAAATTTGAACACCTTTACACCAAGTTCACATTACACGATTTTCATGAGTGACAGGTTTATGTGATTTGTGGATTAGCTAGACTTTGGTTTAGAGGTGTTGAGCAGCCAAGCCGGGGTATTTTGTCCATCCTTGTCCATGGGAAAATAATGAAAGATATGGATTTCTAAAAATCCTATCTAAGTTAAAAGAAAAAGGAAAGAAAGGATGAAATCGGGAAGGAAAGAAAAATGGTGGAAAATTCCGAAAAGGGCTACCTATTACCAACCGGGGGATGGTCGAACCGTAACCAAAGCCGGAAATGGGACGTAGTGTGAAAGCCGTCGGAAGGACGGTAAGGCAAATTCCTGTCATAGGCTTGTTGTTGCTCTGTGCACCTTAAAATCCTTGGTTTACTTAATCTATGAAGAAGATGATCCCAGAAACTCATGAGATGAACTTTCACTATGCACACTAGGTTGAATTTGTTCGAGTTCTTCTATTTATCAATCAATCAGCGGGAATTTCATGTAGACACTTATTATGTCTTGAGAGTCCAAGGTTCAGCTTCTAACACCTAATTTTTTCAAATTTTACACTTATACATCTTGGAATGGATAGAAACATGATTTCTGGAAGAGAGTTGGATTTGGAGGTTTGAAACTGTTTCACGCATATTTTGCTCGGGACTAGCAAAAAGCTGGTTGGGGGGTGTGTTGAACCTCCAATTCATACATTGCATTGCCCATTACACTACATAATTTGCATGATTTTCATGGTTTAAAGGCCCACCTAACATGTGTTTTGTGATTGTAGAGATAAGAGTGGATTTCATCAAATTGGAGCCAAAAGATTATATTTGAAGTCATTGGATGAAGTCCTAAGATGGACCAAGGAAAGAAGAAGAAAGAGAGAGGAAAGAGAATGAAGAAAAGAAGAAAAAGATGAAGAAATATAAGGCTGACCGGTCATCCGACCGGTCAGCCACATCAAAGGAATCAAGTAGAAGAGAGGCCGACCGGTCGTGACCGGTCGGCCATGCACACTGTATGAAGGCTTCGCAAGTTGAAGATAGGCCGACCGGTCACGACCGGTCGGCCATGTATACTGGATCAAGGCAAAAAGAGCCCGACCGGTCATGACCGGTCGGGCATGCACGCTGGAATGAATGGAAAATCAGCCGACCGGTCACGACCGGTCGGCTCTGCGTAAGAAGGAGTCCTTTCTAATTCGGGACTCCAAAAATTGCTGCGCAAGGCGTAGGATTTTGCAGAATCCGACGCAAGTGAGGATTGTTGCTATAAAAGGCCACCTAGGGGCTCTCCCTAAGGTATCAGAGAAGAGAAGGAACGTGAGTTTGGAGGCTGAAGGCGACTGTGGAGCGTCTGCAACATCTATCTTCGGGTTTTTCTAGTTTTATGCTTTATTTTTGAGTTTTTAGTTGTAGCATGACTATGCTCGGCTAAAACCTCTCAGCTAAGGCTGAGACGTGAAGCTTGTAGCCAGTTCTATGTTAATTTCAGTTTGATTTAAGTATTTTTCAATTCAAAGTTGATTTTTCTTATGTTTCAGTCCAATAGGTGGTAGTTTGAGATGTCTTATCTGAGTTTATGTGCTCCGGACATGAATTCCTTTTAATTCTCTGAGATTATCACAGGTTGCTTGTTTAGATTCGAATTATAGTAATCCTTGAGCAGGCCATAGTCCATAGGCATGGCTGTTACTCCGCAGGCTATGAATTTGAATTCTACATTGATTGAATGGACTTGAACTTGGAAGTTCAACTTGAATTGGATGAATGTGTGTGAATGCTTTATTTTCCAACTAGATAAGAGATAGGACTTCAAATCTAGTTGTGTTCTCTACTTGGATTGACTGAATTGACATAGGATTGCTAAAAGTGGATCCTTGAAAGCCTTAGTACATTATATCTCTGATTTTTCATTAAGTTATTGTTTTAATTAAACATCCCATTGAATTTGAAATTTACTCTATTAAACTGAGTTGCTGGAGTAATTAGGAAGCTATTACTCTTTCCCTGTGGATCGACCTCGGTCTTACCGAGATTTATTACTACATCGCTGCCTTACACTTGAGGCGAGCGAACACTTACTCCCTTGATAAGAACGATGATGTGATAGGGGATATGGTCACACCTTTAGAATTGGTATTGGCATATAATGTTAGCCAAGAGAGGGATGTGGAAACAACACTTTGTTGTGCTGAGAAATCAATTCATATTTCTACACCTCTATGGTTCATGCATACTGAACTCTACCTACCCTGGGAAGATCCATACTTGCAATATCAATGCCTAGGAAAATCTGAATGGAGACATATTTTTTCTAACAAATATGATGATGTCTCCTCGTATACATGTGGTGAAAACATTAAGGAACATGCTGAAATTCCTTTTTGGGATTTTTAGTGGCTTATCTGGATCACTCACACACATGTATATTATAAAGCAGGATATTGGATGACTTTATTGTAAAGCCTTTTGATCCATCTAATGATTCTGCTTGACTTTATGCTTTTGGATGAGTTGTTGGGATTAACCTCCTAGTCTGACGGATGATGATTTTAAATAGTTTTCCTAGAATGATATCTCATTAGGATTTGCTTTGATCAGTCAATTTAGTTGTGAAGTAATCCATCTCCAAAAGCTAATCTTGCCATGAAATATATTCCTTAGGTGATATCTCTCTTTCTCACTCCCTTTATTTTGTCATTGCTCTCATGTGTTGCATTCATTGTATATTTTTTTACATTGAGGACAATGTAAAGTTTTGGTTGGGGGTTGAGAGATTCCTTAGATGAATCTACTAGCTTTTGTGACATTTCGAGCAATGATGTAGAAATTTTTCGATTTTTCTAAAATTCAAAACTCTTTTGGAAAACTTTAATTCTATGCATTCGAGATGATATGAGTATAAGAAAAGGAGATACGAAGTGAGTGATGGTACAAGCTTTGAACTTCTCTTAATATAATGGTTTTATATGTGAATTCTCCTATTTATGTGAGTGATAGAAAATTTGAACACTTTTACACCTAGTTCACATTACACGATTTTAATGGGTTGAAAGGATTATGTGATTTGTGGATTAGCTAGACTTTGATTTAAGGTGTTGAGAAACCAAGCCGGGGTACTTTGTCCATCCTTGTCCATGGGAAAATAACGAAAGATACGGATTTCTAAAAATCCTATCTAATGAAAAAGAAAAAGGAAAAGGAAGGATGAAAATTGGGAATGATGGAAAACATGGTGGAAAATTTCGAAAAGGGCTACCTATTACCAACCGGGGGATGGTCTACCCGTAACCAAAGCCGAAAATGGGAAGTAGTGTGAAAGCCGTCGGAAGGATGGTAAGACAAATTCCTGTCATAGGCTTGTTGTTGCTCTGTGCACCTGGAAATCCATAGTTTAGTTGATCTGTGAAGAAGGTAAGCCCAGAAACTCATGAGATGAATTTTCACTATGCACACTAGGTTGAATTTGTTCGAGTTCTTCTATTCATTAATCAATCAGCGAGAATTTCATATGGACACTTATTATGTTTTGAGAGTTTAAGCTTTCAACTTCTATCACCTAATTTTTCTGGATTTTACACTTGTATGTCTCGGAATGGATAGAAGCATGGTTTCTGAAGGAGAGTTAGTTTTTGGAGAATTGATCTTATTTCATGCATGTTTTGCTCGGGACTAGCAAAATGCTGGTTGCGGGGTGTGTTGAGCTCTTAATTATGCATATTCTAACCCTAATTCATCACTCATTATGCATGGTTTTTATGATTTAAAGACTAATCTAATGCATGAATTTGTGATTGTAGGAATGAGAGGGAGACTTCACTAATTCATAGTTAAAAGTCACTTTGTATGCATTGAAGATCAATAGAACAAGTGCCGAAAGGTGGAAGAAAGAAGCAAGAAAGAAAGAGAAGAGATAAAGAAGAAAATTTGAATTTTTGTTCTTAGACCTGTCTGTAGACTGGTCGCCAGACAGGTCTCCAGATAGGTCGACAGACAGGTCTACAGTGTATTTTTAGACTGTTTTTCTCCTCTTAGACCAGTCGCCAGACAGGTCGAGATGAGTCCAGAAACATAAAACTCACTATGACTTCACTAATTCATAGTTAAAAACTCACTTTGTATGCAAGTTTTGAAACCGGTTGTGCGACCGGTCGTCCAAGAGCTCAGACCGGTCGTGCGACCGATCGTCAGCGTAACAGAGCTTGTGTGTGAAGCTCCGATTTTCTCTGTGCAATTGCCTAATTCCTTGCGTGATCTGGAATCTTCCGCGCCAATCTATAAAAGGGACTTCTCCTCTTCATACCAGGACATGCTAGGACGCAAGGATCATCAAGGAGGCTTAGGAGACGGATTCTACTTCAAGTTTTCCTAGTTCTTCTTCCAGTTTTAGTTGTTTTTTATGTTTTTAAGGCTTTTAGTTCAAGGATGTTAGAGATGAACTAAAACCTCTTAGCTAGAGCTAAGAGGTGAAGCTTTTGATTTGTTTTTAATGGATTGATGCAACCTAGGTTTTCTTTTTCTTTTTATGTTTTAATTGAAGAATTTAGTTCAATATGAGTTTGAATCAAGTACTAGTTTGGTTTTGCATTGATCTCTTGATGACTCCGGGCTCATGTGATTCTTAGTGATTCTAAACTTAGTAGCTTATCCTCTGAGCATTGGTTATGCTTGTGTAGTTCATTGATCTATCATCGACTCCAGGCATGGTAGACCCTTTGATTGCCTTGCGTACAATGGCTTGATCTTCATGTGGGAACTCATTAAATTAAAGTTCTTATCTTTTGTTATAATCTGAATTAGTTGTTTGCTGATTGATTTTGATTTAATTAGAGTTCTAATCATTGATTATAATAAAGTCTAGTGACAGGATTTGATGAAAGCTATGGTTGTGAATCTCAATTAGATTGGAAAGAGGCTTGGCCTAAACAATTGAGTGTGCCCAAGGCCTGAGCATTGTTATGGGAATCGAATCAATGAATGAGCAACTGTTTTAGATAATTGTTGATTGAACCGCTCTATATTCCGATCGGATAGAGATATGAATTCAATTCCGATTGAGTTATGTGAGATCTAGTTGTGTTGATGCATTGAAACTTATCAAAAGTGGATCATTGGTGCTCTAGTGCCTTTTTAGATTTATATTACCTTAGACATTCACTGTTTATACCCAAATCATTATTTTCCAGCTTTAGTTCTTAATAGGATCTTAATTACTAGTTATTTTAGACAAATTCTAAGAATACCCATTCATAAATCTCTGTGAGAACGATACTCGGTCTTTCCGAATTATTACTACTTCGCAACCCTACACTTGGGGGGGAGTGAACACTAAAAACCACAAATTTTATAAGAAATCAATCAATTGGACTTCGGTCCACCGAAGTTCACCTTCGGTCTACCGAATGTATCCATCAGTTATAACCGACAACACGAGATCGTGCTGAAGAGGGTATCGATACACCTCATCAGTTCACCGAAGAATACCTTCAGTCCACCGAAATATTCGTCCAGCGTGCTTCGGTTTCGAACTGAAGGTATTCGATCCACCGAACATAGCGCCCAGCGTGCTTCGATTCAAGCCAAAGGTCCTCGGTTTTTACCGATGTACACTGTCTTGAAGATTCGACACATCAAAGATTACTTCGGCCCACCAAAGAACACAATTTCAATTTTTAAAAAGGGGCTCCAACACCAATCCAACCCCACTTCAAATGGATTTTCTCTCTCACTCTAAAAAACCCTAGCTCCCCTAGACGAATTAAATGTTGAACCATGAATTGTGCATATTTGAACCCCAATTCGTAGCACAATTGCATAGTTTAAGTTATTAAAGTTAAGGATTATGCTTGTTTTTGTGTTTGTAGGTAAAAGAGAGAGATGTCATGGATTTAATACTAATTTGGAAGATTTGGAGTGATTAAAAGACCAAGATTTAATGAGCAAAAGAAGTAGAGAAAAAGCCTTGAAGGAATCAAGTTAAAGTCCTGAATTGTCCTGAATAAGAAAAATGCAGAGCTGCAGGGCCATAAAAGTAAAATGCTAAAAATAGCCCTGGGTTGCTGCTGGACAGAATTTCGATCAATCAGAGTCATATCAGAGTCCCATCGGAATTACCTCCGATCAATCGAAGTCATATCGGAGACCCATCGGAATTACAGATTTGTTCACAAGTCTTTGGACATATTTTCGATCAATCGGAGAAGTTCTGATCCATCAGAAGGGGGTGCTCCGATCCATCGGAGATAAGTCTGATCAATCGGAACTGTCTGCTCAAGTGCGAAATACTTACGTGGATTCTCGAAGTTTCCAAGTCGGTGCATGATTTCTCTTATAAAAGGCTACCTCTGAAAGTACGTCGGTAGTCTAACACGACACCTTCGTATATGCGGAAGCTTAAAGAGTGGTTAGAATTATGGCTTAAGACCTATGAGGGGGGGGGGGGGGGGGGGGGGTTACACAATTTAACAAATTAAACTAAGTAAGCAAGAACACTTCGGCTTCCAAGCCTAAGTGGGTCCAATCACAAGACTAACATATGGTTAAGCAATAAACAACCTAGTCTAAGCATGCATAAGTAAACAAATGATTTAACTAATCAAGCCCCTAACCTATGCAACCTATGTTGACTTATGACAATGGATCAATGAGCTCAAATCTACACAACTAGTGAAAGTACATCTTATGTGTGGATGTGCCTATCTAGTGCCTAGCATACATAATTAAACAATTAAACATTCAATGCTAAGATTACAATGTGCTCAATTCAATCACATACACAAGCATGTATAGTGGTTCGACTTTGGGTCTACTCCACTCCTGGTTCAAGTATGCAACTCCTTTGAGCACACCGGCATTCATTATCGGAGGTTTTAAATGAGGTTCACCTCTCAACCTTTACACGGAGGTTTTACCGGTTCACCTCTCAACCATAACCAGAGTTTTGGACAAATGCTAACTCTCAACCCGACGCACGTTCACTCCCGTGTCGGAGGCTCCCCCTTGGAGACTTTGTTTAGGCCCGGCTAACGGGCCAAGGAGTGCCAAACAACCCCTAGTCTTTAGGACGACAAACAGGCCAAGGAACGACCAACATCTCTAGATCGAGTTTGACTAACAAATTCTACACTCAACTCCAAAAGGGAATTGAGTGGATGGACTCTTAATAAAGACAACCTTACTTGTCGGATGAGCCCCTTGTTCAGCGCCGGTTCGGGTTGTTTGATCTCCGCTCTCCCGTGCTTCAATCAGCTTCCCTTGCTCCCACGATCGTGTTGCGTTGCATCGCCAATGCCTCAGCTATACTCAATCAATCACCTTGCTTGTGATGCCTTTAATATGCCCAAGGTGATAGGAGGATAGGTTTGAGAACTCTACAACTAATGGGAATGGGTTGCCTAGAGTCTCTCTCCTACAATGATCTCATATTAGAGTTTTGGACAAGGATATGCCTATCAAGAAGGTTCTAAACTCTAGAGATCAAGAGGGGATGAAGGTCATCTTCTTCATGAGCTTGGAATGCTCTAATCTTGTGTTAAAGCAGAAGAAAGATGCCTTGCATAGGTTGGGAATGAGACTCAAATGGTCTCCAACAATAGTGGCTTCGCTCCTCTCAAAATCCCTCTTATTTTCCCTCAAAATGAGCCAAGCCCCTTTATAAAAGGATGTGCAACGGTTTTAAAACGGGCAAATAATGGCTAGTGCCGACCGGTTGGCCAGGGGTCCATGACCGGTCTGGACCGGTCGGCCATAGGCCTATTGAAGACAGAAGCTTGCTGTCTTAGTGGGGGGGGGGGGGGGGGGGGGGGGGGGGGGGGTTGTTCGACCGGTCAAGATCGGTCGGACCAGCCCAGCCGACCGGTCAAGATCGGTCGGCCCCAATGGCCTGCACACTACAAAGACGCTAGATAATCTATCCGACCGGTCGGACAGGCCATGGTTTAGCCTGTTGATTTGCTAACCCTTCTATTTCACACCCCGATCTCTTAGGCCATAGAATGGGTGATCTTTTGGTACACCTAGGGCCAATCTATGATGACATGTTTCCTAATATGGTCATCAAAGAGGATAAGGGTTAGGTTTTGGTTAAGGTTAAGGCACATTAAGGCATCACTTTTACCTGTTTCTTCTTCCTTGATGAAGCGGAGCCACTTGAGTCTTCGGTCTTCGTCTTCATTAAGCTCAACCGACACTAGACTCACTGACCTAAGTGATTGACAAACAAGGAGCACTAGTATGCCACAGAAAAGTGCACTAACAATCTCCCTCTTTGTCACTTAATTACAAAAACCTAACCTACCAAAACAAATACATGTACAAGATATTACATTGATAATGAATTAAATACAGGAGTCTTGACATGCCTAACTAAGCAACTCCTCTTCAGTTTGCTCCCCCATAACCTGTTAACCCTGCATCACAAAACGTAGCAAACTAGTTTTAGTAGGACTTGATCATTCTCCCCTTATTGTCAACAATTGACAAACTATTCTCTCCCCCTTAATGATATATCAATAAGGTTAAGGCAAGAGTAGATAGTATGTCGTAGTTATAACTATAAGCACATGCTAACAAGGAGAGTATAGGGTGCATGAACTTTAAAATATGGAGCATGCTAAGGAACATGATTAACAAGAAAATGTAACTATCTAAGCATAGTTAATCATACATAATTGGTCAAAGATATACATTTGCACTAAAAGCACAAAGGGCTTATAGCCCAATCAACTAACCTCCCCTATTGGTATATCAAGATCAATACTAAGCAAAGATTAGCATACAATGAAGCATATAATTCAGCAAAATTAGCTAATCTAAACATGATGATGGTCTAGCAAGCAAATATATAAGTTAAAAGCAAGGCTAAACTACCAAAATTAGGCTTATGAGGCTTGAATCCTCTGATTTTCCCATACACACAGAAATGAGGCTGAAATCCTCAGATTTACCTATCGATGCCTTTCTAGCTACCCTCTCTAACTACGTTTAGTTTGATTAGCCTAAGGGTAACTAATTTCCTCAACACCCTCATAAAATGTAGCATGAGGTGAGGGGTTGGGAATCCTTCTTCTCCTAGAAGGCATACCGGTCGGGATCCCCTCTTAGATAAGGGAGAAGAGAGGTAGTGGTGAAAGCTGTGAGAGCCAGATCTTTATGTTGGCTCCCATCGCTAGCGGAGTCACCAGATTTGGATTTGGACTCCTCCGTATCATCCCAAGTGGCAGCCATTGCCTTTTTACCTTTTGGTTTAGGCCCATTCGGACATTCCGGGGCAATATGGCCATGACGACCGCAACCGTAACAACGGACGGATGAAGGTATGGATGATTTTCCTTTATGTTTTTCACCCTTCTTGTCCTTCTTGTCACGGCTACTCCCTCTATCAAATTTGAGGAATCTCTTGAATTTTTTGTTCAACTTTTCTTCTTCATCATCCTCATTATCACTATCTTCCTCCGACTCACTCTTAATTTTCTTATGCTTGTGAGAGGACTTTAAAGCGATGCTTTTATTTTTAGAGGGGGCCTTAAAGTGTAGTTCATGAGTTTGTAGGGAACCTATGAGTTCTTCTACTTTCATGTTATCTATCTCTCTACACTCCTCTAAGGCTACTATCTTGGTGTTAAATCTCTCCGGGAGGGACCTAAGTATTTTTCTACAAATCCTTCCTTCCGGAACCCGATCATCCAAGACAAACATGGAGTTACAAATATTAGACAATTTAGTATAAAACTCCATGAAGGTTTCAGTCTCTTCCATCCTAATGTTTTCAAATTTGGTGGTTAAGAGCTGAATCTTCGAGCGTCTTACTGTGCTAGTTCCCTCGTGGGTAACCTCAAGTATATCCCACACTTCTTTTGCAGTTGCGCATGTGAGAATGTGCTGAAATTCTCCCGGAGAAACCGCACAGCAAATTACATTGAGAGCTTTGGCATTTGCTATGTATTGAGCTCTCTCTCTGTCATCCCATTTTGCATCATCTTTGGGAATGACAATGTATTTCCCATCAACCTTCACTTGCTCGGTGGGCAAGGTATATCCATTTTGTGTCCTTAGCCACACCGGACGGTCCATAGATTGGAGAAAAATCCTCATTCTAGCCTTCCAATAGGCATAATTGGACCCGTCAAAGAATGGTGGATGGTTGGTGGTACTCCCATCTCGGTTCGACATTATACTAGAGCTCCGGTACTGGATCTTACTCTAGACAGTTCAGTCCATGAAAAGCAACCTGCTCTGATACCAATTGAAAGTACGTCGGTAGTCTAACACGACACCTTCATATATGCGGAAGCTTAAAGAGCGACTAGAATTATGGCTAAGACCTATGGGGGGGGGGGGGGGGGGGGTTCGCCTACTTACATAATTCAACAAATTAAACTAAGCAAGAACACTTCGGCTTCCAAGCCTAAGTGGGTCCAATCACAAGACTAGCATATGGTTAAGCAATAAACAACCTTGTCTAAGCATGCATAGGTAAACAAATGATTTAACTAATCAAGCCCCTAACCTATGCAACATATGTTGACTTGTGAGAATGGATCAATGAGCTCAAATCTACACAACTAGTGAAAGTACATCTTGTGTGTAGATGTGCCTATCTAGTGCCTAGCATACATAATTAAACAATTAAAACATTCAATGCTAAGATTACAATGTGCTCAATTCAATCACAAACACAAGTATGTATAGTGGTTCGACTTTAGGTCTACTCCACTCCTGGTTCAAGTATTCAACTCCTTTGAGCACACCGGCATTCACTATCAGAGGTTTTAAATGAGGTTCACCTCTCAACCTTTACACGGAGGTTTTACCGGTTCACCTCTCTACCATAACCGGAGTTTTGTACAAAGGCTAACTCTCAACCCGACGCACGTTCACTCCCGTGTCGGAGGCTCCCCCTTGGAGACTTTGTTTAGGCCCGGCTAACGAGCCAAGGAGTGCCAAACAACCCCTAGTCTTTAGGCTGACAAACAGGCCAAGGAACGGCCAACGTCCTTAGATCGAGTTTGACTAACAAACTCTACACTCAACTCCCAAAGGGAATTGAGTGGATGGACTCTCAATAAAGACAACCTTACTTGTCGGATGAGCCCCTTGTTCAGCGCCGGTTCGGGTTGTTTGATCTCCGCTCTCTCGTGCTTCAATCAGCTTCCCTTGCTCCCACGATCATGTTGCCGTTGCATCGCCAATGCCCCAGCTATACTCGATCAATCACCTTGCTTGTGATGCCTTTGATATGTCCAAGGTGATAGGAGGATAGGTTTGAGAACTCTACAACTAATGGGAATGGGTTGCCTAGAGTCTCTCTCCTACAACGATCTCATATTAGAGTTTTGGACAAGGATATGCCTATCAAGAAGGTTCTAAACTCTAGAGATCAAGAGGGGATGAAGGTCATCTTCTTCATGAGCTTGAAATGCTCCAATCTTGTGTTAAAGCACAAGGAAGATGCCTTGCATAGGTTGGGAATGAGCCTCAAGTAGTCTCCAACAATGGTGGCTTCACTCCTCTCAAAATCCCTCTTATTTCCCCTCAAAATGAGCCAAGCCCCTTTATAAAAGGATGTGCAATGGTTTTAAAACGGGTAAATAATGGCTAGTGCCGACCGGTCGGCCAGGGGTCCATGACCAATCTGGACCGGGCGGCCATAGGCCTATTGAAGACAGAAGCTTGCTGTCTTAGTGGGGGGGGGGGGGGGTCTGTTCGACAGGTCAAGACCGGTCGGACTAGCCCAGCCGACCGGTCAAGACCGGTCGGCCCCAATGGCCTGCACACTACATAGACGCTGGATAGTCTATCCAACTGGTCGGACAGGCCACGGTTCAGCCTGTTGATTTGCTAACCCGTCTATTTCACACCCCGATCTCTTAGGCCATAGAATGGGTGATCTTTTGGTACACTTAGGGCCACTCTATGATGACTAAAGGTTTCCTAATATGGTCAAGGTCATCAAAGAGGATAAGGGTTAGGTTTTGGTTAAGGTTAAGGCACATCAAGACATCACTTTTACCTGTTTTTTCTTCCTTGATGCAACAGAGCCACTTGAGTCTTCGGTCTTTGTCTTCGTTAAGCTCAACCGACACTAGACTCACTGACCTAAGTGATTGACAAACAAGCTGCACTAGTATGCCACAGAAAAGTGCACTAACAACCTCCACTCCCTTCCTAAGGCATCATAGAAGGCTAGAAAGTTCGTGGGAGATAGAGAGCAGCATCGTGGAGCGTTCGCAACTCCTACAACTAGGGTTTTTATATTTTTTTATGTTTTTAAAGTAGTTTCTTTTGAATTTTAGTTCAATCTATTAACGGTTGGCTAAACCTCTTAGTTAAGGCTAAGAGGTGAAACTTTTAGTTATTTACAATGCTTAATTCGAATTAATTCAAGAACTTTTTGGTTTAATGAAGAACACTTCTAGTTCCAGTTTGAAATAAAGTTAGTATCTTCTATCTCTTGTGATTGCTCTTACATGGAATGTTTTGATTACTGAGATTACTTAATGGAGTGTTGATTGATAGGATTTTGGGTTGTAGAGATCTTAGATCGATCATGATATGTTAGATGCTAGGGGATCTTATAAACCAAGTTTCCTAAGTACTTATCTAGAACTAAACTAGAAGATGTCCTTATCTTTGGGATTGGTGTGAGATAGATGTTTATGTATTGATTTTGGTTCAATAGAAGTTCAATTCATGTTTTTAAATCAAGTCTAATGACAAGGCTTGAGGAAGAATCATAAATGTGATCTTAATTGTTTTGTGAAGGATTGGGTTGTGTGGTTAAATACACTCGATGCCTTAGTTGTTTATGAGAGAACCATATCAGTGGATGATTCATCTATGTTAGATGCATTATGATGATTTGATTGCTCTATATTCTGGTTGGATAGGGATAGAACTCCGATTCCAATTGAGTTATTGACTTGAATGGTTTGAATTGGCATTGTGAATGATTATTAATGGATCCTTGGTGCTCTAGTGTTTATTTTCCTGATTTAAGTCTAAAGTAGATAGTTTTTATGTTATTAAATTTCATCATTCGATATAAATCCAAATTTAGACCATCTTAATTATAACATTTAGAATTGTTATGACAATCCCTAAGTATCGACCTCGGTCTTACCGAGATTATTACTACATCACAGCCTTGCACTTGAGGTGAGCGAACACTAAACCTCTTACAAGCCTTCGTTTTCCTTAGACTGGCTCTGAACAACACTTGAGGGCTACCAGACTTGAAGCATTGCTCGGATTTGAGGTTTGAGAAAGATCTCGATTTGGGTTCCCCTTTAAAATTGGTGAATTTCCAAGTTTGTAAAATCTCCTATGGTTGGTTTCCTTTCCTCAGTTGCTTCTTTTGTTCTTCTTCCTTTGTTAGTTGCCATGATGGCCAATCGAAAGGATTCTTCGAGTGGGGCAGGCCCTAGCCGCCCTGTACGCAAGAAGAAGAAGGATGCCGCTAGGGCCTCCTCCTCTCATGGGCCTCGAAGGGGTGAGGTAACTCCCGAGCGTGGCCCTCGGACGAAAGGTTGGAATAAGTATTCATGCAGGAAGATCACATTTGAGGCTAGGATTGACATTCCGGGCATTTTTGAGGATTCAACGATGGGGGAATTGCTTACAACCCTGGGATGGGACCCCATCTTCCATCCCACCTCGGTCACCAACAATATAATAGTGGAGGAATTCTATTTTGCTGCCAGGAATCCACGATCAGATCCTCAGATGTTTGATGTAGAGGTTAATAGGATCTTATGCCGAGTTGACGTTAATGTAATTACTACGGCCATCAGGGTAATGGTCGAGTCGTGGTGAAGGAGGGTGACCCGGACCGGAGGAATATGAGAGGCACACATACCAAGTTCCTATGTGGCAATTACGTGGAGTGGGAGAAAGGAAATTGTTTGAGGTCATCCAATCTGTTGCTAGTGTACCATAAGCTATATCACATTTTTGTCCACAATGTTTATCCGCAAGCGGGGAACCACACTGAGTTGACACCTTACATGGTTGAGGTGTTGTATAGAGTGGGTAAGCAAGAGATGGTATGCCTACCCTCTATTGCTCTCACCCAAATGCTCAAGCCCATTTCCACATCACGACTCCTGAATTTGCCATTTGGGCGCTTGGCATATTAATTGGCCAAGAAATTTGGACTTGCCACCGCTACTTCACGCCTAATTATGTTTAATGAGATCAATAAGAAGAATGTGGGACATCTGAAGGACAAGCTACCACAGGGTCCGGGGGCAGGACCTCCTAATGTTAGACTTGTAGATGAGTTAGGGAGCGAAGAAGAAGATGAACCAGAGGACGAAGAGGATGTGGTAAAAGATAAAGATGAAGATTATCAGCCCATTGCCGGCTTAGAAGAACGCATTGCAGCCTTAGAGCGGGTGGTGGCGGATGGGGCAGAGCATCAGGAGTGTTGGAATAAGCGGCTCTACATGAAGATGCAGGAGATCATGTGCTGCATCTAGAAGTAGGACACGCCGCCTCCATCCCCGGTCTCGTTGGATCATTAGGATCCTAGTTCTTTTTTTTCTTTTGATGCTTTGTTTTATTGTAAGTGTTGGGTAAATGCTTTTGCTTACTTTTGTGTTTTGGCTGGGAGAACAATGTAGCGACATAGGTCAAATGTTTAAATAAATTGTTCTCATTTTGGGATCTTCATTGATTGATTTATGAAACGATGAATGCGTGCATGTGTGATTCTTACGCACAGAGAAAAGTGTAATTATTCGAACTTGTTCGAACTCATCAAAATTGTTCGAAATCCATACGTTCGAACATGTTCGAAAACCATGAGGTGTGCTTAGCATTAAGTTGATATTTGTATTTTTCCTTCGTCCATGTCGATATTACCTTACCAAGAGGTTTGATGGCAAATGAAATCACAATGTTCCTTAGGGCCTATTCGGATGAAAGAAATCCATCGTAATGTCTAATCATCATCATTGTTAGTGCACTGATTTGTGCATTGTATTGTCAATTGCGTGATCGTTGAGTCAGTCAAGTCTCGTGAGCCCTGATGAAGATTGAAGTCTCAAGACTTGAAGACCAAAGCAGCTTACCGCACTCAAGTTCAAGCCAAATCAAGCTCGAAAGGTAAGTTGCATATAGACAGTCTATAGGATCCCAAAACATCCAAGTCCATGGCATTTGAATCGCACTTTATGTTTGCCAATTGATCCACGGACTTAAGGTCAAGATGATCAGTCTTGGACCTCCATTATGTAGGTGCCAATCAGTTGAAAAAGATAGGAAAACCATCTCTTTGTGCACCGTTAAAATTGAGGGAGTTCACCCCATTTCAGGCAATGAAATTAAAGCCTGACGACCGGTCGGGCGACCAGTCGACTGAAACAAATATTCAGACAGTGTGTTCTTTTTAAAAGAGAAACTCATAAAGATCTGGCTGAAGACCGGTCTGAGGACCGGTCGCTGGTCTCTCAAGACCGGTCGTACGACCGGTGGTAAATGGACAAAATGTGTCGAGCAACCTTTTGGAGAAAATGGTTTGAAAGGGAGACCGGTCGTGACCTTCCATGACCGGTCGTTGACCTCCTACGACCAGTCGTACGACCGGTCGTAAATCGTCCAGAGACCTGGGGGAATCATTTCATAAGAGAGACCGGTCTCAAGATCGGTCGTTAGACCGGTCGGATGCTCAACTAAGACCGGTCTTTGGGCTTTTTAGACAGGTTGCACCTGACCGTTTTCTATCCGTTGGAGTCCGATTCTTGGAGCCTATAAAGGCATATTTCGAGGGCTTTGAGGGTAGAACTTGCACACCCATTTAGAGCATTAAGAGAGGCTATTAAGAGTATCATCTAATCTCTTTTGCTCATCATAGTCTTGAGTTCATCCTTCAAACCTAGCCATTAGTGGCACTACATTGAGTATTCAAAGCTCGGTTTGAACAATGAACTCAAGCATGGCATTCATGACTGTCCCCATCATTGAATCTTCATCTTGAAGTCATTTATAGCCATTGAATGATCCAATTGATGGTTCCTTCATTATCCATTGCATTGTAATAGGCATATGGAACATCAATACCTTCTCCCACCTACCCGGCACTAGTCTAGGAACATCATATGCATTGGTAGCTGATCGTGGGAGCTTGGAGAGGAGCTAAGGCATTCTTGGAAGCTGAAGCTACTCATCAACGGCACTGAATCGGGGCTCAATTATCTAGGTATGTCTAGTATTTGAGAGTCCATTTATTGAATCACTATTCCCTGGATTGGGAAACTCCGGCGGGAGTGTACGTGACCGTCCTTGGATTAGGATTGGTGAGAGTTTGAGATCCAAACTCGTCAAGTCCCTGGATTGGGCCATCGACGGATGGTAAACGCGGTCCTAGATCAAAGGATGTCAAGGTTGATGGTTAACCTAATTTAAAACCACGACTATAGTGAAATTCGGTGGTCTTATAGGTTGAGATCGTGAACTGGAAGTGGAGTAGACTTATCGTCGAACCACTATACATCGTGTGCAATGTGGTGAATGCATTTTGTCTATTATTGTTCCTTATTGATCAATCTTATAAGTGCTTAATTGTATGCCCATCTTGTGTTTGAAAAAATGCTCATATGCCATCTTTGAATGATTGACACAAGCATGCATATGAACTGTTTGACTAAATGCTTCTCTTAGAATAGTTGTCAAATTGAGTTGGATCTTGGGTGATCAATTGCTATCATTTACATGTGCTTAATTGGTATATTATAGTATAAATGCTATTGAGGTTTTGAATTTGCAAGAAAAATTAAAAAGTCCTATTCACCCCCCCTCTAGGACATAAGCATACCTTCAAGCTTATCTCACTAGCGGTAAAACCGCAATTTCAATTGGTATCAGAGCGGGTTCCTCTTTAAGGGCTTAATTGCCTAGAGGTAGATCCTAAGTGAGCTTGTAAGTATGTCCAACTCCGAGGCTAGTTTGATTTCTAGTCCTCCACACTTTGATGGATCCGATTATACATATTGGAAGGCTAGAATGAGCATATTTTTTAATGTCACTAGATCCAGCTATATGTGACATAATTGAGAAAGGTTGGTCGGTCCCTATTGTTCAAACTAAAAGTAAGGGTAAGACCACTTCCACTCCAAAAGATGAATCAAAATGGAGTAAAAAAGAAAGGGCCAATTCTATGGGCAATTTTAAAGCCCTTGATGTAATCCGTTGTGCCCTCTCCCAAGAGGAACAAAATAGAATATCTACTTGCGAATCCGCTAAGCAAGCTTGGGAGAAGTTGGAATCTATTTATGAACATTCTTGCACAATTGATTCATCCATACCCATCCCTTCTACTGAAAGAGTTGTAAGTATCTATTTAAGGGAGAATATGAGTAATGATGAGACATCCTCTAGTAGTGAAGAGGAAAATAATGATGAGGATGACCAATTACGAGATGTCTATAATGAGCTCTATTGTGAAAGTTTAAAAGTTATGGAAGAGCTCAATAAAGAAAAGATTGAAAAGCAAAAGTTAGAAATTGACTATGTCTCTCAAACTAATGAAAAGGAAAAAGTTCAAAATGAATTGAAAGAGGCATTAAAAAGAATTGAAGAGCTTGAGCTTGAACTTAAAACAATTAAATATGAAAATCAAGCTCTAAAACTTGAGGTCAACCAACTTAAGACCTACACCAATGAGAACAAGGACCAAGAGACCCAAAATGCGCAAATAAGTAAATCTTGTATTATGGGTAAAGATTTGGGAGAAAAATGGGGTTACAAATTTGTCAAGAAAACCCCTTCTCTGGTATTTGTGGAGGTTGAGTCTTCTTCACTTAAGAGTAAACCCAAGTCGGCTCTCTCATGCCACTTTTGTGGAGAGGCAGGACACTTTAGAATTGAATGCCCAATTGCAAAACGACCACCATGTACCTCAGTCCGACCTCAAATAGTTAAATCAATTGTGACTGAAAGAGTGACTCAAGAAAAGAAGAGCCAACATGGGAAGGCTCCAAAAATTGTGAAGAACTCAACCAAAGTTGAGAATGAGGAAAAATCTTATAAGGTTGGTAAGAAAAGGAAAGTTTCATCCCCTTCTGATTACGTGGGGGAGATGCTAAAGCAGGTTGCCCATTTGAACCAGAAAATTCAAAATATGGTTAAGGGCAAACAACAAAGGGTTTTTGGAAATCATATTGGTAATTCATATACCCAAAATCAATATTGTGCGCCAACCAAGACAAGACGGCTAGTTAACATCTTTAGACCTTTGGATTTTAGGAAATCCATGGGTGGCTTTGTTTACTAGTTGGGTAGTTAGCTATATGTGCATATTGGTAAATTTGAGGACTAAGCCTCATTCTTTTTTTTGATTAGTCTAACTCCTGTGTATCATGTTCAGATCATTTTGATTGTAGAACTAATTGCTTTTGGATTAGCTTGGATTGATTATGTGCTTTGTTAATCCCTATTGTGGTCAATTTTGCTCAATAGTTAAAATCCATTTGTGACCATATATATGTTGCATGCTTCATTTGTAGTATGTGACATCCTCGGCTAAGTTCGTGTATCTTGATTTGATTGAATATCATTTAAAGCTTAATTGTTTAATCTTGCCGAGAGAATTCTGTTAATTGTGCTTTATAAGTAAACTTGAGGAAATCTAGCCTCTTTAAACATTTTCTATCTATCGAACTTATCCTTATATGTATAATTAGCATAACTAATCTTAAGTTCTTTAGTTAGCCATCTCATATGCTATTATTTGTTTATCTTTATGTCTGAGATGACGTGGTTTGATGAATTTATTGTGGCATGTGTAATTATATGAAAATTCTTCAATTAAACATCTTTGCCACATTTAGATGGTTATGGTTATGCTTCCTCCTCATGCTTTATTATAACATATTGGGAGTGATCTGGTAGAAAAATGGGATAACTAGATTCTAAATCCCGTGGTGATAAAGAGCGAGAAATCATGCAAACCTTGACAATCTTCATCACCCTTCTCTCCCCACATCTATATATTTGGGAGAAAGCATTTGACCATAACACCTTGAGTATTTAAAGAAACATACTCCAATTATGAAGACAAAGATTATTGCCAAGAGGGTCATGAATGGCAAGTAATCTCATAACCTTATGCCAGCCCCATGAACTTGATCAATCTGTAATATCATGGAAATTTATTGGTGGCTGTGCATTGGGGATTGGCTAACAAATTATTTGTTTTGCAGGTTGTTAGCCTTTAGATAAATGTGGTTTATCATTTTATAGTAAAATCTGAGGGTCTTAGCATCATCATTTATGACCATAAATAGGTATATCTGGATATAAGATCCATCATCACAGTTTGCTTAAATTTCGTTCATTTTTTGCATCAAAATTTCGTAAAATCATTTGGCCAAACTAATACTTTTGTTGTAAACTGTTAATAGACCATTTGTCATCCTAAATTGCACAATTCTGTCACAAACAAACCCGTTTTTAAGAATTAAAAGTAAATCCAGCTGTGCAAATTTTCAAAAAGTACACAGTTTTTGCAGTTTAGGGCCTACGACCGGTCGGGCGACCGGTCTTGGGACCGGTCGTGGACCGGACAGCGGGCGCGGTTTGGGGGTGTTTAAAAGAAATCGGGCTACCCCAAATCACTTATATTCCCATTTTTTTCCTCCTCTTTCATCCTAAAGGTCTCACCAGCCCTCCTCAAGCTTCCCTAGGTATCCAATCGAAGATTAAAGCCCTCCTACGTGGTACATTGTCTTCCAATCATCATCTTCTTCATTGGTAAGGGTTTTAGTCTTGTTCTTCCTTGTTGTATCCTTCTCTTTTTTATTCCTAAGGCATATTTGTGTGGATTGTTCGGCTCCATTATGTCGTCTCGTGGGAGGAAAGATGCATCCCCTCCTCGGCGTGAACGCCGCTCGAAAATCCAACATGATGAGGGGCCCCCACAACCCACCTCCAAGAAGACGGTTTCCAAAGGAAAAGGGGTTGCTTCATCGTCTAAATCTCCTTCCAAACCTCGTCCTACTGCATCAGACACATCACATCTTGCCAATTGGCACAATTTTAAAAATCGTGATGTGATTTGTGAAAAATCCGCCAAACTTGTGGACTTGGAACCTTATCGGGTGGTCCAGTTTTTAGATGTAATAGGTTGGGAGCCTGTGCTCCATATGGGAGGTCCTGTTCAGAAAGAAGTAGTCAAAAAATTCTATTCCTGTTGTCACATCATTCCAGATGACTCTTCTTCTTTCGAAGTCCATTTCGCTGACGGGATTTGAACATTCGGTCTTCCTGCCATAGTTGAGGCTACTGGCGTATCTATTGTTGATGAGGATGAGCTTTCTGATGATGAGGAGACCGAACCCGTCTCTCGAGACACCATGACTCGAGCTTTATGCAATGGAGCATGCCCTAGATGGATTAACAACAATGCTCTTCGTGCCTCGCCAATGTCTTGGGATTATCGTCTTATTCACAACATATTCTTCAAAAACGTATTCCCGAAGAAGAGCAACAAGGCCGACCTTCCCGAAGACATGGTCACTATTCTTTATAATGTCAGTCGGGGCCGTAGAATGTGTCTTCCCTCGCGTATTATGAAAGTCATTCGGTCCGCCATCTTGGTGTCCGATGGTCTGTCGGCGGGTCTTCCTTTTGGGTATCTCATCTGTAGGGTGGCCACAACAGTAAGATTGTTGATCCCTCAGATGTGATCGTAAAACCTCCCATTCTAAATTGCTCTATTATAACCAAAATGTGCAAGACACAAGAGTAACTCCAGCGTCGACTTCAGGAGGCTCAGCTGCAGCGTGAGGCCCCTCCAGGTTCCTCTGAGCCATCACAGCCTGGAGCAACAGCGACATCATCCGATCCCTCCATCGATCCTCGTTTTGCTCCTGGACGCTTCAGTACGCCCCCACGAGCGTTCTCCCATCGTAGCTCACCTGCCGCGGACTCTTCAGCTTATACTGCTGAGCTACACCAGCTTCAGGACCATCTTACGTGGAGACTTGATAGGATATAGCAGAGGATGGATCAGACCGAGTCTCAGCTGTTTCAGGGACAGGCCACTCTACTGGTACAGCAGGAGGCTATCATGGCTCGCCTTGCTCAGATTGACAGGCGTTTGGAGGCTTGGGAGCGAGCTGCTCGTGGCGATGCACCGCCACTAGATCTGGGCGACGGGACTGATTTTTAGCATCGTTGTATCATGTGTCTTGGTCAGGAGTATCTTTTTGGGTGACCAAGACACTTGTCGCTCGTCATGTTTTGTATTTGTACATTTTAGATGACTGTTAAACCCTTCGATGATTGCGCTTTATAGTTATATCTATTGATGTCATCACTTGTTTGGATCTTCTTTTTTTTTTAGCTTTATTGATTCATCTTTTGAAGATAGTGGTATTCTCTATGCTTTGTAGTGCTATATTTATGAGTCTATTGCTTTTTCTTGGTATATTGATAGGGGGAGGTTGATTGGTTTGGGCATTAAGCCCTTATGGCTCATGGTTCTGGTTAATATAGCTTAATTGTGTTTCATTGCTCTTGATATACATGCCAGTTGGGGTGGTTGGTTGATTGGGCGAAAGGCCCTTTGTGCGTAATGATTAATTGTATATCAGGTTTCTATGTATTGCTTCTATTCTCCCATATGTTTCATGATCTATCTCTCCTAATTCATGGTTTAGCTTCGCTGCTCTTATAGGCAAATCTTTTTTAAGCCAACCTTTATCAATGACTGACAAAAAGGGGGAGAACTATATCCCACCAAGAAGCCGATTTGTTTTGTAGGCCTTCTTAGGTGCAGATGTTGAGGGAGAGAAATTGAAGATGTTTCGTGTTAGTACATGTCACTTTGTAAAGTTTTTATTATAAATTATGTTTTGACATGTAATTGGGGGTAAGTGTTTTTTTTTTTTTTTTGGGATGTTCATGATACGGAGATCATGAATTGTCTTAGTATGGGTTTTGTCAATTGTTTAATTATGTATGCATGATAGGAATGTATGCTAGGCACTAGATTGGCACATCCACACTCAAGATGTACTTTCACTAGGTGTGTAGACTTGAGCTCATTGATCCATTCTCATAAGTCTACATAGGTTGCGTAGGTTAGGAGCTTGATTATTTAAATCATTTGTTTACCTATGCATGCTTAGACTAGGTTGTTTATTGCTTAACCATATGTTAGTCTTGTGATTGGACCCACTTAGGCTTGGAAGCCAAAGTGTTCTTGCTTACTTAGTTTAATTTGTTGAATTGTGTAAGTAGGCGAAAAGAATTTCAAAAAGGTCCTAATCACCCCCCTCCTATAGGTTTAGCCATAATTCTAGTTGCTTTTTAAGCTTCAGGGTAGGAACTATTGTCATATCCCCTACCAAACATTGCTCTCCAACTTGGAATGAACCGAAAGGAGAAAAATCTAGGATAGATGAATTCCCTCCCAACAAGCATGGTGGGTCCTATTTATCATACCCAAGGGGGTTGTGATCTAGGTTAGGTGACCTTAGGAGACCATATTGAGCTCAAATAAATATCTGAGGATCAAGCCTCATTTTGAGCAAATTGATGAACTTGAGGAATTTTGCCTCTTTGGAACAATAGGAAAATCTGAGGTTTTCAGCCTCATGTTTGTACTTATGGGCAAATCAAAGGATTCAAGCCTTATTAGTCCAAATTCAGTAGTTTAGCCTTGCTTAAATTTGTATATTTGCTTGCTAGCTATCATCCGGCTTAGATTAGCTAATCATCTTGAGTTATATGCTTCATTGAATGGTAATCTTTGTTTAGTTTTGGTCTTGGTCTTGATATACCAGGAGGGGAGGTTGGTTGATTGGGCTATAAGCCTTTTGTGCTTTCATTACAAATGTATTTCCTTGACCAATTTTGCATGATTAAGCTTGTCTAGATAGTTACATTTTCTTATTAATCATGTTCCTTCGCATGCTCCATGGTTTTATGAGTCATGCACCCTATACTCTCCTTGTTAGCATGTGCTTATAGTTATAACTGCGACATACTATCTACTCTTACCTTAGCCTTATTGATATATCATTACGGGGGAGAGAATTGTTTGTCAATTGCTAACAAAAAGGGGGAGAAAGATCAAGTCCCACTAAAACTAGTTTGCTATGTTTTGTGATGCAGGGATTGACAGGTTATGGGGGAGCAAACTGAAGAGGAGCAGCTTAGATTAGGCATGTCAAGAGTCCTGTATTTAATGCTTTATCAATGTAATATCTTGAACATGTATTTTGTTTTGGTAGGTTAGGTTTTATCACGTAATTGACAAAGGGGGAGATTGTTAGTGCACTGATTTGTGCATTGTATTGTCAATTGCGTGATCGTTGAGTCAGTCAAGTCTCGTGAGCCCTGATGAAGATTGAAGTCTCAAGACTTGAAGACCAAAGCAGCTTACCGCACTCAAGTTCAAGCCAAATCAAGCTCGAAAGGTAAGTTGCATATAGACAGTCTATAGGATCCCAAAACATCCAAGTCCATGGCATTTGAATCGCACTTTATGTTTGCCAATTGATCCACGGACTTAAGGTCAAGATGATCAGTCTTGGACCTCCATTATGTAGGTGCCAATCAGTTGAAAAAGATAGGAAAACAATCTCTTTGTGCACCGTTAAAATTGAGGGAGTTCACCCCATTTCAGGCAATGAAATTAAAGCCTGACGACCGGTCGGGCGACCGATCGGCTGAAACAAATATTTAAACAGTGTGTTCTTTTTAAAAGAGAAACTCATAAAGATCTGGCTAAAGACCGGTCTGAGGACCGGTCGCTGGTCTCTCAAGACCGGTCATACGACCGGTCGTAAATGGACAAAATGTGTCCAGCAACCTTTTGGAGAAAATGGTTTGAAAGGGAGACCGGTCGTGACCTTCCAAGACCGGTCGTTGACCTCCTACGACCGGTCGCAAATCGTCCAGAGACCTGGGGGAATCATTTCATAAGAGAGACCGGTCTCAAGACCGGTCGCACGACCGGTCGTTAAATCAGTCGGATGCTCAACTAAGATCGGTCTTTGGGCTTTTTAGACAGGTCGCACGTGACCGTTTTCTATCCGTTGGAGCCCGATTCTTGGAGCCTATAAAAGCATATTTCGAGGGCTTTGAGGGTAGAACTTACACACCCATTTAGAGCATTAAGAGAGGCTATTAAGACTATCATCTAATCTCTTTTGCTCATCATAGTCTTGAGTTCATCCTTCAAACCTAGCCATTAATGGCACTACATTGAGTATTCAAAGCTCGGTTTGAACAATGAACTCAAGCATGGCATTCATGGCTGTCCCCATCATTGAATCTTCATCTTGAAGTCATTTATAGCCATTGAATGATCCAATTGATGGTTCCTTCATTATCCATTGCATTGTAATAGGCATATGGAACATCAATACCTTTTCCCACCTACCCGACACTAGTCTAGGAACATCATATGCATTGGTAGCTGATCGTGGGAGCTTGGAGAGGAGCTAAGGCATTCGTGGAAGCTGAAGCTACTCATCAACGGCACTGAATCGGGGCTCAATTGTCTAGGTATGTCTAGTATTTGAGAGTCCATTTATTGAATCACTATTCCCTGGATTGGGAAACTCCGGCGGGAGTGTACGTGACCGTCCTTGGATTAGGATTGGTGAGAGTTTGAGATCCAAACTCGTCAAGTCCCTGGATTGGGCCAACGGCGGATGGTAAACGCGGTCCTAGATCAAAGGATGTCAAGGTTGATGGTTAACCTGATTTAAAACCACGACTATAGTGAAATTCGGTGGTCTCATAGGTTGAGATCGTGAACTGGGAGTGGAGTAGACTTATCGTCGAACCACTATACATCATGCGCAATGTGGTGAATGCATTTTGTCTATTATTGTTACTTATTGATCAATCTTATAAGTTCTTAATTGTATGCCCATCTTGTGTTTGACAAAATGCTCATATGCCGTATTTGAATGATTGACACAAGCATGCATATGAACTGTTTGACTAAATGCTTCTCTTAGAATAGTTGTCAAATTGAGTTGGATCTTGGGTGATCAATTGCTATCATTTACATGTGCTTAATTAGTATATTATAGTATAAATGCTATTGAGCTTTTGAATTTGCAAGAAAAATTAAAAAGTTCTATTCACCCCCCCTCTAGGACATAAGCATACCTTCATGCTTATCTCACTAGTGGTAAAACCGCAATTTCAATCACTACCATAGTAGTCCAAAGTAAAGCGTATACAATATTAATACTACTTGTTTAAATTTTTAATATGCATGTAATGTAATCACTTAATTAGATACATGTGAATATAACTAACTTGCCTAATATGTATTACAACCACACTGTTCATCCATTTTATTAAATTGTTTTAGGGCATGACTCCAAATATCAGCTTCATCCATCACTTTTATGGGTCACAGGAAGCTTTTAATGGCAGGCATTTAATCCTAACTGCTTCTATAGTGTGGTTAAATTTCAATTTTGATGTAGCTCATTTTTTTTTTTTATAGATATAACACTGTAACGCCCCAAAATTTAGACTCTTGTGGATGACACGATTGGCCAAATCTTTTAGTATTAACTCATATGTGTTAGGGTTACATTTCCACACATTCACCTGTAAACACATACATGTGTGGCATTCATAGCATAACGACGGAAAATTAATGTTCCTATTCCATAACTTTCTACTCTAGATTCTCAATCAAATGTATGAAAAGAAATCATGTCTAACTTAACGTTTCAGTTAATGTCTCTATGAGGGACTTATTACATAATAAAGGGAAATCAAATTTACTATAATAAGAAACTAAACAAAAACATCTTCACGCTACTGCGGCTTCATTGTCTGCCATTTACTGCCATGAGCCTTCATACTCCTCACCTTGTAAATCGAGCTCATCTACTGGATCGTTACCTGCAATGTCTGGAAAGTGTTTTAAAAACACCATCCTAAGAGGATGTGAGTTGCTCGGGATCAACTCAGTAAGGCTCACCCACCAAGAATAGCACAATAATATTTAAACACAAAGAGCATACCCAATTCAAAACACACATGAGAAATCTTGCTTAATGCAATGCATAATATGCATGCTCTTGCTAAGGGACCTTGACTAATGAGACGAGACTTAATCCAACTCTTCTCACTAGTCACTAGTCACCAGAGTCCACGATGAAGTGGGTAATTCCACAACTTCATGTCAACAAACCTAGCTAATGGAGGTGATAGCAACCCACCACACTACCATAAGCTAGCACCGTAGTGCCCGCAAGGCTGACCCACCAAGTCGGGTCCCGTGCATGCATGATTAGTTTCACATTTATTTAAGTAGTTTAACATCCAGTCAATTTAATGATGTTTAAGATCAACAGTCGCTCTTTACCCCATCCCACGGTTTATCATGACGTAGAATAGTTGTTTCCCTTCAACGGAGGCCAACCGTAAAAGTCCGTACACATCATAGTCAAGACAAGGCACATGGCACGGAAATATCGACAATTTCTCAAGGATTCATCTCAAACATCCACTCTTAGATTCGTTGGCAACTCACCAACAATACATTCATATGGCTTTGGCAAAACATTCCATCAAACACAATCATCATGGTTCAATCCTCTTTAACATACAATTATATTACTTATGGGGCAAAGGGCTTCCACTGATTAAACATCCGCATGAGTGAACCCGTATCACATAACACCCTATTCATCATATATACCATAAGCATATAAACATCATATCTTAAGTATAAACTTGACATATATCTCATGTAAGCATGTACATTATCATAATTTCACTTTCAAAACACGCATCACACATTATGATTCATATCAAATAAAAATTCAGCAAGAGTTTATTAAAGTATTCCATACATCAACTCATGTTCACATGGAAGAAATTCAATAATCATAATCATATGACAAAATAGCAAAAACCCCCTATACTAAGCAGAAGATGGTTAAATAAAATAATATTATTGTGGCTATGCTTTGAAGAAAATCCTTACCTCTAATATTGGTAGATTCGAGGTATTGTTAGAATCTTGAAAACCCTCTTAGGTTCAACCCTAACATGTTTAACATAGATTACACGGTTAGGGTATGATCTTTATAATTGATCGCCTAGGATTATATCTATATCTACGGTTAGAGAGTAGGGATAAATCTAAGAAATAGACGTCCTAGGAGGACTTACCACTTCTTGACAGCGGAATGGCTCAGAAACTCAGCTGATTCAACTCAGTTCGACTCGGTCTCTTCTTCTTTCTCTCTCCCTTCTTTTCTCCTTCTCCCTTTTTCTTCTATGCTTTCTTTTCTTCTCCTCCTTCTCTAGAAGGAACAGCAACAGCAACAGCAACAGCAACAGCAACAGCAGGAGAACGTGGGTTCTCCTCTCTCTGTCTCCTCCCATGATCTCTCTCTCTTTACTTTCGATTTTTCTCTCTCTTTACTGTCGATCACTCTCTCTCTCTCTCTCTCTCTCTCTCTCTCTCTCTCCCTCTCTCTCCCTCTTAGGGTCTTCTATAAAGTAGAGGACGTTTAAGGGAGCCATATATAGAGCCCCGAGGTCAGTGCATAGGCGGCGGGAAGGTGCAACGTAAAAATGGAATTCGGTTTCCTAATTCAAGAAGGAAAGTAGCGGGTCCTCTAATGACCTACGTCTCATGGAGATTGTCCAAGGGGAAGGTAAGGTCCATAAGAAGTCGTGGATTCAACCTCGGGCACCCACGCAAAGGAACAGCCCCGATCTAGATCCTTTTTTATGGTAATGACTTCGAATGGTGAGAGTGGAGTGGGCCATATGGATCGCGGGTAGTAGAAAAACTTGGGGGGAATGGATTTTGGTGGAGTACAAAATTGATGGACGGATTGGATCTAGTTGTGGGGTCCATCCTGGAGGACGGCGTGGGTCATCCAGATGGCAGCGGGCGAACGCTGTTACAGCGTCCGTCAAAGAAGGAAGAAAATCTTTTTTTTTTGTTTGCTTTTTTTTGCATACGGAACTCGTGCGTAACGCACGGGCTTGTTGGGTGGGGTCCACTATGATGGATTAGAGTTGTTCGCTCCATCCAATAGGTCGGTAAGATAAAAATAACCGTTGACATGAAATGTGGGACGATTTTGAGCTGAGATGGGCCGTTGTTTATTGGCTACTTTATGATCGGGACATTTGTACTATAATCTAAGGATCGAAATTTGACGTGTACGGTTATTTTGGGCCTGATAGAGTTCTCCTAAAGTTTCTGCCTAAACGGAACGTGAGAAATTAGTCTACTTAAAACATGGGGTTTATTTAGTGGCATTATCGTAATTAACATAAAACGGTGAGTTTCGCAAAATTCGATGATTTTACACTATTTCAGGGATTATTCCAAGCAACTTTTACAAAAAGATCTCTCTCTGATTCTCCATGGATGATTTATTATGAATTTATCAAGTTTGAATTTTTAATAAAAATTCAATAATCAAATAATTAAATAAATACCTAAATAAATTGATAAATAAATTAATTTATACTAAAAATACGGGGCGTTACACTCCACCCCACTTAAAAATGAACTTCGTCCTCGAAGTTTACCTAGAATGAGTCCGCGAATAGTTGGGGGTATTCCCTCTTCATCTCCTCTTCGCTTTCCCACGTCGCTTCTTCTTCTCCATGGAACGACCAGAGAACTTAACTAGAACGATGACTTTAGTGCGAAGGACATGCTTTTTCCAGTCTAGAATGCATACTGGTTCTTCGACATATGATGCGTCATCTCGAACCTCAATCTTCTCCCACTCAATCACATGGGAATCGTCTCGCTCATACTTTCTTAACATTGAGACGTGGAAGACATTGTGCATGTTCAACAATTGGGGTGGCAGGGCAAGACGATATGCTACTTCTCCAACACGCTACAAGATTGCAAATGGGCCGATAAAACGTGGTGCTAACTTACCTTTCTTCCCAAACCGTAACATTCCCTTCATCGGTGATACTTTCTAGAACATGAAATCACCTTCTTTAAACTTGAGCTCCCAACTTCTGGTATCTGCATAACTCTTTTGTCCACTCTGCGCTATCTGTAATCGCTTGCGAATAATTTCTATTTTCTCTTAAATGAGCTGCACAATCTCTGGCCCGATCAAACTATGCTCTCCAACTTCTGCCCAACAATGCGGCGCACGACACGGGCGACCATACAAAGCTTCAAAAGGTGCCATACCTATACTTACCGGGTAACTATTATTGTAAGCGAATTCAGCAAGGGGTAAGTAATCTTCCCACTTTCCTTTAAAATCAAGCATACAGGCTCTCAGCATATCTTCTAATATTTGATTAACTCATTCGGTCTGACCATCGGTCTGGGGTTGAAAAGCTGTACTATACTTGAGAGAGGTACCCATTGCCTGTTGTATCCTTGGCCACAACGAGGACGTATAACGTGAATCCCTATTCGAAATGATGGATACTGGCACACCATGCAACCATACTATTTCTTTCACATACAACTCTATCAATTCTGATACGGGGGCTGATACACGGGTCGGTGTTTGCTTCCCCAAGTGTAGGGTTGCGATGTAGTAATAATCTCGGTAAGACCGAGGTCGATCCACAGGGACTTATGTAGGAATCCACAAAACACTTCCAATAGTTCTACTGAAAAGCTAACAAATAGATTTGTAGACGATTGATGTAAATAGTAATTTTGAACTAAATTGAAGGTAATCAATTAATTAAAAGGCACTAGGGGTTTAAGGATCCACTTGTAGAATCCTTGATGCTCAATTCGCTGTGGTTTTAATCTTTCTCAACTAGAATTGAAATTAAGATCTATCTAGTCGGATGATAGAGCAGTTAAAACAATCAATCTGCCATATGTAAGATCCATGTATATAATTCACTCAATGCAAGCTAGGACGAGCATACTCAATTGCATAGGTCAGTCCCAATTCCAATAGGCTAAGATCACAATCATAACCCTCATTAAATCCCGTCACATGACAAAACTAGATCATGATTTGAACTTGATTCAAATCACATACACAGTCTCACTGTAATACCCTGAAAAAAAAATGGAGAATTTTTTTTTCTTTTCTTTTCTGACTTGTCATTTTGGATTAGTACCTACTCATCTATGATTTATAATGCTTCATTCTTTTAGAAAGATAAATGATTAACAACATTATACAATTCCCTAGTTGCATGATCATTGTCTTATAACTCATCTACCATCTCGTGAATATATAAATACTTTTGTTAACTTAAAACAAAAAGGTGGAGTTGAATGAGTGGTTGGTATACTTGACTCCTACCTATAGGTTGTAGGGTCGAGTCTTCCCTAATGCACAAATGTATTCTTTTTGCCCAAATCATTTAAATACTTACCATAAAAGACAAAATCCTAGATTTAGGGGGGAGAATCATAGATAGCACCCAAAAATAGCAAAATGAAGACATTCTCTCGTGTTAGAATGGAAAAAAAAGAGAAAATCTCTCCTAAATCAACTAGGACGGACGTGTGTATAAAGGAGTGGCCTAAGGAGACGTCTAGGGAGAAAGAGAAAGAGAAAGAGAGAGAGAGAGAGAGAGAGAGAGAGAGAGAGAGAGAGAGGTGGTGTGGTAACCTGGAGAGGTAAGTAGAATGTTATATATTTTTTATTATTCATCTCTCCTTTATTTTTTTCTATATAATAGTGGCCATTTGATAATCAAGTGGCGGGCCATCCCAACAGAAGGTCCACTTGGGACTCTTGCTACAAATCAAACTGTATATGTAATAGGGGGATGCCTGAGCTTGATCCTGTTTGTAGACCATCCTAAAAAGAAAACCATTATCAAAATAATTGATATCCTAGAAAAATCACAAATTTTAAAGTAATCTGGACCGTGCGATGATTCAGAAAAGACTGCTAAAAAAGAGACCGTTGGATGGCCAGATTTGGACCATCAAAATTGGCCTCAAAAGATGGCAAATCTGAACCGTTGATGATAGTTTTTCTTTTGATGGATGGTGAGCTAGGTTGGATCAGGGTCAGACCTCTAAGAACTGCCATAAAAACATCTGTTATGAACTTCTAGCAAATCTCTACAATCTGCTTCACCATGAAACTCATTGAACGTGTAAACTTTCCAAACTACTGGACTTGCTATATTGATCAGATCTGACCACTCAATCTGACCATTAGAAAGACTTCATTAGACCTTAATCAAATGCTTTGAAACCCTTAAAAAAAGATCCATCTCTGGACCTTAGATCGGCCACAAATCAAAAGGATCAATGGACGACCAAAATCACGTGCCATTTAGTGTTGCAATGGCCATGAGTTGGGCCAGATCTGACCACCTAAGCAGCCACGTTATGACTTATTTTTCAGACTTAAAAAGGTCCTTTTTAAACCTGGTTATAGAGTAAAGTTTTGATTAAACTCAAATCTGGACCATTGGATGATCTAGATGTAGTTTCATGTACATATGACTTGAGGTAGTACAGTTTTGGTTTTTTTCCAACTTTATAGATGTGTTGAGAAAACTGATGGGTTACACATGCTATAACCACTGTAATAAATGAAAATTAAGTTCGGGTCAAGTAGAGTTCACACACGTTACCATAATCTAGTTGACGTGTGGAGTCATCTATTGATCGGGCCGTACAAAGCTATTGTGGGCTGCTTTCTTTATATAAAAAGGCCTATTGAGCCCTCTTGGATAAGAGTTGGTCTTATGTGTGGCCCACTAGTACCTCAACCCATCCATTTTAAAAAAAATGATAATCACGGATTTGATCTTTTGAGAAAACTAGTTTATAATATGCTTGACTTAGGAGTCCATGGAACATAAAGCCGTTGGAAACCTAACTTGTTAACCTAGGACTTGAGGACATGAGTCGTGAAATTCCTTTATACTGAGTAGACCATTTCTTGCTATATAGACTCGTACACAACTTAATCTAGGTGGACCTAAGTCATAGACGGCTCATACAAAAATATGAGGTATAATTACAATAAAATACCTATAGAATCACACTCATGGACCGTCAATGTATTAGGACCCGACCTAGGTTAAGTTATAATGTAGGAACCTAAGTAATGATTTTTATATATATATATATAAAAGTTAATTATGAAAAATTTTGGGGTTTAGAATGAAAGGAAAAGAGAAGGTAGTGAAGAAAAAGAAGATAGCATCTACTAAGAGAAGGTCAGGAAGTTCTTGTTATACATTTTACAAATTGGACGATAATGGACGCCCTCTCTATTCTTGTGGAAACATTCTGGTAAGTGGTTCTACACCCAAGATGTTTGATTTTGTTATAATTGTTATATGATTTGCTAAACAATTTTTATAATGCATTTTGAAAAGTGAACTTCTGTAAGAATTATTGAAAAATGAGTAATATATCATTGAATGAGTGGTGAGGAACTATTTTACTGAGTAAATGATGAGGAAGAATTTTACCAAGTGTTGGGTGAGGTACAAGAGTTGATGAGTGAGGTGAGATATTATTTGAGTGCAAGTATTGAGAAATTTATTGCTTATGTTTGGGCATTGATGAGCGAAATTCTGTTTCTATACTTGAGAATGGTTAATATGAGTGTACACTTAAGCCAGATGAAGGCTTGTGGAGTGGATGAGCATTGAGAGGAAATATAATACAAGTTACGTAAATGATTTTAACCAATGTTTTATGCATTAACTTCGAATTTTACTTATCTTGCAAATATTTTTAACATGCTTTATCTATATCATCAAACTAGTATGTAAATTCTTGTGTATAGACCCATTTATACAAGCCTTGTGCTTATGGACTCTATTGATGAAAAAAAACCGTAGACTGAAGAACAAGTAAAGATTTTACGAGCTTGGCCCGAGGAGGAAGACGAAGTGAATGCTATGCCAATAGAAAATTAATTGAGAATAAAGCCCTATCGATGGCTTCTTTTTTTATTTTTGTTATGTTGGATTGAATGACATTTGGTATTATGAATAAATTGGCACAGTTATGAATTATCTTAAATAAATTTTGTTGGCGATGGTTATATGGATGTGTAGTGTTATTGTGTATTCTTTTAGTAGATTAATTCGAGTTACGATTCAACGTTCGGACTATGGTTAGTATTAACCCTAGTTACGAATTTAGGGTCGTGACAGATTGGTATCAGAGCTCTAGGTTTCAGATAAACTTGAGGACCTAGGGTAAACCTAAACTATTAGGAGCACCTAATGTCTAAAATTTTTCCCTAGTAGTTATAGGAAATTTCTCATATACGAATTAATAAAACACCTTCATCTTCTCGTAGAATGGCTGGAAAGAGAGCAAGGAAGAATGTCGCCGGTACAACCGGAGCAAAGAATACTCGGAACACCATCGAGGAACAACCGAGGAGCACGGAGAACCCAACAGTAGGTGAAAACGGTGCACCCGAAGGCACTAATCAAACTGAAACTGTGGGTGAAAACCCGTCAATAGGAGACGTTGTACGTGCCTTAGGGATGATGACAAACTTAGTGAACCAACAATTCATGCAAAATCAGAGGGCAACTCAGCAAACCCCAAGGACACCTCAAGAACCTCAAGAAATAGCACCTGTAGAACCTGACAGGGCTGGGAGCCTCATGAAAGAATTTAAGAGATTGTGTCCACCAATATTCAAGGGTAGATCAGACCCAGTAGAGGCAATCGAATGGAAGATGGAAATTGAGAAGATATTTGAAGTAATGGAATGCAGTGATGAGCAGAAGGTTACCCTGGCCATTTTTGTACTTCAAGGAGAAGCTTATTATTGGTGGAAGTCAGTAGCCAGGGCGGTGGCACCTGGAACGGTGTGGACATGGGATAGATTTTTTGAAGTCTTCGATGAGCAGTATTTTCCTGAAAATGTTAAGGAAGAGAAAGAACTAGAGTTCATGACGTTGACTCAAGGAGAGATGACGGTTAGTCAATACGAGTCAAAATTTACGGAGTTGTCTCGTTTTGCCACATTTCTGGTGGAAGACGAGAGGCGGAAAGTAAGGAAATTTGAACGTGGGCTGAAGACTGCAATTCGAAACAAGATTGTGGGAATGAGGTTGGAATCTTATGCTGAAATTGTGCAAAGAGCTCAGATCATCGAAAGGGATAACCAGGAAGTTTGGAAGAGCAAAGACCCTAGGGTAGACCAGAAAGGTAAAGGGAGGTTTCCATATATAGCAGCGCCAGCCCAAGCCAGTTTTCAGAGGGGTCAATCGTCAGTCAGACCCGAAGCTCAGGGGCAGATGTCACGACCATTCCAAGGTCGATGTTTCAATTGTAATAGGGAAGGTCATATCATGTTAAACTGTCGTGCACCGATACAGCCACACCTTCAGCAACAACCACAAAACCTACGACCCCAACAGCAGTCACGGCCTAGTGGTTTTCAGCACCAGCCAAGGCCGACAAATTTTCAACAAAGGAGTGGAGATAATCAGCAAAGGCAAGGAAACTACCAGCAGAGGCCAGGAAATTATCAGCCACGGTTCGGGAACTTTCAGAGACCAGGAGGTCAGCATCAACAACGACCTGGTGGGTATCAAAATCAAAATCGTCCAGGAGGACAACAACAACAGCAGCCTCAGCAGGATAGGCTAGCATCTCAGAATCAACATGCCAGGAATGGGGGACCAACACCACAACAGCAGACCACTCAGGGCCGTGTCTTCGCCATAGCTCCAAGTACAGAGAATACGCCGAATGAAGTCGTGGAAGGTACCATTATCATTTACTCATCTCCTGTTAGAGTACTTTTTGATACGGGGGCTTCGCATTCTTTTATATCAAGAAGTTGTGTTCGCATGTTAGGATTAACTCCCGTGAACTTAGAAGATGAAATTATCGTAGCTACACCATTAGAGAAATCTTCCGCCTTGACACTAGTGTGCAAGGATTGCCCTATTAGGATTGAGGAAGTAGAACTCCCAGGAGATCTGATTATTATGGACATGAAGGATTTTGAAATCATCGTAGGAATGGATTGGCTAGCAACTTACCGTGCGAAGGTCGATTGTTACAAAAAGATGGTGATATTTCATATGTGAGGGCAACCTCATTTGAAATTCAAGGGTTTGAGAAGGAATGGACCTTTGGAAGACATGTTGGCATCGGTGATAGAGGATCGGTCTTCATTGGACGTTGAGCAAATTCGTGTGGTGTGTGAATTCCAGGATGTTTTTCAGGAGATACCGGGACTACCACCTAAACGTATGGTAGATTTCGGGATCGACTTGATACCTGGGATGACGCCTGTATCGATGGCTCCGTACCGGATGGCACCTGTAGAATTGAAAGAATTGAAAGATCAAATTGAGGAATTACTAAATCAAGGCTTTATCAGGCCAAGCACATCGCCGTGGGGAGCCCCAGTATTATTCGTAAAGAAGAAAGACGGATCGATGAGGTTGTGTTTTGATTATCGACAATTGAACAAAGTGACAATTAAGAACAAATACCCATTGCCCAGAATTGATGATTTGTTCGATCAATTGAAAGAAGCCAAGCATTCCTCTAAGATAGACCTGAGGTCAGGTTATCACCAATTGCGAATTAAAGATGAAGACATTCCTAAGACTGCTTTTCGTACCAGATATGGCCATTATGAATTTCTGGTGATGCCTTTCGGTCTAACTAATGCACCTGCAGTATTTATGGACCTAATGAACCGTGTGTTCAAAACATTTTTAGACCAGTTTGTGGTTGTATTTATCGATGATATTCTCATTTATTCCAAAACGGAGGAAGAACACGAGCAACATCTCCGCACTATCTTGCAGACATTAAGAGAACACAAATTGTATGCAAAGGCATCGAAATGCGAATTCTGGCAAAAGGAAGTGAATTTTCTAGGGCATGTTATATCAGGAAAGGGTGTTGCAGTAGATCCATCCAAAGTTGAAGCAATATGGAATTGGAAGAGGCCGTCTAGTGTATCTGAAATCCGTAGTTTCTTGGGGCTTGCTGGATATTATAGGAGGTTTATAGAAAATTTCTCTCGTATTGCTGCTCCATTGACAAATCTTACCAGGAAGGATGTGAAATTCAATTGGAATGAGAAGTGTGAAGAAGCTTTAGAAATATTATAGGAGAAATTGACGACAGCACCCGTTTTGGCCATACCATTGGGAAATGAAGGTTTTGTGATTTACAGTGATGCGTCTCATCGAGGGTTAGGCTGTGTGCTTATGCAACAGGGGAAGGTCATAGCTTATGCATCCAGGCAATTAAAGGTGCATGAGAAAAACTACCCTACTCATGATCTCGAACTCGCAGCCATTGTTTTTGCATTAAAGATCTGGAGGCATTATTTGTATGGGGAGAAATTTGAGCTTTTTTCTGATCATAAGAGCTTAAAATATCTCTTTTCCCAGAAGGAATTGAATATGAGACAAAGGAGATGGATGGAGTTTTTAAAGGACTACGATTTCGAATTGTAATACCATCCAGGGAAAGCAAATGTGGTAGCAAATGCCCTAAGCAGAATGCCGCAAGGAGTTGCAGCACAAATGAGAACACAATTTTGGAAAATGTTGAATACACTGAAAGACTTTAATATTCGAGAGAAATCGCAGAAAAGGCAAGGATGCTTAGCAAGCATAGTTTTACAGCCGACGTTGGTAAGTAGGGTGATAGAAGAACAGAAGAAGGATCTTTGGATCCAAGAGTTAGTAGAGAAAGCCCTGAAGGAAGAAGTGGTCGAATGGAAGATAGGTTCAGGTGAAGAATTAAGATTCCAGGGGCGACTTTGTGTTCCGAATAATATGGATTTGAAAAATGAGATCATGGACGAAGCTCATCGTACCAAATATACAGTACATCCTGGAGGAAACAAAATGTATCAAGATATGCGAAGACAGTATTGGTGGCCGAACATGAAGAAAGAGATTGCAGAATATGTGTCGCGATGTCTCACGTGCCAGCAGGTTAAGGCAGAACATCAAAGACCGGCAGGGAAATTACAGTCGCTAGAGATTCCGAAGTGGAAATGGGAATACATTACGACGGATTTTATCATGGGTTTACCTCGGACCATTAAGGGTCATGATGCGATTTGGGTAATTGTGGACCGATTAACTAAATCCGCACATTTCTATGCTATTCGAGCCATGACTTCATTGGATGATTTGGCTAGATTATTTGTCGACGAAGTAGTAAGGTTACATGGAGTGCCTGTATCCATAGTATCAGATCGAGATTTGAGATTTACTTCACAGTTTTGGCGGAGTTTCCAGAAGGCTATGGGAGTTGTTTTGGATTATAGCACCGCGTTTCATCCTCAGACAGATGGGCAGACAAAGAGAGTGAATCAGGTCCTAGAAGACATGCTTCGTGCTTGCATTATGGATTTTAAAGGAAGTTGGGATCGATATTTATCACTTATCGAATTCGCCTATAATAATAGATATCAAGCGAGTATTGGAATGGCTCCTTACGAAGCACTTTATGGGAGGCCATGTAGATCGCCAAGTTGCTGGACGGAGGTAGGAGAAGGAACCCTTTTGGGACCTGATCTAGTTCGTATCACATCAGAGAAAGTAGCCATCATTAGAGAACGATTACGTACAGCTCAAAGTAGACAGAAGAGCTATGCCGATAACCGCAGAAGGGAGAGAGAATTCAAGGAAGGCGATCATGTATTTCTGAAAGTTTCACTAATGAAAGGAGTAATGAGATTTGGAAAAAGAGGCAAAGTAGCACCACGATTTATTGGGCCTTTCGAAGTCTTGGAAAGAATAGGACCTGTTGCATACAAATTGGCCTTGCCGCCTCAATTAGCATCCATGCATGGTGTGTTTCATGTGTCCATGCTGAGAATATACAAACGGGATGAGTCACATGTGATCGACTAGCAAGGAGTGGAATTACAAGAATATACCTCATACATCGAGAAACCTATATGTATTTTGGACAAGAAAGAGCAGATCCTCAGAACTAAAATCATACTGCTAGTAAAAGTTCAATGGGGACATCATGGAGAGGAAGAAGCATCATGGGAACGCGAGGACAAGATAAGAGAAAAGTATCCGCATCTGTTCGACAAATAGGTAAGTGAAATTTCGAGGACGAAATTTTTCTAAGGAGGGTAGAATGTAATACCCTGAAAAAAAAATGGAGAATTTTTTTTTCTTTTCTTTTCTGACTTGTCATTTGGATTAGTACCTACTCATCTTTATAATGCTTCATTCTTTTAGAAAGATAAATGATTAACAACATTATACAATTCCCTAGTTGCATGATCATTGTCTTATAACTCATCTACCATCTCGTGAATATATAAATACTTTTGTTAACTTAAAACAAAAAGGTGGAGTTGAATGAGTGGTTGGTATACTTGACTCCTACCTATAGATTGTAAGGTCGAGTCTTCCCTAATGCACAAATGTATTCTTTTTGCCCAAATCATTCAAATACTTACCATAAAAGACAAAATCCTAGATTTAGGGGGGAGAATCATAGATAGCACCCAAAAATAGCAAAATGAAGACATTCTCTCTCTCCTAAATCAACTAGGACGGACATGTGTATAAAGGAGTGGCCTAAGGAGACGTCTAGGGAGAAAGAGAAAGAGAAAGAGAGAGAGAGAGAGAGAGAGAGAGAGAGAGAGAGAGAGGTGGTGTGGTAACGTGGAGAGGTAAGTAGAATGTTATATATTTTTTATTATTCATCTCTCCTTTATTTTTTTCTATATAATAGTGGCCATTTGATAATCAAGTGGCGGGCCATCCCAACAGAAGGTCCACTTGGGACTCTTGCTACAAATCAAACTGTATATGTAATGGGGGGATGCCTGAGCTTGATCCTGTTCGTAGACCATCCTAAAAAGAAAACCATTATCAAAATAATTGATATCCTAGAAAAATCACAAATTTTAAAGTAATCTGGACCGTGCGATGATTCAGAAAAGACTGCTAAAAAAGAGACCGTTGGATGGCCAGATTTGGACTGTCCAAACGGGCCTCAAAAGATGGCAAATCTGAACCGTTGATGATAGTTTTTCTTTTGATGGATGGTGAGCTAGGTTGGATCAAGGTCAGACCTCTAAGAACTGCCATAAAAACATCTGTTATGAACTTCTAGCAAATCTCTACAATCTGCTTCACCATGAAACTCATTGAACGTGTAAACTTTCCAAACTACTGGACTTGCTATATTGATCAGATTTGACCACTCAATTTGACCATTAGAAGGACTTCATTAGACCTTAATCAAATGCTTTGAAACCCTTAAAAAAAGATCCATCTCTGGACCTTAGATCGGCCACAAATCAAAAGGATCAATGGACGACCAAAATCATGTGCCATTTAGTGTTGCAATGGCCATGAGTTGGGCCAGATCTGACCACCTAAGCAGCCACGTTATGACTTATTTTTCAGACTTAAAAAGGTCCTTTTTAAACCTGGTTATAGAGTAAAGTTTTGATTTAACTCAAATCTGGACCATTGGATGATCTAGATGTAGTTTCATGTACATATGACTTGAGGTAGTACAGTTTTGGTTTTTTTCCAACTTTATAGATGTGTTGAGAAAACTGATGGGTTACACATGCTATAACCACTGTAATAAATGAAAATTAAGTTCGGGTCAAGTAGATTTCACACACATTACCATAATCTAGTTGACGTGTGGAGTCATCTATTGATCGGGCCGTACAAAGCTATTGTGGACTGCTTTCTTTATATAAAAAGGCCTATTGAGCCCTCTTGGATAAGAGTTGGCCTTATGTGTGGCCCACTAGTACCTCATCCCATCCATTTAAAAAAAAAATGATAATCACGGATTTGATCTTTTGAGAAAACTAGTTTATAATATGCTTGACTTAGGAGTCCATGGAACATAAAGCCGTTGGAAACCTAACTTGTTAACCTAGGACTTGAGGACATGAGTCGTGAAATTCCTTTATACTGAGTAGACCATTTCTTGCTATATAGACTCGTACACAACTTAATCTAGGTGGACCTAAGTCATGGACGGCTCATACAAAAATATGAGGTATAATTACAATAAAATACCTATAGAATCACACTCATGGACCGTCAATGTATTAAGACCCGACCTAGGTTAAGTTCTAATGTAGGAACCTAAGTAATGATTATATATATATATATATATATATATATATATATATATATATATATATATATATAAAGTTAATTATGAAAAATTTTGGGGTTTAGAATGAAAGGAAAAGAGAAGGTAGTGAAGAAAAAGAAGATAGCATCTACTAAGAGAAGGTCAGGAAGTTCTTGTTATACATTTTACAAATTGGACGATAATGGACGCCCTCTCTATTCTTGTGGAAGCATTCTGGTAAGTGGTTCTACACCCAAGATGTTTGATTTTGTTATAATTGTTATATGATTTGCTAAACAATTTTTATAATGCATTTTGAAAAGTGAACTTCTGTAAGAATTATTGAAAAATGAGTAATATATCACTGAATGAGTGGTGAGGAACTATTTTACTGAGTAAATGGTGAGGAAGAATTTTACCAAGTGTTGGGTGAGGTACAAGAGTTGATGAGTGAGGTGAGATATTATTTGAGTGCAAGTATTGAGAAATTTATTGCTTATGTTTGGGCATTGATGAGCGAAATTCTGTTTCTATACTTGAGAATGGTTAATATGACTGTACACTTAAGCCAGATGAAGGCTTGTGGAGTGGATGAGCATTGAGAGGAAATATAATACAAGTTACGTAAATGATTTTAACCAATGTTTTTTCGAATTTTACTTATCTTGCAAATATTTTTAACATGCTTTATCTATATCATCAAACTAGTATGTAAATTCTTGTGTATAGAACCATTTATACAAGCCTTGTGCTTATGGACTCTATTGATGAAAAAAAACCGCAGACTGAAGAACAGGTAAAGATTTTACGAGCTTGGCCCGAGGAGGAAGACGAAGTGAATGCTATGCCAATAGAAAATTAATTGAGAATAAAGCCCTATCGATGGCTTCTTTTTTTATTTTTGTTATGATGGATTGAATGACATTTGGTATTATGAATAAATTAGCACAGTTATGAATTATCTTAAATAAATTTTGTTGGCGATGGTTATATGGATGTGTAGTGTTATTGTGTATTCCTTTAGTAGATTAATTCGAGTTACGATTCAACGTTCGGACTATGGTTAGTATTAACCCTAGTTACGAATTTAAGGTCGTGACACTCACATACTTCAGAATTCCAGAAAAGTAGACTTTTGGTAAGAAGTTCCCACATGAAGATCATAAATCTAGAGCGTATTCCAATTCCTCATATCATACAGGTCTAGACTAGTTCACAACAATTAAGAACTCAAGTAATTCTTCCAAACATCCATGAGTCATCATAAGACTAAGAAAAACTACTTAGTACTTGAATTAAACTTCAAACCGTTGTTCTTCAATCAAAATCCAACTTAAAACCAAATCAAACGAATTGAAACATCTTAGATTCACTGCAAGCTTTACCTCTTAGCCCTAGTTAAGAGGTTTAGCTGTTCGTGATCCAAGGAAACATGAAAACAACTAAAAAACACATAAAACTAGAAAGCAAACTAGGAGGAGTTGTGGAACTCCGAAATCAACCTCCACCGTCTCCCACCGTGCTCAATCTATTCTAGCATGCCCTAGGAATGATCCCTAGGTGTCCTTTTTTAGTGGGGAAGCTCCGCTGCGTCGGAATCTTCCAGAATTTGAGTAAAGTTACGTAGTGCGCAGAGAAATTCGGAGCAGAATAGGAAACTTTACTGTCTTACGCAGAGCCGACCGGTCTGGACCGGCCGGACTGCCTATCCCATCAGTCCAGCGTGCATAGGGGACCTTCAGACTTGTTGGCCGACCAGTCACGACTGGTCGGACCATATAGATTAATTGTCCAGAGAGTTCAGTTGGGTCACTGACCTGTTGGCCGACCGATGAAGACCGGTCGGACCAACTGGTCCTTTGTCCTGCATGCTTCACAGGGGCCGGCAGGTCGGACCGGTCGCCCCTTGATTATTTTCTTCCTTTTCTTCTTTTCTTTCTTCTCTTTTCTTCTTTCTTCTTTGGTCCACCTTGGGCCTTCATTCAAAGGGTCCTAATGTATCCTTTTTGGTCTCCAATTGGGTGCAGTCCCTCTCATTCCTACAATCATAACATCATGCATTAGATTTGTCTTTAAATCATGAAAACCTTGCATAATGAGTGATCAATTGAGGTTAGAATATGCACAATTAAGAGCTCAACACACCCCCCAACCAGCATTTTGCTAGTCCCGAGCAAAACATGCGTGAAACAAGGAAACCCAACTCTCCTTTAGAAACCATTCTTCTATACATCCCAAGTCACACAAGTGTAAGATTCAGAAAAATTAGGTGACAGAGGTTGAAACCGTAAACTCTCAAAACATAATAAGTGTCCATATGAAATTCCCACTGATTGTTTGATACATAGAAGAACTTGAACAAACTCAACCTAGTGTGCATCGTGAAAGTTCATCTCATGATTTTCCAAGATTATCTTCTTCCTAGATCAACTAGACTATAGATCTCAAGGTAAATAGAGCAACAACAAGCCAATGACGGGAATTTGCCTTACTGTCCTTCCGATGGCTTTCACACTACGTCCCATTTCCGACTTTGGTTACGGGTAGACCATCCCCCGATTGGTAATAGGTAGCCCTAATCGGATTTTTCCACCATTTTTCCATCATCCTTTTTCTTTTAATTTAGATAGGATTTTTAGAAATCTATATCTTTCGTTATTTTCCCATGGACAAGGATGGACAAAGAACCCCGGCTTGGTTTCTCAACAACTTAAATCAAAGTCTAGCTAATCCACAAATCACATAATCGTTTCAACCTATGAAAATCGTGTAATGTGAACTAGGTGTAAGAGTGTTCAAGTTTTCTATCAATCACATAATTAGGGGAATTCACATATAAAACCATTATGCTAAGAGAAGTTCAAGACTTACAACATCATACACTTCGTTTCTCCTCCTCTTTTGCTAGTATCATCTCGAATGCATAACAGTAAGGTTTTCTAAAAGGGTTTTGAAATTTTTGAAAATTGAACAAGTTCTTACATAATTGCTCAAAATGTTACAAAACGCTGAATTCATCCTAGTGATCCCACACCCCCCAACCAAATCTTGCATTGTCCTCATTGTAAAAGATATGCAATGAGCAAAACATGAGAGCAAATATAAAATAAAGGGGATGAGGGATGAAAGTACCTGAGAGAACGAAAACTGGAATTCTACCTCCTGCTATCAAACCTATGAAAAAGCGAAATAAAAGCAACAGAATCCTAATCCTAACTACTCTATACATCCATCAGACTAGGAGATCAATTCCAACAACCCGTCCAAAAGCATAAAGTCAAGCAGAATCATTAGATGGATCAAAAGGTTTTGCAATAACGTCATCCAATATCCTGCGTTACAATATACATGTGTGTGAGTGATCCAGATAAGCCACTGAAAATTCCAAAAAAGAATTTCAGCGGTTTCCTTAATGTTTTCACCACATGTATAAGAGGAGACAGCATCGTATTTGTCAGAAAAAATATGTCTCCATTCATATTTTCCTAGGTATTGATTTTACAAGTATGGATCATCCTAGGGTTGGTAGAGGTCGGTATGCATGATCCATAGAGGTGTGGAAATATGAATTGATTTCTTAGCACAATAAAGTGTTGTTTCCACATCCTTCTCTTGGCTAACGTTATATGCCGATACCGACTCTAAAAGTGCGACTATATCCCCTATCACATCAACATTCTTATCAAGAGAGTAGGTCACATCTTCTTCTAAGTGATTGGAGTAAAGAGTCGAGAGGGGCACATCTTCCACAATAGAATTGATCATGTTTATTTCGTGAACCTCTTCATCTTCATCCTCTTGTTGGTTGTCAATATTGAAAGCATTTAACTCAATCGTCATATTGCCAAAAGACATTTGTATGACCCCACTCCTACAATTGATGATAACGTTTGATGTAGTTAGGAATGGGCGGCCAAGTATGACAGGAATTTGAGGGCCAATATTAACCATGGGTTGTGTGTCCAAGATAATGAAGTCCACCGGGTAGTAGACCTTGTCAACTTGGACAAGAACATCCTCAATCACCCCTTTCAAAATACGAATCGATCGGTCAGCAAGTTGTAATGTGGTTTTGGTGGGTTTTAATTCACCTAAACCCAATTGTTCATAGACCGAAAATGGTATTAAGTTCACACTTGCTCCTAGATCAAGTAAAGCATGCTTCACCCAGTAGTCTCCAATTATGCATGATATTGTCGGACTACCAGGATCTTTGTATTTCTTGGGCATCCCGTGATTGATAATGGCGCTTATATTTTCTGTAAAAAATGCCTTCTTTTGCACATGTATTTTTCTTTTTATCGTACAAAGATTCTTCAAAAACTTAGCATATGACAGTGTTTGTTTAATGGCATCCAACAATGGAATGTTGATCTTTACTTGCTTAAAAACCTCCAAAAATTCCAGGTTTTTGTCTAAAGGTTTGGGTGAAATCAACCTTTGGGGAAACGGGGCAACCGGCTTGTATTGCCTTTCCGGTTCTTTCTCTTGTGGAGTGTTGTTCGGGCTATCATCCTCTTTGGAAATTTTCGGATCATTAGGCTTTGGGGCCTTCATCGGATTAGATTTATCAATTATTTTTCCACTTCGCTAAGTGGTGATAGCTTGAACATGCTCCATATGTTGGGAGGATTAGCTTGCGTCTTGTATCTCAAATTGGGTCCTTGGATTAGGAAGAGGTTGGGCAGGGACTGTGCCTTTCTCCCTAACACTGAGGTGAGATTCAACCCTAGCCATTGAGGTTTTCAAGTCATTGATGGCTTGAGTTGTATTTTGATTAAATTTCAATTGCTCTTGCATGAACCCATCTATTTTCAGAGAATTAGTCTTATTATACTCAGCTTGAACCGATACAAATGCACCCAACATCTCCTCTAGCGTAGCTTTAGGTGTAATGACTAGGGATGGACCTAGTAAAGGTTGAGCTTCAGGAGTATTGCTTGCATTCGCAGTGGGTCCATTCCTCCAACTAAAGTTGGGATGGTTCTTCCAACTAGAATCATAGGTGTTTGAGTTTGGAGCACTAAATGGTCGTTGATAACTGTTTATGACATTTGATTGTTCTTGTATGATGTCTTGGAATGCTGAAATTGTGGGACAATCTTGTGTTGCATGTTGATTTCCGGCAAAAATCCCACAAACAGTTTCAACGTCTTTTGAGTTAATCGTCTCTCCTTTCTTTAATTCCATGGCCTCGACTTTTCTTGTGCGGCTAGCCACACGTGCACTTATGCTATCCTCTTCTAATAGGACATAAATTCCTCCTTTTTCCTTTTGTTGGCTAGTCTTGGAATTTGTTGGTTTAGATGTATCCCAAGACTGTGCATTCTCAGCCAATTCCTCCAAATAGTCTCATGTTTCATCGGCTTCCTTATTCATGAACTCCCCATTACACATCATCTCTACGAATTGGCACATGGGTGAAGTCAGCCCTTCATAGAAAAAGCTTATAACCCGCCAAATTTCATAGCCATGATGTGGGCATGCATTTAATAAGTCCTTAAACCTCTCCCAACATTGGAAGAAGGTCTCATCCTCCTTTTAGGCAAAATTCATGATAAGGCGCCTCAACATGTTTGTTTTGTGGGTAGGGAAGAACTTTTTAATGAACTCCCTATGCATATCAGCCCATGTACCAATTGATCTTGGCCTTAATGCATGAAGCCAACCTTTAGCTTTATCTTTAAGAGTAAAAGGAAATAATTTAAGCCTCACCACATCATCGGTTACGTTTGCAAAGTGCATGGTGGTTGTTACCTCATCAAATTCTTTAAGGTGTTGATATGCACTTTCACCGTCTAATCTATGGAAACTCGAGAGGAGTTGGATTACTCCCGGTTTCAAATCTTCATTCCCTACATTTTGTGGAAAAACTATGCATGAGGGAGTGCTCACTCTTGCTGGTTGCAAGTAATCACGTAATGTTCTTGGTCGGGGAACATTCTCAACCACATTCTCTCTCGTTTCGGTTTGGTTTTGGCCCAGATTTTGATTGGCCATAGGATTGGGTTGATTTACAGCCATACTTTCAGACAAAATTGGAGAATTTTGGTGTCTCCTAGCACGTGGTTTTTTGTCAATTCGTTTTACTATTCCCCCTTCACTAATGAGTCGGTTATTAGAATCCCGAGCCCAATGTGGAATGCAAATCCTAAAAAAATGAAACAAAAAGAATTCTTCCTTCCTTCCGTTACTTCTCTCTAAGACCGAAGCACAAGGTGTCTTGCAATGGCTGAGCCAGAAGCAAGGATAGAGACTGATTTCTCCTGGTCAATAGGGATTCAAAGAACTCCCCACCCCCTCTCTGAATCTTTTGAGAAAAGTGCAGAAAAAGAAGAAAGAGGAGTAGGGGTGAGAAGAGAAATCTCTGATCACAAGGTGATCCAAGACGGAGTGCCGACCAATAGGAATCAAGGCGGCACAAGGCCTACCTATTAGAGATCCAAAAAGGAGTCTCCACCCACTTTACAAGAGATGAATATGGTAGGAATAAATAGGAGAAGAAGAAGAGTAAGGTTAGAAAGATAGAACCTGATTTAAGATGCCTACTTGTTCTTCAACTTGCTAGAAATGCCTGCAAAAGAAAAAATCAAAATAAAAGAAACTAAGTTAGTACTAGAATCCTAAAAATCCTGCATAGATACTATTTTCAGAAATTTTGTAAAAAACCATCAAAGTCCACGGCAACGGCACTAAAAACTTGTTCGCTTCCCCAAGTGTAGGGTTGGATGTAGTAATAATCTTGGTAAGACCGAGGTCGATCCACAGGGACTTATGTAGGAATCCATAAAACACTTCCAATAGTTCTACTGAAAAGCTAACAAATATATTTGTAGACGATTAATGTAAATAGTAATTTTGAACTAAACTGAAGGTAATCAATTAATTAAAAGGCACTAGGGATTCAAGGATCCACTTGTAACAATCCTTGATGCTCAATTCGTTGTGGTTTTACACTTTCTCAACTAGAATCGAAATTAAGATCTATCTAGTCTAATGATAGAGCAGTTAAAACAATCAATCTGCCATATGTAAGATCCATGTATATGATTCACTCAATGCAAGCTAGGACGAGCATACTCAATTGCATAGGTCAGTCCCAATTCCAATAAGCTAAGATCACAATCATAACCATCATTAAATCCTGTCACAAGACAAAACTAGATCATGGTTTGAACTTGATTCAAATCACATACACAGTCTCACATACTTCAGAATTTCCAGAAAAGTAGACTTTTGGTAAGAAGTTCCCACATGAAGATCATAAATCTAGAGCGTATTCCAATTCCTCATATCATACAGGTTTAGACTAGTTCACAACAATTAAGAACTCAAGCAATTCTTCCAAACATCCATGAATCATCATAAGACTAAGAAAAACTACTTAGTACTTGAATTAAACTTCAAACCATTGTTCTTCAATCAAAATCCAACTTAAAACCAAATTAAATGAATTGAAACATCTTAGATTCACTACAAGCTTCAACTCTTAGCCCTAGCTAAGAGGTTTAGCTGTTCATGATTCAACGAAACATGAAAATAACTAAAAAACATATAAAACTAGAAAGCAAACTAGGAGGAGTTGTGGAACTTCGAAATCAACTTCCGCCGTCTCCCACCGTGCTCAATCTATTCTAGGATGCCCTAGGAATGATCCCTTGGTGTCCTTTTATAGTGGGGAAGCTCCGCTGTGTCGGAATCTTCCAGAATTTGGGTAAAGTTACGTAGTGCGCAGAGAAATCCGGAGTAGAATAGGAAACTTTGCTAGTCTTACGCAAAGCCGACCGGCCTGGACTGGTCGGACTGGGCTGGCCGACTGGTCACGACCGGTCGGACTGCCTATCCCATCAGTCCAGCGTGCACAGGGGACCTTCAGACCTATTGGCTGACCGGTCACGACCGGTTGGACCATATAGATTAACTGTCCAGAGAGTTCAGCTGGGTCAACGACTTGTTGGCCAACTGGTCAAGACCGGTCGGACCAACTGGTCCTTTGTCCTGCATGCTTCAGATGGGGCCTTTTCTTCTTTTCTTTGTTCTCTTTTCTTCTTTCTTCTTTGGTCCACCTTGGGCCTTCATTCAAAGGGTCCTAATGTATCCTTTTTGGTCTCCAATTGGGTGAAGTCCCTCTCATTCCTACAATCATAACATCATGCATTAAATTAGTCTTTAAATCATGAAAACCTTGCATAATGAGTGATGAATTGAGGTTAGAATATGCACAATTAAGAACTCAACAGTCGGGACAAAGTGCACTGACTTAGTGAGGCAGTCCACAATAACCCATATAGCGTCATGCTTCTTAATCGACCTAGGGAGTCCTGTAATGAAGTGCATTGAGATATGCTCCCATTTCCAGGTAGGAATTTCTGGTTGGTTTAATAATCTGCCTGGCTTCTTGTGCTTGTTGAGCTCTTAATTGTGCATATTCTAACCTCAATTCATCACTCATTATGCAAGGTTTTCATGATTTAAAGACTAATCTAATACATGATTTTATGATTGTAGGAATGAGAGGGACTCCGCCCAATTGAACACTAAAAGGATCCATTTATAACAATTGGATGAAGGTTGAAGGAGGACCAAAGAAAGAAGAAATCAAGTAGAAGAAAAAGAGGAGGAAAGAAAGGAAGAAAAGATGAAATGAAGAAGGTCCGATCGGTCAAGACCGGTTGGCCAAGGAAGCCAGTCATACTTGGCCACCCTTTTCTAGCTACTTCCAATGCGATTATCAATTGTAGAAACGGGCTTGTACAACCACGGGAAGTTGATGAGGAGATCCACGAGATAAACTTGATTGAATCATTCGTGGAGGAGACATTCACCTCAACATTATATTCCGACCCTTTGGAGGTATGTGTGGCCCACTCTCATGAGATAAATGATGACACAATACGAGAGATGGATGCCATGTTAGATGTGATGCCGATACTTGATAACAAAAGATGGAGGGCCCTATTTGAGCCTTTACCCTTAAACGAGAACAAGCCTCTCCCATCCAATATCAAGGCACCAACACTCGACCTAAAACCATTACCTAGTGAGTTGAAATATGTCTATTTAGGTCGAGATGAGATATATCCGGTGGTGATTTCTTCCCACTTGGATGAGGAACAAGAGAGTAGGCTAATAGCCACTCTAATAGAGCATAAGAGTGCCATTGGATGGTCGATTGCAGATCTCAAAGGCATAGACCCACTAATTTGTAGTCATCGCATACACCTTGAGGAGAATGCGAAGACATCTAGGCAACCACAAAGACGACTCAATCCAAACATGAAGGATGTGGTTAAGGCCGAAGTGGTGAAACTATTAGATGTGGGTATTATTTACCCAATATCCGATAGTCAATGGGTGAGCCTAACTCAAGTGGTGCCTAAAAAATTCGGAATAACCATCATAGCCAATGCCAATAATGAACTCGTACCAACTAGAGTCACTATCGGTTGGAGAATGTGCATTGACTACAGGAAGCTAAACACAGTTACAAGGAAAGACCACTTCCCCCTACCATTTGTTGATAAAATTTTAGAAAGGTTGGCGGGTCATTCCCATTTTTGCTTCCTTGATGGCTATTCAGAGTACAACCAAATAGAGATTGCCCTTTAAGACCAAGAAAAGACTACATTCACATGTCCATTTGGCACTTTCGCCTATCGACGAATGCCATTTGGACTATGCAATGCCCCTGCCACCTTTCAGCATTGTATGATGAGTATCTTTTCTGATATGGTGGGAACAATTCTCGAAGTCTTCATGGATGATTTCTCAGCATTTGGTTGTAGCTTCAATGAGTGCCTTGGGCACTTGAAGTCTGTGTTGAAAAGATGTGAAGAGAAGAACCTTGTATTGAATTGGGAGAAATGTCACTTCATGGTTCACAAGGGAATTGTACTTGGTCACATCGTTTCACAAAACAGAATCGAGGTGGACAAAGCGAAAATTGGTCTTATCTCTAACCTTCCACCACCCAAGAGCATACGAGATGTGCCGTCCTTTTTGGGACACACAGGATTTTATAGAAGGTTCATAAAGGACTTCAGTTCACTCTCTCGTCCTTTATGTAACCTACTTCGAAAGGAAAACTCATTCGAGTGGAATGAAGATTGTCAAAATGCCTTTACCAAACTTAAAGGTATGTTGACATGTGCTCCCATAATGCAACCACTTGATTGGAACCTTCCTTTTGAAATTATGTGCAATGCAAGCGACTATGCTATTGGGGCCGTGCTAGGCCAAAGAAAAGAGAAGAAGCCATGTATTATCTACTATGCAAGTAGAACCTTAAACTCAGCCCAAGCAAACTACATTACTACAGAAAAAGAACTTTTAAGCCGTAGTTTTTGCCTTGGACAAGTTTAGGTCCTACTTGATTGGATCCAAGATCATCATATTCACTGACCATGCCGCGCTTAAGTACCTTCTTTCTAAGAAGGATGCTAAGCCACGGTTGTTAAGATGGATCCTTCTACTCCAAGAATTTGACATAGAGATACGTGATAAGAAAGGAGTAGAAAATGTAGTGGCTGACCATCTCTCTCGACTTGTTCTCACCGATTCCCCTGAAATGACCGCGATCAATGACATGTTCCCTGATGAACAACTTGTTAAAGTCTCCCAATTGCCATGGTATGCGGACATTGCTAACTATCTTGCTACAGGTACGATTCCTACACATTGGAAAAAGCAAGATAAGGATAAGTTCTTCAATGAGGTGCGAAAATTCCTATGGGACGACCCATACTTATTCAAGTATTGTCCCGATCAAATCATAAGGAGATGTGTGCCAGATGATGAACAACAAAGTATCATTTCCTTTTGTCATTCTCAGGCATGTGGTGGCCACTTTTCGGCTAAGAAGACCACAACCAAAATTCTGCAATGCGGGTCTTATTGGCCCACTATGTTCAAGGACACACATGAGTTTTGCAAAACATGTGAGCCTTGTCAGAAATTGAGAGGAATCTCTCGTAGAAATATGATGCCACTCAATCCCATCTTAATAATCAAAATTTTTTATTGTTGGGGCATCGATTTCATGGGTCCATTCCCATCTACTTTTGGAAACGTATATATCTTTCTTGCAGATGATCATGTGTCCAAATGGGTCGAGACGATCCCATGCCAGAATAATGATCATAAAACAGTCATTCGTTTCTTAAAAGAGAATATTCTTTCCCGGTTTGGAACACCTCGAGTCATTATTAGTGATGGAGGGTCTCACTTTTGTAATCACCCATTTGAAACCTTAATGAAGAAATATGGCGTAAATCACAAAGTGAGCACCCCCTATCACCCACAAACAAGTGGATAAGCTGAGATATCCAACAGGGAGATTAAACATATTTTGGAGAAAACGGTGAACCCCGATCGCAAGGATTGGTCGCTTCGACTTACCGATGCGCTTTGGGCTTACCGTACCGCTTTTAAGACCCCTATTGGAATGTCTCCCAATAGACTTGTCTATGGGAAGGCTTGTCACTTGCCTGTGGAGTTGGAACATAGGGCGTATTGGGCAATAAAGAAGATGAATTTTGATTCTGACAAGGCGAGCTCGTTGCGCAAACTACAATTGAATGAACTTGCGGAACTCCGGAACGAAGCTTATGAAAATGCGAGAATTTACAAGGACAAGACGAAGGTGTTCCATGATAAGAACAATCTTCGTAAGACATTCACAATTAATCAAAAAGTCCTTCTGTATAATTCTCGCTTACATTTATTTCCGGGGAAATTGAGATCTCGATGGACCGGTCCCTACATTGTGCAAACTGTCTACCCATATGAGACCGTCAAGTTGTTAAATCCAAGGAATGACAACATCTTTAAGGTGAATGGTCAGAGATTAAAGCTGTTCTTTGAGAAGTTTCCTTCAGAAGGTATGTCCATACCTCTGACTGATCCTGTGTATCAGGATGATTGATATCCTAGTCTGATGGAGGTATAGAGTAGTTAGGATTAGGATTTTGTTGCTTTTGCTTACTTTTTCTTAGGTTTGTTAGAAGGAGGTAGAATTCCACTTTTCATTCTCTCAGGTACTATCATTCCTCACTCCCTTTTATTTTTAGAATTGCTCTCATGTTTTGCTCATTGAACATCTTTTACATTGAGGACAATGCAAGATTAGGTTGGGGGGTGTAGGATCACTAAGATGAATCCAGTGTTTTGTAACATCTCGAGCAATTATGTTGGAATTTTTTTCAAAATTTCTGAAACTTCAAAACTCTTTTAGAAAACCTTACTGCTATGCATTCGAGATGATACGAGCATAAGAGGAGGAGAAACGAAGTGTATGATGTTGTAAGTCTTGAACTCTCTTAGCATAATGGTTTTATATGTGAATTCGCCTAATTATGTGATTGATAGAAAGTTTGAACACTCTTACACCTAGTTCACATTACACGATTTTCATGGGTTGAAAGGATTATGTGATTTGTGGATTAGCTAGACTTTGATTTAAGGTGTTGAGAAACCAAGCCGGGGTACTTTGTCCATCCTTGTCCATGGGAAAATAACGAAAGATATGGATTTCTAAAAATCCTATCTAATTTAAAAGAAAAAGGAAAAGGAAGGATGAAATTGGGAATGATGGAAAAATGGTGGAAAATTTCGATTAGGGCTACCTATTACCAACCGGGGGATGGTCTACCCGTAACCAAAGCAGGAAATGGAACATAGTGTGAAAGCCGTCGGAAGGACAGTAAGGCGAATTCCTGTCATTGGCTTGATTGTTGCTCTATATACCTTGAGATCTATAGTCTAGTTGATTTATGAAACAGATAATCCTGGAAACTCATGAGATGAATTTTCACTATGCACACTAGGTTGAATTTGTTCGAGTTCTTCTATTTATCAATCAATCAGTGGGAATTTCATATGGACACTTATTATGTTTTGAGAGTTTCAGGTTTCAACTTCTATCACCAAATTTTTCTGAATTTTATACTTGCATGTCTTGGAATGGATAGAAACATAGTTTTTGAAGGAGAGTTGGGTTTTGGAGGTTTGAACTTGTTTCATGCATATTTTGCTCGGGACTAGCAAAATGCTGGTTGGGGGATGTGTTGAGCTCTTAATTGTGCATATTCTAACCCCAATTCATCACTCATTATGTAAGGTTTTCATGATTTAAAGACTAATCTAATGCATGATTTTATGATTGTAGAAATGAGAGGGACTCCGCCCAATTGAAGACTAAAAGGATCCATTTAGAACAATTGGATGAAGGTTGAAGGAGGACCAAAGAAAGAAGAAATCAAGTAGAAGAGAAAGAGGAGGAAAGAAAGGAAGAAAAGATGAAATGAAGAAGGTTCGACCGGTCAAGACCGGTCGGCCAAGGAAGCCAGACCGGTCGGCCACACCTCTGGAACTCTTTGGACCAATAACCAATATGGTCTGACCGGTCTTGACCGGTCGGCCAACAGGTCTGATGGTCCCCTGTGCACGCTGGACGTATTGATAAGCCATACCGACTGGTCAAGACAGGTCAGCTAAGTCAGTCCGACCGGTCGGCTCTGCGTAAGACAGCAAACTTTCTATTTCTGCTCCGGATTTCTCTGCGCATTGCGTATCCTTACGCAATTTCTAGATGATTCCGACGCTGCGGAGCTTCCCTACTATAAAAGGACACCTAGGGATCGCTTCTAGGGGATCTTAGAAGGGATTGAGCACGGTGGGAGACGGCAAAAGTTGATTTCGGAGTTCTACAACTCCTAGTTTGCTTTCTAGTTTTATGTTTTGTTTAGTTGTTTTCATGTTTCCTTGGATCATGAACGGTTAAACCTCTTAGCTAGGGCTAAGAGGTGAAGCTTGTAGTGAATTTAAGATGTTTCAATTCGTTTGATTTGGTTTAAGTTGGATTTCTATTAAAGAACAATGGTTTGAAGTTTAATTCAAGTACTAAGTAGTTTTTCTTAGTCTTATGATGACTCATGGATGTTTGGAAGAATTGCTTTAGTTCTTAATTGTTGTGAACTAGTCTAGACCTGTATGATCCGAGGAATTGGAATACGCTCTAGATTTATGATCTTCATGTGAAAACTTCTTACCAAAAGTCTACTTTTCTGGAAATTTTGAAGTATGTGAGACTGTGTATGTGATTTGAATCAAGTTCAAACCATGATCTAGTTTTGTCTTGTGATAGGATTTAATGATGGTTATGATTGTGATCTTAGCTTATTGGAATTGGGACTGACTTATGCAATTGAGTATGCTCGTTCTAGCTTGCATTGAGTGAATCATATACATGGATCATACATATGACAAATTGTTTGGTTTAACTGCTCTATCATCCGACTAGATAGAACTTAATTTCGATTCTAGTTGAGAAAGTGAGAAACCACAGCGAATTGAGCATCAAGGATTGCTACAAGTGGATCCTTGAACCCCTAGTGTTTTTTATTAATTGATTACCCTCAGTTTAATTCAACATTACTATTTACATCAAATCTGTTTGTTAGCTCTTTATTAGAACTATTGGAAGTTTTTTGTGGATTCCTACATAAGTCCTTGTGGATCGACCTCGGTCTTACCGAGATTATTACTACATCGCAACCCTACACTTGGGGAAGCGAACGGTGCTCAGCTTTCACTTGCTGGCATGTGAGACATCTTGACACGAATTTTGCAATTTCACACTTCATATTGTTCCACCAGTATTGCCTTTTCATATCTTAGTACATCTTCGTACTTCCAGGGTGGATCTTTAATTTAGACCTATGCGAATCATCCATTATTTCACGTTTCAATTCTGGGTCATTAGGTACACACAGGCGATTGCGAAAACGTAGTCCTCCATCGGAGCCTACTCGCCAATCCTTGCTACTTTTTAATCCCTTTCCTTGGTTATTTCTTCTCGAAGTTCTTCATCTTGACATTGAGCATTGATAATTTTTTGAATCAACATTGGTTCTAACACGACATTGCTCAACCATGCCTTACCCCCACCTAAGCTCAACTTGACCTCGAAGTCCTTAATAAAGTTTAACATTTCCCACTTCTTAATCGCACAAGACATTGCCTTCTCATGGGTTTTCTTCCTACTAAATGCATCGGCTATTACATTAACCTTGCTCGGATTGTAGCACAATTCAATCTGAAAATCCTTCAATGTTTCCATCTAGCGTCGTTGTCGCACATTTAAGTCTTTCTGCTGAAATAGGTACTTCAAACTCTTGTGATCCGTATTCAATTTAAACTGCTCGCCATACAGGTAGTGCCTCCATATTTTGAGTGCAAAACTCACCGCAACTAACTCCAGGTCATGCGTAGGGTAATTTTGTTCGTGTGTCTTCAATTGTCGGGAAGCATAAGCTATCACTTTATCTTTCTGCATTAACACACATCATAGTCCAGCTCTTGATGCATCAGTATGCACCACATATTCAACTCCCTCTTCTGGTAGGGTGAGAACCGGTGCTGTTGTTAATAATTCCTTCAGAGTTTGAAATTCTTTTTCCGCCTTTTCCCTCCATTCAAATCGTACACTTTTCCTAGTCAGCTCTATCAGAGGGCGAGCGATTTTAGAGAACTCTTTGATAAATCACCTGTAATATCTGGCTAGACTAAGGAAACTACGAACTTCTGTGACTGTAGTCGATTGACTCCAATGTCGAACAGGATCAACTTTGGACTGGTCTACAGCTATACCTTCGCGTGTCACGACATGGCCAAGGAACTTCACTTTTTCCTTTTAGAAGTCGTACCTTTTAAGCTTAGCATACAATTGATTGGACTTCAAGGTGTTCAGGGCTACTCTTAGGTGCTCAGTGTGTTCTTCTTCACTCTTGGAATAAATTAAGATATCGTTGATAAACACAATCACGAATTTATCTAGTAGGGCTTGAATACGTGATTCATCAAATCCATAAACACCGCAGGGGCATTCGTTAATCCAAAGGGCATAACTAGGAATTCGTAGTGACCATATCTTGTCTTGAAGGCGGTCTTCGGGATATCTTCCTTCTTAACGCGGAATTGGTGGTACCCGGACATTAAGTCAATCTTAGAAAAGAATTTCGCTCCTCTCAACTGGTCGAACATATCATCTATGCGTGGTAAGGGGTATTTATTCTTGATGGTGGCCTGGTTCAACTTCTTGTAATTTATGCACAGCCGAAGCGAGCCGTCCTTTTTCCGCGCAAATAGAATGGGAGCGACCCAGGGCGAAACACTTGGGTGAATAAATCCTTGGTCTAGGAGTTCTTCTAACTACATCTTCAGCTCTTGCAATTCTACTGGTGCCATTCGATACAGGAGCAGGGCTATTAGAGACGTGCCAGGCATGAGATCAATAATGAAGTCTACCTCACACTCAGGAGGCAACCCGGGAATATTCTTGAAAACTTCCGAAAACTCAGCCACTACAGGGATTCGATCAATGGTTAACTCGACCTACTCTTCTTCTACTTTGCTCATCAGGTGTTCAATCACTTCCTTCCTCCTCTTGCCCTGGAAGACTAACGGGTCTTGGCCAGGGAGGGCTAAAGAGATGGTCCTAGCGTGGCAATCCAAGCTCATGAAATGTTTAGAGAGACAATCCATGCCTAGAATCACGTCGAACGCTCTCATATTCATCACTACTAAATTAGCCTTAAAGTCAACCCCGTCGATAATTAAAGGACATTCTCTACATACCTTTCTCAATTCCACAATTCGACCTATGGGTGTAGCTACTACAACTGATTTGTCTAAGCGATCAATCCGAAGGTTTAATTGTGCTAGCATAGATGCAGAGATAAAGCTAATAGACATGCCACTATCGAATAAAATCACAGTAGGGATGTCATGAATGTAAATTGTACCTTCAACGACTCGAGATTCTTTTTCCACATCATCTGGCGGTGCCATGGCAAAAAGACGGCCCTGATTCTTCTTATTTGAGCCCGAAGTCTCTTTTCTCTGCGCTGGAGGATGAGCAGGTTATGTTGGTTTAAGTGTTTGCTAAGGTTGTTGAATTTGATTGTCCCCACGTGAAGCTGCCTTCTTTTCATCTGTTATCTTCTTATAACGGTCCGCGATCTGGTGTCCTAGCTTCCCACAATAAAAGCAGCCTCTCTTCTCTTGAGTTTGACGTTGTTTGGGTGCATTGTTCTGAAGGTAAGCTGGCTTGAGTCTCTTCTCAAGGATAGTTGGAATACTTGGTGGTACCTTGTTCTTCAGTGTTGTTAGCCTGGATTGATTACGATGTTGTAAGTAACGTTCTATGTCATTCTCTGCTATCATAGCACAGTCCACAATTACTTCATACGAATGGAGTTTCGGTATGTTAATCTTGGACCGGATGCTTGGCCTTAATCCTTCTTGAAATTTATGAGTCTTATATTCTGGATCTTTCACTGCTTTAGGCATATAACTTGCCAATTCTGCAAACTTGTCTTCGTATTAGGCTACAACCATGCTTCCTTGTTCTAACTTAAGGAATTCTGTCATCTTTTCCTTTCGATAGGGTTTAGGGAAGTACTTATCATAGAATTTAACACGAAAGGTCTCCCATGTCCACTGATAATCTGTTGGGGCCCATCTCTTAGTTGCTTCCCACAATACGTGAGCAGGTCCTTCTAACATGTAGGCAGCTAAAGTGACTCTTTGATGGAGGGGACATGCCATGGTGTCTAGCTTCTTTGCCATCTGTTTAATCCAATAGTCTGCTTTGGTAGGTTTAGGGCTACCAACGAATGACTTTGGACGTAGCTTCATGAACTTTTCTATCAGTATAGTTTCTTCTGGTAGGGCAAATTTAGGCTGCATCACAGGTGGCACTTGATTGGGTGTTGGGGGTGGTGTTCGGGCCTCTGGCTGGTTATGAGGTATAGGGGGTGCTTGACTGGGTATTACATGTGGTACTTGGGCCTCTGGCTAGTTCTGAGGTGTAGGTGGCACTTGAGTCGAGGTCTGGCCCGGTGTCATTAAGGTCACGAGTCTTTCCAAAAGAAACTGGTGTCTAGCTTGTTGTTCTTTCTGTTGTATTTGTTGTTGGTGCATCATGCCTATTAGCCAGTCGAAAGCTCCAAATATGGCTTCCCAAGGTTGTGGGCCGGTATGAGGAAGTGGGGCATCATCCTCAGATGGTGATTCTGGTTGGGGAGCGGTTGTGGGGATAGAGTTTACGCTTCTCTTCTTCCCCTTTGGAGCCATTACCAACTAGAAATACCTATTTAGAGGGTTAGGGAGTGGCCCTAGGATGAGGTTATGCATACGCAGATTAATTCAAAAGGTCTTGATGCCTTACCTACGTTAAGAACGACGAATCTGGAACTCAGGACCTAGTTGTACTCTCAGAATTTTATCTCTCGGCTCCGATGTTATTTTCCTCTAAAATTTGTACCATAAGCTGGAGATTAGGTAGGGAATATCTTCTAATTTTATCAGATCAAAATTCGAAAAGTAACCTAGGTTTCTAATCACTGTTACCTCAAATATTGTTGCCGGTCAGCACTGATTTTTCCAGAATTTCGCCCGCTGTCAGAATTTTCAAGATTTGTTTACTCATCAAATTCATTGTAAATTTTACATACATGTTGAAGGATGGGTTATAAGTCTAAAAATAAATTTTCAAAATTTTCTAATCTATATTTGTCTGTTTATAACCGCAGCATTACAACTAGGTCTGGAAATCTGCCCTAAAGGGTAAAAATCGTGGAAAAATTAGAAATTTGTGTTTTCCAATAGAGTTACACTATTATACTCAGCGGGTGTGGTGAGATAGGTATGGGTAATGGATGAGAGACCCCAAAGATAAATGGTAGGTGGGATTTCTCCTCCCAAGACCCTAAACTCACATCTCTACGTCCAACGGCCACCCTATTGATTCAAAGGGGAACATAAGTGTGGGTTTCTAAGTTCGAGCACTTCATACAACCATTCGTGGACATTCCTAGAGTTAATTTATCACTAGTTTTAGGGGCTTAAGCCCTAGGGTGAATTCATTATGCGATGGTTAGGCTTCACGCCCAAGGTCCCGTTTTACGCTCTGATACCAACTTGTAACGCCCCAAAATTTAGACTCTTGTGGATGACACGATTGGCCAAATTTTTTAGTGTTAACTCATATGTGTTAGGGTTACATTTTCATACATTCACTTGTAAACACATACATGTGTGGCATTCATAGCATAATGACGGAAAATTAATGTTCTTATTCCATAACTTTCTACTCTAGATTCTCAATCAAATGTATAAAAAGAAATCATGTCCAACTCAATGTTTCAGCTAGTGTCTCTATGAGGGACTTATTACATAATCAAGGGAAATCAAATTTACTCAAATAAGAAACTAAATAAAAACATCTTCACGCTACTTCGGCTTCATCGTCTGCCATTTGCTACCACGAGCCTTCATACTCCTCACCTTATAAATTGGGCTCATCTACTGGATCGTTACCTGCAATGTCTGAAATGGTGTTTTAAAAACACTGTCCCAGGAGGATGTGGGTTGCTCATGATCAACTCAATAAGGGTCACCCACCAAGAATAGCATAATGATATTTAAACACAAAGAGCATACCCAATTCAAAACACATATGAGAAATCTTGTTTAATGCAATGCATGATATGCATGCTCTGGCTAAGGCACCCTGACTAATGAGACGGGACTTAATCCATTTCTTCTCACTAGTCACTAGTCACCAGAGTCCATGATGAAGTGGGTAATTCCACAACTTCATGTCAACAAACCCAGCCAATGGAGGTGATAGCAACCCACCACACTACCATAAGCTAGCGCCGTAGAGCCTGCAGGGCTGAACCACCAAGTCGGGTCCAGTGCATGCATGATTAGTTTCACATTTATTTAAGTAGTTTAACATCCAATCAATTTAATGATGTTTAAGATCAACGATTGCTCTTTACCCCATCCCACGGTTCATCATGACGTAGAATAGTCGTTTCCCTTCAACGGAGACCAATCGTGAAAGGGTGTACACAAGACAAGGCACATGGCATGCAAATATCGACAATTTCTCAAGGATTCATCTCAAACATCCACTCTTAGAGTCGTTGGAAACTCACTAACATTAATACATTCATATGGCTTTGCCAAAACATTCCATCCAACACAATACTCATGGTTCAATCCTCTTTAACGTACAATTATATTACTTATGGGGCAAAGGGCTTCCACTGATTAAACATCCGCATGAGTAAACCCGTACACATAACACCCTATTCATCATATATTAGGGCTGTAAATGGTCGGGTTTGGGGCGGGTTTAGCCAAAACTAGACCCGCCCATTTACTAAACAGGTCTGGGTCCAAATTTTAGACCCAAACCCTTTTACTAAATGGGCGGGTCCGAGTCGGGTTCGAGTCAACCCATCAGACCCATTTATAAATGGGTCCGGGCCTGGTAGAGGGAGATCCACCCAGACCCATTTATAAATGGGTCGCGTCTAATGGGTCCGGGTCTGGATCAAGTATGCAAGCATTTTACAAGGCTTAAAACCGGGTCTGGGCTGGACGAGTCCCTTGAAACATAGACCAAACCTACCCACTTACTAAATGGGTTCGGGTCGGGTCAAGTCGGGCCTAATATAAAGGAAACCAGACCCAGACTCATTTAGCAACCGGGTCTGTTCTTGGACCCAGACCCATACCATTTAACAAATGGGTCAGGTCTAGGTCGGGTCTAAATGGGTTGGGTCCGGGTACCCCATCGGGTCCGCTGACCCATTTACGGCCATATCATATATACCATAAGCATATAAACATCATATCCTAAGCATAAACTTCACATATATCTCATGTAAGCACACTGTCATGATTTCACTTTCAAAACACGCATCACACATTATGATTCATATCAAATAAAAATTCAGCGAGAGTTTATTAAAGTATTCCATACATCAACTCATGTTCACATGGAAGAAATTCAATAATCATAGATCACATATGACAACATAGCAAAAACCCCCTATATTAAGCATAAGATGGTTAAATAAAACAATATTATTGTGGTTATGCTTTGAAGGAAATCCTCACCTCTAATATTGGTAGATTTGAGGTATTGTTAGAATCCTGAAAACCCTCCTAGGTTTAACCCTAACATGTTTAACATAGATTACACGGTTAGGGTATGATCTTCGTAGTTGATCACCTAGAATTAGATCTATATCTATGGTTAGAGAGTAGGGATAAATCTAAGAAATAGATGTCCTAGGAGGACTTACCACTTCTCAACAGCGGAATGGCTCAGAAACTCAACCGGGTCGACTCAGTTCGACTCGGTCTCTTCTTCTTTCTCTCTCTCTTTCTTTTCTCCTTCTCCCTTTTTCTTCTATGCTTTCTTTTCTTCTTCTCTTCCTTCTCTGGAAGGAACGAAAACAATAACAGCAGCAGCAACAGCAGGAGAACGTGGGTTCTCCTCTCTCTCCTCCCACGATCTCTCTCTCTCTCTCTCTCTCTTTACTTTTGATCTCTCTCTCTCTCTCTCTCTCTCTCTCTCTCTCTCTCTACTGTCGATCACTCTCTCTCTCTCTCTTTCTCTTAGGGTTTTCTATAGAGTAGAGGATGTCTAAGGGAGCCATATATAGAGCCCCGAGGTCGGTGCAACGTAAAAATGGAATTCGATTTCCTAATTCGAGAAGGAAAGTAGCGGGTCCTCCTCTAACGACCTATGTCTCATGGAGACCGTGCCAAGGGGAAGGTAAGGTCCATAAGAAGTCGTGGATTCAACCCCGGGCACCCATGCAAAGGAACGGCCCCCATCTAGATCATTTTTTATGGTAATGGCTTCAAATGGTGAGAGTGGAGTGGGCCATATGGATCGCGGGCAGTAGAAAAACTTGGGGGGAATGGGTTTTGGTGGAGTGTGAAATTGATGGACGGATTGGATCTGGTTGTGGGGCCCATCCTGGAGGACAGCATGGGTCGTCTAGATGGCAGTGGGCGAACGCTATTACAACGTTCGCCGAAGAAGGAAGAAAATCTTTTTTTTATTTGCTTTTTGCGTACGGAACTCGTGCTTAACGCACGGGCTTGACGGGTGGGGTCGACTATGATGGATCGGAGTTGTTCGCTCCGTCCAATAGGTCGGCAATATAAAAATAACCGTTGACATGAAATGTGGGACGATTCTGAGCTGAGATGGGCCGTTTATTGGCCGTTTTCTGATCGGGACATTTGTACTATGATCTAAGGGCCAAAATTTGACGTGTATGGTTATTTTGGGCCTGAAAGAGTTCTCCTAAAGTTTTGGCCTAAACGGAACTTGGGAAATTAGTCTACTTAAAACGTGGGGTTTTTAGTGGCATTATCGTAATTAACAGAAAACGGTGAGTTTCACAAAATCCAATGGTTCTACACTATTTCAGGGATTATTCCAGGCAACTTTTACAAATGGATCTCTCTCTGATTCTCCATGGATGATTTGTTATGAATTTATCAAGTTTAAATTTTTAATAAAAATTCAATAATCAAATAATTAAATAAATACCTAAATAAATTGATAAATAAATTAATTTATACTAAAAATACGGGGCGTTACAAACACATCATGGTGGGGCCAAGAAGCTATGGTGGTGTTAGGATTCCGAAGAAATATTATGACATGACAGCTTTGGTTTATTCAAGTAGCTTCAAGGAGTAATGCTTAAAGCATACATTGCATTAATGTAGAAGTCAATCATCCAACCAGGCCCTTAGAAAGGTTTCAATGGTGGGTGTCATTATCATCATTGTAGGTGGTCCACTTGAGCTTTGAGCCTAACTCATTTTTTGGCTCATATCTTAAAATGATTTAGAAAAATGGGTGGAGAACGTGGATAAAACCCATCAATCATAGCAAGCCCCGTAAAGCCCCTACCTAGACAAATTATCATCCAGGCGGAGATTGGATTCCCATATGTGAGCAGCCTCTTCCCGTTGAATCTCGACCTTTCAATTTCTAGGTCATTAAGTAAGAAATGAAATGTACACAATAAATATGTCCGCACGTTTGTCACCACTTATCATACATTTTGTACTTGTTGAATCATTTATTAGGTAAGGAGATACTTTGAGTATGTCGCAGATCAAAAGTAAGGTTGGACACTAATAAGCCAAGTTAAACTTCTCTAAATAAAGCAAAAAAAATGAATGGTTGTAAGAAAAGTATGACAGTTCAATTTTAGTAGGCCGCGCAACTCACTAGATGAGTCTAATACTTTAATTTTTGGTACGTAATATGTTCATCATGTCGTCTCACTATGGAATCCACTTAGCACTATGGAACCCCCCTAAGTAGCATGAAACCCGACTAAGCACTCTGGAGAGCACACGGTCTTGAAGTGGGCTAGCAAGATATTGAATAACACATACGAGTTAATATCAAATGAAAACCGTAAACACATATGATAACAATATATCGAATAAAAAACATGAGTTAATAGAGCTATCTATAGGAAAACAATAACTAAATATCTTCAAAATTCGATGCATTCCCGTCACTCTCATTTGAAATATTCGATTCGGATGCATTATGGAGATCTGTTGTCACACCATCCATCCACACTCTTGCCACACGACTTACCATACTTCCGATCTCCCTCCTCAGCCTTCCCAACGCCGTATCAATTTCTGCCAGCGTATCACGCCTCATGTTTAATGACTGTCGTGTAGGCATTAGAAGATTGTATCTCCTACAAATAGCCGTCCATTGTTCTAGCTTGCGTATTTCACGATCCCACTCGGTCCTCCTTACCTGCATACGGTAAGAGTCGCCAGGAGGTGGACGTTGGTTGGGATGTTGCCAGCCACGACCATTTAGTGACATTTTTCTCACCAGATTGAAAATTGTGAATGGGAGGATTCTAGAAGTGTGGGATTGGATAAGGAGCATATGGAATCCCACGTGATCACTCTTGTTCACCCGTGACTCTAATAACCTGTACCCTGATCATCTCATCTTTACCGGTCACTGTTGGGGCTAAAATTTGCACCCATTATAAAACAACATCCCATGGTCTAGTGGCAATGATTTGGATAAGTTTTGAGGCCGGGAGAGCCCTGAAAATGCCTGCACAACCTTGATCGCTTGGTAGCGACCAAAATTCGTAAACAGCATTTCAGAGCGGAACTGGACATGCGCTTCACTGCCAAATGATCCAAAATGTCCTAAAACCTTTAACCTGCAAGTTTCAAAGTCATCCGGTGCATATTTTTACCTGCGCACCTCGAAATGCGTTTTGTCCCTGCCCGGAACTGACAAAAAGGGTCTGTAAGCCTACAGCTACCATTTCAGAGCGGAACTGGACATGCGCTTCATCGCCAAATGATCCAAAATGTCCTAAAACCCTTAACCTGTAAGTTTTGAAGTCATCCGGTGCATATTTTCACCCTGCGCACCTTGAAATGCGTTTCGTCCCTGCCTGGAACTAACAAAAAGGGGTCCGTAAGCCTACAGCTATCATTTCAGAGTGGAACTGGACATGCGCTTTGCCGCCAAATGATCCGAAGCACCCCAAAACCCTTAAATTACAAGTTTGAAGTCATTACGATGCATATTTCCATGCGCGCGCTCCCCGGAACAACATTCCTATACAACAAGCCGACCCGGAGGCTCCAAATTAGGAAGGAAGTACCAAAATTAGCAACATCTGGACTTCCACACCCCACCCCGTTCATTCAGGAGGTTAATCATAGCCTAGAAGTGGCTTGGCTACAGTGAGTGCATGTCTAGAAAAGGTAGCTGTCCTTTGGAGATCCCCCGTTGGAGCTGAAATGCTGAAATTTTCTAAGTGCTGGAATCCTGAAAATCTGGCTAAGTAGTGGGAAAGCGCCGGCAAAGGACATGCGCCTGGCCTCTAACCACATGCGCTTGCACCCTAGTAGTGAAAGGAAGTGATCCGAACACTTTTCCGAAAAGCGCCGGGAAATGCGTCGGTAAAGCACATACGCCCGGATCCACCACATGCGCCCAGTGCATTTTTCTCACATGCGCTTGACACTGTTTCTGGCACATGCGTCGGGAAATACCCGTCGGGTAGACCCAAACCCGATTTCCCTCCTATAAAAAGTGAAGTCACCTCATTACATCAGCACGAGATCATCCCCTACCGACCTCAGAGTGATGTAAGCACCACATGCGCTTGCTTTCTCTCCCCTCGCCGGATGCCTTGGCCGGAGTGGATTTCCTCACCGGAAACCCTCGCCGAAAAGGGATTTCCTCGTCGGAATCCCAAGTTCAGGAAGAAAATCCTGAAATTTTCTAAGTGCTGGGCACATGCGCCGGCATATCCCCTACATGCGCCGGCTTATTCCCCCACATGCGCCGGCTTTTCCTACCGGGAAAATCCTGAATTTCTCTAAGTGTTGGGCTCACATGCGGCCAAGGTGGAGGTCCAGGCGCATGTGCACCACCACATGCACCGGGATTGCCTCCGAATTTCTGTTTTCCATGAGAAATAGGGCCACATGCGCCCGGGAGATGGCACATACGCCCGGGTCCCTACCACATGCGCCTGGAAGCATGTGCAACACCACATGCGCCTGTATATCCACCCCTCCATGCGCTTGGACGCTGATGGGAGGCGTGGACCTTCGATCGCATGCCCCGCCTTCGTCCGGAATCTGATTTTGATGAAATCACTTTCGCCGGATGCATCTCGATGAGATCTATCCATCCGCCGGATCAGATTCTCCAAAGGTAAATGATAAGTGGCCCAAATCAGTGTTTTGGTCCAAAATGACCAACACTTAGCCAATTTGGCAGCTCCGAAAATCCCTCCGAAAGAGCTGAAAACGGTCGAAAACGAGAAGAATCGGGCGGAATTGGACCGAGCCCGAGAGGGAAACTTTTCTTCTACATGACATGATACACCATAATCATGTACCACGATGAGGTTATCCGATCTCAGGACCCTCGAATACTCTAATCAAGCGGTCGGCAGGTCCACTACTTAGTCATTTTCAGCCCTGGGAAGTGCCCTGTTGGCCCGAAAATTGACTTCTACTAAGCGAATCGAAACACGATCGCACCGCGATTTTCGTGGACATAATCCACCCCTGTTCCAAGTTGGTCATCGATAATATTCACCGAATACCCTGATTAGACCGCAGACAGGTCCACTACTTAGTCATTTCTAGCCCTAAGAAGTGCCCTGTTGGCCCGAAAATTGACTTCTGCTAAGCAAATCGAAACGCGATCGCACAGCGATCTTCGTGGACATAATCCACCCCTGTTCAAAGATGGTTATTGATAATATTCACTGATCTCCCCAATCAGACCGCAAACAGGTCCACTGCTCAGTCATTTTCAGCCTTAGGAAGTGCCCTCTTGGCTTGAAAATTGACTAATGCCAAATGAAATCAACCGCGATCTCACAGACGACGAGGAAAAGCTGAAGTACTCAGGCTATCCAACAGCTGAGTTAAGCATTTACGGGGCACCGATCCCCATTATTCATAAGAAATTGGCATGAACAGGAGTCCATCGGACCCTATACTTAGCCATTTGCAGGCATCGGAAACAGCCGATCCAGCCCATTGAATTTGGATCCTCAAGAGATCTTGGCTCGACAAAGCCTACTTGATCCCGAATAGATCACTGAAAATACTCAGAAGAAAGAGTGTTCTCGAAGACGAGTCGCCCGACTCCAGAAGAAACACATTTACTTTACTGTACAAAGCTCTATTCATCCCGGATAAAGGTCCGAGGCTAAACCCAAGGGGTTATGGTTACCACGAGAAACCACAAACAAAGAGTTCTAACTAAGCTTGAAACGTCTTGCTATGGACTGCCACTATGAAAAAGACCGTCGATGCCCTACCCATCGACAACGGGTCCGTTGGTTGAGCTGATGAGGTAGTTGCGGATTGCTTTCCTAAGGTCACCCGTCATAAAAATACGGGCGCGGGCTTTAGGTTATGCCGACCAACATTTCGAGGTTCGTGTATTCCAGCGGTCACCTGTTCACAGTAACAGGCGTGGGCCCCTAGTTGCACCACTCGATTAAAACCCTCGTTCGGAAACGTTGCGGAGTGCTTTCCTAAGGTCACCCGTCATAAAAGTATGGGCGCGGGCCTTGGGTCATGCCGACCAACATTCGAGGTTCGTGTATTCCAGCGGTCACCTGTTCACAGTAACAGGCGCGGGCCCCGAGTTGCACCACTCGAATCCTGACAGTCTCTCAACCCGGACACACCGAAAGAAAATGGGACATAGACATCCGGCGTGTCTAATAAATGTGGCTCAGTCCATAACAAGAAAATAAAGGTCTCTACGACCATGAACTCAAGACCATAATCCCCGGCGGATTAGTCTTTTACCTTCCAATCAAGGGTGATCAACCGTTGATGTAATTAAAGGCTCGTGACCAGTATCACAGCCTGGAATGTAAAAGATCTCAGAATCTCTGGAATAAAATTCACCTTGTGATATCTCTCTCTTGTGTACACTTTGTGATTGCTTATGATTGTCTATGAATGTCTCTATACTCAGAATTCCCCCAGAATAAAAGAAACAGAAAAAAAGAAAGAAGGACTGCTGACGAGTAGTTCTGATCTTTCCCCTCTTTTTCTAAGCGTTCGAACAAACTGGCGACTCTGCTGGGGATTATTCAATACCAGAATCTCTGGTTATTTCTGAGTAAATAGACATTCTGTGATAAATCATTTGTAGACACTAATGTATACATGGGAAAGGTCACCGCAAGGAGAAATGTTTGGCGCCTTCACGGGCGCCAAACTGGCGACTCTCAACGGGAACGTTCTTCCCTTCATCTTTAAGGCAAAAGAATTTCAAAACTTCGCATAGCATGCATGTAGTTCATACTTGTATGTTTCTGTCTATCCGCTGTCGAGCCGTATCGCGATTGGTAAGGTCGCGTCCCCTCTCTTTCCCAAGCGCGCGGAATATTCTAATGCGTGTATGACTGTGCAGAGAGAAAGAGAAAGACAGAGAGACACAGAGAAAGGAACAGAAAGACAGAAAAGAATCAACCAAATGGCGTCCACAATGATCTTCTTAGCATCCGGAGGATTTTACTTCCCCCATCTGGCAGCAACCTCTGAAGCCGGATGGCAGATTGTGCAGAAGCGCAAGACCGCCAAGAAGACTGAGAACAAGAAGATTATTCCAGCTGAGACAGAGATGAAAGCAAGGGTACAGGACAGAACAAAGAGACAGTGGAAGCCAGTCTGCAGGAGTGACGCCCGCGACTCCGGCAGAACTACCGTGTCAGCCAGACCAGAGTTCTCCCTTGCCGATGTCGACTTCCCAGCGATAACGAAGACAACAGCGCCAGCGAAGATACCGAACAGATCTGCTGTTCGACAGTCCACTAAGAATGTGATGAAGACAATCCCTACTGAAGCTGCCGTGATCAAGACGAGGCCGCAGCGAGCGCAAGTCATGATGGTGCAGGTCACCGAAGGAGAGGCGAGTGAGCGATACCCAGAGCTGCCTCCAATCCAAGAACAGATAGATGAGATTATCCAGGTCCAAGAGGACACAGCCAGAGAGATGAGAGAGATGAAAGAAGCACTGTTGGCTCTAGTTGCCCAGGGGGCAAACAGAAGCCCAGCTGTACCCACTCGACAGTCTGTGGAGGAATGCCAGGGGGCAGCAGGAGAGCCAGCTACCGCCGAACCACAAGCTCGCCCGAGAAACGTTGTGTTCGGACGTGTACCGCCATTGCCGTCTCAAGCCACGAGATAAGAACTGTCTCAGACAGTTGCGGACCTGATGCGTCAGGTAAGAGAAAAGGAGAAGAGAGGAAAATATGTATACCGGGTGCCGTACTTACCCGAGGTCCACGATCTCCCATTTCCCAACAATTTCAAGCGTCCAGACTTCCCTAGATTTGATGGCAGAGGATCGCCGGAGGAACACATGGCTCAATTCATGACAATGATGGGCAACCTATCGACAATTCCCCAGTACTGTCTAAGATTGTTTGGCTCGACGCTCACGAGCAAGGCATTCCAGTGGTACATGTCACTGCCCGCAGGGTCAGTCGAATCCTAGGAGCAGATGCAGGACCTGTTCATCTCCAAATTCTTCTCTACCGAGCGAGAAGTCTCACTGACAGATTTAGCCTTGGTTCGTCAAAGGCAGGGAGAGTCGGTCGAGAAGTTCATCGACAGGTGGGGGACTATAGCAGCACAGTGCCGGGAACTGCCCAGCGAATCTGAGCAGGTCAAGATGTGCACGCAGGCCATGGATGCGATGATCTCATTTGGCTTATCTGGACACAACTTCTCGACGTTTCGAGACCTAGCTACAAAAGCCCACCTGGTGGAAGGAGCCGCGTGCAGAGCACAGTTCAAGGCAGAGAAGCCCCGGAGAGAAGCTGGAAGGATGATAACATCTAACTACGTCGACAAAGGAAAGGGTTCGAATGACAGGAAACGCCCAAACACCGAGCGTAGAGTTGAGGCCAGGCCAGTAACCACGATTCAAGACAAAGGCAAGAGTTTTCAGAGGCCGCGACATCTCACGATAGAAGAGCGTAATCTAGCAAACGGACCTTATACCTTCGACATGGAAGATCTGGTTCTGATCATGGAACAGCTGGTCGAAGAGAGGTTAATAAGACTGCTAGAATGCACACGCCCGGAGGAAGCGAAGATGGTCGATCATCCCAGCTACTGCAGGTATCATCGTGTGACCACCCACAAGACTGAAGACTGCTTTGTCCTAAAAGGCAAGATTCAACGGATGATCAACGATGGCACCATCAATATGAAGGCGGAAGAGGCGAGCCGGAATACTGCGACAGTGGTGTCTGCCCTCCCTATGCCATTTCAAATTCCAGCAGCGAATCCATTCCCAGAACCGGAAGAGCCATGGACACTTGTGAGCAGCAAGAAGAGGCTAGAGAACAAAAGAAGACTCTTGGAGAAAGAGAGGAAGACGAAGAACAGAATGAGAAGAAGAAATGTTGGACAAGAACAGCCGCGTGCACAGCCCGTTTAGTGCGCCATGGTCTCGGTGGTCGCTCAACCAGGGGCCAGTGACAAGGACCAAGTCTTAGATAAAGGAGAAGTCAATGTAGTGGCTCTGCGGTCCGAAAAGCAGGTCGTACAGAGAGAATTTCCGAGGCGACCAGACCCTAGAAGGATGAATACGGTCATAGGTGAGCCATCAGGGACACCTCGAGAAAAAGAACCGGCAGAAGCAGTCAATGAGCCAGCAGCTAACCAACGAGATCACGTTCGAGATAAGGCACCAATGATTTATGATGTGGTGTCTCATTTGAAGAAAGTTCCGGCCCGACTCAGCATCTACGATGCCCTGTGCCTTTCGAAGAAATATCGGGAAATGTTGCTCAACGCATTGCTCGATCAAGAAGCCCGTGAGGTCATGATGGCAGAGATTGAGCCAGAGATGGAAGAAATGAAGATAACGAGAACCGAGGAGCGACCCGCAGAACAGGTCATGCAGATCGATCGATCGTCCATGATCACATTTTCTGAAGAAGACAGAACGATTAGCTTGACAGACCACAACCGCCCGTTGATGGTGACAAGTCTCATCAGAGACATAGAGGTCCGAAGATGCATGCTAGACGACGGATCCGCTGTGAATATTATGTCTTTGAAGACATTGCAGCAGTTGGGTTTCAGACAGACAGCACTCCGCCCAAGCGCCATGGTTATCCAAGGGTTCAATCAGGACGGTCAGCGTGTCCTAGGGTCCATTACTGTCATGCTGGAAATAGAAGAATTGAGCACCAAAGTCACCTGTCAGGTGATCGATGCGATGACGACATACAATATCTTGTTGGGACGACCGTGGCTTCATCAATACGGAATCATTCCCTCGACATACCACCAATGCTTCAAGTACAATAGAGATGGCGTCCAGTATCGAGTGGCGGCAGACCCTAGGCCATACTCCGTCACTGAATCTTTCCTAGCAAATGCACAATACTATCGGGAGAGCGATGGAGCCGAGATTGTCAGAAAAGCCAACAAACCGACAAAGGTGGCACAGGGGGCAGAACCCCAGGGCGAGAATCCAAGACAAGCGGACGAAGCTCTGCGAGTGGTCGCTGAAGCGACAAGGGCTCACAGAGGAAATCCGTTGCAAAGGAAGAAGTTTTACCTGATCCCGAAACACCTCCGGAAGGAAGGGCAGTCAGTGTTGAAACAGATGACAAGCCAACAGATGAGCGTGTTGCAGTCCAGCTTCAATATGCCGGTACCAAAGGTTGAAAGGATTCGTCCTTTCCCTAAAGCTCCGAGCCAGTTCTGCGTACCGCCTACAATGGGAGCCAGGCATGAGATAAGGTTTCAGGCTGAACTTCGCAACCCGTTGCAGATCGAAGAGAACGCGAAGAGAACACCGGTAGAGACATCGCCCATTGAAGAAGAAAGATATAGCAAGGCCAGTAGAAACATCATGAGAAATATGGGGTTCATCTGTTCAGAACCGCCAGCTCGGAAAGGCATGCTAGCACCCTTCGAAGTAAAGACGAAGGTATACAAAGGAAAAGAAGCCCTGGGGGCAGAATGTGAGATCAGGCATATTAACATGGTGACAATTAGTCCCGTGGAAGAGGTGAGGCCCGCTGGACCGAATGAAGTCATACAGCCGAGTGCCGCGCCAGAGCAGATCGAAGATGGGGGTCAGCCCACGATAGATGAGCTACAAGAAGTCAATCTGGAGACCACCGAAGAGCCGAGGAATACTTACATCAGTAAGAACATTCCAGAAGAAGAGAGGGAGAGCTACATTCAACTCCTGAAAGAGAACAGAGACGTGTTCGCATGGACCTATTCTGAAATGCCAGGACTGAACCCGGCAATCGCGATGCACAGGTTGAATATCGCGAAGGAGAAGAGGTCGGTCAAACAGCCACAGAGACGCTTCCATCCTGACATCGTCCCAAAGATAGAGGAAGAGGTGAAGAAGCTGCTTCAGGCCGGGTTTATCAGGGAAGTTCAATATCCCAAATGGATCTCGAACATAGTACCTGTAAAGAAGAAGAGCGGCCAGATCCGGGTGTGCGTTGATTTCCGCAACCTGAACGAGGCTTGTCCCAAAGATGACTTTCCTCTACCCATCCCAGAGCTTCTGATCGACAGCACATTAGCATATACAACGATGTCCTTTATGGACGGCTACTCAGGGTATAATCAGATCCGAATGGGTCCAGAAGACGAAGAGTCCACTGCCTTCCGCACATCTCTCGGGATATTCTGTTATCGTGTGATGCCGTTTGGGCTGAAAAATGCAGGCGCCACGTATCAGAGAGCGATGCAAGTAATCTTCCAAGACATGATGCACAAGCATGTGGAATGCTACGTCGATGATCTGGTAGTGAGGTCCGACGGACATCAACAGCATCGCGAACATTTGAAGCTAGTATTTCAGAGGTTGAGGAAGAAGAGCCTCCACATGAACCCGTTGAAGTGCGCCTTTGGGCTGTCCTCCGAAAAATTCCTTGGCTTTGTGATCAGGCATCGGGGAATTGAGATTGACCCCGCGAAGATCAAGGCGATCCGAGAAATGCCTCCTCCGAAGAATTTGAAAGAGCTGAAGAGCTTCCAAGGGAGAGTTGCTTACTTGCGGCGGTTCATCTCGAACCTGTCAGGTCGTTGCCAGCCTTTCTCTCGGTTGAACAAGAAAGACGTCCGCTTCGAGAGGGACGAAGCGTGCCAGAAAGCCTTCGATTCGCTCAAAGAGTTACTCGGGAAAGCTCCAGTTCTCGCAGCGCCAATCGAGGGAAAGCCTCTGATACTGTATGTAGCAGTGGGAGGGAACTCACTGGGGGCACTGCTCGCCCAGAAGAATGAAGAAGGGAAAGAGAATGCTCTATACTATTTGAGCCGCACGCTCGTCGGCGCTGAGTTTAATTACTCACCGATTGAGAAGATATGCCTGGCCTTGATATTCGCTGTGAAGAAGTTGAGGCATTACTGTCTGTCATATCAGATTACATTGATCTCCAGAGCAGATCCTATCAAGTTCCTGATGAACCGACCTATGTTGTCAGGGCGATTAGCCAAATGGGCTCTACTGCTATCCGAGTTCGACATCACATATCTGCCGTCTCAAGCTGTTAAAGGGCAGGCGATAGCCGATTTTCTAGCAGCTCACCCAATACCAGATAACATGGAAATGGAATGTGATCTGCCTGACGACCAGGCCATGATGGTAAGGGTCGCGAAGCAGTGGCGGATGTATTTCGACGGAGCCTCCAGAGCTGCAGGATCAGGGGCCGGTGTGATCTTCATCAGTCCTCAAGGCGACTTGTTGCCCTACTCATTCACAATAGTGCCGTCGTGCACAAACAACGAGGCAGAGTATCAGGCCCTCATCATTGGGTTACATTTGGCACGAGACATGCGAATCCGATCACTGCAGGTATATGGTGATTCTCGGTTAGTTGTGGGACAGCTTATGACGGAATATGAAGTCCGCAAGCCGGAGCTGTCATCTCTTTGCCATCAGGCCCAAGCCCTATTCGATCATTTCCGGGACAGTATAGTGTCGTACGTCCTAAGAGCTGAAAATTCTCAAGCAGACGCATTGGCTAACCTGGCCGTGGCTCTCGCGCACCCAGGGGGCAGCCCACTTCAAGTCACCATAGAAGAAAGGAGAATATTGCCATCACTCACAGCAGCCGAGGATGTCACGAGTGCAAGCCCTGTACATTGCTTTGAGATCATAGAAGAAGAAGATTGGAGAAGACCATTCTCTGATTACTTGAGGTATGGGTTCTTACCCGAGGATCCGCAAATGCGCACTCAAGTCAGAAGGCGTGCCAGCTCATTCGTCCTCTTAGAAGAGGTATTGTATCGACGCTCCAGCGATGGAACGCTGTCAAGGTGCCTCGCCCGAGAAGAAGTTCATGATACGCTGAGAGAGGCGCACGGAGGAGAATGTGGTGCCCATCAAGGCGGACGGAACCTACATCATCGAGTGCGGCATATGGGCTATTATTGGCCCACCATGGTGAAAGATGCGATGGACTACGTCAGAAAATGCCATCAGTGTCAGATACATGCTGACATCATACATATACCTCCAGAAGAATTGCATCAGTCAGTGATGTCTTAGGCCTTTTGCGGCCTGGGGAATGGATGTGATAGGCCCCATTAGCCCCTCTTCCTCTCAAGGGCACCAGTACATACTGGCGGCAACAGATTACTTCTCTAAGTGGGCTGAGGCTGTGGCCCTGAAGAACGTGAAAGCTAAACAAGTGGAGGGTTTCATCCGGAACGCCATCATCTATAGACACGGTATTCCTGATCGGATCGTCACAGATAATGGCACGCCCTTCCGAAATGCTGTGATCGACAAGCTGTGTGCCAAGTTTAAGATCAAGCATTGCTACTCAACACCCTATTATCCTCCTGCGAATGGGCTTGCTGAGGCATTCAACAAAACCATCGTGAAGATTCTGAAGAAAACGGTGGCAGAGAATAAGAAAGACTGGGACAAAAGGTTGCCCGAAGCGCTCTGGGCATATCGTACTACACACCGCACAGCAATGCGGGCTACTCCCTATTCACTAGTATATGGCACGGAGGCCATCATCCCTATGGAAGTTCAGGTCGAGTCCCTGCGAGTAGCACTTCGAAACTCCTTGACAGATGACCGTAATGCTGAGCTCAGGATGGTCGAGCTCGATGCCTTGGACGAGAAGAGGCTCGCGGCACAACAACGGCTAGAGATGTACCAGAAGCACATCTCAACAGCATATGACAAGCGAGTCAGGGGTAGGTCCTTCAAGAAGGGTGACTTGGTACTCGTAATGAAGCGACCGACAGCCGCGCACACTACAAAGAGCAAGTTCGACCCTAAGTGGGACCCGATATGCATCATAGAAGAAGTTTACTCCAACGGGGCCTACCGTTTAGTGAATTTTGACGGTAGCGGAGCCGATTTTGCAATTAATGGCCGGTTCCTAAAGAAATATTACCCCTAACAGTCAACCTGTTACTTTCCTTTACATGAATATGAGAAATGTAAACTCCCCAAGAGAGGGAATGTAATAAGTAAGGATAGAAATGGAGAATGAAATGGAGTAGAATACAGTAGATAAGCCTGTAGTTAGAAAAGCTAATCAGTTACTCCGCATTCGTGCAGGTCTTCCTTGCCCTTGCTATGAAGAAATAACCAAGAAGGACGATTCGTCTACAACGCGAGCATATCCCGAGTTCAGAAACCCTGGACACTCTCGAAATCGACGACAAAGGGAAGTATTACTCTTTTCATTTCATTCTACATTCATCACTTATTAGAATTGCGATTATTATTGTTATTATTGCAAACCATTCTAACACACATCACACAAACATAACACGATAGGAAAAAGTAATTGCCATTGTCATTTCATTTAACAAAAGTTTGGTTGACATCTTTTCCGACGTCGTATACATGAATGGTCAAAAGGTAAGTATCTCTTACACCAACTACAAAATTTTCTAAAGGTAAGATCCTACGATCATTTCTATACATTTTTGAAGTCAAGAAGAAGAGCATCGGGAGCGAAAGATCAAAGCTTCTCCAAACATCCCGATATCAGCCTGATCACGGCCACCCTAGCAGTTTCCATTGCTGACTTTGCTGCAGATAATACCTCCGTAGGATCAGGAACATGTTGAAGTTCAGCAGTCAAATCCTCCAACTGCTTGCGCGCTGCTTCGCCCTCACTCTCGAGCCGCGTGACCGTTATCTGACCCTGAGTAACTACTGACTCGAGACGGGCAGCTTCGAAGCTCACGGGGATCTTCTCCGCTTGTAGACGCTCAATCTCAGCGTCGATTTCAGCTATACGACCCAAGCACCCTTCATACTGAATCTTATTATTTTGTAGGGATTCTCGTGCATTCGCCGTAGAATGCGCGTGACGTTCCACTGCAGGTCCCAAAGACTCCGCAATTCTCCGCTTCTCCTTGATAGCAGGATCGGGCTCGACGCGCTCAGCAGCCGCCACATTTGCGAGGGAGCTTTCGAACGCAGAGATGTGATTGACAACCACGAGCGCATCAGACCCAACTACTCTGACACAAGCTTCCAGCGCTTTCATGCCAGCGCCTAGCATGTGCCATTCTTGTGGATCGGCCAACGCCTTCGCAAGGCTAGACAGCAGGCCCTTCAGTACGCTCTGACCAAAACAATCTAAATGTTCAAATGCAGGAATGTCCGGCATCATAGTAATGGCGACGCAAGAATCGACAGCATGCTGCAAGAAAGAATGCAAGACAAACAAATGATAAGTTAGCAAAAATGAAAGCAGAAACTACAAGTCATAATCTAATGTAAAGTGCGAAGGAGTCGTACCAGGAACGGCAGGAAGATCAACAGCAGGCTCCGAAGGTCCCGCAATGCATGTCCCGGAATCAACAACTGTTTCCAAAGCTTCGCCCGGCAGTTCAATAGTCACAACCGGAGACGACGCGACGGAAGTAGCAGAGGCAGATATTGACCCAATAAGATCTGTAGAAATAAGATAATAATAACAAAATATGGTTAGTATGATTATGCAGGAACCAAAGAAGAAAAGATAAAAAGTAGAACCACAATCGCATTTCTTACCTTGTGCTCGCGGAATGTTGGGTCCGACTTCGACTGCAGCAGGGCGTGACGCATCCACGACCTCTAACTCAACAGAACAATTTGCTTGCAATGAACAGCCTGATGGAAAGACCGAAGAAAGATCGACGTTCCCCTCACGCATCTCAACCCCAGGAACGGATTCCTCGGCGTTATCAACACGAATGGGCAAACAAGGAGGAACATCCATTGATAACCTCATAGTCGGTGCTGCAACAGCCTGAGAAACAAAGACTAAAGGCTCAGAAGAAGGTTGGACCCTGACGTTGTCGTAGAGTTGTGCTTCAAGCACTGCCATGGCAGCATCATCAAGATCACCTACGCCCCCGACTCCGGCATCATTATCATAATAGTTCGCGAGGGAATCATCGTTGCTGTGATCATCAGCACGATCCACTCCCCAGTCATCGCCGGAATAATCTACAGGCTCATCTTCGAGCCGTGACCCCGAACCATCACCGGCTTCAGAACCGCCTTCGGCATTGTCCCCCTCGACATCTGCAGGCTCGGACTCACCTCCGTCACGATTGACGGCAATCATATCTTCTTCGTCTACAATCTCCTCTGTAGCACCAGATCGAAGCTCACCTTCTTCAAGACTATCGGCAGCAGTCGCACCTGCCACTACTTTCGGAAGATTGATCTGCAACGACGGATCCAAACTCCCCCACTTCTTGATATGTAATATTTCTGCTTTTCTTAAGTTTTTCTCAGGTGCGGACGGGCGAACTCTTGGTGTGAGTCTTATCTTGACTCTCAATTAATCTCTCGCGTGTCCCGGTGGAAGATCGTCAACGAAATCATCAGAAGGTCTAACTCCTGCCATGCCTTCCGTAGGCTCATCCTCTTCGACAGACGGAGGAGCATTCTCTGCCAGAGGACGCGAAGATCCGACCCCTTGCTGATGTCTCTGTATAGGGACCCCAAAGCAATACCATCCGTCTAACGCTCCATCTTCTTTCCTACGAGTGATCGGCACGTTCAAGGAAGTCAGATGGCTGGTACCGAGAACTCCGACGGCCTCACGCTGCTCACGAAGATAACCAAGACCGTCCTCAGGAACGTCAGTCAACCTTGGAGGAGAGAGATAAAGAGGGAAATCGACAGGTTTGGCGTCCCGAATGAGCGCATACTGATGCACCCACCATCTCATCCAACCGTAAGAAGTCACAGGACGTCGACTACCGCCAGGCAATACGAACCTCGCGCCAATTCGCGTCAACAAAAGCTAGTCCCACATCCACTCCCAATGGACAGGACCCGTGCCATATGCTCAGTTCTATTCTCGTCACGCTCGGAAGAGTCGACGGAACGCCCTGGTCATAGCCAAACTGTCTGGCCAACCTGCTCGGATAATAAGGCTCGCGCCAGAACTCCACGCCTTCGCGGAACGGGAGAGAGGCGGTCCGGATTGATATTAGGAATTCTCTGTCAGAAGAGTCAACCGAATCCTCATCATCGACGACTTCAATATCTTCATCAGCAATGGAAGCAGGAAAATGATAGAAGTTAACTTCATTCTCATTGCAGATCCTTGAAGACACCCATTCTGGCGTCCTAAGCACCATCTTGGCCTTCATGAACCTGATAAGAGGCGCTCGGTCCGGAAAGAAGTAGGCGTGAGGCTTCATGCCATATACCCATGGAAAATAAACGCCTAACCAGCCGCAGAAATAATGCCACGGGCAATAGGCCGCATCCATCCCATCAGCAGGTTTGTCCGGATTACTGGCAACATAACCAAACGCTCTATATATGCTGCAGAGTACAGGTGGCGCTATAGCAAGACGTCGGCCACTGGCAAGGGCACCTGCCATGACGAAGCAAGAAACCCTGACGCCATCAGCACCCTTCGAGCTGGGAAGCGCGACTGCGGACAACCAGTAAGCGAGGAAGCCTGCTAGCTCACAAGTGGGAGACAATACGTTTGGGCAAGGAAATTTTCGTTGAAAGCGTTGTCGTAAGGCTCTTACTCTTTTAATATCAACCTTGTATTTTTCGTAGTCAATCCTGAAAGAGAGAAAGGAGAGAGAACTTCACATAAGAAGCTACGCAAAAGGAAAGAGCATACATCATGAGAAGAAAGAAAGAAGACGTCCCGGGAAGACTTACTTCAAGCCGTGGCTGAAGTAGACTGACCAATCTTCATAGTGTATCTTTGTAATGCAGTCAAATTGTTGCAGTTCATTGAACAACTCCAAACACGCCTTGGAATGATAGGCCTTCCGATCACCTTCGCGCCTGAAGCCAGACAATTCTTCATCAGAGGGGATATATTCGTGATAATACCCGCCTCGTATGGGCAAGCCCGCCATCATCTTAAGATCCCAGAGGGTTATACTCATCTCTCCTTGAGGAAGATGGAAAGAGTTGGTAACAGAACTCCAGTAATTTAAGAAGCCCCTGAGAATCGTCGGATCTCGTGGAAAGAAGTCGGCAGTCGCCTCGATGGCATAATAGAGCCCGACGTCCCTCAGCACAGCCTCGTGCCGGATCAGAATCTCCTTCGCCCAGGGGATGTAGCTGTCACGACGATTCAGATGCCCTCGGGTACGGAAGCTCGAAGTCTCCCACATTGCGGACGTGCTCATAGGGAGGAATCTTTGACGCACCGTCTCAAAGAAATGAGTCGGATAAGGTGCATGCGGATCACATGTAGGCATGAGGAAAGTCATTTCCTTAATCTCACCAACCTTTTGTTGCTTCCCGTTGCTTCCCAGGGTGGCGGTGAGTAATCTCTCAGGAACTGAAGACCATCTCTCCACTCCATAGAACTGGCTAGGTCTACGAACATCAGATGGCTCGATGCTCGGAAAAGGTTTACATCTCATAAGAGACTTCTGGTGCAAAATGACTTCGCCATTGTAGGGGTTCGTGATGCAGATGCCACGCTCAGCAGCGATCTTGTTGCTCTCCCATCCAATCTTCATCCTTTCATATTTCAAGTCGAGGAGCTGTGTCAATCGCTCCGCTTGACTGAGCGCCTTGATCGGTTGTTTTCCTTGTCCTCCTTTCTTCTTACTTTTCTGACCCGTCAGATTCTCTTCTACATTTTGAACAGGTATATCTTGAGGACCTGCCTCGATGGCACTCGCCACACCAGCAAGTTGGGCATACCAATAGACCCACTCTTGTTCTGTTCCCCGCTTTGGAGGTTCGGGCGCTGTCTTGTTGACAAAGATGCGTACTAGCACTTCATGAGGAAGCTGCCCAATACGCTCTGAGAAATCCTTGATCTCGGGTTCGACCGTAGGAAAGAAGCGAGAGTTACGTCTTAGAGGAGGAGGGTTAGAAGGACCTTCAGCTGTTCTTTTCCAACTGTGCTTCATCGGCGTCGGACCAGAAGCATGCAACCCGAAAGTTTCACCAGAAGATCCCATTGTCGCTACTGCAATTCACTGCAACGCGTAAACAAAACAACATTAGAAAACAACTCGATACACATGGGCAAATAGCCTAACGAAATCGTATCGCAAACACAAGCACAGCATATAGAGCACAAGCAACAAAGAATGAGAACAACAAAATCAAGAGCATAGCATATCAATCATCATACGCATTTCATAACAAAGCAACTGCCATCATACATGCACGCACACATATGATTGATGCACACACAAAATCACAGATTGAACCCACAATACATCCATGCATTTAGTCTAAAAGCAGCCTCGACAAGTCCAGGTGCTTCTGAGAAGGCACTGGACAGAGTCAGGAAACAGTTTCAACATCATACATACGCAACCGTTAGCACACAGCAACTTTACAAGCAATCGGGACGCTATAAGCGCACTTTGGCAGACATACTCTGAACCTGCCTAAAATAGATAGTTGCAAGCTGTGACAAGCCAAAGTAGGCAGTCAACTGTAGGCCCAAGGTACTAAGCTCCAATCGTGCTTGAATTTTAAGTGATCTAGCCTCAAACAGCACTGAATTTGACTGAGAAACGGAGCTGGAAATGCCATTTCTCCACCAAGTGCAAAGCAGGGGCTAAAAATGGGACTTTTGGCTAAGTGTTGGGCTCACATGCGCCCAAGGTGAAGCCCCAGGCGCATGTGGCCCCTCACATGCGCCCAATCCATAAATTTCACAATCTGAAGTTCATCATACAAAGCATCAGGGGCATGTGCAATCCGACATGCGCCCGGCTCAGAAGAAGGGGATGAACGAGTTTGAAGTTCAAGCCCCAGGCGCATGTGTCAGTCCCACATGCACCCATCTCTAATGTTTTGAGAAAATACAAGTTCCAGGAAGTGCCCTGGGCGCATGCCCAGAACCACATGCGCCTGGGACATGCGCCCACATCCTCAGAGGCAGTTTGACATGCGCTTGAGGGAGTTCTCTGTTCAAAAATGAATGGCAGGCCACATGCGCCCACAAGGGGACCACATGCGCCTGTACCCTGAGGGTGATCTCTCTCACCTTGGGAGAAATTAAGTTTTCTGACTCGAAAAAGTGTGGAATGACTCAGTGAGTCAACTATTTATACTTGAGCCTGGGGGACCGGTGCACTGCACTGGCATGACGTAAGCATCCAGCGCAGCACACCGGGGGGGCACTTGTTGGGGCTCAAATTTGTACCCATTATAAAACAACATCCCATGGTCTAGTGGCAATGATTTGGATAAGTTTTGAGGCCGGGAGAGCCCTGAAAACTCCTGCACAACCCTGATCGTTTGGTAGCGACCAAAATTCGTAAACAGCATTTCAGAGCGGAACTGGACATGCGCTTCACTGCCAAATGATCCAAAATGTCCTAAAACCCTTAACCTGCAAGTTTCGAAGTCATCCGGTGCATATTTTTACCTGCGCACCTCGAAATGCGTTTCGTCCCTGCTCGGAACTGACAAAAAGGGTCCGTAAGCCTACAGCTACCATTTCAGAGCGGAACTGGACATGCGCTTCACCGCCAAATGATCTAAAATATCCTAAAACCCTTAACCTGTAAGTTTCGAAGTCATCCGGTGTATATTTTCACCCGCGCACCTCGAAATGCGTTTCGTCCCTGCTTGGAACTGACAAAAAGGGGTCCGTAAGCCTACAGCTACCATTTCAGAGTGGAACTGGACATGTGCTTCACCGCCAAATGATCTGGAGCACCCCAAAACCCTTAAATAGCAAGTTTGAAGTCATTATGATGCATATTTCCATGCGCGCGCTCCCCGGAACAACATTCCTATACGACAAGCCGACCCGGAGGCTCCAAATTAGGAAGGAAGTACCAAAATTAGCAACATCTGGACTTCCACACCCCACCCCGTTCATTAAGGAGGTTAATCATAGCCTAGAAGTGGCTTGGCGATAGTGAGTGCATGTCTAGAAAAGGTAGCTGTCCTTTGGAGATCCCCCGTTGGAGCTGAAATGCTGAAATTTTCTAAGTGCTGGAATCCTGAAAATCTGGCTAAGTAGTGGGAAAGCGCAGGCAAAGGACATGCGCCTGGCCTCTAACCACATGCGCTTGCACCCTAGTAGTGAAAGGAAGTGATCCGAACACTTTTTCGAAATCACCGGGAAATGCGCCGGTAAAGCACATGCGCCCGGATCCACCACATGCGCCCAGTGCATTTTTCTCACATGCGCTTGACACTGTTTCTGGCACATGCGCCGGGAAATACCCGTCGGGTAGACCCGAACCCAATTTCCCTCCTATAAATAGTGAAGTCACCTCATTACATCAGCACGAGATCATCCCCTGCCGACCTCAGAGTGATATAAGCACCACATGCGCTTACTTTCTCTCCCCTCGCCGGATGCCTTGGCCAGGAGTGGATTTCCTCGCCGGAAACCCTCGCCGGAAAGGGATTTCCTCACCGGAATCCCAAGTTCAGGAAGAAAATCCTGAAATTTTCTAAGTGTTGGGCACATGCGCCGGCATACCCCCCACATGCGCCGGCTTATTCCCCCACATGCGCTGGCTTTTCCTACCGGGAAAATCCCGAATTTCTCTAAGTGTTGGGCTCACATGCGCCCAAGGTGGAGGTCCAGGCGCATGTGCACCACCACATGCGCCGGGATTGCCTCCGAATTTCCGTTTTCCATGAGAAATAGGGCCACATGCGCTCGAGAGATGGCACATGCGCCCGGGTCCCTACCACATGCGCCCGAAAGCATGTGCAACACCACATGCACCTGTATATCCACCCCTCCATGCGCCTGGACGCTGATGGGAGGGGTGGACCTTCGATCGCGTGCCCCGCCTTCGTTCGGAATCCAATTTTGATGAAATCACTTCCGCCGGATGCATCTCGATGAGATCTATCCATCCGCCGGATCAGATTCTCCAACGGTCAATGATAAGTGGCCCAAATCAGTGTTTTGGTCCAAAATGACCAACACTTAGCCAATTTGGCAGCTCCGGAAATCCCTCCGAAAGAGCCGAAAACGGCCGAAAATGAGAAGAATCGGGCGGAATTGGACCGAGCCCGAGAGGGAAACTTTTCTTCTACATGACATGATACACCATAATCATGTACCGCGACGAGGTTATCCGATCTCAGGACCCTCGAATACTCTAATCAAGCGGTCGGCAGGTCCACTACTTAGTCATTTTCAGCCCTGGGAAGTGCCCTGTTGGCCCGAAAATTGACTTCTACTAAGCGAATCGAAACACAATTGCACCGCGATTTTTGTGGACATAATCCACCCCTGTTCCAAGTCGGTCATCGATAATATTCACTGAATACCCTGATTAGACCGCAGACAGGTCCACTACTTAGTCATTTCTAGCCCTAGGAAGTGCCCTGTTGGCCCGAAAATTGACTTCTGCTAAGCAAATCGAAACGCGATCGCACAGCGATCTTCGTGGACATAATCCACCCCTGTTCAAAGATGGTTATCTATAATATTCACTGATCTCCCCAACCAGACCGCAAACAGGTCCACTGCTCAGTCATTTTCAGCCCTGGGAAGTGCCATGTTGGCTTGAAAATTGACTAATGCCAAATGAAATCAACCGCGATCTCACAGACGACAAGGCAAAGCTGAAGTACTCAGGCTATCCAACAGCCGAGTTAAGCATTTACGGCGCACCGATCCCCATTATTCATAAGAAATTGGCATGAACAGGAGTCCATCGGACCCTATACTTAGCCATTTGCAGGCATCGGAAACAGCCGATCTAGCCCATTGAATTTGGATCCTCAAGAGATCTTGGCTCGACAAAGCCTACTTGATCCCGAATAGATCACTGAAAATACTCAGAGGAAAGAGTGTTCTCGAAGACGAGTCGCCCGACTCCAGAAGAAACACATTTACTTTACTGTACAAAGCTCTATTCATCCCGGATAAAGGTCCGAGGCTAAACCCAAGGGGTTATGGTTACCACGAGAAACCACAAACAAAGAGTTCTAACTAGGCTTGAAACGTCTTGCTATGGACTGCCACTATGAAAAAGACCGTCGATGCCCTACCCATTGACAACGGGTCCGTTGGTTGAGCTGATGAGATAGTTGCGGATTGCTTTCCTAAGGTCACCCGTCATAAAAATACGGGCGCGGGCTTTAGGTTATGCCGACCAACATTTCGAGGTTCGTGTATTCCAGCGGTCACCTGTTCACAGTAACAGGCGCGGGCCCCGAGTTGCACCACTCGATTAAAACCCTCATTCGGGAACGTTGCGGAGTGCTTTCCTAAGGTCACCCGTCATAAAAGTACGGGCGCGGGCCTTGGGTCATGCCGACCAACATTCGAGGTTCGTGTATTCCAGCGGTCACCTGTTCACAGTAACAGGCGCGGGCCCCGAGTTGCACCACTCGAATCCTGACAGTCTCTCAACCCGGACACACCGAAAGAAAATGGGACATAGACATCCAGCGTGTCTAATAAATGTGGCTCAGTCCATAACAAGAAAACAAAGGTCTCTACGACCATGAACTCAAGACCATAATCCCCGGCGGATTAGTCTTTTGCCTTCCAATCAAGGGTGATCAACCGTTGATGTAATTAAAGGCTCGTGACCAGTATCACAGCCTGGAATGTAAAAGATCTCAGAATCTCTGGAATAAAATTCGCCTTGCGATATCTCTCTCTTGTGTACACTTTGTGATTGCTTATGATTGTCTATGAATGTCTCTATACTCAGAATTCCCCCAGAATAAAAGAAACACGAAAAAAAGACAGAAGGACTGCTGACGAGTAGTTCTGATCTTTCCCCTCTTTTTCTAAGCGTTCTAACAGTCACTTCAGTCAGATACATCCTGCTCAACCCGTGATCTCTAAAACTAAATTTTAATTTCAACATATTCAGCTGTACTCTGCTCGTGCATACAAATTCAGCCAGTCACAGATTCTAATTCACATTTATTCCATTCAAATTCAACATTCACCTCGTATATTTATACACATACACAACCACATGCCTTTTCCATTCAAGTAGTATATTACGTCTACAAAATGTGTATATAAAAAAGTGTGGATTTACAAAAAAATACGTACAAAAAAAATACAAAGTGAGGCTATACGTATGCAAAAAGTGACCATCGCAACACGCAGTAATAAATTTCAGTTGATGGTTGGAAGGTAGGTGCATGTCATCCGATTATGACTCGTTCGCCTACACCTGGAACACTTGACGGTTGGTCTCTCCTCACCTAAGCTAGTAATTCTTATTTTCTTTTATCTTCCAACAATTTTCCTTTAATTTAGGTGACAAATTTTATCACATATCGCCCTTACATCTTCAAGTGTGTCCCATTGGCTCACATCAGGGACTGGGTATATCGAATCGCATTGCGGTACATGACTTGGTATATAATTGTTGAGTAGAAAGGGAAACAATAATTATAATGATCGAGCTCATACTTGTTACATGCCGCAATTGCATGCAGACAAGGTAACATCAGCACGTTGAATTTGCCACATCCACAGTTCGCTTGAATTAGTTTCACTACATCGGTATACTCACCCCCATTAATTTCATATTCATCCATAGATATCACTGTGTAGGTTGTCATCCTCGCCTGATCTAATAACTCCCGCATATGTGTTTCCGCCCACGGTGTTGCTTTTCCCAGAAATACTTTCGCATCTTCTCACATTTTCAAGAAGAATTTTTGTATCTTACTGTTGAGCTCTTAAATGTGCATATTTTAACCCCATTTCATCATTAACTATGCTTGAAATAAGTAATTAAAGACATAACTAATGCATGGTTTTGTAATTGTAGGAATGAGAGAGAGAGAGAGTTCATCAATTGAGGGCTTTAAGGAGCTGTTTACACACATTGAAGATCAAAGGAATAAAGGACCAAAGGTGGAGCAAAAGTGCATTGAAGATGAAGGAGGAGAAGCTGAAGATTTCAGCCAATTTCATGTCCACCGGCCGGCCGTCCACAGCCACCGACCGGCCGACCAAACCCTCCAGAAACAAGGAAATCTCTGGACAAAAATTATGAGGGCTGACCCCCTGTTCGACCGGCCAGACACACTGACCGACTGGCCGGCTGAAGGGTCAGCCTATGCACTAATATGTCCAATGATTTTCAGCAGATTAAAGCATGTCCACCGGCCGACCGGTCAGCTGATGGGTCGGACTGTGTAAAGAACACTCCAGTGAAAATTGCAATTGCAGGCACTTTGTCCGACCGGCCGGACAGGGGGTCCGACCGGCCAGACAACACCTAGGAACATCCAAAGCTCCGAAAATCTCTGCGTAAAACGCTAATCTTGCAGGATTTCTCGAAGCTTCTTCGCACTTAGGGATTCAAAGCTATAAAAGGACTTCCCTAGCTCGTTCCTAAGGCATCCTAGAAGAGATTTGGCATGGTGGGAGACGACGAAAGTCAGATCCGGAGTTCTACAACTCCTCCTAGTTTGTTCTTCTAGTTTTATATTTTTCTTAATTGTTTTCATGTTTCCTTGGATCATGAATGGCTAAACCACTTAGCTAGGGCTAAGAGGTGAAGCTTTTAGTGAATCTAAGATGTTTCAATTCGTTTGATTTGGTTTCAATTTGGATTATCAGTGAAGAACAATGGTTGAAGTTTGAATAAAGTTCTAAGTAATTTTTCTTAATCTTATGATGGCTCATGGATGTTTAGAAGAATTGCTTAAGTTCTTAATTGTTTTGAATTATTCTAGACCTGTATGATCCGAGGAATTGGATTCAATACGCTCTAAATCTATGATCCTCATGTGGGAACTTCATACCAAAAGTTCTATTCTTGTTGGAATTTCTGTCTATGCGTGGTTGTTTATATGATTTGAATTGAGTTCAAATTATGATTTAGTTATACTTTGTGATAGAAGGTAATGATGATTATGATTGTGGTCTTAACCTATTGGAACTAGGATTGATCTATGCAATTGAGTGTGCTCAAATCCTAACTTAAATTGAGAGAATCATGTATCACACATATGGCAGATTGTTTGTTTTAATTGGTCTATCATCTGGCTAGATAGAACTTAATTTCGATTCTAGTTGAGAAAGTGAGAAACCACAGCGAATTAAGCATCAAGGATTGCTACAAGTGGATCCTTCAACCCCTAGTGCTTTTTATTATTGATTACATTCAATTTAATTCAAAATATCTATCTACACCAAATTCCTAAATTCTATTTAGTTAACTCTTAAGTAGAAACCATTGGACGTGTTTTGTGAATTCCTACACAAGTCCCTGTGGATCTACCTCGGTCTTACTAAGATTATTACTACATCGCAACCCTACACTTGGGGAAGCGAACAAGTTTTTAGCGCCGCTGCCGGGGACTTTGACGGTTTTTCACAAAATTTCTGAAAATAGTCTCTATTTGAGATTTTTAGGACTCTTTTACTAACTTAGTTTGTTTGCTTTGTTTTGTTTTTCCAGGAATTCTAGGAGTTGAAGTAGTACTTCAAATCAAGTTTTTCTAACCCTTTTTCTTTTACTTTTCTGAGATTTGCATGCCACATTGGGTTCGGGATTCTAATAACCAACTCATTAGTGAAGGGGGAATAGTTGAAGGAATTGATAGAGAGCCACGTGCTAAGAGACGTTTAGATTCTCCAATTTTGTCTGAAAGTATGGCTGCAAATCAACCCAACCCTATGGCCAATCAAAATCTGGGCCAAAACTAAACCGAAACGGGAGAAAATGTGGTTGAGAATGTTCCCCGACCTAGAACATTACGTGATTACTTGCAACCAGCAAGAGAGAGCACTCCCTCATGCATAGTTTTTCCACAAAATGCAGGGAACATAGATTTGAAACCAGGAGTAATCCAACTCCTTCCCAAATTTCATAGACTAGACAGTGAAAGTGCCTATCAACATCTTAAGGAATTTGATGAGGTGATAGCCACAATGCACTTTGCAAATGTAACCGACGATGTGGTGAGACTCAAATTATTTCCTTTTACCCTTAAACAGAAAGCTAAAGGTTGGCTTCATGCATTAAGGCCAATATCAATTGGCACATGGAATGAGATGACTAGGGAGTTCATTAAAAAGTTCTTCCCTACTCACAAAACGATCATGTTGAGGCACCTTATCATAAATTTTGCCCAAAAGGAAGATGAGACCTTCTTCCAATGTTGGGAGAGGTTCAAGGACTTGTTAAATGCATGCCCACATCATAGCTACGAAATTTGGCAGGTAATAAGCTTTTTCTATGAAGGACTGACTTCACCCATACGCCAATTCGTAAAGATGATGTGCAATAGAGAATTCATGAATAAGGAAGCCGAGGAAGCATGGGACTATTTTGATGAATTGGCCGAGAATGCACAGTCTTGGGATACATCTAGACCAACAAATTCCAAGACAAGCCAACAAAAGGAAAAAGGAGGAATTTATGTCATCTCAGAAGAAGATAACATAAGTGCACATGTAGCTAGCCTCACAAGAAAATTCGAGGCCATGAAATTGTAGAAAGGAGAGACGATCAACTCAAAAGACGTTAAAACTGTTTGTGGAATTTGTGCTGAAAATCAACATGCAACACAAGATTGTCCCACAATTTCAGCATTCCAAGATATCTTACAAGAACAATCAAATGCCATAAACAATTATCAACGGCCATTTAGTGCTCCAAATTCAAACACGTATAATTCTTATTGGAAGAACCATCCCAACTTCAATTGGAGGAATGGACCCACTGCGAATGCAAACAATACCCCTCAAGTTCAACCTTTAGTAGGTCCATCCCTAGTTATTACAACAAAAGCTACACTAGAGGAGATGTTGGGTGCATTCGTATCGGTTCAAGTTGAATATAACAAGACTAATTCTCTGAAAATTGATGGGTTCATGCAAGAGCAACTGAAATTCAATCAAAATTCATCTCAAGCTATTAATGACTTGAAAACCTCAATGGCTAGAGTTGAATCTCATCTCAGTGTTAGGGAGAAAGGCACACTTCCTACCTAACTTCGTCCTAACCCAAGAACCCAATTTGAGATACAAGACGCAAGCTCATCCTCCCAACATACGGAGCATGTTCAAGCTATCACCACTTTGAGAAGTGGAAAAATAATCGATAAATCTAATCCGGTGAAGGCCTCAAAGCCTAATGATCCGAAATTTTCCAAAGAGGACGATAGCCCGAACAACACTCCACATGAGAAAGAACCGGAAAGGTAACACAAGTCGATTGCCCCGTTTCCTCAAAGGTTGATTTCACCCAAACCTTTAGATAAAAACCTGAAAATTTTAGAGGTTTTTAAGCAAATGAAGATCAACATCCCGTTGTTGGATGCTATAAAACAAATGCCATCCTATGCCAAATTTCTAAAGGAATTGTGTACAGTCAAAAGGAAACACAATGTTCACAACAAAGTACTTTTGACTGAGAATTTAAGTGCTATTATCAGACAAGAGGTGCACCAAAAATACAAGGATTTGGGTAGTCCAACCATCTTATGCATCATAGGAGACTACCGGATTAAACAAGCCTTACTTGATTTAGGGGCAAGTGTTAACCTCATTCCATACTCAGTCTATGAACAACTTGGGTTAGGTGAATTGAAACCCACCATAACCACACTCCAACTTACTGATAGATCTATTCGTATACCGAGAGGAGTGATTGAGGATGTTTTAGTCCAAGTTGATAAATTCTACTACCCAATAGACTTTATGTCTTGGATACACATCCCGTGATAGGTACCGATGCTCAAATTTCCGTCATACTTGGCCGCCCTTTTCTAGCTACTTCAAATGCGATTATCAATTGTAGAAATGAGCTTGTACAAATGTCCTTTGGAAATATGACACTCGAGCTGAATAAATTTGATTTATGCAAACAACCACGGGAAGTTGATGACGAGATCCACGAGATAAACTTGATTGAATCATTCGTGGAGGAGACATTCCCCTTGACATTATATTCCGACCCTTTGGAGGCATGTTTGGCCCACTCTCATAAGATAAATGATGACAGAATACGAGAGATGGATGCCATTTTGGATGTTATGCCGGTACTTGAGAACAAAAGATGGAAGGCTCTATTTGAACATTTACCCTTAAGCGAGAACAAGCCTCTTCCATCCAATATCAAGGCACCGAAGCTCGACCTAAAATCATTACCAAGTGATTTGAAATATGTATACTTAGGTCGAGATGAGACATATCCGGTGGTGATTTCTTCCCACTTGGATGAGGAAAAAGAGAGCAGGCTAATAGCCACTCTAATAGAGCTAAGAGCGCCATTGGATGGTCAATTGCGGATCTCAAAGGCATAGACCCCCTGATTTGTACTCATCGCATACACCTTGAGGAGAATGCAAAGACATCTAGGCAACCACAAAGACGCCACAATCCAAACATGAAGGAGGTGGTTAAGGCCGAGGTATTGAAACTATTGGATGTAGGTATCATTTACCCAATATCCGATAGTCAATGGGTGAGTCCAACTCAAGTGGTGCCTAAGAAATTCGAAATAACCATTGTAGCCAATGCCAATAATGAACTCGTGCCAACCAGAGTCACTACCGGTTGGAGAATGTGCATTGACTACAGGAAGCTAAAGACAGTCACGAGGAAAGACCACTTCCCCCTACCGTTTGTTGATCAAATTTTAGAAAGGTTGGCGGGTCATTCCCATTTTTGCTTCCTTGATGGATATTCAGGGTATAACCAAATAGAGATCGCTCTAGAGGACCAAGAGAAGACAACATTCACATGTCCATTCAACACTTTCACCTATCGAAGGATGCCGTTTGGGCTATGCAATGCCCCTGCCACTTTTCAGCGTTGTATGTTGAGTATTTTTTCTGATATGGTGGGAACGATTCTCGAAGTCTTCATGGACGATTTCTCTGTATTTGGTTGTAACTTTGATGAGTGCCTTATGCACTTAAAAACTGTGTTGAAAAGATGTGAAGAAAAGAACCTCGTGTTAAATTGGGAGAAATGTCACTTCATGGTTCAAAATGGAATAGTACTTGGTCACATCATCTCACAAAATGGAATTGAGGTGGACAAAGCTAAAATCGATCTTATCTCTAACCTTCCACCACCCAAGAGTGTACGAGATGTGCGGTCCTTTTTGGGACACGCCGGATTTTATAGACGATTCATAAAGGACTTTAGTTCACTCTCTCGTCCTTTATGTAACCTCCTTCAAAAGGAAAACTCATTTGAGTGGACTGAAGATTGTCAAAATGCCTTTGACAAATTAAAAAGTATGTTGGCATGTGCTCCCATAATGCAACCACCTGATTGGAGCCTTCCTTTTGAAATTATGTGTGATGCGAGCGACTACGCTATTGGGGCTGTGTTAGGCCAAAGAAAAGAGAAGAAGCCATGCGTCATCTACTATGCAAGTAGAACCGTAAACTCAGCCCAAGCTAACTACACTACTATAGAAAAAGAACTTTTAGCCGTAGTTTTTGCCTTGGACAAGTTTAGGTCTTACTTGATTGAATCCAAGATCATCATATTCACCGACCATGCCACGATTAAGTACCTTCTCTCTAAGAAGGATGCTAAGCCACGCTTGTTAAGATGGATCCTCCTACTCCAAGAATTTGACATAGAAATACGTGATAAGAAAGGAGTAGAAAACGTAGTGGTTGTCCATCTCTCTAGACTTGTTCTCATTGATTCCCCTGAGACGACCGCGATCAATGACATGTTTACTGATGAACAACTTTTTAAAGTCTCCCAATTGCCATGGTATGTGGACATTGCTAACTATCTTGTTACAGGTACAATTCTGACACAGTGGAAAAAGCAAGATAAGGATAAGTTCTTCAACGAGGTGAGAGAATTCCTATGGGACGATCCATACTTATTCAAGTATTGTCCCGATCAAATCATAAGGAGATGTGTGCCGGATGATGAACAACACAATATCATCTCCTTTTGTCATTCTCAGGCGTGTGGTGGCCACTTTTCGGCTAAGAAGACCACAACCAAAATTCTGCAATGTGGGTTTTATTGGCCCACCATGTTCAAGGATACAGATGAGTTTTGTAAAATGTGTGAGCGTTGTCAGAAATTGGGAGGAATATCCCGTAGAAATATGATGCCACTCAATCCCATCTTACCAATCGAAATTTTTATTATTGGGGCATCGACTTCATGGGTCCATTCTCATCTTCTTTCAGAAATTTATATATATTGCTGGCCGTCGATTATGTTTCAAAATGGGTTGAAGCGATTCCATGCTGGACTAATGACCATAAAACATTCATTCGTTTCTTAAAAGAAAATATCATTTCCCGATTTGGAACACCTCGAGTCATTATAAGTGATGGAGGATCTCATTTTTGTAACCGTCCGTTTGAAGCTTTAATGAAGAAATATGGTGTAAATCATAATGTGAGTACTCCCTATCACCCACAAACAAGTGGTCAAGCTGAGATATCCAACAGGGAGATTAAACATATTTTGGAGAAAATAGTGAACCCCGATCGCAAGGATTGGTCGCTTCGACTAACCAATGCACTCGGGGCTTACCGTACGGCTTTCAAGACCCCCATTGGAATGTCTCCCTATAGATTTGTCTATGGGAAAGCTTGTCACTTGCCTGTGGAATTGGAACATAGGGCATATTGGGCGATAAAGAAGATGAATTTCGATTCTGACAAATCAAGCTTGTTGCGCAAACTTCAATTGAATGAACTTGCGGAACTCCAGAATGAGGCATATGAAAATGCGAGAATTTACAAGGACAAGACGAAAGTGTTTCATGATAAGAACATTCTTCGTAAGACCTTCATGATTAATCAAAACGTCCTTATGTATAATTCTCGCCTACATTTATTTCCGAGAAAATTGAGATCTCGATGGACCGGCTCCTACATTGTAAAAACGGTTTATCCATACGGGATAGTCGAGTTGTTAAAGCAAATGGTCAGCAATTAAAACCGTTCTTTGAGAATTTTCCTTCAGAAGGTATGTCCATACCTCTGACTGATCCTGTGTATCAGGATGATTGATCTCCTAGTCTGATGGAGGTATATAGTAGATAGGATTAGGATTTTGTTGCTTTTAGTTTGCTTTTTCATAGGTTTGATAGAAGGAGGTAGAATTTCGATTTTTGTTCTCTCAAGTACTCTCATCCCTCATCCCCTTTATTTTATATTTGCTCTCATGTTTTGCTCATTGCATATCTTTTACATTGAGGACAATGCAAGATTTGGTTGGGGGGTGTGGGATCACTAGGATAAATCCAGTGTTTTGTAACATCTCGAGCAATTATGTAGAAACTTTTTCCATTTTTTCTACAAATTCGAAACTCCATTGGAAAACTTTGTTTCTATGCATTTGGGATGGTGTGAGTATAACAAAAAAGAGAAGTACAGTGAGTGAAGTTGAATATCTTGAGCAATCTCTAAGATACTGGTTTTATATGCGAATCACCCTATTTTTATGATTGATAGAATTTCTAAACACTTGTATACCTAGTTCACATTACACGAGTCTCACGCTTTGAAAGGATTATGTAGAATTGTGAATTGGTTAAGTTTGGATTTGAGGTGTTGAGAAACCAAGCCGGGGTACTTTGTCCATCCTTGTCCATGGGAAAATAACGAAAGATATGGATTTCTAAAAATCCTATCTAATGAAAAAGAAAACGGAAAGGAAGGATGAAAATATGGGAATGATGGAGAATATGGTGGAAAATTCCGAAAAGGGCTACCTATTACCAACCGGGGGATGGTCTACCCGTAACCAAAGCTGAAAATGGGACGTAGTGTGAAAGCTGTCGGAAGGACGGTAAGGTAAATTCCTGTCATAGGCTTGTTGTTGATTTATACACCGTTGAATCTATACCTTATTTAATTCACGAAGAAGGTAACCCTGAAAATCTATGAGATGAACATTCACTGAGCACACTAGGGTAAATTGTTTGGATTAATCTATTTATCAATCAATCGGCGGGGATTTCATATGAGTACTTGTTATGTTTGAGAAGGTTAAGGTTTCAACTTCTATCATTAAGCATATCTAAATTCTTTATACTTGCATATCATTGAGTATATAGAAACATAGTTTCCAAAGGAGAGTTGGGTTTTGAGGAACGAAATTTGTTTCATGCATGTTTTGCTCGGGACTAGCAAAATGCTAGTTCGGGGGTGTGTTGAGCTCTTATATGTGCATATTCTAACCCCATTTCATCATTAACTATGCTTGAAATAAGTAATTAAAGACCTAACTAATGCATGGTTTTGTGATTGTAGGAATGAGAGAGAGAGTTCATCAATTGAGGGCTTTAAGGAGCTGTTTACACACATTCAAGATCAAAGGAATAAAGGACCAAAGGTGGAGCAAAAGTGCATTGAAGATGAAGGAGGAGAAGCTGAAGATTTCAGCCAATTTCATGTCCATCGACCGGCCGGTCAAACCCTCCGAAAACAAGGAAATCTCTAGACAAAATTTATGAGGGTCGACCCCCTATCAGACCGGCCGGCTGAAGGGTCGACCTATGCACTATTATGTCTAGTGATTTTCAGCAGATTGAAGCATGTCCACCGGCTGGTCGGCCGACTGGTCGGCTGATGGTTCGGACTGTGTAAAGAACACTCCAATGAAAATTACAATTGCAGGCACTTTGTCCGACCGGCCAGACAACACTCACGAACATCCGAAGCTCCGAAAATCTTTGCGCAAAACGCTAGTCTTGCGGGATTTCTTGAAGCTTCTTCGCACTTAAGGCTCCAAAGTTATAAAAGGACTTTCCTAGCTCATTCCTAAGGCATCCTAGAAGAGATTTAGCACGGTGGGAGACGGCAGAAGTCAGATCCGGAGTTCTATAACTCCTCCTAGTTTGGTCTTCTAGTTTTATGTTTTTCTTAGTTGTTTTCATGTTTCCTTGGATCATGAACGGCTAAATCACTTAGCTAAGGCTAAGAGGTGAAGCTTGTAGTGAATCTAAGATGTTTCAATTCGTTTGATTTGGTTTCAATTTGGATTATCAGTGAAGAACAATGGTTGAAGTTTGAATAAAGTTCTAAGTAGTTTTTCTTAATCTTATGATGGCTCATGAATGTTTAGAAGAATTGCTTGAGTTTTTAATTATTTTGAATTGTTCTAGACCTGTATGATCCGAGGAATTGGATTCAATACGCTCTAAATCTATGATCCTCATGTGGGAACTTCATACCAAAAGTTCTATTCTTGTTGGAATTTCTGTCCATGTGTGGTTGTTTATATGATTTGAATTGAGTTCAAATTATGATCTAGTTATACTTTGTGACAGAAGGTAATGATGATTATGATTGTGATCTCAACCTATTGGAACTAGGATTGATCTATGCAATTGAGTGTGCTCAAATCCTAACTTGAATTGAGAGAATCATGTATCACACATATGGCAGATTGTTTGTTTTAACTGCTCTATCATCCGGCTAGATAGAACTTAATTCGATTCTAGTTGAGAAAGTGAGAAACCACAGCGAATTAGGCATCAAGGATTGCTACAAGTGGATCCTTGAACCCCTAGTGCTTTTTATTATTGATTACATTCAATTTAATTCAAAATATCTATCTACACCAAATTCCTAAATTTTGTTTAGTTAAAACCATTGGACGTGTTTTGTGAATTCCTACACAAGTCCCTGTGGATCGACCTCAGTCTTACCGAGATTATTACTACATCGCAACCCTACACTTGGGGAAGTGAAAACTTCCTCCTGACAATGTCGAGAACTTTCACGATCAGGTATTCTCTTGATTTTTTTCACAGTGCATTTTCGCTCTCAACGATGTTTGTCGTTATCACGTTGTATCTCTTGCCCGGAAAAAATACAGAAGCCCATCTTTCTCTATCTACATTATTGAGCTAATCATATGTGGTAGGGTTGGCCATTGATATGATGTGCATGAGATCATTAAAACTGCTTTTCCAACACGTCTTAGCAGTCGCCCAAAAGTACTTCTTCAAGGACTCATCCTTGTGGTGATACATTATATTTGAGAGGAGATGGTGTGCACAATAACCATGAGTTGCTGTAGGAAATACAGATTTCACTCCGTTGATTAAACCTGCATAACGATCCGATATAATAATGATCTCTTCTGGGAGAGGCACAATTGCCCGTTTCAAGTTTTCAAGGAACCAAAGCCAACTACTGTTATTCTCTAACTCACCAACCCCATATGTTACGATGAGAATGCAATTATTTTCGTCCAACGCTGTGGCGGTGAACAGTACACCTTTATACCTCCCTTTCAAGTGAGCCCCATCCAAGCACAAAACTTTTTGAAAATACAACCAAAAGCTTCGAATACATTGTCCAAGCGCAATGAAGCATCTCTGAAAACAATTCGTTTCGCTATCTATTTGCAAATTCGTTACCGTACCCTGATTTGCCTTTATCAACTCGTGGAGATAGGTAGGGAGAACTTTGTACGAATTTTCAAATGACCTCATAATCATATTACTTGCAGCTACAATACCTTTATACACTTTCATATAACTGACCTCAACGTTGAATTCTTTTTCTATTCCAAATTGTACATCTTATGGCATACATGTTATGCCCTTCCTCATACGCTCTGTAGCAATCTTACTACATATTATAATCGTTGCTTGACAATGATGTCTTTCTGTACCTTTATAAGTTGCATTATGTTTACCATGACGACCATCCACAAAACTTACCTGGAGATAACTGATTGCATCAGAGGACTGGCTACATGTGTGTTCTGATCGGTATGTCTTTATTTTAAAAGCACCACCACTGTCCAACAACGATGCATGCAACCTCCAATCACAACTATCAATTGGACACCTAATCGTGTACCTCTGTTTGTTTTATTTTAATAACTTATATTGAAAATTGTTTCGCATCGCAAACTTACAAGCGTTAACTGTAGCCGAGCCTTGTCTCTGTACATTTGTCCAATGGCTAACTCACTTGGATCATCAACAAAATCGTGATATACCGGACAACTCACGTACATTGATGCCACATCGAGGTCAAGTATCTCCTGTGAAAATATTTCATCTCGCTCAAAGATGACATCCATTGGAGTCTCAAGAAGCCTTAAAAGGTAATTACGGACACCAGTGGATGGACATGGGATGTCTACATGAGCCCTTGAAGGAATGTGCACATGCTTTTGGCTATGAATGAGTCGGAACGATGGCGCATCGAAACTATTCAAACTCGAATCTTCATGATGTTCATTACTCGATGAAGTAGGGATATCTGCACTAGTCGATGAAGTAATGTGTGCTTAGTCTTGGTTATGAATGAGTTAGAATGATGGGCATCAAAACTATCCAGCCTTGGATCTTCTTGAACCGCATAACTCGATGGTTGAAGAGGAATATCTGCACTAGCCGGTGAAGGAATGTGCGCGTAGTCTTGGTTATGAATGAGTCGAAATGATGGTGCATCGAAACTGTTCAGCCTTGGATCTTCTTGAACTGCATCACTCGATGGTCGATGGGGAATATCTACACTAGCTGGTGAAGGAATGTCCGTGTAGTCTTGGCTATGAATGAGTCGGAACAATGGCGCATCAAAACTGTACAGCCTTGGATCTTCTTGAACCGCATCACTCGATGGTCGATGGGGAATATCTGCACTAGCCGATGAAGGAATGTCCGCGTAGTCTTGGCTATGAATGACTCGGAACGATGGTGCATCGAAACTGTCAAAACTTGGATCTTCCTGATGTGCATCACTCGATGGAGTACGTATAACTGCACTACTCGATTCAGGTGTCTCGAAACTGCCCTCCTCGAAACTTCTGAATGTGTCCCACTTAATCAACCAGGGACGTCTTCACGGACTGTTGAATGGATGTCAGTGCAGTCTTCTCTATATATGGACGTATCTACAGTTGGTATAGGCTCATTTAAATGTACCGCCACAGGATCATGAAATACACATTTATGTCTGACTTTCTCCACAAACATAGGTATATGAATTTTTGAGTTTTGAGCGAAGATAAACATATATGCCGCCACATCGTCATCATATCTGATCAGTTGTGGACAAAGTGATACAGAGTTAGGCGAGGGGTAGACGAACTTTATTCTAACCTCATATTTCGAACATGTCATGCCGATGATATTGTGAATTTTAAATACAAGATCCTCATATCTTATTTCATTACTCACCATGATAAACTGAGAATCGCCACCATTGTACCCCCATCTTCCTCGTTCGTTTACTAGCTCACCATCATAATGGCAGCATATGGGCAGCATAACTATCATATTCAAGGATTCTTGTGCCTGAAATGAAAAAGCTTGGTTGTAAGCCTTAAAAGATACATTTATGCCTCTAAGATAACCAATCTTGTTGCATAAGTTTCCTAAAGTGAAACAGACCATCCTTGTGGTGAAGATATCAATATAACTAAGGTATATCTTTTTTTATCAGAGGTTGAATCGATCATCATAAGAAGAATTAGGCCAAAAATTAGGATACATTCTGGGAAAATGAAACTTCCATGGAAGAGAAGCAAATGAAACGCTTTCATAAAAATTCTCGTAGAATCGAGAATGAAGTTTTCATTCTGTACATGCTAGATCATGAATTAGTAATTGCCAGATCAATACCCAACTTCTTGTTCTATCAAGAAGTTGGGTATTGATCCGTTTGATTCAGTAGTGTTTTACTCACATAAAAAATTTTGCCATTTTCATTTCTTTCTTTCAACTTAAGAAAATATTATTGTTGGTTCGTTCAGGATCGAACATCCTATTTTTTTTTAGGTATAAAGCAAAGACCCTTCGATGATGCTTTTCGTTATGCTACACAAATTCCCCCTCCTCATAGAATACCCTATCATATTATCAATAAATAAGATGATCAGAAAAAGTAAAGGGGGAAGCAAACAATGATCAATATTCTGCCCCATTCTTTCAATAGAATATTGAGATGAATTGAGTGTTGTAGAGATGAGGATGTTGAGATGCATGTCTGGGAGAACTAAGAACTATAGAATTAAAATAGAGGATTCCCCATGCCACCGTGGAATCGGATTCGCACTGTCGAGATGCATGAGATAATCTATTTGATAGCCCAATGTAGAGTATCATTCCTGTTATAGCATCCATTGGGCCTGTTTTGACACCTTCCAAAAGAGCATGTGACAATTAAAACGTCAAATGGCAGTGGAATTTATGCATTTGGATTTACCTTTCTCAATGGGAATCCAAGTGGGAATCCACAATGCCTAGGGGGAATCCACATTGCTTAGTGGGAATCCACAATGCCCAGGGGGAATCCACAGTGCCCAGTAGGATTCCACAGTGCCAGGGGGAATCCATAGTGCTCAGTAGGAATCCACAATGGCCAGTGGGAATCCGCAGTGCCAGGGGGAATCTACATTGTTTAGTGGGAATCTAGTTAGCACAGGGGAGTATTGAGTACTCAGGGGAAATCCAACCCACATTTGGGCCTCCACCCATTACACTTTTCCACTTTCCCATGCACATTACGATCCACATTAACATTTACATAGAGAATCAGTTAAAGAGATGGTTTACCTCTTTCAATTTAGCGGACTATTCTTGTGGGCCCAAGTTTTCTTCTCCGTTATAATCTAGTCCAACCATTATCTTGGACGTATATCACTACATGGAGAATCGGATGATGACCACCGAAGTCACACGAAGAGGGAAGAAGAATGGTCCATTGATGTCGTTGATGAACAAATAGCATGCATTGCCTTGGTGGGACCTCCAAACCCAACTTCGAAACCCTCTTTTGCTTTCTTCGTAGGAAGAATGTGTGGATCCCCATACAACGTGTTTCGCGTCAATGGTCTCACCCTTTAAAAATGTACAAGATCCTATGTGGGGCAAATTGGATGTGAGAAGACAAATCAAATCCATTCATATAAAAAGGGTTTTAATTACAAGTCATTGGAGAAAATTTCAAGAAAAGGGTCAATACCGATGGACCACGCCGGTGCAAAGAATTTGTAGAAATGAGAATCATTGACACTGTTCTGGGCCGCACACAGCCTCTGTTGGATTTGTAAAAATCCCTAACGTGGGTTTAAAAATGCTCCCTTTATTGTGAACGGCTCAGATTGGCCATCCGATGGGCAGAAACGTTGATTTCGTGGGCCACACTTTCTTCACTTTAGAAGGCTTCGAAAGTCTTATGCGAAAAGCAACTCCGTACGTTGAGCAGCTGGTCAGAGGGGCAAAATCGACCACAAAACTTTCAATTTCTCGGGAAAAGGTCAATTTGGAAATCTTACATGAGAAATTGAAGTTTTAGTTAAAATGGCCATACCTCGGGGCTAATTCAGTAAAAATCCCTTCGCGGGCGCAGTTTGGGTGGATTCCCAGATCCACTGAGGTCGATGGATCCCCAACTGGGGGGCCACTGTGATGTATGTACATTACATCTACACCGTCCATGCATTTTGAAAGCTCATTTTATGGCATTATCCAAAAAATGAAGCAAATCCAAATCTTAGGTGGACCATACCACATAAAATAGTAGTGATTGAAAACACACCATTAAAAATTTGATGGGGTCACTGGAATGTTTACTTTCCATCGAACCTGCTGAAAAGGTCACAAACACCTGGATGAAGATGCTAAAGAAACATCAGCTTGACCCAAAACTTTTGTGACCCACGAGAAGCTTTTAATGGTTGAGTACCATTTTTTACTATATTATGGTCCACCTGAGATTTGGATCTAATTCATTTTTTGAATCATGCTCTAAAATTAGTTTTCAAAATGAATGGACGGTGTGGATGTAATACACACACATCACACCGTGGATGGCACAGTAAGGGATACACCCACCTTGGTGGATCCAGGGATCTAGCAAAGCCGCGCCCTCATTTGCTCCCTTCTTTCCCAGGTTAGATGGGGATTGATCTATGTGGAACTCGCCAGGTGGTCCCGATCAATCGTCTCCTTCTCATGTAATAAGATGGGGGAAACTTCTAATGGAAAAGGTTTAGCTGGCTCCACACGCAACTTCAGCGCGCACAGAACCATCCAGCGCATTGAAATCACTGTGATGCGGACGGGAGATTTTACGGAAGAGCCAAAAGAACCTTTCTAAAAAGTCTGGATAGGGTGACTTATGAATTAGGACCGTTCGTCTTGTTGGACCCACTCTGTATAGAAAATGTTCAAAATTTCAAATTCCTTAGATGATCCATCATATTTATTTGATCAGTTGCATTTGAAAAAAAAAAACATTGATGCGACTATATTAGGGCATAAAAGGACGTGCCTACCACTTTGTGTTGGCCCAATAACTTCAGGTCCATGAGATCCACACTGTCAGTCAAGTGTGCCACTTAATGTATAGCCTTGGAGCAGAACATCAAGCAGTTTCAAAGCTCAGGTGGGGCTCACCGTCGGAAACACTGTACATCATGCCTCAAACATGATGTGGCTCACCCAGAACTTTTGGGATTTCCCTGGTCATTCGTGTCACTAGAACAGGTTATGGTGGCGTCCCATCGGGCGGGTTAGGTCAGGTTGGTGCTCAACCCTAACCTAACTCAAGGTTCCTACACCTAAGCCCTAACCCAATCCAACCTAACCTCGGGTTCGAAGTCTCAACCCAAGCCCAACCCAAGCAAGCTTGGTCGGGTTGGTCTGGTTAATACATGCTAATATTTTTGTTATTACATTAGTTTATTATATTTCAACACACGTCTTATTCTTTGTACCTATGAATTTGTTAATTATATATGTAGCTATTTATCATAAAAAAAACTTCACTTTTTTCTAAACAAACAAGCTAAGTAATATTGAATTTCAAACATTATAATTTTACTTACTAAAGTAATATAAACTAATAAGTTTACTTAACTAAAGTATAATAAAATTATAAGTAACTTATATTTAGATTGGGTTCGGGTTAAGTCGAGCAACCCAAGACCTCAACTCGAGCCCGACCCAAGCTTTATCGGGTTGGTATTTGATGGAGTTTTCCTCCTCAAGAGCTGAGGAGAGATAGTGCAGAAATTGGGTCTAGGGACCGGTCAACCCTGAAAGAGCTCTGCACGTTGGATGTTTTTTGGTCAGTTGAGATCGGTCGCAGTTGGTTAGTGACCGGTCACAGGCCATCAGCAAATTTGATATTTTCTCTCGTGTTACTTGCTAGACTATTATAGGTCGCTTGCGACTGGTCGACTGCCATGTGTGACCGATCGACAATGTGTGCAGACTGCTATACACAATTTCCTATTTCGGTTTCAATTCTCACAAAGTGTTATATAAACACTTGTAATTTGAGAATATGATATTCTAATAGGTGTTCTACATGTCTAAGGTGAGAGAGAGAGAGAGAGAGAGAAGAAGAAGAAGAGAGAAAAGAGAGAGGAAGATCAAAGAGAGAAGGTTCGAGCTTGTGACATTTCATCCATGCTGTTCACCAGTTCTCAACTTCTTCGCAATTCGGGATCAATAAGATCTCTTGTTTTTCAGTTATATATTTTTCATTGTTATCCACCCGTGTGTGGGTGAGGTTGATTGGATCCGAGCAAGTTGTGCTCATGATTGTTGTGTAAGTGCCTTTTACATAGTGGATTGTTGATCTGGATGAGGTCCCGTGGTTTTTACCTTTATTTGAGGGTTTTCCACATAAAAATCTCTTTATGTTCATGTGGTGATTATTTTATTGTGTTTTCTGCATTATCATATCCCATAATTCACATAGTTGGGGTGCGAGATTCTCCAATATAGAATACAACCATTAGGACATGCAAGAATAATTTCACACTCCATTCGCAAATCCTTAATCATTTTCTTCGTACTGTAAGTACTATGTGGCATAGTATTCTCTGTTGGAAGTATCATTTTCATCAATCGTAACAACTCATTGAAATTCTTGTGGGACCACTGATGTCTACTCTTCATGCTCAACAACTCAACTGTAACCAACAATTTAATATCCTCTACTTGACATGATGGATATAAGGGTTGTATAGCATCTTCCATCACCTTTTTCATACTAAATATCACTTGTTGATCATTCGAAACGTGGGAATGGTATGTAGCTTCTGTTGCAGACTCCTCTTCATTGTGACACTCATTTCCGTCAAAACATCCAAGTGCATCATTGACCATATCAACCATCCTTGGAAGGGAAAATCCAATACGATAGGTAGCAAAGAAACTAGCCCCAACAGTTTCATAACTTTGATCCCATTGTTCACTGTGGATATCCATGTCGTGTAAGACCTATCTATACCTTTACTGATTAAATGTTATGAAATTACGCCTGTTCATATTCTCAGTGCATGAACATTACGACATTCCGTACAAGGACAATAAAAATAGTCGTCATCCCCTAAATTTCTATCATTTTCACCCAAATATGTAATGAATGATAATACACTTAATAAATATTCTACTGAAAACCTAGGTTTCGACATCCACTCTTTACTTGGTAACATGGCCATCGAAGATATAATTTACAACTCTCGAAATATAATATTGGTATATGAAATAAAAGATAATTAAACATTGAATTTACAACGAAATACTTAATTGCTACATCCATTGAAAATTAAGTTATTCTTAATTTTAGAAATTAAACATACGATTCCAAGTCATATGAGATATATACAGAAATTTATAAATACAATACCACTAAAAAGAAATTAAACATTTCTACATTTCTCAAATGTCTTGCTGTCGTAACTCATTATATCGTATACAAGCATATTTCATACACCAAGAAGTACCACTCAGGCGCACGCTCAATTCTACAAACTTTATAAATGCGGATTTTGGCTGCTTAGTAAGTTTAGCAAGAGATAAAACCGCCTCTTCATAAACCCTTTTCGCTCGCTCATATTCGGCTACGATGCGTGGGATCTCACGAAAGGAGTATAATCATTTATACTTAAACAACTCATCATCAACCGAATAATACTTTAAATCTTCTTCTTAAAGAATGTGGATCAATTCGGGTATTTTTTTACCCGACCTGAAGATGATAGGCTGAGTAAGTCTAACTGCAATAGTTCCTTGAGACACAGCGTACTTCGAGGACGGATCGCGATGGGGAGGATATAATCAAAACTTATTGATACTATGAGAGGTGAGTTTCATTATTAACATGCATTCAACACAACTAACTAGCTATTTCAACAAGTTCATGAAAACACCTAGCTAAGGGGGTGTTTGTAAAGCAACTTGAAAAGGAAGGACTTAAATTCATGGGTCCCATTGTAAATCCATCAGGATATATATATATATATATATATAACTATAAAATTGTTTCCTATTGTCTTAGAAATTTTACTTGCTAATCACTTATTTCTAATTATCTTTATTTAGAGGTGTTAATTGTCTCTTTCCCATTCAGTAACATACCATGTACGATTCTCATACAACTTACATGCGAGTTAAAATTTTGACAACATCTCCCTATGTTCTCCAGATATATATACAATTCTCTACTAATTTATTGCCACTTGTAATCTATTATTCATGGATGGAGGCATTAAATCAATAGAGAACCATATACCTAGAGAATATAAAGAATATAGTCAAAATTCCAATTGCATATAAATTATATTATAACTTTCTACGTACATGGTATGGTACTGAACTGTCCAAAATGAGACAATTTAGAAATTAAAAAAGAACAAGTAGTATACTTATTCTAAATGAATTTCTAAACGGGGGTGTTAAACACACAACTAAACCACTAAGTAGCCTAACTTACAGTTAATCACATCACAATTCACAAGCATACTGAATAAGAGACTAAGTATAAAACTAAGCATTATGAGATAACATTAATATTAAGCGTTAATATGTAACATTAACTAACTATTAATGGCATCTATTAAAGTAAGAGAAAGTAGAAAACTAAGCATTATGAGATAATGTTAATATTAAGCATTAATATATAACACTAATTAAGGTTTAGGGATTAGTTTTAGGTTTTAGGGTTTAGTGTTAGGTTAACAGTTTAGGGTTTAGGTTTTGGGATTAGTTTTAGGTTTTAGGTATAGGGTTGGTTTAATATTAGGTTAAAGGTTTAGGGTTTAGGTTTAAGTTTTGGGGTTAGGGTTTAGAGTTTAAGATTTAATTTTAGGTTTAGGGTTTAGATTTAGGGATTAGTTTTAGGTTTAGGGTTATGGTTTTAGGTTAAGGGTTAAGGGTTTAGGGTTTAGGTTTTGGGTTAGGCTTTTAAGGTTTAGTTTTAGGGTTTATGGTTAGGTTTTAGGGTTTAGAGTTTAGGGTTTAGATTTAGGTTTATGGTTTAGGTTTTATGGATAAGGTTTTAGGGTTTAGTGTTAGGTTAAAGGTTTAGAGTTTATGGTTTAGGTTTAGGGTTACAGTTTTACGGTTTAGGGTTAGGGTTTAGGGTTTAGAGTTTAAGTTTAAGTTTAGGTTTAGGGATTAGTTTAAGTTTTAGGGTTTAATGTTAGGTTAAAGGTTTAGGTTTTGGGTTATGATTTTAAGGTTTAGTTTTAAGGTTTAGGGTTAGGGTTTTAGGGTTTAGCGTTAGGCTTATGGTTTAGGGTTTAGGAGGTTTAGGTTAATGGATTAGGTTTAGGGATTAGATTTAGGATTTAAGGTTAGGGTTTTAAGGTTTAGTGTTAGGTTTAGGGTTTACAGTTCGGGTTTTAGGGATTAGTGTTAGGTTTAGGGTTTAGTGCTCAAGCTTAAAAATAGGCTAGCCCCATTGATCATGTAGATCATACATGTACATCCAATGAGGACCACAAATCATGTTTCAAGTAGGCCGCACAATAGAAAATGGTAAGGATTGCATGTCCACCATTGAAACATTGGTTGGGCCAAAGGAATTATAAACAAAACTAATATTTTTGTATTTTTAGGTGGGCTCCACTGGTGTGGATCTACATCATGGTGAGCCCCACTGGAAAATAGGTGTAAGGTGTGGTACATCACATACATAAAGAAGGGGCCCACTGGATGAACGGATGGATGGTGTGGATGTATAACACATACATCATTGTGGGCCCCATTGGAATGACAGATGGATGGCACAAGTGTATCTAAAACACGTACATCAAGGTGGGCCCCACTGAAAAACAGATGTAGGGTGTGTGTATAAATCACATACATCAAGGTGGGGCCCACTAGATGAACGGATGAATGGTGTGATGTACAACACATACATCACCATGGGCCCCACTAGATGGCACATACATCAAGGTGGGCCCCACTAGATCTACATCACATACATCAAGGTTGGACCTACTGGATGAACGGATGGATGGGGTGGATATACAACACGTACATCACTGTGGGCCCCACTAGATCTACATCACATACATCAAGCTAGGGCCCACTGGATGAATGGATGGATGTCGTGGATGTAAAAAAAATACAGACAGAGAGAGAGAGAGGTCCGAGAGACGGAGAGAGAGAGAGAGAGAGAGAGAGAGAGAGAGAGAGAGAGAAGAGTGAGAAGAAGAGAGGGAGAGAGAGAAAGAGAGACTGGCGAGAGAGAGAAACTGTGAGAGAGATACAGGAGAGAGAGAGAGAGAGAGAGAGAGAGAGAGAGTGGAAGAAAGGGAGGAATTGGGGATTTTATCCTTTAGGGTATTAATAAAAATTAGATGGTCCTGAACTGTCAACATTTGAGGCGTAAAATTCGATTGTTCAAGACCGTCGAATTCTTACTTCGACTTCTAAGTAAATCCCTCGTTTATTGGGCGTTTAATTCGACTACACTGGACCGTCGTGAAAATTCGACTGTTATTAGACAGTCTATAATTGTCGAATTTAGTAGTCATTTTTACCGCTTTTTCATGTAATGTTGGACTGACAGGGACAGAGCTCGGACTCGCCCTCCGAGGAAGATCTATGGTCCAGATGAGAAGCCCGAAGGGTAGGAGCTCGGGCACCAAGATCCACATCCCGAGCAGCCCAAGTCGACTACCGCTAGAGAGGTAGTATGACAAGTCCGGGGTATATCCGTCAAACCCTGATGAGATAGGGATCTAGCTTCATCTCAGCCGTAGATCTCTCCTACAAGTTAAGCATGGGACTCTCGCCTAATAAAGAGTCTCCTAACGTATCATAGTAGGACTCATGCATCCAAAACCTTCCTTACATTCTATAAATAGGACTTCGATCTCCAAACCAAGGTAGGACATTCTTAACCATCATAACCCTTACGCTCGAGTTCTACAAGCCTGACTTATACATCAGAGGGTCTACAGTCGACCACCGGTACACCCCCTACTACTTATTTTTGTTCTCTCTTGTAGGACTGATGATTAAAGGACATTAGGAGCTTGCTTCATTTTAGGGAGAAAAGGGTGGAAAAGATCACATGGTCGACCTAACTTGACCTTGTCTGGTGGCCAAATCTAGGCGATAACAAATATAATTGACAAAAAAAAAAAGCTACACTGAAAGAGACACAAACACCATATGTCATGTATCATACCGAATAAAAATGATTGAAAAGTAATTTAGAAAAGCATATCCAATTAGTTAAGATAAACTTTGCCAAGAAAGAGCTGCAACACTTACTTGTATATGGTTCAATAGCATGTTCAATCACCTTTGAAAAGACGGGTCATGTTGAGCTCTACTCTTGGTATTAATAAAAATTTAAGCTTGCATGAGCTTTCCATCTAGTGGGACACGTTGTTTACTAACTTTGACCTAAAAATAAGCCATTTCATACTAAAACAGGCAAATTGGCTACTACCCTCACCACGACCTAGTTAGAGACAAACAATCCTATCAGGAGTTCTGTGGGGCCCAACATGATGTATATGTTTTATCCATGTTGTCCATCCATTTTGACAGATCATTTCAAGGCATGAGCCCAAAAAGGAGCCATATTAAAGGCTTAAGTGGACCACACCACAATAAGGTGTGAGAATTGAAGGCTTACCGTTGAAAACTTCTTGGGGCCACATAATGGATTAAGCTAATATTTATGTTTTTCCTTCACACTATAAGTGCCTCGATTGGTTAATAACGCGTGTCTGTATGTCTTTGAGTTGGTTGAGCTCTCATTGAAAAACAAAGACAACTGAAGACGAGAAGACTTGCAGCATTAAGGCGCGGAGATTCAAGTTAAAAATTAAGGTGCCTTGGTAATCCTATCCCTAAACCTCTTAAGTTTTAAAACAACCAACAAAGGTTCCATGAAACCCTCTTCTCTCATCTTTCTTCTTCTTCTTCTTTTCCCTTTAAATTATGCAAGGCTTTAAGTTGCAACGACTGGTAACTCAAAAATCTTTCTCATTGGCACAACGTAATTAATACATGGGATCATTAGGGTTTAATGTATTTTATGCATGACATTCACTCCGTCCATCAAGTGAGTGTTAATCTTACATATTGCGGAACAACAGGATCGTCTATGCATCAACAATGGAGATTCTATACTATAATCTCAACGGCGTACCTAATTGGGAAGACAGTCTCGATGTCGTCGTGTTGCCGAGAAGAGTTCTTGGTCTTCCGCACCTTACACCTTTAGGAGAATCTCTCAATGGGACTAGTGTTCGCTCGCCTCAAGTGCAAGGCTGCGATGTAGTAATAAATCTCGATAAGACTGAGGTCGATCCACAGGAATTAGGTAAACCAATTCTACTTATTCCAGCAACTTCAAATTCAATTAATTTAAAAGTTCAAGTTCATAAACTAACTTAAAACAGTAACTTGTAAAATCTGTAATTTAAACGGAACCAAGGCCTCAAGGATCCACTTGTAGTAGTCCCATGTGAATTCATTCATCCAAGCATAAACACAACTAGAATTGAAGTTCTATCTCTCTTCTAGTTGGAAGATTTAACATTCAAACACAAACAATCTCCACTCAAGTTGAAGAATAAAATTCTAGTTCTAATGAAGCACGTAAAATTTGAATATGTAGCCTTCAAAGTAACGACCATGCCAATGGACTATGGTACGCTCAGGGATTACTACAATTAGAATCTAAACAATCCAAACATGATAATCTTAGAGAATTGTAAGGAACCCATGTCTGAAGCACATGAACTCTCATAAAACATCCAAAAATACTAACTTTTATTCAAACTAGAACTTAAAATCCAACTTAAAGTAAAGTACTTGAATTAAAACGAATTCAACATGATAACTACCCACAAGCTTCAACTCTTAGCCTTAGCTAAGAGGTTCTAGTCGAGCATTATTATGCTTTAACTAGAAACAATGAAAAACTAACTAAAAGCATAAAAATCAGATTTGGGAGAGTTGTAGATGCTCCACAATGATTCTCTTCAACTCCCATGAAGTTTCTAATCTTCTATGATGCCTTAGCTTCGATCCCTAGGTGTCCTTTTATAGATTTAGAGTCCCACTGACTCCGAAACTTTCAGAATTGCGCAGCACTTACGCAATTTTACCACAAAAATCGGAGCTTGCTTACAAGCTTGCTGTTTACTCATGGTCGATCGGTCATGACTGGTTGGACTTGTTTATGGGATGTCCAGCATGTGCAATGGGGTGGCCGACTTGTTGGCCGATCGGTCTTGACTGGTCGGACCAGTTTGGTCCTTCATCCAGAGAGTTGAGAGGGGGATAGTGTAGTAGCTGACCGGTTAGCCTCTCCTTTTCTTCATTTTCTTTCTTTCTTTCTTCCTCTCTCTCCTCTCTTTCTTCATCATTCTTTGGCCCACCTTTAATCCTCATCAAAGGGCTCCTAATTATGCTCTTTTGAACATCAATTGTGTGAAGTCTCTCTCTCATTCTTATATACACAAAACAAGCATTAGATGGGTCTTTTAAGCGTACAAACTATGCATGTAACGTGATGTAATGGGTTAGAATATGTATAAATTGGAAACTCAATGTTGCGCTTCTGTTTTATACATATTCTAACCCATTACATCACATTATATGCATGGTTTGCATACTTAAAAGACTCATCTAATACATATTTTTGTGATTGTAAGAATGAGAGGGAGACTTCACCAATTCATGGTTAAAAGAGCCACTTTGTATGCCTTGAAGATCAAAGAAATAAGGGATAAGAAATGAAGGAAAGATGTACTACAATGGAGGAAGAAAAGTGTGAAAAAGTCACAATTTACAGCCTGACCGGCCAGCTGGCCACAGCCATTGACTGGCCGGCCAAACCCCCTAGAAATACAAATATCTCTTGAGTGATTTTGTGAAGGCCGACCTGTGGTTTGGCCGGCCGGATGACAGATTGGCCATGCACTTTCTAAAGCAGATTTCAAATACAGGCAGTCCCTTTTTGTTTTTTTATACCCATTTTTAGGGCTTATCTTGATGATATTTGGAAATCCAATCTTCCATGTCGAAGAGGAGCTCGAAGCCGAAATAACCCAAGTGGTTTCGTGTCGATCAGAGCTACGGATTGACCGTGGCAGCCAAAACAATACGAACTGTCTAGAAGGTTTTCAGATTTCGCTGCTCAACATTGGCATGGTCCAGGTGGCCCATCATTGATGATATGGAAAATCTAATTTGACCATCTTCTAGACCACATATATGAATAACCACAAAGTTTCAGGTTAAAGGATGTGTGGTTTGATCGTACCGGTTGAAGAAAGATGGACCATCCAGAAAGATTCAATTGCGTAGATTTTATAAAAGGCCTAAATGTTCTAATTTTTGTACCCAATTTTAGAGTTGATTTATAAAATCTAATCCTTCTATCATCTAAAAGAGGAAGGTTTCTACTAATTTTTAAAATTTGAGATCAATCCGACCTCTGTACACTCCGTAGCGTTGAAAGCAAGATGACTAGTTCTGGAGGTACCCGAATTACGCAATTTTGAGAAGCGGTCACTGATCTGATTGGTGGGCCCATTCAGAAGATAATCTTGGAAATATAAACCATCTTTGAGGAAGATCAAGTTTCAGGGAAGCTACGAATCAAATTTAAAGGCAATCCGACCATTGGTTAAGCCGTACGAAGCGAAACAAAATCTGTTATGTTGCGGTACTCTTGTTGTATTATAAAAGGAGGTGCTCTCTTCTATTTCAAGGCAGTCAAGGATGTGAGAAGCAAGGATTTCAAGTCTTGGGAGGCTACCTAGCTTCCTATAGCTAGTTTTTCTTCCTTTTTTTAGTTCTAGTTCTAATTTTAATATGCTCTCTCTTAGTTAATCTCTTAGCTAGAGCTAGAGGTGAAATTTGTAGTTAGTTTCAATGCTTTAATTCTTTTATTTCAAATACCCTTTTCTTATTTATGGATTTTAAACTTCTAGCTTGAATAAAGTTTGGATTTTTAGATGAATTATGAGAGTTTGTGTACTCTGGACATGAGTTCCTTGCAATTCTCTGAGATTGCCATGATGGGTTTGTTTAGATTTGAATTGTAGTAACCCCAAAGCATGCCATAGTCTCTTGGCATGGCTGTTACTTCGAAGGCTACTAGTTTGAGTTCTATATGCTTCATTAGAACTAGAAATCTGATTTCCATATTTAAATGGGACTATTTATGCTTGAATGTTATATCATCCAATTAGATGAGAGATAGGACTTTGATTCTAATTGTGTTGTGCTTGGATGAATGGATTGGTATGGAACTACTACAAGTGGATCCTTGATGATCTAGTTCTACCTAAATCTCAGATTTCCTATTTAGTTCTTAAAAACTATTTTTCTAAAATCTTCTTAGATTCAAGTTATTAGAGTAGTTGGAATTGTTTACCTCTTTCCCTGTGGATCGACCTCGGTCTTACCGAGAATTATTACTGCATCGCAGCCTTGCACTTGAGGCGAGCGAACACTCAACAACGAGGGTTTTCTCTTATTTGTTGGTGACGGGACCAAGACATGTATTTATAGAGTAGAGGGCTAGAGAAGCTTACGTATCACACTTCTCTCCTCTAGGGTCTCCACACCGTAGGTTTTCATATCCGTCTTAATAACCACGTATAGGGACCACGATTTAAGCGTCCCGCCCCGGACCTATTTGTAATGATCATAACTATAATGAGGCCCACTGAATCGCTCAATCTGAATAATCCAACGGTCATGATCGAAACCGATGATCATGTGTGGCCCACCTAATGGAGTCTTACATTCTCCCACTTGGGTTACACTGATCTCTGAAGGAAAATAAAATATTTTATTTTATTTTATAAAACGCATTTGTTTCAAAAGTTCCTAATGGGCGCCCTACTGATTTTAAAAACAATACTGTTGGATAATTATGAGCAACGCTTGTCAGATCTGGTCCATCAAGACCACTGATATTGAATCATGGTAGTCAACACAACATTTAATCTTTTCGAAGTATGATGAATCACGATCACAAATACCAATAGCCTTAATGACATGGATCAAGGATATGGGATGTGGTATGAAGATTATACGTCTTATGTGATCATACGTGCTTAACTTCAAGTGGTCCTACTAACTGTGTCTCCAAGACACAAACCAACGTCTTGCTTACTCAAAACTGAATGTGCACACTGAAGGAGAAGCAAGATATAAACTGAAAAAACAATCATCAATCTATAAAAGAGATCTCTAAAATGTCTGTACATAATCGAATCAAATATGAAAACTCCCACCACTAAAATACATCTTTGGGATCAACAACTCCCATAGACGTCACATGCTCCTTAAAGAGCGTGATAGGAAGGCCTTTAGTGAGAGGATCCGCTATCATCTGCCTCATGCCGATGAGTTCCACAGACACTTGACGATTCTGAACTCTCTCCTTCACAACAAGGTACTTAATGTCAATGTGCTTTGACCTCGATGAATGCTTGTTGTTGTTGGAGAAGTTAACTGCAGCTGAACTATCACAATAAATTTTCAATGGTTTCGAGATCATTTGCACAACCCGTAAATCAGAGAACAAACTATGAAGCCAGATCACCTGACTCGTGGCTTCATGACAAGCTACATACTCCGCTTCCATGGTAGATGATGCCGTAATTAACTATTTCACTCTCTTCCATGATACGACTCCACCCACCATCATAAATATATAGCCTTATGTGGACTTCTTGCTGTCAAGACAGCTAGCAAAATCTGTATCTATATATCCAACCAACTCCAAATGGTCGGATCTCCTGTATGTGAGTTCGAAGTCCTTTTCCTTTGCAGGTAGTGCAACACTTTCTTTACAGCTATCCAATGATTCATTCCTGAATTATTGAGGTACCTGCCCAACATTCCAACCACAAAAGCAATATCCAGACGTGTACAAACCTGAACATACATGATACTCCCTACTGCTGACGTATACAGAATAGCTTTCATCTTGTCCTTTTCTAGGTCATTCTTAGGACATTGAAATTGACCAAACCTGTCACCTTTTACAATAGGTGCTTGGCCAGGAGCACAACCTTGCATGCCAAATCTTTCGAGAACCCTATCAATATAGGCCCTCTGTGACAGGCTAAGTAATCCACGTAATTTGTCCTGGCTAATCTGAATGCCGATGACAAATGAGGCATAACCAAGATCTTTCATCTTAAAGTTTTGATATAGAAATTTCTTAGTTTCGCGTAACAATCTAATATCATTACTGGCCAACAAAATGTCGTCAACATATGAGACCAAAATGATAAACTTACTTCCATTGATTTTCACATATATGCACTCATCCGCAATATTTTCAATGAAACCACATGAGGAAACAACTTCAGGAAACTTTAGGTATATTGTGATGCCTGTTTCAATCCATAAATGGACTTCTTAAGTTTGCAGACCAGATGTTCTGAGCTTTTGACTTTAAAACCTTCTGGCTGTAACATATATACGTTCTCCATTAAATCTCCATTGAGGAACGCAGTTTTCACATCCATTTGATATAGCTTCAAATCCATATAAGCCAGAGAGCCATAATGATCCTAAATGAGTCTTTTTTAGACACAGGTGAGAATGTCTCCTTAAAGTCAATGCCCTCACGCTGACTAAAACCCTTTGCAACTAGCCTGACTTTATACCTTTCGATATTGCCCATAGAGTCCCGTTTGGTTTTAAATACCCACTCACAGCCAATCGGCATAATCCTTTAGGCAATTCAACAAGGTCCCCAACTTTGTTGTCCTTCATGGATTTCAATTCATCCTTCATGGTATCGAACCAATGAGAAGAATTCGCACTTTGTTCGACTTGTGAAAAGGACACAGGATCCTTTTCAACCCCAATGTCGAACTCATGCTCCTACAAATAGACGATGTAATCGTCTGGTATTGTAGATCTTCTCTCTCCATGTGATCGTCTTAACGGATCATTATTCTGAATTGGGTTTTCTATTTCCTCCTCAGTGGGTTGTATTTAAGGCTCTACATGGCCATCCATAGGGATCTCAGGGTCCACTGCTAGACAGACGACCACACTACTCTGAATGATTGTGGTGGGAATCACAATTCGTTCTTCCTCAAATACAATATTTCTCAAGTTCATGTTCCCACTATCTTCAACGTTTTCAATAAACCTAGCATTCGCAGTCTCAATGACTCTCATGAAATATGATGGACAATAAAATCTGAATCCTTTGGATCTTTTTGGGTATCCAATAAAGAAGCAACTAACAGTTCTAGGGTCAAGCTTTCTTTCATGCGGGTTATACGGTTTGGCTTCTACAGGACAACCCCATACATGAAAATATCGTAGACTAAGTTTTCGCCCTGTCCACAATTTATATGGAGTTTTCATTACAGCCTTACTTGGGACCCTATTAAGGATATCATAGCTGTTTTCAACGCATCACCCCACAAAGATTCTGGCAATGTTGAATTACTAATCATAGATCGCACCATGTCCTTTGGGGTGCGATTATGCCTTTCTGCTACACCATTCTGCTCTGGAGTACCAGGCATGGTGTACTGAGTGACGATGCCACAATCTTGCAAGTATCTAGCAAATGGACTGGATTATGCCCAGATTTTTCATACCTTCTGTAGTACTCACCACCACGGTCGGATTTAACGGCTTTGATCTTTCTGTCAAGTTAATTCTCGACTTCAGCCTTATAGATCTTAAATGTATCTAGGGCATCTGATTTTTCGTTAATAAGGTATAAGTACCCATAGCGAGAGTAGTCATCTATAAAAGTGATAAAGTACTTCTGCCCATTCCATGATGCTATAGGGAACGGTCTACGGATGTCTGTATGAATCGCTTCTAAGAGTCCTATGCTCCTAGTGTCACCCTTTTTCCTAATTTTAGTCTGTTTACCTTTAATGCAATCAATATAAACCCCAAAGTCTGAGAAGTCCAGGGAGTGAAGAATTCCTTCACGCACAAGCCTTTCCAATCTCTCACGAGAGATATGTCCTAATCACCTGTGTCATAGCATGGAAGAATTTTTACAGTCTAAACTTTGTTTGATGCCTTTAGTGTTTCCATGTGGGGAGTTAATGTTATATACATGTGAAACATTCAAATCTAGCTGATAGAGGTTATTCACTAAAGTGCCAGAACCAATCACAGCCGAATTATAGCAAATACTTAATTTTTCATTTGTAAATTTAAACTCATAACCATATTTGTCTAAACGAGAAATGAAAATCAAACTGCGCCTTACAGAAGGCACACAAACAGTATATACTAAATCAAGAAAGTGTCATGACGATAACCTAAGCCTACAAACTCTAATAGCTTCCACATTTACTCTAATGTCGTTCCCCATATAGACTGATCTCTCTACATCAGTTGGCGTCCGGCTTTGGAGCATATTCTGTATGAAATTACATATGTGAATAGTTGCACCAGAATTTATCCACCAGGAGTCTGTGGACACATTGGCTAAATTTGATTCAAAATAGATTAAAATATGGTTCTTACCCTTAAAAACGAGCCATTCTTTAAATCCTTCACAATCTTTCTTTTGATGACCAGGCTTCTTACAGAAGAAGCAGCCATCATTAGGACCCCGCTTTTTTTTCTTTGATATTCTTCCATAGTTAGGCTGATTGCCACCCGCGGGACCCATAGAACGCTTTCCTGAAGTGCGCTTCATTTTCTTATTACCTTTTCGTCCTTGACCAAATGTCACTATATGCGCACTTTATGTCTTGCTCGACCTTCTGAGTCTCTCTTCCTCTTGAACGCACTAAGATATCAGTTCGTTCAATGTCCACTTTTCCTTTTGAGTGTTATAGTTAATTTGGAATTGATCAAACTGTGGAGGAAGGGAGTTCAGAACCAAGAAAATTAGGAGTTCATCCTCAACCTTAAGGCCTAATGCGGGGATTTTAGCCACCACATCAGACAATCCACCAATGTACTCTCTGATATTTCCTTGACCGTTATAGGTCGCTTAAGTCAGCTTTTGTAGAAGTGAACTCAGCTCAGCTTTATCCGATTTCTCAAATTGTTTTCCTATTTCAGTCAAGAACTTTTTAACTTTCTCGGTGTCAGGCATGACACCCTACATGGTCTCAGAAATCGAGTTCTTTATGATCTTGATACATATCATATTTGACTTGGTCTAGGCCTTATAGTGAGCATTTTCTAATTTCATACTGGAGTCAGATGGAATGGGAGGCTCTACTTCCTCCAGGGCCAGATCCAAGTCCATGCAACCTAGGACTATTTCAACGGATGACTTCCATTTTGAATTGTTAGACCCAGTAAGTAAAGGTATGAAATTGAATTGGGTTGGAACATTGGAAACAGTCATAACTAGACATTCAAAGCACAAAACTCACATTAATAAACAAGTCCCATATAACAATGCTTGAATATAAATCACAAACATTATGCATATATATATATATATATATATATATATATATATATATTCGATTGATTTGGGCCTTCAATCAAATGACCTAGAATGATGATGGGCCATAATCGTCTAATTCTAGCAAGAGCCTAGCGTATCATCACGATTTCTCCTTTGGGCGAAATTGTAACATACAGGAGGCTCTACTGAACATGAAGTTGATCAATGCTAGTGAAATAAATCTAAGAGGCCCATCATCTTTGAATGAAATGAGTCTTTCAAACTTATATCACCATCACCAATCACTCCATCTCGCTCACATTCAACCAAACGATGATACTTCTTTGTTCTGACCACCGCCTGCTTGGATATGAACGCAACTGAATGTAATCCTATAATGGAGGGTTACTGAATTTCAAGTACAAAAGTCTAGAAGTAAAAATCTTTGTCAATTGAGGTCACTTTGGTGGCTAACACAACTAGCTTCAATCCCCACTCCTAGACTCAAGGATTGCTAAATGGTCATACCCACAACGGACCATACTGCAAAAGTTTTGATTCGGCCTAAAATATGGCTGATGTTGACTGCCTATAGGCTAAAAACATCTTCTAAAGTGATGGTTGGATTAAATTCTTAATGGTCAATTATATAATCAGCTATAAACACATGGGTAATGGCCCTATTTTGGGTAAATCATAACTAAATAATATGTATTACCACATTTACTGAAGTATCAGGGTTGCCTAACAAGTGCAGCCTACTAACCATCAATTACTCAATTACTTTATTTTGGTTTTATTTGTACTGAAGAGATGGCTTGAGTAGAAAATGGTTGAGTTTATCTTCTATGGACAATAGGCCCAAAAAATATCCAAGAGAAAACATATGGCATTAGGCTCAAGGTTGGGGCCAGAATTGAGTACCAAATTTGCCCCATACATGGGTCTCAGAATTGGCAAAATTAGGGCCTGAAATCTAGCCCTAAATCCATCATTGTACAAGCCTAAAATTGGGCCTAAAGATAGATATTATATAGGCCGCAAAGGCTAGCCATGCATATGCCGAAAACAGGCCCAACACCCAGCCCAAATAATTTCATAAATAAGCCCAAGCCTATATTAAAAGAGGGCTCAAGGCCCAACCCAAAATCCAGCAGGCCCAAAGGTCTATATTCATCAGCAAACGGGCCCAAAAAAAAAAATAGGCCTATCAGCCCAAAAACGCCCCAAATAGACAAGCCATCTCTAACCTTCTTTCCAAAAAAAGAAAAAAAATTGAAATCCCATCCCTTTCCATCCAGAGACGGAAACTCATGCTATTGGGAATGGAAACTACCATTCTCGCCTAAAACACTAGCCGCTACTCACCTCCTCCAACGGATCTGAAAACCTAGCCGCCACTGACCTCTGTCCCAAACTCTCATCACAAAATCTGGCTGCCAAATCATCAGCCGCTGATGAAGAGGACAACATCTGTTGGTGGCACATGCCGCTGATGAGTTTTGCCATTAGGCAGACGCGGGTTTTGGGTTTATATATATATATATATATATATATATATATATATATATATATATATATATATATATATGGATGTGGGCTGATGATTTTCATGGCTTCTCTGATTAGGAAAATCCATTAACCACAGCCTCCGCCACCTATCAGAGATTGGGCTTCCTCCATGGCTGCCGGTTTTATGCATAATCCCCACTTGCTAGAACTGAATGGCCTGTCTATCATGCCAACACGCTTTGTGGTGGTTGGCAATGGGACTGCACTCACAGCCTCTGCATGCCAGATGGGTTTGAAACCACAATGGATGGATGGCAAACTACTGCTGAAGGTGGTTCCGCAAAACGAACTAAATTAGGTTTTCACCCCTGTTTGCGACACTGCCGGTGATGGACGATGAAGAACAATGGTCCGCTATTGCACATAAGGCTGAAAACTAGCAATGGTTCTAGAGTTCATATTCCTTGTCTCGAAATCCGGCATGGCCAGGATGCCACCATGACAACAAGGGTTTGGCACGAATCCGAATGGTACATGGGTTGGGCATATCTAAGTTCCTCCATACTTAAAAAAAAAAAAAAGATCTCCAAGATTACTACATAGTTGGCTCTGATACCAACTGTTAATCTTACATATTGCAGAACAACAGGATCGTCTATGCATCAACAATGGAGATTCTATACTATAATCTCAAAGGCATACCTAATTGGGAAGACAGTCCCAATACCGTCGTGTTGCCGAGAAGAGTTATTGGTCTTCCGCACCTTACACCAATCCTTCTAGGGTAAGGTGTGGAAGACTAAGACGTATATTTATAGAGTAGTGGGCCAGAGAAGCTTACCCATCACACTTCTCTCCTCTATGGTCTCCACACCGTAAGTTTCTATATCCGTCTTAATAACCGCATATAAGGACCACGGTTCAAGCGTCCCGCCCCAAACCTATTTGTAATGATCATAACTATAATAGGGCCTACTGAATCGCTCAATCTAAATAATCCAACGGTCATGATCTAAACCGATGATCATGTGTGGCCCCACCTAATGGAGTCTTACTGTGAGTTTACGTATCAACAACTCTGGCGGGCCGCATGTTACAGTAGGAAGATTTTGCTCGGCATAGGTTTGCATGTGGAGACCTAATTTGGGATGCAGTTATTTTTTTCATCTACAGTGAAATATAATATCCCTAATTTGATGCAAGGGTTGGATTGCACACGTAAACGGTAGGTCCCACGGGCTCGGGGGTTGCACATGCTTCGCTACACAACAGTGCCCGTTTGTAGGCTGCTCACCGCCTAATTCCCTTCTCGGGATGGATGGTACGGACCACTCGACTTCAAATTTCCTTCCGAGCTTAAAAAGTGTTTTATCCGCACCGTTCATTCGTTTTTCTAGCTCATTTTATAGTATACGGCTAAAACCGAATTATATCTAAAGCTCAGTTGGACCACACCACAGAAAACAGTGGGATAATAACATCCACGGTTGAAATCTTCCTAGGACCTACCGTGATGTTTATTTGTCATCCAACCTGTACAAAAGGTCACACAGACCTAGATAAAGGGAAAATACAAATATCATATTGATCCAAAACCTGTGGCCTTAAAATGCATTCAACGTAGGTGTTCAATTCCCATTGTTTCTAAAGCAGGGTCCTTGCTCATGCCTCAGTGGTAGACTCACCAGAGTTTCAACACGAGGTCATGGTTCATGTACCCATTGTGGTGTAAAAAAGCCACTTGGCGTGAGACTGAGTGCATGGGTGTGTGAAGGGCGTGAGTGCGTGTGTTAAGAAAAGAAAAAAAAGGTGTGACGATGGATGGCGTCAATAAAACACATACATCATAGTTGAATGTGAGCTCTCTGTACACGACTTTCTTTCTAACCGTCCATTTTCCTCAATAAAGTGGCCCATCTGGCAAATTGGTTGGGCTGGGATATGTTCATGGTCATAATCGTGGGAGTAGATCTCATACAAATTGTTTGACACGTTGCACACATATCACAACTAAAGAGGGTGATAATGGGCCACGCCCTTTAACTCATAGGATAAAAGACTCGGAGCCTTGGTTTGATTCATTCGGCCCTGAGCCGATTCCGGACTGTTCCGAGGCAGGAGTGATTTTGCTGGGTATATCAGACTTATCTATAAATAAATATAAACTTTGTAGTAATATTATCAATTAGTGGCTGTAGTTTAGTGGTAAGAATTCCACGTTGTGGCCGTGGAGACCTGGGCTCGAATCCCAGCAGCCACATCTTTGATTTTTTGACATTTTTTCCGTCATTTTCTCTTTAAAAGCGCTGAACCAAATGTCGTATGTTTTTACGTTTCCTATGAAGGCAATCCAGACGGTACACAGCGCTAACTCTAACGAGGTGGAGCAACACCAAAAGTTATACTGATAAAATGATATTGCTGGTCTGGATTTACCTTTCAGTGTTACTTTTAGAGAGATGCTTAATCAGCGTTACTTTAGATAGAGATGCACCCTCCAAATCAGCGTTACTTTAGCTGATTTGATGACACTGTTGATAGGAATGCCTGACAGACATACCTTTTCATAGATACAACGTCAATGCGGTACCGAATGTATCAATGGACCCACAGAATTCGCGAAGATTCATGGATCTTGTTGTACCATAATTCTACCAATATGGGTGAAGAACTAATAAGAGGGAGACATATAAGTAGCCGTGAGGCAACAACAGCCATGACGAAATTCCTAGTGATACAGTTGGCATCAATTTGAAATGCCACGACACTAAGTAGATGTGAACGAACGTTCAAGCCGAGCATCTTCATGTACAAGCGGATAGCTTGAATAGATGGATAGCCCATCAGATTGAGGCTATGCATCGAATGATGAACGTTATGACAGAGAAGACAACTATATCAGTTCCGCATAACGAAGGGAGCTCGGTCAATAATATGACGTAACCACCTCAACGACCGCCACTAGTTATTCCGGTCTATCCAATTCCAGAAATACGTAACGTTAGGCCGGTCTATGATTTCAGACAACCTGACGTGAGAAATTTCACTCTTGAAATTAGAAATCACGGGATTCCTGTTAAACAACCATTTCAATAATACCCTAGGAATCCACTATTTCAGAAGGGCAAAACCGCGGAATCCCCGTGCCACCACTTGCTCCTGAACCCCAACGGGTTGACCGAGACTATATTGTTCAATTAGTCCAAGAAGTAGTTGGACAGGTTTTGGGACGAAATATTATCCCAATGTACCATAAACTGTATCTAGAGTGGGTCCACCAACAACATCCTTTGCCTAGGAATTATTGTCCAGATTTTGCATTATTCTCTGGCGACACCCGACAATTAACTATCGAACATGTCGGCCAATTCACCATGCAGTGTGGGGAACTCGCTAATAATGAGTACTATAAGTTGAAACTGTTTGGTCACTCACTAACAGCTGCAACATTCACGTGGTATTTTAATTTATTGCCAAACTCAATTCATACATGGCAAGAATTAGAAGAGAAATTTCATGCCCAATTCTTTTATAGAGATAGAGAAATGACCATGGCAGATTTGGCGAAACTTCGCCAATTACTAGGAGAATCATGTGAAAGTTATATCGCCCAATTTAAAAGGGCAAAGAGCAGGTGTAAAGTAGTAACACCCGAGTCAGAGTTCGTACAACTCGCTCAAGATGGATTAGATTTAAAACTCCGAAAGAAATTTATCGGTACTGAATTCATAGATTTATATGATCTAACTTGAAAAGTCTCCAGATACGAGGAACTTTTGCAGGAAGTATCTAAACAAAAAAATGCATCAATCGGGACGTATTATTATGATCCCAATTATGAAGTTGTTATCACTGAAGTCATGGCTAAAAAGCCTCTGGTATGTTTTGCCCTAATTAAAGCCGAAACCACAATATCGGCCATGCCCAAAACTCAGAGAACATTTTCTTTTGATATCACCCGGGCCGATGAAATATTCGAAATACTTTTGACAGGGAAATTCACTAAGGTCCCCATCAATCATAGAGTCCCAACAGCAGAAGAATTAAAAAATGTTACATGTTGCAAATGGCATGGAACTCGAAACCATACCACTAACCAATGTGTTATTTTCAGGAACATCATCCAGGATAATATTGATAAAGGTTTGTTGAAATTTCCAAAAAAGGAGGAAGCTGAAATTGCGTCGGGTAATCTAACACGACACCCTATGCATACATGTGCGGAAGCTTAAAGAGCAATTAGAATTATGGCTAAACCTATAGGAGGGGGTGATTAGGACCTTTTTAAAACTCTTTTCGCCTACTTAAACAATTCAACAAATTAAATTGCGTAGGCGATAAACACTTTGGCTTCCAAGCCTAAGTGGGTCCAGTCAAGTGACTAGCAAATGATAAGTGCAATCAGCAACCTAGTCTAAACAACTCATGTGGACTATAGAGGATGGATCAAGAAATGCTCAAGTCAACATGAGGTAGTGAAAGTACATCTTGTGAGTGTGGATGTGCCTATCAAGTGCCTAGCATGCATTCCTAACTAAGCATTCATAATTAACCAATTAAACAAAATACATAAAGAGAAATGTGCTCAAGAACAATCACAAACACAAGGATGTATAGTGGTTCGACTACTTGTCTACTCCGCTCCCGGTTCAAATACTCAACCCCTTTGAGCACACCGCCATTCACTGGGGAATTTAAATCTGGTTCCTCCCAACCAAGGTGGTTTAACTCGGATCCACCCAACCAAGGAGTTTACAGGTTCCTCCCAACATACACGTTTGCACCCGTGTTGGTGGCTCCCCCTTGGAGACTTTGTTTAGGCCAACTAACAAGCCAAGGAACGGTTGACGTCCCTGAATTTAGGCCGACTAACAGGCCAAGGATCGGCTAACGACCCTAATTCGAGTTTGTCAAACAAACTCTACACTCAACTCCCACAGGGAATTGAGTGAATGGACTCCTAACAAGACAACATTACTTGTCGGATTGAGCCCCTTTGTAGCACCGCTTTGGGTTGCTTCTTCTCGCTCTCCCGTGCTTGAATCAGCTCCCCTTGTGCTCCCCCGATCTTTGACGCCGCTGCTTTGCCAAGGCTTCAGCTCCAAGATCAGCTACCTTGCATGTGATGCTCCATTGGAGATGCCCAAGGTGCTAAGGAATGGTGAATCCTCTACAAATGGTAGGAAATAGGTTTCCTAGAGGAATACACCTATATGGACTCCTAGGTAGTGTTTAGATAAGGGATTTAACTATGATCAAGGTGTCTAAACCCTAGGAATCAAGAGGGAACAAGTCCATTCTCAAGATGTTATTGAATGGCCCAAGCTTGTGATGAAAACACAAGGAGAATGGCTTGTTATGGGTTTGGGATAGAGCCTCTAATGGTCTCTAGCAATGGTGGCTTCTATCTCCTCAAAATCCCCTCCTTTCACCCTAAAAACAAATCCTCCGTATTTATAAAGTTCTTCCCAACGGTTAAATAACGGGCAGATTCGCGCAGGGTCGGGCGCCCGGTCAGATTGGGTCGGGCGCCCGGAATCCAGTCCAATAAAAAGATTTAAACGCTGGACATTTTCAGAGCTGGTCGGGTGCCCGGACAAGTTTTGGTCGGGCGCCCGGTGCACATTTTGGTCGGGCGCCCGAAATTGCACCAAACATGGTCATTTTGTTGTTGGTCATTTTTTGCACAGGTCGGGCGCCCGGATAGGTTTTTGGTCGGGCGCCCGGCGACCCTCTTGCACTGGTCGGACGCCACGACAAGTTTTTGGTCGGGCGCCCGGTGACCCTCTGGACTAAGGCCTAACTCCTTGGACGGATTCCTCTCAGGCCAGGCGCCCGGTGGACACTGGGTCGGGCTCCCGGATAGGCCTGAATTTCTGCTATTTTTCAGCAGAACATGCAACCTCTTGGCCTTCCTTTCAGTGGACTTTTGGAAAACCTAAGGCCAATAAAAAATGACTTAATGGTATGCCAATTGGGTCATGGTCATCTAGAGGTTTATGGTTTTGGGTAGGTACTAGGTTAGGGCTCACCAAGGCATCACTTTTACCTGTTTCTCCTTTCTTGATGCAGCCGGTCTGTCTTGAGTCTTTGGTCTTCGTCTTCATTAAGCTCAACTGACACTACACTCACTGACCTTAGTAATTGACAAACAAGGTGCACTAGTATGCCATAGAAAAGTGCACTAACAGAAGCAATGCTGATCGATACCGATTCTTTCCCACTAGTACTGGAGGCAAACACAGCTATGGCCGATCTCCAAAGAATTAATCGGCCGCGACGAAAAGTAGATCTGAATGATGACAAACCCCGTGAAACTTCGCAAAGGGTAGAATCACAACCTGTTCGCTCGCCTCAAGTGCAAGGCTGCGATGTAATAATAATTCTCAGTAAGACCGAGGTTGATCCACAGGGAATTAGGTGAACCAATTCAAATTGTTCCAGCAACTTCAAAATCAATTAAATAAAGAGTTCAAGTTCATAAATTAACTTAAAGCAGTAAAGTTGTAAAAATCTATAATTAACGGAACTAAGGCTTTCGAGAATCCACTTGCGATAGCCCTCATGTGAATTCATTTATCCAAGCATAACATAATTAGAATTGAAGTTCTATCTCTCTTCTAGTTGGAAGATATAACATTCAAACACAAACAATCCCCACTCAAGTGGAAGAATACGATTCTAGCTCTAATGAAGCACGTAGAAGTCGGATATGTAGCCTTCGAAGTAACGACTATGCAAATGGACTATGGTACGCTCTAGGGTTATTACAATTCGAATCTAATCAATCCAAACATGATAATCTCAGGGAATTGCAAGGAACTCAGGTCCGAAGCACATGAACTCTCATAAAACATCCAAAAATATCGACTTTTATTCAAACTAGAACTTTAAAAATCCAAACTTTAAATAAAGTACTTGAATTAGAACGAATTCAACATGATAACTACTCACAAGCTTTACCTCTTAGCCTTAGCTAAGAGGTTCTAGCCGAGCATTATCATGCGTCAACTAGAATTTAAAGAAAAATAAAACAAAAACATGAAAAACTAGAAAAAAAACCCTAGTTGGAGGAGTTGCGGTCGCTCCACGATGATCTCCCTTACTCCTCACGAACTTAGAACTCCTCTAGGATACCCTAGCAAGGATCTCAAGGTGTCCTTTTATAGAAAAAATCACGAACTGCCTCAGATTGCGTAAAAACTTACGCACTTTCGTCGGTCATCAGACGTTGGTCGGGCGCTCGGTCAGGTATTGGTCGGGCGCCCGACCATACTTTAATTTAGTCCAACACTTTTTAATAAAATTCACTTTGAATATCGGGCACCCTACTAGATCTTGGTCGGGCACCCGGTTAGGTCTAGATTTGTTCAGCAGGTTCAGCAGAACTCCTCCCAATTCCGGGCGCCCGACCATGTGATGGTCAGGCGCCCGGTGGCCTTCTGTTATTAATGCTAAAATCTTCTTTTCTTATGGCCGATCCAGGTCTTTCTGACGCGATTCTTCAGGGCTTCTTTTCAGTGTCTTCAATGTAGTTCCAAAGGACCCTTTTAACAACAAATTCATTACTTCTCTCTTTCATTCCTACATACACAAAACAAGCATTAGATGAGTCTTTTAAGCATACAAACCATGCATGTAATGTGATGTAATGGGCTAGAAAATGTATAAAATGAAAGCTCAATACACTCCCCCCCCCCCCCAACCAGCTTTTTGCTAGTCCCAAGCAAAACATGCGTGAAACAAGTTCAATCTTCCAAAATCCAACTCTCCTTTAGAAACAATACTTTTATTCATTCCAAGACATACAAGTGCAAAAATTAGAGAAACTGGGTGATAGAGGTTACAACCTTAAACTCTCAAAACATAAAAAGTGTTCATATAGAATTCCCGTCGATTGATTGATAAATAGAAGAACTTTGAACAAAATTCAATCTAATGTGCATAGTGATGGCTCATCTCATGAGTTTACAAGATCATCTTCTTCATGAATTAACTAAACTATAAATCTCAAGGTGTACAGATCAACAATAAGCCTAGGGCAGGAATTTGCCTTACCATCCTTCCGACGGTTTTCACACTACGTCCTATTTTCGGCTTTGGTTACGGATAGACCATCCCCCGGTTGGTAATAGGTAGCCCTTTTTCGGAGTTTTCCACCATATTCTCAATCATTCCCATATTTTCATCCTGCCTTTCCTTTTCATACACATTAGATGGGATTTTTAGAAATCCATATCTTTCGTTATTTTCCCATGGACAAGGATGGATAAAGTACCCCGGCTTAGTTCCTCAACACCTTAAATCTAAGTCTAACCAATCCACAAAGCTACATAATCCTTTCAACCCATGAAAATCGTGTAATGTGAACTAGGTGTAAAAATGTTCAAATTTTCTATCAATCATATAAATAGGGGAATTCACATATAAAACCATTATATTAAAAGTAGTTCAGGACTTGCAACATTCATCACTTCCTATCTCCTTTTCTTAGACTCGTATCATCCCGAATGTATAGAAACAAAGTTTTCTAAAAGAGTTCTGAATTTTCACCAAATTCGAAAAGTTTTCAACGAATAATGCTCGAAATGTCCACAAACTGCTAGATGAGGAATCTCAACCCTTCAACCAAATCTTGCATTGTCCTCAATGTAAAAAAGATATGCAATGAGCATGAACATGAGAGCAATGGTAAAATAAAAGAAAGTGAGAACGATGGTACCTGAGCGTGTCGATCATGGAAGTGTACAACCCCTGTATCGAAATCTACTAAAGGAAGTAAAACTAAAACAGAACAACAACTAAACCTACCTACACTATACCTCCGTCAGACTAGGAGATCAATCATCCTGATACATAGGATCATTCAGAGTAATGGACATATCCTCTGAATCAAATTTCTCAACAAATGGTTTAAGGCGTTGTCTATTCACTTTAAAACAGTTACCATTTGTAGCATTCTCTATCTCGACAACCCCATGAGGAAAAACTTCTTTAACAATATACGGGCCGGTCCATCGAGATTGCAATTTTTCCGGAAAAAGATGAAGTCGAGAATTGTACAAGAGCACTTTCTGACCTTCATGGAAGGATTTCCTGAAGATGTGTTTGTCATGAAAGGCCTTCATTCTACTCTTGTAAATCCTCGAGTTCTCATAAGCATCGTTCTGGATCTCATCAAGCTCATTTAATTAGAGGTTGTGAAGCGAGCTAGCCTTATTAATATCAAAGTTCAATGCTCAAAATGCCCAATAGGCTTTGTATTCAATCTCTACAGGTAAGTGGCAAGCTTTCCCATAGACAAGTCTATAGGGGGACATTCCAATGGGGGTCTTATAAGTGGTACGGTGAGCCCAAAGTGCATCGTCTAATCACTACAAGAGAACGGCTTTTTACCGACGAAAGTATTACCGACGAAATTATTTTCGTTGGGAAAAATCATTTTTCCCGACGAAATATAGAAATCGTCGGTAAAAATCACTCCAGCTTCCCGCCACCGCCGGATTTGCTTCCCGCCATACATTTTTACCGACGAAATTATAATTTCATCGATAAAAAGTTTATTGCCGACGAAGATACCTGTCCCAAAAAAATAAAACAGAAAATTTTACTTTTACCGACGAAAATTTTCGTCGGTAAAAGCAAAAACTTTTCCCGACGACTGTTGCCTGTCGGTAATAATGTGTAATGTGTGATTCCCGCCAAGAAAAGAGATGACTTTTACCGACGAAAATTTTCGTCGGTAAAAGTTTTCATAATGACTTTTACCGACAAAAAAAAACTTTTACCGACGAAAATTTTCGTCGGTAAAAGTCTGTCTTTTAACTTACCTGATCGGCCCTCTTTTCTCTCATTCGCTCTCTCACTCTCTCGCTCTCTCTCTCTCTCTCTCTCTCTCTCTTGCGGCCATCTCCCTCACTGCCGACCACCGGCCGTTACCGTCACCGGCGGCCACCCGACCACCGACGCCGCCGTACGCCGTCACCGACGCCACCCGCGTAGGCACGCGCCTCCACCAGCCACCGTACGCCGCCGCCTCCGCCGGTAACCGTCTCCCCCTTCCTTCTTCCTCCATTTCCTCTCTCTCTCTCTCTCTCTCTCTCCTCGTTGTTCATTGTGGGGCCCACTGCCAAAATCCAAAGCATGTGGGTCCCATGCACCATCTCTGTCCAGTGCATGTGGGTCCCACCGTTGCTGTCCATTGCATGTGGGTCCCACCGTCGCTATCGCTGTCCATTGCATGTGCGTGGGGTCCGCCTTAGCTGTCCACGATTTGGTGGGGCCCACTGATTTAGTAAATCCATAATTAGGGATTTCGAAATTAAAATCCCCTAATTAGGGATTTCGAAATTAAAATCCCCTAATTCCTTCCTTAATTAGGGATTTTAATTTGTGATTTACAAATTAAAAAAATCATGATATACAATAAATGTGGGGCCCACCGTCGCTGTCCACTGCTCGTGGGGCCCACCCTCAGTGTCCACTGTTTTGGATCAAGCATATATTTGTGTGGAGTAAACTCTGTGGGGCCCACAGTGATTTACGTATTTTATCCACTCCGTCCATCCATCTTAGCAGGAAATTTTAGGTATGGTGCCCAAAAATGAAGCATATCAAAATCTAAAGTGGACCACACCACAAGTGTGAACTGAATGTGTATCATTGAAAAATTCTTGGAGGACACAGAAGTTTTGGATGAAGCTGATATTTGTGTTTTCCCTCATCCATATCCATGTGATCTTATGAACAGGTTGGATGACAAATAAAGATCACTGTAGGGCCTGGGAATGGTGGAAATCATTATTCCCACTGTTTCCCATAGCATGGTCCACTTGAGAGTTGGATATGCTTAAATTGGCTCAACCACTAAAATGAGGTGGAAAAACATAAGGACGGAATAGATAAATCACATACATTCTAGGTGGGCCCAACTGAGTTTACTCTACACTCCGCACGCAATCCGATTCCCATGGTGGGCCGCCCATACTTATTTGTTCACAAAATAGTCATTAGGTATTTGATTAAACTTGATTCATGGTGTTGATGATTCTGCCATTTTCATGTGCTTGTGTATCTAGAATTGATGGAGCAAACCCGGATGTGCGTCGGAGCTATCCGTGGTTGATTTATGTGGATATGTATGTTGTGGATGTATTTGGCTTATTATTAATAATTATTTTTTGTCCACAAATGGTAGTATAATCGAATCAGTTAGCCCATTTGGAGATTTTTATATTGCCGAGCATAGATAAAGTGTGTTTTGGAGGTATAGAAATCTGCCAAATTGTCCTGTTGGACAGTCCAAGGTTGGATAGATTGGAATGTTATCGTTGTTTGTCATTTACATGCGTAAGGTCATTAGTTTTGTGCGGTAACTCTCCTATTCTCTCTGGATATGTTTCTTATGTTTAATTCCATTGTCAATTTAATCCACACAATGTGTGGATAGTTGACGTGGAAATGAAATGTAAGATAAATATATCTGGAGAGATAGGGGGAGATGCTGTCGAAATTTAGGCTTGGGCATGTAAATGGAAATAATGATAGCATTTCAATCTATCCATCCTTGGATGGGCGACTGATTTTATTATATTATCATTTAGTGGCAAATTAGATGACGAACATGATACTTGTGATTAAGAGTAGTTGATTGATGTTGATGTTGAGGCGGGGTCCCTGGAAGGTGGGAACCGCTATTGTGACCATGCTGAAGCTGTCCTGTTCCTATGGATAGCAATATGGGTGGCCCGGCCATTTGGACAGGCCCGTGATTATGTATTAGCTCAAAATTAATGGAGCAGACCCGGATGTGCGTCGGAGCTATCCGGGTGTTGAGCGGGGGTCCCTGGAAGGTGGGAACCGCTGTTGTGATCATGATGAAGCTGTCCATTTCCTATGGACAGCAATATGGGTGGCCTGGCCATTTGGACAGGCCCGTGATTATGTATTAGCTCAAAATTAATGGAGCAGACCCGGATGTGCGTCGGAGCTATCCGGGTGTTGAGCGGGGGTCCCTGAAAGGTGGGAACCGCTGTTGTGACCATGATGAAGCTGTCCATTTCCTATGGACAACAATATGGGTGGCCTGGCCATTTGGACAGGCCCACTTTGTGTGGAGCAGACCCGGATGTGCGTCGGAGCTATCCTTGAGTTGCTTGAGTCTCCAAGACCTACACCCTAAACCCGAAACCATAAACCTAAAACTAAAACCTATAAGCTACGGCTAAACCGAAACCTAAACTCAATTCATCTAACTCTAAAGCTAGACCCAAACTCGAAAACCTAACCCTAAACCCGATCCCGAACCCGAAACTATAAACCAATGCGTAAACCTAATCCTAAACTCATGTCACCTAACCTAAACCTACACCTATTCCTAAATCCATTCACGTAGCCTAAACCTTGACCCAAACATGAAAACCAAACCCGAAACCCGATCCCGAACCCAAAAATCTCAACTTATGCCCTAAACCTAATCCTAAACTCATGTCACCTAAACTAAACCTACACCTATTCCTAAATACATTCACCTTACCTAAACCTAGACCCAAACACGAAAACCAAACCCGAAACCCGATCCCGAACCCGAAAATCTAAACCTATGCCCGAAACCTAATCCCAAACTCATGTCACCTAAAGTAAACCTACACCTATTCCTAAATCCATTCACCTACCCTAAACCTAGACCCAAACTCGAAAACCAAACCCGAAACCCGATCCCGAACCCGAAACTATAAACCAATGCGTAAACCTAATCCTAAACTCATGTCACCTAACCTAAACCTATACCTATTCCTAAATCCATTCACCTAACCTAAACCTAGACCCAAACACGAAAACCAAACCCGAAACCCGATCCCGAACCCGAAAATCTCAACCTATGTCGAAACCTAATCCTAATCTCAAATCACCTAAACTAAACCTACACCTATTCCTAAATACATTCACCTAACCTAAACCTTGACCCAAACACGAGAACCTTTCCCGAAACCCGATCCCAAACCCGAAAATCTAAACCTATGCCCGAAACCTAATCCTAAACTCATGTCACCTAAAGTAAACCTACACCTATTCCTAAATCCATTCACCTAGCCTAAACCTTGACCCAAACACGAAAACCAAACCCGAAACCCGATCCCGAACCCAAAAATCTCAACTTATACCCAAAACCTAATCTTAAACTCATGTCACCTAAACTAAACCTATACCTATTCCTAAATCCATTCACCTACCCTAAACCTAGACCCAAACTCGAAAACCAAACCCGAAACCTGATCCCGAACCCGAAAATCTAAACCTATGCCCGAAACCTAATCCCAAACTCATGTCACCTAAAGTAAACCTACACCTATTCTTAAATCCATTCACCTACCCTAAACCTAGACCCAAACTCGAAAACCAGACCCGAAACCCGATCCCGAACCCGAAACTATAAACTAATGCGTAAACCTAATCCTAAACTCATGTCACCTAACCTAAACCTACACCTATTCCTAAATCCATTCACCTAACCTAAACCTTGACCCAAACACGAAAACCAAACCCGAAACCCGATCCCGAACCCAAAAATCTCAACTGCTGCCCAAAACCTAATCCTAAACTCATGTCACCTAAACTAAACCTATACCTATTCCTAAATACATTCACCTCACCTAAACCTTGACCCAAACACGAGAACCTTTCCCGAAACCCGATCCCGAACCCGAAAATCTAAACCTATGCCCGAAACCTAATCCTAATCTCAAATCACCTAAACTAAACCTACACCTATTCCTAAATACATTCACCTAACCTAAACCTTGACCCAAACATGAGAACCAAACCCAAAACCCGATCCCGAACCCGAAAATCTAAACCTATGCCCGAAACCTAATCCTAAACTCATGTCACCTAACCTAAACCTACACCTATTCCTAAATCCATTCACCTAACCTAAACCTAGACCCAAACACGAAAACCAAACCCGAAACCCGATCCCGAACCCGAAAATCTCAACCTATGCCGAAACATAATCCTAATCTCAAATCACCTAAACTAAACCTACACCTATTCCTAAATACATTCACCTAACCTAAACCTTGACCCAAACACGAGAACCTTTCCAGAAACCCGATCCCGAACCCGAAAATCTAAACCTATGCCCGAAACCTAATCCTAAACTCATGTCACATAACCTAAACCTACACCTATTCCTAAATCCATTCACCTAGCCTAAACCTTGACCCAAACACGAAAACCAAACCCGAACCCAAAAATCTCAACTTCTGCCCTAAACCTAATCCTAAACTCATGTCAACTAAACTAAACCTACACCTATTCCTAAAGGCATTCACCTTACCTAAACCTAGACCCAGACACGAAAACCAAACCCGAAACCCGATCCCGAACCCAAAACCTAATCTCAACTTATGCCCAAAACCTAATCCTAAACTCATGTCACCTAAACTAAACCTGACTCTAATCTTTGCATTGTAGATATGGATAAGAGTTGGATGCAAGCTAAGAATCGGTTTGGCCCAGAGTATAAAGAAGGTGTTAAGGAGTTCATGGAATTTGCGAGATATCGGGCAGATTCAGGTAATAGAATTAGGTGTCCATGCCGAAAATGCAAGAACATGATTCACAAGACATTGGACAAAGTGGAAGATGATTTGTTCATAGTTGGGATTGACCAGGGTTACACTTGGTGGATTCATCATGGTGAAGACTTCCACCAAAGAGTTGAGGCCACTGAAGTCCTTGCTGACCCAATTGTGCGTAATGACGAGGATGAAGATGTTGACGATATGCAAGATATCATTGGGGATGTGTTAAGGGGAACAATTGCGGATACTGATTTTGCAGCGACAAGTACTAGCCAGGATATTCCTCCTATGGGTGATGCCGAATCAGAAAATTTTAGTAGGTTGTTGAGGGATGCGCAACGTCCACTCTATTCAGGGTGTCGGAACTTCTCCAAGTTGAATTTTCTTACAAGGTTACTTCATTTAAAGACAATAAATCGTTGGAGTAACAAATCGTTCGACATGTTACTTGGCTTGTTGAAAGAAGTATTACCTGAAGGTGAGACATTGCCTAAGTCTCATTACGAGGCAAAATCGTTAATGCGAGACTTGGGCCTTGGTTACATCCTCATACATGCATGTATAAATGATTGTGTATTGTATTGGAAAGAACATGAAAATGTTGAGGAGTGTCCACAATGTGGAGAGTCTAGGTGGAAATATGACGAATCTAAGCGTAAGAAAATTCCACAAAAGTTGTTAAGGTACTTTCCATTGAAACCCAAATTACAAAGATTGTTTACGTCAAGCAAGACGGCTGAAGATATGAGGTGGCATAAGGAGAAACGCGTTCATGATGATAATGCATTGAGGCATCCCGCTGACTCTGAAGCCTGGCAACATTTTGATAAGCAATATGACTGGTTTGCAGAGGATTCTTGCAATGTTCAGCTAGGTCTTGCAAGTGATGGTTTTAATCCATTTGGTAATATGAGTAGCTCGTACAGTATGTGGCCAGTGATACTTATGCCCTACAATTTACCTCCTTGGTTGTGTATGAAGGAATCATTTTTTATGATGTCGTTGCTTATTCCTGGACCCAAGTCACTGGGGAATGACATTGATGTGTATCTCCGACCGTTAGTAGATGAGTTAAACGAGTTGTGGAGTCAAGGTGTCCAGACGTATGACACTTTTGCAGAACAGACGTTTCGATTGCATGCAACGGTCTTGTGGACAATAAATGACTTCCCTGCATATGGGAATTTGTCTGGGTGGAGCACGAAGGGAAAGTTGGCTTGTCCTACATGTAGTACTGAGACTTGTTCATTGTCATTGAAGCATGGTAAAAAAACGTGTTATATGGGCCATCGTCGCTTCCTTCCGAGGGATCATAGTTGGCGCAGGAAGACGGTAATCTTTGATGGCAAACAAGATCATAGGCCACCACCGAAAGAACTATCTGTAGAAGATGTGTTACAACAGCTGAGTAACATTGAAGAAGTTAGATTTGGTAAGGCACCGCACTTGAAGAAGAGAAAACGTACAGTATTGGAGTACAACTAGAGGAAGAAGAGCATTTTTTTTAGTTGCCTTATTGGAGTCATCTGAAATTACGACACAACTTAGATGTCATGCATATTGAGAAGAATATATGTGACAATGTCTTTGGAACATTGATGAACATAGAGAAGAAAACAAAAGACAGTTTTAAGGCTCGATTGGATCTACAAGCAATGGGTTTAAGGAAAGAGTTGCACTTGCAACCACATGAAAATTCATATACTATACCAGCAGCCTGCTACACATTGACAAAACTAGAGAAAAAACGTGTATGTGAATGGTTGAACAAGGTGAAATTTCCCGATGGGTATGCATCGAATATCTCTCGGCGCGTAAACATTACGGACTGTAAGGTAACAGGAATGAAAAGTCATGACTGTCACGTCCTTCTGCAACGTCTACTACCGGTTGCGATTCGTGGATTCCTTAACAAGGATGTCAGTGCTACGCTGATTGAGTTGGGGATATTCTTTAAGGATTTGTGTTCGAAATCTTTGAATGTAAAGGTTATTAAACGACTGGAGAAGGATATTGTCGTAATCCTTTGCAAACTTGAAAGAATATTTCCACCTGCGTTTTTCGATGTCATGGTACACCTAGCGATTCACTTACCGCACGAAGCGAAGCTTGCAGGCCCAGTACAATATCGTTGGATGTATCCGATCGAAAGGTGATAGAACAATGATCATAAATTTTTATTCATTCTATAAACTACGTATATCCATGTTTTCATGTCATTTACATATTGATTTTGTGTACAGATACCTTCACACATTAAAACAATATGTGAGGAATAAGGCACGTCCAGAGGGATCCATTACTGAGGCGTACATTGATAATGAGTGCCTGACATTTTGCTCCATGTATCTTCATGGCACAGAGACTAGATTCAACCGAGAAGATCGAAATGCTGATGCAGGGCAGGAGCATGAACAAGGACTCATATCTGTATTCGCACATAACGTCCGTCCTTTAGGATCGCCGACGTTTCAGGATATGGACCCTCGGGATCAAGCGAAGGCGCAGTGGTATGTGTTGCATAACTGTGAAGAAATAGAGTCGTACTTGGAGTAAGTCTTCGCACATAATTATTGTATATCTACAGACAGTTTTAATCTCAAAATTTCTTGCTTACAACGTACCAATTGTATATAGCGAACACATCGAGGAGATGAAGTCCCAATACCCTACAAATTATGATCGAATGCATCAGGATTTGTTTCCAGAATGGTTTGTAAAACATGTAAGATTAATTTACCTTCTATCTCACCACACTTAGTATTGCACAATATTTACACGTAATTTTAAATGCCTAAACGTACATTTATATTCTGTACGTGATGATAGATGAAAATGTTGCGCACTAGCAACTCTGCGGATGCGTCTGATGCGCTCTACTCACTGGCGTGTGGCCCTGATAGACGTGTATGTAGATATACATGTTGTATTGTAAACGGGATTCGGTTCCACACTGAGGAGCGTGAGAAATATAGGACCACACAAAATAGTGGTGTGGTTGTGAAGGGAACACATGAGGAGGTCGAAATTGATTTTTATGGCGTTTTGACGGATATTATTGAGCTGAGTTATTGTATGAGAAAGCGGGTGTACTTATTTAAATGCGATTGGTGGGACATTGGAAATAAAAAGTTGGGAATACAGACTGATAATTACTTCACGAGCGTAAATTTATCTCCGAAGTGGTTTAAAGATGACCCATTTATCATAGCCGGCCAAGCCGAACAAGTATTCTACCTCGCTGACACCAAGTTAAGCGGCTCTTGGCACGTGGTGCAGAAAATAAAGCCCAGGAACATATTTGACGTTCCCGAAGTAGACGTTGAAGATAACGATGAAGGGAGTAATAGAACGTCGTCAGTTGAATAAGCATACCAAGAAGACATGCCATCTTGGGATAGAGGGAATGATCCAAATGTTGATATTGATGTGGTGCAATTGAATAGAGATGATGTGCCACCTGATCATGTTGATGCCTCAATCATAAATGACATTGTTAGAGATGATAGCGCTTTCATCGATGACAACGTTGCAGACGATGAAGAGGAAATTCTGATCAGCGATAGTGATGGTGAAGAAGAAAGAGTCCTAAGCGATAATGATTCAGACGACGATTATTAAATGTATACAAGATTTACATGTAATTTTCAATTCAATTAATTTAATTATTACATGTATATATATTTTACAAGTCATGATTTTTTTCCTGAATTGACTTGTTTATAATCTACATTTACAGTTAAGTCACCTTCTGATCATGTCCTCCACAAACTGGAGCGTAGCGGAAGCACGCAGCATACTTCATCGGCTGTTGCGGATGGACTTTCCGGCCCTATATTCTTCTGGTAGGGCCAAAGAGATACCCGGTCTGGTCGAGAAATGTAGGGAGGAAGACGATGACTCAGATGAAAGATTATACAATCTCAAAGAAATTCCGGACCTGATTGAGGAATATAACCGCGAAAACTTCGTATGGAAGATGCGACATTATCACTTGCACATCTGAATGGAGTCCCGAGAGATCAGATTTCTCCTATTGTGACTGGCATGTTGGCTGTAACAATGTCGAGTGCTTCATACAGCTTGACGTATACATCTGCAGCGTACGATAACTTACGTAGGGAGTATTTCGGATAGTTGATCCAAAGTTGATTTGTATTACAATGAGATATATGTATTTAATATAGAATGACAATGTGTAATGGATTTTTCAACTTTTATATTCTGTTTACGGTTTTATTATATTCTGCTTGCATTATAGTGTAATGGTCTAATCATATTTTTATCATCTCTCTAAGCATAAGCACAAATTCACTCTACAATGATATTCATAAACTTGCATTGACATTGTTTAAATTTATAAGTTTGTATTTCAGATATATTCAGTCATGGCACTAGGTGGGAGATCAGGTCGTTCGCGCACTGGATCTACCCCTTCCACCCGTGATGCGACGCAGACAGCATCGACGTCGCACGGTGCATCACAGTCATCTGATCCTTCGGTTCAGCATACACCGGGCACTGCATGTAAGTCTAGACATTTATTTAGTGATTTCTGTTTATATTGTTACTTACATATATCTTTTCGCAGCAGCATCTTCTACCAGCCGACGAGGACGTGAACCCACGCGTGGGTTAATTTTAGAGTGACTTACGCGTGAGGGTAGGTTGGCGGTAGAGTTCCCACAGGACTGCCTTAGACCTGTTGGGGACAGTGCCAGACTGTTTACGTCTGAGGTCGGTGTCCTATGCCGATCTCTAATCCCCGCCACCACCCCCCGTTGGACTGACGTGACAGATGATATGCGACAGCTCATCCGTCAGCGCCTTCAGGTAAAGTTTAGTAAATTGAAATTTTCTTTTGTGAAAGTTCATTTACGGTTAAGTCCTATTGTTAATAAGTTTATTGCCTTAATTTATTATTTACGAAACTGCAGGATAAATTTGAATTCGATTTGAATGTTCCCTACATTTCTCATGCCGTCGACGACATGATTAGAGAGTGGTTCAAGGAGTACCGCGGAGAGTTGCACCAGCTGTACAAGCGGTGCAGGACACACGATGAGGCCGTACTGTCCGCACCGCCACACGTTACTACAGACGACTGGCGGATACTCTACGAGAGATTTTCGTCGGAGGCTTTTCAGGTAATATTTACATGTACGATATCTTACGGTAACAATTAAATTCGCAATTAATTTCGCAATTAATAGAAATGTATTTTGTATAATGTGTTCAGAAGAGGAGTAGAATAAATTCTGCAAACAGGGAAAAGTTACAAGTGAACCACGTAGCTGGTTCAAAGTCATTTGTACGACATCGTTACGACATGGTAAGAAATTATTGATGATTATTAAGTTAATATATTATTTTGATTGGCATTTATTATAAGTCTTTTTTCCTTTTGATTGCGCAGCGAGATTCCGTCACCGACCAGGAGCCTGGACCAGTAGACCTCTACAGAGGGACTCACTGTCGGCAGGCGACGGGATCTTGGGTTCATCCTAGAGCCAGTGAGCATTGGGTAAAAATCTTTACTTTGTAAAATTTAATTGCGCATTGATTGATAATAATGTCATTCATGTCATTTTTTATGAAATTTCATATCTTTGCATTACAGGCGGCGATGGACACCATACGCAGTCAGGCCACTCCCGATGGTAGTCAGCGGAGTGAGCCAGAAATCCTGAGCGAGGTGCTTGGCACCCGTTCTGGATATGTGCGTGGGCTTGGCCATGGTGCCAAGCTCATGGCACAAACTAGAGCTGGCTCCAGTCGATCCGTAGCTGGTGAGAGCGCTCAACGCCGAGCTGATATCGCAGAGAGAGAGGTTCAGCAGTTACGGGTCGTCGTCGATGAGATTCGAGAGCAGCTGGAGAGGCAGAGAGAGGAGCAGAGGCGTAGGGAGGAGAAGGAGAGGCGACGGGAGGAGGAGGAGAGGCGACGGGAAGAGCAGGAGAGGAGGATCGAGGAGTTGCGGCAGGAGCATGAGCGACGGATGCAAGAGATGTTTCAAGCTGTCGCTGCACGCCTTGGCGCCGATGCCCTCTCCACCTCTGCCTTCATCTTCCTGATTATTTTTTTTATTATATGACTTTTAACTTATATGTATTTGTGTGTTGATGAATATTGTTTGTTTGTGGACGTGGAATGGATTATTTGTGTATGGATGGTGTAGTTTCTGTTTATTTGTATGTATGTGGATGTGAATAGGAGAAAAATGTATAGGTTTCTTTACACGTGTATATCAGGAATTTTCCTGAATTTTGAAAACAAATGAAACCGGGATAGGGAAAACTTTTACCGACGAAATAATTCGTAGGTAAAAAGATGTATAATTTTTTTACCGACGAATTTTTTCCTCGGTAATAAAATTTGAAAAACTTTTACCGACGAAATATTTCGTCGGTAAAAGTTTTACAGTTTTTATTACCGACGAAAAATTCGTCGGTAAAATTTTTTTACATCTTTTTACCTACGAATTATTTCGTCGGTAAAAGTTTTTTCACCGACGTATCATTTTTATTTCCGACAAAATTCATATGTTTTGCCGACGAATTTTTTCGTCAGTAATGGTGTTATTATTACCTACGAAAAATTATTTCGTCGGTAAAAACCTTTACCGACGGCCTTTCTGCGACGATGTTAGCCGCGAAAAATTTCATCGGTAAAAAGATTTCCCGACGAAATTTTACTGATTCCCGACGAAATCATTCGTCGGTAAAAAGAAAATTTCTTGTAGTGAATCTAAGCGACCAATCTTTGCGATCCGGCCTCACTATTTTTTCTAAAATTTGTTTGATTTCTCGATTGAAAATTTCAGCTTGCCCACTCTGTTCGCTTCCCCAAGTGTAGGGTTGCGATGTAGTAATAATCTCGGTAAGACCGAGGTCGATCCACAGGGAAGAAAGTAAACAATTCCAACTATCCTAATAACTAGAATCTTAAAAGGTTTGTGAAATTGGTTTTGAACATAAAATAAAAAATCTGATAGTGAAAAGATAACTAGAGCATCAAGGATCCACTTATAGCTCTCCTTAGATGCATAATTCGCTATGGTTTCTCACTTTCTCAACTAGAATCGAAATTAAGTCCTATCTAGCCGGATGATAGAGCGGTTATATTATCAAATCAATCTGTTTTCACTGGATCTTCATCCTATGCATTAATGATCCACAATTCGTACCGTTTTACTAAAGGTAAATGATTGAAACTAGAATGCAATGCCTGGACCGTTCATCAATTTAGTGCAGCTGTGAACATTCCCCTGTCCAAGCCTTTCAACTCTCTCGTGTAATAATAAGTGGCTATACATGGCATTAGCCATCACTGAAACGGGTTAGACGGTTTGGATCAATCGGATTGTCATCAAGTGTGGCCCATGGAGGCATAATGTATACACCATTCCGTGCACCTGAGTACCATCTCAAAGAAGTTTAAACAGCAATGGAGTTTCTCTTCCACCCATGAGAGAGGTGTGAAGGTGCCGTTGATGGGTAGTCGTCCGGCGATGGGTAGTATCCTTCACCGCCATTCCGACTCTATAAAAACCGCGGTCCCCTCTCCAGTCACTGAACTCAAAACCCCATCCAACTGCAGCCAAAACGGAGTGGAAGAACGAGGGCGGCGTCCTCTTCTCCGGCGAGCATTACCCCGTCTTTAATAGAGAATCCGGTATGCCTTTGACTCTAATCTTCTACAGTGGTCGACGCACACTATCACAATCGCTCTTACAATATGGGAAGGATGTTACCCTTACCGTGGGGCCCACATTGATGATGTGTTGTACATCCACGCCATCCATCCGTTTCTCCAGCCCATTTTAGAAAAATTGAGCGGATCAAAATATCAGGTGGACTATACCACATGAAACAGTAGTTGTTGAGTGCCTCACCATTAAAAAATTTTAAGGGCCCATCGTAAGGTTTATTTTCCATCAAACCTGTTGATAATTTCGAGAAGACCTGGATGAAAGGAAAATACAAATACCATGTTGATCCAACAAAACTTTCGTGGCTCACAAAGTTTTTTTAATGGTCATTCATCAATGTTTGTAGTGGTATGGTCCACATGAGATTCGTATCTTCTTAAGGTTTGGGATAAATGAGGTGTAAAAACTGATGGACGGCATGGATCTACATCAAATATATCAATGTGGGCCCCACCTAACGCACACAGTCAGGGTAATAACCACAAAGGTGTTACCAGGGTAACAGCTGGTAACACCTAATCCACTCTCCCGAAATTGAACCTGTGGTTTTTGTAACGGGCCTTCCAACTTCCATCAATTTTTTTTTTTTTAATTTTTAATTTTTAATTTATTATTTTTAAAAAAAAAAATAGGCATGTATGAAAGACCATCCACATAGTGGCTCCCACTGTTGAATGAGAATATCTTGAGAATTTCACTGAGAGGGTCTGTGATTTTTTCACCTAAATCGTAAATACATTGGAAATAGATAATAATTAGTTTTTACCTCATTCGATAATTGAAAACCAGTCAAAATATTGACTTAAATTTGTGTGCCGCACAATGATGTATTTGTGCCATTCACCCATTTTAGCAAAATATTTTGGGGCATGGGCTAAAAAAAGAGGTAGATCCAATGCTCAAGTGGCCCGCCTGAAGGGAAAAAATGTCCACCAATGAAAGTTATTTTTTTTCACTAGGCCGACATTGATGTTCATTTGTCATCTAAACTGTTCATAAGGTCACACAGACATGGATAAACACAAATATCAGCTTGATCCAAAACCTCTGGGGGCCAAGAAGTATTTAACGGTAGTCATTCATTCATCACAGTTCCCTATAGTGTGGTCCACTTGAGCTTTGGATTTGCCTCATTTTTGGGCTCATGCGCTAAATTCAGTTGACATAGTGGATGAAAGGTGTGGATAAGTCACACACATCACAGTGGGCCCCACATTCATTTGGCAGCCAATCTCGATTTTAGTTTTCAAAAGGATGGCTGTAAACATTGCGGGGGAGCAATGCCATAATTACTTAGGTAAATAATTATTACCCATTTACAAGGTAAATTACATTTATCTGAAAAAACAAACAGGCCTGAGAATGAATAAAAGCCTATTTCTCACCCGCAGAAAATAGTACAAGAACTCTTTTTTTTTAAGTCAATCTCATGACACCTGGATCCATAGCTCAAGTGGTAGACTAAGTGAAGATAGCCTTGTTCAACACTGAGGTTATGGTATGGATTCCTAAAGGGGGGTGGCTAACATTGCAGTGTGACTAACAGGGGTGGGTGGGTGTACTAACAATTGGGTGTGTGTACTAACAATTTGTGTATCTCATGGCACCGTGGGATCCGTGTCACTAGTGATGAGGTCCATGTTTTTCAAGGCTCATACCAATGCGTCATGCGGCAAACCCACCGAACTGGGTCCTCACAGTGGATAAACAGATGTCACAGCGGGTCCTTACATAGATTTGCCTGTTTGTGGCTAGAGACGGGCCGGGGTTGTACGCAATCCGGTTCCCTATTAGATGGCTTAGGTTCATGAATATCAGGAGGAACCCTTCCCAATGACTATTAAACAAAGGTGACTGGTGGCCATTGTCAATCAATGGCTGCAAGTAGGGATCTTGGGCTGAAGACGACAAACAAAAAAGCCCATTAAATTAACAGGCTAGACTCGTACCATTTTGGGCCCATTAAAGTAGCTTGCTAAGTAGCCTTCATGGGTTGGGCTTGGACTTGTCACATGGGCCTGTGCGTTGCATACATGCTCTGTTTTGGAGCCAATTCTGCTACCAATTAGTGATTGATTAGAAATAAGGGCGGGCCTTATGAAGTTTGATTTTTAAATGTAGATAGCTCACCATTCTATGATCCTTCAAGTCTAGCCCACGCCTAATGTTCCTTTTGGAACCACTTGAATGAGCTCCATGCCTTCTCTATGGCTGAACATTTGAGCTCAGCGCCTTCCATATAATCATATGCCAATAGCATGGTGCCGAGCGCTTTTATCGGTCTCCAGCTCCTAATTGTGGATCACACTATCATATTATACATCTGCTTAGCGCTCTCTTAAGTTGTGCCGGCCGGTATCTTTGTAGGACTAATTAACTCTAATTTACTATGCCTTCCAAGGGATAATGTGGCAGCCTTGGCAGGTTGTGAAACCCTTAGGAGAATGCTTAGTGCTATTAGGACTATCCTGATTAAGTTCAGGATGCATATAACATAACTTGAGCCCGTGCCTACATAACTTGAGCCCATGCCTGCTAACATTGCAATCAAACCATTATGACTTTCAAAAGTGCCTAAACCACTATGAGGGTGCTCTCTCTCTCTCTCTCTCTCTGGTACATTATTGGTACTCTGCGCCACCCAGGTTGCTTTTCTCTCTCTCTCTCTGGTACATTATTGGTACTTCTGCACCATCCGGGTTGCTTACTTTTTCTATGCCATGATGCCTACTTTGCCAAGACACTTAATGCTCCCTGCCTTGAAGGTATATACACAAGACTGCAAAGGTCCACACCCTTTGGTCTATCTTGTACTAATGGCAGGTGGGTCCATTTCAACCTTCTAAAGGCCCTGCGAATTTCCAAAGTGAAGCTGTAATAAACGAACAAAGCAGTGCAGCATGGGCAACTTTACGTTTGCAGTCTAACTAGCTAGAATTCAATGAAAAAAAGAAAAGAAATCCTTCATATATAATATACACATGTACATTGAGGAATAATAGAGCACGTGTTATTAGTTATGTAAAGAAGTATAACTTTCAACTATCTAAGTCATTCATCAGTTAAGGCTTATAAAGGAGAAGTCATATGTAAAAAATTAATAAATTATACTTATTAAGAAAGCATGAGGAATATTGAATATGGACCATTGACCTATTTTATCAACTACTCACTCTTTTTATAAATGTTTTTATATACTTAATAATAAAAGCATCATTTTTTTTCATTCCTAGAATATTGACAATGCTCTCTATCTAATGAACGGATCAGATCTCTAATACCTACCTTGTATGGACCAACTTTAACAACAAGTGTATATAGCTTCTCCTCTCCCTCACTCACAATTACTTGGGACTGTAATTAATGAATTAATTACTGTAAATAAATGCCGGTTATTGTAACGATCTTTGAGATTTTTTGAGAAATCCACTCCTGAATATAAGGGCCCACCTTGATGTTTATGAGAAATCCACTTTGTCCTGCTTTGTGAGATCATTTGGATCCAAGATTCAAGTAGACCACGCTAAATGAAAAAGTGGGCAGGAAAATTCTTGGCATTGAAACTTACCTGGGATCCACAGTGATGTTTATATGCCATCAATACCGTTTATATCGTCATTCTTAGTGAGATGAACTCAAAACACAAATATTAGCCCGATTTAAAACTTCTGTGGCCCCATGAATATTTCAACTGTGCACATTCAATCATCACATTTTCGGCCCACTTGAGTCTTGAATCCAGCTCATTTTTTTGTATAATGTCCTAAAACAGTCTCACAAAGCCGATGGTGTCATCATACTGAGTAAACTCAGTTGGGCCCACTGTAAATGTATTTAGTTTATCTATACCGACCATCTGCTTTTCTACATCATTGAAGGGGTTGAAACCAAAATTGAAGCGTATATCCAAAACTGATCAGGTGGACCATACCACAAGAAACAGTGGGTATAATGATTTCCACTGTTGAAACTTCATAGACCCTCAGTGATGTTTATTTGTCATCAAACCTATTCATGAGATCGCACAAACATTGATGAAGGGCAAAAAAACATGCATCAGCTTGATCCAAAACTTCCGGAGCCCCAAGAATTTTTCAACAATCCGGGTTCAATTCACATTGTTTCCTGTGGTGTAGTCCACTTGGGATTATTATATACTTCTTTTTTGTCTCAAGCCATAAAATTATCTTTTAAAATGAATTAACAGAGTGGATGAAATACATAAATCAAGACGGACCCGGAGAGTTTACTCGTCCATTAGTTACGGGAGCGAATAAGGTGTTAACCATGAATAGCTTAGTGGGTGTTCCCCCACCGGGTGGCTCACATGGATAGTATTTTATATATCCACGCCTGTCCATCTGTTTCTCCGGCCCATTTTAGGATGGTATTCTAAAAATTATGAAAATTCAAATCTCAAATGGATCATACCATTGGAAATAGTGCCAATTGAGAGCCCACCATTAAAAATTCTAAAGAGCCCATCGTAAGGTTTTTGATAATATTTATTTGCAATCCATGCTCTTCCTAATGTCATAAAGGTCTTGATGAAGGGAAAATTTAAATATCAGCTTGATCTAAAACTTTTGTGGCTTGTAAAATGCTTTTAATGATTATTCATCACTCTTTCTATTGGTATGGTCCACCTGAGATTTGAATCTTCTTATAATTTTGGATCTCATCCTAGCATTAGGCGTGACAACAGATGGAAGGCATGGATATAAAAAAATACATCAAGGTAGGCCCCACACGGTAGGAGTAACACCCACTAAAGTGTTACCAGGGTAAAACCTAATTCGCTCCCATTAATTAGTCCCTAAAGTTTCCACGTTACGCCAGCTGGAATGATTTTTCTAGGAGCAGGTGGGAGACAGGACGTCCCTCCTTGATTTTCGTCTGGGACAACCATTAGATGTGAAATCCAATCTGATCTGAGAGCCCAAAAATAAGGCTGACTTGTGATTCAGTTGGACCTCACCAACAGAAACCGTTGGGAGAGACATCTACCCTTGATTTTTACAAGGCTCACCATGATGGATATGTAAAATCCACTCTAACCGTTAGATATGGCACCAAAGGTTAGGCTTGAGCCCTAAAAATAAAAATTAGGCTTATACATAATTCAAGTAGGCCACACAAAGCCAAACAGTCTAGAGGGTGAACCTTTCCTTGTTCAATATTTCTGATCACGTGATCTACTTGAAGTACCACTGAGGATAAATTTTGAGCCTTAAGTGTAACATGAGGTTAAGCACTCAATGAATGGAGTGGATTTTACATTAACACTATGGTGGAGCCCACCGGAGCGGTGGGTACTTTTCAAAACTAAAGGTGAAATAAGTCTTTTAACGGGCATTTATTTATCGTAATTAATCCATTAATTATGGTCCTAACTAGTTTTGTGTGTGTGTGTGTGTGAGAGAGAGAGAGAGGGAGGGAGAGGAGAAGTTATATACACTTGTTAAATTTGGACCATACAAGGCAGATATTAGAGATCCGATCGGCTCATTAGATAAAGAGATATGCTAGGAATGAAAAAACAATGATGCTTTTATTACCAAGTATATAAAATATTTATAAAAAGAGTGAGTAGTTAATAAAATAGGTCAATGGTTTAGATTCAATATTCCTCATACTTACTTAATAAGTGTAATTTATTAATTTTCTGCATATGACTTCTCCTTTGTAAGCTTTAACTGATGAATGACTTAGATCGTTGACACTTGTACCCCTTTACATAACTATGACACATGTTCTATGATACCTCAATGTACAAGTGTACATTATATATGTTAACGTCAGATTTTGTAACAGGATCCTCCGGTCGTTCACCTTCTCTCCAACAGGAATTTCCTCCACCAGACCTATAAGAAGACAGAAAGCAACTAAGGGTGGCTGGTGTCCAGCCGTTAGCCCTCCGATGCTTAAGTCAGGCAAAGCAAGAAGAAGAATAACCAGGCAAAACGAGACCAGGGATTGAATATTGTGTACCTGTATCTTAATAGAGTCTTCTCCTTATATAAATATGGAAGGGTCCAATCTGTTACGTGAGATATCGAGATCCCGCTGATTTCGTGTACGATACCGAGATCCCGCTAATTTTGTGGGATAAGATCCTTATCCTTAGAGAAGAGATCTAACCCAATGACTTGTCTTGACAATCACGTTCCTTGATAGCAATCCCTTGAGATTCGGAACCATAAGAGAAGATAAGCCCAAAATCGGCCTATACGGGCTGCTGGTACTGAAGGCTAAGGGGTGTCGCCACAGAGAAAGATGTTCGCATGTTGGAGGATGGTCGCGAGTCCAAGTGCTCGCTCATTTAGATGTAACACCTTTCAACGACTTGTGAGAAGATCTGCTCGCAGGAAAAAACACAACTTCTCGAAGCTTTGGTAGTCGGGCATCGTTTTCCTAATATACGAGCCTCGAGTGTGCATCAGAACCTGGGACGAAGTGGAAGATAGGAAGAGAGCCTCGAACAGACGTTCTCATTAGTCGGATAAAGGTGCTCGCGAGATCGGAGTATCTTCAGAATATGCGAGTCTCGAACAGACGTTCTCGATAGTCGGATAAGGGTGCTCGCGAGGTCTATCTCCAGCAGATGATCTTCGCTATTTTGACTATAATAGCGACTCTTGAGCATATGATCTCGAGAGTCGAATGAGCACCCCGTACTTATCCAATCTGCGACTCTCGAGCATATAATCTCGAGAGTCAAATGGGCACTCCGCATTTACTCGATCTGCAACTCTCGATCAGATGATCTCGAGAGTCGAATGGGCGTCCGCGTAAACTCTTAGCAGCTAAGTTGATCTCCATTATTTTGCCTATAACAGATGCCCCCCAAGTCCTTGCCGCCAAGAATTCTTAAGGGAAGGACTTAGCTTACTATCACACGTAACCGCCCGCTGTCTTCATCGAGAACGAAACCATACATGATGGGCTGGAATTAATGAGCGCCAGCTTTCCACAGCTTTTCCGCAGACAGAAAATGAAGGGGCGCTTGCCACAGTGTCAGGGGAGTTAATGGGCGTGCCTGCTTGATTGCTGCGTCGAAGGAGGGGCTGCCACGTATCACCAGATGCGGCGGACTGATTGCCTATAAATATACGGAGTCCGCCATTTCTCTGGTTTTCTACAGAAGCTCTTCAAAAGGAATTTTCAGTCATCTTCTTTCATTCTCCTTCCTCCGGTGCTCCTTTTTTTCCTTCCTTTCTTCTTTGGGTATAGGCCTTTTTCCTTTCTTTTTATTATCTTCTTTAAACCTCCTCATGGCTGGGGATTCTGATGAGACCACCGTCCCGCTGGGAGATGCTGCACCGGAATCCTCCGCTTCTAGCTAATGCGAGGGTTCCGGCAGGCAAATACACAGCGGCCGGATATCCTTCCATTCTATCGGAGGACCGATTGATGGAGTTACGGGATAGATATCGGATCCCTGACTCAGTCACCCTCCGGTTGCCCGGAGATGGAGAAACACCAGACTCTCCTCCCCAGGGTGTGTGGCCTTCTATGAGTACCAACTCATCCTGGGGGTGCGTCTTCCTCTCCATCCTTTTATTCGGGATGTTCTGCGAAGCTATAAGATTTCCCCCGGGCAACTTATTGTGAATGGGTGGAGGGTGGTCCTGAGCTCCTTCGCCCTCTGGGCTCAGGCCGGCAACGGAGAACTCACAGCGAAGGAGTTCCTCCGTATGTTCCGTCTGAAGAAGGCGCCCTCCAGCGAAGGCTGGTACTATTTTTGTTACTGGCACCGGGATAACTTCGTGCTGGGGAGGCCCTCCTCGAACTATCCCGGCTGGAGGAAGCGGTGGTTCTATGCTTCCGGGAACTGGGAGTCTGCCTCCTCCAGGGGTCCAGGAGTGACCCGCTTTTTCTGTAAAGGTAGGCACAGTTTTACATTGTGCATTTTGTCCATGATCAAATTTTTAGGCCTGCGCGTTTTCTAAGTCCGATTTGTGCTCGCAAGTATCCCGGCTTTGGCGAAGCCGAATCTGAAAGGAGGAATTCACGAGAAGATCATGAAGGTGTACAAGCTACCTGCTCACGACAGGCATATCGAAGCCTGCCTATCTCCTTTGCGACTCGCGACCGCAGGACTAATCCCAAACGAAGAGGCCGAGATGACGAAGGCCGGGGAGAAAAGGGGTCTGTTGCCCCGACTTAAGGGCACAAACTCCAAGAGGTAGAAGAAAACACCTGCCGAACCATCCCAACCACCCGTCCGCAAGGGTAGCGATCAGCCTGGCCCTCTCGCGAGCACGGCTGGGGTACCGGCAGTGCCCCATATTCCCTCACTGGTGGTCGCACCTGGACCGCCAGTGATTAACATCACTGACAACTCCCCGAATGGGGCCGGGTCCTGCTGCCCCCCAGCTGAAGAGGCTCGCGAGCAAATAGAGCCTTGCGAGACGGTTCCTGCTCGCGAGCTGATCCCTGCTGCGAGCAGGGACCTGCTCGAGAGTCGATGGCCCCGCCTCGCGAGTCGGCTGGGTTGGTCGTTGCCCAACCATCTGGAAGTGGGACATATTCTATCCCTCGCCACCTCCATCCGATATGCAAGTTTTTGTTCGAGAACGTTTCCCACCAAACCTTTGGCTCTCTTCCCGAGCCAAGCCCCGAGAACCTCTTCCTTGAGGCGGGGGTAAGAATGGTGCAGGTAAAACCTTGGAGATTAATTTTAACTTCATTATTTTGGGGCTCTCAAATATTTTTTCTCACGTTTTTCTTTTTCATTTCGCAGGGCTTGGACCTCATCTTGCGGACGAAGCGAGATATCGTCGCTGCTCGCCGCGTGATCGATGAGGCAGAAGGGAAGAGGATCGCTTTGGAGAAGGCGGTCCAGGGACAGGATCAACTGCTCAAGGCCCGTGAGGCAGTGATATCGAAGAGAGATGAGGAGAAGAAGATCCTCATCGAGAAAGTCCAAGTCCTGACCGACAGGTATCAGGCCTTGGACTCTAACTTCGCGAAGCTCACGGGTTTGAAGGAGAAAGCGGAGAGAGAGAGAGAGGGAGATCTTTCGCCAAGACAAGATCTCGTTGGAGGAGCGGCTAGCGGAGGCCAGGTCGCAGCTCAAAGAAGCCAATGACAACTTGGAGAAGGAGCGCTCCGCTCTTGCACAGCTCAAGGACGACTCGATCCACTGGGACGAGGAGAAAGTCGCCCTTGTAAAAATGCTCTCGGAGGAAGGACCTCGGGCAATTTTCGAGTTCCGGACTTCGCAGCTATATGACGATGAAAGATATGAGTCATATGATGCTGGTCGCGACTTTGCGCTAAGAGTAGTGCAACGAATGTCCCCATCCTTCGATATGGGGGAATTTGGGCGAGTCGCGACCATCATAGCTGCAGAGGAGCAAGCTGCTGCTGAGAATGAGGTGACCGAAGCCACGCAGGCTGGAGGGGCTCCAGAAATGGGCCCTGAAGTCGAGAGCACGGCTCCTCCTCCGAGAGATTGATTTTCCTTTTTATTTTCCTTTCTCCTGTACTTGCGAGCTGATACTTGTAAACATTCGATATTAATGAAAAGTTGTTTTTGGAAGTAGTGTTGTTCTTGTTCACTCTTTCCCTTTCATGCAATGAATGCCTTTTTGTTTCAATGAACTATGCTCAACCCGAGGGGTCGTAGTGACCATGCCCTCGTGGAGATAGACTGATCTATCGATCGAGGAATGAGTTGTGCTCAATCCGGGGGGTCGTGATGACCATACCCTCGTGGAGATAGACTGATCTATCGATTGAGACTCCAAATTTACCAAGGATGGTCGAAAATGCAAACAAGCTCTTTTGCAATGTTGTTTTCGATCCGTAAAATGGAAATGCGACCATCCTGAGTGAATTCAACCCTACCAAAGGTAGTCAATTGGCCAAGAGATCGTATGCATCTTCTTCGGGGCTATTCAGGTCCAAGTTAATGGAGTAGCGACCAAAAGATATCTTTTTACTTTATTCACGAAATGTCGTCATGAATTACATCGAATCTAGGGATAGTATTGTAGCAAATGCTCTACGTGCCAAGGGCGACGTACGGGTCTTCCCTGCATGTCTTCGAGGTAATAAGTACCTGGGTCGCACAATCTTAATAACCCGATAAGGGCCTTCCCAATTTGGATCCGGCGAACGAGTGGGAACCCCGAGTCTTTGCCTTAGGACCAAATCTCTGAGCTGGAAGGACCTAGGCCGAACTTTAGCATTTTGATAGCGAGCAATACGTTGCTGATATGCGACCGCTCGTAATTGGGAGGCATTTCTTCGTTCTTCCAAGAGGTCGAGATGAAGTCGAAGATCTTCCTGATTACCCGTGGGGTCATACTGTTCGATCCGATACGAGGGCACTTGAATTTCCACTGGTACTACCGCATCGACACCAAATGCTAAGGAAAAAGGGGTCTCACCCGTTGATGTACAAATTGTAGTCCTATATGCCCATAATACCTCTGGTAGAAGTTCTGGCCATTCACCTTTACATTCACCAAGCTTGGTTTTTAAATGGTGCTTAATGATTTTGTTCACTGCCTCGACCTGCCCATTCGCCTGAGGATGATATGGAGAAGTGCGGAGATTACGTATCTTCCATTTTTCACAAAATTCATCAAAGGCCGCGTTGTTGAACTGCGTTCCGTTGTCGGTAATTATAGTGTGAGGGAGTCCGAAACGGCATATGATATTTCTCCATATGAACTTGGTAGATTGTTTCTCAGTAATCTTGGCTAATGGTTCTGCCTCGGCCCATTTGGTGAAGTAATCAACTGCCACAATTGCGAACTTATTTTGTCCCTTTCCCATGGGCAAGGGCCCAATGATATCGACCCCCCACTGAGCGAAAGGCCAAGGGCTATCAATTGGAGTCATCCGTTCAGATGGTACATGAGGTATAGGTGAATAGCATTGGCACTTGTCACATTTTTTAGAAAATTCAATTGCATCTGCTTTCATAGTGGGCCAATAATATCCTTGCCGCATCGCCTTATATGCTAGGGATCGCCCCCTGGGGTGATTACCACATGCCCCCTGGTGTACTTCGTCTAGAACACGAAGTGCTTCTTTTGGATGAAGACACCTTAAATAAGGCAAGGAAAAGCTCTTGCGCAACAATATTCCGTCTTGCAAGGTATACCTGGCAGCCCGAAGGCGAATTTGTCTTGCAGCTTTCTTGTCCTCTGGTAGGTATCCGTCTCTGAGATAAAGGATGATTGGATCCATCCAGCATGGAGATGATTGTACCAATATTACTTGCTCAAGAGTTGCTTGGTCGATACTCAGGTCCTGACGATGCTCGATGGGGATCAAATATGATAACTCAGATTCTAATGCAGAGGTGAGCTTTGCCAGGGAATTGGCAAGTTGGTTCTTCTCGCGAGGAATATAAGTTATTTCATAAGTCTTCAGTTTTGCGAGCAGGATGAGGACACGAGACTTGTATAAGGCCATCCTTTCTTCTTTGGCCTCGAATTCACCAAGAACTTGGTTAACAATGAGCTGGGAGTCGCTATGAATTAACAGATTCTGAATTGCAAGGACAATGGCCAGTTCGAGGCCAACGATCAGGGCCTCATATTCTGCTTCATTATTTGAGACGCGAGAGTCGAAACGCAGAGCATACTGGAAATGCGACCCGTCGGGAGCCACTAAAATCAGGCCCGCTCCGCTGCCAGTGGCCCGCGACGACCCGTCCACGAAGAGTGACCAAGGAGGCTGGTCGCTGGTCATGGTATTATAATCGGAGAAGTATGTGAATTCGGCGATGAAGTCAGCCACGGCCTGGCCCTTGACTGCGGTCCTAGGACAGAATGAGATATCGTGCTCGCTGATCTCGATCGCCCATTTAGTCAAGCACCTCAGGTTTTTGGAGGACTTGCCGTAGTGGATGATTTATTGGTACTAGAATAGCGTGAGCTTGAAAGTATGGTCGCAGTTTTCGAGCTGCCGTGACTAAGGCTAGGGCCAGCTTCTCCATATCAGAATACCTAGTTTCTGCATCAACCATTGCTCGACTGATATAATAAACGGGCCTTTGCACCCCGGAATCTTCTCTTATCAAAGCGGCGCTAACGGCCGTAGTGGACACAGAAAGATAAAGAATGAGTTGCTCATGTGCTACAGGTTTTGACAAAATGGGAGGTGTGCTCATGTATTGCTTCAGTTGTTGAAAAGCTTCCTCACACTCTGGCGTCCATTTCCAATCAAACTTGGCCGTTGCACGGAGGAGTTTGAAGAATGGTAAGCACTTGTCGGATGCTCGCGAGATGAACCTATTCAACGATGCGATGCGACCAGCCAGACGCTGGACGTCCTTCAAAGTAGTGGGGGATTTCATCTCTACCAATGCTTTTATCTTTTCAGGATTTGCCTCAATTCCTCGCTGACCGACCATGAACCCGAGGAACTTTCCAGCAGATACCCCGAATGCACACTTTTCTGGATTCAACTTCATCTGATATTTTCTCATCAGATCGAATGCTTCTCGAAGATCAGGGAGATGATCATCTTCCACGATGCTTTTCACGAGCATGTCATCGACGTAAACTTCCATATTTCTGCCGATTTGGGCAGCGAATATTTTGTTGACGAGGCGCTGATAGGTGGCCCCTGCATTTTTAAGACCAAATGGCATTACCTGGTAGCAATATAGTCCCCGATCTGTGATGAAGGTGGTATGCTGGCTATCAGGTGGGTGCATCATGATCTGGTTGTAACCAGAATAAGCATCCATAAAACTGAGCAAAGCATGCCCAGCTGTTGAATCGACCAACTGGTCGATCCGCGGTGTCGAGAAGCTATCTTTGGGACATGCTTTGTTCAAATCTGAATAGTCGACGCACATTCTCCATTTGCCATTAGCTTTCCGGACGAGAACTACGTTCGTGACCCACTCTGGGTAATCAACCTCTTTTATGAAATTGACCGTGAGTAGCTTCTCCACTTCATCTTTGATCGCCATTTGCCTTTCTGCAGTGAAGGCACGTCGACGCTGGTGCACGGGTTTATGCTTCGGGTCGATATTGAGACGATGTACGATGACATTGGGGTCGATGCCTGGCATATCTTTATGAGACCAAGCAAACACGTCCTGGTATTCGGTGAGGAAACGGACCAAATCTTCACGATGGACATTGGTTAAAGAAGACCCAATGTACACGACCCTAGACGGGTCATCTTTGGTTAGGTGAATCGCTACTGTTTCTTCCCCAGGAGTTCCTGATTGGAGAACGTTCTCTCTCGGATCCAGCGAGGTGTTGGTGGAAAAGTTGGGTGAATCTTGTGCTATCTCCATAACGGGTGTCGCTTGAGCCTTCTTTTGATCTTGTAGGGCTATCTGATAGCAAGACCGTGCCTCCTGTTGACTTCCTCGCATGACCCCGATACCATTTGGGGTAGGAAATTTGACACACAGATATGAAGGGTGCAAGGCTGCCCCAACCTTAGTAAGAGACGGCCGCCCCAAAATGGCGTTATACGCTGATTTTCGATCCACCACGAGGAAGTTTATGAAGACGGTAGTCTTCGTTGGATTTTCTCCAAAAGTAACTGGGAGATCAATGCTTCCTTCAGGTGTTACTACCTCACCTCCGAAGCCGACGAGGGGGGTCGAAACTGGCTTGAGTAGGCTTCTGGCAAGTGTCATTTTATTGAAAGCCTCCAAGTATAGAATATCGGCTGAGCTACCTGTATCCACCATAATTCGATGAGTCAGATAATTTGATACCTTTAATGTGACTACGATGGAATCTTCGTGAGGGAAGTGAATTCCCGCTGCATCTTCGAGGGTGAAAGAAATTGGAGGATGGTTGGCTTTTGACGAACTGGGCGTCTGTTCCAGCCAATAGATATGCTGGGGTTCTTTAGACGCCTTCCGAGTGTATGCTTTCCTTGAAGCTTGAGGTCACCCCCACAAGCTGGTCCTCCGATGATGATGCGAATTTCTCCAGTAGGCTCAGCATCCTCTTGGGCAGTATGATGAAGAGGCGGTTCCTTTTGGCGTGGTGAGGCTTTCGCCCTTTCTGGTGATCGATTTTTACGAGCGACATAATCCTGAAGATGGCCTTTTCGAATAAGGGCTTCCATGTGATCTCGTAGAGAGATGCAATCCTGGGTTCTATGCCTGTGATCTTTGTGGAAGTAACAGAACTTGCTCTTGTCTCTCTTCTCGGGATCGGATTTGATCTTTGCAGGCCACTTCACATATGGCCTGTGTTTAATCTCCATTAGAACCTTTTCATGAGACCGATTAAGAGGAGTGTAGTTATGATATTTACCAGAATAAGGTTTCTTGGGGGAATGTTCACGATGATCACGACAATATTTTTTATCTGCAGTAGAGGTTCCCTCTGGCTTGCGCTTCTTACCCTGTGCTCCATGGCGTGTCAATGCGACTTCTTCTGCATTGATATATTTCTGAGCTTTGGTTTGAAATTCTGCCATAGTTTTTGGAGGGCTCTTATCTAAAGAAAACCTGAATTTCTCGCTCGTTATTCTGGCTATGAGGGCTGTAAGACCTTTTTCTTCAGAATAACCCTCAGTTTGAACGGCTTCGGCAGTGAATCGTACTGTGAACTCCTTTATTGTCTCCCCTTGCTGCTGTTTCAGATCCATCAGATGGGAGGCTGGCTTCTTAATGCGAATGCTTCCCATGAATTGAGAAAGGAATATCTCCGATAACTGGGAAAAGGAGCTGATGGAACGGGGCTTCAACCCCCGGAACCATGTACGAGCTGCTTCCTTCAATGTTAGGGAAAAAGCCCTACACATGATTTTTGAGCCATGTCCCTCCAACTCCATGAGAGACCTGTATGTTTCTAGGTGTTCAAGAGGATCACCAATACCTGTATACGGGGTGATAACAGGCGTTCGATACTTTCTGGGTAACGGTGCCCCCATAACCTCGCTGGTAAAGGGGGACTCGGATTGATGTATCGCCGCCATGATGGCAGATGGCCGATTTGCCTGATACTGTTGTTCCATGACGTCAAAACGATCATGGATTCTTTTGAGATCTCCTTCCCATGGTAAGGTATAGCCTGATGTTTCGGCTGTGGAGCCCTGAGGTTGAGGTTGTCGAGACGAACTAGAATGTATAGAATGTGGGGACGGCACAGGGGGATGGTTGCCAAGTTGTGGGACCTGAGGTTCATCCATAGAATGTCTGGAAGCCACTGGTATGGGTTGCGGTGGTAACCCTTCGGAGGGTTGTCTCTGCGGTTCGGAGAAATGCTGATCAAGCCGATTCGACAGGCCTTGAACTCCGGCATTTAGAGTTAGAAGAGTATTTCCGAGGAAACGCAAGACATCGTCTTGACTTCCAGAAGCCTCCAATAATGGGTTTACTGATGGCATACTTGGGGCTCCTTGAGGGATATTCGTCGAAGTGGATGGAAGAGTAGGTATGGATTCCGTCTCATCGGGCGGAGGTGGTGCCTTCCTTGAAGTCGAAGGATGACCAGCCTTTTTTGGAGGCATCACAGAAGGGTTTTGATCGGTGGTTAGAACGATTGATTTTGACGATCAAGTCGCTTCCCACAGACGGCGCCAAACTGTTAACGTCAGATTTTGTAACAGAATCCTCCGGTCGTTCACCTTCTCTCCAACAGGGATTTCCTCCGCCAGACCTGTAAGAAGACAGAAAGCAACTAAGGGTGGCTGGTGTCCAGCCGTTAGCCCTCCGATGCTTAAGTCAAGCAAAGCAAGAAGAAGAATAACCAGGAAAAACGAGACCAGGGATTGAATATTGTGTACCTGTATCTTAATGGAGTCTTCTCCTTATATAGATCTGGAAGGGTCCAATCTGTTACGTGAGATATCGAGATCCCGCTGATTTCGTGTACGATACCGAGATCCCGCTGATTTCGTGGGATAAGATCCTTATCCTTAGAGAAGAGATCTAACCCAATGACTTGTCTTGACAATCACGTTCCTTGATAGCAATCCCTTGAGATTCGGAACCATAAGAGAAGATAAGCCCAAAATTGGCCTATACGGGCTGCTGGTACTGAAGGCTAAGGGGTGTCGCCACAGAGAAAGATGTTCGCATGTTGGAGGATGGTCGCGAGTCCAAGTGCTCGCTCATTTAGATGTAACACCTTTCAACGACTTGTGAGAAGATCTGCTCGCAGGAAAAAACACAAATTCTCGAAGCTTTGGTAGTCGGGCATCGTTTTCCTAATATACGAGCCTCGAGTGTGCATCAGAACCTGGGACGAAGAGGAAGATAGGAAGAGAGCCTCGAACAGACGTTCTCGTTAGTCGGATAAAGGTGCTCGCGAGATCGGAGTATCTTCAGAATATGCGAGTCTCGAACAGACGTTCTCGATAGTCGGATAAGGGTGCTCGCGAGGTCTATCTCCAGCAGATGATCTTCGCTATTTTGACTATAACAGCGACTCTTGAGCATATGATCTCGAGAGTCGAATGAGTACCCCGTACTTATCCAATCTGCGACTCTCGAGCATATAATCTCGAGAGTCAAATGGGCACTCCGCATTTACTCGATCTGCGACTCTCGATCAGATGATCTCGAGAGTCGAATGGGCGTCCGCGTAAACTCTTAGCAGCTAAGTTGATCTCCATTATTTTGCCTATAACAATATATGAAGGAATTTTTTCTAATTAAATGCTACCTAATTGGACCGCAACCGTAAGGTCCAACCAATTAGTAGCCTGATTTAAGAAGTATTTAAGAAAAAATAATTATTAGCTTGAGTGGGCCTAGAATAGTGTTAATATAAAATCCATCCCAACCATCATGTGAGCCACCCCATGTTAGACTCAGGGCCTAAAAATCAGTCTTATCCGTGATTCAGGTGGACCACACATTGAAAAGAGTATACATAAGAAGTTAACACTCCAAGCCGAGTTGAAAAAATAGATAGACGCAGGATTTTGATTTTCTTGAGTTTTGGTTTTATACACTAAAAGGAGCTGAAAAATAGATGGACGGTGTGGATATACAATACATGCATCAAGGTGGGCCCTACGGTCAGAGCCACACCATGTTAAGTGAGGCTAGGGTGCATTCCGCTCCTCGTAAGCCTAAGGTATGATATTTTCGGATTTGCAACGTAGAACACAAAAGTGGGTATCATATTGACGTGGTAGAATTTTGTTATATCCACACTCTCTGGATCATTTTAGGGCATGGTACCAAAAATGAGGCAGATCCATGGCTCAAGTAGACCACACCACATAACGTAAGTGGAGATTGAACTCCTATAATTAGAAACTTGCTGGGCCATGGAATGTTTGGATCAAATTGATATTTGTATTTTCCCTTCGTCTAGGCCTATTTGACCATGTGAACAGGTTGGATGGAAAATAAACATAACGACGGGCCGTAGGAAGTTTTTAATGATGGGCGGTCAATGTACACTATTTACTGTGATGTGGTCCGCTTTAGATTTGGATTCTCTTCATTCTTAAGAATATGCACTACAGACTACAGTGATCTGTAAAAATTGATGGACGGTGTGGATATACAAATCATACATTCAGGTGGGCCCCACGGTTATGGAAACACCCATTGCGGTCTTATTCGGGTAATACGTATCCTTCCGGCTATTCTCGGAACCACTTTTCTCGAAACTACCATATGCAGTATGGATGTCACCCTTTATTCTTTGAAACGGACCACCATGATGTATAGTGAGATCCACTCCGTCCATTTGATGTGTAATCTCATGTTAGGGCAAGAGAAAAAAATCGGACTGATCTGTTGTCCAAGTGGGCCATGCTAATGGAATCAATTGGTAGAGACATCCACTCTTCATTTTTATAGGGTCCGCAGTGATGATCATGTGAAATCCAGTCCAACCATTAGATGTCACACCAAAATATTGTCTTAGGACCCAAAAATAAGGCTTATACGTTATTTAAGTGGGCCATATCAAGAGAAACACTTTGGAGGGTGACATTTCTATACATACTATTTTCACTTTTGTGGTCTACTTAAACCATTGATGGGGCTGATTTTCGAGCCCTGTGTCTACTATGGGTTGAATCACTTGATGATTGGGTGGATTTCACATTAATTCTATAGTGGGGCCATTCAAGCTGACAAATGGTTTTCCACCATGAAACATCCCAGAATATTTACAAATATTAATTTCTCTTACACCAAGCAACTAGTTGGAGGTCCAACTTGTTGCGTGGGCTGCACCACTGAAAAAAGTGGGTAGCGGAATCATGCCTACTGTTGAAACCTCCCTAGGGCCCACCATGATGTTTATAGGCCATCCATACTTTTCATAAGGTCATTCCTACTGAGATGAATTGGAAAAAAAAAAAAAAACAAAAAACAAAAACAAAATATTAGCCTGATGAAGAACTTGTATGGAAAAAATATTTCAACTGTGGAAGTTCTATCCTCACCTCTTCTGTTGTGCGAGCCACTCTAGTTTTGGATCTAATTCATTTTTGGGGCCATGTCCTAAACTAATCTAGAAAACTTGATGGATGGCCTAGATTTATCATAAACATCATGGTAGGCCACCTTGCTTTCAAATGCAATTCTCTCATTTCCAACAGGGAGAGAGCATAAATGAGGAGAGAGGGCATTAAATGAAAAGAGAGAGATAACCGGGAGGCTTTTTCAAAGAAAAATGGGATAATTGGAGAAGTTGTACACAGGTAATGTATTCATGGAATGCATCACATGCCTAAGAAATCTAATCCATTAATTAGGTAGGGTACTTTATAAGCATATGCAAACTGTAATTTTCTGTGATCAATAAGAGAATATCATTCTACAAGAAAAGTGGGATGTTAGAAATCTATTCTAACTGTCCAGATTCAATTGGAATGTGTGGCTCTAATGATTAAGACCATTCACAATTTTTTTACATATAAAATTGAATTACTAGACCATATTTTCTTAACGAGCTAGATCTATGACATATTTTCATTGTAGCTACGTAAGGGTTGATATCACATAATCTCCTATGAGGGAGAAATTACATGCGGCTAAAGAGAGATATTTTGTTATTTAATGCACAGCTAGTTGGGAAATGGTACTATGAGGTCGACCTCATGGGAAGCTGTGTGGGCCCCATCGTGATATGGACTAGGCATCAACACGTGTATTTGATGGGTCCCCTTTAGGTGATGTGATATCCTAAAAATGAGCCGTATATGGAACTCAAGTGGGCCATACCATCTAAAACTATGTGAAGATATGCTTAAAACATCTAAAAACACTTGGTAGGGCCCACCTGAGTTTTAGATGCGGCTGAAACTTGGTCTAACCCCTCATCCAATTGGGACGCACACAATGGATGGGCTGGATTTGTCAACCACGTCTCAGTAGGCCCAATAATCTATCATGAATGTTTTAATGGGTGAATAACCCCTCTCAACTGTTGTATATGGTGTGGCCCACCTGATTCATGAATTGACCTGATTTCTAAGCCCTTGGCCCACCATGCAATGGTGCATCTAATTGATGGGGCAGATGTCCTATCCATATCACGGTGGGGCCCACACAGCTCGACCTCATGAGAAGTTCCCATGAGGTCGACCTCATAGTACCATTTCCCTATATATATATATATATATATATATATATAGGGAAATGGTACTATGAGGTCGACCTCATGGGAACTTCTCATGAGGTCGAGCTGTGTGGGCCCCACCGTGATGTGTGTCGGACATCAACACTGTGCATTTGATGGGTCCCCTTTAGGTTATGGGATACCCCAAAAATCAGCCATATAGGGAACTCAGGTGGGCCATACCAGCTAAAACCATGTGAAGATATGCCTAAAATATCTAAAATCACTTGGAGGGGCCCACCTGAGTTTTGGATGTGCCTGAAACCTGGTGTGAACCCTCGTAGAAGTGGAACGCACATAATGGATGGGCTGGATTTGTGAACCACATCTCGGTGGGTCTAATCAACGATCATGAAGGTTTTAACGGGTGGATAACCCCTCCCAACTGTTGTTTGTGGTGTGGCCCTTCTAAGTCATGGATTAATCTGAGTTTTTATCCTGTGGCCCACCATTGAATGGTGCATCTATCTGATAGAGTAGATGTTTGAAACACATCACGGTGGGGCCCACACAGCTCGACCTCATTAGTACCATTTCCCATATATATATATATATATATATATATATATATATATATATATATATATATATATATATATATATATATATATATCTTTTTGTCATTATGTGAAAAGACAAAACTAACCCTAGTATAGGCTTAGCTTAACCTACACAGCTATGTGGTGGATCCGGCCTCATATTTTTTTCAGGGAAGCCTAAAAAGAGTGATCTGATGGATGGTCCAGATGAGTGTTGTAGATGCCAATGAGTCCAAATTCAACTTGATGCATTGAAAGGTTTCGATACATTTGGACCGCTACATCATTTTTCCTCTTCAAAATGCAAAAATTGAAAATTTTTCTAGTTGTCATTTGAATTTCTTTTCCTGAAATACAGAGATAACTAAATAATAAAACTACTGAAACAACCAAATGAATTAACTAACAATCTAAGATTGGAACTGATTCCACCATTCATTCATCGGCGAGGAAACATTCTTAAAGAAAATGGTTCATAAATTGGAATAGTAATTCCGTGGTTTTGGTCTATCTTTCATTCCAGTCATCTGCATTTCCATATTTCCATACAAATAAAATCTCTCTCTCTCTCTCTCTCTCTCTCTCTCTCTCTCTCTCTCCTCCTGTCCTCTTCAAGGCTACAACACGTTGGGTCAAACCTGACCTCAATGCTACACATTTAGGTCATCACTTGGTGGTACATGTTCACCCTCCATCTTACCATCAAGCTCAATTTCTTTTGTAGTATGGTCTTTGATGCATGGTTTCTTTAAAACTTGGTTCATAATATCCTGGATCAAGTTAGTCATTTTGATGTAAGAAGATCCATCCTCTTCCATGGCCCGCCTTGCCTTCTCCCCAAACTCTCTTGCTTTCTTTCTCCTCTCTTCTCCTTCCTCTGCTTCATCCATCAATGTGAAACTTAATCTTAATGCGGAATAATAGGATCGTCTATGCATCGAATAATGGAGATTCTATACTGTAATCTTAAAGCCATACCTGATTGGGAAGACATTCCCGATGCCGCCGTGTTGCCGAGAAGAACTCTTGGTCTTCTGCACCTTACACCTTTAGGAGAATCACTCAATGGGACTAGGGTTTTCTCTTATGTGTTGGTGAGGGGACCAAGACATATATTTATAGGAAAGAGGGCCAGAGAAGCTTACCCATCACACTTCTCTCCTCTAGGGTCTCCACACCGTAGGTTTTCATATCAGGCTTAATAACCGCGTATAGGGAACACAGTTCAAGCGTCCCACCCCAAACCTATTTGCAATGATCACAACTATAGTGGGGCCCACTGAATCGCTCAATCTGAATAATCCAACGGTCATGATCTAAACCGATAATCATGTGTGGCCCACCTAATGGAGTCTTACATTCTCCCACTTGGGCTACACTGATCACCAAAAGAAAACAAAACATTTTATTTTATTTTGTGAAAAACATTTCATAAAACATATTTGTTTCAAAAGTTCCTAATGGGCGCTCTACTGATTTCAAAACAATACCGTTGGATAATTATGAGCAACGCTTGTCAGATCCGGTCCATCAAGACCACTAATATTGAATTGTGGTAGTCAACACAACATTTAATATTTTCGAAGTGTGACGAATCACAATCACAGATACCAATAGCCTTAACGACATGGATCAATGATATGGGGTATGGTATGAAGATTACACGTCTTATGTGATCATACGTGTTTATCTTCAAGTGGTCCTACTGAACGTGTCTCCAAGACACAAACCAAAGTCTTGCTTGCTCAAAACTGAATGTGCACGCTGAAGGAGAAGCAAGATATAAACTGAATAACAGAATCGTCAAAATGAGATCTCCAATGTCTATACCTGAATCGGATCAAACTGAAGCTCCCACTAATCTAATATTTCTTTGGGTCACCAAATCCCATGAAAGACAAATGTCTCAAAAGTTACGTGACAAACTGACCTTTAAGGAGTAGATCCATCATCATCTGCTTTATGCAAATGAGTTCTATAGACATTAGAAAATTCTGTACTGAATAAAACTTGCAGCCATATCGCCTCATGCGTAGGCTCAAGAGAAGCTACATATTCCACTTTCATCGTAGATGAAGCAGCCAAATCACGTCACGTTTTTCATAGTATAATTTCATTATGAAAATGTAACTCGCAATGGAACTCTCGCTGAAGGCAGCTAACAAAATCTGCATTTGTGTATCTAACCAGCTCTAAATGGTCAGACCTTCTATATGTGAGTGTGAAGTCCTTTGTCCTTTACAAGTAGCGCAATGCTTTCTTAACTATCCAATGGTTCATACTTAGATTGTTAAGGTACCTGCCCAACATTCCAACTACAAAAGCAATATCTGGACGCGTACAGAGCTGAGCATACATGATGCTCCCTACTGCCGACGCATATGGAATAGCTTTCATCTTGTCCTTCTCTAGGTCATTCTTGGGACACTGAAATTGACCAAATTTGTCACCTTTTACAACAGATGTTTGGCCAGGAGCACAACCTTGCATGCCAAACCTTTCGAGAACCCATCAATATAGGCCCTCTGCGACAAGCCAAGTAATCCACGTGATCTGTCCCGGCTAATCTGAATGCCGATGACAAAGGAAGCACTATTTTCAATGAAACCATATAAGGAAACAACTTCATGAAACTTTAGGTACCACTATCGCGATGCCTGTTTCAACCCATAAATGGAGTTCTTAAGTTTGCAAACCAGATGTTCTGAGCCTTTGGCTTTAAAACCTTCTGGCTGTAACATATATACGTTCTCCATTAGATCTCCATTGAGAAACGCAGTTTTCACGTCCATTTGATGTAGCTCCAAATCCATATGAGCCACAAGAGCCATAATGATCCTAAATGAGTCTTTCTTAGATACAGGTGAGAAAGTCTTCTTAAAGTCAATGCCCTCACGCTGAGTGAAACCCTTTGCAACTAGCCTGACTTTATACCTTTCGATATTGCCCTTAGAGTCCCGTTTGGTTTTAAATTCCCATTTACAACCAATCGGCCTAATCCCTTCAGGCAATTCAACAAGGTCCCAAACTTTGTTGTCCTTCATGGATTTCAATTCATCCTTCATGGCATCGAACCAATAAGAAGAATCCGCACTTTGTTCGACCTGTGAAAGGGATACAGGATCCTTTTCAACCCCAATGTCAAACTCATGCTCCTGCAAATAGATGATGTAATCATCTGGTATTGCAGATCTTCTCTCTCTATGTGATCGTCTTAATGGCTCATTATTCTGAATTGGGTTTTCCATTTCTTCATCAGTGGGTTGTATTTGAGGTTGTGCATGGTCGTCCATAGGGATCTCAGGGTCCACTGCTGGACGGATAACCATGCTACTCTGAATGATTGTGGTGGGAATCACAATCCGCTCTTCCTCAAATACAATATCTCTTAAATTTGTGCTCCCACTATCTTCAGTGTTCTCAATAAACCTAGCATTCGCAATCTCAATGACTCTCATGGAATATAATGGACAATAAAATCTGAATCCTTTTGATCTTTCTGGGTATCCAATAAAGAAGCAACTAACAGTTCTAGGGTTAAGTTTTCTTTCATGCGGGTTATATGGTTTGGCTTCTGCAGGACAACCTCATACACGAAAATATCGTAGACTAAGCTTTCGCCCTGTCCACAATTCATATGGAGTTATCATTATAGCCTTACTAGGGACCCTATTAAGGATTTGCACAGCCGTTTTCAACACATCACCCCACAATTCATATGGAGTTTTCATTCCAGAGTTAGGCTGATTGCCACCCACAGGACCCGTAGAACTTTTGCCTGAAGTGTGCTTTCTTTTCTTATTCCCTTTTCGTCCTTGACCAGATGTCACTAGGTGTGCACTTTGTGTCTTGCTCGATCTTTGAGTCTCTCTTCCTCCCGAACGCACTGAGATATCAGTTCGTTCAATGTCCACTTTTCCTTTGAGTATTATAGCTGATTTGGAATTGACTGAATTGTGGAGGGAGGAAGTTCAGAACCAAGAAAATCAGGAGATCATCCTTAATCTTAAGGTCTAATGCGCGAATTTTAGCCACCACATCAGACAATCCACCAATGTACTCCCTGATATTTCCTTGACCATTATAGGTGGCTTGAGTCAATTTATGTAAAAGTGAACTCAGCTCAGCTTTATCCGATTTCTGAAATCGTTTTCCTATTTCAGTCAAGAAATCTATAGCTTTCTCAGTGTCGGGCATGACACCCTGCATGGTCTCAGAAATCGAGTTCTTTATGATCTTGAGACACATCTTATTTGACTTGGTCCAGGCCTTATAGTGAGCCTTTGCTGATTCCGTACTAGAATCAGTTGGAGTAGGAGGCTCTACTTCCTCCAGGGCCAAGTCCAAGTCCATGCAACCTAGGACTATTTCAACGGACGACTTCCATTTGGAATAGTTCGACCCAATAAGCAAAGGTATGGAATTGAATTATGTTGGAATATTGGAAACAGTCATAGCTGGACATTCAAAGCATAAAACTCACATTAATAAACAAGTCCCATATAACAATGCATAAACATAAACAAAAAATATCATGCATGTATATTCATTCGATTGATTTGGGCCTTCAATCAAATGACCCAGAATGATGATGGGCCATAATCATCAAAATCTGGCGAGAGCCCAGCGTATCATCACAATTCCTCCTTTGGGCGAAATTGTAACATACAGGAGGCTCTACTGAATCATGAAGCTGATCTATGCTAGTGAAATAAATCTAAGACGTCTATCACCTTTGGGTGAAATGAATCTCTCATACCTATATCACCATCACCAATCACTTCATCCCGCTCACACCTAGCCAAACGATGATACTTCTTTGTTCTGACCATCGCTCGCCTGGGTATGAACGCAACTGAATGCAATCCTATAATGGAGGGTTACTGAATTCCAAGTACAGAAGTCTAGAAGTAGAAATCTTTGCCAATTGAGGTCACTTTGGTGGCTAACACAATAAGCTCCAATCCCCACTCCTAGACTCAAGGATTGCTTAATGGTCTTGCCCACAACAGACCATACTGCAAAAGTTCTGATTTGGCCCAAAACACGGCTGATGTTGGTCGCCCATAGGCTTAAACAACTTTAACTGAATGATGGTTGGATTATATTTAATGGTCGACCCTGAATATCAACCATGAAAAATGGGTAATGGCTTTATTTTGGACCAAATTTGAACTTAATAGTTATAACCAAGATGATTTGATTACCTAGGCCATCCACAAAGTAAAAACCCACCAACCATAAACATATATTAGGTTTTATTTGAATCTAAAAGGCAGCCCAGGTATACCAACACAATGGTTTACTTAATCTTGAACAATGGGCCCAAGTACCTAAAGTGGGCCCCTCAAAGTCCAAAAGAATTAATAAGACACCATGTCTCATGGGTTAGGCCTACAATGAAGGCCCAGACCAGGGCTCAAAAGTATGCCAACTCTGCTGGAAACAGACCCAAAACCTGTTGGAAACAGGCTCAAAAGAGAGTCCATATGCTGGATCAAATATACAGGCCCAATGGCCCAATGAAAATCACTTGGAAATCCAACCCATTTCATCTGATTTACTTGGCCCATCCATTAAGTAAAACATACCAACCATCAATTATATATATATGGCTTTTACTTGTACTGGAAGGATGACCCAAGTATACACAATTTAAATGGGTAAGATCAACAAGCCCAAGTTAACTAAAGCGGGCCACACAATGTCCAAAGAGTAAATGGACAATATGCCCAAGGGTTAGGCTCATAACAAGCATCCGATGGGCCCTAAACTGTCCTTGAAAAAGGGCATAGAATAGGCTAATAACGAGCCTAACATATACTGAAAACAGACCCCAAAATCAGCTCATTTCTAGCCATTCAAGGAGCCCATCCACAAGCCCAAAAGAAGCTCAAACATATTCTGAATTCAAGTCTCAAAATGGGCCCAAGACATGGCCCATATATATACATGTAGGAAGACCCAACAACAGATCCAGTAGACAAGCCCATGAGCCCAACGTCATCTGCCAAGGTTGGGCCTAATATGGCCATCAAATAGTTAGAAGTGGACCATTCTATAAGAGTTCTGATTTGGCCCAAAACACAACTGACGTTGACCGCCTGTAGGCTCAAAACATATTCCAAAAGAATGGTTGATTTAATTTCTTAATGGTCAACAACTAAATGTCAGTCTCAAACACATGGGTAATGGCCCCATTTTAGGCCAAATTTGAACTTAATATTAAATAACCATGTCCACTGAAGTACTTGGGCCATTTATCAATAAGACCCACCAAAAATTAATTTATTTATTTGGCCCATGTATTCTTAATTAATGGTTCAACAACAATAAGCCCAAGACGGCTTGATCAGTGGCTTAAATGGGCCTGCAATTGGGCCTAAAGCAATATGAAATCCAGCACATGTTTATAACCCGATTGGATCCAACAGACAGCTAAAACTGGACCAGTAAATGGACCGTGGATCAGTTTGAGATGCACTTAAATAACCTTATGCCCATAACTGATCAGCTTTACTCCAATAGCTGGAGTGTGCCTGATGGGCCGGATGAAATAAAAACAGGGCCTGATCTACTGAACCGGGCCGCTAGACCCAGGCCGGACTGAAGTGGGTCAAGCGCAGCTAGACTTGGGCTGCTGGACTGGGCCTGGCCTACTGCATTGGGTCTGGTGGGCCTGGCCTATTGGATTGGGCCAAGACCCAACCCGTTGCCCAATCCCCGTAACAAAAGCAGCATGGGCAGAATGCCCGAAACCCCAGCCTGCTCACCCCCTTTTTTTTTTTTTTTTTTTTTTTTTAGAAACAGCAGCATTCCAAAAAAAATAGGGTCGAAACCCTAGCCGCATCCCATCTTCTCCCCTGAAGCACAGAACCCAGCCGCCATCAACATCTCCACCACCGACGCCGGCGCTGCCTTCTCTATGGCTGCCAACACAATCTCCTTCCGCGCCAGCGACAGCAGCCATCAATCGCCATTGATACCGGTCGCGAGCAGTGGATGGACGGTCGGTCTGCAGCGATTTGGGGTTTATAATGGACTGGAGGTGGGTTTTGGGGCCATGATCAGCGCCGGAAATCGTGGCTACGATCTCGTTTCTGATCGTCTGAAAGAGACTATGATCGCCGGAATCAGGCCAGGATGATTGACGGTCTCTGCTGCTGATGGAGAACGGCTACCATTGGCTATGGCGGCAGGGTCACACAGCGGCGGCAACAGCCTGTGACGCCCTGATGCACCCACGGCACCATCACCACAGGTTTGGGGCTTCTCAATCGTCGACCATCGCTGCCGATGATTGCAGTAATTCCCCTTTTTTTTGTGTGTTCTAAATTTGCATGAAGCCGCTGCCGCCATCAATGGCCGTGGCAACGAACATCTCCGGTTCCGATTTGAGTCCGCGGCCGATGGCAGGCTGATTTGGAAAACCAATCTCCGGTTTCGGAAACAATGGCTGCTGATTACAGCAACCCCTGGATTTTTTTTTTTTTTTTTTAAATCCAGATCTGAATGGCAGCCAATAATCCATGACCAAAATCTGATTTCCTCCCCGGATTGCAAAACTACCGATGATCACGGCTGATTTGGGGTTACACCAAAATAAAACAGATCCGGCCACTGATTAGCGATGGCAATGGATCTGATCTGATCTGATCTGGCAATGGTCCCGACATGGCTATGGCCATCCAGATCCTTGGCTGCGATAGCCATCGGAGTCCGTGGATAGACCTCACGGCCAGAGACGGGGTTGGGTCCACACGGATCTGGAGTTTCAGTATGTCTTTCATCTTGGAATCTCCAAGATCAATGCATAGGATGCTCTGATACCAACTGTGAAACTTAATCTTAATGCGGAATAATAGGATCGTCTATGCATCGAATAATGGAGATTCTATACTATAATCTTAAAGCCATACCTGATTGGGAAGACATTCCCGATGCCGCCGTGTTGCCGAGAAGAACTCTTGGTCTTCCGCACCTTACACCTTTAGGAGAATCACTCAATGGGACTAGGGTTTTCTCTTATGTGTTGGTGAGGGGACCAAGACATATATTTATAGGAAAGAGGGCCAGAGAAGCTTACCCATCACACTTCTCTCCTCTAGGGTCTCCACACCGTAGGTTTCCATATCAGGCTTAATAACCGCGTATAGGGAACACGGTTCAAGTGTCCCGCCCCAAACCTATTTGCAATGATCACAACTATAGTGGGGCCCACTGAATCGCTCAATCTGAATAATCCAACGGTCATGATCTAAACCGATGATCATGTGTGGCCCACCTAATGGAGTCTTACAATCAATACCTCTACTGCTTTCTTCACATCATTCATCTTAACAAGCTCTTCAACACCCCCCTCTTGCCACCACGAACCACTTACCTTGACTCCGATGCTGACCCCGATCTCCAAAACATTTACTACCAGTTTCTCATTGAGGAACTGCTCTGCAAAGAGCGGCCATGTTATCATGGGCATGCCGGCACAGATACCCTCCAGTGTCGAATTCCAACCACAATGTGTTAAGAACCCCACCGTCGAAGGGTGCGACAATATCAGTATCTGAGGTGCCCACCCTCCAATGATAAGACCTCTCTCTTTCACCCTCTCCTCAAATCCGTCTGCGAGCCATTTCTCCATCTCGGATGATTTCTCACCATTCCGAACCACCCAAATGAATGGTTGGTTCGATGCTTCTAGGCCCAGACCGACTCTCTCAGCTGTGCAGGCGCGAGACGGCACATGCTACCAAAACAAACATAAATGACGGAATTGGGCTTCCTTGAGTCCAGCCAACTTAAACACTGGCTCTTATTGATGGAAGCCTGCTTGCCTCTATCAGCCTTATCTAATCCCTCCTTACTATAGAGGGACACTGGGCCGATGGTCCATGCCTTCTTGCCTGTAGCTTTCTCGTAGTTCTTGATGTATTCTGGCTCCAGTTCGTAGAAACTGTTTACCACCACACCGTCAGATGTTAGCTCGGCCTCTCTTATCTTGTCGCGGATTTCTGCTAGGTCTGAAGTGGTATCAAAGGCTCCAGGCAATTGGGCTTTCGTGATCTCAATCCGATGAGGCAGGTGTGGCACGATGAACAGCTCGGATTCGGATTCAATGCTTTCCTGTGGCTTGTAGTGGCGCACATGGTGCGCACACGAGAGAGAAGCAACAAGTCCAGTGGAAGATGAGCCTTCGTATATGGAACTTTGATGCCATCTGGCTTGTCCATCTGATGCCCATGTCTGAAATTATGCAGCTTGGGAGGGGTTGGTTTTCTTGGAGGAACTGTTCCACTGGGTCTTGTAGCATGTCGATGGCAGCAAAGAATTTCTTTACCATGTCCATTGAAGTGAGGGAGCTAAGGGTCTCGCAGCCCTCCGGCAGGCCCACTTCTTGGCATGGGAAGTGGAGTTGGAGGAGATGAATTTCGAGGCCAGACTCCACGGCCCGATCTACAGCGGCCCTTAATCGAGAGGCAGTGAGGGTTGTGGTAACTATGGTGATGACCACACCGCGGGCCGCGAGCAATCGGGCCATGTCTATCATAGGAATAATGTGGCCTTGAGCCATGAGAGGGATCAGAACAAAATGACGGTGCTGGTGAAGCTTTGGATCCATTTCAATCTGGGAATTGAAGTTGAAGAATCGAAAGATGGTCTGGATATGGTTGAACTGGGAATGGGATGATACCCAGGCACTTCGAAATTACTTGGAAATCGCATGGGTGACGGAGAAGTCCAATTTAAACTGTTGAAATTATGGTCCCCACATTACACGAACAAAAAATTATACTTATTTTGATTATTTGACCATCAGATTGGTGGACATTTCTTGGACATTTACAAGAAGATCAATACGACCTTGTACCACATTCAACTGATAGAGGTTGGGTGAGTTGGGTTTCAATGGCAAGGATTTTTAGGCAAGTTCAATCCATGGTAAGACTCAACAGACTAACTCCGGACTAGGATTGCCTAATGATTGAGAACCCTTCACTGACGGGGTACTGTGTATACATGGCAAAGTTCTATAAGCCCACCATAATGTAATATATTTTATCCATGCTATCTGTCCATTTTGCCAAATCATTTTAGGACATGCCAAAAAGTGAAGCAGATCTAAATCTCAAGTGGACCACACCACTGGAAACAGTATGGATTGAACATCTACCGTTGAAAACTTCTTGGGCCCACAGAAATTTTGAACAAGCTAATATTTGTGTTTTATCCTGTTGATATCTGTGGGATTTTATGAGCAAGTTGGAAAGCAAATAAACTTCATTGTGGGCCCTAGGAAAGTTTTAATGGTGAGTGTCATTATCACTACTGCTTCGTGTGGTGTGGTTCATTTCAGCTGGAACTGCCTTGTGGTGTGGTGTCCGCTGCTGCTTGGGATCTGCCTTATTTTTGGGCTCAAGACCTCAAAATGAAAATGAAGATAAAACGAATGTATTGTTCACAGGGTTTAGCAATGTATACACGAGTACCGAGTATGCTCTACACTGGATGATCCGAGATTCTCGACTTATGGCACGGTTCCTTGGGAGCAAAGTCATTACAAACTTCCAACATCTGGTGACGCATGCCCTTACGTTACAGGTTCATGTTGCGTGTGACTAAAGAATTAAAAATTATTGGATACCCCAACTGTGTGGTCCGCTAGGTTTTCATAATTAATCCATTGTTCTGATTGTTCTGTTAGGCCACCACAGATAAACCATGCTGCGAAAATCTCCCATCTCTTACAAAAATAGTCCACATCGCACTGGGAAAAGGTCCAACGATCTTCCACCGTGGGAAAGTTTACGGGTACGATCCAACCACCACCACGGACCAAGCTGTCCAATGGCTAAGATCATTCAACTTTTGGATCAAACAAACAAATGGCTAAAATGAGAGGAAGCGGTATTTTGTCGTTGGAAACGGACAACGGATGAGATGACTTGAAGACCACCTTGGACGGATGGATACCACTGATCTCCTTCAAATGTGTGGATTGGATTTGCACAAGACGTCCTGTAAAACACAGAGAAAGCTACGGGGGTGGCTAGGGTCCAATCGTTAGCCCTCCGATGCTTAAGTCAAATGAGTTGACGGAGATGGTAGGCTAGTTGTAGGATAGGTTCGTTGTGCGTATCTTAGGTTTGAGGTGAACCCCTCTATTTATATGAGATTAGATAGCAGTTGTGGACCACAATCATGGCTGCAATTGTGGGGCAGTGCTCGTTTGGGCGGTGTGATCCCCGAAGACGTGGATCACGCTGATAACGTTCAAGGATGTTTTCGTCTCCTCCAGACCTGTCCTTGAACTCTCGCCCGCCTTTATGGCGGTTGTGGCCCAAGGTCAGTCTGATAGTGGTTTAGACCGAGGCCGATCTCTTGGCTCGTCGGCCATGTCAATAGACAACCTAGTTCGGGTTTGTCTTTAATGTATCCAAAATGCCCTTTGTAAAGGACGACCTGTCGTCGTATCGGTTATGATCCTCGATTCTCTTCCTGTCGTAGTCGCCCACCATGCGCTCAACATCGGTGTCTGAGATTGAGAACCTGTAGCTAGGCCTATGGTCCTGCGTGTTTCATGGGCCTTTATTGGGACCTGAGGTTAGTTCGGATTTACCCATAACAGTAGCCCCCCTGCTCTCAAGCTTAACTCGTTCGACTCGAGAGTAGAACTTGAGGAGAATATATATCTGATCTCACTCCTTTTTTATTTTTGTTGTTACCGCCATCGAAAGAATGGACGAGAAGGTTGCATTTAATGCAACAATTCAAATTTCGAAGCGTTATCATGATGGCCATATTGCGCGACAGCTTTTCGGTGGCTTAGACGAATAGGAAGGCGATGCGTGGGGGAGGCGTGTCGGAGAAGACATTCCTTGTTAGGTTGGCCAATTTGAAATTGACACATGGTGGAGTTGACCGCCACGTCGATTCACATTTCGAGGACGCCTCATCGTGACACGTGGTGCCAGCATGAGCTCGATGCTAGCTTGAAGGAGAGTACAAGAAGGGGGACTTAGCAAAAAATTTTAGATTTTTAGATTTTTCTTCTTTCTCCCGAGTTCCTTCTTCCTTCGTGTTCGCTCGCCTCAAGTGCAAGGCTTGTGATGTAGTAACAACTCGGTAAGACCGAGGTCGATCCACAAGGAATTAGGGTAAACCAATTCAAACAATTCTAGCAACTTTAAATTCAACAATTTTAGAATTTGATTTTAAAAACTAAGTAAAATAGTAACTTTTAGAAAAATCTGATAATTAATGGAATAAGGCCTCAAGGATTTACTTGTAGTAGTGCAATGTGAATTCATTCATCCAAGCATAAACACAACTAGATTCGAAGTTCTATCTCTCATCTAGTTGGAAGATTAGGCATTCAAACACAAGCAATCCCACTTAAGTCAGAAAATAAGATTCTAGTTCTAATGAAGCATATAGAATTCAAACTTGTAGCCTTCGGAGTAACAGCTATGCCAAGAGACTATGACATGATCTAGGGTTACTAGAATTCAAATCGAATCAATCCAAACATGGCAATCTCAGAGATTTGCAAGGAATTCATGTCCAAAGCACATGAACTCTAATAAAACATCTAAAAATACCAACTTTATTCAAACTAGAACCTTAAAATTCAAACTTTAAGTAAAGTACTTGAATTAAACGAATTCTGCATGAGAACTAGCTATAAGCGTCACCTTTTAGCCTTAGCTAAGAGGTTCTAGCTAAGCATCATCATGCTATAACTAAAAGCAATGAAAAGCAACTAGAAAACATGAAAATTCAAATTTGAGAGAGTTGTAGACGCTCCACGATGATCATCTTCACCTCCCACAAGTTTCCAAGCCTTATATGATACCCTAGGAACGAACCCTAGGTGTCCTTTTATAATGGAGAAGCCCCACTGGCTGAGAAACTTCTAGAATCCGTGCAATACTTACGCAGTGCATGAAATTTCGAAGCTTGAAGAACAAGCCTTCTCTCTCTGATTTTTCGCATGGTCGACCGGTCCGGCAACTGGTCGTGGCCTCTGGCCGACCGATCGTCGACCCTTGATTTCGCTCCAGCGAGTTTTTACTTAAACACTTCAAAACCTAGGAAATACGGTCGGTCGGACGACCGGTCGTCAGAGGTGGCCGACCGGTCGGTTTTGCTTGTTTTTTGTCTAGCAAGGTCAGCTGTAAAGGGGCTTCCATTTTGAATTTCCAACCGGTCAAATGACCAGTCGTGAGCCATGGCCGACCGGTCGGCAGTGCACATTTTTCTACACTATTTCTTCTCTCTTTCTCTTTCTCCCTTGCATCTTTCTTCCACCTTTTGTCGCTTATTCTTTTGATCTTCAATGCATACAAAGTGACTCATTTGGCATCGAATTAGTGAAGTTTCTCTCTCATTCCTTCAATCACAAAACATGTATTATAATAGTCTTTTAAACATGCAAACTATGCATAATGTGTGATGAATTGGGGTTAGAATGTGCACAATTCAGAGCTCAACACTTCGCTATTGTTGTGTCTGGGCCATCTACCAAGCTTCAATTTCTCAATCTCGTGCGCCCGTTCTTCTCTCCCTATTTCGGAACTAAATCCGATATGTCTTTTTCTACCTGGCCCACCTGCCTTAAGGCCTCTCGCTGTCTATCTTCCTCTTTCTCTTTTTTTAGTATTTTTCCTCCCTTTCCTTTTGTTAAGTCATGTCGGATTTGGAGGATGCCAGTGATACCTCCTGGACGGAGTCTGTCCGACGCGAATCGATGGGGGAATCTCTCATTTGAGAGGTCCAGTCCGACCCGAGGAAGGCCCCCCTGAAGATATTCTTAACGAGGATGCTCCTCTCGATCGATTTCAGGCCAGAGGATATATCCCCATCTATCACGGAGCGCCGGGCTGAGAACTCGGCCTCTACTTCTGGTGTCGTTGGAGTTCTTCGCTTATGCGACTGATTCAATAAGTCAAAACTCATCAAGTCTGACCTGAGCCAGCTCAAACAAGACTACTATATCCTAAGCTCGATAGGGCTTCATCTCCTTGGTAATGGATGAACTCCTGAGCCAACCTCGGGGAGACGAGGTCAAGCTATTCTCCTTGTTCTTTGAATGTGGCTTCTGTCTCCCTCTGCACCCTGTGGTAAGGGAATATTTGTCGATAATGAATATGGCCCTAGTTCAGCTCACCCCTAACGCCTGGAGGATGATCTACAGTTGCATTGTCTTACGGCAGCAGGTCGGCAATGTTGATCTGAGCACCTTCGAGCTCGTACACATGTACCAGTTGAAGAGCAACCTTTACTCGAAAGGCTGGTACTACTTAGCGCCTTGGTCGGGGAGATGGGTGCCCCTGATCAATGACCTTCCTTCCTCGGTGCACAAGTGGAAGGAAAGTTGGTTCTTCAAGACCAAGGGATGGGAAGCATCCCAAGTTTAGGCCAGGACTTTACAGTTCCCAGTTCGCAACGCCTTCTCTTCACCAGGTCAGAGAATCATACTTAGCCTTTTTCTTTGTTCTTTTGTTTTAACTGATCTGAAGTCTGACCCTAGTTTTCTTTGCTGTGCAGTCAACCGTAAGAAGCAACCCGATTTGAGCCCTTAGTAATTGAGGCAGATCGAGGCCGCGTGGAGTCATCCCGTGAATTTTCAAAGTCAGAAGGTACTTCTCTCCTTCGAATCGCTACAAGAGGCCCGCTTCAACCCGGAAGGTAACTATTCTAACCAAACCTCCTTTCTTTGTAGTTTGGTGATGAATGTCTCTAATCAGTTGCCCCTTTGGTGTTCTTTCAGGCATGTCGGCTCCTGCTTCTAAGCGAAAGCTCATGGTAGAAGAGAAAGAGCAGTTTCGAGCCGCGAAAAAGCACAGGGTGCTACCTAAGTGCCCTGAGGTCGACCAGTAGGCCACTGCCTAAGCTTGTTCTCTGGCGGGATTGCAGTTCCCTTCTTCTAATGATAGGGCCAAGGACAGAATAGCAATAACTGCCTCATTTGAGGTCAAGATGGCCGCAGCTGCCACGTCAACCTCTTCCCCCATGAATGCGGAGGTCGTTGACCCGGCGACTCATGCAAAAGAGATGCCTAGAGAAGCCGATTCGTCGAAGAGGTTGACCCCTCAAGCCCCCTAAGCTCCTCAGTCCTTCCACCGCCAAGTCAAAATCCCGCCCTACTTGTTCAAGTTCTGTAAGTGGGTGTACAAGAACATCCCTTAACATAAAGTGGATGCTCTTCAGAAGGCCCCGGAGGAAAGGGTCTTGGATGCAGTGGTGGTCAGCTGTACCAAGGTGAGGTCTTCGCGATCATCTTATCCCTTCATCTTTGGAACTTTGTTTAAAAATCTAACCCATGCTCTCTGTGGCAGTGTTCGCCAGCCCCAAGTGTAAGGCCGCGATGTAGTATATTCATAGTAATAATGAGATCGTTCTACAACGATGGTGGTAAACCCAATTCCAATTGGCTAAATTAGTCTAGAATTGTAGGTGAGATTCAAAAACAGAAAACAAAATTTTACTAATAGAAAACTCAAAAATTAAAACACACTAGAGCATTCAAGGATCCACTTGTAGTAGTTTCAATGCTAATCCATTCACCAAGCACATACACAATTGGAATCAAAGTCTTGCCTCTCATTCAATTGGAAGATATTGCATTTATGCACATAACAAACTAAACTTTAATCTAGAAATCAAAATCTTCTAGTTCTAATGAAGCACAGAGAAGATGAACTTGTAGCCTTCGGAGTAACAACTATACCAGGAGATCATGGCATGATATAAGGTTACTACAATTCAAATATCATTCAATCAACATGATCATTATTAGAAATTTGCAAGCAACTTATGTCTGGAGTACACAAACTCTCAAAACTATCCGAAAATAACAAATTTATTTAAACTAGATCCTAGAAAATCCAAAATCAAAGCTTATAATACTTGTATGAATGAACTAAATATTAATCCTAACTACAAGCTTCACCTCTTATCCCTAGCTAAAAGGTCTAGCCAACTAAAAACATGATTGAACTAGAAAACAAAAGCAAAATTAAAAGAAATATCAAAACTATAAAGAAAACTAGAAAAATCGAGTTGGAGATGCTCCACATTGAGATCCTCCACCTCCAGCACGTCCAATGTCACACCCCAAATTCGATTCTCGACATCCATTTGCTGTAACCCGAATTCAGAGGTGGCAGCCTCCGTAGTTGTTGGAACTAGGGAAATGAACCGCGGGGAACATCTTCTGAGATGTGGTGTTTTGTTGCTCTGGGGTTCTGAATAATAGGAACACTCATAGACAATCACTAGCATTCACAAAAGGTACACAAGAAGATGCATCGCAAGGCGAATTTTATTCCAGAGATTCTGAGATCTTGTATATTCCAGGCCGTGGTCTGGCACGGGCCCTTAATTATATCGAATGATCGATGACCCTTGATTAAAAGGCAGAAGACTAGTCAGCAGGGACTATGGTCTTAGAGTTTGTGGTCATGGGGACCTGTGTTTGTTTTGCTGTGTACTGAACCACCTTTGTATTAGTCGGATGTTTATGTCCCATATTTTGGCAGGAGACCCGGGTTGAGACTGTCAGGGTTTATTACTGAGATGGACGACTCTGGGCCCGCGCCTGTCAATGTAGGGACAGGTGACCTCGGGAAGTCCATTCTACAGTTGTGTGTACCTGCTGCAATCCAACTGGCGGATGCCGTTTAGATGGGTAGGGCATCGACTGTTGTGTTGTGGCAGTTGAGCAATTGGTTTGTAGAGAGTCGAAACTCTTTGGCATGGTTCACTGTGGTAACCATGGCCCTGCTGGTCTAGCTTTTGACACAAATCGGATCATGCCTTTACAGTGAACGTAAATGTCAGCATATTTGCATAGCTCTGGATGTTGACGTTCCTTTCCGGGAAGTTACTCCGTTCATCGCGTCGAGTCGGGTCAAGCCTCGAAGACGCTCGATTCTGCTCATCTAGAGTTCTCGAGACGTTCGTTTGACCGTTCCATTGCGTCCGGAATGCTCGAAATACCCAAGACAGGCTCAGACGGACCTTGAAAACACTCAAAATTGAGCCCGGTGCACCTGAAAACACGTTCTGCAATTGGCTGATTTTTTAGGTGCGTGAGACTTGATTTACAGGTGCGTGGGGCTCCACGCACCTGTCAATTCAATGTCGATTTCATGACAAATTTAGGGGTGCGTTGGTCTATATTCAGGATGCGTGGGTTCACTTTTACAAAGTTTGATTATTGCTGAATTTACGGACGCGTGGGGCCGATTTGACGGATGCGTGGGGTACTTTTGGATGCGTGGGGTCCTTTTACAGGTGCGTTGCTGAATATATGAGATTCAGACCTGTAGTGGTGTATCTGTGATAGGAAAGAGGATTCTGATGAAGATTCCGGCGAGGGTTTCGGCGAGAATTTTGGGTTTCCGGCAGCGGCAGCGGCAGCTCTCTCTCTCTCTCTCTCTTTCTTGTGTGTTAAATGAGTGGGAGGAGGGTGTATTTATAGGTGAAGTCGGCAAATAGGAAGCTGCCACGTGTCACGCACCTGTCAAATGTCCCCAACGCACCTGTTTATTGATGTGCGAATGCCCGACAATCACTGGATCTTTCGGGTGCGTGGGGCTCAATCGCCGGGTGCGTGGGGCTCAACGCACCTGAAACTGGTTTTTAACTAGCCATGGTCTGCAGGGGTGCGTTGACCATTTTTCAAGGTGCGTTGGGTGTGTGGGCCTTCACGAATGGAGGACCAATGCGCTGCCTTTTTAAGGGTGCGTTGGGTGCGTGGGGTGCCCTAATTTTCAGGGTACGTTGGACACGTAAATGTGGGCTCCACCGATTGGGTTTTGACTTTCGGAGGGTTTGTGGGGCCCGTTTCGTTGCGCAATCACTTGCATTGTTCATCATAAATAATAACGGAGTTGCGGGTCCATTTCCGGGCGGTTCCGAACACGGTGATCGACGGGGCCTACTTAGAGAATTTGGCTAAGTTTAAGGAAATCCCGTATACTTCCGTTTTGTGTGCACCGGAAGGCATTTTGCGTGATTCCTTCAGAGGTATGTGGTGATTTTGCTTATTTTAAGAGTCTCCACTATTTGGGACCCCAACAGATGCCCCTCCGGTGGGTCGCGACGGACGTACGATCGGCTGGTGCGACGCACTGGACTTCCCGGGTCCCACTATAAATAGACGAGACGGCTCATTTTTGTCATTTCACTGTTCTTTACCGGACATCTCACATCAAGCCTACGCACCCTTTTATTCTCCAACGCACCCAACAACTGTCTCCAACGCATCTATTTAATCCGTACGCACCCATTTATTCAAGGTAGAAGTGACTTCAGGGGAGCGTGGGATGCACACGCATCCGATAATTTGAACTTGGGATTTTTGTGGATGCGTAGGGTGGTACGCACCTGTAAATTTTTTAATTTTGTGGAGTTCTCGTATTTTTGGGTGCGTGGGGGTCCACGCACCCTTCGTCAAACTTTGGGCAAGCCTTGGTGCTTCACGCACCATGAAATTGGGTTTGAGTTGGCTTTTAAGGATGCGTTGGGGCCCACTCACCCAGCTAATGAACTTGGCCAAAAAACGTATATTTATGGGGTGCGTTGGACCTCACGCACCCTTCGTCAATTTTGTTGGGGGATTGCCCTTCACGCACCCGGAAATTGCGGTTTGGATAGGTTTAAGGGTGCTGTGGGGCCTTACGCACCTGGGAATATGATCTTGACATCCTTTCGAATTTCGGGGTGCGTGGAGACCCACGCGCCCAGCTTACAAGATTTTGTAAAAATTTGTTTGAAGTAATCTTTTGCGAGGCTAGATACTTAAGTGTATGAGCCCCTTAACCTCTGCCTCGTATTCGGGCATATATGGTATTTATCTTTGAAGAGGCGTAGGGTCTCATAGACTTTTGAGCTTTCTAGATCGCATTAGTTTTGGAGGTAATATCGATGGTGACCTTAAGTAATGTTTCGAGTGTACCTGAGCATGTCTTCTTCTTTTTTTTTTTACTTCACTCGATTAGCTTTTCCTGCTTCCTGTTTTCTCTCTTTTGTCGGACTGCTGTATCGGTTCATCAGCCTTGTTTCTTAGCAGACGATGGTTGTAACTCGCGCTTCTCTCCGTGAGGCCCGCGATTGCCTGAGGCGGCTTCTAAATGCTCTAGACCACCCTGAGGCTTGGTCATCTCTCGCCGGTCAATGCGACGAGGTGGCCGAAGCCTTGACTCATCTCGGCGCGGAATCCCGCCCCATTCTTCGAGCTATCCAGAATGTCTCGGCGATGGCCTCCATCTCTGACGAGCACAAGGAGGCCATCTCTAGCTTCATTGGTGATTCTTCCCTTTTGGAGGAATTGGCGGTCCTGGAGGCGGCGGAGCCTTCTCTGGCTTCTTCTTTCCTATCCCTGTCGAAGCGACTCAGCTTCCTGAAGGAGGAGAAGAGGGAGAGCAGGCGGTTCCTAGCTTGGCTTGTCCCATTGGCGGAGGCCGAGTATCCGGATCGCCGGCCGGCATCTGGAGGATGGTCAGAGAGGCCATACGAGAACATGACGACCTGGCGATCGATGTCTCGATCATAAGGAACTATGCCAACGCCGAGCATCTGAATTTCGATCTTGTGCAACAGTGCATTTCCATCTTAGTGGACTTGATCTTCAAAGAAGGCCAGGTCCGGGCGAAAGTTGATGAGTTGAAGGCTCGGGTTCTCCCGCTGACGCAGGACTGAGGTCCTTGCTTTCTGTCTTCAGGGAGGGGTCCCCGCAATTTTGAGTCGTCTTACATTGACTGTTGTTATTTGATCATTTAAACAGTTGTTATTAACAATTTAGCCATTTGGAATGGCCCTTATGGTTGATGAATGCTAATTTATACTTTTCGCTTCGCTTCTGTCTTTTCTTGCTTGTATGTTCTGTGATGCTGATGTTGTGGTTGTGGATGTTGTTCGTTTCATTTCTTCTTCCATTGGTTTCGAATGCGTTCCGCAGTGGCCTAGGTTGGCGCTTGTACTTTGTTCATTTGCTGCTTTGTGTCCCCTTTGCCTTTTATGAATGTTTGATCAACTTTGTGCGAACGTTTCCCCTTCTACTTTGTGCCTGAGTTTTCTGCATACTGTTTGCAGGTTCCAATGGCCAGCGATCCCTCACAGGCCGGTCCTTCGGGTCCTCCCCAGACTCCTTCCATGCATAAGCGCGCTGCTGCCAAGCAGGTCGTCAGACCGTCTGTTGAAAATCCACAGTGGTTTCTCCCTCCGGAAACGTTCAACTTTTATGAGCGGATCCTCACATTATCGAAGGATATACAGAAGAAGATCCTTTGCGATAGGATCGTGCCGCCCCCTCCAGACAGGGGCACGCGGGAGCAATGGGATGCATGGTACTCTCCTCTCCGGGGTTTCCGGAGTGACAGGACAACGGGTTCTGAAGAGGGCGAGGCGAGTCCGTCGATCCCTACCCAGGCCACCAGGCGAGGTCGCCCGAAGAGGGCTGGCAAAGGCGCCAAGCAAGTGTACTTGGAGAACCAGGCCAAGTCTAGATCGGACAAAATAAAGGTGGCCTGGTCTAGTGCCAAGCTTGTTACTGCGCCACTCGTCGTGAGGAACCCCTACACTCGGGAGTACATTTGTTACGCGAAGAGTTATCAACGGCAGCGGTCTCTCCCGAGTATCGAACCGCCCGACATCTGCAGGAACAACTCCTTTTACGACGTTGATGCTTGGACATCCGGCCCGGCTCCATTTCTCAGTTGTTCTCTCTCTAAGAACGGGAAGCAGCAGTCGGTCCTGGGCGTGAAGGATATGATTTTCCTGGGGCCGAATCACAACCCCCATCAGCCCTTTCCCAGGCATTACTTCGAGACTCTCTGCCAGAGGTTTCACCATCTGGGGGATGCCGAAGTCTGGTTGTCCGGGGCGTTTCGGACTCGCGGCCATCTGGTCCTTCATCTGGGCTACGAAGGGTGGGCGAACCAGATCTTGGAACAGCACAGGGGACCTTACGGGCGGTGGGCTTGTACAAGGCGATCGAAGCGACATCAAGCTACTTTTGCCGAGAGCCCTGGATATACAAGGGCTTCCTCAACCACTGGTGCTCCATCACCAATTCCTTTCACATGTCGTGCGGCGAGATGAGCATCTCGCTCTGGGATCTCAACAGGATCGCAGGCCTCCCAATTCGCTGGAGGATTTGTGATGAATGGGTCCCAAGCGACAATGAGCTGTCGCGAAAGAAGAAAGGCCTCAATGAAGGCTTCTTCTCCGAGGCCTGCTACGAGCTATTTGCCGAACTACCCCAATTTTGGGGTCTCAAAGATAAGCTCCTATTCGAGGACTGGCTGGTCTATTTCAGCCACGTCTTGAAGTAAGTGTTCTGTAATGAATTGTGCCTTACTGCTCTGTCACGCTTCTTTCTTTTTGCTAACGCCTCGTCCTTTCCCTTCTTCAGCTTGGATTATGCGGCCTTCGACGAAGGTCGTGGTGATAAGGCGCTTTTAGAGAAACGGATGAGGGAAAACTTCCCGCGCCCCAACAAGCTCTCCCCCTCCTGCGAGCTGGCCGGCTTCCTGGCATATTGGCTTAGTTGTGTGGCGCTCTCGAGCTCTAAGCAGGTGGATAATATCAGAGTGTCTTGCTTCGCCGTCATAAGGGCCTTGGCGAACGGTCACCGGTACGCGCTGGCTCCGGCGGTCTTATGTTCTATATACCGGGCATTCGGCTACGTCATCAGCAACAAGGAGCGAGCTGCCTATGGGATGAACTCCGCTTACTGCGGATGGTACTTTTTCTCCGGTTGGCTCAGGGTATACTTCCCCTGGGTCTACGGCATACGGCGCGGAGATTACATCAGAGAGGGGAAGCTCCCGCTACACTTTTTCCAGAAGAAGAGGATAATCAGCCATAACTTAAACACTATCGAGGATAGGATCGCGGGGCTCGATGACGTATACTTCTATCACTTCTCTGGTACCCGTAGCGAAGAGTCGGTCCTGTGCACGGATGACGATAGCATTGATTATTACGAGTGTTCCTTCCTGATCGCGATTCGTCCTTCGTCACTGCCGCTCCGCGAAGGGCTGGAGTTCTGGAGGGAGCCTTATTATCCGAATCGTTTTGCCTTCCAATTCGGGTATGATCAGGGAGTGCCAGCGACCTTAGAGCCAGTGACTGCGCGAGCAGCGAGTGTACAGTGTTGGGCCTATTCACTGGAAGTGGATGTGGCGGCAACTTTTGCTGACCGGAACCGGCTGTTCCTTCGTGATCCCGGGGACGCAGTGTTTTGCCGGGGCCACCTTTGGGTGGATGAGGTGGTGGGCCCACCAATACGCGCTGGTGCAGAATAAAATGCTCGTCACCGAGCCCGTCTTCGTCACGCCCCCCATCGTTACGCCTACTCCTGCCAACGGGCTCGGCTATGTGTCAGAAAATCTTCATCAACCTGCGGTGCCAGGCACGGAGAGATTGCAAACCTCTTTGAACGTGGTGATCGATCATGAAAAGCTGAAGCACACCCTGGAAGGCTGGATCGCCCATGGGGAGAGGAATGTGACAGCGGTGGGGCCGGAGTTCCCGTCTCTTAGGCCTATCGATGAGTTACCTGCCGAAGGCGGCATTCTGAGAGGGGAAGGTGGAGGTGTCGATGGTGAAGAAGGCGACGATGGTGAAGAAGGCGACGATGGTGAAGATGGTACGGCCGAGGCAGGGGGTGGGAAGATGATGCTACTGCGGAAGGCGGTGGTGGTAGGGACGGCGATGATGCTATAGGCGGAGCCAGCGGAGGTGATGATGATGGGGGAGGTAGTGGAGGCGGAGGCTCTGATGGTGATGATGGTGATAATAATGGTGATGACGGTGATGAGGGCGATGAGGGTGTAGGGGTTGAGCGCGCTGGCCCTCGGGTGAAGACTGCTCCTCGTCTTCCTGTTGTCTGTGGTGGCAAGAAAATAAAGGATTTGTGGAAACTGCGCAGAGCCGAGCATCTGCGGGAGTAGCTTTCGAAAGAGGCTGGCGACGCTCTGATCGTTACCACGGGAGAAGCCAGGGAAGAGGGCGAGCTAAGCTCTCAAGCCAACCTGAGCGAAGGCTGCCCTACCCAGGGGCGCAATGAAAGTGAGCCTATTTATGATAGGTCTATCCCTGAAGAAGACGTGGGGGCGATCTTCATGGACCTGGATGATGAAGCACCTGCTGAGTCCACCCTTCCCCCTAATCCTTCTGTGGCAGACGTTGAAGCTCAAAGTGAGGTTCCGGAGGTGACCGTCGCCGCCGTGGAAGGGGTAGCGGTTCCTACTATTGAGTCGAGCGCGCTCGAACCTGTTGTGGGGGCTCCTCCTTCCGCTGAACCGTCGTTAATTGAATCTGCCGTTGAAGTTCCGTCCGTCGCCATGTCGTTGCTAGCCGACCCTGCCACCGCAATTCCTCCTATTGTTGGGCCAGCGCCTGATGCCAACATTCCCGAGGTCGTGGTGATATCCTCCCCGGAATTGCCTGAACCATTGACTGTGGGAACAACGGAGCCGGCCCCAGCGTCACCTGTGCCTACCACTTCATCCAGCGTCCTTGCCGTTGGCATTCCTGATGTTGCTGGTATGTCATTTGCTTTTACCGTCTTGACTGCTTCCTTTCTGACAATGATTTTTCTGTACTAACGTTTTCCACTCTCTGTGTCAGTAGTTGCTCCTGCTGATGCCTCAGCGTCTACGGCGTTGCCAGAGCCATTCGTCTCATCCCTTCGGGGCCTGTCGAGGACCAAGTCGAACCTTCTCAAGGGTCTTCTGTCTGATATCGCCGACTCTTTGAGACATGAGGAGGAGTGGCCTGTCTTAGATGAGGCGTTGCAGGCACTAGGGCTTAACACTGCCTGGCTTGGGATTGACTTGTCCTTCGTAATTGGTCAAGTGACTCTGTTTAAGGAACGGGTGGCCCGAGAACGTGAGGCGAAAAGCCTCCAAATTGACCCTTCTACTGAGGAGAAGCGTGGTCACTTGCGATCCCTTCTCCCGAAATTGAAATTACACGAGGCAGGGGTGGCCGCGGTGAAGAAGGACTGGTAGATTGTTGATGATGGGTGTCAAGAGGCCACTGCTCGTTTGGCAGAGATAGACAACGAGGTGGCTCGACTGCAAGCCGAACGCTCGATCGTCCACCTTAAACTATCCAAGCTTAGCGGTCAGAGGACTCGTTTGTAATCTTCCCTTGATCAGCAGGAGGTGGAGCGCGACGTCGTGAAAGCTCAAGTTGCAGAGTTGGAGCAGTCTCTCAGGGACATTCCTGACCCTGCCCTAGTTCTAACTGAAGCCGAGACGGCATGGAAGGCGGTCGAGGAGTCTGCAGCAAACTTGTTAGACCAATGTTTGAAAGCTTTAAACAGTTGAGCTGTAATGACCTCCATTTGTACTTAATACTAATTTTTAGAACACGTTGTAACAAATACTGTGCCAATATGTATACTACTGTGATTTTAGGTTCATGTTGCATTGTTAAGTTATTTGTAAATTTTGAGCTTTGAATGCGAATTGATTGAGTCATCTGGGAAGAGCGTCCCCCTGTTAGGACCCAAACCTGTGCTTGTACGAACAGGGATGTGATCGAGCCTCTATTAAGGGCTTACCCCCTTTCTTAATGGCCTTGAAGAGCGGGGTGTCATTCCCGACGTATTCTGAGCCTTGACGACTTCCTGATACCTATGGCAGGAAAGGTAAATAATTAGTACTTTGCTCCGAACCCTATGCGGTATCATTTCTTTTGGTATTTCCTTCATTACATCATCCCTCTAATGGGGCGTTTACAAAATATAATGATAGACTTCCATCAAGTATAATATTTTTGCAAGAACCGGCCATTCACCAGCGTACTGACGCCCTGTCCTTTGCAATCTATTACCCGATAGGCTCCATTAGAGTACACCTCATCGATAATGCACATTGGATCCCATTTTGGATCGAATTTACTCTTTGGGCCTTGCGCCGATGCCGGACGTTTCATCATTAGCACCAGGTCGCCTCTTTTAAATGACCTTTCTCCGGACCCGTTTATCGTACGAAGCTGAGATTTGTTTTTGATACATTTCAAGCCTTTGCTGAGCGGCGAGTCTCTTTTCATCCAAGTCGTCAAGCTCGACCATTCTGATTTTATCATTGCACTCGGTTGTCAAGGAGTGTCGGAGCGCAACCGTAGTGACTCCACCTGTATTTCCATCGGGATCACGGATTCCGTGCCGTACACCAATGAGTAGGGTGTGGCTGGGGTGGCTGTGCGGTACGTGGTCCTGTATGCCCATAGTGCTTCGGGTAATCGTCTGTCCCAATCCTTCTTATTTTCTGCCACCGTCTTCTTCAGGATTTTCACGATAGTCTTGTTGAACGCCTCGGCTAACCCGTTCGCGGGAGGGTAGTAAGGTGACAAATAGCAATGCTTAATCTTGAACTTTGCGCATAGCCTATCGATAGTGACGTTCTTGAAGGGTGTCCCGTTGTCGATGGTGATTCTTTCAGGGATACCGTGCCGGTATAATATGGCATGACGGATGAAACCTTCGACGTGTCTGGCTTTCACGTTTCTTAAGGCAATGGCTTCAGCCCATTTAGAGAAATAATCGGTCGCAGCAAGGATGTACTGGTGCCCCTAAGAGGATGGCGGGTTGATCGGCCCTATCACGTCCATGCCCCTAGGCGGCGAAAGGCCAAGATATCACTGATTGATGTAACTCTTCTGGTGGTGAGTGTATTATATCTGCATGTATCTGGCATTGATGACACTTCCTGACGTAGTCTATCGCGTCTTTCGTCATTGTGGGCCAATAGTACCCCATATGTCGGACATGGTGATGCAAGTTCCTACCCCCTTGGTGAGCACCGCACTCCCCTCCGTGAGCTTCTTTTAGCATGGCGTATGCCTCATCCTAATCCAGGCAGTGTAGCAGCACTCCCTCATACGAGCACTTGTAAAGGGTGTCACTCTGCATTATAAATGAACCGGCGTGTCTCCTGACCTGAGTACGCATCTTGGGTTCTTCCGGTAAAAATCCGTATTTCAAGTAGTCGACGAATGGTCTCTTCCAGTCGTTTTCTTCTGTGATTTCGAAGCAACAGATGAGATTCACGCTCGATTCGTCGCTGCGCGGTAGGGTAGTTGGTAAGATCCTTCTTTCTTCAATCATTACTTGAAGTGGGCTACCTCCGGGATTAGCCAGGGCAGCGGCCAGGCTGGCCAACGCGTCGGCCTGTATGTTCTCTTACCTTGGTATATGTGAAATGCTGCCATTGGGAAACTAGGTCGAACAACGATTGCGCTTGGTGGCAGAAGGGCGACAACTCGGGCTTGCGAACCTCATATTCCGTCGTTAGCTGTTCGATGACTAGCCTGGAGTCGCCGTAGATCCGTATTACCTTGATACGCATCTCGAGGGCGAGCTGTAGTCCGATAATAAGGGCTTGGTATTCTGCTTCGTTGTTGGTACAAGCCAGCACGATCGTAAATGCATAGGGCAGTAGATCTCCCTGCGGGCTAATAAATATAACTCCTGCTCCTGCCCATGTGGACCTAGCGGCTCCGTCGAAGTACATTTGCCAGGGTCGTGGTTCTTCAATCATCATAACCTGGTCGTCTGGGAGATCACATTCCATTTCTTCATTGCTTGGAACAGGGTGCGCAGCGAGGAAGTCCGCAATCGCTTGCCCTTTAACGGCTCGGGCCTGGGACGTAAGTGATATCGAATTCTGAAAGGAGAAGGGCCCATTTTGCTAAGCGCCCGGACAACATGGGCCGATTCATGAGAAATTTAATCGGATCAGCCTTGGATATCAACGTTATTTGATGTGAGAGGCAGTAATGCCTAAGTTTCTTCACGGCGAAGATGAGGGCCAGACATGTATATCTTCTCGATCATTGAGTAGTTAAACTCGGCCCCCACTAATGTGCGACTTAAATAATACAGTGCGTTCTCCTTGCCTCCTTCGTTTTTCTGTGCCAGGAGCGCCCCTAGCGAGTTATCACCCACTGCAATGTATAGAATCAGCGGTTTGCCCTTGATTGGGGCGGCAAGGACGGGCGAATTCCCGAGCATTTCTTTTAGTGAATCAAAAGCTTTCTGACAGGCGGCGTCCCATTCGAACTTGACATTTTTCTTGTTGAGTCGGGAGAACGGCTGACAACGACCAGCTAGGTTTGAAATGAATCTTCTCAGGTATGCTACGCGGCCCTGGAAGCTTTTCAGCTGCTTCAGGTTCTTTGGAGGCGGCATTTCTATGATGGCCTAAATTTTTACGGGATCGATTTCTATGCCCTTGTGTCTAACCACGAAACCCAAGAATTTGCCGGATGCGACTCCGAACGCGCATTTTAGCGGATTCATGCAGAGACTCTTCTTATGCAGCCGTTGGAATACTTGCCTTAGGTGCTCCCTGTGCTGCTCATGATCGTTCGACCTGACGACTAAATCATCTACATAGCATTCAACGTGTTTATGCATCATGTCCTGGAATATGACGTGCATTGCGCGCTGGTAGGTTGCCCCTGCGTTCTTTAATCCGAAGGGCATTACGCAGTAGCAGTAGATGCCGAGAGTTGTGCGGAAAGCCGTGGCTTCTTCGTCTTCTGGGGCCATGCGAATTTGATTGTATCCCGAATACCCGTCCATGAAAGACATCACTGCATACCCCGTCGTGCTGTCAATCAGCAGCTCAGGAATCGGGAGGGGAAAATCATCCTTAGGGCAGGCTTCATTTAGGTTTCAAAAATCAACGCATATTCGGATTTGTCCGCTCTTCTTCTTGACCGGCACGATGTTTGAGATCCACCGGGGGTACTTCACCTCTCGGACGAACCCGGCCTAAATTAGTCTCTTGACTTCTTCCTCAATCTTCGGTATAATGTCTGGATGGAATCGTCGTTGCGGTTGTTTCACTGGCTTCTTTTCCTTCATGATACTTAGCTTGTGCATGGCGATTGTTGGGCTAAGCCCGGGCATTTCTGAATATGTCCAAGCAAAGATATCTTTATTTTCCTTTAAAAGCTGCAGGTATCTCTCCTTCTCACCTTCCGGGACGTTTCTGCTCAAGTATGTATTCCTGGGCTCTTGGGGGGTGCCCAGGTTTATTTCCTCGAGTTCGTCGATCGTTGGTTGTCCACCATCTTCTAGTGCATGGGTGCGACACTTGGCTGGACTACATCGATAGGTTCTTGCGACTAGGTTTCTTCTGTCGGGCCGATGATTACCATGTTTACACTTTCCCTAGCTCCTAGGCCCTCTCCATTTCGGTAGACTCGCTTATGTTCTTCAAATGGGGCCAGTAACCTCTTTCCTGTGTCTATGTTTTGGTCGGGGAATCCCATATTATTCATGATCTTTCGGCTGGCTCTGCTATATCTCTTCTCTTCTATTGGTCGAGGCTGGGCGAACCCCCTTCCCTCCTCTCTTTCTTCTGATGGTGCTGGCCGGCTTGACCCTGAGTGAAACTTGATGTCTTTCTGGGTGACGTCTCTTGACGGTACGATGAACTGGCTCGGAGCTTTTGGAAATGGTTTGGTTCTTCCTATCTTAGGTACCGGTACATTGAAGCTGGACTTGAGCACGCTCATGTCTTGATCTGAGATCAGTTTTAACATAGACTGCCCTGGCTGACGCAGATGTTGCGGTATCACATAGAACTTCTTCGTGATTGGCCGAGAGTGACTTTCTAGCGGATGTCGGGATCTCCCCTGGGTGGCGGTTCGAGGCTCACTTCCCTGCACGAACTTCTCTATTCGAGTTTTTACCCCTTGCCCCTTCCTCGATACCTCGGTCCTTTCGCTGGTTTCATTGCCGTCGGTCGAGTTGTAGTACTTTGCATCGGCTAAAAATGATTCGGCTATTGTGTATGGCTTTGGATCCGCCGTTACCCTATGTTGGATTCCGTCTTTGCTATATTTAAAACACTGGTGATATGTTGAAGGGATTATGCGATTTTGATGGAGCCAAGGCCTTCCTAGAAGGAGGTTGTATGTTGTCACTGCATCGATCACCTGACATGTTACTTTCGTTGTCAGCCCTTCGATCTCTAACATTACCGTAATTGATCCGAGCGTACGTTGACTGTCTTGATTGAAACTTGAATCATCATAAAACTCGGGCGTAACGTCGATTGCCTATAACCTAGCCTCTGTAATGTCTTCAAAGGCATGATATTTATAGCCGACCCATCGTCCAGCATACATCTCTTGACCTCGGTATTCCTGATTATCCCTGTGACCATTAGCGGACGGTTGTGGTCTATTGATTCTATCGTGCGGTCTTCTTCTGAGAAAGTGATGGTCGAAGGGTAATTGACAGGCATGACTTGTGACACCGGCCTATACCCTTCCCAAAACTTATCTGAATTTTTCATTTCTTCTTTTATCTCTATTATCGTGACCTCCCTGACTTCATTGTCAAGTAAGGCGTTGATTAACATTTTCCTGTATACTTTTGAGAGGCATAGGGCATTGTATATGCTCAGGCGGGCGGGAACCTTTCGTAGGTGTGACACAATGTCGTATGCCACTGGCCTATGGTTTGGCTGACTGGTCGTAGCTTCGACGACCTTTTCTTTCGATTTTGCATGCGAGGTCTTTCCTGTGATCTGTCAGGAGTACCGTCTTCTGGCGTCGGGTTGTCCGGTCTGGGGAGAGTACGGTCAGGCATTTGCCTTCCTGACCGTAGGATGACTGCGTCAACTTCCCTCTCCACTACTCGCGGTGTTCCTTCAGGTGATGCCTGTTCGGCGAACGACACCATTCCGCAGCGGGCCATGCTCGCCATGAGTCGTCCTGCCCCTGCGACCTCTCTCCTCATTCTTCTTTCGCTTCACGAGTCTTTGCCTGTTCTCAAGTCATTTCTTGCTACTGACTGGAGTCCACGGTTCCTTCGGCTTAGGGAACAGGGTTGATTGGCCGGTTTCACCTCCTATCGAGACTGTTGAAATTGCCCCGACTGCCTCCTTCACTGTTTCAGGTACCTTCATGCTGATGACCCCTTGATTGATCAATCGCTGTATTCTTCCCTTTAAGGAGAAGCAATCTTCTGTCTGATGGCTGATGCACCGGTGATATTTGCAGTATTTAGGGTCGTTCATTCGTCCGACCTCGTGTGGACGAATTGGCTCTGGTAGGCGTATCAAGCCCTCTTCAATTAACTGTTCCATGATCGGAACTAAATCGGCCATGTCGAATGTGTATGGGCCGTTCGCCTTCTCTCTTTCAGCTATGGATACACGTTTGGGTACGTAGGGCTTTTTACCTTTATCTTGTACATCTGTCGCCTTCATCTCTATCCCATGATTGGTAGCGGGACGCTTTCGGTCTTTCGGGTCCCTGCTCCTGTCGACCTGGTGGGTCTCCACCACTCTTCCTGTCTCTCTTTTCTGTCTCTCGGGCCTGAAGCTTACTCGAGATGATGCTTCCTCTACCAAGTGTGCTTTCGTTGCTAGTTCACGAAAGGAGTTGAAGGTGTTGCCTGACAGGCCATACGAGATCATCGGGTCTAGGGCCTTTAGACACATCTTCATTTGCTCGCCTTCGCTGGGTAATTTTCGACATTGAGCTGCTGTGGTTCCCCATCGGTCAATGAACTTCTCAACTGGCTCACCATTTCTCTGTCTGACCATTGCAAGATCCGTTAACGAGATCTCTCTCTCTGTTGCGAAGAATTTTGAGATGAAGGCATCTTGCATCTGCTCCCATGTTCTCACAGAGCCGGCCGGTAGTGACATGTACCATTGGAAGGCTTTCCCTGTTAAGGTAGATCCAAATAGCCGCATGCAGTACTGCGGGACTGCAGACCAGTTTCCCAATGTGGTCAGGAAGTGGGTGATGTGCTCCTCTCAAGAAGACGACGAAATAGGTGTAGTTGTGGTAGTTGGTGGGTTTGCAAGCCTTTTTTAATGTCTATTGCCTTAGAGATGAAGGGAAGAACATTCCCGTTGAGAGTCGCCAGTTTGACGGCAGAGGGGCGCCAAAACATTACGCCTCGCGGTAACTTTTCCTATGCGTAAATTCGTGTTTGCAGGTAATTGATCTTAGAGCATTTCTATACTCAGAGCAAACCAGAGATTCTGGTCTGGGTTCGATCCCCAGTGGAGTCGCCAGTTTGTTGGAACTAGGGAAATGAACCGCGGGGAACATCTTCTGAGATGTGGTGTTTTGTTGCTCTGGGGTTCTGAATAATAGGAACACTCATAGACAATCACACGCATTCACAAAAGGTACACAAGAAGATGCATCGCAAGGCGAATTTTATTCCAGAGATTCTGAGATCTTGTACATTCCAGGCCGTGGTCTGGCACGGGCCCTTAATTACATCGAATGATCGATGACCCTTGATTAAAAGGCAGAAGACTAGTCAGCAGGGACTATGGTCTTAGAGTTTGTGGTCATGGGGACCTGTGTTTGTTTTGCTGTGTACTGAACCACCTTTGTATTAGTCGGATGTCTATGTACCATATTTTGGCAGGAGACCCAGGTTGAGACTGTCAGGGTTTATTACTGAGATGGACGACTCTGGGCCCGCGCCTGTCAATGTAGGGACAGGTGACCTCGGGAAGTCCATTCTACAGTTGTGTGTACCTGCGCAATCCAACCGGCGGATGCCGTTTAGATGGGTAAGGGCATCGACTGTTGTGTTGTGGCAGTTGAGCAATTGGTTTGTAGAGAGTCGAAACTCTTTGGCATGGTTCATTGTGGTAACCATGGCCCTGCTGGTCTAGCTTTTGACACAAATCGGATCATGCCTTTACAGTGAACGTAAATGTCAGCATATTTGCATAGCTCTGGATGTTGGCGGTTCCTTTCCGGGAAGTTACTCCGTTCATCGCGTTGAGTCGGGTCAAGCCTCGAAGACGCTCGATTCTGCTCATCTAGAGTTCTCGAGACGTTCGTTTGACCGTTCCATTGCGTCCGGAATGCTCGAAATACCCAAGACAGGCTCAGACGGACCTTGAAAACACTCAAAATTGAGCCCGGTGCACCTGAAAACACGTTCTGCAATTGGCTGATTTTTTAGGTGCGTGAGACTTGATTTACAGGTGCGTGGGGCTCCACGCACCTGTCAATTCAATGTCGATTTCATGACAAATTTAGGGGTGCGTTGGTCTATATTCAGGATGCGTGGGTTCACTTTTACAAAGTTTGATTATTGCTGAATTTACGGACGCGTGGGGCCGATTTGACGGATGCGTGGGGTACTTTTGGATGCGTGGGGTCCTTTTACAGGTGCGTTGCTGAATATATGAGATTCAGACCTGTAGTGGTGTATCTGTGATCGGAAAGAGGATTCCAATGAAGATTCCGTTGAGGGTTCCGGCGAAAATTTTGGGTTTCCGGCAGCGGCAACTCTCTCTCTCTTTTCTTGTGTGTTAAATGAGTGGGAGGAGGGGGTATTTATAGGTGAAGTCGGCAAATAGGAAGCTGCCACGTGTCACGCACCTGTCAAATGTCCCCAACGCACCTGTTTATTGATGTGCGAATGCCCGACAATCACTGGATCTTTCGGGTGCGTGGGGCTCAATCGCCGGGTGCATGGGGCTCAACGCACCTGAAACTGGTTTTTAACCAGCCATGGTCTGTGGGGGTGCGTTGACCGTTTTTCAAGGTGCGTTGGGTGTGTGGGCCTTCACGAATGGAGGACCAACGCGCTGCCTTTTTAAGGGTGCGTTGGGTGCGTGGGGTGCCCTAATTTTCAGGGTGCATCGGACACATAAATGTGGGCTCCACCGATTGAGTTTTGACTTTCGGAGGGTTTGTGGGGCCCGTTTCATTGCGCAATCACTTGCATTGTTCATCATAAATAATAACGGAGTTGCGGGTCCATTTCCGGGCGGTTCCGAACACGGTGATCGACGGGGCCTACTTAGAGAATTTGGCTAAGTTTAAGGAAATCCCGTATACTTCCGTTTTGCGTGCACCGGAAGGCGTTTTGCGTGATTCCTTCAGAGGTATGTGGTTATTTTGCTCATTTTAAGAGTCTCCACTATTTGGGACCCCAACAGTAGTACCCCGATCTCGGATCCTAACCCCACACGCCAGGTTCCGATCCTGGGATACCACAATGAGGATTTTAAGGTCTGAATTGTTTTTTGAAACATGAGCATCACCATATGAGTACAATCAAAGACAAACACAATATTTCCACTAAGTCATTTCGTTTACATACAGTACTGAAAGGTAAATACACAATGTGTAAATATAAAAACTGTGCACAATCCGGCACCTCCTGCTACTGCACTCCCAACTCCAACTCAACGTTGCTGATACACTCTGGTATAACCTGTAGCGTAACAAACGCGCATAAGCTTCGAACGAAGCTTTGTGAGTACGTGTGTGCGTGCGCAATGCGTATGACAAGCATGATAAATATCAGAGTAAGCAGTAAAGCATGATGAGAACTTTAAACCAAGACTTAGCCTAATTAGGCTACACGATCATGTAATGTGAATAACCAGTCTACCACGGCTATACAAGCATGCAATACAGGTAACTAGCCCACCATGGCTATGCAAGCATGCAATACAGGTAACCTGCCTACCAAGGTTATATACTCATACTATGCGATGGCCTACAGGGCCTAATGTAACATACAATGATCCAATGCATGTATGCAAATCACCACCTCTCGGTACAGTGGTCAAGATACGAACAATCATAACGCGATCGCCTAAGCAATGCAGGACTCAGAACTGGTAGCTCGCCCAGTGTGGTAGCTCGCCCAGGCTTACAGCCCCGCCCACATTACACCCGCCCACGTCAGGACCGTCTAATACCATACAGTGATACCAATACCATCTCTAAAACAGAACATCACCGGGGTCTCACAGACCTCACTATCACCAGTAGAATGCCAAAGCCTATCTGATGTAATAGCGGACCTACTCATAGCTGGTCAAACTCAACCCACTTTGCCAACACTTTTCCGGCAGGTTAGGTCAGACCTCCTTACAAACTGACCACGTGCAGTTGAAAACACCGCCGTTTAATATTCGGCATACTGGTGTATGATTAAACCATCCGGTCCTTGAATGGAGCACCCACCTTGGTACCAACGGGATCAGGGACTTTCACCCAGGGACATCTTTGGCATCCAGTTTAAAGATCACATATTTTCGGTATTCTGCAAACCACGATGGAGCTGTGGTTGCAACGTAGTAACCATGCTATATGCGGCACAAGCAGACGGTGCGAAATGCAACCATGCATACAAACGCAGGACGACATGCCCGTAGAAGTCTCCAAATAGCACCATAAAACTATAGGGTCTCAAATACAATGTCACCGTCAACTAGTAATGAACTGCACGACATCGCGGCCAATATGGCCGGTTGATACAAGACAATCAGATGAGCCAAGCATTCATGATGCATGAGCTAAGCATACAGTATAAGTGCCAACAAGTAGTCAATCTACCACGATGGCAATTAAGCAATCTGGTCCAACCTATTTGAAATATGATTAAGATGAGGGGACACATATGAATGATCGAGTCATGATGTGGGATGTCGCTAGCCAGGGAATCTCGCACCAAGGGCTACAAGGTATGCTAAGCTATTCCTACCATACAGTGTAAGTCAGGATGATAGACTCCTGTCCTCGAATAGTCACATACCTATTGGAGAGGTTTGCGATAGAGAGCACGTGAATTACATTTGCGCGACTACATCTCGAATGCTTTATGAATGCATTTACGCCCCAGTGGTCCCCAACTAACAATGGTGATTCAGGATGCATACTCATTACACATGCATGGTGGTCGTCGAAGCATATAGTACAAAGATCACATATGAGTATTCCAAACAACACTACGCGTGGCAACAGACATACTAAAAACATCATAAAAAGATAATTCACTTATAACACAAGCAAACATAAAGAGATAGGACCCGAGATGGATGGTATACAACAATACAGATGGTACAACAATTGAACGGTGTGGACCAACCTTCAACACTCAGATAACCCAAACGGAAAGGGAATGGTTGAATACACTACCGACATATCAAAGGTAGAACCTATTTGAACGGCAAGAGTAGAATACCCAAAATCATGCCGAAACCCGTAATCCTGTAGTACAGTTGAGATAAACACAATGAATGGTCCGTAAAAGGAATGTCATAAAACGGGTTGCAAGATAGACAGGTCATGACAGAGAATCATAAATGGTAGGGTAATCTGAGATAGATGATCAATACGATGAGGTCCAAAAAGGGATGACAGGTCTAACCTCATACTGCAAGATAGGCTCCATATAATGGATGGCCTAGATGACAAACTAACATCGAGGATGAGCCCCACATTCATCCTAAAGGTAAACGAACGGTGTGGATGAGGTATACACGATATGGTAGTCTTTAATAGTTGGGTACAAGGGTAGGAGGGGTGGGTCATATGAGTATACAACAAGCTGAGTTACCAGGATCAATCAACATGGAGAGTCAATAAGATGGGTCAATAAGGCAGGTTGACAAGGCGGGTCAACATGGTGAGTTAACAAGCTGATTTGACAAGACGGTTCAATAGGGTGAGGTAAGAAGGTAGCCCTATGACTTGGTTCACGCGAACTTTAGGAATTCCCATGCATCCAGATCCATATGACCTTTCAACAAGGGTTTACACAACTAATCATCAAGGTGGATCCACGGGATAGACAACGTGGTCATTTGAACACGTACGCTAAGGTGGTCCCAAGGCCATCCTGTACATAACATGCTAGGGTCCATTCATTTGGATGGTTTGGATCAAGCACAAAATTAAGGCGGTCATAATCGATGGGCAACATACATATCGCACCATAGTGGCCAATGGCTAACGTGGATAGAACACATGCATAACAAGGTGGACCCGTGGTTGGGGATAACCGCACAAAGGAGTGGGGAAGCCACATACATCAATGGGCCCCAACGGTTTGGGATCAACCCGATATTTGTGCTTTCCCACTAATCAAGTGAGATAGCAACCAAACACCATGGTGGGGCCCGCACACCACACGTGTGGAACCCCACCCAGGGCTGGGTGACTTATGAACAGGAAGAATGGCAAATAAACATAATAGATGGGTCCTGTAAAGTTTCCAATGGTAGGTGTTCAACCACCCTTATTTTCTACGTGTGGCCCACCCAAAACTAGGCCCCACAGCCCGGCCAAGGTGGACAACTATGTATACAACACATCTATCAAGGTGGGAGCCCAAGATGGGCCCCATGGCCTTTGGTTGGATGGAAAAATAAACAACATAGTAGCCTTAAGAGGAGTTTCAATGGTGGGCATCAATGGCCACTGTTTCCTACGGTGTGGTCTACTTGAGGTTTGTATTTACCTCATTATGCTGGCCCATGGCCCTAAAATAATATGGAAAAATAGATGGTCAGCATAGATAAAACAGATGCATCGTGGTGGGACCCATAGGGTAGGCCACCTGCTGGGCAGCATGGCACCCAAATGGGCCCCAAGAGTTTTGAATCAAACTGATATTTTTGTTTTCTCCTTCATCCGTATCCATGTGATCTTATGAACAGGTTGAATGACAAATAAACATCACTGTAGGGCCTGGGAAGGTTTCAACGGTGGAAATCATTATTCCCATTGTTTCCCATGGCATGGTCCACTTGACATTTGGATATGCTTAAATTTTGGGTTCAGCCACTAAAATGAGCTAGAACAACATATGGACATAATAGATAATGCACATACATTCTAGGTGGGCCCAACTGAGTTTTCGATCAAGCTGATATTTTTGTTTTCCCTCCCTTTCACACGTGTGAACTCATGAATAGGTTGGATCTCAAATAAACATCATGGTGGGCCGTAGGAAGGTTTCAAGGTTGGGGTCACTGTCCTCACTGTTTACTCTCAAGTGGGGTCCACTTGAGATTTGGATTTGCTTCATTTTTCAAATCATGCCCTAAAATGATCTCCCCGAATGGATGGACGGTGTGGATATAACACGTACAACACGGTGGGGCCCATGGGAGTTGGTGACGGCACATCAGTAGCGGGATAGCTACTCAACCTGACAGTGCTCTCTCTGACGCTGGGAGCCTTATTATAAATTTTTTCTTCTTCTTTTGTTTTCTTGTTTTCCTCCGATTTTCATCGAGTGGGGCCAACATAAGGGTGATCCACTCTGTTCATCAGATTCCCCAGCTCATGGGGGACCCGAAGAGCCCTATATTTGGTATGTGAATAGGTCTACAAACAGTAAGGTGGACCGAGGAAGTTTCAGCAGTGCACATCCTTATTTTCACTGTTTTCATATGGTGCAGTCCGCTTACGATTTGGATCTGTTTCAGATTTGAGCCCTGGCCCTAAAATGATTTGGGAAAACAGATGGAGGGTGTGGATAAAACATAAACATCAAGGTGGGTCCCACGAGTGGGGACCCATTCACGTCGTCCGGTCACTGACGACACTGGACTGTTCCAGCGTCTCTGACGCTGTGAACGTCCAGCGTCCCCAAACATATTTTTTTTCCTTTTTCTTTTCTCTTTGTTTATATCAAGTGGAGCCCACTTGGGGACGATCCACTCCATCTATTAGGTTCCCCAGCTCATGAGGAACCCTTAGAGTCCAATATTGGACAGGCGATACAGCCTACAAACATCACTGTGGGCCCAAGAAGCTTTGACAGTGGGGCTTTATTATCTCCACTGTTTTCTATGGTGTGGTCCACCTGAGATTTGGCTCTGCTTCATTTTTGGTGTCCAGCCGTAAAATGGACTGGAGAAACAGATGGACGGTGAGGATTGAATACAAGCATCAAGGCGGGTCCCACGAGTGTCCCCATGTCAACGCCCAAAAAGGGCTTCCCAAACGCTGCTAGGCAGCAGCGTCCTCTGGACGCTGTCTGTCCAGCGGCCAAGCTTCTCCTTTTTTTTTCTTTTTCTTTTTTTTTCTTTTTATTATCTTTGCCTGGTGGGGACCACACGTGCAGGATCCACTCCATTCATCAGCTGGGCCATCTCATGGTAGGCCCAAAATAGCATTGGAACAAGAAAATTCTTGTATTTTTCCTTCATCCATATCTTTGTGGTCTAAAACAAAATGGTGAGGGGTTGGGATGGAAAATAAGCATCATGGTGGACAGCGTGGATGAACTACATACATCATGGTGGGCCGTTGGCTACACTAATTATGCCACAAAATGGGTCCCCAAGTGGGATCCACACCATCAAAAGGTGGGACCCATTTGAATCCTAGATTCTACACAAAACCTAAGACGAACATGGATGCACTCACAATGATGGTTGGACGGTAGGATGGGGTTGGATTGCCGATCGGACGGTCCGGATGATGATCGGGGTCCTCCAACCTTTGATCTCCTCCCTCTAATCTCTCTCTACTTCTCTCCCTTCTCTCTCTTCTCTCTCTCTCTCTCAAATCTCTTTCTCTTTCTCTCCCCTTTCTCTCTTTCTCAAATCTCTTTCTCTTTCTCTCTCCTTTCTTGCAAATGGGAATGGGAAGACCACCACCCCCCCCCCCCCCCCCCCCCCCCCCCCCCCACGTATGGATCTTGTATGGGTAGAGAGGGGGGTGCATGAGGTAGTGAGAGAGTGATGGGGTGGGTATGGTGTGTGTAGACTAGGGTGATGAGAGGGGTATGGTGAATGATTTGACATATTCTTGAGATTCGTGCAAGTGGGGCCCATGCCACATGCGCGTTGCGCGGCCCACCTCGGATTGCGCACAAGTACGCATCTTTCAAACTAAGCATCGAAATGGAGCATGCCGCGCAGCGTTGGAGTTGTGGCACCCGCGCGGTCGCAAGGGTACAAGCCTTAGGTCGTTGCAGTACTAAATCAGGGTCATGATGAGAGATCGTTGATCTGGTCAGTCCGGGATGTACCGACATCAGAAACTAAATGTACGTTCGGTTAATCAGGGTACAGGTCTTACATCCAAGGCTCTCTCAAGATGTCTTAGGACGAGAGTGGAGGAGTCCTTTTATAGCCAAAGTCGGACTATCACCTCAATACCATGTAAAAGGGATTTCGGCGCCACAATTTCGGGCACTCGACCTAGTCGTCTAGCGCCCAAACCCTTCGTCGGTCGCCCGAAGATGCCCAAAAACATCCAGAGAGTCATTGTTTGAATTCTGTGACGGTCGGGTGCCCGAAATTCTCGTTCTCTGCACTTTTCAGGTTCAGTCGAGGTCTAATCTTCGCCGATTCTTTCTCCCTTGCTTCGACATGTTCAAAACTTGGCTTCTCATCATCCTAATTCTTCATTTTTAGCATTCGACTCATGAAGTCTCTCTCAATTCCTACAGTCACAAATTTATGCATAAGATGACTACTTTTAACAGTTTGAAATATGTAACTGCATGATAGATTGGGGTCTAAATATGCACAATCCAACACTCAGCACACCCCAACCAACGTTTTGCTAGTCCCGAGCAAAATATGCATGAAACAATTCAATTCCCTAACTCCTAACCTTCGCTTAGAAAATTAACTTTTTATGCAATCCAAGTGATGTAATCATGAAAAGCAAAGATGTAACACCCCGTACTTTTCTGTACTCGGGTGTTACCATGAGAATCCAAAGTATATGTGTATGTGTAATGCCCTTCCGTGACTCTTTCGTCAATGTGTGTGCGACTCCTGGTGCCCCGGACTGGCCGTGCGTAGTTCGCACCCAAATGACTGAAGCCTCAATACCTCAAAACCTCTTTCATGTTAACCGCATCATCGTTGCGGTCGCAATGGTGAAAACGATGCGTCAATCTGAGACCCGAGCGCGAAGATATACCCGTTTGATCAAAACCCTATAAACTATGTAGTTTGCGTGTGGTCCACCTGCGTGGGCCCACCCATGTGGGACCCACTCCACAGTCTCATAGGCAATCATCTCCCTTTCCTTAACATAATTGCAATAAGTACTAAAAAAATATATAAATAAAAAGTAATAATATATAATAAAGATGAAAAGAAAGAAATAAAACAAATTAATAAAATAAAATAAAAAAAAGGAGAAGTAATGATGACCAACATCTCACCCCATGCCTCCCCACTCCTCCCACGTCAACCCCCCTTGCTTCATTAATTAGAGAGAGAGAGAGAGAGAGAGAGAGAGAGAGAGAGAGAGAGAGAGAGAGGTAGAGAGTGGTTATAAAGAGAGAGGGAGAGAAACGGTTCACACCCTCTCTTCCCTTGTTCCTTCACTTAAGCTCCATTCATCCATTAGTTGCTTGTGAAAGATCTTGGCTATTGACTTCAACCTTTGGATTAGGTATGCACACTTATCCTATCTCTCTCTTTTCCTTTGGTGTCATTTCTCTTTGATCACTTGATTCCCAAAAATATGGTGGATCCATTCTTCAGGTGGGCCACATCATCAAATACAAGATGAGGATTGTATTTGTGCCATTTAAATCTCATGGGACACCCATAATGTATGGTTGAGATCCACCACGTTCATCTGATTTAACATGCCATTTTATAATACGACCAAAAGTTTCAGGCCGAACCAAGTTTCTGGGGGGCTGCATCATTGGAATTAGTGACAGCCATTAATTTATTTAAAAAGCTTAAATGAGGTATTTTGATTTTTATCTAACTATGTCTCAGGGGATCATATGGGCCACAAGGATGTGGCCAACCCAATGGATGGATTAGATTTCCCAAGTGGGCCCCCCTTGATAAATAAGAGAAAGGAAGAAAAAAAAATAAAAAATAAGGGGATATGAACGTCCAGACGCTGGACGTTCACAGCGTCAGAAACGCTGGAACTGTCCAGCGTCCGAACTGTCTGAATGGGGTCCCACTCGTGGGACCCACCTTGATGTTTGTGTTCCATCCACTCCGTCCATTTGTTTTCCCATATCATTTTAAGGCCAGGGCCCAAGAATGAACCAGATCCAAATCTTAAGCGGACCGCATCACATGAAACAGTGGGGGAGAATGGTGCCTACTGCTGAGCCTTCTTCGGCCCACCCTGAGGTTTGTAGCCCACCTAACGTACCCAATATTGAGCTCATTAGGTCCCCAATGAGCTGAAGAATCCTATGGATGGGGTGGATCATCCTCATGTGGGCCCCACCTGTCCAAGAAAAACAAAAACAAAAAATTAAAAAGAAAAGGGTGGCTGGACAGTCACCTGGACGCTGCTGCCCACCTATGTGAGTGCGGAAGCCCTTTGAGCCTGTGGGCCCCACTGGAACCCACCATGATGTAATTGTTGTATCCAAGCCGTTCATCTGCTTTGCCATATCATTTTAGGACATGGGCCCAAAAATGAGACATGTCCAAGTCCCAGGTGGGCCATACAAACGGGAACAATACCCACCATTGAAACATCGTGGACGATTGACGTCCCTGCATGAAAAAATTGGTTGATTCAAAAGCAATGCAGGTATTATTTACCTTTATGTATATCTTGGATCCAGACCGTCCAACTGCTTTGTCCAGTCATTTTAACTATTAGGCCTGAAAATCAGCCATATCCAAATCTTAGGTGGGTCGTACTACAAGAAATAGTGAGATTGAACGGCCATACTTAAAACCTTTCTACGGCCCACCATGATACTTAAGTTTCATTCAAATTTGGATGCCAGCCAGGTGGGACTTGCCTCGAGACCCTATGCGGTCAGAATGAAGGAAAAACACAAATACCAGCCTGACATAGAACTCGTGGGGCCACGTGAGTTGACGCTGCCAGGCAGCGTGCGTAGGCACGTTGTCCAAGCAGGGCCTAACTCGTGGGGTCCAACTTGATGTATTTGTTTAATCCTCGCCGTCCATCTGTTCCTCTAGCTTATTCTAGGGCAGGGGCTGAAAAATGAAGAAGATCCAGATCTCAAGTGGGCCGTGCCGGAAGAAACAATGAAGACCGTTGAATTTTAGTGTTTTGGGCCATGTTTATTTGTCTTTGGTGGGCCCCACGTGGGAGCAATGTAGAGGCCACCACTTGGACCTTTTATTTGGTATATGTGGCAACACGAATGACACATCACCTGGGTCGAAGCGGACCCCACGCGATCGGGAAGTTGATCCCAAAATGGGGCTGGGAATTGTTGTGCAGAAAATTCTGCACAGAAAATTCAAATGACCATATTTGTCCATGGGGTAAAACTTACACGTGTACGTCCAGCACGTCATATAAGGTGTCTTTTGTAGAACACACATGGGTCTACCAGGGACACTTTGAGGAATGCAAAAAGGTGGCCCCATTTGATCATGGAGCATGCCCAAAGTGGGGCCAAAATCAAGTATGGGTTACGTTTCTTCACAGTTCTTCCAAGTACTTATCTTTGGGCCATCGCTATAAATTGTATACAACCAATCTAGGAAGGATGTCTAGTGGTTTCTTAACCCAATATATGGGTCTACGAGGGGGACTTGACAACACGCCGAAAGGTAATCCCGTTTGATGGCAGTACATGACCAAAGTTGGGCCAAAATCATTTCTGCACTACCGTTTCTGCACAACTCCAAGTACCCACGTTTGGGCCTTTGTTAAAAATTGTACACATGCAAACAAAGGGATCCGTCTTATGAGTTTTGAAGACCATACATTGGTCTGTGCAGTGGTCATTTTATTTCTCCAAAAGATGGCCCCTTGTGATCACAAATTGGACCCAAACTTAGCCCAAAACCATTTGTGCATGTAAAGTTTGTTTAATTAAAAATCTACGTGGGGTCACATCTATGGAATCCACCACCTTCCTAAAGTATTAAATAGGTCATTTAAACCATAAAACTTAAATTTAGATTGTATAGGCCAAATCCTTAAAAATTTAAAGCTACCATCATAAGGTTGATCTTAACCGTATAAATTATGGATATGATAATCTAACCGCATAAATGGTCTAAAATATGGTAGGGTCGAATTCTAGCGAGCGTGTACATGTTTCAAGCAACATTAGAAGACGCTTCGATTCTTAAGGTGATGATTCCTCCCCTTAAGCTTTCCACTTTCATGTTAATTAAGTAATAATTTTATTTATATATGACTGAAAATTTTACTTTGTCTCATGATTACCTCAGCTGTTTGATTTTGCCATAAATCATATGTTTAATCTTGCTATATGTGCATTTCTTTATGACCGTGAATTATTTATGAATTTTGGAATTGTCGTTTTCATTCCTCATGTTTGGAATATGAAAGTGGAATGTGAATTTGAATGGTTGCGATCACCTATATTTGATGGGACCTTAAACTGGTGGCCTTTGGAAGCGATTTATTGGAAAGATTCCTGATGGTGTCCTTAGATGGAAGTGTTGGACTAAATGTTAAATGAGATGAGATCTTGATTATGCCCCTAGCTGGACTAGTATGGAGATATTTTTTATGACGTCCTTATATGAACTTGTTGGGCTGAATGTCCTATTGAGATGAGTTGTTGGGATTCCCAATGGACTTGATGGACTAATGGTCCTGTGAGATAAATTATTGATTATGTCCCTAGTTGGACTCGTGTGGAAATATTTTGGAGAATTATTGTGATGAAAGGCCACTAGTTGTAAGGGAATGTCATAATTGGTTTGGTTGTAAATTGGAATAATAATGGTTGGTTTAATCATGCATATCATGGCACAGACGGGACGTGTGGTGACGAGCCATATTACCGTCGGGTGGTCTGGTTGTTGAGAGCACGTACCCTCGAGGTATTTTCGCTGGCTCTAGATCACCATAGAGTGTGTCATTCACTGAGAGCACGTACCTTTGGTATTTTCGCTGGTGATGACCACTCGTGATATTGTGGGGTTGATGTGTGTCCTTAGTGACTTCCAGACCACTGGGTGAGGCCGATGTGTGTCCTTAGTGACTTCCGGATCACCAATTGATGGATTTGCATTGCGGGGCTGATGTGTGCCCTTAGGGACTTCCAGACCACATTTTCCAGCTGGATGTGCATCCCTAGGCTGAGGGACATGTGCATGCATTCATGCATTTAAGAAAGATTGCATCATGGACGTTTTGTATATTTTTTTTATTATTCTTGATTAATTGGTTAGTGTGTAATCTTGAGGGGACCTCACACTGAGCTGGCCACTCATGCTGTTAAATTTCAACCGTACAGTTGGTGCAGGTGATTTGAATAATGTACAGGTTATACTGGAATGGAGCAACATGCTCCGGTTATGCTGATGTCATGGATCAAAGAGTCATGTTTAATGGTTGCTGCTTTAAATTTTGTATATAATTGTAATTGTTTATTAGTGTATTCTGAATTAAATTCGAGATATTAGGTTTGTATAAGCTTTATGGACACCACTCTGCGATATTTGTTGTATCTTTCCTATATGCATGGTTTGTTTTCTTCCGCGGTGAATACTCTTCTTGGAATGACAGTTGAAAATGAACTGAAATGTGGGTTTTCTTCATAGGCTAACGCCCAGGTTTTTGATACACGAGTCTAGAACTCGGGTCGCGAAAATTCGGGGCGTTACAAAAGATACATAGCAATATGATATTGACATGCTCATCTTCCAATGATTTGGTAAGTGACAAACATGAGTTCCAACTACGTGACTGATAAATAGAATGAAATTGAACAACCACGACCTAGTGTGCTTGGTGAAACCTTAATTCTTCATTATCAGGATTCAACCTTCTATTAGATGTTTAATTAGAGTGAGGACCTAGAAAGTGCACAGTTAAACAACAAGCCAATGACAAAAGCTTTGCCTTACCATTCCTATTGATGACTTTCACACTACTCCCATGGCTAGCTTGGGTTATGGTCCCTCCCTCGTGTAGTTGTAGGTAGCCCTTTTCGATAGTTCACTCTCTTTCACAAAACACAATTTGTTTTTTTTTTTTTTTTGTTCAATTCTTGTTCCTTTTCTTTTCTAAATACATCTCTTGAACGTGATGAACAAACTCCCCAGCTTCGTTCCTCAACATTTCTAAATTCCATTCTAACCAAAATATCATAACATTCAACTTCACACCTAAAGCATGAGAATCAATCATGTAATGTGAAGTAGTTCATTGATGTTCAAAACTTTCTATAGGTCAATGAATAGAAGGGACTCAATAGTGACTACTAAACCAAAAGATTATAGGCTTTCAAAATTAAATTACTTCCTATCTCATCATCTCATATTCACATGACTTGAATGCATATAGAGAAATTTTTTAAGAGAGTTTTAAAAAAATTAGAAAATTGAAAAAAATTTGAACAAAGTGAAAAATTTTCAATAAAGTTTAAAAAAAAAAAATTGCTACTCAAAATGTTACAAAAACACTAGATGTAACAAGAATCTCACTGCCCAACCGAGATTCTACATTGTCCTTAATGTAAGAAGATGTGTAATGCATGCAACATGAGAGCAATGATAAAATAAAGGGGGTAAGAAAGAGAGTACCGGAGGAAATCGACTCGGTTCTTCTACTTCTTCCAACAACTTAAACTAATGAAAGCAAATAACAAAAGCAAAAATAAATATACTCAAAGCAATAAAAGAAATCTAATCCTACTTTTAGAAAGAGAATCTCCATCAGACTAGGAGATCGATCATCCTGATAAGCATGATCAGTCAAAGGGATGGACAAGTCATTTGAAACAAACTTCTCAACAAACGGCTTTAATCTATGTCCATTTAAATGCATTACCATTTGCCGAATTCTCTATTTCGACAACCCCATGAGGAAATGCTTCTTTAACAATGTATGAGCCGGTCCATCGAGATTTCAGTTTCCTTGGAAAAAGATGTAATTGCGAGTTATACAAGAGAACTTTTTGACCTTGACGAAAATATTTTCTAAATATGTGTTTGTCATGGAAGGCCTTCATCCTACTCTTGTAAATCCGCGAACTTTCATAAGCATTGTTCTGGATCTCGTCAAGCTCATTTAATGGAAGTTTATAAAGCGAGCTAGCTTTGTAAACATTAAAATTCAATGCCTGAATTGCCCAATAAGCTTTGTGTTCAAGTTCCATGGGAAAATGACAAGCCTTCACATAGACAAGTTTATAGGGGGACATTTCAATTGAGGTTTTATAAGCCGTACGGTAAGCCCAAAGCGCATCGGTTAGTCAGAGGGACCAATCCTTGCGATCTGATTTCACCGTTTTCTCGAGATTGTGATTAATTTCCTGGTTGAAAATCTCAGCTTGCCCACTTGTTTGTGGGTGATAAAGGGTGCTTACTTTATGTGATATGTCGTATTTCTTCATTAAGTTTGCAAAATGCATATTGCAAAAGTGAGAGCCACCATCACTTATGATGGCTCTAGGCGTTCCAAATTTGGATAATATGGTTTCTTTAAGAAACCGTAGAATCGTGTGATGATCATTGGTTCTACAAGGAATCACCTCTACCTACTTGAACACATAATCTATTGCAAGCAATATGTAGACATATCTAAACGATGAGGGGAATGGTTTCATGAAATCGATGCCCCAACAGTCAAATACTTCAATATGTTGAATCGAGTTGAGTGGCATCATATGTCTACGAGACAACCCTCCTAGCTTTTGACATCGCTCACAAGCTTTGCAATACTCGAGGGTGTCTTTAAACATAGTGGGTCAGTAGAAACCACATGCAGAATTTTTGTAGTGGTTTTCTTGGCGGAAAAGTGACCACCACATTCTTGAGCATGACAAAAGGAGATGGCACTTTATTGCTCATCATCAGGTACACACCTCCATATGATTTGGTCTGGGCAATATTTAAAAAGTAATGGTGTATCTTAGAAAAATCTGCACACTTCTCTTAGAAATTTTTATTTGTCTTGCGCAGTTCAATAAATCGACATCGCACTGGTAGAAAAATAATTCACTATATCAACGTACCATGGTGAATGCGTAACAACAAAGAGTTGCTCATCAGGGAATAAATCCTTGATAGGTGACTCGTCAATGGAATCAGGTAAGACTAAGAGGGATAGATGATCCACCAAGAAAATAACTATGGCTAGGAGCTCTTTCTTCGTAGTCGAGTAATTAACTTGGGTTGGATTCAAAGTCCTAATTGTATAGTAAATAACGTGGAGCTTCTTATCCTTCCTTTGTCCTAATACTGCCCTAATAGCATAGTTACTCGCGTCACACATCAATTCAAAAGGAAGTAACCAATCGGGTGGTTGCATTATAGGGGCAGTTGTCAACATGCCCTTTAGCTTTGAAAAAGACGTTTGAACTTCAGTCGTCCACTTGAATTGGCTATCCTTTTGAAGGAGATTACATAAGGGACAAAAGATATGGTTAAAGCCCCTAATGAATTGCCTATAAAAGCCGGTGTGTTCTAAGAAGGACCGTACATCGCGTATGCTCTTGGGAGGTGGTAGATTAGTAATGATTTCAATTTTGGCCATGTCCACCTCAATTCCATCAGATAATATGATATGTATAAGGATTATCCCCTTTTGTACCATGTAATGACACTTCTCCCAGTTTAAGATAAGATTTTTCTTTTCACACCGGGTCAAGACTAATCTCAAGTGGTCAAGACACTCATCGAACGTACTCCAAAAAACTAAGAAGTTGTCCATGAAAACCTCAAGAAAGTGACCCACCATGTTGGAAATTAAATATGCTCAATATGCATCTCTGGAAAGTGGCGGGTGCATTACATAGACCAAATGGCATCCTTCGGTAAGTAAAAGTACCAAACGAGCATGTAAATGTAGTTTTCTCTTGGTATTCCGGGGCGATCTCAATTTGGTTGTATCCGAAGTATCCATCAAGGAAGCAATAGTAGGAATGGACTGCTAACCTCTCCAAAATTTGGTTCATGAATGGGAGAGGGAAGTGGTCTTTCCTAGTTACCATGTTTAACTTACGATAATTTATGCACTACACCAACTAATGGTCACTCTAGTTGGTATAAGCTCATTGTTGGCATTTTCTATGATGGTAACACCGGACTTCTTAGGACAACTTGGGTTGGACTCACCGATTGGCTATTCGAGATGGGGTAGATAATACCCACATCTAGAAGCTTGAGCACCTCAGCTTTGACAACCTCCATCATGTTTGGATTTAACCTCCTTTGAGGTTGTTTACTAGTTTTGACGTTCTCTTCGAGGTGAATGAGGTGAGTACAAACTGAATGGTCAATCGCTTTAAGGTCTCCTATGGCCTATCCTATGGCTCCCCTATGTTCTTCGAGCATCTCAATTAACTTGAGCTCTTGGTCTTTTCGTTGGTGGGAGGCTACAACAACCGGGAATGTCTCTCTTTGACTTAAATAAGCATATTTTAGTTCGGATGACAATGGTTTTAGGTCAAGCTATGGCGGTTGGATATTAGATGGTAGAGGCTTTGATGTGATTAGTGGCAATTTTTCAAAGTGAGGCCTTCATCGGCTAATACTAACTACCGATTTCTCATTATTTAATGCTTACAAAATTTCACATAAGATGAGGTCATTGGAATCCTCGAAATATGCCAAGCACGTCTCCAAAGTCTTGGGTGGTTCAAGTTGAAGGAGCTCCTCTTCTTCAAAGGATTCAAGCATGTTTACCTTGAAGAGCTCATCATCTTCCTCATTCTTTTGCCTTTTGCACATGTGGAATGCATTCACCTCAATGTCATGTTTCCAAAAGATAATTGCATCGCCCCATTCCGGCAATTTATGATTGCCTTTGATGTAGCCAAGAATGGGCGGCCCAATATAACCGGTAATTGAGTGCTCGAGTCCATAACCGGTTGTGTGTCCAAGACGATAAAATTTACCGAGTAGTAGAATTTGTCGACTTGGGCTAGAATATCCTCAATTATCCCTCTTGATACAAGGATGGATCTATCAGCGAGTTGTAACATGGTTTTGGTGGGTTTTAATTCACAAAGACCCAATTGCTCATATACTGAGTATGTGGTCAAGTTTACGCTTATTCTTAGAACATTTGCTGATTAGTTTGATATTTGTGTTTGCCCTTGCATAAACGCCTTCAAGGTATCCTCTATAGTGACTTGAGGTGGGGCCATGTTTGCTATTACATTTTGAATTGGTGGCCCTTTTTTAGCGTTGGTAGGATTGGCTATAGGGCCATTCCTCCAACTGAAATTTGGATGATACCTCCAATTAGGATTGTACGTGTTACCCATCGGTCCATTGAAAGGTCGTTGATAACCATATGCGGCGTTTGCTTGCTCTTGTAACACTTCCTTGAATACGAGTATAATTGGACAATCTTGTGTGGAGTGTACATTAGCGGTGCAAATTCCACATATGCTTTCAACATTTTCGATGGATTTAGAAGGCTCACCTTTCTAAAATTCTATGGCTTATATCTTCCTTGTAAGGCTAGCTATCTTCGCATTAACATCCTCGTCTTTCCTGAAGATGTAGATCCCACCTTTTTCTTTTCATTGTTAAAGGGGCCTGAGATTACTGGATTTGTCGGTGGTGTCCCATGATTGGGTATTATTGGCCAACATGTCTAAGTAACTCCATGCATCCTCGGGATCTTTACTCATGAACTCGCCATGCACATATCTCTACGAATTGACGCATATTTGAATTCAGCCCATCATAGAAGAAACTTATGATTCGCCAAATCTCGTAGCCATGATGCGAGCATGTGAGTAGATCCTTAAACCTGTTCCCAACTTTGAAAGAAAGTCTCAGCCTCTTTTACTGAAAAATTCATGATAGCTCGTCTAAGGGTGTTTGTTTTATGGGCCGGGAAGAACTTTTTCAAGAACTCCTAGGGTCATCTCATTCCACGTAGTAATAGATCGTGGCCTTAGAGAGTAAAGCTATGCCTTGGCTTTTTCTTTCAAAGAGAATGGGATAGTTTAAGCTTAATTACATCCTCGGTAACATTCGCGTATTGAAGAGTAGCCACCACCTCATCGAATTCTTTCAAGTGTAGATATGGGCTTTCAGAATCTAGCCCATGAAACTTAGGCAATAGTTGGATTACCCCCGGCTTAAAATCGATTGTTCCAGCATTATGGGGGAAAACCATACATGGAGGTGTAGAAGCCCTTGCCGGTTGTAGGTAATCGCGTAAAGTTCTAATCGATGGTGCATTATGCACCTCATTCTCTCCATGTTCCTCATGAGTCTGATTTGGGTTAGGAGTATTGGGAGATTCCTTAATGGAGTTTGTTGGTTAGCAGTCATACTACATGAACTCAAACTTTCAACTGCTTCTAGATATTTTCGAACTCGTTTATGAACTGAGAGTGGTTCAACAATTCCTCCCTTAATCTGAAGATGGTTTGTGTGGTCACGTTTCCAATGGAACATAAACCACACAAACTTCCTCAAACTAAAGAAAAATTGAATTCTAAAAACAAAATATGAAAACTAGTAATCTAAAAGAGAAAAAAAAAATCTAAGAATTTGTACTAAGTTAGAAGGATGTTAGCCGAATCGATGAACTAAGGTTGGCCAAAATTCTACAAAACAAAACAAAAACAATGTTAGTTTTGAAAAAATCTTAGAAAACCAAAACCTAAACCTAGAAAATCTGAAAATCCTAACAATCTTAAAACTACAACTATTGGAATTGAATTAAATTACACATATCCCCGGCAACTGTCGAGCTCTGAATTGTGCATATTCTAACCCCAATTCATCACATGTTATGCATGGTTTGCATGTTTAAAAGATTAATCTAATGCATGATTTGTGATTGTAGGAACGAGGTGGAGATTTCACTGATTCAAGGCTAAAAAAAGCACTATATATACATTGAAGATCAAGGAACCAAGTGCAAAAGGATTGAAGAAGCAAGCAAATGAGAAAAGGAAGAAGTGAAAAAAACTGCACTGAAGATTGGTCGTCCGACCGGTTGTCTGACCGGTCCAAACACTCAACAAGAGGACCCTTACTGCCCAAACTTACTGGACCAATTAGGACCCATCATTCGACCGGTCGATAGCCACTCAGACCAGTCGTTCGACCGGTCGAGCACTCAACAGGGGAGGATGAAAATTCCAAAAGCTTGCTGGACTGTTTTTTACCTTTTACGATCAATTGTGCGACTGGTCGTCCATGAGCTTAGACCGGTCGGCAGCGTAAAAGAGCTTGTTTCACAAGCTCCGAAATTTGTTGTGCAAAGCACTATTTTTGCGGGATTTCTCGAAGGTTCTTCGCAATTGGAGTCCGAAACCTATAAAAGGACCTCTTTTCTTTATACTAAGACATGCTAGGACGTGGAGAACAATAAGAAGGCTTGAGAGACGGATTATACTTCAAGTTTTCATAGTTTTTCTTTTAATTTTTATGTTTTCTGAGTTTTTAGTTCAAGGACGTTAGAGATGAATTAAAATATCTTAATTAGGGTTAAGAGGTGAACCTTTTGATTCGTTTTTGATGGATTGATACAACATAGCACTACGAAATGTGGACTATGCTGGTCTTTTGCTACGGATTTAAACCGTAGTTATATTACTACGGCTTTGATTGTTGCAAAAAGGCCTTCAATTAATACCAAAAAGCTCCGACCCCACCAAGACACCTACTATCTACGATCCCATAGGGAGCTATACGAGGCCCACTGCAATGCGTGTGTTTTATCTAAGCGGTCCATCCATTTCGGAAGCTCATTTTAGGGCATGCGCCCAAAAATAGTGGCAGTCAGAAGGCTCAAGTGGACCACACCATAGGAAACATTGGAGATTAATTCATACCATTGATCTGTGGTGTGGTCCACTTGGGCCATCTAACTGCCTCCTTTTTTGTATCATGCTTTGTATCATGCTGTAAAATGCTCTTTTAAAATGAATGAATGGGATGTATAGACCATATACATCACGGTGGGCCCCACATAGCACTTGCCAGGATCGTCTGACTGTCTGTAGGTCCGCGCGTAGAGCCGCGCCCCCCCAAAAAATTGGGGCCCTGCCGACGCCGCGCCCAATACTTTTTGTTCTCTCTCCTCCAGCAGCCCTTCCACCCAATACCTCTCCTCTCCCTCCAGCAGCCCTCAACCCAGCGGCCCTACGAAACCATTGTAACGGTTCTCCTGCCACGACACCATTGTAGCGGTGCTCCAACCACACCTCATCAGCATACAAATCCAACGAATCAATTTCAGGAGAGTTCTAGATCCGCATTTTTGTGCATTTTCTATGGCTGCAGCTTGATTCTTTGAAAATCCCTACATTTCACATCTGAATGTTTTTTATTTTCTTTTTTTTTTCCCAGCATTTCTTTCGATTTCGTTGTGGAACCCTGGATTTTGAAGATTTGTGAATTTTACTGGATTTGATCTTAGATTTCGATAATCTGGAACCCTAGTTTTCTGTACATTTTTCGGCCGATTTTTTTCCCAACCCCTGTAGTTCAACATCTGAAAATCCTGATTCATTTTCAAGTTGATCTGTTCGCTATGGTTTTCTGATATATCTACCTATAATTTCTGAATGCATCTTCTCTGTTTTTTTTTCTTTTCTTTTTTCCCCAGCCTTTTCAGGCTAGCTGTCATGTTGGAACTGGTGACCGGGAACCAACTTCTTCCCAAATGATTTTACTCTTGAGGTATGCTACTGCACCTTAATCAATGTGTGCACTGTAGGGATGGTGCATATTCAAAATGAAAAAATCTAGTATTTGAATATATGGGATTCTTCAATTGATATGGTTACTATAGCATTGGACATCCACCATATGGTTCATCAGATGTATAGCTCTGGATTCACCATCAATAAAACCATATCTACAGTTCTGGGAATGAAGAAGGATTGATAAGTCACGCAACAATGTGAAAGCTCATGTAACTTAAAACTCTACATTCTATTCTTGGCTGTCAATGCCATATGGAAGATGGTCCTTTTTTCCTCCCCATGATTTGGTATCTCAAGGTAGCTGTTGTTGTTTCTTAGACTATTTACTCTCTTTTGTTAGGCCTTCACACTTCCTTTTTTAACTATTTTAATTTTTGTTTCCAATTTTTCCTGTGAAAATCGTAATTACATATATTAGAAAGGGTAAAAGCAGTTGCTACTGTTGTAATTTTTGTTTCTAATTTTGCCCTTGAGAAATAACGTAGTGGGAGTTTTGCAATCTCATTGCCGGTTCCAAGGCCGGATAAAGGGGGGCTGCACCAGATGATGAAGCATTTTTTCCTTGAAGAATCACTATTTCATATATTTTCAAGGGAAAAATCAGTTGTGAAAATGGGTTGTGGGTGACAATTCCTCACAGTTTTTACAATTGTAATGTGTTTCCAATTTTTCCCATTATAGTTCATAACTACATGTCTCTTCAAGGGCAAAGTTAATTGTGAAAACTGGTTGTAATTGATTATTCCTCTCAGTTTTTGTATGTGTGTTTGTTGATAGGATGATTATGTTTAAGGTAGCTGAATATGACTTGAACTGTATTTCATGTCTAGAGATTTTTATGTTTTTTTAGGTTTCACTAACCATCGATGCGTTCAGAGGGAAAGTTGACATGCGTTTTGGATGCTTGTATTGATGTTGCGAGCAAGCAGGATAGGAATTTTTTATTTTATTTTTCCCACCTTGTTACAGGACTTTAGCCATTGGATGGAGAGGTGTGCTAGGATACATCCCCATGTGTTGTTACAAGACTTTAGCCATTGGATGGAGAGAATATGCTATCAAACTCTCATTAGTTAACACCCCAGTAGTTGGGCCCTTCATCTGATTCCCTGATTTGGTCCAATAAGATCCAGTTTGTTCTTTGAATGGGCCTCATTTGGAGAAGCTTCCTAAAAATCCCATCAATTGGACAATTGTATCCATGTGATCAATAGCCATGAATGTGGGCAATTTCTCATTCATTTTCAACAGACCATTTGCATATGCACACTGATTCTGGCCATCGGCTTATGCTATGGCCTGCTTGATGAGTAGATCGGCCTGATTTTCACCCCAAATGATCTTCTTGGTCTGGCCCACCTTTTGCATGGGACAGATGTTCAGCACAAATGACATTTTGGAAGGAAAGATGGGTGAAAGTTCACAAACAATGCTTCTACTTGCTCATCATTTGTCCATGCCATAGTAGTTGAGTCCTATCGAAAAGGCCTATTGCATCTATCTTTGCATCTTTTGACCACGTGTGCATTATTTTAACCTAGTTTCTGAACATTTTTTTTTTCACTGCATGGATTTTTTGTTTTTTGAACATATAGATACAAGTTGTTTGAGGAATGAATCAATACACCTCACTGCGTCATGTACTGTACTTGTGGCACACATGTATGGTTATTGGCATCTTCCAACTCATTGACTTCACTTGCCTCTCTACAAAATTTCCAAGGTTGGAAGATCCTAACCGTCTATTCAGTTATCTTTTGGCCATTGCATGTGCATTGTTGTAAAATTTGTCTGATAATGACCATTTGTATTCTGCCTATGAGTCAATTAAGATCTTTGATCTTTTTTGTTTTTGTTTTTTTTTTTTTTTTTGGTGGTGGAACCGATTGAATGAAAGTGTGGGAATTAATTTACAAGAGGGGTTATGGGAAGCTGAGCAACTTTGTTATTGAGCAGGTAGACCACTCATGCTTCATATGCTTTACAACATGCATATGCTTGGTTGGCGCTTTGTTCTCTAACACGGTATTTTTCTTTTGTAGGTGTTGGGTAAATTTGGTATAATCTGCATAGAGGATATCATTCACGAGATAATGACTGTTGGGCCCCATTTCAAGGAGGCCAACAACTTCATATGGCCATTATTTTGGTTTTTCTTTGAGTTCCTTTTTGTTGATGATTGGAGGTAAGGCATTTAGAAATCCTACACATCAAAATCCATTTATAAAATGATATTTTTCTTACTTTCTTCTGCATGATATCTTTCATTTTTTTTTTTTTTGGTCTTTTCAATACCACGCTTTTATTTTCATTGATTTTTTTTATATCCCTTGAATGAGAGTGCATGCAATAGGAAAGAAACGATTGTACGGATGGATTTTGATCTTTGTTCTACGGGAGACACGGCATTCTGCAGCTTGGAGTGCAGGCAACAGCAGATGAATCAAGACAAATGGAGAGAGAACTGCTCCTTGGCATCCATGAAGAAAGAAACTGCTGCTTCTAATGCTTCAGGATCCAATGCTTCCAGCAATGGAGAAACGGTAGCAGCCATGTTATGAGGATTTTATAAATGGGTTTGGACCTCATGAATAAAAATTGTAAAATTACCAATAAAACATGTACCAATAAAATAAAGATTGTAAAAAAAGATGCAAACCTCTAATCTAGCTTGGATTTTGGACCTCATGAATAAGAGTGTTTTGTAAAGGTGATTGCTTTATCCTGTTTCAGTTTCGCTCAGTATCATGTCATAACTCATATAAGTAACGACAAAAAGAAAAAAAAAAAGAACACACGAGTTATGAATCTGATCTTGAATTACCCTTCTGTCTTATCATTTTGGACAGAGTCTATGACCTCTTTTTTGTCAATCAGGCCAAGTTTACAATCATTGTCTTTTTTGGTTGAGCTCCTTTTCGATTTGCTTGGCTGTTTTCTAGTGACTATCAATTCGTGATGATCTGAAATTTAACCATCTGTGCTATCAATATAATAATTAATAACAGCTTGTATGGACTACAGAGCTGCTATTGTTTCTAAACATTAAATACGTTGAACAACAAGAGTTTATTTCCTGTCTAGAACTTCAGCTTGTGTGTCCATGATCTTTTCCCTTTTCATATTTTGTTTTTCTAGCTTCTTTTTGTAATAGACGCAATTTTTTATATTTTCCTTGTATTCCTCTGGTTTTTATCATATGAAATGGATTTTCGTTTGTCATTTTATTTAAGGTCTAGGCTAGGGGCCGAGCAAGGCTTGTCCATATCCAGCCCATGGGCAAAACACCTGTACCTAGTCCCAGACTGTTGTTGGCTAACTAAGGTCCAGGCCTGACCTAGCTCATTGACAAAGTACCCTGCCCAATAGTGTTAAATAACTCTAGCTGGTTTAGGCTACCTTTTTGTGCCTTCATGCATGCTCAAGCCCAGTCCAGGCTCTGTAGTTATTGGACCTAAAAATCATGCCTGAGTCATGCTCATGGGCCATAAACCTCAGCCCAAATCCATCCCAAAATCTGACTGGGTTCGGGCTGGGTCTGGGTCTGGGTCAGCCCTACCCAAGTTCAACTCTACATGATGCTGGCATGATCTGGACCATTCATTATTAGACTATGGATTAGTTCTAGTGAACCTACACGGGACTATTGTTCTAGAGTGAGATAAAACTTTTCTTGCAAGTCTTAAAATAAATAGATGGATGCTGAATTCCCCACTTACTAGCCTGGATCCATTTGGATTCCAACAAAATTTGACAAATGGGCCCATGGCTCCCTATCAAATTTGAGACTTGCTGTTTTGTGGCGAAGCAGCGAAATGAGTAAGTGTTTGTTTTGTCTCAAGGAAGGAACGAAACCTGTTCTTGTTTATGCGGTGGGCTCCTGCTCAAGGACAGATTTTATTATTTTTGTTAAGAAGGCATGACCCTTAATTAACTTCTAGGATTGGAAAGTAGTCAATATAGATAGCTAGTAGAAGATGTATGAACATATTGGGGAAATGATCCAGTTCTTTCATGCACTAGGTAATTGTGTGTGTGTGTGTGTATTAAAAAATATATTCTTAACTTGTATTCATTTTTGTTTTTGTAAACGTAGTTTGTTTCCTTTATGACAGCCTACACTTCACAAGCCGAGTATGATGGCATATGTTGTTCATATTCTTAGAGTGGAGAAAACACTTCGCATGCATTATGCTAATTGCAGGTTTTTTTGTCATAAGGCTACACTTCACAAGCCAACTACGTAACGTTTCCATCTTCTGAAGACGCATAGGTATTGTACTGTTGGCTCATTAGAATCTCATGCACGATGTTGACTGTATCCTATCAAATGTTTTTTTACTCTTTGATATTGTGTATTGGTTTTCCAATGATTCAATACATCCTTGATTATTTTAACTTATATTTCCATTGCCATTGCTAGCTGTGTGTATCTTTTCACTTTTTCGTAATCTTTGTTGATATGATTATAATGTCTTCTTGGTTTTCATCTGCAGACTTGTGATTAGGACACCAATGTTTTGGGTGGTGGCAACAACTAGTGGATGGATATAAATCATCTTTTATTAAAAGTAAATCTCGTTCATGGTAACAGTCCTTTTTTCTTTCAAAGTACGAAGTTTAAAGGATGTTCATGATATGTGCTAATCACTAATAACTCATCGGATTCAGCAGCTTGCTCTTTCTTGTTGGGTTCTATTCCAAGCATGAATTAGGATTTGGGAATGGGGTTTGGAATTGGAATCAGTTTCGGTCTAGATTTTAGGTTGGATCTGGATTCAGTTCCATACTAGAAACATGCCCTGCTTGTTGGAACTAAATCCAAGTCTGGCTAAATTGGATTCGATAGTTTAGGCATCCATGGATCTAGGTATCCATTGACAATGGTAGCCTAGGGAATCCTACATGCAGATGCTCATCAACATTCATATAACATGTGTCTCAGGGCTAGCTGTAGGGGCCAAAATTACTGTCGAAATTGACATTGCTGACGAATTCTTTTCTTCCTCTAAGCATTTGATAGTAGCAGTAGCATTCTATTGCTTCTTTTTTTATCCTCTCCAATGCTGTTACCTACACTAGATATAAATTCATCCAGATGAATAGTTTGCAATTCATTTAAGAGAAAACCTTAAGGATACTCTCATGTTTTTGTTTATTGATTTCTCCTTTTGTTTGTTTTGCAAAAAAAAAATATTTGGATGTATATAGATTTGGATTGTTAAAATCATCCAATAAGCATGATTTTTCTTACAGATAGTTCATTAAATTCATCCAATCAACATGATTTTTCTGAAGTAGCCTATGAAAAGTTGATCTCACTGAATATACAGTCCAGATCGGTTATATGGATACACACGTGTACAAATGCAACTAGATTATGGAAGGTTTCTATGCACTAGGTGCAGTGGAACATTCTCTTGTATAGATAAATGTATATGTATGTTGCTTGATTTGCTAATGGTTAGCAGTCTTTTTGCTCTCTGATTCTTTTCCTATTTATAAATTAACTAGAACTTGCACCTCAATGAGTATCTGATGCGAAGTATTACAGGTAGAGTTTGATGCAAATGGAAAATGTCCCCAGATTGGTTGTTTGTGATCAGAATGGCTCCCAAGTTTGTAAATGTCTCTTCGCCTCAACCTTTGAAATAGAGAACTTTACTTTTAATTCCTTGATAGAATTTCTATGGAGAGTTGGGTATTCTCACTTCCGATTACTCATGATGCACCTTTCAATTCTTGCAAAAAGTGCATTTGTTTTGTAATCAGTAATTATATTGATTTTGTGCCTTCTCATTTCCAGGGCAAAGGCAGGTCAATACAGTCTTCCAATTGATTGTAGTTGTAACTGCTCTTCTTGAACCTGAGTTTGGCACTGAAGAAACTCAATCATACATCACGTACTCCGTAATTTTCGGCATTTGATCACTCAACTGGACTGAAATAATGCAATTTTTGGCAAAGGAAATGATATTCTGTTTGGCCAGCCATTGCACTAGAGCCTGGAGGCCCTGTCATGAATTGTCCATGACCTTTAAGTCTTAAGGTTTACTTTTCATGTTTTAATTGAAGAATTTAACTTAATTTGAGTTTGAATCAAGTACTAGTTCAGTTTTACTTTGATCTCTTGATGACTCCGAGCTCATGTGATTCTTAATGATTCTAAACTTAGTAGCTTATCCTTTGGGCAGTGTTTATGCTTGTATAGTTCATTGATCTATCATTGACTCCGGGCATGGTAGACACTTTGATTGCTTTGTGTACAATGGCATGATTTTCATGTAGGGAACTTATTCCAACTAAAGTTTTATCTTTTATTATAATTTAAGATAACTGTTGCTGATTGATTTTGATTTAATTAGAGTTCTAATCATTGGTCGTAATTAAGTCTAGTGACAGGATTTGATAAAAGCTATGGATGTGAATCTCAACTAGATTGGAAAGAGGCTTGGCCTATACAATTGAGTGTGCCCAAGGCCTGATCATTGTTGTGGGGAATCGAATTAATGAACAAGCAATTGTTTTAGATAATTGTTGATTGAACCGCTCTATATTCCGATCGGATAGAGATATAAATTCGATTCCGATTGTGTAGTGTGAGATGTAGTTGTGTTAATGCATTGAAAGCTATCAAAAGTGGATCCTTGGCACTCTAATGCCTTTTTAGATTATTATTACCTTACATATTCACTGTTTAAACTCAATTTTCTATTGTTTAGATTTAGTTCTTAATGCGATCTTAATTATAAGTTGTTTTAGATAAATTTTGAGAATACCCAACATAAATCTCTGTGGGAATGATACTCGGTCTTTCTGAATTATTACTACATCGCAACCCTATACTTGGGGGGTGAACAAGTTTTTGGCGCTGCTGCTGGTGATCTTTATGCGTTATTTTTAGAATTTTCTGAGATAGCTTTTAGTTGGGATTGTGTTAAGATAAGTTTAATATTTGTTTTGCTTCCTAGGATATGTTTTCTTTTAAATTCAGAATACTAACTTAGTTTCTTTTGATTTTGTAGGATTCTGACATAGATCTATAATTCATGTTCTATCCTTCTAACCCCTCTTGCTATAGATAATTTCAGATTTTTTCTTTTGGAAGTAGGATTACATTTTAGGATTGTGCTAAGTGGTTCGTGCCCAAGTGGGTTCATGATCACGCTTGGAGATTGTTAAGTGACGGAGTAATTGTTGAAGCGATTGATAGAGAGCCTCGTGTTAGAAAACGTCAAAATCTTTCTGAAAGTGCTAGAGAGATGGCTGAAAATCAACCCAATCAAGGGGCTAATCAAAATCAAGCCTAAAACTTTACTGAATTGGATGAGAATGAAGTGGGAGATGCACCTCAACCTAGGACTTTACGTGACTATTTAACCCGCTAGGACGAGTACTCTCTCTTGCATAATTTTCCCTCACAATGTGGGAAACATTGATTTTAAATTGGGGTTGATCCAACTCCTCCCCAAATTCCATAGACTCGACTCCGAAAGCGCTTATCTACATATTAAGGAGTTCGGAGAGATTATTGTCACAATAAACTATGATAATGTAACCAAGGATACCATAAAATTCAAATTATTCCCTTTTTCCTTGAAAGAGAAGGCCAAATCATGGCTACATTCCTTAAAGCCAAGGTCTTTTGGGACATGGGTTGAGATGACTCGGGAGTTTCTTAAAAAACTCTTCCCGGTTCATTGAACCAATACACTAAGAAGGGTCATAATGAACTTCGCCCAAAAAGAAGATGAAACTTTTTCCAATGTTGGGAAATGTATAATGAGCTATTAAACGCATGCCCACATCATGGCTACGAATGGTAGAGGTTGATTAGTTTCTTCTATGATGGATTAAACTCAACCATGCGCCAATTTGTGGAGATGATGTGCAATGGGGAGTTCATGAACAAGAAAACAGAGGAAGCTTGGGACTATTTTGACATGTTGGCTGAAAACACACAATCATGGGATACATCTAAGCTGACAAGTTCAAAACAATCCCAACCAAAGGAAAATGGAGGAATTTATGTTTTGAATGAGGAAGATGATCTAAGTTCTAGAGTGGCTAACCTCACACGAAAGGTCGAGGTGATGGAAATAAGGAAAGTGGACACAACTCAACAAAGGGGGGGCCGTTGAAACTGTTTGCGGTATTTGTGCTTCGAATGTACATCAAACGGGGGATTGTCCAACAATTCCTGCGTTTCGAGAACTTTTATATGAACAATCGAATGCCTTGAATAGTTATCAACGACCTTTTAGTACTCCAAATCCGAACACATACAATTCTAGTTGGAGAAACAATCCTAACTTCAATTGGGCAAATGGACCCACGAACAACCAAAGTAATCCTCAAAAGGGACCCCCAATGCAATTTCCTATGTCCCCACCTCAAATGCCTATTGAGGATACATTGAAAGTGTTCATGGAAGGCCAAGCTCAAATAAACCAATCGAACCATACGATAATGCTTGAGCTTAAAAATTTGGTGGAGGAAATCAAGGCTCGCTTAAACGCAAGGGAATGGACTCTTCCGGCCGAACCACTACTTAAATCCGAAATCACAATGTGAAATAAGTGTCTAGTTCCTCTAGACAACACATCGAACATGTTAAGTCCATTACCACTCTTAGAAGTGGTAAAACTATTGAAAAATCTGACCTGGTGAAGGCCTCAACGCCTAATGATCCGGTCTCTTCCAAAGAGAATGATGGACCTAGCACCGCCTCACATGAAAAAGAGCCATTGAAAGAATATAGGTCCGTTGCTCCATTCCATCAACGCTTGATTTTAACCAAACTTCAAGATAAATATCAGGAATTTTTGGAGGTTTTTAAGCAAGTTAAGATTAACATCCCATTGTTGGATGCCATCAAATAAATACCGTCATATGCCAAGTTTCTGAAGGACCTTTGCATGGTAAAAAGAAAAATATATGTGCAAAAGAAGGCATTTTTGACAGAGAATGTAAGTGCCATTATAAATCACGGGATGCCCAAGAAATACAAAGATCCCGGTAGTCCGACAATATCATGCATAATTGGAGACTACCGGGTGAAGCATGCTTTACTCGATCTAGGGGCAAGTCTGAACTTAATCCCCTTTTCGTTCTATGAACAAATGGGTTTAGGTGAATTAAAACCCACCAAAACCACATTACAACTCACTGACCGATCGATTTGTATTTCGAGAGGGGTGATTGAGGACGTTCTTGTCCAAGTTGATAAGGTCTACTACCCGGTGGATTTTATTGTCTTGGACACATGACCCATGGTTAATATTGGCACTCAGATTCCTGTCATACTTGGTCGCCCATTCCTAGCTACATTAAACGCTATCATCAATTGTAGGAGTGGAGTCGTACAAATGTCTTTTGGCAATATGATGATTGAGTTAAATGCTTTTAATATTGACAACTAACAAAAGGATGACGATGATGAGGTCCGTGAAATAAAATGATCAATTCAATTGTGGAAGATGAGTCCCTTTCACCTTTTTACTCTAGTCACTTAGAAGAAGATGTGACCTACTCCCTTGATAAGAATGTTGATATGATAGGGGATGTAGTCGCACTTTTAGAGTTAGTATTGGCATATGACGTTAGCCGAAATAAGGATGTGGAAACAATACTTTGTTGTGCTGAAAAATCAATTCATATTTCCACACCTCTATGGATCATGCACACTGAACTCTACCAACCCTGGGATGATCCATACTTGCAATATCATTGCCCAGGAAAATCTGATTGGAGACACATTTTTTCTTATATATATGATGATGTTTCTTCTTATACATGTAGTGACAACATTAAGGAACCCGCTGAAATTCTTTTGGATTTTCAGTGGCTTATCATTTTCATTCACACACATGTATATTGTTAAGCAGGATATTAGATGACTTTATTGCGAAATCTTTTGATCCATCTAATGATTTTGCTTGACTTCATGTTTTTGGATGAGTTGTTGGGATTAACCTCCTAGTCTGACGGAGGACGGTTTAGATTTTTAATCTCTTTCCTAGAATGATATCCCATTAGGAGTTGCTTTGATTAGTTGATTTAGTTGTAAAGTAATCCATCTTCAAATGCCAATCTTGCCATGCAATTATTTCTCATGTGATATCTCTCTTTTTCACTTTCTTTTATTTTGTCATTGCTCTCATGTGTTGCATTCATTGCATATTTTCTTACATTGAGGACAATGTAAAGTTTTGGTTTGGGGGGGGGGGGGTGAGGGTGAGATTCTTAGATGAATCTAGCAAAATTTGTAACATGTCGAGCAATGTTTGTAGAAAATTTTGAATTTTTTTTCGATTTTTCTGTAAATTCAAAACTCTTTTAGAAAACTTTATTTTTATGCACTTGAGATGTCATAAGTATGGAATGATGAGAAACGAATTGATATGACTTTGAAACTCTTAAAAGACTTATAACATGATAGTTTTATATTTGAATTCCCCTATTTATATGATTGATAGAATGTTTGAACACTTGTGCACCTAGTTCACGTTACACGATTCTCATGGTTTAAAAGGATTATGTGGATTTGTGGATTGGCTAGGCTTAGATTTAAGGTGTTGAGAAACCAAGCTGGGGTACTTCGTCCATCCTTGTCCATGGGAAAATAACGAAAGATATGGATTTTTAAAAATCCTATCTAATGTGTATGAAAAGGAAATGAAAGATGAAAATATGGAAATAATTGAAAATATGGTGGAAAATTTTCGAAAAGGGCTACCTATTACCAACCGGGGGATGGTCTACCTGTAATCAAAACTGGAAATGGGGCGTAGTGTGAAAGCCATCGGAAGGACGATAAGGCAAATTCCTGTTATTGGCTTGTTGTTGATCTATTCCTTTTCATGTTTTAATTGAAGAATTTAGTTTAATTTGAGTTTGAATCAAGTACTAGTTCAGTTTACTTTGATCTCTTGATGACTCTGAGCTCATGTGATTCTTAGTGATTATAAACTTAGTAGCTTATCCTTTGGTCATTGTTTATGCTTGTGTAGTTCATTGGTGATCTTCATGTGGGAACTTATTCCAATTAAAGTTCTTATCTTTTGTTATAATTTAAGATAGCTGTTTGCTGATTGATTTTGATTTAATTAGAGTTTTAATAATTGGTCGTAATCAAGTCTAGTGACATGATTTAATGAAAGCTATGGTTGTGAATCTCAACTAGATTGGAAAGAGGCTTGGCTTATATAATTGAGTGTGCCCAAGGCCTGACCATTATTGTGGTAATCGAATCAATGAACAAGCAATTGTTTTAGATAATTGTTGATTGAACCGCTCTATATTCCGATCGGATGGAGATATAAATTCAATTTCGATTGTGTAGTGTAAGACCTAGTTGTGTTGATGCATTCAAAACTATCAAAAGTGGATCCTTGGCACTCTAGTGCCTTTTTAGATTATTATTACCTTACATATTCACTGTTTAAACCCAATTCTTTATTGTTTATATTTAGTTCTTAATGCGATCTTAATTATAAGTTGTTTTAGATAAATTTTGAGAATACCTATACATAAATCTCTGTGGAAACGATACTTGGTCTTTCCGAATTATTACTACTTTGCAACCCTAAACTTGGGGAGTGAACAACAACGACACCAAAAACTTGCTCGCCAACCCTAAGTTTAAGGTCGCGATGTAGTATATTCACAGTAAGACCGAGATCGTTCCACATGGATGGTGGTAAACCCAATTCTAATTAGCTAAATTAGTCTAGAATTGTAGGTGAGATTCAAAAACATAAAACAAAATTTTACTAATAGAAAACTCAGAAATTAAAACAAACTAGAGCATTCAAGGATCCACTTGTAGTAGTTTCAATGTTAATCCATTCACCAAGCACATACACAATTGAAATCAAAGTCTTGTTTCTCATCCAATTGGAAGATATTACATTCATGCACATAACAAACCGATCTTCAATCTGGAAATCAAAATCTTCCAATTCTAATGAAGCACAAAGAAGATGAACTTCTAGCCTTCGGAGTAAGAACCATACCAGGAGATCATGGCATGATCTAGGGTTACTAAAATTCAAATCTCATTCAACCAACATGATCATTCTCAGAAATTTGCAAGCAACTTGTGTCTGGAGTACACAAACTCTCAAAACTATCCGAAAATATCAAATTTATTCAAACTAGATCCTGAAAATCCAAAATTAAAGCTTATAATACTTGTATGAATGAATTAAACATTAATCCTAAATACAAGCTTCACCTCTTAGCCCTAGTTAAGAGGTCTAGCCAACCAAAGAGATGATGGAATTATAAACAAAAGAAAAATTAAAATAAACATCAAAACGATAAAGAAAACTAGAAAAACCGAGTTGGAGATGCTCCACATCGAGATCCTTCACCTCCAGCATGTACGGGGCTCTCCTAAGATGACTTAGGATGAGAGTGGAGGAGTCCTTTTATATCTAAAGTCAGACTACCACCTCAATACCTGTTAGTGCACTTTTCTGTGGCATACTAGTGCACCTTGTTTGTCAATTACTTAGGTCATTAGGTCTAGTGTCGGTTGAGCTTAATGAAGATGAAGAACGAAGACTCAAGACGGACCGGCTGCATCAAGGAAGAAGAAACAGGTAAAAGAGATGCCTTGGTGTGCCTTGCCTTGACCAAAACCTAACCCATAACCTCTTAGATGACTTGCACCAACTAGATATACCTTTAGTCATCACCATTAGTCTTAGAACTCCATGAAAAACATGATAAATTAGACTAATTAAAGAGGTGGAAGCTGCTGTAATCAAATAGGCTCAAACAACAGTTTCCGATAGGACTCTGGTCAATCGGACTAGGGTTCCGATAGGACTCCGATCGATCGGACAGAAGTTCCGATCAATCGGAAATTGTCCCAGAAAATATTGAAAACTCACTGGACATATTTCCGATCAATCGGACAGTCTTCCGATCCATCGGAAGGGGCCGTCCGATTAATCGGACAGTGTTCCGATCAATCGGCATTTCTTCCAGAGACTTCTCTGGATAGATTTCCGATCAATCGGACTTGTCTCCGATCAATCGGACTGGGCTCCGATCAATCGAACCCTTTTTCCGATCAATCGGAGATGCATGAATCTGCCCGTTTTTTTACCGTTGGAAGAAAATCTATTTAAGAGGGGGATTCGATTTTTGAGCCAACAGAGGGGATTTTGAGGGGATCGGAGCCACCATTGTTGAAGATCATTAAGAGCCCTATTCCTAACCCAAACAAGTGATCTTCCTTGTGATTCATCACAAGTATGGAGCATTCAAAGCTCAAGAAGAAGATGCACTTGTCCCTCTTTTGATCTCTAGAGATTGGATTGATCTTGATAGTTATATTCCTATCCAATACTCTATGATAAGATCGTTGTAGGTGAGACTCTCTAGGTAACCCATTCCCATAAGTTGTAGAGATCTCAAACCTACCTTCCCTAGCACCTTGGGCATCTCCAATGGAGCATCACATGCAAGGTAGCTGATCTTGGAGCTGAAGCCTTGGCAAAGCAGCGGCGTCAAAGATCGGGGGAGCACAAGGGGGCTGATTCAAGCACGGGAGAGCGAGAAGAAGCAACCCAAGACGGCGCAACAAGGGGCTCAATCCGACAAGTAAGGTTGTCTTGTTAAGAGTCCATCCACTCAATTCCCTGTGGGAGTTGAGTGTAGAGTTTGTTTGACAAACTCGACCCGGGGTCGTTAGCCGATCCTTGGCCTATTAGTTGGGCCTAAAATCTAGGGACGTCAGCCGTTCCTTGGCACGTTAGTCGGGCCTAAAATAAAGTCTCCAAGGGGGAGCCACCAACACGGGTGCAAACGTGTAGGTTGGGAGGAACCTGTAAACTCCCCGGTTGGGTGGATCCGAGTTAAAACACCTTGGTTGGGAGGAACCAGATTTAAACTCCCCAGTGAATGCCGGTGTGCTCAAAGGGGTTGAGTACTTGAACCGGGAGTGGAGTAGACAAGTAGTCGAACCACTATACATCCTTGTGTTTGTGATTGTTCTTGAGCACATTTCTTTTTATGCATTGTGTTTAAATTGGTTAATTATGAATGCTTAGTTAGGAATGCATGCTAGGCACTTGATAAGCACATCCACACTCACAAGATGTACTTTCACTACCTCATGTTGACTTGAGCATTTCTTGATCCATCCTCTATAGTCCACATGAGTCACTTAGACTAGGTTGCTTATTGCTCTTATCTCTTGCTAGTCTTTTATTTGGACCCACTTAGGCTTGGAAGCCGAAGTGTTAATCGCTTACGTAGCTTAATTTGTTAAAGTAGGCGAAAAGATTTTGAAAAAGGTCCTAATAACCCCCCTCCTATAGGTTCAGCCATAATTCTAGTTGCTCCTCAAGCTTCCGCACGCATATGCGTAGGGTGTCGTGTTAGGCTACCCGACGCACTTTCAATTGGTATCAAAGCGGGTTGCTCTTCAAGGACGTAACCGTCTAGAGTAAGATCCGATACCGGAGCACTAGCATCATGTCTAACCGAGATGGGAGTGCCACCAACCGTCCACCTTTCTTTGATGGGTCCAACTATGCTTATTGGAAAGTGAGAATGAGAATTTTTCTCCAATCCATGGACCGTCCGGTGTGGCTTAGCACACAAACTGGATATACCTTGCCCACCGAGCAAGTGGAGGTTGATGGGAAAAACATTGTCATTCCCAAAGATGATTCCAAATGGGATGACATAGAGAGAGCTCAATACATGGCAAATGCCAAAGCTCTCAATGCGATTTGCTGTGCGGTTTCCCCGGATGAATTTCAGCGCATTCTCACATGTGCAACTGCAAAAGAAGCGTGGGATATACTTGAGGTTACCCACGAGGGAACTAGCACAGTAAGACGCTCGAAGCTTCAGCTCTTAACCACCAAATTTGAAAATATTAGGATGGAAGAGACTGAAACTTTCATGGAGTTTTATACTAAATTGTCAGATATTTGCAACTCCATGTTTGTCTTGGGGGATCGGGTTCCGGAAGGAAGGATTTGTAGAAAAATACTTAGGTCCCTCCCGAAAAGATTTGACTCCAAGATAGTTGCCTTAGAGGAGTGTAGAGACATAGATAACATGAAAGTAGAAGAACTCATAGGTTCCCTACAAACTCATGAACTACACTTTAAGGCCCCCTCTAGGAAGAAAAACATCGCCCTAAAATCCTCTCACAAACATAAGAAAATTAAGAGTGAGTCGGAGGAAGATAGCGATGATGAGGATGATGAGGAAGAAAAATTAAACAAAAAATTCAAGAGATTCCTCAGATTTGATAGAGGGAATAGCCGTGACAAGAAGGACAAGAAGGGTGATAAACATAAAGGGAAATCATCCAAACCTTCATCCGTCCGATGTTACGGTTGCGGTCAACGTGGCCATATTGCCCCGGACAGTCCGGAAACGCCTAAACCGAAAGGTAAAAAGGCAATGGCTGCCACATGGGATAATACGGACGAGTCGGACTCCAAATCCGATGACTCCGCTAGTGATGGGAGCCAACATAATGATCTAGCTCTCTCGGCTTCCACCACTACCCCTCTTCCCGCTTATCTAAGAGGGGATCCCAACCGCTATCCCTTCTAGGAGTAGAAGGAGTTCCCAACCCCTCACCTCATGCTACATTTTATGAGGGTGTTGAGGAAATTAGTTACCCTTAGGCTAATCAAACTAAACATAGTTAGTAAGGGTAGCTAGAAATGCTTTAATAGGTAAATCTGAGGATTTCAGCCTCATTTATGTGTGTATGGGCAAATCAGAGGATTCAAGCCTCATGAGCCCAAATTTTGGTAATTTAGCCTTGCTTTTGCTTGCTAGATTATCACCCTGCTTAAATTAGCTAATCATCTTGAGTTTTATGCCTCATTGTATGCTAATCTTTGCCTAGTATTGGTCTTGATATACCATTTGGGGAGGTTGGTTGCTCGGGCTATAAGCCCTTGAGCTTTAATGCTTAGTGTATATCATAGATGACCAATTGTGCATGATTAACTATGCTTAGATAGATACATTTCTTGTTAATCATTTTCCTTAGCATGCTCCATGTTTTATATGATCATGCACCCTATACTCTCCTTGTTAGCATGTGTTTATAGTTATAATTGTGACATACTATCTTCTCTTACCTTGACCTTAATTGTTGCATCATTAAGGGGGAGAGAATAGCTTGTCAATTGCTAACAAAAAGGGGGAGAAAGATCAAGTCCCACCAAAACTAGTTTGCTATGTTTTGTGATGCAGGGATTGACAGGTTATGGGGGAGCAATCTGAAGAGGAGCAGCTTAGTTTAGGCATGTCAAGAGTCCTGTATTTAATGCTTTATCAATGTAATCTCTTGTACATGTATTTTGTTTTGGTAGGTTAGGTTTTTGTAAGTAATTGACAAAGGGGGAGATTGTTAGTGCACTTTTCTGTGGCATACTAGTGCACCTTATTTGTCAATTACTTAGGTCATTAGGTCTAATGTCGGTTGAGCTTAATGAAGACGAAGAACGAAGACTCAAGATGGACCGGCTGCATCAAGGAAGAAGAAACAGGTAAAAGAGATGCCTTGGTGTGCCTTGCCTTGACCAAAACCTAACCCATAACCTCTTAGATGACTTGCACCAACTAGGTATACCTTTAGTCATCACCATTAGTCTTAGAACTCCATGAAAAACATGATAGATTAGACTAATTAAAGAGGTGGAAGCTGCTGTAATCAAATAGGCTCAAACAACAGTTTCCGATAGGACTCCGATCAATCGGACTGGGGTTCCGATAGGACTCCGATCGATCGGACAGAAGTTCCGATCAATCGGAAATTGTCCCAGAAAATATTGAAAACTCACTGGACATATTTCCGATCAATCAGACAGTCTTCCGATCCATCGGAAGGGGCCGTCCGATCAATCGGACAGTGTTCCGATCAATCGGCATTTCTTCAAGAGACTTCTCTGGATAGATTTCCGATCAATCGGACTTGTCTCCGATCAATCGGACTGGGCTCCGATCAATCGGACCCTTTTTCCGATCAATCGGAGATGCACGAATCTGCTCGTTTTTTTACCGTTGGAAGAAAATCTATTTAAGAGGGGGATTCGATTTTTGAGCCAACAGAGGGGATTTTGAGGGGATAGGAGCCACCATTGTTGAAGATCATTAAGAGCCCTATTCCTAACCCAAACAAGTGATCTTCCTTGTGATTCATCACAAGTATGGAGCATTCAAAGCTCAAGAAGAAGATGCACTTGTCCCTCTTTTGATCTCTAGAAATTGGATTGATCTTGATAGTTATATTCCTATCTAATACTCTATGATGAGATCGTTGTAGGTGAGACTCTCTAGGTAACCCATTCCCATAAGTTGTAGAGATCTCAAACCTACCTTCCCTAGCACCTTGGGCATCTCCAATGGAGCATCACATGCAAGGTAGCTGATCTTGGAGCTGAAGCCTTGGCAAAGCAGCGGCGTCAAAGATCGGGGGAGCACAAGGGGGCTGATTCAAGCACGGGAGAGCGAGAAGAAGCAACCCAAGACGGCGCAACAAGGGGCTCAATCCGACAAGTAAGGTTGTCTTGTTAAGAGTCCATCCACTCAATTCCCTGTGGGAGTTGAGTGTAGAGTTTGTTTGACAAACTCGACCCGGGGTCGTTAGCCGATCCTTGGCCTATTAGTTGGGCCTAAAATCTAGGGACGTCAGCCGTTCCTTGGCACGTTAGTCGGGCCTAAAATAAAGTCTCCAAGGGGGAGCCACCAACACGGGTGCAAACGTGTAGGTTGGGAGGAACCTGTAAACTCCCCGGTTGGGTGGATCCGAGTTAAAACACCTTGGTTGGGAGGAACCAGATTTAAACTCCCCAGTGAATGCCGGTGTGCTCAAAGGGGTTGAGTACTTGAACCGGGAGTGGAGTAGACAAGTAGTCGAACCACTATACATCCTTGTGTTTGTGATTGTTCTTGAGCACATTTCTTTTTATGCATTGTGTTTAAATTGGTTAATTATGAATGCTTAGTTAGGAATGCATGCTAGGCACTTGATAAGCACATCCACACTCACAAGATGTACTTTCACTACCTCATGTTGACTTGAGCATTTCTTGATCCATCCTCTATAGTCCACATGAGTCACTTAGACTAGGTTGCTTATTGCTCTTATCTCTTGCTAGTCTTTTATTTGGACCCACTTAGGCTTGGAAGCCGAAGTGTTAATCGCTTACGTAGCTTAATTTGTTAAAGTAGGCGAAAAGATTTTGAAAAAGGTCCTAATAACCCCCCTCCTATAGGTTCAGCCATAATTCTAGTTGCTCCTCAAGCTTCCGCACGCATATGCGTAGGGTGTCGTGTTAGGCTACCCGACGCACTTTCAATTGGTATCAAAGCGGGTTGCTCTTCAAGGACGTAACCGTCTAGAGTAAGATCCGATACCGGAGCACTAGCATCATGTCTAACCGAGATGGGAGTGCCACCAACCGTCCACCTTTCTTTGATGGGTCCAACTATGCTTATTGGAAAGTGAGAATGAGAATTTTTCTCCAATCCATGGACCGTCCGGTGTGGCTTAGCACACAAACTGGATATACCTTGCCCACCGAGCAAGTGGAGGTTGATGGGAAAAACATTGTCATTCCCAAAGATGATTCCAAATGGGATGACATAGAGAGAGCTCAATACATGGCAAATGCCAAAGCTCTCAATGCGATTTGCTGTGCGGTTTCTCCGGATGAATTTCAGCGCATTCTCACATGTGCAACTGCAAAAGAAGCGTGGGATATACTTGAGGTTACCCACGAGGGAACTAGCACAGTAAGACGCTCGAAGCTTCAGCTCTTAACCACCAAATTTGAAAATATTAGGATGGAAGAGACTGAAACTTTCATGGAGTTTTATACTAAATTGTCAGATATTTGCAACTCCATGTTTGTCTTGGGGGATCGGGTTCCGGAAGGAAGGATTTGTAGAAAAATACTTAGGTCCCTCCCGAAAAGATTTGACTCCAAGATAGTTGCCTTAGAGGAGTGTAGAGACATAGATAACATGAAAGTAGAATAACTCATAGGTTCCCTACAAACTCATGAACTACACTTTAAGGTCCCCTCTAGGAAGAAAAACATCGCCCTAAAATCCTCTCACAAACATAAGAAAATTAAGAGTGAGTCGGAGGAAGATAGCGATGATGAGGATGATGAGGAAGAAAAATTAAACAAAAAATTCAAGAGATTCCTCAGATTTGATAGAGGGAATAGCCGTGACAAGAAGGACAAGAAGGGTGATAAACATAAAGGGAAATCATCCAAACCTTCATCCGTCCGATGTTACGGTTGCGGTCAACGTGGCCATATTGCCCCGGACAGTCCGGAAACGCCTAAACCGAAAGGTAAAAAGGCAATGGCTGCCACATGGGATAATACGGACGAGTCGGACTCCAAATCCGATGACTCCGCTAGTGATGGGAGCCAACATAATGATCTAGCTCTCTCGGCTTCCACCACTACCCCTCTTCCCGCTTATCTAAGAGGGGATCCCAACCGCTATCCCTTCTAGGAGTAGAAGGAGTTCCCAACCCCTCACCTCATGCTACATTTTATGAGGGTGTTGAGGAAATTAGTTACCCTTAGGCTAATCAAACTAAACATAGTTAGTAAGGGTAGCTAGAAATGCTTTAATAGGTAAATCTGAGGATTTCAGCCTCATTTATGTGTATGGGCAAATCAGAGGATTCAAGCCTCATGAGCCCAAATTTTGGTAATTTAGCCTTGCTTTTGCTTGCTAGATTATCACCCTGCTTAGATTAGCTAATCATCTTGAGTTTTATGCCTCATTGTATGCTAATCTTTGCCTAGTATTGGTCTTGATATACCATTTGGGGAGGTTGGTTGCTCGGGATATAAGCCCTTGAGCTTTAATGCTTAGTGTATATCATAGATGACCAATTGTGCATGATTAACTATGCTTAGATAGATACATTTCTTGTTAATCATTTTCCTTAGCATGCTCCATGTTTTATATGATCATGCACCCTATACTCTCCTTGTTAGCATGTGTTTATAGTTATAATTGTGACATACTATCTTCTCTTACCTTGACCTTAATTGTTGCATCATTAAGGGGGAGAGAATAGCTTGTCAATTGCTAACAAAAAGGGGGAGAAAGATCAAGTCCCACCAAAACTAGTTTGCTATGTTTTGTGATGCAGGGATTGACAGGCTATGGGGGAGCAATCTGAAGAGGAGCAGCTTAGTTTAGGCATGTCAAGAGTCCTGTATTTAATGCTTTATCAATGTAATATCTTGTACATGTATTTTGTTTTGGTAGGTTAGGTTTTTGTAAGTAATTGACAAAGGGGGAGATTGTTAGTGCACTTTTCTGTGGCATACTAGTGCACCTTATTTGTCAATTACTTAGGTCATTAGGTCTAATGTCGGTTGAGCTTAATGAAGACGAAGAACGAAGACTCAAGATGGACCGGCTGCATCAAGGAAGAAGAAACAGGTAAAAGAGATGCCTTGGTGTGCCTTGCCTTGACCAAAACCTAACCCATAACCTCTTAGATGACTTGCACCAACTAGGTATACCTTTAGTCATCACCATTAGTCTTAGAACTCCATGAAAAACATGATAGATTAGACTAATTAAAGAGGTGGAAGCTGCTGTAATCAAATAGGCTCAAACAACAGTTTCCGATAGGACTCCGATCAATCGGACTGGGGTTCCGATAGGACTCCGATCGATCGGACAGAAGTTCCGATCAATCGGAAATTGTCCCAGAAAATATTGAAAACTCACTGGACATATTTCCGATCAATCAGACAGTCTTCCGATCCATCGGAAGGGGCCGTCCGATCAATCGGACAGTGTTCCGATCAATCGGCATTTCTTCAAGAGACTTCTCTGGATAGATTTCCGATCAATCGGACTTGTCTCCGATCAATCGGACTGGGCTCCGATCAATCGGACCCTTTTTTCCGATCAATCGGAGATGCACGAATCTGCTCGTTTTTTTACCGTTGGAAGAAAATCTATTTAAGAGGGGGATTCGATTTTTGAGCCAACAGAGGGGATTTTGAGGGGATAGGAGCCACCATTGTTGAAGATCATTAAGAGCCCTATTCCTAACCCAAACAAGTGATCTTCCTTGTGATTCATCACAAGTATGGAGCATTCAAAGCTCAAGAAGAAGATGCACTTGTCCCTCTTTTGATCTCTAGAAATTGGATTGATCTTGATAGTTATATTCCTATCTAATACTCTATGATGAGATCGTTGTAGGTGAGACTCTCTAGGTAACCCATTCCCATAAGTTGTAGAGATCTCAAACCTACCTTCCCTAGCACCTTGGGCATCTCCAATGGAGCATCACATGCAAGGTAGCTGATCTTGGAGCTGAAGCCTTGGCAAAGCAGCGGCGTCAAAGATCGGGGGAGCACAAGGGGGCTGATTCAAGCACGGGAGAGCGAGAAGAAGCAACCCAAGACGGCGCAACAAGGGGCTCAATCCGACAAGTAAGGTTGTCTTGTTAAGAGTCCATCCACTCAATTCCCTGTGGGAGTTGAGTGTAGAGTTTGTTTGACAAACTCGACCCGGGGTCGTTAGCCGATCCTTGGCCTATTAGTTGGGCCTAAAATCTAGGGACGTCAGCCGTTCCTTGGCACGTTAGTCGGGCCTAAAATAAAGTCTCCAAGGGGGAGCCACCAACACGGGTGCAAACGTGTAGGTTGGGAGGAACCTGTAAACTCCCCGGTTGGGTGGATCCGAGTTAAAACACCTTGGTTGGGAGGAACCAGATTTAAACTCCCCAGTGAATGCCGGTGTGCTCAAAGGGGTTGAGTACTTGAACCGGGAGTGGAGTAGACAAGTAGTCGAACCACTATACATCCTTGTGTTTGTGATTGTTCTTGAGCACATTTCTTTTTATGCATTGTGTTTAAATTGGTTAATTATGAATGCTTAGTTAGGAATGCATGCTAGGCACTTGATAAGCACATCCACACTCACAAGATGTACTTTCACTACCTCATGTTGACTTGAGCATTTCTTGATCCATCCTCTATAGTCCACATGAGTCACTTAGACTAGGTTGCTTATTGCTCTTATCTCTTGCTAGTCTTTTATTTGGACCCACTTAGGCTTGGAAGCCGAAGTGTTAATCGCTTACGTAGCTTAATTTGTTAAAGTAGGCGAAAAGATTTTGAAAAAGGTCCTAATAACCCCCCTCCTATAGGTTCAGCCATAATTCTAGTTGCTCCTCAAGCTTCCGCACGCATATGCGTAGGGTGTCGTGTTAGGCTACCCGACGCACTTTCAATACCGTGTTAAAGGGATCTCGACACCTACAATATCGAGCGCCCAAAACCTTCGTCGGGTGCCTGAAGATGCCTAAAAACGTCTAGAGAGTTGCTGTTTGAATTCTGTGATGGTCGGGCGCTTGATTGTATGCGTAAGGTGCCCAAAATTCCTGTTCTCTGCACTTTTCAGGTTCGGTCGAGGTCCGATCTTCGTCGATTTTTTGTCCGTTGCTTTGACATGTTCAAAACTTGACTTCTCATCATCCTAATTCATCGTTTTTAGCATTCGACTCACGAAATCTCTCTCAATTCGTACAATCACAAATTTATGCATAAGATGGCTACTTTTAAGGGTTTGAAATATGTAAATGCATGATGAATTGGTGTCTAAATATGCATAATTCAACACTCAACAGGCAGCCTGCATCGCCCTCTAGGACGCGATAACCCAGGCCAAGGGGGTCATCTCTGGGCTTGAAGGAATGGTTAACTAGTCTCGGAAGGAGGCTGAAGAGTCGAGGAAGGCACTGAAAGGGGTGACGAAGGTGGCCAATGTAAGACTCGTACCTTAATTAACCGAACGTACACTTAGTTTTCGGCACCGATACATCCCAGACGGATCAGATCGACGATGTTTAATCGTGACCCTATTTTAGTACCGCAACGACTCGAGACTTGTACCCTGGCGACCGCGCAAGCGTTGCGATTTCAACGTCGTGCAACACAAATTTTAAATTGGACCAGATTCCGAGCGCCCGACCCAGTGTCCATCGGGTGCTCGACCCAGTGTCCATCGGGCTCCCGACCCTGCGCGTATCTGTCCGTTATTTGACCGTTGGGAGAAACTTTATAAAAGCGGGGGGTTCGTTTTTAGGGCCAAGAGGGGATTTTGAGGAGATAGAAGCCACCATTGCTAAAGACCATCCATAACAAGTCATTCTCCTCGTGTTTTCATCACAAGCTTGGGCCATTCAATGGCATTATGAGAATGAACTTGTTCCCTCTTGATTCATAGGGTTTTAGACAATTTGATCACAGTTAAATCTCATGTCTAAACGCCGCCTAGGAGTCCAAATAGGTGTATTCCTCTAGGAAACCCATTTTCTACCATTTGTAGAGGTTTCACCATTCCCTAGCACCTTGGGCATTTCCAATGGAGCATCACATGTAAGGGAGTTGATCTTAGAGTTGAAGCCTTGGCAAAGCAGCAACATCAAAGATCGGGAGAGCACAAGGGTAGTTGATGGAAGCACGAGAGAGCGGACATCAAGCAACCCGAAGCGGCGCATCAAAGGGGCGCAATCCGACTAGTAAGGTTGTATTTGTTTGGAGTCTATCCACTGTGAAAATTAAGTGTAGAGTTTGTTAGTCAAACTCGAACTAGGGTCATTTATCGATCCTTGACTTGTTTGTTGAGCCTAAAACTTTAGGAACGTTAGTCGTTCCTTGGCCTGTTTATCGGCCTAAAGACTAGGGGTTGTTTGGTACTCCTTGGCTCGTTTGCCGAACCTCAATTGAGGGACATTTGCCGTTGGCACGTTTGGCAGGCCTAAACAAGTCTCCAAAGGGAGCCACCAACACGGGTGTGAACGTGTAGGTTGGGAGGAACTTGTAAACTCCCTGGTTGGGTGATCCGATTTAAAACACCTTGGTTTGGAGGAATCAGATTTAAAATCCCTAGTGAATGCCAGTGTGCTCAAAGGGGTTGGGTACTTGAACCGGGAGTGGAGTAGATAAGTAGTCGAATCACTATACATGCTTGTATTTGTGATTGTATTTAAGCACATTTCTTACTATGCATTGTGTTTAATTGCTTAATTATGAATGCTTAATTAGGAATGTATGCTAGGCACTTGAAAGGCACATCCACACACACAAGATGTACTTTCACTCCTCATGTAGACTTAAGCTCATATTGATCCATCCTCTATAGTCTACTTGTATTGCTTAGACTAAGATGTTATTGTCTTAATCATTTGCTAGTCTATTGATTGGACTCACTTAGGCTTGGAAGCCGAAATGTTCTTGCTTGCTTAATTTAATTTCTTAAAACTATTAAGTAGGTGAAAAGAATTTCAAAAGGTCCTAATCACCCCCCCTCTAGGACTTAACCATAATTGTAGTTGCTCCTTAAGCTTCCGCACGCGTATGCATAGGGTGTCGTGTTAGACTACCCAATGTAATTTCAATCGCATCATGTATGCTTGGCTCATCTAATTATATTGTATCACACCCGTCCATGGCGGCTGCAGTCGTTGTGGATTTCATTACCAGTTGAGGATGACTTTACATTTGAAACTCAACAGTTTTAGGGTGCTCTTTAAAGACTTGCATGGGCATGTCGTCCCACGTTTGCATGCATAGTTGCATTCCGCACCGTCTTCTTGTGCCGCATATAGCATGGTTACTACGTTGCAACCACAGCTCCATCGTGGTTTGTAGGACACCAGAAAATAAAGTGATCTTTAAACTGGACGCAATAGGATGTCCCTGGGTGAAGTCCTTGATCCTGTTGGTACCAATGTAGGTGCTTCATTCAAGGACTGGGTGGTTTTATCATAAACTAGTATGCCGAATATCAGATGGCGGTGTTTCCACTGCATGTGGTCAGTTTGGAATGAGGTCTGACCCAACCTGTCGGAAGTGTGTTGCGAAGGGGGTTGAGTATGACCAGCTGTGAGTAGGTCCACTACTACACCAGATAGGCTTTGACATTCTATTTGTGAGTAGTGAGGTCTGTAAGACCCCGGTGATGTTCTGTTTTGGTATCAACAATATGACTGATGTTCCGTATTCAGAGATGATGTTAGTATCAGCGATATGACTGTTCGTATCTAGACCATTATATTGAGAGGTGGTGATTTGTATACATGTATTGGATCATTGTATGTGACATTAGGCCCTGTAGGCCATCGCATAGTATGAGTACATAGCCTTGGTAGGCTGGCTAGTTGTATTGCATGCTTGCATAGCCGTGGTAAGCTGGTTATTCATATCACATGATCGTGTAGCCTGATTAGGCTGAGTTCTGGTTTAAATTTCTCATCATGCTTTATTGCTTACTCTGATAGTTATCATGCTTATCATACGCATTGCGCACGCACACACGCACTCACTAAGCTTCGTAGGAAGCTTATGCGCGTTTGTTATGTTGCAGGTTATACCAGAGTGTATCAGTAACGTTGAGCCATAGTTGTGAGTGCATTAGTAGGAGGTGCTGGATTGTGCACAACTTTTATATTTTCATATTTTGTATTTACCATTCAGCACTGTATGTAAAATAAATGATTTAGTGGAAATATTGTGTTTGTCTTTTATGGTACTCATATGGTGATGCTCATGTTACAAAAAAAAGAAATAAAAATCAGACCATAAAATCCTCCTTGTGGGATCCCAGAATCGGAACCTGGCATATAGAGATAGGAGCCGAGATTGGGGTACTACGGAGGCTACCACCTCTAGATTCGGGTTATAGCGAATGGACGCCGAAAACCGAATTTGGGGCGTGACAGCCAATGAGAAGGAGAGAGATGGAGGCGACGTAGGTTGAGTTGAAGGCTGGGGAGGATGATATGAAGGCAAGAGAGGAGGAGCTATCGTCTAACCGGGCTGAGCTGTCTGAGCTGAAGCGAGTTTCGGAGGAAGGCCACTTGCTGCTCAAGGAGGAGCAAAAAAAGCTCTCCTATGTCTGAGTAGAGCTACATGAGAAGACGTCCGAAGCCGACGAGATGTTCGACTTCGAGTATGATAAGTGTCAGGACTTAGTCTAAGTCCAGCACCCGGAGTGGGACCTCTCCTTCTTGGACGACACGTTCGCTGACGAGGAGGCTGAGCCGACTCAAGATAATGCTCCGTCCACGAGTGGAGCTACCCTTGAGGTAGAAGCTTCTGACGTTGGGACTTCCGTGGCTGAGCCCTCTTCGACAAAGCCTCCTTTAACTAACACCGCTAAGGCCTGAGGCCCTATTTTTTTGTTTTTATCAAGTCTTTTCCTAGGTTGGGCACTTTAACTCTTTTTCATTTCTTTTTTGTGGATAATGATTGCCCTTCTTGGGGTTTATTTTCTTTTTGAATAGTGCCCTTCTGAGGCTTTACTTTTTGCTAATCAGTTGCGCTTGTGCTTCACTTTTTCTATATTATTTGTTATGCATGCTTTGTGAATGGTTTTAGTTTGTGATGACGTGTATCCCCCCCCCCCCCCCCCCCCCCCCCCCCCCCCCCCAACTTTGAGGCTGAGCAAAGATATGCTCGGATCATGGGAGTACAGTTATTTGATGGTGGGTTGGTATAAGGACCTTGTCGCCTTAATGACCTGATTTGAGGTCTGCATCGCCTCGCGAGGCTCTCTGCCTCTTGGGCTAGAGCGCGTCTTAACTTTGGGCTCATTTTAATTGACTTTTGTAGGATAGGCCAATAAACTTTCTAGACATTTTGTAGATGAGTCGAGGTGGGAGGACGACCTTCACGGATAATAGACCTTCAGATGCTCGACATTCCAGGGGTGACGAAGAGGATTACCTTCCATGTCTTCTAGCCAGTATGCCCCTGGCTGAGATGAACTGATGATCTTATAGGGGCCTTCCCAGTTCAGACCGAGTGGTCCCGATCTCTTCTCTTTAGTTTCCTTGGAAATTTTTCATAGGACGAGATCTCCCACTCTAAATCTTCTTTTCTTGACCTTGGAGTTGTAATATTTGGCAACTCTTTGTTGGCAAGCGGCTACTCATACGTGTGACCTCTCCTTAATCTCTTCCAGTAGATTGAGATTTAGTCACAACTGATTGTCATTGTCGTCTTGCTGGAAGTGCTTAGTTTGGTGAGATGGCATTCTAATCTTGATTGGGACCTGTTAAAACTAGAAAAATCGTGCTCGTCAGCAGTTTTTCCTGTGTTTCATTATTCTGGGGGAATTCTGAGTATAGAGACATTCATAGTCAATCATAAGTAATCCCCAAGTGTATACAAGAGAGATATCGCAAGGCGAATTTTATTTTAGAGATTTTGAGATATTTTATATTCCAGACTGTGATACTGATCACGAGCCTTTAATTACATCAATGGTTGATCACTCTTGATTAGAAGGCAAAAGACTAATCTGCCGGGGATTATGGTCTTGAGTTCATGGTCGTATAGACCTATTTGTTTTCTTGTTATGGACTGAGCCACATTTCTTAGACAAGTCGGATGTCTATGTCTCATTTTCTTTCGGATCGTCCGGGTTGAAGGACTGTCAGGATTCGAGTGGTGCAACTCTGGGCCTGTGCCTGTTACTGTAACAAGTGACCGCTGGAATACACGAACATCGAACTTTGGTCGGCATAACCCAAGGCCCACGCCCGTATTTTTATGACGGGTGACCTTAGGAACGCACTCCGCAACTTTCTGAATGAGGTTTTTAATCGAGTGGTGCAACTCTAAGCCATTGGTCTCTGGAATACACGAACATCGAAATGTTGGTCGGTATAACCCAACGCCCGCGCCCATATTTTTATGACGGGTGACCTTAGGAACGCACTCTGCAACTGCCTTATCAGCTCAATCGACGGACCCGTTGTCGATGGGTAGTGCATCGGCTGTTTTTTTCATAATGGCAATTCATAGCAGGACGTTTCAAGCTTAGTTAGAACTCTTTTGTTTGTGATTTCTCGTGGTAACCATAATCCCTTAGGTTTAGCCTCGGACCTTTATTCGGGATGAATGGAGCTTTGTACGGTGAAGTAACTGTATTTCTTTTGGAGTCGAGCGACTCGTCTTTGAGAACATTCCCTCTTCTGAGTGTTTTCTATTGATCTATTTAAGATCGAATAGGCTATATCGAGCCAAGATCCTTTGAGGATTCAAATCCAATGGGCTAGATTGATCATTTTCAGTGCCTGTAAATGGCTAAGTGTCGGGTCCGATGGATGCCCGCATATGCCAATTCATGATGAATGATGGGATCGGTGCCCTGTAGATGTTTAACTTGGCTGTTTGATAGCCTGATCACTTTAGCTTTGCCTCAGCGTCTTTGAGATCGCGATTGTTTTCATTTGGCATTAGTCGATTTTCGAGCCAACAGGGCACTTCCCAGGGCTGAAAATGACTGAGTAGTGGACCTGTTTGCTGTCTAATCAGGGCATTCGGTGAATATCATTGATGACCGTCTTTGAACAGGGGTGGGTTATGTCCACGAGGATTGCGGTGCGATCGTGTTTCGATTCGTTTAGCGTAGGTCGATTCCTGAGCCGACAGGGCACTTCCCAAGGCTGAAAATGACTAAGTAATGGACCTGTTTATGGTCTGATCAGGGCATTCGGTGAATATCATCGATGACCATCTTTGAACAGGGGTGGATCATGTCCACGAGGGTTGTAGTGCGATCGCATTTCGATTCGCTTAGCGTAGATCGATTTTCGAGCCGACAGGGCACTTCCCAAGGCTGAAAATGACTAAGTAGTGGGCCCGCTGAGCGGTTAATTAGGATATTCGGGGTTCCTGAGTTTGGATGACCTCATCACGGTGCATGATTATGGTGTATCATGTCATGAAGAAGAAAAATTTCCCTCTCAAGCTCGGTCCAATTCTGCCCGATTCTCCTCTGTTTCGGCCGTTTTCGACTCTTTTGGAAGGACTTTTGGAGTTGCCAAATTGGCTAAGTGTTGGTCATTTTTTTTTATTTATCAAAATACTGATTTGGGCCATTTATCATTGACCGTTGGAGAATCTGATCCGGGCGATGGATAGATCTCATCGGCATGCATCCGGGAGAGGTGGTTTGATCGAAAACCGATCCCGATCGAAGGCGGGCCACACGATGGAAGGTCCACTCCTCCAACCAGCGTCTAAGCGCATGGAGGGAGATGTGTGGGTGCATGTGGCATCTGCAATGGGCTGATGGGCGCATGTGATTAGGAGGTGGGCGCATGTGCCCATCTCCCGGGCGCATGTGCCCCACTTTGTACGAAAACGGATGGAAAACAAGGGTCCCGGGCGCATGTGGCTTTGGACATGCGCCCAAGCCTTACTGGTGGGCGCATGTCCCTCCACACTTAGTGATATTTCATGATTTTCGGCCCCAGAGAGGGTGGGCGCATGTGGTCCAGCACTTAGTGCATTTTCGCATTTCTCGACGAGAGAAAGCCGACGCATGTGCCTTTGTGAAGTGGGATAGTTCCGGCACTTAGAGAATTTTAAGATTTTTCTCTGCACTTAGTTCTGACGGGGAAAAATCCCTTTCCGGCAAGGGATTTCGGCGAGGGAAACCTATTCGACGGTAGTGCAAGGAATTCCGGCTAGGGAAACCAATTCGGCAAGGGCATCCGGCGAGGGATTTCGGAGTGAGCGCATGTACCTCTTGCGTCGCTCTGAGGTCAGAAGAAGGTGATGTCACTTAATGTCATCAAGTGGCCCTACTATTTATAGCGGTGCAATCAGGTTCGGGTCCGACCCGGCGGGTAATTCTCGGCGCATGTGTTTTTGGAGTGTTTCCTGGCACATGTGTTGGGCGGAAGTGTTGAGTGCAAGGGTCCGGGTGCATGTCATTTCAGGCCGAGCGCATGTCGTTTTTAAGCCTGGCGCATGTCTTTTCCTGTGGATTTTCTGGGGCGATTTTTGGGAAAGTGTTCAGATCGATTTCTCTCGGATGCACGGTGCGGGCGCATGTGGTGGAAGGCCGGGCGCATGTCTCTCTTGGGAGTTCTCACTTTTTCCACTACTTAGCGAAATTTCAGGTTTTGAACTTTTGTGAGAGAGATAATTCCAGACTTAGAATATTTCAGGATTTCAGGCTCCGACGGGAACCTCAAGATGACAACTACCTTTTCTGGGGATGCGCTCACTGTCGCCAAGCCACTTTTATGCTAGGATGAACCTCTTGAATGAACGGGATGGGGTGTGGAAGTCCAGATGTTGCAAATTTTGGTACGTCTTAATTTGGAGCCTCCGGGTCGGCTCGTCATATAGGAACGTTATTCTGGGGAGCGCGCACATGGAAATACGTACCGCACGGACTTCAAACTTACTATTTAAGGGTTTTGGGGCGCTTCGGATCATTTAGCGGTGGTATGGATGTCCAGATCCGCTCTAAAATGGTAGTTATAGGCTTACGGACCCTTTTTGGTCAGCTCCGAGCAGGGATAAAACGCATTTTGAGGTGCGCAGGTAAAGATATGCACCGCACGACTTCAAAACTTGTAGGTTAAGGGTTTTAGGATGTTCCAGACCATTTGGCAGTGAACCGCATGTCCAGTTCTACTCTGAAATGCTGTTTACAAATTTTGGTCGTTACCGAGTGACTAGGGTTGCACTGACGTTTTTCGGGTTTTTTCGATCTCAAAATTGATTCAAATTGCTGTCGATGGACCGTGAGATGTTGTTTTACAATGGGTGTGAATTTGAGCCCCAACAGGACCATGGCCTCCAACCTGAATTCTAGAGAGAATGGTGTTTCACCCCTGGTGGACCGAGCTGGTGGTTTGATACGCTCAGAGCACGTTGGGAAGCTCCTCGGCCCATGCTTTTTTACACTGGTCGAGCTTTGTCATTAAGTGCCCCTTGATGATCTTGTTGATGGCCTTCACCAGACCATTGGCTTGAGGATGGCGAGGGGACGAGTAGGCATTTCCTATGTTGAGATCTTGGCAGAATTCTTGAAATTTTGCATTGTCGAACTGACGATCATTGTCAGTTATGGTGGTATGAGGAATCCCAAACCGGCACACGATCGTCCTTCAAATGAAGTCGATTGTCTTCTTTTCTGTGATGGTGGCCAAAGGTTTAGCCTCTGCCCACTTAGTGAAGTAGTCAACAGCAATAATCATGAATTTTGTCTGACCTTTGCTCTTGGGAAGAGGGTCGATGATGTCTACCCCCCATTGCGCGAGTGGCCAAGGGCCGAATATGGTGGTCAGCTCTTCTGGTGGCATATGAGGAACTAACACGAACCGCTGACACTTATCACACGCCTTCACAAGTTCTTGGGAATCCCTATGAATGGTTGACCAATAATATCCCCGACAAACCACCTTATGGGCCAATGCTCAGCTCTTGGAGTGATTACCGCAACAAGCGTGATGAATTTCTCTGAGACATAGTCTGCCTCGTTAGGGCGTAGGCATCGTAAGCATAGGAGCGAGAACCCATTCTTGTAAAGTGTCCCCTCGATCATTGTATACCAGGCCGACCTATACCAAATCCTCCGTGCTTCTTTCTTGTTTTTTGGCAACTCTCCATGTTATAGGTAACAAACTATCGGGTCCATCCAGGTCGGCTCGGTGTTGATAGGGAGTCCTTCACTTCTTCTCGGGCGATGCTTCATTCGGGAAGGAACTCGATAAGGATTGTTTTTGCAAGTTCGTCATCAACCGCTAATGCCAACTTTGCCAAGGAGTCTGCGTTTAAATTTTCTAACCTCAGGACTTGGACGACTTCAAAGTGTTTAAATCGCCCAAGTAGCTCCTGTGTCTTGGCCAAGTAAGTAATCATTCTCTTCCCTTTTGCTTGATATTCGGTGACCACTGCTCGACCACCAGCTGCGAGTCACTGTGCACCCTCAACCTCTAGACCCCTAATGTTATAGTGAGTCGGAGTCCGGCCACGAGGGCCTCGTACTCTGCTTCGTTGTTCGAGGCTCGAAAGTTGAACCTCGAGGTGTATTATACCTTCACTTCGTCCGGAGAGGTCAGGATGAGACCCACTTCGCTTCCTTGGGAATTGGAAGATCCATCGACATGTAGAGACCACATCAGTCCTAATGAGCTTTTTGCTCGGATGGACCTGCAGTATCTTCTGACTCCATGGGTTGAGCGTCTGGCAAAACTTTAATGTTTAGTGAATTCAACGATGAAGTCAGCCACGGCTTTCCCTTTAATGGTAGTGCGTGGTCAATACCGAATGTCTAACTCCCCTAGCTCGATGGCCCATTCTGTGAGCCGATCAGACGTCTCTGGTTTCTGGAGAACCTGGCACATCGGTTGATCCGTTAGCACCACTATTGTGTGTGCTTGAAAGTAGGGCCTTAAACTCCTAGTCGAGGTGACCAGGGTTAAAGCCAACTTCTCGATACATGGGTATCTAGTTTCTGTGTCGAGTAAGGCCTTACTAACGTAATACACAGGCCGCTGAGTGTCCTAGTCATTCCGTACCAGGGTTCAACTGACTGTTGATGGCGAGATAGCCGAGTACAACAGCAACTCTTCTCCTTCCATTGGCTTGGATAGTAGGGGTGGCGAGCAGAGGTAGCTCTTGAGGTCTTGAAACACCTGCTCGCACTCTTCTGTCCATGTAGTTTTTTGGCACCCCCTTAGTTGTTTAAAGAAGGGCAAACATTTATCTGTCACCTTGGAGATGAACCTGTTCAGGGCTGTAACTCGATCTGTGAGACGTTAGATCTCCTTTATTATGGTGGACGAGCTCATCTCGACCAGCGCATGAATTTTCTCTGGATTGGCTTCGATCCCGCCCTAATGCACCGTGAAGCCGAGGAATTTTTCCAAACTGACTCCAAAGGTACACTTGCTTGGGTTGAGTTTCATCTGGTACTTTCTTAGGGTATCGAACATGTCGTGGAGGTCTTCAATGTGGTTTTCTGACCTGATACTCTTTACGAGCATGTCATCCACGTAAACCTCCATCTTCTTGCTGATCTGGTCTATGAACATGTGGTTGACTAGCTGCTGATAGGTGGCCCCTGCGTTCTTTAGACTAAAAGGCATGACCTTATAACAGTAAAGGCCTCGATCCATGATGAAGGTCGTCTTCTGCTTATTGGGGACTACTCCGACTCCCCCTTTAGTTGGGAACTTCACTGTCAAATGATAGATGGAGACCATGACTTTTAGGGTTCTTAGAGAAAGTCGGCCCAGGATGACATTGTAAACTGATGGAGTGTCGACCATAAGGAAGTCTACCATCAGGAGAACCTGATTGGGCTCTTCCATTGCAGTGATCGGGAGAGTGATTTTTCCTTCTGGCATGATGTTATCCCTTGTAAATCCGATCAGGGGGAATCTTGACGAGCTGAAGTCTTAATCTTTCGATCTTCATCTTGTCAAAGGCCGACGAATATAGAATGTCGACCGAGCTCCCGGTGTCCACTAATGTTGAGTGCTGAATTGTGCATATTTAGACCCCAATTCATCACACATTTACATTGATTGAGTTATCAAAAGAACCTACTTAAGTATGTATTTGTGATTGCAGGAAGACGAGAGATCTCATGGATTTGAGGCTAAAAGACCACTTTGAAACACCTTGAATATCAATGGAAGAAGAGCCAGGACGTAAAGGAAAGAAGCAAGAGTGAAAGAGAAGAGAAAAAGAAGAAACTGTGAAAAAACGGTCTCTAAGACCGGTCGTCCGACTGGTCGTCCACTGCACGAAACGGTCGTTCGACCGGTCTGAAATTTAGATGGCAGGCAGATTCCAAGTTGAACTCATTAGATTGTTTTTGAGTGATCCAGACCAGTCGTCCGACCGGTCGTTGAAGCCTAAGACCGGTCTTCCAACCAGTTGTTAGTGTTCCAGAAATCTGAAATTTTAGTTCTGCTCATTAGGTTCGTGGGCCAAGACCGATCGACCACCATCATGTAAGTGGGAAAGCTTACGCATTCTCGAAGTTTCCAAGTCGGTGGTAGATTTTTTCTATAAAAGGCCACCTCCACTCTCTTCTAAAGCTATCATAGGACGTGGGGAGCAAGGAGATCAAGTCCTAGGAGGCTTCCTAACATTCTACAACTAGTTTTTCTTTCTTTTCTAGATCTATATCTAGATTTTCTTATGCTTTCTTCAGGCTAACTTGCAGCTAGAGCTGAGAGGTGAAATTTCTAGTTTATTAATCATGTTTTGATTATTTGATTTCGAATTATGCTTTCATTGTTGGACAATTCATTAATGGTTTGAATAAAGTTAATAGCTTTAGAGAATTCAAAGATCTTGTGTGTCATGTACATGAGTTCCTGTTGAGTTTCTAAGATTAATCAGATTGTTTTAAGGGGTATTGATTTGTGGAAGCCTTTGATTCATCGTGATTTTTTAATACGGTGAATGCTTCGAGTTCTTCATGAACAAGAACAGTTGGATTTCTATTAAAACTATTTAATGAGAGTTCATGTATCTTATGTCGAATCTGAGATAGATTTGTGTATTGATTGGTTTGATTCAAATTCAAGTTATAGTTCTAATCTAATCCAGTGATAGGATTAGAGGAAAGTTATGGTTGTGAATTGACCTAATATGATGAAGGATTGGTCTGTATAATTGAGTGCGCCCAATACCTATGCTTAGATGATGGAACCATGTCAATAAATGATTTAGCTACTTCATATTGTTTATGAATTAACCACTCCATCTTCCGGCTGGATAGAGACAGGACTTCGATTCCAGTTGTGTATTGAATTGAATCAATTGAATTAGCATTATTAATACTAGAAGTGTATCCTTGACGTTCTAGTGTTTGGTTTAGATTGTTTTCTTTTAATTATGAGTTATTTTTCTTCAAAACCACTTCCAGAATAACTAGTTTTAGATCCTAGCTCCTTTGAGTGTTTAAACCTAAATTTCTTCCCCGTGGATCGACCTTGATCTCACCAGTTATTACTACATCGCAACCTTATACTTTGGGTCATGAATAAGTTTTTGGCGCCGTTGTCGGGGAAGGTGTCGGATTTGAACACTCTTAGGTTTATGTTTTGTTTTATTTCTAGTTAGGATAGGTTTTCAAGTGCTTTATAGGATAAAATCTTGTTTTTATCTTAGATCACTGACATTGGTTTTTTTATTTTATAGGAATTGTTGTTGACATAGTTCACCTTCTCGGCTTCCATCTCCCAATCTCTCTTCTTTTATTTACTTTTTTTCTATATTAGGTTAGGTTTCAACTTCTTAAAATTTCATCATGATTGATTGGACAGGTGGAATGTATAAGTATTTTTTAGAAGATGAGATATCCGATCAAGGGATCCAAAATCATTATGATCGGAGTCCCTCCAAGTATGAGTATTTTTCTGAGATTCACCCCATCTCAATTACTCCTCCACGTAAGATGCTGAGTGATTATTATAATGAAGGTAACAAGCATGAAACAACACCGCGTAAAACGTTGGGAGAATATCAGAATGAAGCTAAAACACAAAATGATCAACATGGTAAAACACCGCATGAATATTGGACTAAAAATAACATACGTAGTGTTTCACTGGGTATGGTAGGAGGTATGCATTAGAAAAAGGAATGGGTGCATGATGATCAACCGGTTAAGATGTTGCGTGAACACTTGTATGGCTGTGCTTACCAACCATCACACAATTCTTTACCATGCAACACGTACGGTCTTAATCGAGAGAACCATCATACCCTCCATTCAAGGAAAGAACCAACCATGACTACTAGCAATCATCCTCAAACATCTTAATCCCATGAGCTTGAATTGATAAAAACCCTTGAGTATATGTGGAAAGATTATGTAGATGAACAATCAAATTAAAATTTGTAATAATAGAGCCCTTGGTCTGTTATGAAGGCTGTTCTCTGCTTGTCTGGTGCATGCATTCGGATTTGGTTATACCTGGAGTATGCATCCATAAAGCTAAGAAGCTCGTACCCCGAGGTCGAATCAACGAGCTGATCTATTCGAGGTAGTGGAAAACTGTCTTTTGTTCGGGCCTTATTGAGGTCGGTGTAATCAACACAGACCCGCCATTTTCCATTTTCTTTTTAACTAAAACAACGTTGGCTAACCAGTTAGGATACCATCCCTCCTCGATGAAGCCAGATTGCAGGAGTTTCTCGACCTCTTCGTTGATGACGACATACCTCTTCGGATTGAGCGGGAGTCATTTCTGTCAAACCGGTTTGCAGGCCGTGTCCACATTCAGTTAGTGTACCATTTCGTCAGGACTAATCCCTGGCATATCCTGATACGACCAGGCGCAAACATAGGCGTATGACTTCAAAAACTTGCTAAGCTTGTCCTGAAGTCTAGGATTCATCTGTGACCCAACCCGAACAACCTTGGTAAGGTCGTCTTCGGAAATTGGGATCTCGACTAGCTCTTCGGCGGCGGATCCTCTACCTTCATTACCATCCCTAGGATCTAGGGAGTTAGTCCGAGTGACCGAGGAGACCTGCCTCTTGCCACACAGGGGTAGCTCGTAATAGCGTCGTGCCTCTTTATGGTCGCCTTTAACTACTCCGATCCCATCATCAGTGAGGAACTTCATCGTTAAATGGTAAATGGAGAGACTAACTTTTAGAGTTCGGAGGATGGGTCGGCCAATGATCGCATGTAGGCAGATGATGTTTTGACAACAAGGAAGTCGACCATAATCATTCTCTGATTGGGCTCTTCCCCCGCTATGATTGGGAAGGTCACCTCTCCCTCCAACATGATATTATCCCCTGTCACGCCCCAAATTCGGTTCTCGACGTTCATTCGCTGTAACCCGAATTCAGAGGTGGCAACCTCCATAGTACCCCGATCTCGGATCCTAACCCCACATGCCAGGTTCCGATCCTGGGATACCACAAGGAGGATTTTAGGGTCTGAATTTTTTTTTTAAACATGAGCATCACCATATGAGTACCATAAAAGACAAACACAATATTTCCACTAAATCATTTCGTTTATATACAGTCCTGAAAAGTAAATACACAATGTGTAAATATAAAAACTGTGCACAATCCGGCACCTCCTGCTACTGCACTCCAAACTCCAACTCAACGTTGCTGATACACTCTGGTATAACCTACACGTAACAAACGCGCATAAGCTTCGAACGAAGCTTTGTGAGTGCGTGTGTGCGTGCACAATGCGTATGACAAGTATGATAAATATCAGAGTAAGCAGTAAAGCATGATGAGAACTTTAAACCAAGACTTAGCCTAATTAGGCTACACGATCATATGATATGAATAACCAGCCTACAACGGCTATGCAAGCATGCAATACAGATAACCAGCCTACCAAGGCTATATACTCATACTATGCAATGGCCTACAGGGCCTAATGTCGCATATAATGATCCAATGCATGTATGCAAATCACCACCTCTAAGTACAGTGGTCCAGATACGAACAGTCATAACGCAATCACGTAAGCAATGCAGGACTCGGAACTGGTAGCTCGCCCAGTGTGGTAGCTCGCCCAGGCTTACAGCCCCGCCCACATCACACCCGCCCACATCAGGACCGTCCCACACCATACGGTGATACCAATATCATCTCTGAAACGGAACATCACCGGGGTCTCACAGACCTCACTACTCACCAGTAGAATGTCAAAGCCTATCTGGTGCAATAGCGGACCTACTTACAGCTGGTCAAACTCAACCCCCTTTTCCAACACTCTTCCGGCAGGTTAGGTCAGACCTCCTTCCAAACTGACCACGTGCAGTGGAGAACACCGCCTTTTGGTATTCGGCATACTGGTGTATGATTAAACCACCCGGTCCTTGAATGGAGCACCCACCTTGGTACCAACGGGTTCAGGGACTTTCACCCAGGGACATCTATGGCATCCTGTTTAAAGATCACATATTTCCGGTGTTCCTGCAAACCACGATGGAACTGTGGTTGCAACGTAGTAACCATGCTATATGCGGCACAAGCAGACGGTGCGAAATGCAACCATGCATACAAACGTGGGACGACATGCCCGTGCAAGTCTCCAAAGAGCACCATAAAACTATAAGGTCTCAAACATAATGTCACCGTCAGCTGGTAATGAACTGCACGACAATCACGACCGATATGGCCGGTTGATACAAGACAATCAGATGAGCCAAGCATTCATGATGCATGAGTCAAGTATACAGTATGAGTGCCAACAAGTAGTCCATCTACCACGATGGCAATAAATCAATCTAGTCCAACCTATTTAAGATATGATTAAGATGAGGGGACACATATGAATGATCGAGTCATAGTGCGGGATGTCGCTAGCCAGGGAATCTCGCACCAAGGGCTACAAGGTATGCCAAGCTATTCCTACCATACAATGTAAGTCAGGATGATAGATTCCTGTCCTCGAATAGTCCCATACCTATTGGAGAGGTTTGCGATAGAGAGCACATGAATTACATTTGTGCGACTACATCTCGAATGCTTTATGAATGCGTTTATGCCCTAGTGGTCCCCAACTAACAATGGTGATTCGGGATGCATACTCATTACACATGCATAGTGGTCGTCAAAGCACATACTATATAGATCGCATAAGAGTATTCCAAATAACACTACGTGTGGCAACAGACATACTAAAAATAGCATAAAAAGATAATTCACTTATAATACAAGCAAACATAAAGAGATAAGACTCTAAATGGATGGTATACAACAACACAGACGTTCCAACAACTGAACGGTGTGGATTAACCTTCAATATTCAGATAACCCAAATGGAAAGGAAATGATTGAAAACATTACCGACACATCAAAGGTAGAACCTACTTAAGCGGCAAGAGTGGAATACTCAAAATCATGCCGAGACCCATAATCCTGTAGTACAGTTGAAATAAACACAATAATGGTCCATAAAAGGAATGTCATAGAACGGGTCGCAAGATAGACAGGTCATGACAGAGAATCATAAATGGTAGGGAAATTCGAGATAGATGATCAATACGATGAGGTCCAAAAGGGACAACAGGTCTAACCTCATACTACAAGATAGGCTCCATATAATGGATGGCCTAGATGACATACGAACGTCGAGGATGAGCCCCACACTCGCCCTAAAGGTAAACGGACGGTGTGGATGAGATATACATGATATGGTGGTCTTTAATAGTTGGGTATAAGGGTAGAAGGGGTGAGTCATATGAGTATACAAGCTGAGTTACCAAGATCAATCAACATGGTGAGTAAATAAGGTGAGTCAATAAGGCAGGTTGACAAGGCGGGTCAACATGGTGAGTTAACAAGGTGAATTGACAAGACGGTTCAAAGGGTGAGTTTAAGAAGGTAGCCCTGTGACTTGGATCGAGCAAACTCTAAGGATGACCTCTCAATAAGGGTTTACACAACTAATCATCAAGGTGGATCCACGGGATGGACAACGCGGTCATTCGAACACGTACACTGAGGTGGTCCTAAGGCCATCCTGTACATAACATGCTAGGGTCCATTCATTCGGATGGTTTGGATCAAGCACAAATTAAGGCGGTCCTAATCAATGGGCAACACACATATCGCACCATAGTGGCCAATGGCTGACGTGGATAGAACACACGCATAACAAGGTGGACCCGTGGTTGGGTATAACCGTACAAAGGAGTGGGGGAGCCACATACATCAATGGGCCCCAACAGCTTGGGATCAACCAGATATTTGTGCTTTCCTACTAATCAAGTGAGATGGCAACCACACACCATGGTGGAGCCCGCACACCACACGTGTGGAACCCTACCCATGGTTGAGAGACTTATGAACAGGAAGAAGGGCAAATAAACATAAAAGATGGGTCCTGTAAAGTTTTCAATGGTAGGCATTCAATCACCCTTATTTTCTACGTGTGGCCCACCCAAAACTAGGCCCACACCCCTGCCAAGAAGAACGACAAGATATACCCAACATTCATCAAGGTGGGACCCAAAGTTGGGCCCCATCACCTTTGGTTAGATGGATAAATAAACATAACAGATGGGCGGCATACATAAAACAGATACAACGTGGTGGGACCCACAGAGCGTAGCACCCAAATGGGTCCCAAGAGTTTTGAATCAAACTAATATTTTTATTTGCTCCTTCATCCATATACATGTGATCTTACGATCAGGTTGAATGACGAATACACACCACTGTAGGGCCTGGGAAGGTCTCAACGGTGGAAATCATTATTCCCACTATTTCCTGTGGCATGGCCCACTTGAGGTTTGGATATGCTTAACTTTTGGGCTCAGCCACTAAATGAGCCGGAGAAACATATGGACGGAATTGATAAGGCACATACATTATAGGTGGGCCCAACGAGTGGGGCCCACTGCCATGCCCAGAGGGCTGCGCCGCTGGGCAGCAGCGTCCCCTGGCCGCTGTCTGTCCAGTGGCCAGCTTTCATATTTTTTTTATTTTTTATTTTTTCTTATTTTTTTATTTTTTTTATTTTTTTATATCCTCTCCTCAAGTGGGGCCCACAAGCTTTCGATCAAGCTGATATTTTTATTTTCCCTTCTTACATGCATGTGTGAACTTATGAACAGGTTGGATCTCAAATAAACATCATGGTGGGCCATAAGAATGTTTCAACGGTAGGGCCACTGTCCCTACTGTTTTCTGTGGTGGGGCCCCCTTGAGACCTGGATCTGACTCAATCTTGGAGTCATGCCCTAAAATGATCTCCCCAAACGGATGGACGGTGTGGATTATAGCACATGCATCATGGTGGGACCCGCGGATGGGCCACCAGCTGGCCCGAGCCAGCGTCCTGGACGTTGGTACTACCAGCGTCAGTGACGCTGCCTCTTCCTGTTTTCTTTCTTCTTCTTTTTTTTTGTTTTATTGCACTCATATCAGGTGGGGCCCACATGGGACTGATCCACTTCGTTCATCAGCTGGGACATCTCATGGTGGGCCCAATGAGCCCCATTTTGGGTACCTGATTCAATCTAGAAACCTCAAGGTGGGCCAAAGGATTTTCAGCAGTGCACATCATCACCGCTGTTTTCATGTGGTGCGGTCCGCTTAAGGTTTGGATCGGCTTTATATTCGGTCCCTGGCCCTAAAACAAGCTGGGAAAATAGATGGACGGTATGGATTACACACAACATCAAGGTGGGTCCCACGAGTGGGGACCCCATTCCAGCCGTCCTGACGCTGGACGGTTCCAGCGTCCCAGACGCTGTGAACGTCCAGCGCTGGACGTTCTTGTTTTTTTTTTTTTCTTTTTACTTAGTTATTTCAGGTGGGGCCCACTTAGGGAAGATCCAATCCGTCCATCAGGTTCCCCAAATCGTTGGGGACCTAATAAGCCCAATATTGGGCAGGTGGAACAGTCTACAAATGTCACGGTGGGCCCAAGAAGTTTTGACAGTGGGCATCCTTGCCTCCACTGTTTCTTGTGGTGTAGTCCACCTGAGATCTGGATTTACTTCATTTTTGGTACCCAGCATTAAAATGGGCTGGAGAAACAGATGGACGGCATTGATCAAATATATGCATCAAGGTGGGTCCCACGAGTGGGGACCCACGGTCAACACCCAAAGTAGCTGCGCCCAGAGCTGCTGGGCAGCAGCGTCCTTTAGACGCTGGCTGTCCAGCGGCCACCTCCTTTACTCTTTTTTTTTTTACTTATTTATTATTATTATTATTACTACTACATGTATGTGGGGCCCATTCATGGACGATCCAGACCATCCCTCTCATTGCCCAACACAAGGTGGGTCCAAGGAAAGAAAAAATGAAGGGTAAACGATAAAAAGGGGGAAGGTTTGCACTCACAATGATGGTTGGACGGTTGGATTGCCGATCGGACGGTCCGGATGATGATCGGGGTCCTCCAAGCTTGATCTTCACCTTCAATCTCTCTAACTCTCTCTTTCTCTCTCTTGATTTCCCTCTAAATCTCTCTCTAAACTCACTCAATCTCTCAAATCTCTTTCTTCTCTCTCTCTCTCTCTCAAATCTCTCTCTCTCTCTCTCTCTCTCTCTCTCTCTCTCTCTCTCTCAAATCTTAGAATATGAGAAGGCCACCCCCCCCCACGTATGGCTCTTGTATGGGAGAGAGGGGGGTACATGAGATGATTATGATGATGATGAGAGATGACATGGGAGGCATGGGTTGGAGTTGACTTTGGTGAGAGGGGAATGGGATAGGTATGGTGTGTGTAGGCTAGGGTAATGATGGGGGTATGGGTGAGGGTGATGGTGATTGATTGGACATCTTGTTGGGATTTGTGCAAGTGGGGCCCACGCCACACGCGCGTTGTGTGGCCCACCTCAAATTGCACGAACGTATGCATCTTACACACCGGGTATCGCAATGGGGCGTGCCGCGCGGCGTTGGAATCGTGGCGCCCGCGCGGTCGCAAGGGTACAAGTCTTAGGTCGTTGCGGTACTAAATCAGGGTCGTGATCAAGGCTCTCTAATCTGGTCCATCCGGAACGTACCAGTACCGGAAACTAAACGTACGGAGGGCAATTCAGGGTACGGGTCTTACATCCCCAGTGAATCCAGTTGATCGTTCGATCTTCATTCTTTCAAATGTTACCATGTACAGGATATCCACTGAGCTTCTGGTATCAACCATCATCCTGTGGAGCTTCTTGTTAGCGACCAACATTGACACTACGAGAGAGTCATCGTGAAGATGGAGGACTCCTCTGGTATCGTCTTTGGTGAATGCGATTGCATGGGAGTCGACCTTTGCGATTTTCGCTGGTCGGCTCGTAATATTCACATGAAGTCCTGGCTCAGATGTTCTGACTCTCCGAACGTTTGCCTTTCGGGCGTTGATGGAGTCCCTAGTGGTCGGTCCGCCAAAAATCGTGTGAATTTCTTCCAAGGGATTATTATTGATCTGTTTTTCGGGTGGATCATTTCGAGTAGCCGCCCTCTAGTCATCCTACATTGGGTGATATATTCTTTCAGGAAACCCTACTAGATAAGGGTTTCTATCTGTTGCTTCAGATCAAAGCAATCTATTGTATTATGGCCATGGTCTTTGTGGAATAGACAATTCGACTTCGACCTCCTGTTGGGGTTGGTTTTGATTTTTTCTAGTCGGGTAAACATTTACTTATCATTTACAGCCAGATATACCTGCTCTATTGGGGTGTTTAACGGCGTGTACCTTTTGAATATGTTAGGCGAGGTTTTTGTTCCTCAGGGAACATTGCCTCAGCCAGGTGACCCTTGGTCGCCTTTACGCCACTTCGAGTTCGTGTCTTCTTTCCGCTCTTTTCTTTTTTAGGACGACCCATGCGCATTAACCAATTCTTCAGTGTTGATGTGTTTCTAGGCCCGATCCAGAAATTTGGCCACAAATTGAGGTGACTGCTCTCCGACCGACTAGAGGAACTTTTTGTCGTGTAGCCCCCTGATCATTGTGTGTAGTAGTACGTCTTGTGATAGATTCTCAACTTGAACCGCCTCGGTGTTGAATCGCACAAGATAATCTTTTTACGATTCATCTTCCTTTTGTCTGATTGGCATGAGGTGGGTGGAATGTTTCCTTGGGTCGGTACTCCCGATAAATTAAGTTGCAAAGGCTCGACTCAACTAGGTGAATGAGCCGATGGACCTTGGTTTTAAGTTTCGAAATCAAGTCCATGCTGAGCTTGTCAGTGATAGGGGGAAAGCTTTGCACATGATATTACCCTTTACTCTAAGGAGTTCCATCCAGACTTTGAAATTCTCGAGATGCTTTGCGGGATCTCCTATTCTGCCATACTGCTTGAGCTGCGGGATGTTAAACCCTTTCGAAAGCGGTTCTTCTCAGATGTCGTCTGTAAACGAAGATTCCGATGAATCGATTAGTGCATCTATGGCAATTAGAGCCCGGGCACGTTGTGCTCTTTGGAGATCGCCCACTCGCTCTTTGAGCTCTTTTATCTTGACTTCTAACGAATTAATATTGTTGTCTACGCAATCGGGCCGATCGATGCTCTTTTAATCTATGTCGAAGATCATTCACAGGCAGGACAGCCGCTGATCGGGCCCTCGTCGTGGTCGACCAACTGTTAGCTTCGTCTCCCGTGGTATGATCTTGAGTTTTCCCCTGGTGGGACAACAACAGATGTTTGATTTGTGAAGGCAGGTCGACTCGCGAGGCCTCACCCGTTCTATGAATTGGCGGTGGCGGTGGCAGGACTATGCTAGCCAAAAGCCCCTTAATTTCATCCAATTATTGAGTGAAATAACTGAATCTTTGATCCACCCCTCCTAATTGTTAGGTCACCCCACTTATCGGCTCTTCGAGAGTGGACAACTTGACCCCATGATTGTGAGACCTTTTTCGTCCACTCTGTTAAGAAGAGTGATGGGATGGCCTCCGATTCGAAGGGCTGGCGTCTTTGGAACATGCTCGTCGTCATTGGCCTGAGGAGCATGAGATGGCCTAGCATCTGCAGGTGCCTTTCCCCTGTTTCTTCTTTCTCCTCCAGCCATTAGAGACTTTTAGATGAAGAAGTTTCTGTAACTTGAAAGGAGGAAAGGGATTTTAGGAAATCTTTGGAGGAGAACATGACTTGCTGTCGTAATTCCCATAGACGACGCCAGCTGTTGCTACCGATTTTTGGTAACAGATGAGGTGAGAATAATGTCCGCCGAAAAGAAGGATTGTGATTGGATCCTGAGAATGAACCTACACAACACAATAAAGGCTAAGAGGTGGTTGGGGACCAACTGTTAGTCCTCCGATGCCTAATTCAGATGATATGTTCTCTCTGGAAGAAAGTGATCTTTAGACTAGTTTATTACGTACCTCTCAATGGGGATCCAGGTCCCTATTTATAGCCATCAGAGGAGTCATCGTGGGCCACCATTGTGGCCAAAATCACGGGAGTGAGACCAGGTTGTGGCCTAATCTTTGGAGATCGTGGATCACACGAGTAACGGTCGGGGATGCTCCTGCCTCCGTTGGGAATGACCACGCACCTTCGTCTTTTCGGGGGCAGCCAAGTTGTCACTATATGCCTAAGGCCGAGCCTAGAATCGAGTCATCAATACCCTTTTGGTCGGTTGCTTTTAGCCTCTCATCGGCTCGGATGATAGCCTCGGTTCCGCTCCAGACTTTACTGTCGCCGAGGTAGACAGTTATGATGGTTTGGCCCGAGGTCTTGCTAATCCGGGCCAGTAGATTCCAACAGGCTTTTCAGCTCATGAAACCAGTTCGGGTTTTACCCATAACAGCCCACAATTCTTTTAATGGTCATTCATCAGTGTTTCTAGCGGTAGGTCCACATGAGATTTAGATCTTCTTAAGGTTTGAGATAGATGAGGTGTACAAATTGAAGGACGGCGTGGATAAACATCAAATACATCAATGTGGCCCCCTCCTAATGGACACGGTGTGTTACTAGGGTAACAACTAATCTACTTCCCCAAAATTGAGCCCATGGTCTTTTTAATGGGACTTCCTACTTCCATCAACTTTTATAAATGGGCATGTACGAAAGACCATTCAAATCATGGTTCCATTTGTTGAGGAGGTGGATTGCATCCTGCCCCCGTCAGAATCCGTCCGGGCAGACCTGTGGATGGGCCCACCGTGATGCATTCGTTTATCCACTCTGTTAATCCATTTTATAAGATCATGCTTGGATATGGACCCTAAAACGAGGCAAATCCAATGCTCAAGTGGGCCACACCAAATAGTGATCGAATCCTGGTGACGTCATCACTACACTAGCTTTTAAAATATTAAAATTTGTAACTTACTAAAAATCATAAATTTTGACTTGAAACTCAAACTAACCCCTAAAATGACCTTCTTTGGAAAAACAAACTAGGGACCAATCACCTTTGAAATTGGCCAAGACGTAGAGTTTGTTGATTGATTTCCAACAACATATTATACACACAAAATCAATAATAGGTCACGAAATTATAGTTGTTAAAAGCAAGAGTGAATGGTCTGCCCTCAATCATCCTTTTTTGGCCCGATTTCCTTCAATTCTATCCAAGGAATTGTCCTTGAATTTGTCCTATATCATGTCTACGAGTCCCAAGTTGCTTATCCGATGAGTCACACTAACGTGTGGGCTGCTCTCCAATACATAACTTTTCAAATGATCCTAACCATCCAATTGAAAGTATTCTTATGGAGTGGCCAAAGCCCATATTCATATGGATTGGCTAATGATGTAGAGGGGGTCGCTGACGACTACATGGAGAAAATGGACCATCGAAAGGAGGCCAAGCGGAGCGACGAAACAGTCACCAAAGTGTAGAAAATTCAGCCTCGCTAAGCGCCCGACCATGAGCCGAATGGTTTAGAGAGTTTCTGGACATAATTTTTGAATTTCGGGCACCCGACCATCAAGTTATCAGGCACCCGACCATCATCGGATGCCTGTCCATCCCTTCATCGGGCGCCCCAAATTAATCTAAATATGGGTTCAGCTCTCTAGACAGTTTTGCGCGCCACCAGGCGCTCGAAATTCAAAATATTTTCGATGAAAGTTCTCTGGACTGTTTTGGAGTTTAGCGGGCGCCTGACCCTGTGCGAACCAGTTGCGTAGATTTTGCGCGAACTTTCTAATTTAAATGTTTTTCTTTCCTAGTTTGATTAGGACTTTTAATTTACGCACTTAGGATTTCTATTACGCAATTTAGGCTATAAATACTAGTTTTAATTCATTGTTTAGGATTATTATTCATCTTTTCAATAAATCTCTAAGTTTTTACTCTTTTGCTCGTGGATTCGAGTGTTCCTTCGTGGGTTCAAAGAAGATCAGTCGAGGATTCTCGATAGCTCCATGGATTCGGAGTAGTTATTCGTATGGAGAGACAGTGTTCGATCTCACATCCGTCTACACTACACCAGCCAAAGCCCATACCTAACATGGATTCATCAACTTTGGTAACATTTCATGCCCGAATTCAATTGATCATCTACTTTTTCCCCAAAATAAAAGCAAGTCGTAATAGAATACTTAGTTGCCCCTATGGTTAAGGCCCACTTCTTTAGTGATCCCTAAAGTCATCACCAACTGCTTATTTTTGGACCCCAAGTCCTGTTTGGTCTCTTTTCTCTAATTACCCACTTACCACTTTGGCACAGGAAACATTAATTCTTAGTTTCCCATGTATAGAAAGGAATGCACATGGCATTGCTTTTCTACAGTTCTCTGCCATGATGTCATTCATCTCTCTCTATCAACAATTCAACCTTCTGTGTGATTGTTGCTTTGGTGAATCTGCTTCCTATGCTCATTATGATTCATGGTTTAAACGGTGACATTACCCACTTCTTACTTTTTATCCAGAATTTCAAGTACACCGTGGGGACCATGCCAAGATTGTCTTTAATTTGGTCTGATTGCGTGCATATGGATATAGGTATGGTGTTCGCTCCCCAAGTGTAGGGTTGCGATGTAGTAATAATTCAGTAGAGACCGAGATCGTTCTCAAGGACTAATATAGAAAATTTCAGAATTTCTTCTAACAATCTTCAATTGAAATCAAATTACAATAATCTGTAAATATGAATGTAGGAGAATAATTTGTAACTTGAGATGAAATTAACAATCTAAAAAAAAGCACTAGGGTGTCGAGGGTCCACTTGTAGTGATCCTTGATCCATAACTCACATTAGTTTCTCAAATACACAACTAGAATCGAAATTAAATCCTATCTAGTCGGAATATAGAGCGGTTAATCTAGTACAGCAAAATAGTCTGTCATATGTGTTGTTCATCAACATGATTCACTCAATTCAAGTTAGGACTTGAGCACACTCAATGTATAAGTCAATCCTACTTCCAATAGGTTAAGATTACAATCATAATAATCATCAAACCTTGTCACAAAGCTTAACTATATTATGATTTGAACTTCATCCAAATCATATGAACAATCAACACATACTTCAAAATCCAGAAAAATAGAACTTTGGTTTGAAGTTCCCATATGAAAATCCAAGTCTAGAGCGTCTTGAATCCGATTCCTCAGAGCGTACAGGTCTAAAACTATGCAAAACAATTAAGAACTAAAGCAATTCTTCTAAACATCCATGAGTCATCATAAGATTAAGAAAAAGTACTTAGAACTTCATTCAAACTTCCAAAAACCATTGTTCTTCAATAAAAATCCAACTTGAAACTAATATAAACAAATTAAAACATCTTAGATCTACTACAAGCTTCACCTCTTAGCCCTATCTAAGAGGTTTAGCCGGCCATGCTAAAGAAAAACAGAAAAATTAATGAAAACATGAAGAACTAGAAAGAAAAATAAGAAGATAAAGTGTAGAACTCCAAAGACCAACTCCCACTATGATAGATCTCCTCAAGGATGGCTTAGGAACGAAGTGGAGAACCCCTTTTATAGCTCTCAAGCCCCCTTATCACAGAAGATTCAAGATTTTGCCTAGAATTTACGCACTTGTGCAGCAAAATTTAGAGCTGAAATTAGCAGTTTCTGTTCTGGGCGATTGGGCGATTGATCAACTGGGTTGAGTGATCAATCGGTTGTGTTAGGCGATTGATCGCACATGGTGGGCGATGGATCGCACGGGACAAAAAGTGTCCAGAGACTTTAGTAGAAAATTTAGAAATTTGATGGCTTGTACGATTGATCGCCCGAGCTAAGTGATCAATCGGTGGTCCTTTTTGTCCAGTAGCATATTTGGCAATCTTGCACTATGGGCGATCAATCGATTTGAGCAACCGATCAATCGCTGGGGCACTTTTCTGTCTAGCACTGTATGCATAGTGGCCGATCAATTGACCGGGCCAGTGGATCAATCGACCACCCTGGCGATCAATCGGTTAGGCCAACCGATCAATCGGCCAAGGTGAATCTTCTTCTTTTCTTTTTTTTCTTCTTGCTCCTTTTCTTCACTCCTTTTCTTGCTTCTTTTCTTTGTTCTTTAATACTCATTAAGAGTGTTCTTAAATCATCATCTTGGTGAAGTCTTTCTCTCATCCTACAATCACCAAATCATTGCATTAAATAAGTTCGTAGGCATAGAAATCATGCAATGTTAGTGATGAAATGGGGTTAGAATATGCACATTTTAAATCTTTCCATGGCTACTGTAGTGATGATGTCACTAGGATCTGATCGCTATTTGGTGTGGCCCACTTGAGCATTGGATCTTACTCTTTTTTAGAGTCATTCCTTAAAATGATAAAATGGATGGACGGAGTGGATAAATGGATGCATCACAGTGGGCCCCTCCACATGTCTACCAGAACGGTAATCCGTTCAGGCGGGGCAAGACACAATCCGCGTCTGGTTGTTGAAGGCCCGTTGGATTTTTCACCTGAATCACAAATACATTGTCAATAGATAATAATTACTTCTTACCTTATTTGGTAATTTTCATTAGAGGTGAAAATGGGTCAGGTCGAGTCGGGTTCGGGTCAGGTCAAGTTCAGGTCGGGTTGTTTCCACCTCAACCCTAACCCGACCCAAATTGAAGTCGAGTTGGATTTTCCCAACCCTTACCCAACCCAAATTAAACCGGGTCGGGTCGGGTCGGGTTGACTTTCATTTTAATGATCAACTAACTAATTTGTAAATTAAACAAGATGTATATAACACTAGCATTCAATTGAAAACCAAATCATCTATGTTTAATAGGTACGTAAGCGTGTGTGTGTGTGTGTGGGGGGGGGGGGGGGGGGGGGGGGGGGGAAGGTAGTATGCACTCCACCTCATGGAACTTCCTATGTGGTCAAGCTGTGTGGGCCCCATTGTGATATGTGATGGGCATCCACACCATCAGTCAGATGCACCATTCCGTGGTAGGCCATGGGCCTAAAACTCAGGCCATTCAATGTCTTGGGTGGGCCACACCATAGACAACAGTTAAGAGTGGATATCCACCCATTGAAACCTTCATGATCATTTATATGATCGACTGAGATGTGGTTGAGAAATCCAGCCCATCCATTGTGCGTGTCCTAAATAAACAAGAGGTCACGCCAAGTTTCAACCGTATCTAAAACTTAGATGGACCCAAACAAGTGCTTTTAAATGTGTAGGCATGATTTTACAGTCTTTCAGTTGGTATGGCCTGTTAGTGCACTTTTCTGTGGCATACTAGTGCACCTTGTTTTTAAATCACTTAGGTCAGTGAGTCTAGTGTCGGTTGAGCTTAATGAAGACGAAGATAAAGACCGAAGACTCAAGACGGACCAGCTGCATCAAGGATGAAAAAACAGGTAAAAGAGATGCCTTGGTGTGCCTTACCTTGAACCTACCCAAAACCATAACCTCTTAGATGACTTGGACCAACTAAGTATACCCTTAGTCATCATCATTAGTCTTAGAACTCCATGAAAAACATGATAAGTTAGACTAATTAAAGAGGTGGAAGCTGCTGTTAATAAAATAGCTCAAACAACAGTTTCTGATTGGACTCCGATCAACAAAACAGGAGTTCTGATTGGACTCTGATCGATCGGACAGAAGTCCAGATCAATCGAAATTTGTTCCAGTAAGTTTGAAAATCCACTGGACAAATTTTCGATCAATCAGACAGACTTCTGATCCATTGGAAAGGATCCGTCCGATCAATCAGACCATGATTCCGATCAATCGGAATATCTTTTAGAGATTTCACTGGACAGATTTCTGATCAATCAGACATGTCTCCGATCAATCAGACTTTTATTCGATCAATCAGAGGTACGCGAATATGCCCGTTGTTTTGACCGTTGGAAGAAAATTTATAAAAAGTGGGGGATTCATTTTTGAGCTGATAGAGGGGATTTTGAGGAAATAGAAGCCACCATTGTTGAAGATCATTAAAAGCTCTATTCCTAACCTAAACAAGTGATCTTCCTTGTGATTCATCATAGGTATGGAGCATTCAAAGCTCAACATGAAGATGCACTTGTCCCTCTTTTGATCTCTAGAGATTGGATTATTCTTGATAGTCATATTCCTATCCAATACTCTATGATGAGATCTTTGTAGGTGAGACCTTCTAAGAACCCATTCTCATAAGTTGTAGAGATCTCAAACCTACCCTCCTATCACCCTGGGTATTTCAAAGCATCATTTGCAAGGTGGTTGATCAAGTGTAGCTGAGGCATTGACGACGCAACAACAACACAATCGGGGGAGCAAGGGAAGCTGATTGAAGCACGGGAGAGCAAAGATCAAGCAACCCGAACCGGAGCAGAATAAGGGGCTCATCCGACAAGTAAGGTTGCCATTGTAGATAGTCATTCCACTTAATTCCTTGTGGGAGTTGAGTGTAGAGTTTGTTTATCAAACTCGAATTAAGGTCGTTTGCCGATCCTTGGCTTATTAGTTGAGCCTAAAACTCTAGGGACGTTGGCCGTTCCTTGGCGCGTTTGTCGGCCTAATGACTAGGGGTTGTTTGGCACTCGGCTTGTTTGCCAAGCTTAAGCAAAGTCTCGAAGGGGGAGCCTTTGACACGGGAGTGAACGTGCTTTGTCCTTGAGTAGGACTTGAGGTAACATTGAGTAGGTCTCATAGGTTAGGAGGAACCTGTAAACTCCTTGGTTGGGTGAAGTCGATTTAAAACACCTTGGTTGGGATGAACCAGATTTAAACTCCCTAGTGAATGCCGGTGTGCTCAAAGGGGTTGAGTACTTGAACCGAGAGTAGAGTAGACAAGTAGTCGAACCACTATACATGCTCGTGTTTGTGATTGTATTTGAGCACATTTTTTATTATACATTGTGTTTAATTACTTAATTAGGAATGCTTAATTAGAATGTATGTTAGGCACTAAATAGGCTCATCCACACAAAAGATGTACTTTCACTTAGTTGTGTAGACTTGAGCTCATTGATCCATTCTCATAAGTCTACATAGGTTGCATAGATTATGAGCTTATTTAGTTAAATCATTAGATTATTTATACATGCTTAGACTATGAAGATTATTACTTAAATCATATGCTAGTCTTGTGGTTGGACCCACTTAGGCTTGGAAGCCGAAGTGTTCTTACTTAGTTTAATTTATTAAAACTTTTAAGTACACGAAAAGAATTTCAAAAGGTCCTTAATCTTCCCCCATAGGACTTAGCCATAATACTAGTTGCTCTCAAAGCTTCCGCACGCATACGCCTTTACTCCAAAAGGTATAATTTCAATTGATATCAGAAAGGGTTGCTCTTTAAGGACTTAACCGTCTAGAGTAAGATCCAGTACCGGAGTACTAGCATGATATCTAACCGAGATGGGGGTACCACCAACCGTCCACTATTCTTTGACAAGTCTAACTACGCCTATTAGAAGGCTAGGATGAGGATTTTCTTACAATCCATGGACCGTCCGGTGTGGCTAAGCACGCAACGTGAATATGCCTTGCCCACCGAACAAGTGGAGGTTGATGGGAAATACATTGTCATTCTTAAAGATGATAAAAAATGGAATGACAGTGAAAGAGCTCAAAACATGGCAAATGCCAAAGCTCTCAATGCGATTTGCTGCGCGGTTTTTTCGGATGAATTTCAGCGCATTCTCACATACGCAACTGCAAAAGAAGAGTGGGATATACTTGAGGTTACCCACGAGGGAACTAGCACAGTAAGACGCTCGAAGCTTCAACTCTTAACCACCAAATTTGAAAATATTAAAATGGATGAGACTTAAACTTTTATGGAGTTTTATACCAAACTGTCTGATATTTGTAACTTCATGTTTATCTTAGGTGATCGGGTTTCGGAAGGACGTATATGCAGAAAAATACTTAGGTCCTCTTGAAAAGATTTAATACCAAAGTAGTAGCCTTGGAGGAGTGTAGAGACATAGATAACATGAAAGTACTCATAGGTTCCCTACAAATTCATGAACTACACTTTAAGGCCCCCTCTAGAAATAAAAGCATCAGTCTAAAGTCCTCTCACAAACATAAGAAAATTAAGAGTGAGTCGGAGGAAGATAGTGATGAAGATGAGGAAGATAAGTTAAATAGAAAATTCAAAAGATTCCTCAAATTTGATAGAGGGAGTAACTGTGATAAGAAAGATAAGAAGGGTGATAAACATAAAGGAAAATCATCAAATTCCAAATCCATCCGATGTTACGGTTGTGGTCATCGTGGCCACATTGCCCCGGAATGTCCAAACGGACCTAAACCGAAAGGAAAAAAGGCAATGACTGCCACTTGAAATGATACGGAGGAGTCCGAATCAAATCTAATGACTCCACTAGTGATGGGAGCTAAAATATTGATAAAGCCCTCATGGCTTTCACTACTACCTCTCTTCCCCCTAATCTAAGAGAGGGTCTCGACCACTATCCCTTCTAGGAGAAGGAGTTCCCAACCCCTCACCTTATGCTGCATTTTATGAGGGCGTTGAGGAAATTAGTTACCCTTAGGCTTTTCAAACTAAACATAGTTAGTAAGGATAGCTAGAAAGTGTTTTTATAGGAATATCTGAGGATTTCAGTTTCATTTTTTTGTATACGGGCAAATTAGAGGATTCAAGCCTCATTAGCCCAAATTTGGTAGTTTAGTCTTGCTTTTATTTTATATATTTGCTGCTAGACTATCTCACTGCTTAGATTAGCTAATTATGATAATTTTATGCTTAATTGTATGCTAATCTTTGCTTAGGATTGATCTTGATATACCAATTGGGGAGGTTGGTTGATTGGGCTATAAGCCTTTTGTGCTTTTATTGCAAATGTATATCCTTGACCAATTATGCATGATTAACTATGGTTAGATAATTACATTTTCTTGTTGATCATATTCCTTAACATGCTCCATGTTTTAAAGTTCATGCACCCTATACTCTCCTTATTAACATGTGCTTATAGTTATAAACTGCGATATACTATCTACTCTTACTGTCACGCCCCGAAATTCAGGACTCGAGTACAATAACCCAAAGCCCGAGTTCCAGGGTGTGAATTTAAAATTCGATCATAGATTCCTTGTGATTCCATTCCACACATCACAAATCTAAAATTAATCTCAAATATAGATCTCTTTTTTTCCACTAATATCTTATTACATTAAATTTTTACAAACTAGAATAAATCGGTTATAATTGAATCTTGAGTAGAATGTGACCCTTTGAGTACTCTACTCTGCCTATGTCTTCTTCCTTCCTGAAAAGCTGCAAGAACTATGGTAATTTTGGTGAGCTAAAGCCAGTGAGGTCATTTCCATCACATGTAATATTCCAGTTAATAAGAGATAAGATTCGAATCATCAATGGATAAAATTGTATGAAATATACAAGGATGAGGTTATGAGTGTTATACTTTATGGTTTATTATGAATGGAGCATGATTACCATGATGTCATGTATGTTATGATACGTGTGAGAGCATTAAACGTGTAGGAACTTGCTGCCACTGAACATTAGGAATCTGTTGCAAATCAACCATGCTCACCTAACCAGTACAGCGAGGTGACAAATTAACCATGCATGCCAGTGGGCAAATCAACCATGCTCAATAAGTGAAACGACTAGAACTCGCTGCCACTGAACACTAGGAACCTGTCGCAAATCAACCATGCTCACCTAACTGGTACAGCGAGGTGGACAAATCAACCATGCACGCCAGGAGTCAAATTAACTATGCTCTTGTTCTGTTGTAGTGTATAAAAAATGTATATGAATGTCGTGAGTTATGAAAATACTTCTTCGAGCATACAATGCATATCAAACTCAATTCTAATCACACCATGCAGTTGTTATCTTCATTCGGGTAATTCTTTATCTTGTTTTAGTTATTGTCAATCGAGGAATTTGAAAAGGTCATCGTGTAAGGTTTAGTGTGTTGACGAGCTAAGATTGTTCTAAGAGTTATGTATTGTATATTATCTAATCCTAAGTTATTGTTTATCAAGAAGGTTAAGAATAATGTCACGTTGAATCTTGGGAATACTATATGTATTTAGGGTTGCATGTTGGCGACATCACATGTAAGGAATCCTAAATCGAATTGTTGTAGAATTCTGACATGTGCATTAAAAAGGAGAACTTGAGAAAACTAATTCAAAAGATAATTGGCAAGTGAACTTTAAGAATAGAGATAGAAGATGGATGGACCCATAATAAAGAAGAAGACATTAAAGCATGCCTAAAACCTAGTTAGGGAAGGATAATTTAAAATTTGGACGTAAGCAGGAAAGAACACTAAAGAAAATCAACACAGAAAGTTACATGAGATGAATTACTCACCTTTTGTGACGTTTCCTACACTCCAAATTCGGAATCTAAGTCGACTTAGCGAGTTGACTCGCTGGGTTATAATCCTCTTCTTCCTTCTCCCTCTTTCTTCTTTTCCATCTTCTTCTTCCTTCTTTTCTCTTCCTTCTTCTTTCTCTCTCTTTCTTTCTTTATTTCTTCTTCCTTCTTCTTCTCTTTTTTCTTCTTTCTTTCTTCTTTCTTTCTTCTTTCTTTCTTCTTCTCTTTTTCTCTTCTCTTTCTTCTTTCTTTCTTCTTCTCTTTTTCTCCTTCTTCTTCTTCTTTCTTCTTTCTTCTTTCTTATTTCTTCTTTCTTTTTCCCGGTCGGCGCAAAATTGACCAGCAGCCACAACAACATCAGCCCCCACCCCTCTTACACGCTCTCTCTCTCTCTCTCTCTCTCTCTCTCTCTATCTCTCTTTGTGCGTGTGTGTGTGTGTGTGTTTCCTGGAGGAGAGGAAAACAGACGGATGGTATATATAATCCCACCTCAGTCGATGGAAGAATGGGGTGCGACGGAATCCGGTTTCTCGGTTCGAGTGGGAGACGAGGTGAACCCTTCTTCTAGAAAGCTACATCTTATGAGGACCGTCCAAATGGAAGGCAAGGTCCACACGAGGCTATGGATGAAGATTGGAGGGTCCATGCAAAGTGGACGCCAAGATTTTGGCTTTCTTAGATTTGGACGGCGGTTTGGAGCGGGCCACATGATGAATGGTGGGTCACGGGATTTGAAAGGACTAGAGTATGGAGGGGGACCGGTCAAATGGATGATATGGATGGTGGACATGGGGCCCACCTGTCGAATCATGTGGGACGTACAGACGGCAGCGGTGCCGCTGTTGCTATGGCCAACGAGGAAGAAGGAATCGAATAAAAGTTTCTTTTGTTTTATATGTAATGTGCGTCGCACGTACATGCAGCAATGCAGTCTCTCCTTACGAGTGGGGTCTACATTAGGTGGATTAACACCATTTTCCCCATCCAATAGGTGAAAAACATAAAAATACCCGAAAAATGAGACAGATCTGAGTTAAGGTGGCCCACTTATGGCCCGATTTCTTATTAGGGCATTTGTAGGATGATCGAATGGCTGAAATTCGACGTGTACGGTTAAATTGTGTCCTAAAACTCATATATGAAGTTTTGTATGAAAGCGATTGCCAAAAATCATAAAACTTAAGAATGGTCGTTTAACTTAAGTTTAACAAATGGCATTTTCGTAATTATTGTAAATTTTTTAGTTTTGTGAAATCTAATGCTTCTACATTGTTTTAGGATTTATTCTAAGCAATTTTAATAAATGGATTATACCTTAATTCCCTACGAATTATTTATTATTAATTTATCAATATTAATAGTTATTTAATTTATTAAATAATTAATTAATTACGATTTAAATGATTCCAAGAACTTGGGGTGTTATAAGCATGCTTGAACAGGTTCATAGGGCCGGGAAATAAATGATCTAAGCATATGCCTGGTGATGGACAAGGTGTACGGATCAGATTTATGGACAGACATGTGTACAAGATGATGTGGAGGTCGTACAGTGGATTTACGTTGATCACGTAGTTCCAAATCGAAGTGGACGGTTAGATCTTTTAATCTAGCAATTATCGATCATTCTAACGGTCAATCTATTGACTTAGATAAGTATACTAAGTTTTTTCATAGGCCTAAAAGTATTAGAATACATATAAAAGTGTATACGTGTGTGTATGCGTGTGAACAACATGGCCTAGAATTTTATTTCTCATATGTGCACACGCACTCGTGTACTTACTCGTGCGTCCAAATTTTTGGGGTATTACACTTACCTTACCTTAACTACTATATCATTAAGAAGGGGAGAATAATTTGTCAATTGTTGACGAAAAGGAGGAGATTGATCAAGTCCCATCAAAACTAGTTTATTATGTTTTGTGATATAGGGATTGACAGGTTGTGGGGGAGCAAACTAAAGAGGAGCTGCTTAGTTAGGCATGCCAATAGTCCTGTATTTATTTCATTATCAGTGTAATCTCTTGTTAATGTAATTTATTTTGGTAGGTTAGGGTTTTTTTAAATAATTGATAAAGGGGAAGATTGTTAGTGCACTTTTCTGTGGCATACTAGTGCACCTTGTTTGCCAATCACTTAAGTCAGTAAGTCTAGTGTCGGTTGAGCCTAATGAAGACGAAGATCGAAGACTCAAGACGGACCAGCTGCATTAAGGATGAAGAAACAAGTAAAAGAGATGCCTTGGTGTGCCTTGCCTTGACCCTACTAAAAACCATAATCTCTTAGATGACTTGGACCAATTAGGTATACCCGTAGTCATCATCATTAGTTTTAAAACTCCATGAAAAACATGATAAATTAGACTAATCAAAGAGGTGGAAGCTGTTGTTAACAAAACACCTCAAATAACAGTTTTCGATTAGACTCTTATCAATTGGACAGGAGTTCTGATTGGACTCCTGATCGATCAGACAGAAGTCCAGATCAATCGAAATTTGTTCCAGCAAGTTTGAAAATCCACTGGATAAATTTTTTATCAATTAGATAGACTTCTGATCCATCGGAAGGGGTCCGTCCGATCAATCAGACCATGATTCCGATCAATCGGAATATCTTCCAGAGATTTCACTTAATTGATTTCCGATCAATTGGACATGTCTCCGATTAATCGGACAAGTCTCCGATCAATCGGACCTTTTTTTCGATCAATCGGAGATACGCGAATCTGCCTGTTTTTTTACCGTTGGAAGAAAATCTATGAAGAGTGGGGGATTCGTTTTTGAGCTGATAGGGGGGATTTTGAGAAAATAGAAGCCATCATTGTTAAAGCTCATTAAGAGCTCTATTCCTAACCTAAACAAGTAATCTTCCTTGTGATTCATCACAGGCATGGAGCATTCAAAACTCAATATGAAGATGTAGTTGTCCCTCTTTTGATCTCTAGATATTGGATTGTTCTCGATAGTCATATTCCTATCCAATACTCTATGATGAGATCTTTGTAGGTGAGAACCTCTAAGAAACACATTCTCATAAGTTGTAAAGATCTCAAACCTACCCTCCTATCCCCTTGGGCATCTCAAAGACATCATTTGTAAAGTGGTTAATCAAGTGTAGCTGAGGCATTGGCGACGCAGTGACAACACAATTGGGGGAGTAAGGGATGCTGATTGAAGCACAGGAGAGCGGAGATCAAGCAACCCGAACCGGCGCTGAACAAGGGGCTTATCCGACAAGTAAGGTTGTCATTGTAGAGAGTCCTTCCACTCAATTCCATGTGGGAGTTGAGTATAGAGTTTGTTTGTCAAACTCGAATTAGGGTCGTTTGCCGATCCTTGGCTTATTAGTTGAGCCTAAAACTCTAGGGACGTTGGTCGTTCCTTGGCGCGTTTGTCGGCCTAATGACTAGAGGCTATTTGACACTCCTTGGCTCGTCTGCCGAGCCTAAACAAAGTCTTCAAGGGGGAGCCTCCGACATGGGAGTGAACGTGCGTTGTCCTTGAGTAGGACTTGAGGTGACCTTGAGTAGGTCCCATAGGTTGGGAGGAACCTATAAACTCCTCAGTTGAGTGGAGCCGATTTAAAACACCTTGGTTGGGAGGAACTAGATTTAAACTCCTTAGTGAATGCCGGTGTGCTCAAATGGGTTGAGTACTTGAACCAGGAGTGGAGTAGACAAGTAGTCGAACCACTATATATGCTTCTATTTGTGATTGTATTTGAGCACATTTCTTATTATGCATTGTGTTTTACTTAATTATGAATGCTTAATTAGAATGTATGCTAGGCACTAAATAAGCTCATCCACACAGAAGATGTACTTTCACTTAATTGTGTAGACTTTAGCTCATTGATCCATTCTCATAAGTCTACATAGGTTACATAGATTATGAGCTTATTTAGTTAAATCATTATATTATCTATACATGTTTAGATTAAGAAGATTATTGCTTAAACCATATGCTAGTCTTGTGATTGGACCCACTTAGGTTTGGAAGTCGAAGTGTTCTTGCTTACTTAGTTTAATTTGTTAAAATTGTTAAGTAGGCGAAAAGAATTTCAAAAAGTCCTTAACACACCCCCCTCCCCCAATAGGACTTAGCCATAATACTAGTTGCTCTCAAAGCTTTCGCACGCATATGCCTTTACTCCAAAATGTGTAATTTCATGGCCCACTTGAGTTTCGGATACAACAGATTTTTGAGATATCCCATAACTAATAGGGGACCCACCAAATTCACAGTGTGGATGCCCATCAAACATCACAGTGGGACCCACATAGCTTGACCTCATTGACTGCATAGTACCTTTTCCCTATATATATATATATATATATATATATATATATATATATAACCGAGCCTTTATAGAGTATTTCTCTTATGCGAATAATGAAAGAGAAAAATAAACAGATAGAATGGAGTGCAGATTTAAAAGAATACTTTTTGAAGCATATTTAAGGCATACTTCTTTCATCCGAACCATCCAATTAATGTCTAGCAATTCTATTTTTATTTTTTGACCATTGGATCAAATCAACAAGACCATTTGATATTTAATTTTTTAAATAGTTAAATTGTGGACACAATTATTGAAATGGAACCATTTGATCCTTACAACAACCAAATAAATATAACCATTAAGATAATTTTAGTAATTTATTTTATGGATCATTAGCTACCATTTCAATTCTTCAATAAATGAGCACTAGAAATTTTTAAAAAAAAATCTCATGATATTTTAGTTCTGTATGTCATAAAATGCGGTCATTGGTGTGCACATGTTTATTAAATTGACAAACATGTGGACCGTTCCCAGCAGGGTGTGTGAGAAAAAAAAAACTATGTATTATTTAACTAATAAGAAAATCAATATATAATAGTCTACTTAACCCCTATATGATTCGGGTCGGGTCGGGTCAGGTCAGGTCGGGTCACCTTTAACCCTAACCCGACCCATAAAAATTCGGGTCAGGTCGGGTCAACCTAAAAATTGAATTCGGTTCAAAATTTCCAACCCTAAACTGGAAAAAAAACTAGGTCAGGTCAGGTCGGGTCGAATTTTGCCAGGTCTAATTTTGATAATTGAAAATCGGTAAAAGAAATTGACTTAAATTCATGGGCCGCACAATGATGTATTTGACATATTTGTGCTGTTCATCCATTTTAGCAAAACATTTCTGGGCATGAGCTGAAAATAGAGGCAGATCCAACGCTCAAGTGGCCCACATGAAAGGAAACAATGTCATACAGATATGGATAAGAGGAAAACAACATAAGGTCATACAGATATGGATAAGAGGATAACAAAAATATTAGCTTGATCCAAAATTTTTGGGGGCCCAAGAAGTATTTAACTGTAGATATTCGATTCATAATAGTTTCCTGTGGTGTGGTCCACTTGAGCTTTAGATCTGCCTCATTTTCTAGCTTATGCCCTAAATTCAACTGACACAATGAATGAATGGTGTGGATAAGTCAAATGCATCAAAGTGGCCCCACATTCATTTAGCAGCCGTTCTCCATTTTAGGGTTGGAAAGGTTGGCTGTTAACATTGCATTGGGAGTGATGCCATAATTACTTATGTAAATAATCATTACCCATTTTTGAGGGAGAGTGGATTAGGTGAGACCCTCGATCCACCGAGGTGCGTTGTCACGGAGCCCCCTTCCTTTCGGGGCCTACTGGCGGTTCAAATCTAGATTTAGGACCAATTGATGCCCTTTCTTCTTCTTCTTCTTCCTCCTCTTCTTTCCCTCTCTCTCGTTTAGGTACATTGCCTACTCATAAGGCAGCAAGTGTGCATCACACAGTGCTAGTGGGCCTGTGTTTTGTTTTTTTTGCGCCCAACCTTTAGGCGCCGGTACCATCTACTACATTTGAAAATGTAATTTGACTCGTAAGATCAAGGCGAACTCTTTTAGTCTAGGCTCTATTAGATGGCCTAGGTTCATTAATATAAGGAAGATCGAACCCTTACCAATGACTATTAAACAAAGGTGATTGGTGGTCATTGCTAATCTATGGCCTCAAGTAGGGATATTGGGCCGAAGACAACAATGATTGAATAAAAGCCCATTAAGTTAACTGGCTGGAATCGTACCATTCTGAGCCCATTAAAGTAGCTTGCTAAGTAGCCTCCATGAGTTGTTACTTGGACTTCACACATGGGCCTGTGCGTTGCATACATGCTAAGCTTGGCAAAATTCCACACGACCCGCTAACCTGCACGAAAAAACCAGTGTTCAGGTCCAGCCTATCGTGTCGGGTCACTAATAGGTTGACCCGTTAAGAGCCGTTTACATAGCGGGTCGGGTCAGTGTTTCACCCGCAAACCCGTCTAACCCATTAACATAATGGTCTAGATCACCAAACCATGGCCCACCTATGAACCTTGGCACTCCATAATATGCAATATTGTAATGTACAGGTGATTCCTCCTCATCTCACGAGTGAATTCTATTGTTTTTGATGATAGAATGTGCCCACTAGGAGGACCACAGCTGTTTGTTGGGTCAGACTGTCAGGTGTCCTCATCAACGGTGTGGCCATCTGATGAGTAGACTGGCTGGCCTAATGGGTTAAACAGGTTGTGTTACGGGTAACCCATTAAATCAATGAATGGGTTTGGGTTTCTACATTTCGACCCGTGAGTTAACGGGTCAGGTTTGGGTGAGCAAATTTTTAACATGACACGAACACGGTTCAACATGACCCATTGCCAGTCCTAATACATGCATTGTTTTGGAGCCAATTATGCTGCCGATTGGTGGTTGATTAGAAATAAGGTCGGCCAGTATGAAGTTTAATTTTTAATTGTAGATTGCTCATTATTCTACGATCCTTCAAGTCTAGCCCATGCTTAGTGCTCCTTTTGGAACCACTTGAATGAGCTGCATGCCTTCCCTATGGCTGAAAATTCGAGTTCTGCGCCTTCCATATAACCATATGCTGATATCATGGTGCAGAGAACTCTTTGATCATGGCATTGTCAGTCTCAAATTCCCGATCGTGGTTTGCACCATCACATTATACATCTGCTTAGCGCTCTATTAAGTTGTGCCGGCTGGGCTGATATTTTTGTAGGACTGGTCAACTCTAATTTACCATGCCTTAAAAGGGATAATGTGGCAGCCTTTCCAAGTTGTGAAACCCTTAGCAGAATGCTTAATGCTATTAGGATTATCTTGATTAAGTTTACAATGCATATAACTAGTACTTATTACATAACTTGAGCCCGTGCCTGCTAACATGGCAGTGACTCTTATAAGTGCCTAAACCAATATGAGGGTGCTCTCTCTCTCTCTCTCTCTCTCTCTCTCTCTCTCTCTCTCTCAATGCCTTGGGTACATTATTGGTACACATCTCTCTCTCTCTCAATGCCTTGGGTACATTATTGGTACACATCTCTCTCTCTCTCAATGCCTTGGGTACATTATTGGTACTGTGCACCACCCATTTTACTCCCTTAGAATGCAACAACCCGGGTTGTTTCCTTTCTCTATGCCATGATGTGCGCTTTGCCAAGACACTCAATGCCCTCTGTCATGCATGAAGGTATATACACAAGACTCAAAAATTTCCACATCCCTTAGTCTATCTTGTACTAATGACATCATGGACTGAGAGAGCACTATCAAAACAGTGCGCTTGCGCTTCTTACCTCATTGTATGAGAAGGCAATTGGAGGTCACATTAATCGGTCACAGCTGTTCTGTGAGCCACTCGAGCTATGCTCTAGGCATGAGGGCGACACTCACCCTTGCCTTGCATGCATCATGAATTTGCATCGCATTCTTTTCTTTTTTCTATTCTCTATTATATTTTCTTTACTATTAGGATTAAGGGTTATTTATGCAGTATAATTAAGGGCCTTCCATAATCTAGAATGCAATAAGAACCCATATTAACAAAAGATCTAATAAAAGTCTTCTAACAATATGTGCTCTAATTTTTCTTGTGTGGATGTGGTAATGTCTATAAACATTTATAAATAGGTATGTATATGAATATTTATGAAATGTCAAAACTGATTACAAATTATATAATACCAATTGATTTCTTTTACAGGAACTTTAACTCTTTAGTTGACAACCTAGAATTCTATGTTGTGATAATCAAACGGCTTCACATATATCTAATAATCCAATCTGAAGGTGCCACTTCATCAGAGAAAAGATATCATCCAAAAAAGTTCTCAGCTAATACTTTTAATCCAAGGCCCAATTAGCCGATAGTATTGACCAAGCTGCTGCTGTCACACTTACAAGAATCATTCATTAATAATAAGCTGGGCATGTTTGTTTTATACGTTCCAGTTCCAGTTTGAGGGGTGTTGAAAAGATTCATAAACCAATGGTCAGTTGAATAGCTTCAGTACACAATTGAAAAGAATGTAACAAAAAGTTGAATAAATGGGCTACTAATCCCAACCCTCTAGGACAGGCTCAAATGGACTCTGGATGGAATGCACTCATTTTTATGATTGTAAAGGTGTTTTCTCTCTCTCCCTCTCTCTCTCTCCCTCTCTTCTCTCTCGTCACTTGCTTCCTTCTTCTTCTTTCTCCCCTTTTGTTCTTTTAGAGTCCAATACTCTGTAATACCGCATAAATCTGATGGTCCTAATTATCTATGAATGGACCATTCTTCTTCAAACAATCTTTTCCATCCAGTTTTGCATGCCATTGATGTTATAGATTTGGATTATCTGATCAGTAGGATTTTTTCAGGGAAGCCTAAAAGGAGTGATCCAGATCTGATGGACTGTCCAGATGAGTGATGTAGATGCCAGTGAATCCAAATTCATGGAAAGGTTTCGATACACTTGGACCACTAGATCATTTCTCCTCTTAAAAATGCAGAAATTGAAAATTTTTCTAACTGTAATTTGAATTTATTTTCCTGAAACACAGACAAAACGAAATAATAAAACAAGTGCAACAACCAAATGGATTAACTAACAAGCTAAGCTTGGAACTGATCCCACCATTCATTAATCGGTGAAGAAACATTCTGAAAATGGTTCATAAATTGGAATACTAATTCCATGGTTTTGGTCCATCTTTCATTCCAGTCATCTGCATTTCCATACAAATAAAATCTCTCTCTCTCTCTCTCTCTCTCTCTCTCTCTCTCTCTCTCTCTCTCTCTCTCTCCTGTCCTCTTCAAGGATATTGGGTCAGTCCTGACCTCAATGCTACACGTTTAGGTCATCACTCGGTGGTACATGTTCACCTTCCATCTTACCTTCAAGCTCAAATTCTTTTGTACTCTGGTCTTTGATGAATGGTTTCTTTAAAACTTGGTTCATAATATCCTGGATCAACTGGGTCATCTTGATGTAAGAAGATCCACCTTCTTCCACGGCCCGCCTTGCCTTCTCCCCAAACTCTCTTGCTTTCTTTCTCCTCTCTTCTCCTTCCTCTGCTTCATCCATCAATACCTCTACTGCTTTCTTCACATCATTCATCTTCACAAGCTCCTCAACACCCTTGTCTTGCCACCACGTACCACTTACCTTGACTCCGACACTGACCCCGATCTCCAAAACGTTTACTACCAGTTTCTCATTGAGGAACTGCTCTGCAAAGAGCGGCCATGTTATCATGGGCACGCCGGCACAGATACCCTCCAGTGTCGAATTCCAACCACAATGTGTTAAGAACCCCGCCGTTGAAGGGTGCGACAATATCAGTATCTGAGGTGCCCACCCTCTAATGATAAGACCTCTCTCTTTCACCCTCTCCTCAAATCCCTCTGTGAGCCATTTCTCCATCTCTGACGATTTCTCACCATTCCGAACCACCCAAATGAATTGTTGGTTCGATGCTTCTAGGCCCAGACCAATCTCTTTCAGCTGGGCAGGCGCGAGACGGCTCATGCTACCAAAACAAACATAAACGACGGACTTGGGCTTCCTCAAGTCCAGCCAACTTAAACACTGGCTCTTATTGATGGAAGCCTGATTGCCTCTATCAGCCTTATCTGATCCGTCCTTATTATATAGGGACACCGGACCAATGGTCCATGCCTTCTTGCCTGTAGCTTTCTGATAGTTTTCGATGTACTCTGGCTCTAGTTCATAGAAACTGTTTACCACCACGCCGTCAGATGTTAGCTCGGCCTCTCTTATCTTATCGCGGATTTCTGCTATGTCTGAAGTGGTAGCAAAGGCTCCAGGCAATTGGGCTTTCGTGATCTCAATCCGATGAGGCAGGTGTGGCACGACGAACGGCTCAGATTCGGATTGAATGCTTTCATGTGGCTTGTAGTGGCGCACATGGTGCACACACAAGAGAGAGAAGCAACAAGTCCCGTGGAAGATGAGCCTTGGTATATGGAACTTTGATGCCGTCTGGCTTGTCCATCTGATGCCCATGTCTGAAATTATGCAGCTTGGGAGGGGTTGATTTTCTTGAAGGAACTGTTCCACTGGGTCTTGTAGCATGTCGATGGCAGCAAAGAATTTCTTTACCATGTCTGTCGAAGTGACAGCGTCAAGGGTCTCGCAGCCCTCCGGCAGGCCCACTTCTTGGCATGGGAAGTGGAGTTGGAGGAGATGAATTTCGAGGCCGGACTCCACGGCCCTATCGACAGTGGACCTTAATCGAGAGGCGGTGAGGGTTGTGGTGACTATGGTGATGACCACACCACGGGCTGCGAGCATTCGGGCCATGTCTATCATGGGAATCATGTGGCCTTGAGCCATGAGAGGGATCAGAACAAAATGAAGGTGCTGGTGAAGCTTTGGATCCATTTCAATCTGGGAATTGAAGTTGAAGAGTAGAAAGATGGTCTGTTGAACTGGGAATGGAAATATCCAGGCACTTTGAAAGGGGAGCGGATTAGGTGCTACCCGAGCCTGTCCCGATCTCAGGACAGGCTAGTACGTGTGGCGTGTCGGCATGGGGGAGAGGAGGCGTGACATGACTGTGTCGGGCGCAACTTGGGTGAGACCCCGGAACCAGCGATGTGGGTGGGACCCTGAACATAGGGTCCAGCTCTATGTATGAATTGTATATCCATACCGTTCATCTTCTTTTAAGGATTATTTTATGCATGAAACCAAAAATAAAGAAGGTAAAGACTTTTTGTGGACCACACCATTAGAAACACTGGTTAATAGCCATTAAAAACCTTTTGTGGGCCACAAAAGTTTTCTTTCAACCTGATATTTGCTTTTTTCCTTTCATCACTGTCTACATGACCTTATCAACAGATTGGATGGTCAGTCAACATTACGGTGGACTCTAGGAAGTTTTTAATGGTAGGCGTTCAATTAGCACTGCTTCCACTGGTGTGGTCTACTTAAAACTTTCGTGCGCTTCAATTTTGGGACTGATTCCTAAAATAATCTGAAGAAACAGATGGACAGCATGGATATACAACGAATGCATCCAGGTGGGCCCTAGGTTTGGAGTCCCACCCACATCTACGTTGGGCCTTATCCGCTCCCTTTGAAAGTACTTGAAAATCACATGGGTGGGCGGGGATTGCCTACGAAAAGGCATCTCCTGCCCAAGGAATTTGGGTGGGGTCCACCGTGAGGTTTGTGAGAAATCTACGCTGTCCAACCGTTTTGTGAGATCATTTTAGGCGTTGCGACCAAAATTGAACGGGATCCAAGACTTCAGTGGGCCAAAAACATGACGATTAAAATTCCACAGTTGAAATATTCAAGGGGCCACAGAAGTTTCGAATCAGGATAATATTTGTGTTTTCAGTTCATCTCAGTAGGAATGACATTATGAACGGTATGGATGGCATATAAACATCACTGTGGACCCCATAGAGGTTTCAACGGTAAGAACTTCACTACACACCTTTTGCTTTAGTGCGGCCCACTTGAGTTTTGGATCCCATTTATTTTTTGTTGCAACGCCTAAAATGATCTCACAAAACGGTTGGACAGCATAGATTTCTCACGAACCTCACGGTGGCCCCAACCAAATTCCTTGCGAAGGAGATGCCTGCCAAAGGCTTTCGCAAGCAATCCGCGCCCCCACATGGGCGGCGGAGAAGTCCAATTTAAACTGTGCCCCACTTTGCACGAACAAAAAAATATTCTTATTTTGATTATTTGACCATCGGATTGGTGGACATTTCTTGGACATTTACAAGAAGATCAATACGACCTTATACCACATTCAACTGATATAGGTTGGGTGAGTAGGGTTAATGTCAATACGCAAGGAATTTTAGGCAAGTTAAATCCATGGTAAGACTCAACAGATATCCTGTCCACATATCGTACCATCCTCCGGACTCGGATTGTCTAATGGAGAACCCTTCACTAACCGGGTACTGTGTATACATGGCAAAGTTCTATAAGCCCACCACGATGTAAATATTTTATCCATACTATCTATCCTTTTTGCCAAATCATTTTAGAGCATGCCTAAAAATGAACCACAAAAACAGAATGGATTGAACATCTATCATTGAAAACTTCTTGGGCTCACGGAAGTTTTGAACAAGCTAATATTTGTGTTTTATCCTGTCCATATCTGTAGGGTCTTATGAGCAGGTGGGAAAGCAAATAAAATTCATGGTGGGCCCTAGGAAGGTTTTAATGGTGAGCATCATTATCACTAATGCTTTGTGTGGTGTGGTTCATTTCAGCCTGGGAACTGCTTGTGGTGTGGTGTCCCCTTCTGCTTGGGATCTGCCTTATTTTTGGGCTCAAGACCTCAAAATGAAAATGAAGATAAAACGCATGTATCGCTCACAGGGTTTTGCAATGCATGCATGGGGTGTGAATTAGGTGTTACCCTCGGAGCAGCTTAGTGGGTGTTACCTTTACTGTATGGCCCACATGGATGATATTTTATATATCCACGCTGTCCATCCTTTTCTGCAGCCCATTTTAGAATGAGGTTCCAAAAATTATGCAGATCTAAATCTCAAGTGGACCATGCCACTAGAAACAGTGTGATTGAGTGCTCCAACATTAAAAATTCCAAAGAGCCCATTGTAAGGTTTTGGTAATTTTTATTTTCAATCCAAGCTCTTGATAATATCAATAGGGTCTTGATGAAGGGAAAATATAAATAACAAATTGATCCAAAATTTTTGTGCCTCACAAAACATTTTTTAATGGTTGTTCATCACTGTTTCTAGTGGTATGGTCCACTTGAGATTTGGATATTCTTAGGGTTTTGCATCACATCCTAAAATGATATCAAACAACAGATCTACAGCGTGTGTGTCTATATATATATATATATATATATATATATATATATATATATATATATATATATATATATATATAAGCCCCACAAAGTTACGGTAACACCCACTAAGCTTCCCAGGGTAACACCTAATCGCTCCCGTATACACAGAGTACATACGGTATTGTGCTCTACGCTGGATGGAGAAAATTTTTGCTACACCCATGCGTTAGCTACGCTAGCTAAGCCGGGTTTAGCAATCATCCCAACATGACGCAGTTGCTGTATCCAGCCGTTCGTCAATTTGGTGAGATCATTTTAAGGCATGATATAAAAAATGAATCAAATCCAAAGCTCAAGTGCCCTCAACAAGTTTTTAATGGTTGGCGTTCAATCCCCACTATTTTCTGTGCTAGGTTCCAAATGGATGGACAGCGTGAATACAACAAATACGTCGTGGTGGGGTCATTGCTACACCCGGCGTAGCTAACGCGACTTATGGCACGGTTCCTTGGGAGCAAAGTCATGATAAGCTTCCAACATCTGGTGACGCATGCCCTTACGTTACAGGCTCATGTAGCGTGTGACTAAAGCATTAAAAATTATTGGATATTCCAACGGTGTGGACCCCGGAGCGAATTAGGTGTTACCCTAGTAACACCTACTAAGGTGTTACCCCCTACCGAGTGAGTCCTACCTCGATGTATTTTTTGTGTATTGATGCCATCCATCTATTTTTCAGTATCATTTCAGTGCATGATCCTAACTTATAAGAAGATCCAAAAATCTCAGGTGGACCATACTAAGAAAAAGAGTGATGAATAATTATTAAAAGCTTTCTGCGGACCTCAAAAGCTTTGGATCAAAAGGTCATTCTAATTTCCTTTTATCCAGATTTTCTTGACATTATCAACAGGTTGGATTGAAAATAAACATTTAGGAAACATTACAATGGGTCTTGAAAATTTTAATGGTGAAGCACTCAATCCACACTGTTTCATGTGGTGCGTTCTACTTGAGATTTAGATATGTATAAATTTTGGTATCCCATTTTAAATGGTCCATAGAAACAGATGGACCATGTGGATATACATAAAATCATCAATATGGGTCATATAGCGGGGTAACACCTAATTCGCGCCCATGGTCCACTAGGTTTTCATTAATCTATTGTTTTGTTAGGCCACCACAGATAAACCATGCTGCAAAAAACTGCAAAAAACTCCCATCTCTTACAAAAGTAGTCCAAATCGTCTTGGGAAAAGGTCCAACAATCTTCCACCGTGGGAAAGTTTACGGGTATGATCCAACCACCACCATGGACCAAGCAGTCCAATGGCTAAGATAATTCAACTTTTGGATCAAACAAACAAATGGCTAAAATAAGAGGACGTGGTGTGTTGTCGCTGGAAACTAGACAACGGATGACATGACTTGAAGTCCACCTTGGATAGATGGATGCCTCTGATCTCCTTCTAATGTGTGGCCTACATTCATGCATCATATCATTCATGAGAATGTATGAGGATTAAATCAGACTTTCAAGTATTAGTTCGATTCTGTGAAGTAGAGACCTGTACTTTGGAACGGGCAGAGTGGGATGCTTAACATCTTCCTATCCTGTAACCATGATCCCTTACCTTGAATCTCTGGCCGCAGATCAAAAGGAGTCATTTTAAAGGAAGGAATCTTCGGATTCCCTTCTCTAACGTTTCTACGGGATTTAGCCAATTGTAGATTCGAAGTAACTGGCTAGTGGTGACTCCTGGTCTTATACGAACTCATCTAAACATATCCAATCTAACACGACAATCGAAAAAAGGCCTTCGAGAACGAGGCAAGTCAGTGGCACAACGGCGATTCACGGGCGCACTCCCTTTTCCGAAAGGGAGGGTCGGGAGCACGGAAAGGCGAGAGTCCACAACCTCTATCAGCTTTATCTGATCCATCCTTATTATAGATGGACACTGGATCAATGGTCCATGCCTTCTTGCCAATAGCTTTCTGGTAGTTTTCGATGTACTCTGGCTCTAGTTCATAGAAACTATTTACCACCACGCCGTCAGATGTTAGCTTGGTCTGCCTTATCTTTTCGCAGAGTTCTTCTACACCTGGAGTGCTAGCAAACACTTCAGGCACTTTGGCTTTTGTGATCTTAATCCGATGAGGCAGGTGTGGAACGACAAACGGCTCTGATTCGGATCCAATGCTTTCCTATGGAATGTAGTGGTGCACGTTCTGCATACACAAGAGAGAGAAGCAACATGTACCATGGAAGGTGAGCTTGGTATATGGAACTTGCATGCTGTCTTGCTTACTCGTTTAATGCCCATGTCCGAAATTATGCAGCTTCGGAGGAGTTGATTTTCTTGTAGGAACTGTTCCACTGGGTGTTGTAGCATGTCGATCCTATCAAAGAATTTCTTAACCATGTCCATTGAAGTGAGGGTGTCAAGTAGAGGTGGCAATGGGTAGGGTCGGGTTGGGTCAGGTTCGTTTCCACCTCAACCCTAACCCAACCCAAATTGAATTCAGGTTGGATTTTCCCAACCCTTACCCAACCCAAATTAAACCGGGTCGGGTCGGGTTGACTTGCATTTTAATGATCATCTAACTAATTTGTAAATTAAACTAGATGTAGATAATACTAGCATTCAATTGAAAACCAAATCATTTATGTTTAATAGGTATGTAAATGTGTGTGTGTGTGTGTGTGTGTGTGTATGGAAAAGGTACTATGCACTCCACCTCATGGAACTTCCCATGAGGTCAAGTTGTGTGGGCCCCACTATGATATGTGATGGGCATCCACACCATCAATTAGATGCACCATTTTGTGGTAGGCCGTGGGCCTAAATCTAAAGCCAATCCATGTCTTGGGTGGGCCACACCATAGACAACAGTTAAGAGTGGATATCCACCCATTAAAACCTTTATGATCGTTTATACAATCAACTGAGATGTGTGGTTGAGAAATCCAGCCCATCCATTGTGTCTGTCCTAAATAAACAAGAGGTCACGCCAAGTTTCAACCGTAGCCAAAACTCAGATGGACCCCAACAAGTGCTTTTAGATGTGTAGGCATGATTTTACACTCTTTCAATTAGTATGGCCCACTTGAGTTTCGGATACAACAGATTTTTGGGATATCCCATAACCAATAGGGGGACCCACCAAATTCACGGTGTGGATGCCATCACTCAGCACAGTGGGGCCCACATAGCTTGACCTCGTTGAGTGCATAGTACCTTTTCCATATATATATATATATATATATATATATATATATATATATATATATATATATATATATATATATATATATATATATATATATATATAACTGAGCCCACTGAAAGAGAAAAATAAATGGATAGAATGGAGTGCAAATTTAAAGCATACCTCTTTCATTCGAACCATCCAATTAATGTCTAGCAATTCTATTTTTATTTTTTGACCATTGGATCAAATCAACAAGACCATTTAATATTTAATTTTTTAAATAGTTAAATTGTGGACACAGTTATTGAAATGGAACCATTTGATCCTTTTATTTTAACCGTCCAATAAATTCCTATCAACAATCAAATAAAAATAACCATTAAGATAATTTTATTAATTTATTTTATGGATCATTAGCTACCATTTTAGTTCTTCAATAAATGAGCACCAGAAACTAAAAAGAAAAGCTCTTGATATTTTAGTTCTATATGTCATAAATGCGATCATTGGTGTGCACATGTTTATTAAATTGACAAACATATGGACTGTTCCCAGCAGGGTGTGAGAAAAAAAAAACTATGTATTATTTAACTAATAAGAAAATCAATATATAATAGTCTACTTAACCCATATATGATTCGGGTCGGGTCGGGTCAACCCAAAAATTGAATTCGGGTCAAATTTTTTAACCCTAAACTGGAAAAAACCGGGTTGGGTTGGGCCGGGTTGGGTTAGCGGTCGGGTCGAATTTTGCCAGGTCTAGTGTCAAGCGTCTCGCAGCCCTCCATTAGGCCCACTTCTTGGCATGGGAAGTGGAGTTGGAGGAGCTGAACTTGGAGACCGGACTCCATGGCTCGATCGATAGTTGCCTTTAATCAAGAGGCGGTGATGGTTGTGGTGTCTATGGTGATGATCACGCCGTGGGCCGCAAGCAATCGGGCAATGTCTATCACGGGAATCATGTGGCCTTGAGCCATGAGGGGGATCTGAACAAAATGGAGCTGGTGGTGATCCTTTGAATCCATTTCAACCTGGGAATTGAAGTTGGAGAGTGGAGAGGTGGCCTGGATGTAGTTGAACTAGGAATGGAATGATAGCCTAGCACTTAAAAATTACTTATAAATCTTATGAGTGGCGTAGAAGTCCAAGTCAAACTGTTGAAAAATCTTATAGGCCTACTTTAGAAGAACAAAAAAACTTTATGCTTATTTGATTATTTAACCATCGGATTAGTGGACATTTAAAAGAATATCAATATTACAACCGTGTACCATTGTGATAGAAGTTGGGTCACTTGGGTTTCAATCCGCAGGGATTGTTTGGCAAGTTCAATCCATTGCCAGATTCAACAGATCGACTAATGATCTGGATTAACGAATCTTGGGCCGAAATCAGAATTGCAAGGCACTGTGTAAAGATCATAGCCACATGACGTAGGTTCCTCAACTCATGCTCCGGTTTGGACGCGGACTGCTGTGGGCCCTCAACTCATACGTAGGTGCTGGAAATGTCCCTGTGGGCCTACTATAATGTATAATGTATGTGTTTTTTCACGCCATCCATCCACTTTTCCTGCTCATTTTGGGGCATAAGTCCAAAAATGAGGCAGATCCAAAGCTCACGCTGACCACAGAGTAGGGATTGAATGCCCACTGCCATTAAAAACTCTACGTCAGAAGTTTTGTACCAATGCCTTCATCCAGGTTTATGCGAATTTATTAATCGGCTGGATGGCAAATAAACATCGCGGTGAGCCCCAAATAGGTTTCAACAGTGGGCATCACTATCCCCACTGCTTCCTTTCATGTGGTCTACTTGAGCTTCAGATTTGCCTAGTTTTTTGCCCATGCCCTAAAAATGATCTGGCATCATGGATGGACGAAGCCGATAAAGTGCATATATCACGGTGGGCCCCACAGAGCTTCGGTGACTGGCAAGGGTAACTAGCAATCCGCATCAGTCTCTGGATTAATTAGGAACAGTTTCAGGGCGTATACTTCAAACATCTGGTGACGCACGCCCTTACGTCATGTTGCGTGTGAGTGGAGATTTGATAATTGGATAATACTCCAACGGTACCGTACACTGGGTTTCCCACTGTATAAGTGTAACTGGTTTCATTAATCCAAGCCATTGTTCAATTAGGCCCACCACAGATAAGCTATGTAGCGAAAATCTCCTATCTACGACAAAAATAGTCGACATCTAACTGGGAAGAGGTTCAACGATCTTGCACCGTGGAAAAGTGACAGGGCATGATCCAACCACCATCGACCAAGCAGACAACGGCCAAGATCATTCAACTTTCGGATCAAACAATCAAATTACAACTGACAGAGGATGCCTTACAAACATTTGTAAGCCTGTATGGTGTAAGAGGCAGCTCATGCGCACGCCATTACATATGCCAGTGGCTGGCAGATGGAATATCCAAGCTGTGAATTAGGTGGGTCGGGCAGGTTTCGGGCGTGGATTTACTGCGAAAGCCTTGCGCCAGAAGTTCCTGCCCTGGGAACCAAGGTGGGGCCCACAGTGATGTTTTTTGATGAATCCACCCCGTCCATCCGTTTTGGGAGCTCATTTTAGGACATGAAAACACAAATGAACTGGATCCAAGACTCAAGTGGGCCGAAAACGTGAGGATTAAACGTACACAGTTGAAATATTTGTGGAGCCACAGGATTTCGAATCATGGATAATATTTGTGTTTCCAGTTCATCCCAGTAGTAGTGACGCTATGAACGGTATGGATGTCATATAAACATCAGTGTGGACCCCAGGGAGGTTTCAACGGTAGTAATTTACCTATCCACCTTTTCCTTTAGTGAGGCCTACTTGAGCCTTGGATCCGGTTAATTTTTTTTTTCATGTTCTAAAATGAGCTCGTAAAACGGATGGACGGGGTGGATTCACCAAAAAATCACTGTAGGCCTCACCTTGGTTCCCAGTGCAGGAACTTCCTGCACAAGGCTTTCGCAGGAAATCCGCGCCCGTTTCTCTCGCTGTTGCCGTCCATTCAGAAGCTGGGTCACAACGTGGACCAGTTCCATAGGTAAGAAAATTGCAGCCAATGGTGGTGGTTTCGGTGGATTTGGGGATCCACTGGGTGGGTGGATACCTCGCTGTGGGCCTCACCGTGATATATGTGCCTCATATCCATTCCATCCATCCGTTTTGGCAAGCTTATTTTAGCGTATGATCAAACAATGAAGTAGATCAAAATCTCAGGTGGACCACACCGCAGGAAGCATGGTTATTGTCCGTTAAAAACTTCTTGGCCACAAAAGGTTTGGATCAAGATGATCTTTGTGTGGTCCCTTCATCCAGGTCTTTGTGACCTTATAAACAAGTTGGATGGAAAATATACATTCTCGTGGCCCAAAAGAATTTTCTAATGGTGAGTATTTAATTACTACTACTATTTCTTGTGGTGTGGTCCACCTAATATTTCCATCTGCTTTAATTTTTTGGATGAAGCTCTTAAATGAGCTTCCAAAACAGATGGATGGCGTGGATATATGGTACACACATCACGGTGGGCCCCACAGTGAGGGATCCACTGAAGCCATGCGCCCTTTGAGTTGTCCATCCGAAGCTGTCGTTGGTCCGTGGTATGGGAGGGTACGTGTAACCTTATCCGGAACAAAGCAAGGGGATTGGATCAGGGGGCTCCTACTCAAGTTGGAGACGATCGAGTATCATCCAAATTGGATTTGATTACCTCAGCAGAACTCGTCAATAGTATTTCTAATGGGTTTGCCGTTAGCGCGGTAGGTTTAAAATTGAGTGTAAGCTAATGCTGAGGTCGACATCTCCAATGTATGTGATGCCAATAGATTTGGATATGTTTGTCCTCTTAAGAAGGTAAGCTAAAAATGTAATTACTTGGCTGCAAACTGTTGATACTTCAGAGTACGAGGGATGGCGCATGATTACACCTGTTTTTGGTTTTTTTTTTTTTTTTTTTTTTTTTTTTTTTTTTTTTTTTTTTTTTTTAAATGCATTTAGGGATGGCGCATAATTACACCAATTTTATTTTATTTTCACTTTTTTTAATGCATTTAGGGCTTGTTTGTTAAATATGAAGTCCAAAGTCTGAACTCGAAATCTAAATCTGAAGTCTGACTCTGAAGGCTAAAGACTAGTATTGAATCTAAAGTAACCTGTCGGTTAATTAAGGTCTTAAATATTTAAAATATGTTAATGTGACACATTTGCCCCCACCCACCTCAGTGTATCCGAATTGTGTATTGACTATGCCAATAGGCCCTAGCTATTGGACAGTGTTGTGTGGCCCCCATCATAATATATGTGTAATATATGTGTTTTATCCACGCTGTCCATCCATTTTTTCCAAACCATTTTAGGAAATGACCCCAAAAATGAGGATGATCCAAATCTCATTTGGCCCACAACTTTCATGGCCCATTAATGGTCAATCAAATGCACTATGGTTCATCTGGGATTTGGATCAAGATGATATTTGTGTGGTCTTTTCATCTAGGTGTTTGTGACCTTATCAACAGGTTAGATGGAAAATAAACATTCTGGTGGAGTCCATGAAGTTTTTAATGGTGATGATTCAATCACAATGGTTTCATGTGGTGTGGTCCACCTAAGATTTAAGCTAGCTTCATTTATGGGATCATACCCTAAAATGAGCTTTCAAAATGGTTGGACGGTGTGGATTTAAGGCACATACATCACTATAAGCCCCATGGTCAGGGGTCCCACCCACCTCGGTGGATCCAGGGTCTCACTTAATCTGCTCCAGCTAGTGACGCTTAAGTAGCGAAATTTGCTAATAAAGTAACGTCACCAGTTCTGTGGGCCCCATCATGATTTATGTGTTACATCCACATCATTCATCCATTCAGAGAGATCATTTTAGAGCATGAGCCAAAGAATGAGTGAGATCTAAAGCTCAAGTGGACCCCACCACAGAAAATAGTGGGGATTGAACCCTACCATTGAAAACTTCTTAAGAGCCATAGAAATTTTTTATCAAGCTGGTATTTGTGTTTTCGCTTCTTCCATGTTTGTGTTAACTTATGAACAGGTTGGATCTCAAAAAAATATATGCTGGGACCTAGGAAGGTTTTAATGGTGGGAGTCACTGTCCCCACTGTTTTCTGTGGTGGGATCCACTTGAGCTTTGGATTTGCCTCATTCTTTCTCTCGTGCCCTAAAATGATCTCTCAAAATAGATGGAAGGTGTGGATACAATACATATATCATGGTGGGGCCTACAAAAATTGATGACATCACTTCAGTAGGAATATTGCTGCTCACACTGTAGTAGCTATCGGCGTCCCAAATCTAGCTAGAGGCGCATGATAGTGTTAACGAGGGTAGTGTCAAAGGGATTTGTGGGGCCTATCGTGATGTATATGTTTCATCCATACCATCCATCAAGTTTTCCATGTCATTTTAGGGAACAAAATAAAAAAAATAAGGCATATTTCAGGCTCAAGTAGGCCACACTACAAGAAATAGTGGAAATTGGATGCCTACCATTGAAAACTTCTTAGGGCCACAGAAGGCTCTGATCAAGCTGGTTTTTCTGTTTTCCTTTCATCCAGGTTTTTGTGACCTTATGAATAGGTTAGATGGCAAACGAACTTTACAGTGGACCCCAGAAAGGTTTTAATGGTAGTCGTTCTATTCCCACTGGTTCTTGTAGTGGGGTTAACCTGAGCATTCAACATGGTTCATTTTTTGCGATCATGCTCTAGAACTATATAGAAAATTGATGGACAGTGTGCATCTAACACATAAATCATGGTGGGCTCAAAGAAGTGCCTCACGTTAAAATTGAATTATGTATTACGCAAAGGAGAAAATCTCTCTTGCGGCGGTGGGCAATTTTGTATTTTTTTTAAAAGAGTCGTAGAATGCATTCTAGATTCACCATTAAGCTAGACCTCCGTTGCCGAAAAAAATCGGCAAAAAATCACGGAACGCTTTCCACGTTTGGTGTTAACAAACAACAATAAACGCGGAGCGTTTTTAGATTCTGCATTAAGTTAAAATTTTCAGCATTAATAAATAAGCCCTTAGTCTAATGACTTTTTCTCTTCCCTAATTATATGCTCAACGCTAATTTAAGTAGGAAGATCACGAGACAAGTTTTATGAGGCTCATCTTATCTTCACTGTAGCGTCAACTATTGTTTGGCTCAAATTTCGTTGTGTGATGTTTGTGTACAGTGCCCTGGCATGCCAAAGCTAGATACAGCTTAATCGAAACCGAATGCCTCTCACCCCAAGCTGTCAAAATAGATCGAGAGATTGAGAACTTGGTAGCTCAGCTATTTATTCAACAACAATAATTGAAATCAAGTAATTTGCAAAAGAGAGGGTTCATCCTTCAAATGAATTCATTTTTCCTTTCAACCTAAATGATTTTTTCACTGTGATAGTAACGGCTAATCAATAAAAAAACAGCATGAGAGTATATTCGCCAACCCCAAGTGCAAAGTTGCGATGTAGTAATAATTCGATCATGAGACCAATATCGTCCTTAAGAATTTTTTTAACAATTCCAAATTGTGTAGGTAGGATTATCAAAATTCGGATTTAAATTAAAAAGTGAATTTTAGAAACATAAAACTATCTACTTTTGAAATAAATCAGAAAACTAAACATTAGAGCGCCAAGGATCCACTTATAATCATTCACAATGTCAATTCAACCATTCAAGCTAATAACTCAATTAGAATCAGTGTCCTGTCCCTATTCATTCGGAATATGAAGCAATTAAATATTATAATAATTCTAACATAGATGGATCATATATTGATATAGTTCCCTTACAACAACTAAGGCATTGGGTGTATTTAATCACACATGCCAATCCTTCACAAAACAAGTAAGATCACATCCATGGTCTTCCTCAAATCACACAGGGGTTGAAGACACCACTCACATAAAGGCCCAAAACTTGTCTAGTCCACCTCCCAAACCTTAACTGATCCATTACCAATGAGACAGTGAAAACAACTAGTGATAACATGGATAAGCCGCTTAATGCACTTCTAAAATGGTGAGGCGTAGCTATACCCGATCCAGCCTGCTTCGGGAGAAAGGTCTCTATATATTGTACTTTGTGCCATAAAAAATTCCCTAGCTAGACGCTGAGCGAAACATGTACACATGCACACATATGTAGTACACACATATGCACATGCTCGCGCCATCACATGTATATAATATCCGCTTGTGAAAGGGTTGAGGAGAAACCCACAAGCAATTGATACAGCTTATACAAGTCGTAAGTTTATAACTTTCCCTAAATAAGAAACTTTCTTGGTATAGTAAACTCGATAAACTAGTAAAGATGTCTACTCCTACCCAGACTCTCCCGAAAGACTCAAAACAAAGGCTTTAAGCTATTACAAGCACTTAAAACTCTAAAATGACTAAAAGATACTAAAAGTCATAACTTTTTAAAAATAGTAAATTTTAACTATTAACTCCTAATTTACTCTTAAAATGATGGAATTTTAAAAACCATTCATGGGCTAATTGGCTAGGATGTAGAGCTCATCGATAAGTTTCGAATAATACATTATACGTGCAAAACAAATAACAAGTCACAAAGTTATAGCTATTAAAAACTATAGTTTACATTTAGACCCCTAAATTGGACTTTCTTTGTAATATACAGAATAAATTTTAGGTGTATAAATTTTTTTTTTTTAGAAAATTAAGATAAAATCTGACCATTGAGTGGATCATATGACACTTGAACATAAATATAAGTCAATTTGTTTTATGAAATACCGATCTAAACCATGGATCGTACATCCATGTCATATAAAACGTAAACCTACAGTCGGATTGTCAATTCGAGTACTATAAATGGTCCGATCAATGGACGGATGACTTAAATCCTCTAAATTGACTATCTTAGAGAACGATCCATCCAATGTGTGTTGATCATCTTGTAAATCGTATTATAACGTTCAAAATGGTATAAGTATGATAATTTTTCCTAAGTAGAACTTGAGATGTGAGGCCGGATATATGGATGACCATAATTTATCGAAGATATTAACCAATCTAATAATCTGATTTGTGTAAAATTACTTTCATATGATTCATCTTAAGTAGACCCATCATGCTATCTGATTTGATCTATCATATATATACTTAGATCTTTCTAATCATGTGCATGTGTATATTGCATTATTATGACCACTCATTACCTCATCTATCATACATAGTTGAACATTGCCACTATTTTTCCATGTACATGTATATCATGGTCTATGATTTTGTGTGGTTAGAATTTAATATTTCATAACCATGTGTAACATACAAGGTTGGCACACACACAAACATGTATATACTCCCACCCATGATGTTGAGAGAGTACCTTTGATAGGTGTGCCCTCATGGCTATGAACGGTAATACATCATATCTTGTTATCCCAGTATCTTTTGAGAGTGAAACAAATTTTAATAGGATGTGCTCACTTTTAAGGAGCAGATAAATGTTTTAGATGATGATGACCACCTATGTGGGACCCACTTTGAGAGTGGCACGTGTACGTACTCTAAGCTACACTCAAATAAGAATTTTTCTTAAAATCCCTCTCGTAACCTTTTTTCTTAAATCTCTTCCCATTACTTCAAGAGAGTACATGCATTTACATGTGTTTAACATGTTTTTTTTCATTCATGTGTTTAATGTAAGAAGACTTTGTTTCATTTATATAAAGCAATGCCAAGTCTCTTCTCGTAAACACTTACACTTTAAACAGAGAGAGAAAGGGGGAGAGAGAGAGAGAGAGAGAGAGAGAGAGAGAGAGAGAGAGAGTTCTGTGAGCTTATCTTCTGATCAAAACCATTTATCAAGTGAGTACTCTAAGATTATATCTCTTAGATATTTTTGATCAAATCCAAGTGGTCCCCACAAAGTATAAAACTAAGATGAACCATGAGTTGACCATTAGTCAGCATGAGTGGGCCCCACATGGTACCCCACACGCTGCCTCACGTGGGCAAACGCATGGGCCCCTTATGCGGACATAATGAATGGCAAGAATGGGCCCCACTCTTTTATAAGGTTTTGTACATGTGGGTTTTTCTGTTTAGATTTGAATTTTTATTTACTTTATTTGTTGTTATCATGTTCAACAATATAAATGAATCAATTAGTTTAGAGATCTTATCATTAGACTTATAGTGGGCCTATATAAAAAAAAAACTAACATCTCTCTAAAAAGGGCCCTACCTTAAGATCTTGTCATTAGAAACATGACAAATGAGTTTTAGATGAAAGATCCATCGTTGACAAGTAATATAGCAGTGGGCCCCACCAACATTAAAAGCATCCTTAAGTGGGCCCCACTGCATTTATTCGAATGAACGATGGATCTTATTCAACAAAGTATAGATCTTTATTGAAAGTCTTATAAATCTTTATCTTAATTTGTTAATCAAGATCCCTAATCTAATCTTAGATTTAAACCACTAAAGTTTAAATAAAAGATAAAAATGATGATATGGATTGTTAAATCAATGATCAGGTCCAATCCAACCGTTGATCAAGAGTCTAATAAACCAATTAACGAATTGAATTTGGGAATAATAAGATCCACCCGACCTAGATCTAGATCGGATCATCTGATCAAGGATCAACTAGGGTCGTTGGACCAAAATTGTGAAAAATAAGGAAATGAACGGTCGGATCGGATGGATCTTAACACATAATTGTTATAAAGGTTGATCTTGACCTTAGACCCACTTAAATCATGATTTAAAACCATGATTCTTGAGATATGAGTAAGATTTGACTAGTGAATGGACCCGATTATTCACTTAAGGTCGCAAGTGGACCATCTTAAAACCAATATGATCTGATATTGATCTTGATTATCAGATCATGAATCAATTCCATCTAAACCATATAAAATGTGTCTAAACCGTCGGATTAGTAATTCAACTAGTCATAACCGTCCATCAAGTGGTGAATTGATCAAAATGGAAGATTAAGTATATAAGAACCTAGATCCAACCGACCATATCTTAAATGAACGATTCTAATTAAAGTTTAACGGTCGGATCGAAAGGATCTCGGGTTTATATGAAAATAAAGCCAAAATGAACGGTTAAGATTGGTAGATCATGAACTAAATGTGAAATATGACTAAATCAAAGGTGTGGATCGTTAGCTTGATGATCTAATTGTCAAATCAACGGTCGTAATTGTGTATTAACGGATAATAATTAATTATATCATGAAATTAAGTATGAAAGTAACCCTATTTGTATAACATTTAAAAGGGAACTCAACGAGAACAAAAATCGAGAACCTGTCAACTAGTCACAGAGGATTGTATCCAAGGAGCTCAAGCAGAATAAAACTTTTGAGTAAGTAACACTACAGCAGGATGGTATTTCCAGCATGCATTCATTATGCATTCATGAATCTTATGATATAAACTACTTATTTGATATATATGCCATTATCTGAAATGTGATGTTGAAGTTGAACACCAGACAACTCGGGGATAAAAATCCCTTAAATTCTCGGGCAGAGTTCCCAACCGGAACCCGAGTTGGTACCAATAGGGCCTCCTCCCAAGGCTGAGGCTCAGGGCTGGAGAAGGAGTATAGTCAGCTCTAGAATAGACTACTCATCGTTAAATAGGGTGTTGGCAGGCCGGAAGCTGTGCGCAGCCATGACCCTGGTGATTCTTGAATATGGAGTTGTTTATATGATAGATGGCATATTTTATTGCTATTTTGGTAAACATGATATGTATTGAATCATGCAAATTATTATTACTTATTGGGCTTCTAGCTCACGATGTTGTATATGGAAACCATCCAGGAAAAGACATAGTGGAGGCGTCTCTATGAAGATGACTTCGACAGAATAACTGGTGGAGGAGCCAGAAGGAAATAAGAGAATTTAGTCTTTATATCTATGAAGTTATTTATGTTTTGAGTGATTTAGTTCAGACATAAGCCTTAGGGCCATTTGATACTTTGAGACAATTAATAATTAGCTATATGCTATAATGATGATTAAACTTTTTATTTTAGTGGGTGAATGTGTTACGGTTTAATTTTAGCATAATATGATAGCTAATACCTCGAACTCGATACCCGAATTGATGGAATTCGGATATCCAAGGTTAGGGTGTTACATTCTTGCCCGATTTTCAACAATCCTATTCGTCCATGAGACCATCGATGGCCATCTTACATTAATATCTAATACAAGGAACAATGACAGACAAACAAACAACAAAGAAAAAGGTGCAAAAAAATATGAAACTCTCAATTTTTAGGTTGTGGTCGGATCTATAAATCTTACCCTACCAATCTCCATGTGGTATGTGGATTGTAGGTCATTAAAATAACTTGAAAAATGTTTAGACATCAAAAAGCACATAAGGAAATTTATTTAAGCTAATGATGCCATTTTTTAGAAGACACATCATTTGTATTCGGAAGACAACTATTGGAGATTTTTATCTCACTATCAGGTGGTTACATGACCACTAGTTGACCATATATAACTTTTCCAAAACAATGTCAAAATTATACTTCTTGCGCTTATGATCTTTGAAAGGAAACTAATTTTGCATCATTCTGTTTTATATTGATAAATTGAAAGTTTGTCATAAATTTGCGTGATGTCTAGGTACAATTTGTTAGTCTGCTGGGGCTACCAATTTGATGAGAGGCCTTTTGAGCGTGAGATTTATTAACATTATAGTGTGTTGGGTTGTGAGACATCTCATGATAATCTCCTTCACCAAATCTGATAAGTCGAACTGAGTTTAAACTTCAGAATGATCTAGAACACTGGATCTGCCTCAAACAAATGGTTGATGGTCTAATTGAATATTGTAGATCATCTTCCCCACACCATCCTTCATAAATTCATGTCTTTGAGTGGGAGGATCATATGTACTCCCATTCAATGGCCACAATTAATTCAATCTAGATGATGCCTGTATCACTATTATTGTCGTGATTCAACAAGGAGCCCCTCATGCTTGAGAGTGGAACACATTTTGGAGATTCAGGCATATAGAGCCCCTCATGATTTGAGAGTGGAACACATTTTGGAGATTCAGGCATATAGATCCATGTCATTCATTAGGTAAGATATACTGTGAGCATGCATATAATAATAATAATAATGTTGATTTAATGATCAGGTAGATTAGGAGAATGCATGATTATAAAAAGAAGCCCAGCGGGCCAAATTAGCCTACATATGTGGCTCACTTATTAAGTGTTTTATCCTAGTTTTTAGTATATGGCATACTTAGATTGTTCACTGCCCTACAAGTGATTGGAATGCCTAGTTTACTGCCTCCTATATCTTGGATAGGGCTACACATCTGCCCGGTTAACCCCCTTGACCCGACCGAGTAGAAACCCGATCCGTCCCGACCCGACGGAGAAAATGGTCCGGTCCTGGGTAGATGCGGCTGGACCGTTTTTAATTTAGGTACGGTTTAAGGTACACGCCAAACCCGCCCGACCCGACCAGCACCCCGACCCGTTCCGCCTGACGTGAACTGCCCCGTAAATTGGAACTTTGGATGGTAACTTCCATGCCGTCCATCTTCTTTTACAGATTATTTTGGGCCATGGTACCAAAAATGAAGCAGATACAAATTAATGTCATGTGGACCCCGCCACAGGAAACAATTTTAATTTCCACTGAAAACCTTTTGTGGGCCAAAAATGGTTTAGATCTAACCGGACCCGACCCGACCCAATTTAGCATATAGGGTAGGGTAGGGTAGGGTTAGGGTTGACCCTTTTGCAAGTAGGGTAGGATTAGGGTTGGGTCAACCCAACCTGTTCATGACCCAGACCGAGACCCGAACCTTTAAAATATGTTTAGGTTTGGTCCAGGATTGGGCCCAACCCAAGCCTAACCTGACCCGTGTGCAGGCCTAATCTTGAACATGCATTCCAAACAAACCACACGTAGAAGTGAGAGTCCCTTAGTTAACAACAACATCGATTAAGATGCATGTATTAAGATGAGAGGCATAAGGATATTGGGTGCCTAAATGCTCAAGAGTTTTCTAAACGTTGAGCAAGCTTTCATGCCCCATCCGCACCTACCACTACTAAAGTATAATAAAAAATAAAAATAAAACATTTTGTTGGCACAGAAACATACAGTAAGATTTTTAAATATTTCTAATTACCTTTGCAACCTTGTTATTGGACAGGGACTCTTGTTCACTATTGTTTAGAAAATGATGTTGATTAATCATTACTACATGTGGCACTCATGTATGGTCATTGATCTAAATTGGAGTACATCCATTTTGAGAAATCGACCTAATCCTAAAAATTCTGTACTATTTTTGCGAAAAATTAATAAAATGATATTATAATGGCAATACGGTGGTATTTTCAAAATATCACAAGCTTATAACTTGTTGCGATTTTACCACAAAATTATCATGATTTTGGCTAAATAAATATTTAAAAGTTTAAATTCATTTACTTTTACCCATATTTTAAAATTGTAAGATTATGGCGAGAAATTGGCCTGAGGGAGACTTGTCCCCATCGGTGTATCTATAAACTACACTGATCAAGCAATCCTAACCATCCAGTAAATGCTGCCAAGGTGCAAATTCCAGCAGAAATTGTTTGCTTATTACGCTCCTTATAATTGTTGGCAATTTGGACGGTCGAGATTACCATAGAGGCAAGTCGAAGAGTTGCATTATTTTTTCTTTTAAATGGTATGCACTATCAACCGACTGTGCTTCGGGGTCTCCGTGGATCCCTAGATCCTTGACTGTGGTGTCCATCTATTTTGATAGCTCATTTTAGAGCACGATATCAAAATAAAGTAGATCCAAATCACAGTTGGACCACACCACAGGAAACAGAGGTGATTGACCCTTAAAAACTTTTTGTGGCCCATAAAAGGTTGGGATCAAACTGATATTTGTGTAGTGCCTTCATCTAGGTCCTTGTGACCTTATCAACAGGTTGTATGGCAAATAAACATCACGGTGGCCCCCAAGACGTTTCTAATGGTGGGTATTGAACCACCACTGTTTCCTGTGGTGTGGTCCACTCAAGATTTGGCTCTGCTTCATTTTTTGGACCTTGCCCTAAAATGAACTTTCAAAACGGATGGACGGCATGGATTAAGGTACCTACATTACTGTAAGCTTCGTAGTCAGCGATCTAGCGAAGCCGCACCCTAGTACGGCTTGAATCTTGATGTTGACTCAAAAAATCACGGTGGCCCCACGTGGCTTCCGTCGCAGGAACTTCCTTGAAGGGCTTCAGCAGGAAATCCGCGTCGCTATCAGAGGGCATGTTGTATTTTGGCTCGTGCCATCCAGTTAGTGACATTTTAGTGACGTAACGACGTGAGTAGCTCCTGTCTGGGAACATATTAGGTGCGGCTCGGCCTCACCCATGACGGGCCCACCCTTAAGGTGGGGCCTACCTTGATGTATGTATTTCATGTCCACGCAGTACATAGGTTTTTCCATTTCATTTTTGAGCATGCGCACAATAAAACCGATCCAAGTCTCAGGTGGACCATACCATAGGAAACAGTTTGCGGCTTCGAGTTATCTGCAGCCGACTTAGAAGCGGTTGGTGTCGTTACAGTGGAATGCGAAAAGCAGAATCCTCTAGTCACCAAAAAGATAAGCACAGACGACATTTCTTCTCTTCTTAAGGTCAGTATTTTCGCTAACTTTCACTGCACAATCACATGTCCATTAGAGCATTCTACAACTAGATATAGACAGTGCATGACCTTACCAGTCGCAATAAAAGTTAGACATAAAACTAAATGCGCAACAAGAATACACATGCTTCTGTTATCTTTTAAAACTTTAAGATTTTTTGAAAGTTTTGAAAACTTCGATTTCAGATGCTTTTACCTTAAAGATGAAGGGAAGAACGTTCCCGTTGAAAGTCGCCAGTTTGGCGCCCGTGAAGGCGCCGAACATTTCTCCTTGCGGTAACCTTTCTTACGTACACATCAGTGTCTACAAATGATTTATCTTAGAATGTGCATTTACTCAGAAATAACCAGAGATTCTGGTATTGTTTGAATCCCCAGCAGAGTCGCCAGTTTGTTAGAACTAGAAAAAAATCACTGCTAGTCAGCAGTCTTTTTCCTGTGTTTCTTTATTCTGGGGGAATTCTGAGTATAAAGACATTCATAGACAATTATAAGCAATCACAAAGTGTACACAAGAGAGATATTGCAAGGCGAATTTTATTCCAAAGATTTCGAGATCTTTTACATTCCAGGTTGTGATACTGGTCACGAGCCTTTAATTATATCAATGGATGATCTCCCTTGATTAAAAGGCAAAAGTAAATGAATGCATGCATCATAGATAAGTTAAATAAAGCATTAAGAGAGCATGAATGTGAATGAAACAAATCACAAACAACATAAAGATTTTTACGTGGAAACCCTTGCGGGAGAAAACCACGGCACAAAGCGACAAGATTTCACTATGAATGTAGTTATACACTAGATGGAATGTTAGAAAGAAAGCCCGGATAGATCGAGCAAGTAATTTAAATCGTCAGGGATTATGGTCTTGAGTTCATGGTCGTACAGACCTATTTGTTTTCTTGTTATGGACTGAACCACATTTCTTAGATAAGCCGGATGTCTATGTCCCATTTTCTTTCGAATTGTCCGGGTTGAGAGACTGTCAGGATTCGAGTGGTGCAACTGTGGGCCCGCGCCTGTTATTGTGAACAGGTGGCCGCTGGAATATATGATCCTCGAATGTTGGTCAGCATAACCCAAGGCCCGCACCCGTATTTTTATGATGGGTGACCTTAGGAGAGCACTCCGCAACGTTCACGAATGAGTTTTTTAATCGAGTGGTGCAACTCTGGGATCGCGCCTGTTACTGTGAACAGGTGACCGCTGGAATACATGAACATCGAAATGTTGGTCGGCATAACCTAAAGCCTGCGCCCGTTACTGTGAACAGGTGACCTTACGAAAGCAATCCACAACTGCCTCATCAGCTAACCAACGGACTCGTTGTCGATGGGTAGGGCATCAACTGTCTTTTTCATAATGACAATCCATAGCAGGATGTTTCAAGCTTAGTTAGAACTCTTTTGGTTGTGGTTTCTCGTGGTAACCATAACCCTTTAGGTTTATCCTCGGACCTTTATCCGGGATGAATAGAGCTTTGTACAGTAAAGTAAATGTATTTCTTCTGGAGTCGGGCGACTCGTCTTCGAGAATACTCTTTCTTCTAAGTATTTTCAATGATCCATTTGAGATCAAATAGGCTTTATCGAGCTAAGATCTTTTAAAGATTTAAATCCAAGGGGTTGGATCGGCTGTTTTTTATTCCCGCAAATGGCTAAGTATCGGGTCTGATGGGTTCCCGTTCATGCCAATTTTTTATGAATGATGGGGATCGGTGCCCCATAAATGTTTAACTCAGCTATTTGATAGACTGAGCGCTTTAGCTTTGCCTTAGTGTCCTTGAGATTGCGGTTGATTTCATTTGGCATCAGTCGATTTTCGGGCCAACAGGGCACTTCTTAGGGCTGAAAATGACTAAGTAGTGGACCTGTTCGCGGTCTAATCAAGGTATTAGGTGAATATTATCGATAACCAGTCTTTGAACAGGGTTGGATTACGTCCATAAGGATCGTGGTGTAATCGCGTTTCGATACACTTAGCATGAGTCGATTTTCGAGCCGACAGGGCGCTTCCTAGGGCTGAAAATGACTGAATAGTGGACCTGTTTGCGGTTTGATCAGGGAAATCGGTGAATATCATCGATGACCGTCTTTGAACAGGGGTAGATTATGTCCATTAGGATCGCAGTGCGATCGCGTTTCGATTCACTTAACATAAGTCGATTTCCGAGCCGACATGACACTTCCCAGGGCTGAAAATGACTAAGTAGCTGGCCTGCCGATCGCTTGATTAGGGTATTCGAGGGTCCTAAGATTGGATAACCTCGTCGCGGTGCATGATTATGGTATATCATGTCATGTAGAAAAAAAGTTTCCCTCTCGGGATCGGTCCAATTCCGCCCGATTCTTCTCGGTTTCGACCGTTTTCGGCTCTTTCGGAGGGATTTTCGGAGCTTCCAAATTGGCTAAGTATTGGTCATTTTGGATCAAAACATAGATTTGGGCCATTTTCATTGACCGTTGGAGAATCTGATCCGGGGGATGGATAGATCTCATCTAGATGCATCCGGGAGAAGCATTTTGATTGAAATCCGATCCTGGACGAAAGCGGGCCACATGATGGAAGGTCCACCCCTCCAACCAGCGTCCAGGGGCATGGAGGGGGTGGTACAGGCGTGTGTGACATTTCAACAGCTGATGAGCGCATGTGGTGGGGAGTTGGGTGCATGTGCCCATCTCTCGGGCGCATGTGCCCTTTTCTCATGAAAAATGAAGGAAGGGGAAGCAATCCCGGCGCATGTCATACTGTACATGCGCCTGGCCTTAAATAGTGGGCGCATGTCCCTCCAGCACTTTATGTTTTTCAGGTTTTCCAGGCAAGAAAAAGCCAGCGCATGTGCTGGGAAAGTCGGCGCATGTGGGGGAAAAGCTAGCACATGTTCCCAGCACTTAGAAAAATTTCAGGATTTCTCTTTGAACTTGGGATTCCAGCGAGGAAATCCCTTTCCAGCGAGGGAATCCATTCCGGCCAAGGCATCCGGTGAAGGAATCCATTCTGGCTAAGGCATCCGGCGAAGGAAAACAAAACGGGCGCATGTGGTGCTTGCATCGCTCTGAGGTCGAAAGAAGATGATTTCGTGTTGATGAATGAAGTGACCTCGCTATTTATAGGGGGTAATCGGGTTCGGGTTTGACCCGGCGGGTATTTCCCGGCGCATGTGCTGGGAAAATCGACGCATGTGGCAAAAGAAAAGCTAGGTGCATGTGGCCTGAAAAAGCCGGGCGCATGTCCTTTACCAGCGCATTTTCCGGCGCATTCCGAAAAAGTATTCGAATCGGTTCCTTTCATACATAGGGTGTGGGCGCATGTGGTGGAAAGCCAGGCACATGTCTTTGCCGGTGCTTTTCCCACTACTTAGCCAAATTTCAGGATTTCAACACTTAGAAATTTTCAGGATTTCAAGCTCCGACGGGAAACCTCCAAAGGACAACTACCTTTTCTAGGCATGCACTCACCGTCACCAAGCCACTTCTAGGCTAGGATGGACTTCTTGAATAAACGGGATGGGGTGTGGAAGTCCAGATGTTGTAAATTTTGGTACTTCCTTCCTAATTTGGAGCCTCCGGGTCGGCTTGCCGTATAGGAACGTTATTCCAGGGAGCGTACACATGGAAATACACGCCATACGGACTTCAAACTTATTATTAAAGGGTTTTGGAGCGCTTCAGATCATTTAGCAATGGTGTGGATGTCTGATTCTTCTCTGAAATGGTAGCTGTAGGCTTATGGACCCTTTCTGGTCAGCTTCGGGCAGGGATGAAACGCATTTCGAGGTGCGCAGGTAAAGATACTCACTGTATGACATCGAAACTTACAGGTTAAGGGTTTTAGGATGTTCCGGACGATTTGGCAGTCATCTGAATGTCCAGTTATACTTCGAAATGCTATTTACAAATTTTGGTCACTACCGAGTGATTAGGGTTACACTGGCATTTTCCCGAGCTTTCCTGGTCTCAAAACTGATTCAAATCATTGTAGATGGACCAAGGGGTGTTGTTTTACAATGGGTGCAAATTTGAACCCCAACAAATGCCCCCCCCCGGTGTGCTGCGCTGGATGCTTACGCCACGCCAGTGTAGTGCACCGGTCCTTCAAGCTCAAATATAAATAGTTGACTCACTGAGTCATTCCAACATTTTTTTGAGTCAGAAAATCTGATTTCTCTGAGGTGAGAGAGTCGATCCTTAGGGTATGGGCGCATGTGGTCCCCTTGTGGGCGCATGTGGCCTGCTATCTCTTTTTTGGCGAAGAATCCCACTTGGGCGCATGTCAAATTGCCTTGAAGAGTGGGCGCATGTAGCTCTGGGCATGCTCCTAGGGCATTGCCCAAGACTTGCATTTGTTCGAAAACTTGGAGAGGGGCGCATGTGGGGATGCACACGCGCCTGGAACCTTGCATTTCAAACTTGCTCTCTTTCTTCCTCTGGGCCGGGCGCATGTCAGATTGCACATGCGCCTGGTGCTTTGAATGATGAACTTGCATTTGGGCAACTTGTGGATTGGGTGCATGTGAGAGGCCACATGCACCTGGGGCTCCACCTTGGGCGCATGTGAGCCCAACACTTAGTAAAAATTTGCATTTTTGGCCCCTGCTTCGCACTCGGTGAAGAAATGGCATTTCTGGCTCCGTTTCTCAGCCAAATTCAGTGCCGTTTGAGGTTAGATTGCTTAAAATTCAAGCACGATGGGATCGTAGTGCATGGGGCCTGTAGTAGGCTGCCTACTTTAGCCTGTTACAGCTTGCAACTGTTTATTTTAGACAAGTTCAGGGTATACCTGCCGGACTGGCTCAAGTGCTTCGAACGTATGCAAGATTGTTGTGTGTGAACAATTGTGTACATCCGATGTTGGGATTGTTTTTTGTCTTTGCCCAACACTTGTGACATGTGTGTGCTTATTTGTCGTATGCACACTTGAATCTTATTACTCTCATGTTTTTTATGGATCGTAATTTGTTTGTGTGTGCAATCCATGATTGGATTATGTGATTTTTTTATTATTATGCGTACCTTATCGTGTTGCTTTGTTGCATGCAATGGAGCTTTCTCCTGATGTTTCCTTGTTTGCGTGTAGCAGCAAATCATGGCAGAGATGACAAGATCTTCTGGTGAAGTTTTCGGGTCGCAAGTCTTTGGTCTATCATCTCCACAACACGGGAAGAAGAGGACGACTGAAGATATTGTTGATCCATCTATAGCAAAGTGTTGTTTGCGCTTTCCTACGACAACCGATCCTGAAGTGAAGGATTTCTCTGGTCGTATTAAGCAGCTTCCCCATGAAGTGTTACTACGTATTTATGTGGAGAAAATCGCATCCGAGCCTCCGACGCAATGGACTGAGGAAGAATGGTCCTCTTGGTATTGTCAACTTACTGGTGCTTCGAGTGTCATCGAGGCAGGTCCTAGTTTGCTTGCCCAACATCCCGAGGATAATCAAGAAGTTCAGAAGAAGAAGAAGAGACGAAATCGAGGTAAGAAATCGGCTGAGGCTGTTGGTCAAGAGGAGCAGTCAACACAGCTCGTCGATCTGAAGAATGACCGGATGAAGATTAGCTGGGATAGAAACCAAATCGTCGCGACGCGCGGTTTCTTCATCGTGAACCCCTATAACGACCGAGTCATTACGCATGAGAAATCTCTTATGAGGTACTGACCCTTCCCGAGCATCAAGCCATCCCACGATCAAGGCCCTTTTCAGTTCTACGGGGTTGGAAGGTCGATATCTGTTCCCGAGCAGTTGTTGACTACTTTCTTGGTTGACGATGGGAGAGAACAATGGGTAGGTCTCCCAAGAGAAATGGTCTTCCTTGCTCTAACTTGTGATCCTCACGTTCTTTATCCAGCCCATTATTTCGAGACAGTTCAGGAAAGGTTTCGGCATATGGATAAGACGATGATGTGGGCGACGAGTAGTTTTCGTACGCGAGGTCATATGAATGAGCGAGTTGGTTATGAGCCGTGGGCAAAAGAGATTTTGGTCCGTCACGAGAAGATTCTGAAGCAAGTCGGTCTGTATCAGGCTATCCATGCAACTTCTGGGCATTTCTTCCGTGATCCAACAATCATTCGGAGCTTCTTGAATTACTGGTCTTCTATTACCAATTCATTCCACTTTCCGTATGGGGAGATGAGTATAACTTTATGGGATCTCCGGATGATGGCTGACTTGCCTGTACTAGGACGATATTACCAGGAATACGTCCCAAATGATGAAGAGCTGTCTTCGTCTCGGCTTAAAAGTCCTCGAGATGCTTACCATTCGGAGGCTTGTCTAGAGTTATCGCTGCGTTGTGGCAGTTCGACAATATTACCAAGATCCATTACGATGACTGGTTGATCTACTTTAGCCAGAGGATGAAGTAATATTTCTTCTGATACGTTCTTTTGTACTTTTTATTTTGCATGCTCTTACCTTCTTTTCTTTTGACATGGAACTTTTCTTTCTTCTTGAAGCATTGATTATAAAGAATATAAAACCCCGCAGGAAGACCAAGTCTTGATGAAGGAACGTTTCGAATATAGATTCCGCAATCCGAATGAGCTTACGTCAACTTGCGAACTAGTGGGCTTCTTAGCATACTAGCTATCGGCAGTTGTGCTGCCTAGCTCTAAGCGTGCTGATGGGGTCAGAGTTTCCTTCTTTGTCGTGCAGGAGCTCTTGCAAATGGCCATCGATATTCTTTAGCACCACCGGTGTTGTGCACTCTATATAGGGGATAAAATCCATCATAATGTATTCCCATTTCCACTTCGGGATTTCTAGCGATTGCAATTTCCCTGTTGGTTTCTGATGTTCTGCCTTAACCTGCTGGCACATGAGACATCGAGATACATTTTCTGCAATCTCTTAATTTCTTCATGTTCGGCCACCAATACTGCCTCCGCATATCTTGATATATTTTGTTTCCTCCAGGATGTACTGTATTTTTTGTACGATGAGCTTCGTCCATGACCTCATTTTTCAAATCCATATTATTCAGAACACACAGCCGCCCCTGGAATCTTAATTCTTCAACTGGTCCTACTGTCATTCGACCCCTTCTTCCCTTAGGGCTTTCTCTACCAACTCTTGCATCCAATGATCCTTATTTTGTGCTTCTATCACCCTGCTTACCAATGTCGGCTGTACCACTACGCTTGCTAAGCATCCTTGCCTTTTCTGCGATTTCTCCCGAATATTAAAGTCTTTCAGCGTATTCAACATCCTCCAAAATTGTCTTCTCATTTGTGTTGCAACTCCTTGCGGCATTCTGCTTAGGGCATCTACTACTCATTTGCTTTCCTTGGATGGTATTGCAATTCAAAATCATAGTCTTTTAAAAACTCCATCCATCTCCTCTATCTCATATTCAATTCCTTCTGGGAAAAGAGATATTTTAAGCTCTTATGATCAGAGAAAAGCTCAAATCTCTCCTCATACAAATAATGCCTCTGGATATTTAATGTAAAAACAATGATTATTAGCTTAAGATCATGAGTAGGGTAGTTTTTCTCATGCACCTTTAATCACCTGGATGCATAAGCTATGACCTTCCCCTGTTGCCTGAGCACACAGCCTAACCCTCGATGAGACGCATCACAGTAAATCACGAAGCCTTCATTACCCGATGGTATGGCCAAAACGGGTGTTGTCATCAATTTCTCCTTTAATATCCCAAAAGCTTCTTCACACTTCTCATTCCAAATGAATTTCACATCCTTCTGGTAAGATTTGTCAATGGAGCAGCAATATGAGAGAAATTTTCTATAAACCTCCTATAATATGTAGCAAGTCCCAAGAAACTACGGATCTCAAATACACTAGACGGCATCTTCGAATTCCATAATGCTTCAACTTTGGATGGATTTACTACAACACCCTTTTTTGATATATCATGCCCCAAAAAACTTCACTTCCTTTTGCCAGAATTCGCATTTCGACGCCTTGGCATACAATTTTTGTGCTCTCTCAATGTCTGCAAAATAGTGTAAAGATGTTGCTCGTGCTCTTCCGTTTTAGAATAAATAAGAATATCATCGATAAACACAACCACAAACTGGTCTAAAAACGGTTTGAACACACGATTCATTAGATCCATAAACACTGTAGGTGCATTAGTTAGACCAAAAGGCATTACTAGAAATTTATAGTGGCCATATCTGGTATGAAAAGCATTCTGAGGAATGTCTTCATCTTTAATTCGCAATTGGTGATAGCTTGACCTCAGGTCTATCTTAGAGAAATGCTTGGCTTCTTTCAATTGATCGAACAAATCATCAATTCTGGGCAATGGGTATTTTTTTTAATTGTCACTTTGTTCAACTATCGATAATCAATGCATAACTTTATCGATCCGTCTTTCTTCTTTATGAACAACACTGGGGCTCCCCATGGCGATGTACATGTCCTGATAAAGCCTTGATTTAATAATTCCTCAATTTAATCCTTCAATTGCTCCAATCTACAGGTGCCATCTGGTACGGAGCCATCGATACAGGTGTCGTTCCAGGTACCAAGTCGATCCTGAAATCTACCATACGTTTAGGTGGTAGTCCCGGTATCTCCTGGAAAACATCCTGGAATTCACACACAACACGAATCCGCTCAACGTCCATTGAAGGCCGATCCTCTATCACCAATGCCAACATGTCTTCCAAAGGCCCGTTCCTTCTTAAACCCTTTAATTTCAAATGAGGCTGCCCTGACATATGAAATACCACCATCTTTTGTAACAATCTACCTTCGCACGATAAGTTGCTAGCTAATCCATTCCTAAGATGATTTCAAAATCCTTCATGTCCATAATAATCAGATCTCCTGGGAGTTCTACTTCTTCAATTTTAATAGGGAAATCCTTGCATACTAGGGTCAAGGTTGAAGATTTCCCTAATGGTGTGGCTACGATAATTTCATCTTCTAAGTTCACGGGAGTTAATCCTAATGTACGAACATAACTTCTTGATATAAAAGAATGCGAAGCTCCTGTATTAAAAAGTACTCTAACAGGAGAAGAATAAATAATAATGGTACCTTCCATGACTTCATTCGGCGTATTCTCTGTACTTGGTGCTACGGCGAAGACACGGCCCTGAGTGGTCTGCTGCTGTGGTGCTGGTCCCCCATTCTTGGCCTGTTGATTCTGAGGTGCTGGCCTATCTTGCTGAGGCTGTTGTTGTTGTTGCCCTCCTAGACGATTCTGATTTTGATACCCACCAGGTCATTGTTGATGCTGACCTCTTAGTCTCTGAAAGTTCCCAAGCCGTGGTTGATAATTTCCCGGTCTCTGCTAGTAGTTTCCTTGCCTTTGCTGATTATCTCCACTCCTTTGCTGAAAATTTGTCGGCCTTGGTTGGTGCTGAAAACCACCAAGCCGTGATTGTTGCTGGGGTCGTTGATTTTGTGGTTGTTGTTGAAGATGTGGCTGCATCGGTGCATGACAGTTTAGCATGGTATGACCTTCCCTATTACAATTGAAACATCGACCTCGGAATGGTCACAACATTTGCCCCTGAGCTACGGGTCTGGCTAACAAGTGACCCTTTTGAAAATTGGCTTGGGCTAGTGTCGCTGTATATGGGAACCTCCCTTTACCTTTTTGATCTACCCTAGGGTCTTTGCTCTTCCAAACTTCCTGGTTATCCCTTTCGATGATTTGAGCTCTCTGAACGATTTCAGCATAAGATTCCAACCTCATTCCCACAATCTTGTTTCGAATTGCAGTCTTCAGCCCACGTTCAAACTTCCTTACTTTTCGTCTCTCGTCCTCCACCAGGAATGTGGCAAAACGAGACAACTCCGTAAACTTCGACTCGTACTGACTAACCATCATCTCTCCTTGAGTCAACCTCATGAACTCCAGTTCCTTCTCTTCCTTAACATTTTCAGGAAAATACTACTCATCAAAGGCTTCACAAAATCCATCCTATGTCCACACCGTTCTAGGTGCCACGGTCCTGGCTACTGACTTCCACCAATAACAAGCTTCTACTTGAGGAACAAAAATGGGCAGAGTAACCTTCTGCTCATCACTACATTCCATCACTTCAAATATCTTTTCGATCTCCATCTTCCATTCGATTGCCTCTACTAGGTCCGATCTACCCTTGAATATTGGTGGACACAATCTCTTAAATTCTTTCACAAGGCTCCCAGCCCTGTCAGGTTCTACAAGTGCTACTTCTTGAGGTTCTTGGGGTGCCCTTGGGGTTTGCTGAGGTGCCCTCTAATTTTGCATGAATTATTGGTTCAACAAGTTTGTCATCATCCCTAAAGCACGTACAACGTCTCCTATTAACGGGTTTTCACCCACAATTTCCGTCTGATTAGCACCTTTAGGTACACTGTTTTCACTTATTGTTGGGTTCTCCGTGTTCCTCGGTTGTTCCTCAACGGTGTTCCAAGCATTCCTTGCTGCGGATATACCGGTGGCATTCTTCCTTGCTCTCTTTCCAGCCATTCTAAGATAAGATGAATGTATTCAGTTTACTAGTTACTTAATTCATATATGAGAAATCTTCTACATTTACTAGGAAATAAAGCCCTAGACACTAAGTTCTCCTAATAGTTTAAGTTTACCCTAGGTCCTCAAGTTTATCTAAAACCTAGAGCTCTGATACCAATCTGTCACGACCCTAAATTCGTAACTAGGGTTAATGCTAATCGTAGTCAAAATTTTGAATCGTAACTTGAGTTAATCTACTAAAAGAACATTCAACACACAACAACACTACACATCCACATAACCATCGCCAAATAAAATTTATTTAAAATAATTCATAACTATGCCAATTTATTCATAATACCTAATGTCATCCAACCGAACATAACAAAGAATAAAAGAAAAAAAAGAAGCCATCGATAAGGCTTTTATTCTTAATTAATTTTCTACTGGCATAGCATCCGCTTCTCCTTCTTCCTTAGGCCAAGCTCGTAAAATCTTTACCTGTTCGTCAGTCTGCGGTTTTTCCCTCAATAGAGTCCATAAGCATGAAGGTTGTGTAAATGGTTCTATACACAAGAAATATAAATACTAGTTTAACAACATAGATAAATTAAAATTTAAGGCAATTGGGAAAAACATACAAGATGAGTAAAATTTTCAGTTAATTCATAAAACATAGATCAAGATCAATTGTATGACTTGTCTTTTACTCCCTCTCAATGATCATCCACTCCACTGGCCCATACTCATATTAATCATTCTCAAACATAGAAACAGAATCTCACTCATCAGTGCCAATCATAGGCAATAATTCTTTCAATATTGTCAACTTGGCATATATATCACTCATGAATGTCAATACTTGTATAACAATCACTCAAAATAAAATCTCACCTCACTCATCAGATCTTATACCTTACCTAGCACTTGCTAAAATACTTCCTCACCATTCTCTCTGTAAAGTAGTTCTTCACCACTCATTCAGTAATACAATACTCATTTTTCAATAATTTTTACATAAGTTCACATTTTCAAATGCATTATGAAAACTTCTAACAACAATCTCATTTTAGAAGAATCTACTAGAATAATGCTCAAATCGAGATAATGTTTCTCAATATATAAAAGAAATTTCGTAAATCATATAACAGTTATAAGTTTACGAAAACATAAATCAAGCACCTTGGGTGTAGGATCACTTACCAAAATGTTTCCACAAGAGTAGAGAGGGCGTCCATTATCGTCCAACTTGTAAAACGTGTAACAAGAATTTCTTGACCTTCTCTTAGCGACCACTATCTTCCTTTTTCTTACTACCTACTCATTTCATTTCATTCTAAACCCAAAACTTTCCATAAAAAAACATTTATTTATTCAAGAAACGGTAGATGTAGATGAAAATGCTTATGTGACTAGGGAATTGTATAATGTGGTTAATCATTCGTCTTTTCTAAAAAAATGATGTATTATCAATCATAGATGAGTGTGTACTAATCCAAAATTCTAATGTGTGGCAAGTCAAAAAGGAAAAGAAAAGAAAAAAAATTCTCATTTTTTTTCCAGGGTATTACAGTAAACAAACGGTCTGAAAGGCAAATAAAAGTCACGGTGAGCCTCAGAAGGTTAAAAAAAAAAGAAAAAGTAAATCGAAATCTAACTTTTAAATTAAATGAAATGGAGGAAACAAGGGATTTGAGAAGGATTTTACTTCGGATCTTTAGGAATTTGTTAACCCCTTTGTCCTCTTGCAAGAGAAGATATTGAAAATCTCAAAGGGTTATTCTGTCAATTTAAAAAGTTGGTGTGGATATTTTCATCAAAATTTGTACAAAAATTTAAAATGAAATGAGTTACCACATTTACTTGTAGGTTTTAAGTGAAGTGGTGGTTGTTAGAAAAGAAAAAACCCTGAAATTTTCAGCGATATTTACATGTAAGTACTTAATTTTATTTTATTTTTTTTGTTACCAAACAATTTAAAATTTTAAAATCATTGAAAATAACAATTTTTAGTAGTAAGTCCTAAAATTAAGTTGTACCAAATAGACCCTTAATCTACAAATAAGCAAGTTTACTAAATGACATACTCATTTACCAAAAAGTAGTAAAGTATGCTTGATTTTTTACATCATGTAAGTACTTATCTCTTAAGTTTGTTCAGTCCACCCTTAATTCATTGTCCATCATGTGGCCCAACCTTTGATGTGGAATACTCATTATATTAGGCCCACCTTCACCCTGTCTTCCATGTGAAACCGTCCATCATATGGGGCCTACCCCCAACATGGACCATTCACCTTATGAGACCCACCTTTGATGTGGGTTATCCATCATGTAGGGCCCAACTTCGAAGTGGGTCATCCATCAAGTGGGGCCCACCTTAGATGTGGCTCATTCATCATTAAGGGTTGACCTTTGATGTGAATGTCATTATGTGAAGCCCACCTAGATATGGGTAATCTATCATGTGGGGCCCACGATCAATATTATTATTCATCATGTGGGGTCCACCTTTAATATCCCCCGCTTGTCATTTAGAGCCCACCTTTGATGTGGACCGTCTATCATGTGGTCCCCACATTCGATGTGAGTCATCCATCATGTAGGGCCCATCTTCGATGTGGGCCATTCATCATTGACACCTTTGATGTGCATCGTCCATTATATGGGGCTCCACCTTGATGTGGATCATTCATCATCTCGGTCACACCATCAAACTAAATTATACATTATGTGAGGCCCACCTTCAATGGCCACCTCCAATCATGTGGGCCCACCTTTAATGTGGATCGTCTATCGTGTGGGGCCCACCCTTGATGCAGGCCATCCATCATGTGGGGCCCACTTGGATGGGAAATTCATCATTAGGTGCCAACCTTTGATGTGGATCGTCCATTATGTGAGGCCAACCTTGATCTGGGTCATCCATCATATGGGGGCCACCTTCAATATCCACCACCCCTCATGTAGAGCCCACCTTTGATATGGACCATGCATCATGCGCCTCACCTTCAACGTGGGTCATCCATCATGAGGAGCCTGCTTTGGATGTGGACCATTCAGTATTAGGGGCCTACTTTTGATGTGGACAATCCATTTTGTGGGCTCACCTTGATGTGGATCATCCATAATGTGGGGCCCACCCTTGATGTGGACCGCCCATCATGTGGGCCCCACCTTTGATGTCGACTGTCCACTATGTGGGCCCCACTTTGATGTGGACCACCCATGTGGAGCCTCCTTTGATATGGACCAATATTATCCACCGCAAGGAGAGAGAGAGAGAGAGAGAGAGAGAGAGAGAGAGAGAGAGAGAGAGAGAAAAGAAAAATAATAATAATAATAATAATAAAAGGAGATAAGTAACTTTGATCACATAAGTTACTATTACAATTGTGCTTATGAAACAAAAGTAAGTTGAAAAAGTAATTATTTACCTTTAAAGGTTATTATGGTTTTTAACATCCAAAGGTATTGTTTTACCTTTAAAGGTTTGATTGGCCTATTGAAATTAATTGTATTGTTTTATGTATTTTATTAGGCCCATAGATGCCTAAAAATTAGTTGATTTCATTTTAGTTAACAGTAACTACTATTTACTAGATCAACTTAGTGTTAACATGAACTCATCATTTTAATAAAGATATCTCTTATATCATTATTAACTAAAATGAGATCAATTGGTGATGAAAATGAATGTATGTTGTTTTGATAGTTTTCACTACCCCGATCAGTGTAAAGCTGGAAGATGGTGGAAAGCTTTCGATGCAGGATACTCTCACATCACTCCAAGTGCAATTTTTGGTAATTCTTAAATGTTGATTCAGCGATTTGGATGTCTGAATTTACATGTACAAATTTCTGAGTGCATCTGCAAGAACCATCAAACACTCCACCCAGCAGCCTGTTGGAGTCATGGGAGAGTGAAGTATATTGCAAGAGATCCACTGTCAGTTAAGTCTCCTGATCTCAAAAGTCAGACCGATCAATAACCAAATTGCGCAAAAGCATAGGGAACGGAAAAATGTTTACCTAAAACTTTAAAGATATTGTTTACCTTCAAAGTGTTAGGACTTTGATCGTGCTTGCCCACACTCATTTCTGGGGTTGAACCTTGGATTGCCAAGAAAGTGGTACGCTTTCTTTGGTCACCTGATGAAACTAGGATATGCTCTGTGCCAAAGATATATAAATGGGTCCATTTTCATGGGTCACCTGAAGAATAGGTTAAGCTATTCTCTTTGCCAAGGCTATATATCAATGTGCCCACCTGATGCTTCATATTCCACAGAGATGTGCTATGTGACACAATTTTTCTCTTCAATCCTACTGTGAATATCCCCATCCAAGTTCTGACAATCTCTACACCCAAATCCATAGCTCAAGTGGTAGATTTGAGTGAAAATAACCTAGTTTCAACACTGAGGTCTTGGTATTGATTCCGCGGGGGGGGGGGGGGGGGGGGGGGGGGGGGGGGATGGGATATAAAAAATTCTGACAAATCTGATTGCCAAATACCAAACATAAACTAGCACATCAAAGAAAAGGATTTTTCTTTGATGTATGCTGTTTGGATAGTAAAGAAATTAGTAGATTCCACCTGCAATCATTGTACCTAAACAAAATATTGTGAGAGGAATATGAGATTACCACCTTACATCCAAATGAAGAACTCAAAAACTGGAATCCATGTTTCAGTAGTTCTTATGGAAATCATCATTTGATAATCATTATGTTCCTTTCCCTCCCCTTGGATTCCATGTATCCAAACATGGCCTAAAGAAAAGAGAGCAGCACAGAAAAGAAGCCATTTTTTAAGGCCTTGAACAAACGAAAGACATTGTTGTGAACAATAACATTACATCCCAGCAACTGTTAAAAAAAAAAAAAAAAAAAAAATCACATCCCAGCAGCATGTAGCAAATTAATAATAAAAAATTACAGCCACAGTGGCAAACTCCCTATCATTGTTAGATCTCTGTAGTTCTTATATTTCATTTCTCACTTCTTCTTTTCCTCACTATTGTGGTTTGTCTTCAATCTATCTACATGTATATGTTTGGGATGATGACTGTATTTTTCTTTTTCTTTTCCTTCTTCTGGTGGAAGAACCATCAAGTGATCCTGACTTGAATTTCACTTTGAAAAGGAATGCGCTTCAACCATTAATGCTGGGTTTAGATATCTTCATTTCAGTAGTGATGGATTTACTCCCCTGTATTCTGCATAAGCTCAAACCACTGCAAGAGCAGACATAAGGAAAAGAAGGTTAACAAGCTGAAAACAGATTTACTGTTTTCTTAACCAACTTAAATCCAAAAATATGGGGACCTCGGAGCGGTACACTACAAGGTAAATGGAATGAAGGATTTACCTGTCTCAGTAAATCAGACAGCGTCCTTGGAAGTGCTTCTATGTTCTTCAATACGATGTAGTATGGGAATGGAAATGAATTTAGATACTTAGAAAATGTAAGGGTTTCGCCCTGAAATGATGCTTCCTGGAACAAAAACACATCCAACATCAGAAATGAATTCTTCTCTTAGCAGCAGTTCTCCACTCAGAGAATGACAGAAAAAAAGGGAGCTAGGGTAATTACCATAAGGTCCATGATAGATTCTTGAGGGCTGTCGAGGAGTAGAAAAGCAACCATTCGCTTCCTGCTCAAAACATCCCTCACACAGCGCTTCAAGTTCTCCTGTTGCATACAATCATCAGCCTTGATGCCAGAAATGAGAGAGGGTATATAGCTTTAAGTGTGTTATTTGAGGCACTTGGTGGATACCTTTTCATGGAAACGACCATCGGCTATGATCAAAATGAGCTGCTGGAGTGGGTTTTGTCCGGTTGGCAGGCGTGCATTTGCCACAGCTGTATCAAGCATTTTGTTCAGATCCTTTAACAGATTAACCATTGGCTCGTCCGCTATTGTATTGTCTTGCTTGAATGTCAAACTTGAGATCATCTGTACCAGGTGAAGAAAATCAAATCAGCAAAATATGCATCCAAACAATGCCCCAGAATCTACAAGTTCTTCTCTAGTTCCTCTTAGATGAAAATATGCCCGAGGAAAAACTTTTATTATATGTTTCCAAAAGAAACAACACAATGATTTGTAGAAAAATCTACCATGATACTTTTTGTTTTGGACGGTTGTCTTCCATGATACTATCTTTTACTGCAGAGCTCAAATGGCATTTCCAGCAGTTTCATGATGTTCCTGAATTAGGAGAAATAAATCTGCATACTCACCTTGATACCAGCTTCACCAGTAAATGGCTGATCAAAATCATGAAGTAGTCTCACATTTCCCTGTGCGCCAAAGCTCACAGCTGCTAGCTGCCCCACTTCCAGCTGTGACATGGCACGGCATACTGTAACCAAAGCTTCGACAGCAACATCACCACAATGGCTTTCAGACATACTGCGGGAATCATCAACAGCAACAACGACCTGGTAGGCCCGTTTATTAGGTCTGGTCCGCCTCAGCCATATCTTGTCCTTCCGGTAATGGCTTGCTATGTATGGGATAACCTGATAATTTTTAGGAATAAAAAAGAGCAAAAATAATAAGAATTAAGAATAAGAATAAACATCCAGCAGAGGGATTAAAGAACAATTTAAAGATGCGGCTCTTCAATCACCACACACAATGACGTAATACTAACTGATTATAGCTCACTTACCTTTTTCATGTTTATCCTCTTGCCAGTTCTATAGTCTCCTTGGAGTTTGCTTGCTTGAGTAGGTTCCATAACCAAACGCAACTGCTCAGCCAACTCCTGAGACAGCCTTGTCGTTGTCAGTTCATATCGTCTCCAAAGTGCAGTAGCCCTATCTTCCATATCAGCAGATACGTCTTCAATGTTCTTTATTCTCCCCAACTCCTGGTCATTCATTGTGAGGCTACTCAGCTGCAATATCTTTTCGTCCATGTAATTTTTTATCAAGACCAAATTCCCTGACTGGTTAGAAGGCTGATCATCAACCTCCCCTACTTCCTCCACAGGTGCATCATCGGTGAGTGCTCTTTCTTGCACTTGCTCGTTCATTTTCTGTCTGAGTGTAGAAGCACTGGCTTTGCTAGAATGGCTCAGTTCGGAATCTTCCTTTTCATTCGCCATTTCATCAAGATATTCTCTCTGTTCTTTATTACCTTCATCCGCATTGGGCTTGTCACCCTTGATATTCCTATCAATCTGATCAGAAGTTGCAGGTCCCAGCGCTTGAGAAGTGCCCTTCTCTAACTCAGAAACAAACTGATGCTCGTCTGCATTCTCATCCTCCATATCATCGGAAGCCTGCATGTCATGCTCCTGTGAATCAGCAGTGATTTTGATTCTTTCTTTCCATTCCTCCAGGGCATCCCCTATACTCCGAAAAGGATTTGAATGGTTTCTTTGCACTGATGAGGTATCATCATGTGGAGACTGAGCCTTTGGTCCATCAACTGTCAACTTACCACCCTTACTTGAGTTGGGCACAGTTATTTCCATCTCAGGAGCATCATTAGATGAGCCTTTCGAAGGAGCAAGGCCATTTCTCGGATCGCTACTGTTAGACCAGTGTATCTCTGGTGCCATGCTTGAATCTGCTGCGCTTGCATCATCGATTGGCTGCGTAGAATCTCCACTTAATATGGGATCATCAGTGGGGTCTGACTTTCCTGGTTCAATCAACTCATTTTCCACCAAGTTGATATCAGTATTCTCAGCTTGCTCCTTGACTGCCTCATCATTCACAACGTCCCCATCTGATTGTCCAGAACATTGTTCATCCATAATATCATCTGTGGGGTTTGTCTCGCCATCTTCATCACCTCTTTCCTCAGCAGTTCCATCAGGATCTGATTCTGCTTCTTCCATGTTATCAGAACCTTCAGGTTCATCCATGTTCATATTATCTTCAAAATCTTGATCCTCCTCATTCAACTGTATTCCTGATGGATCTTCAAATGCCGATTCTTTGTCTATCTTCATGTCGTTGGGTTTTTCATCATCATTGCCAACATCAGGATTCTCGTCTCCGTCACTTTGCCTGTTCGACTCTTCATTGTTCAAATCTCCAGATTCATCAGGAGCAGTGGCATTATCCTCTTTGGCTCTAAGTTCCCTAGAGCTGGAATTCTTTTCTTGGACAGATGGACCAGATTCATACTTTTCCGAGGTGTTATCAGGATTTCCATCTTCCTCCTTATCCCAAAGCTTTTCATCAACTATTTCTTTACCGTCTGAGGATTCTCCCATCATGGAGTCAAGGTTCACATCCTCGTCATCTTCTTCACCATCATCATCTCCCGAGTCCTCACTGACACTAAATGTATCTGCAGCAAAATCCTGTTCCATCTCTATGCCTTTCCCATCCTTACCAGGGGCTTCATCAGAGGTATCTAGTCCTTCATTCTGCGGCAGTATCAACGGAGGACAAGTAAATAAAAAATTAAAAAAAGAAGCAGAAATCAGAGATTTGAACCAAGTATCTCAGGCAAAACCAAAGAAGCCTAGTTGAAAAACATTACCTTCTCAGAAGTCCCAAGAAGCTGATCTTCATCATCTATCTGATCACTTACGTCATTCACTCCTTCACCCTCTCCCATGCCCGTTCCACTTGCATCTTGAGGCATATTACCACTGTCATTATCTACTTTGCCCTCTGCAGTACCATACCCTTTGGAAAATATGGAGGCAAACATACATGCAAGCATGTAAGTCATTTCTGCTACCTGCATAAGAGCAGAGAAATTTGAAGTCAAGCAGCAATTCAAAACGAAGAGAAAAAATAATGAAGTTAGTGAACAAGCGCAGCAGAGAATTACTTACTGTCTTGTGTATGGATAAAAGCTCAAACATGAGACCATCCCCAAATGTTAAGACTGTGTCCAGCAGTGCATCAAGATGCATTAAGTATGTTTGCACTTGTGAGCATAATTTTGGTTGTTTATGCCCACCACTGTTTACTAGTTTTCCCTGTGAAAACCATCCACTCAGATAAGGACTCATACAAAGAAAAATGAGAAAAATGTAACGGAATATGCTAAAGATATTAAATCTTGTGCATATAAAAAAATGCTCTGAAGTTATGTGGCACATCAAAAGGATAAAACCTTACCGCAGCAATGATTGTTCTTCCAAGTGCATCATATATAAGGTCCAAACGTAGAGCTTTTATGCGTGACTCAAAAACAAGTTTCCATGATGTTATCTTCGCACTCGATGGGTCCTCATCAGGAGTAATTGATTTATTCAACAATCCCAGCTTGTTAAATGCGTCCACAATCTGTTTTATAGTTTCCTCAAATGGTTCAGAAAAAGAGACATCAAGTTTATCGAAGTTCTCTGCAGAGGAAGCTCCCTCTTCACAAAGGCTTTGGGATTGCTTTGCATGCTCCAGTTCAGAATGAAACCCTTCCATTATCACCTTCCCCTGCAAAATTTGAAGGCCCATTTTATTTTTCATCTCTACCATAGAACACCTCAAAAATTTAAACCTATTTTCCAATACTAAAAAAGTTCCATCTTCAAACTTCAGCTATCATAGTTGTTCTCTATTTAGAGTAAAATGGCAACGAATGCTTCTACTTGTATGACTTTTATGGAGGACAAAGCTCCAACCAAAAGAGCTCCAGTAGCAATAGCAGAGTTAAGCTCAAATTCTATATCTATAAACAAGAAAAAACCACATCATCCTATGTTCAACATCATCATAACATCGGATTTTATAATATGCCACCAGTAACCAATATATGCTGGTAAGCAGTAAATGATTTCACATCCTTTATACAAACACAAGAACACTTAGGAAATAAGTCCAAATATGGACTTCTAATACAGACTATTTGTTGTCAGCAACGTGCAGGGAACACAGGATGCAAGATGACCCACAATCATTCCCAAGCATCAAAATCCAGGACTGTTCAATACAAGAAATTAATGACATGCCTGGATCATCCGCTTCATAGAAAAGGGTGTAAAACAATGACTTATATTTGTGCTAAAACAGCATCTTAACTATGGCAGTCCAAAAATCTCTACCAGAAGCAGCTTTTAAATTGAGATACTAATTACTACCTTACTTCAAACAAAATTCGGAAGCTTGAAGTTGAGAAAGCATAGAACTCACCTAGCCTTTGGAGAAAAGGAAATAAATGATGAAATGGAAAAACAGAAAGACCAGAAAAAAGTGTGTACCCTCTCAATGATGCCTCTAAAATGACTCAGCAGAGGCTCTTCTGCATATCTTTCATTATAAGCTTTCTTGCAGAAAGTCTGGAGATCCTCCTCAAAATCATTAATAACTTCGAAGTTTTTTATTACTAATTGCTCCATTTCTTCTGAAACAACAAAGGGAGGCATGCATGCAACTGGTGTAGTAAAACCTCCAGTACTACCAAGAAGGTACTGATCAAGTAAATCCTGTTGGGAAGAACATCATACGTAAGGAATAAATGTTGTAAAAAAAAAAAAAACGACAATAATGCTGACCATGATCCTACATGAAGTTAGTACCTTGGATTTCTGAAATCTTGAAATGAATTTATCAAGGAAAACAATAATTTCGTTGACTTCAACCTTCACACTGTTGCAAGTATTTAAATGAGTATTTTCAACTGTCTTCAGCAGCAAAGATGTGTCCTTTGACATGGAGCACAAGCTGTCAAATAGTTGCTGCAAAAGTAGTAAGAACAAAACCATTAGCATCTCAAATTTGAATGGTACAACACAATACAGAAGTCCAAAATTTGCAAGCAATTTCAAGGGAAAAGTGTACCTTTTGTAGCCACATGCATTTATGTGTGGCATGCTGGTTGGGGGTGACAGAACACTTTGTATCACTGCCTTGGTCTGAAAAAGAAAGATGGTCAAGGATACCTGCTTGGTCTAGTAGTATGTTATGAAAAACCTGAGGCATAACCGTATGAGTATCAATACCTAATTCTTTTAATGAAGATGCACGTTTCCTCAATTTCTTCAGCTGCTCAGCAAAGCCATAAGCAACAAATCGCTGATCCCGCAGTATTATAATCAGATGGTTGAGGAATGAAGCTGATCGGTTGGCCTATATTAAAAAATGAGTCCAGTAACATGGTTAGAGCATGTACTCCCCCTGGAGAGTAGACATAATATCCAACGATCTGCAATGCCAAAAGCTTACTTGTTCTAGACCCAAATCTTTGTGGAAATTCAGATGAATCTGACGTAGCTGCTGCACCATTGCCATGCTTTTGTAGTAGTACTGATTTGCAATTTCCCAGTTTGAATCACACTTCTCATTTGTAAGTTCACATAAGTGGCTAGAACGAGTGGCAACGGCATTCCCAAGGCACAGTCTGCTCTGTGGTAGTAATAAATGCTGCACATCATATGCAGGTTGAAGAAACCAGCTACTTGAGCTGGAATTGAACTCTCCCTAAAGAAGGCCAATTTTCAGCCACCAGAACAGATATTGTCAGTAACAGTTGGCAACAATCTCCAGACAAGACAAAGAACTAAAAAACTCGTGCTTTAACAAAAAATGGCGAAAAGAAAATTGTTACATTCACTTTAAAGGAATGGACTTCACAAAATAGAAAAGTTATAAAGATCAAATGGACTTCTCAATTGTTGTAGGATTTAATGGAAATTTGCTTTCCGATTGTACTTCTTGGGATCAATGTTATGAATTTAGTGTTCATAAAAAATGAGGCTATCAGACATGATTCAGAAAAACAATTTTGAAAAAAAAATTGAGGATTTTATTTATGGTGTTCTGTATCCTTTACGATATAGCTGTAAAGGCCGATACGTATAGGTAACGGCCATGACCATTACACAATACGGGGGTGAAACGGGGCAATTGGTTTTTTTTGGACCGCATCAGCCGTTACGGGGCAGGACAACCATTACCCCTGTAACGGTAAAAAAATGACCACTTTTTCTGTTTAAATCCATTTTTCTCCTCTCTTTTTTTTTTCACTTTTCTCATTCCAAAAACTTTCCTAAATTATTCTACAAAAGATTTCAACCACGATTGCTATAGTTTTTAGGATTAAAACTGTAGATTGAAGCAATTTAGGCGAATAGAAGGTCAAGGGTTACTTTTTCAAACAATCGAAAACATGGTATTTATGCCTTTTTTTTCCAATTTCTAGTTCTAATGCTTGATTGTGATGTGTAAATAGTAGAGGCACATAACCATGTTTATAAATTCACCAGACAACCAGATACAACACTCTCACCAAAGAGTGGACCGTTACGCTACCATAAACATGTTCAAAACAAAAAATGAATACATATTTGGAATATTTACATTATTTTGGATTTTCTAAATACTTTCCTAGAATTTTTCGCGCAAAATAAAATTTTCAACCACTATGGGAGTCGTAACGGTCGTTACGCCCTCGTATAGGCCATTATGGCCGATACCCGTCTCGTTAATGGTGGTGACCGTTACGGCCGCCGTTTCCGATACGGAATACCTTGATTTTATTTTAGAGTTGATTTTTGGGTTTTGAAAAGAAAAGCTTTAGCAACATTACTCTTCTATTTTTAGGTAAGCTGGTCTTGACCACAAGACATTGATGTTGAAACACACCGTCTCCCATTGAGCTACTTACTAGTTAACAATCACCAGAAACCTGATGTGGTAAAGCAGATTCATCATCATCATCTAAGCCTTATCCCAATTAATTGGGGTTGAATACATGAATCCTGTTCCGGCATTTGACCCTATCGAGGGACAGCCCTTCAGTTAGACCGTAGGTCATCAAGTCTTTTCTTACTGGTAAAGCAGATTTCTTCTTCTTCTTCTTTTTCTTCATGACTGCATCTTGTTCTTTGAAATGACAGTATCTTTTATGTGCTAGACTTTTGTTGATGTATTACTACATTTGTTACTTGCAAGGAATAATAATAAATCAGAACTTATTAAGAGGAAGTTGAAATAACAGGAAACTATGCAAATAATCTGCACACTTCTAAAAAATACAGAGACGTCTGTAACTATGCTTGACCAAGAAAGGTAGAATTTCTTAAATCAAGCCTTTTACCAATTACTACATTTGTTACTTACAAGGAATAATAATAACTCAGAACTTATTAAGAGGAAGTCGAAATAACAGGAAAGTATGCAAATAATCTGCAGACTTCTAAAAAATACAGAGACTTTTGTAACTACGCTTGACCAAGAAAGGCAGCATTTCTTAAATCAATACCTCCAAAATCAAAGATTTATGCAACCCACGTCTTTCTAAGCCCTTGAGAAGGTCCGCTAGGGCCCTCCTCTTTTTAAGATTCTTAATTTCAGGCTTCCATAGATGAGCACATTCTGTTGCAATCCTGCAAATATTTTCAAGTGAAATCCATCCATCCTGATACATTTGGTGCGCACATGCAGAAGATAGCAATTCCGTGATATTTACCATCTCTGCACAAGTACAATGTTTGTTTTGGATTATAACAATAGAAAGAAAAAAAAAAAAAAAAAGGAAAAGGAACAGAGCAAGTCAGCACCTTTTTATGTAGGAAGAAAGAACATAAGGAAGAATGCACTTACCTTTCTGATCCCTAAAAAAGCACACAAATGGGAAATCAAATTCGGATGTCCTTCCAAAGCATGAGTTTTGCAAAGTAGAATCAATTTTCTTCCTCCAATCGTCATACCATACAGACCTAAATCCACAAAACAAAGCAACAAATTTTTGGAAGCAAATCCTTTATTCAAGTGGAATTAATATGGCACATCCAAAATAGAACCAAAATGGATAACCTTTCTGCATCATTGAACTGTGGTAGACCATTCGCGTTTGGCAACAGCTCCGCATTCATGTCATGAACATCATCAGAGAGCTTCGTTTCAAGGAAGGTTGGAACTTTGATCATCTTTTGCATTTCTTGGTTAAGAAGAATCATTACCGGTTGTTGTAACATGTCCTACATAACACAGGTCTTGAGTGGTAAGGTTAATGATTTCATGACAAGCAAATCCCAGATCCAGCAAAAGTGATATCAAAGAAGGCCCTTAGCAATATAACCAAGTTAATATTGTTTAGAATAAAGATGACTTTAACAGTGCCATATCTTGAATTTTGTCATGGCAGTCTGGACTGTGGAAGATATCATTCATTTTATTTTCTGAAATTTGGGAAATTGCCCCCCTGCCAAACCTATTGTTCTTGGTAGAGAGGTGAACGAGTTGGCTGATATGCTGGACAAAGGTCTTAATTGGGATAATCTTTGCATAGGGGACTTGTTCCCTATTGTTTGACTTTTCTTTCCAAAAAAAATTTTATTTTTAAAAAATAATAATAATAAAGAAAGAAAGAAGCAGAGATACATGCTATGCAAATGCACAACATGGAAATATAGCGGACAAAAATGAGAAACCGCTCAAGTAACTAGAGTTTCTTCTCAAATGCAAGAATGCAACATCTAATTTGGTGTTGAGGATGTAACAACTCCTTGCTGATCTTGTGTTTGGCTCAGGGAAGAAAGGGCCCCAAATTTAATCCCTACATTTAACAGGTAGGGTGTGACTGTCAGTGCTCGTCATGATATTAAGAAAGATCTAGGCATTATCATGCTCCAAAGTAGATAGCGGGTGCAGAATCATCCTTTGGCTTTGACATGCCTCATTCTTCTCTATGCTTTTCAATAAATTAGTTTTAACTACGCAACGTCAAAAGCATAGGCCCCAAATGCACAAACTCAATATGCTTATGCTATGCAAACATAAAGGAGATGAGAGTTCAAGATCTGCTTCATTTAGCATTAGGCTGTCTACATCTCAAAAAATGCCCAAGTGCACAGGCATCACCCAGTCTCAAATTCCAATATCATGCTTGACTTTAATAATTTCAGGATGGCATTCTCTGGATCCCACCGAATATCGGACATAAAAGGTGGCAATATCTGCCCACCAGATCATATTTGTATGACAATTGACAAAAGGAAATGAATAGCAATCTTTTCACACTTGTAGTTTTCTAGATAAATCATGTTGAAAATAAATCTTGCAATAATTCGATGGAAAATTTAATATAAATAACTGAATGTATATATTGATTACATTGAATTTCTGTATAAGCTTTCGAAGCTTCTGACGAGTCCTTTTGGAGGACTCAATTGACAAGTTGCAACGGTGAAGCTCCCACTGGCTAAGCTTCAAGACATCTTTCAATTCCTTTTCTACACTTTGTCTGCTAGCAGTTATGTGCTCTGAAATTCTGAAATAAGTAGCAAAATGTTATGATTACAAGAATCTCCACAGAAAAGAACTCATAAATCCTTGCAAGTAGGACTAAGAAGGCTAAGAATTAAAGTAATTCATAGACAACTTACAAAGGCAAGAATTGTATGTAATATCCAAAAACATTGTACAGAATCTTCAAATTTTCCACCAAGTGCACACTGCAGGATTGAATTTAAGAGTAAGTCTATAATCCAAGCTAGAACAAAATAAAAGCAGATTGTAGTTCGTAGCACTAAGAAATGGAAATATCCTAGAGGCATTAGATTTGTAAAAACATCAAATGAATGGCGCAATTTACTTCTGCTACCTTTGCACTGATATTCAAGTGATGTAATAAAAGTTGCAGAAAACTAACTAGTGTTGCTTGAAGTCTTGATGTTAAAAGCTGACAAGCCAAATAGTACTGAAATTTAGCATGTCTTACCTCGAATGAGCTTCGAAGCGGATACCGGTATTGAGCTGTCCATGGAAAGCAAGAAGAAGTTCAAGGCGTTTCTTGAATTCTCCTACACTAGCTGTTTGAACAAACTCCTCTAAGCTGCATTCTCAATTTGTGTCAGATATTATGTCAAACAAGCAAGTTAGCCAAAATAGAAATAATGGAGTTGCCACCTGCCTTTCAATGGTAGATAGATTATCACGAACAATGTTACCAGAAGGTTGACGATGAAGAACTGAGTGGAGGGGAAACCAGAGCTGCATCATTCAGAGTAACAGAAAAAAGAAAAAAATAATAAGAAGAAGAAAGAAATTAGTGATGACCCTGCAACTCTTACAGGCAAATGGGGAACTACAATTTACCTTTCCAGCATTAAATTCATACTGCTCCAGAACCCCATCAAGCAACGCGGGCCAACTCTCCAACTCAAGATTTTGCCATGAAGAAACCATATAAAAAATTGGCTGCAGTTGATCTGTAAAAGAAGTGTTGATTATGTTGTCTGCTGAAGGATGAAGAAAACTAAGGTTGTATCAAGTAGACAACTTACCAGAAAAAGAGAACCTTGAAACATTTTCCTGTAATGCCTGGGCTCTGCTGAGTAAAAATTGCAACCCCAAGAGAGCCTTCAAAGAAGAAAATCTAATATGTAAGTAAAAGGACTTTCAGAGTCAATCTTTATAAAACTGGCATAATGAGTTATGTTTACTACCTTAGCCAAGGGAGTATCCACTGGAAGAACCAAGAGCATTTGTGCCACATCTAAAATTTTTTGGAGACCAGGATGGTCTGGCCACTCATTCAGAAAGGATTTAGCCTTCTCCTGAAGGGTGGTAAGTGGCTTTACCATTTTAGACAACTCAGGAGCATTTGAATCCTGAAAGAAAGTTCATTAAAGAAAAAAAGAAATTAAAATTTGAGGAAGAATGGAGCTGCAGTTTACATAGAAGTGCACCATCTTTCATTACCTTGTAGAAATTGTAGACACGGGATGACTGCTGGAATGGAGTGAATTTTTGTTTATACTCCAAGCATGCATAAAGCAAGTGCTCTGGCATAAGATTTGCATCCAGGGTAGACAATGACAGAGCTTCCATGTCTGGAGATAAAGAGATGATAGTCAGAAGGATCATAAAAATATAAACTCTCAAGCAATAGCTAAGCTACCAGTAGTAACCTTTCATCATCATAGCTCCCAATTTATAGGAATCCACAAAGGAATGCAGCTTGTCCTCACCAGTAACCTGAAATTTTTCAAGCTGAATTATAATGTCAGACTGACATAAAAAGTTATTATTAGAATGCAGTCACAAGGTGAAATGATGGTGTGTTAGCAGTGCAAAAATTAAGATCACATTTACAACTGACATTTTTATATTGAAGGGCCTAAATGTAATTAATAAGTCAATATATGAAGAAGAAACACAAAGAAGATGCATCTAGAACTGCATGCAGTGAACATGATGAAAACCAGGATGGAGATGAGCATTAACATCTAGAAATTAGAAATATCATTAGGGGTAATATTCTTTCAAGAAAAATGGATGCAACATGTGTCCGACGAAGGTCATATAGTAATGTGAAATTTACAATGTGGGCTCCACTAAAGAAAATCTGGGCAAAGTAAATAGAAATATAAAAGTTGAATATGATAAGCTGTAGCCCATAAAATACTTATGGATGAAATGGCAACCATCTTGAAGCTCATTGACAGAATTAAGAATTTTAGTGTCCACTGGGGCATGTTAGGTAATGATTTTTGAGATTTTCCATGCAGGATTTAAATTAATCAGAAGTTTGTGGCCAAAGATCCAATAACTATGCATTCTCAAGTGCAATTACAATGGAGCATGTATATCTGGGCCGGTCTGTAGGGTGGAGTTAGAAATGATAAAGGCGAAGCCAAATTAGCAATTTTGGGGCCTTTTGGATTCAAATAAAGCTCTGAGGCTAGAATGCACTCAAAAGTTTTGAAGAGTTCCAGTGCATATTGGGCCAACTCTTTCTTGAAGACCACTCTCTTAATGCAAAAGTGTAGGCATTGTAAGCCTGGATTCAAGGAGCATAACATAAATCAGTGATGGGTTTCTGGATTTGTCTACTGTGTCTTAGGGGTCATTTGGTTGCATCGTGGATCTTTAGCTTCTCAACAAGGGGTCTAGTTTTTCCTTTTCATTTCTCTCTCTTTTCCTGTGGATGCCCAGATTGGGGTTCAATGGATTTTCAGGTTTTTTGTTTGGATGACAACTTCTGGAAGTCATGTTCATGATTGAAAAATTCAAATAGCCGTAGCACATGTACCAATGTAGCCACATGCAGAAGATCCAGAGGTCCTACAATGTGAATATGATCTTCTGAAATATAGGCCACACACCATTGGATTGCATCTTCTGGAGTACGGTTGCAGCAGGGAAGATCAGAGGGACCTCGTCTGAACTTCTTCAGTAGAAAACAGTATGTCGGCTGTTTCCATGGAAGTCTATATACTCAATTTTTATGGAAGGCCTTTTCCACCATACTTACGGCATCAAAACTGTGGAAGCCTTCAGTATCTATCAAATTCTTCAAGTGAATGATTCCATGCATCCAAACAACCCCTTAGTGGCATGCTTTTGACCTATTTTGATTTTTGTATGTGTGCAATAATAGATCATCATCATAAGCAATACTACCAGAAAATGATTGCTTAAACATACCATTTTTTTAGCATGCTGACATCCACGAGACCAGCTGGACTAACAAGCAAACCAGGTAACACTGATATACAACATTTATTGCAATAGGATTCCAAGGCAAATACAGAACTGTAAACATGAGAGCAAGTCAAACAAGTTCTCTAAGTGATTATTATATTTAATAGTAAGAGCAGGCCTTAGGCAGAGGACTCATCTTTCTACGTTTTATGCCATAGTTCACATTCCACTTTTAGCTCAAAACAAAATAGATAAGGTAAAAAAAAAAATGTCTATTTATCATTTTCCATTATTAAGAAGAAATTAAAACTATGATGAAAACTCCTTTTTCCCAGTTCTGCAAGCATAAGCGTCTTAACTATAGATTATCTCGATGTTGAGGCAATAGAACAACCCATTGTAGCAAAGTAGATTAACTAGAAAGTTGCACAAAAGATTAAGAATGACACGAGCAAAGATCAAATATTTCCAAACACATGCCATAATTACGGCTTATCGCAATCTTGAGACAACTATGAGTTCACAGCAGCGGTGGAATAATTTCTTTCCATATTTTACCAAAACGTTTTCAATTTTGTGCACTCTAAATCAACCAACAAATGTAATATCCCTCATGATGGAAATTTTGTCAGACATGCTCAGCTAACCAGCTTATCACAAAAAACATATTTGCTAATCATGAGTTTGCACAAATCTGCTGGTCTAAAGATGGTTGAATTTTGTGCACAATATAGAAAAACTGCCAAGGATCATCTAATATAGAAAAATGGAAAAGCAAACAATAATGCATATCAAACAGGTTAAAGAAGGCATAATGAATGTGTTTGGTGGATGAACGTTCAAAAAAATAAAATAAATAAATAAATAAAACGGTATTTTATATTTCCAGAGCGTATGTTTGTACATATAACCTGGGCATTGATAGGACTCACACATTCAACAGGATTGTTTGAACGAAACAATAGTGAGTGGACATTGACCATGCTCCTCAGGACGGATTCTTGAATGAGGTTCCATTCTTCCTCCAGATTCTCACGTTCGTTTGCAGGAACATTCTGAACAGATCAAGTAACCCACTTCAAAATTGATTATTACGAAAACCGAAAAGAAGGCACAGACTATTCGATGATAGATGAGATAATACCACTTCAGAAAATTCTTGTTCCACCAGCATTTCCTGCCACTCTGAAGACAAACTCTCATCCGGAGCCAATTCTCTGAGTGTTGATACATCAACTTCCAGAATGTCCTCTACCCTGAATGTGCGAGGCCTGAACTTGTATAGTTGAGCCTCATCGTCATCTTTTGCTTTTATTTGAACTTTCATATTTATCCATAGGCTTGCAAACTGGTCAAATATCTTGTTCAAGAGCTATTAAAAAAAAGAGTGCAGTTGTATTAGCTACCATCCTGGCAAAGAAATTCAATAAAATAACCATTTCAATCATCAAGACACATACCAAGAAGGAACCATTATCCATCAGCAGTGATTCACATACATAATGTGCTACACGGACAAGAATAATATGGTAAAGAGTGGCATGATGTTGAAGGATTGAGACCTGTGATCCACAGGAAGCATTTCCATCAAGTTCTCTTACCATCAAAATTCAGCTAAAATCATGCATACAAAGAAATCAAGTAGCATAAGCAAGCTAGAGAAAAATCCTTGGATACGTGGGAGACATACACCAATAGTGAAAAATCTACAGGTGAGCCACATAGTCGAAGTCAAGGTATTCAATAATAGTAACAGACAGCCAACCATAAGGCTGTTACGGTACGGACTGTAACGTCCATTTTGGCCCCCATAACAGCTGCTATGGCCATGTAGTGGTCGATTTTTATTTTTATTTTTTTTAACGAAAAATTTATTGGCCCCATATCAGCCGGTTAAAGATTCATATCAACCCATTACAGACCCATAATAGCCATTATGCCCGTTAAGGCCATTTTCTTTTCTTTTTTCTATTCCTTTTTTTTTTTTTTCTTTGATTGGGAGTTAGAGCCCTGCATCGCATAACAAGAACCACCATCACCACTACGTAACAGCCGTTACTATCATAACATAACCATTTTTTAATACTATGATAGAAGTAATCAAGTAATTTCTGATCACTGACCGATTTATCAGGACCAATGTCTCTTACAATAGATAGCAATTTCTTCAGCAAATTCATGTCCATTCCCAATATGTTCTCAGAAGCATCCAGATCAGGAGTTGGAAATATAGGCTGCAAGGAGTTTGGTTCAATAGAAGGCGCTTCTACCACACATCCTCTAGGAAATTGCATGAAAGAATAAAATGTTTCCTGTAGGGCAATATTATAGTCAGCCAGAGGCGTGAACCGAATGAAAACATAGAAGGCCTTGTGATGATTATACACATACCAGAATTCGGTCAATATTGTCTTCCTTAGCTTTATTTAGATACACTTTCTGTGCCACACCTGACATAATTAATGATAATCCCAGTTTCATTTCATATACTGCTACTTGGATCGGTTGAACTATATCAATATATGGAGTATACTCTTCTGCTAATCGATTAATAAAACAGGTGGCCGTCTCCTGAAAAATCAAGAAGTTAAATTGGTAACAAATAGATAACAATCAGAGACATAATGATTAGGTGAACAACAAATATAATTTTCCAATGGTTACGTGGAGGGGATATAGGTAGATACAGAGAGCTGATCAGTTCAGTAAAAATTACCTGCCAGTTGCAAGCTTGATCAGTAATCAGATTCATGTCTCCCAATTCAAGTTTTATTGCCCACTTCAGGAAATCAGCACATTCTGATTTTAACATGCTAAAATTATCATGGTCAGGACGGAACACAACCTGCGAAAGAACAAACTTCATCAAAGGCTAAACCTGGGTGGATCATTAGAGTTCGACAAAATACACAAATTTTATAGTGATGCTCTGACAAACAAAAAGGAACACATGGAGGTCTTTATTCCACTCCATGAGAGTATTCCCACATTATAAACGCCAAAATATTTGCTGTGAACTGTAGTGATCCACCTTTCAAAAATAAGGAAGCCAACATCTTAATGTCATATATCCCATAGCATTCTACAGATTCCCTCCTCCCTCCCTAATGTAGGGGCATTTTCACACCGGGCTCGAGTAGGGTGGCCCGTGTGATGCGGGGGCACACTCGGGGTGGGCGGCCCGTGTGATGAGGGTGGCTCGTGTGATGCGGGCTCCACCCGTATGAGGCGGGCGGCTAGTGTGATGCGAACCCATGTGATGTGGGGCTCACGAAGGAAGGTTCGGCCGAGGGCATGGCCTGTGTGAAGCGGGAACCTGGGGTATGAGATAAAGGGATTGATTCACCACGCTCTATCAGTTCGAGCTTTTAGAGCAAGTGGTTAGTTGTCCTGCGTCACTTCCTCACCCTCCTGTTGTTCTCTTTCATTAATGGGAAAACAAGGTGTATCAAACACACACAGATGTTGTTGACTACTTGGCTTACCATTGTTAATCAAGGGAGAATAAAAAAAATAGAAATAAAAATAAAACTTAAAAAGGACTGCAATTCAAAGAAAGCTATTCAACCTTTGTTTTCAATCTTTTTTGCTCCATTTCAAGCTTTTCTAATGAGCACTTTCTCTGTTTCAGATCATCTCTTGCAGAGTTCCTGCCTGCTAGGTGGTCACATTCTTGTCGCACCTATATAAAACAAGATAGCTTATGTTAATTTCCAACTGTTCTTTGAGTACCAAATTTTACATCTACCACTCCAAAAGATTGCACAGTTTATAACATAAGAACAGATTGTATATTTAATATGATGTTGACCATACTCTTGGATACACCATAAAAAATTTACAAAATCACATCCACGGAAGCAGATAATCTACTAATTTTACTTCTATAAACCTGAGAATCAACAAAAAGAATCATAATTCAATAATATGATTGCCACGTAGGGAACAAGATCTTGTAACAAGTGAGAAATCCTAACATCCAACTCCATATCTTGTTTAAACAAGAGACATCCAGGGTATCCACCCTTTGTTGGGGATTCCTTGCAATCTTTGCGAGGGCAATTTGGAAAGATCGTATTGTTGTTTCTCATGGAAGTTCTTCTAAATTGTCTAGTCGATGAGATTTTGCTGAAACTTGACTGCTTTCAATTGCCTGAATTTGTCTGCTTTCAACTAACAAGCTTCTAAGAAGCTTTTGCTTCAAATTATACTGTTGGAAAGAAAAAAAAACAGAGAAGCTGTTTATAACTCCCTTACTCTTTCGTAAGAGATACGGCCATCTCGTTAGCAACCATATGTCGACTGAGAACAAAGAAATCACACTTTCTAAACTGATACCTGATCTCGGAAATACAAGACAATAGCTTCCACAAGCCCAACAACTCAGAAAATGTCCACTTTAAGGCATTGCAGGAGTTCCCTTCAATGAATAGAGAAACAACACCCCACGTTGACACTATGCACAATCCCTCCAAAAGAGCCAAAATTTCTGCCTCAATTGAGACCATGGCATCACAAAGGCCAAAGAACACCATTAGGATCTTACCCTTCTCATCATGCACCACACTCCTGCTCCCATTAAAATTTAGATTAAGAAGGCCTGGAGGAGGCTTTCATCATATTATTTACAACCACCTTCCTCTAGCCCCTATCATGGCACTGTTCCAATCCTGAATTGGATGCGCCTTCAAGACACCTCATAGCTGTTCCTTTTTATGCTTTCCACTGACGATACTTTGTTCTCAAGAATTCATTCTTTCCATAAAATTCACATCAAGGCATGCAGTGCCATCATCCATTGAGGGCCTGTTTGGTTTTTCAATTACAACGGTAAATGGCTGTAAATGGGTACTGATCATTTACTCTTGTAATTGTGTGGTGACATTACTCATATTTGACTGCAATGATGATTTTGGTACACTGTTTGTTTCATCCAGAAATCATTGTAAAAATGCTAGTCATGTAATGTGAAAATGTAATGATTACCATTTACTTTACCTACTACCCTTAAAAGTGTATTTGACTCTCAATTTACGAGCCATAATTCCTGTTTAAACAAACACCTGGAAATGATAATGATGGCTCATTAACTTTGCATTTCATAGGAAATTGGAAAACCAAACAGGCCCTGAATGTTTCCTTAAATAGGAAAAGGGCCCCAATCCACCCACCGATTAGGCATCCAGAAGAGGCAGTCAACGCCCATCTTAATGCAAACTTGATAAGGAAGTGGCACCAAACCTCTCTTCCTGAAGGAAAATGAAGAAATAAATGGTAGACCATTTCCCACATGAAGCAAATGCTTGGAAGCACAAAATTCTTTTTTATTATCAATGTTTTGTTAGCAGTAGTCAACTAAGTAAAGGCTTCCACCCTCAAGAAATACCATTCCGCCACACATGCATAACAGGGCATATGACCATCTGATTTGACCAGACAATGATTTAGGTTTCACGAAATTAAGAAAAAGCATTTGTTTCTTGTCCATTTCCAGATCTTGAAGTCCACTTCACTAGAATCAGCAAAACCTCATTTAAAACCACCAATTACCTCTCAAAGTTCAGAGTTGCTGAAAGATAATTTATGGGTCTGCTTATTTTGGGGATGTTTCATCCAATGCAATCACTTGGATGTTGGACCTCAAGAAAGGCTCCTGGGCCATGGAATCTTGCTTCTAACCTTACAATAGTGACAAAATTAAGGACCTGCTTTCCTGTATAGATGCCGGTTCTTCTTATGTTATCTGGATGCAAATGGACTAGAAAAACGTTTTAGCTCATGGAGTGTGGTGAAAAGATGAGTTTGAGGTAAGGGTAGATCCTTCACGAGCTAACCTTGTTTGCTATTAGCGTTACCTTAACCACATATCTTTTTCCTTTATTTAGAAGAGTTGTTATTTTATTAAAAACATTAATAAAAGAAATCCAAAAAACTTTTAAAAAATCCATAATGAAAAGATAATAAATCCAAGAAAAAAAGACCTCCAGAAGCTACAAGAACTTGTGTCACACAGATGAATTTTATGTGCATATAAGGATTCATACAGGTGACACCCACAGATGCAGACATGTAGGTTTGTATGAGCACAAATACCAACATATGCATTGTATCTGCACACATATGGGGATACATATGATGAATATGCACACTATTGTGCTCCAGTGACCAGGGAAGGCTTTAATTCCATGCTTATTGAATAAAAAAAAAAACAATTAGTATCTATGCTTCTGAACTACATAAGATGTACGAATAGATTATTTATTTATTATTATTATTATTTTTTTTTTTTGAAGATTAAGATGTATGAATAGATGCATCTACAAATGCAAGAGCATGTCCCTTTTGTGTCTGTGACAGTGCCAAAAGCATATGAAAACAATTAATAGTAATAAGAGAATATGCTCCAAAAAAGGATACCTTTATTTCAAGTTCAAGCAGAGAAATCTTTTCAAGTAACTGGGAATACTTGAATGCATACTTCATGGCAGGATCTGGATCGTCCGGGTTCAGCAAAAGATGGAAACGCAGGCCGCCAATGTATAACCATGCCTTGCCAAGACTATAAAGGGCATCTACAAAGTAAAAGGGCATGAAGAAAATACATAGATCAGAGAACAAAAGAATTTTTCTGTCAACAGAACGTAGAATTAAATTATCATTAGTGCAAGCATGATAGTCCTGATAACATATTTAGATAACTAATAATTAGCAATTTCAAGTCCACATAAATTTATATAATATCCATTCTCATCCCTTACCATAAGATGGGGACCTGAAGTAAAGTTCTCTGAGCAAAGGTTCCATGAAGGATTCAACTGAGGAAGTCAATCTGGCATGGCTTGATGATTTGATAAGTGACTTCAAAGTCTGGAGCGTTTCTTGCTGTTACAAATAATAAAATTGTAGTTATTGTGGGGAGAGATGATGCAAGCATGACTTGTGAGGATCTTAACTATTTCCAGAAAGCGCTTCTCTTTTCAATTATTTAATCACTAATGCAGGTCTGATACAAACCACTGGTGTAAATAGAAAGCTAAAATAGATATTCATACCAGTACATACACAACTACTTTGAACATGTTTTCAATATCTGTATCAACAGATGTATCGCACCCTTAGTATACGGAAACATATCGGTTATCACATGGGAAATATCGGATGTATCACATAATGTTTCATTGTTTATGGGAAACATTGAGAAACATTGGGAAGTAGGTCGAATTTTTCAATGAAACTTCAAGGGATGTTAAAAAAGACATCATTACAAACTTGGAAATCAAAAGTTAACAAAAACAAGTGCACATAATAAGTTTCCTTTGTATAAGGTCCTAAACTATGCACAGTTTGACAAACTAGCGCAACTACATTCAAAATCAATTCATATCATTTATAAATCTAAGAAATGGATTAGAAGTGGAAGATTTGAATAAAAATGGGATTTTGTATTTTTTTGATGAGGACATCAGTAGTGCATCCTTTAGAGTGTACCAAAGGAGGAGGCGTAGAAGAGTTGATGTGGATGGACACTAGGTCCATCAGACCCATTTTCTAATGCACTACGAGTACGTGAGTAGTAGAACCGCAAAAGCAGCATGACCGCATAACCATGGAGCGGATTTCACGCCCTATCGATATCGGATAGTTTAGTTTTTAGGCACTTTGGTGTTGTGGTTTAGTTTTAGGCGTTTTTTTTTTTGTTCTTTTTTTTTTGTTTTTAGGCATTTTAGTGCACTTTATTATTTCATGGCTTATATATACCCTGTGGGAAACCCTATTTTTAATTTAGTGAATGAATGAAAAAGAAAAAAAGAGCATGTTTTCTTCCTCTTTGTTCAAAGAGACTAGGGTTTCAGGATTGGCCTTTGGGTGTTGAGAATTCCACCCCAGATTTTATGTTTTCTACTTTTTAGATCTTCAAGGTGCATGAGAAGGTATGGTTCATCCAGTGTTTTAAATAGCTACGCTATGTAGCGTGTAGCTTACGCTACGTAGCGTAGCTTAGCCTAAACGCTATGTAGCTCATGAAAATAGCTTAAGTTGCGTGTAGCCTACGCTACATGATTAATTTGGATACGCTACACGCTTCATAGACTACGCTACACGCTACATAGCTCACATTACAAGTCATTTTTCACAATAACATTAAAATTAATCATTAAAAATGATTTGTTACATGATTCTATTTCAATGAAAATTCGTTAGTCTTTTCGATGCTTATAGTAAAATAATATAAGAAATAGTTTTAAATCGGTTTTGTTGCTCTTTCTTCACTTTTATACTTAATCATTACCCTTGCTATTACTTTAGGTTGCATTTGTTGCACCAAATATCATGAAATTTTGTTAAATTTTATTATTAATCATCTAATTTGGTGCAACCAAGTGCAACCTTGATTAAAAATCTAAGTGTTGTGTAGCTTACGCTACACGCTATGTAGCTTACGCCTCACGCTTCAGAGAGGTGAAGGCTACGCTACACGCTATTCGCTATTTAAAACACTGGGTTCATCTACTTTTATTGGAAGAATTTGTGCCTTTTTTCGTCTTGAACCCATCTTTTCCTTTTTCATCTCCTTTTTTCTGCTCTGAATCTTCCCCTTTTGATATTAACGGTGGAAGAGGGATGGCTAGTCATGAGAATCTAATTCAAACGTGAATGTGGACGGGTTCATGCTATATTTGGGGATATCTTCATATCCCCAGGTCCTCCTTTTTATTGTTTATGTGATTTAAGGGGTATGATCCTAACGGATTGATCTCATCTCATTGTTGAGGTTTGTTTAATCCCTTTGATTGAAAGTAGTTAGTTAATTTAGTTTATTGCTTGAATCTCTTCAATCTGATTATACGTTCATTTAGAGTTAAGTCATCACATGCCCCTGCATCATTTGTTTTTTTTTTTCGAAAACCCAAGTGTTGTCGTCAGTATCAACGTACATCATCTATGCATTGTGATACATTGCAATACAATACGATACATTGCAACAAAATTATCGATATCCAATAGTTCCATAACTTCCTGCAGGCTTCGTATCGCTAAGGTAGAAGTTACACAGCAAGGTCCCCATAGATTGATAAATAGTATAATTGATGAGGACGTGGACAACCTAATGTTGATAGATCAGTCTAATGTACTTGCTGAGGAACTTTGGGATAGATTAGAGCGTGGAAAGGGGCCCAAATACCTTCCATAATAGGCTAAATCTGTAGAACCATCAATGGACCACACAATGGCACCTGTGGTACACTTTTGGGTCCATGAAAGGGTCTTTTGGTGGCATTTCCCTTTAGTTTCGAATTTTATCTTATTTTAAATGAATTTTTTTTCTTCTGTCTCACTTAAGAAGATGGGGGTATTTTAGTCTTTTTCCTTTAAAATAAGATTATAGAGCTGAGATTATAACATCTAGCCCATAGTTTATGCTTGAAGGAAGGCCCAAATTAGTGCTAGAATTTCTCTTTTATTTTCCTTCATATAGAAGCTCAATAAACAGAAAATGTTCAATAAATTTTGGGACACTTTTGTCTTCTCTACAAGCCTTGAGCTAGGGTTTGTGCAAGTGCATCTTTTTACAAGTGGAGTGTATGATCTACGCCATTAAAACGGGTACACCGGATTTGGTATTAAAGCCTTTGCTTCCTCCATTGTTTTGTTATTGCATGAGCTTCTTATCCTCTGATGATGTTATGGTAGAGGCTGTGGTGCATAAAGAACGAAGGAGAAAGACGCAGCTCCAATAGAAGAGAGATTTGCCATTAGAGAAGCAAATGCATAGCATCTCCCAATAACTCGCTACTCTATTAGCAAGAAATGAACCACCAACTTAGGAAGACGATGACAATGAGTCTAGTGGGAGTGACATTAACCCGTTCCATCGTGAAACCGTCTGTTGAGCCATGACAAGCGGAAATGAGGGATTATTATAACCAAAGAAAGGAGTTGGAAGTGAAGGAAGAAGTCCCTGAATATCGTGGTTGTATGCACAAGGACAATTTTATAGATTTGATCAATGCAGTTGAAAGGATATTTGACTGCAAAGATGTGGACAAAGTAAAAAGCTAAAAAAATATTGCCATGAGGTTGAAGGTTAGAGCTTTAGAGTGGTGGGAATAGGTTAAGACCACACAAGAAAGGTGCAGAAAGTCCAAGGTGTAAACATGGGAGAAGATGTCTCTCATGAAGGAGGCTTTTCTACCCATAAATTACATGCACTCTTTTCCAGTGATTACAACATTATCCAATAAAGGGACACAACCATAGGAGAGTACGCAGAAGAGTTTCATAATCTAGTGGCTCAGAATAATTTATCCAAAACCAAAGAGCAGCCTGTCACTCACTCCATGGATGGGTTGCGGCCAACTATTGCATGTCAGTTAGGGATTCAGTCAGTTTGTAATGTTGTAGAAGCATGCAGACAAGCCAAGTTGGTTGAAAAGAAGAGCAAAACCAAGCATAGTTGCATTGAAGCTTATAACTAATCCACTGGTATTTGGGGTAGCAGTAATAACCCTGCAAGGGATTTGGTTTAAGTGTAGTTGATGCGGACACAAGCGCATTCAAGGTGTACCAACGAAGAAAGCGCCAACCACAAGTACCGTCCTTGTGGATAGGCGATTATTGAGGAGCTGAAGACCCTTCACATGTGATTGGACACACAGAAGGCCCCACTCAGGGAAGGCACATGTGAAGGAAGAAAGGAGAACGAAGATCGAAGGACTGAAGATTTCGGGCGCCCGATTGTCTTCGGGCGCCCGACCATAGCCTTCGGGCGCCCGATCGGGCACCCGAACTTTATCTGCCGAGCGCCCGAACCTCTCTGGAGGTTTTCGGACGACTTCGGGCGGCAGCTCGGGCGCCCGAACTTTCCCGCACTTTTGTTATTTACGCGTTTTGCTTAGTTTTAGGGGTATTTTAGTACTTTCATGTCTTTATTTGCTTATTTAAGAGGGCTAAAGCCCTAAACTCGAATTAACTATTGATTATTGATTAGAGCAAACCCTTTGGTTGCCTCTTTCCTCTTGTCTCTCTCATGGCGCATCTTCTTCTTCCTTGATCTCTTTCTTCTACTTGCTTCTTATGCCCCTCCTATCCTTCTTCCAGGTAATTCTATATTTCCTAACCTAATTGTTTTACTAACCACAATCCCAAAATCTGATTTTTGATCCTAAACCCTAAGCTTTCAGATTTTCAAATCCCTAATCCAAAATCTCTTGATTTCCTGGATTAGAGATTCCTCTTAATTGATTGGGTTATAGCCATGCAAGATCGGGAGGTTCCATCCCTCGCCGGATCCAACCATAGTGATAATTAAATCTCATACTTCATGGTTGTGATGAATGGCCCGTTCCATTGCATGTTTCCTTGTGATTTTCTTAGTTCATGATGATTACTGCTAGATTTTATTATTATTATTGTCTTTTATTTCCGCTGGATTATATGAGTTCTTAAGCATCCATCATAATTAGGGCATCCTACATCAAATTTGGTATCAGTGATTAGGCTTGCATGGTTTTGTCTAGATGGAGTTATCCAATTAGGGTTTAGATCTTTAGGTTTAGTTTCGGAAAGTTCCAGATTTAGAAAGTTTTCAATTTTAGAAACTTTCCAATTTTAGAAAGTTTCCTAATTTGGAAAATTTCCAGATTTGAGTTGTTTCCTGTTTTAACTTAATTGTGTCAGTTCATATTAGTTTTGCATTCATCGCATTCATCTTGAGAGTCATAACACCTAGTAGTCTAGTTGGGTAGAGTTTGGTTCAAGTCTCCATTATATGCCCACAAGAAGAGGTAGAGGTTTCGAACTTCAGCCTACCATGAATAACGAGCAATTTGCTCAATTGATACAAAAGATAAACCCCCTAGAGGCAGGTCAAAAGCGTGAGTTTGCCCACCTTGAGAACCAAATCACCACTACCAGAACTAAGGTCGAGCAACTAGAGGCGTCCCAAAAGGAAAACCCCGCTGTTGGGGATAATGCGCACTCCCAAGTGGGAGGAATCATTGAAGAACGCGTTGCCACACGTGGAGGCAGTGAGGATAGAGATCGTGGTAATGGTCGTGGTGTTGTGCGAGAGGCACGAGCCACATGTGATCATCAATACAGCTATGATCCAGATGAGCGTGCGATAAAAAGTGTGAGAGTTGAGGCCCCGAGTTTTGATGGGCGTTTGGATTCCAAGGCATTCCTTGACTGGGTTGCTGACATGGACCACTACTTTGAGTGGTATGGCATGTCAGAAAACCGTCAAATGCGGTTTGCTAAGATGAAGCTTGTGAGTCAAGCCAAGCTCTTTTAGACCAACACCGAGCGTAAGATAGAAAGAGTTGGTAGAGCCCCTATCACACATTGGTATGATATGAAAAAGAAGTTGAAGGAGAAGTACCTTCCTCTCTCAAACTGTCAGAATCTCCTTGACCAATGGTAATCCTTACGCCAAGGGTCAATGTCTGCCGCTGACTACATTGCTAAATTTGAAGAATATATGATGCGATGTGATATCCAAGAAGACCCTCTAGTAACGCTCTTGCGTTTCGAGACGGGCCTTCGTGCGGATCTTCAGCGCGAGCTTATGACTCTGCCTTTAATAGACTTGGATGAAGCATATCAAGTCGTGCAGGAGTTAGAGCAATATCTGAAGGCTCCTGTCGTTCGTCGTTTTGAGTCCTGAGACTCCAGTGCTAGATCTAGTTCTCAGGGGACTAGACCTAATATTGGTAGTTAACTTAGGGCACAGGCGACCATTCCGCCTAGGCCTAGGGAGGACAAGGGCAAATGGGTTCTTGGTGCCGGTCCTAGTAACATGAGCCAAGTGAGGTGCTATGAGTGTGACAATCTTGGCCACATGTTTAATCAGTGTCCTACGAAGAGCTGTGGGAAAGCCTTAGTTATAGGCGAGTCCCACGAGGGTGGAGATGAACAGGGTGATTATGAAGTTGAAGAGTATCACCCTGAAGGAGGACTTACTAATGAAGAAGAATTAGATCGAGAAGCAACGCTTGCAGTAGTCAGGCGTGTGCTAGCTCAGTCTAGAAGTAGTGTTGACTGGCGTCGAAGCACTATCTTTTACACTATTGCCAAGTGTGGTGAAAAGAATTGTAAGGTAATAGTGGACAGTGGAAGTTGTCAGAATGTGATTTCCACTAGCACCTTAGATCGCTTGAAACTGAAACCCACGCCTCATCCAGACCCATATAAAGTTTCTTGGGTTGACAAGACATCCCTACCTGTCACCCATCAATGTCTAGTCCCCATCGAGTTTGGGTCATACATATTACCTATGGATGTGGGACATGTTATCCTAGGTAGACCGTGGCTATTCGATAATGATGTCACGATCTTTGGCCGTTCGAATGCGTGTACCTTCATGCAGAACGGTAAAAAGATCAAACTTAACCCCATGCCACCTGAGAACACACTAGGGAAGAAGAAGGATGAGAAGGCAAGTAAGCCTAGAGGAGTGGGGAAGTCCAGGCCTAAGTCTCTACATATAATCAGCGCAAGAGAGTTTGAAAAAGAGGCTAATGAGGATTCTATGGTGTATGCCCTTGTGGCTAGAAAGATTACACCTGAGGTTCCATTAGAGTTGCCCCGTGAGGTGACCTCGGTCCTGAAGGAATACAGTGATTTATTTCCTGAAGACTTACCGAATGAGTTGCCACCTATGAGGGACATACAACACGTCATTGATCTCGTCCCAGGGTCTACTTTACCGAACCTTCCTCACTACAGGATGAACCCTATAGAGCATGCAGAGTTGAAGAAGCAGATTGATGAGCTTCTGCAAAAGGGTTTCATCCAAGAGAGTATGAGCCCGTGTGCCGTGCCTGCATTGTTGACGCCAAAGAAAGACGGCACGTGGCGCATGTGTGTGGACAGTCATGCCATAAACAAAATTACTGTCAAGTATCGATTTCCTATACCTAGACTTGATGATATGCTTGACATGATGGCCAGGTCCACTATATTCTCTAAGATAGATATCAAGAGTGGATATCATCAGATCCGTATACGCCCAGGAGATGAGTGGAAGACTGCGTTTAAAACGAATGATGAGCTATATGAGTGGTTGGTCATGCCCTTCGGCTTGACTAACGCACCCAGTACTTTCATGCGGGTGATGACACAAGCCTTGAGGCCGTTCATGGAAAAATTCTTAGTGGTGTACTTTGACGATATTCTTATTTATAGTACCAATAAGGAATCACACCTTGAACATTTAAAGAAGGTCTGTAGCGTTCTTAGGAAGGAAAAGTTGTACGCTAATCTTAAGAAATGTGCATTCATGTCTAGCCAAGTTGTGTTCTTAGGATTTATAGCGTCATCTGAAGGGATGCGCGCAGACCCTGAAAAGGTCAGGGCCATAGTTGAGTGGCCTGAACCGAGGAACATTCACGAGGTGCGAAGCTTTCACGGCCTAACAACCCTTTATCGTCGGTTCATTAGGGGTTTTAGCACAATCATGGCTCCCATTACCGAGTGCATGAAAAAGGGAGAGTTCGTGTGGTCTAAAGCCACAGTCAAGGCTTTCAAGGAAATTAAGGGCAAGATGGTAG